>OX381717.1:39612736-41107669 GCA_947462335.1 Harmothoe impar | reverse complement strand
TAGCAAAAGGCTGACACAACTCAAACCCAGAAAAGCATCGCAGGGACACTACTGAGTACTAAAAACAACACACTAAATACCCAGGAATATGGGGGGGGAAGGGGAGTTGGGCATCTACCAACCGATTTATCAAAGTAGATTATAATACAAAATAAGCACTGAATACCCAAAATGACCTGACCGAAACCGGAAGCATGAATAACTGACTTATCAATGACAATTAGTATGTAATTAAAACTGTCCCTAACTGATAGGAGGCCGATAAGTAAGACAACCGATTATCAAAGACCGATTTATCAAGGTCTCACTGTACATGTATATCTATTTCTAAAAGGGACTTCCGCCAGAGAATATTACTGTACTACATGTACGTTTTCATGATAATAATATCATATCTCCTCCTCCTTCTGCAAAGAGCTCCAAAAACCCACTAGGCAATCAGAAGTATTTCCAATCTCCAGGACCTATGGTGCTTGGTAATAGTTGGTCCACTGGTGGACTAAGAGATATCATAGACGCTCCCACCCGTCATGCTCCATTGCTCTTTCTTGTAGATGAAAGAGTTCTGGGAGAGTGATGCACTCAATCATAGAATAAGAACACACTTTAGGGGAGTGGTCATTTTTTTAAAACAGGGGGGGTTGGTGGATTTTGGGGGGGACCAAAAAAAATTTGGACCCCTTGAAGGGGGGGACCAAAAAAATTTGGACCCCTCTGAGGGGGGGGGACCAAAAAAATTGTACCCCTTTTTAGTGAAAAAGCCCGCGCGTTACTATAGCTCAAAGGGGTCGGCAGCGCTCAATTTCAACTTGCCTGAGGGGGGTACCAAAAAAAATTTCGACCCCTCCAGCGGGGGGGACCAGAAAAATTTCGACCCGCTCGCATGGAAATCCACCAACCCCCCCCCCCCCCCCCCTGTTGTTAAAAAATGACCACTCCCTTAGGTTCCTCCAAGCACTGAAAGTACTCCGCCACCACTGAAAGGAACTTTTTTTTATTGCAGCCAGTGTAAAATCTCCCTCCAGATTCACTACCACGGTTACAGTGCCAGTGTTATTTTAGCTACCTATAGAAGAGATTTGTAGATTCATATTTTACCCATGCTGGTTAGAGTATAAATGGAGGTAAAAAAAAAAGGGGGGTAGATTAGTATGTTCAATATGGAGCAGGTTGAATATAAGTAATGCAATATTTGCTCCAGGATTTCCTGCATTGACGGTGTGTGGATATTGAATTATCCCTTTTTACAATTATCCAAATAACGTAAAACCTCGCCTATATAAGCCACGTCTAGTACGCGAATCAGATTGCTGGTGCGGCTTATAAAATCGGCCCAAAGTCGGAGTCCGGCTAAGACGCGAGTTAGGCTAATACGCGAGGTTTTATGGTAAATATTTAAATTTCCTAAAAGAGTGTCCGTGATGTACAGATCCGGCTATGCTCAGTAACCTCCTGGTGTGTATTGTACTAAGTTAGGTTCACAGAGACTCAGCATATCCTGGTTCTTAAAGGTTGTGTACCCGATTCTCCAAGTCGTCCAAAGACCAAGGCTGTAGGGGGCGCTGTGCAAAGAATCGGCGGCCATTTTATTAGTGGACATAAAGCATTGATTTTTGGTAAAATGGCCTCCTAAAAATGTATTGTATCCATTTTCTCAGTCCAATTTATTTTCATTATATATAAATACAGTGGCACTGAAGGAATTGTATGGATCCAGTGGGCCAGCTTAAGGACCCTGCAACCTTTCCTATGGAATAACATTACTCCCCTCTGATCTAAGCTAACCTCGCAGATAGTGCCACAAGGATGTAGATAAATATGATATTCTCAATATATCTTCAACCTGAGCTTAATGCATACAAGTGGATATAAATAGGATGTGGCAAGGGTGTAGAGAAAGCAGCTGAGAGTAGAAATTATTGACTGTTGAAAGATATAGAAGTGACCCATACATCACTATGTTTACGCCACTGGAGTACATACATGCGGCCATGTGTCTTTATTGTCTTAGAAAACAGTTCCATGCAGGGGGGGGGTGGTATGAAGCGGATTACTGTGAATCAAAGTTGAATAAAAAATGATATTGTGTACACTATACCAGACTATGGCTCTAAACCCCTAAATTCGATATGGCAACATGGGCATTTCTTAAAATCGACATACCGGTACGACATGAGGCCTAGTGACATGAGACATGAGGCTTAAAAAGATAGTGACAGGGGACATGGACAGTTCTTAAAATCGACATGGGACATGAGCATTATTAAGCAACATAGACATGCGACATGGTCATTTCTTAGAATCGACATGCGCCATGCGGACCCCCCCCCCAAGGGCCCCAGAGTCCCTCCACCCCTTCACACCCCTTATCCTTCACCTGTTAACCCTGAAGGGTTGGCATGATGCTTGAATACAGCACTATCAACTTACCCGCCAGGGCTACTACAGCATCATGCCGACCACACGGGATTCATAGACTCCTAAACAATCAGCATAATATACAAACGCAGTTCAAGTGAATTACTCACTGGTGTTGCATTGGTGTATCATGCAGCCCCGGTGAGTAACTCGCTGGTGCATCATGCCGATCCTCTGGGAGTTTCTCAACCCCAGAGGGTCGGCATGATGCTTGAATGCAGCAGTGGCGACTTACTCGCAAAGAGAATGAAGCATTAGTGCATCATGTTGTCCTTAAAGGGTTAAAAGGTTAACCATTGTGGATGCTGAACCACGGGCCTTCAATGTCAGATCAGCCCAGAGTCCAGCTATAACCCGCCCACCCACTCACTTACCACTTACACCCCTCTGGAGGCAGCGGTGAGCGGCAATTCACGCTAAGGGAGTGATCATTTTTTAACAACATGGGGGGGGGGGTGGTGGGTTTCCGCGTGGAGCGTGCGAAATTTTTTACACCCCCCCCCCCCCTGATCGAGGGGTCAACATTTTTTAACCCCCCCCCCCTTACGGTCGAAAATCTGCTCGCGCGGTGGGCCCTTTGAAGCATAGTAACGCGCAGGCTTTTTGGCTCAAAACAGGTGAAATTATTTTGCCCCCCCCCCCCAAGAGGGGTCTAAATTTTTTTTGACCCCCCCCCCCCCACGGTCAAGGGGTCCAAATGTTTTTGCCCCCCCCCCAACCCACCAGCCCCCTCCCCCTGTTAAAAAATGATCACTCCCTAACCTCCCCCCACCCCCCTCTCCCCCACCCACCCAACCAACCCCACAGACACCTCCACTGTTATCCCTCGCATTGCATAGCATAGCTAACACCATCCACGTTATGGGTTTATTGAAAAACACAATTTTTTCATTGATTTTTTTTTCTTTTGGCAAAATTGTATAATTTTCCTGAAATAAAATAGTTGGTTTATATTGAGACTTGAAATGACCCGCTTAAAAAAAAATTTCAACACGTACTTTAGGAGAAATGTGGGGGCCTTGATTAGAGTATAATAATTATAAATACTGTTCTCTCAAATTTCTGGGTAGAAAATACCTCATTTCTTCATTTTATGACATTACTCCTTGGCTTTACTCGATTTAATTTTGAAAAAAAAACTTTTTTCAAATCTATATTCACTGAGACTCCTTTTTTTTAATAAAGGAAGGAAAACCTGACCGTCTAGTAATTAACGCGGATGGTGTCTGTTCAGGGGGTTGAGTGCAGGGACGGGGAATGTCAGCCAAATTGCTGTCGGTGAAGATAAAGTGAGGATATACTACTCAACTAGTCAGAGGCTGTTTACCCCCAGCTGGTCTCAGTCCTGGGGAGAGAAATAGCCTGATCCTACCAAGAGATCGGGGGGCTGCTTTGTTTCGCCTGTTAATATCACGTTGAAACCGGTGCGTGAAGCCGTAAAATTAATGTATCGGATTAAAAATAAGTGGTTTGCATTTGAATGAAGTGGTGATTTTTGAACGTTTTATTTGGAATTTTTGACCAAGCGCCCCTTTAAGGGGCACTTATTTAATGGTAGTAAGATCTAGTCCATGAGATATAATCAGAAAAGATATGTATGTACTATTGTAGAGGCCCTAACTCCCTTCCTCCCATCCTGCCATGCCAACATATCCATCGACCCCCATCCTACATCATCTATTCGCCTATCTACCAACTACCACTGCACATACATGCTATGTAGGCCTACTTCCAGTCTGGGATAGTTTGGAAATGGTTGGGAAAATGGGAGGTGAAAAAACCATGACATCCGAATAGATATTGCATACCAGACCGTAATACATCTAAGTGAGCTGGCGCTTTTACATTTCGAGGCCGAATCTGTATATATATCAGCATATTAGCGCATCTCAAATGAATAACGTGTATCTCAAGAACCGTCTAGCCCCGGCGCTGATACACGAGAGTATAGACATGGAATCTGCTCTGGATATCTTTTTGCTTGAAAGTTGCACACATATTTACGATAGCATCTGCCTATTCCTGCCATGTGTACATCACCGCTCTATAACAAGGATATACTTGTTATTGCCGAGATGAAAGGTGCTTTGAAAAAAACCTGTTTATGGTGTTTTGATTTCGGTTTGGAAATGTCGCGCGACATTCCATCACCCACCGACCACTCCCCTTGAGTTGATAAGAAAGATAACAGAGAATGCAGTGAGTATGTGGAGGTTTTACAGCATAAAGAAGGACAGAGTACCGTAAATTCTCGAGTAGAAGCCGTGGCTAGTACACAAGTCAGATCAGCAATGCGGCTTATAGGATCGGCCCAGGGTTGGGGTGCGGCTTATATACAAGTATTTGCTGCTATGGTACAGTACTAAAGTGACCATAATCAGATGGGCAATGCGGCTTTTATGATCGGCCCAAACTCGGGGTGCCGCTTATATGCGAGTTAGGCTTATATGCTAGAATTTACGGTATGTGGAGGTTTTACAGTGTCAAGAAGGACTGAGTATGTGGAGGTTTTACAGTGTAAAGAAGGACTGAGAATGTGGAGGTTTTACAGTGTAAAGAAGGACTGAGTATGTGGAGGTTTTGCAGTGTAAAGAAGGACTGAGTATGTGGAGGTTTTGCAGTGTAAAGAAGGACTGAGAATGTGGAGGTTTTACAGTGTAAAGAAGGACTGAGAATGTGGAGGTTTTACAGTGTCAAGAAGGACTGAGTAGTACTGAGGATCTGGAGGTTTTACTAGTCTATGATGTAAACCTTTACACTGTAAAGGATAGCTGAATATGTAGAGGTTTTACAGTGTACAGAAGGACTGAGTATATATATAAAAGCTTTACAGTGTAAAGAAACACTGAGTCTACATGCCCCAGTATACAACAAGCACAGGTTTTACAGTGATCCCACCAACATGGTGTGTTGTTGCTAGGGCCCCTGTTACCATGGCAACAACTGGGTCAGACATAGTTCACACGGAGCCCTCTCAGGCCTGCAGCATGTTGTCAGACGCCCATCTGGTAACCATAGCAACCTGAGGTTACCATAGTTACACAGGGACGCCCAGGTAGAAGGACTACACTACAGAGTGCTGCAGCCCCTGGTAGAGTGACTTGAGATTGAGGTAGGTCAAGGTGGGGCAGCTGGAATGAGATTTAAATCTGGAGATTACTGTGAGTTTTAACCCTGATCCTCTCCCATGATTGCAGGCTTGGATGGGGAGGGTGCAGTACACTCATAGCTTCCTGGTGGTGGTATGCTCATACAGGGAAGGTAGCTAGTCTACCGTTTTCCCACGGAATTTCATGAAATTTCCTATACACCAAACGCATATAAAGACCTTTTTGTTAAGGATATGTGGAGGCGGTTTTGAAATGTCCATTTCATTCTGCAATCGGTCTGTTTCATCCATGGTTTTAGTTACAGGATGAAGTAACTATAAAAGCTGGCCTTTGTCTAGTTGACTTTGGCTTGAGTCATGTTTTAGTTCACCATCATTTGAATCTGTAGTTTGTTTCTAAAGAAGAAACAATGAACAGCCAAGGAGAAAAGATGATCCGAGGAGTATCCTTTCTACTTGGCTGTGCACCTATAAGGGAGAAGACAAGCAGGGTTTTAACCCTTTATTCACAGTAGTGCATGGTCCTATGATACCATGATGCATGGTGCCTGCAGTGGCATGTATATTTATAGTCATAATGTACGAGAGAACCTACAAACATGGATGTACTAAAGCAGCGACAGCATTGGGATTGCTACAGCATGCCGACCCTTCCCGAGTGTATCAACTCTATAGTGGCGGTATGATGCATGAATGCAGCATCGATGTACAACTCACTAAGGCTGCATTAATGTAGCGGTGGTATGATGCATGGATACAGCACTGGTGCGTCACTCGCCAAGGCTGAATTCGTGCATCATATGGACAAAGGGTGTAGTGCAGATTAAAGCACTATACTGGCCTTAAAGGGTTAACAACATGTTGGTACAGGGCAAGACCCTCCAGCTTATCACATAAAAGGGAGAAAATTAGAAAAACGTTATCACAGATGTAGGACTTCTCTTCCAGTATGATATATCGTATCTATTCATGGTAAGCTTTTTTAGTACAGAGTTTGTAGGACTACAAAAATAGGAGAGGAGGGATTATTAGGGTAACAATACCCATGCGCGTTGTGTTCAAGGGGTAGTCTTAGAAATATGTGATAAACAATTCATTTCAAAGACGAAGGGCAAAAACAAAAGGGCCACAAAGAAAATGGCTGTTAAAGCTATAAAAAAGGGTAGGGTGGGTAAATTATTTCATTTTATAAAAATGAAAATTGACTGCATTTCACTTTGCTCGTGGTAGCGATGAAGCCCGTGGAGATATGTCGGTAGGGGTAGCCACGAACCTGAAACTTTCTGTGCCATTTGTTCTGTCAATACCTCTACTGTATTCAAAGTAATTATCGCACAGGGCAGTCAAAATCTGAAAGAGCAAAATAGAGGGATTTGAGATTATCAGAGTGGGCTTGTTACATGGAACACTGTACCAGGGGGTAGACACTGACGCTGGCCCAGGAGCCCATGGCCCGTAGTTTTGGGTCCCGGCTCACAGTTTTCTGAAGAGTTACCTTCCTATGGGCCCGGGTGGCCCACAGGAGTGTAAGGGGAAAATTCGAGGAAAATTATGTCTTAATCAATATAGTCATGTTATCATTGGAAAGGGAAAATCACTATGAAGCCAGCCATTCTGGTACAGTTCGAATCTATCTTGATCGGAGATATATGTGGTTTTCTCTTTAAGAACGGTAAAATATATATTCTGGGCCCACAATTTTTAGGTCCGGGTCCATGCATTTCTGAGGCTACGGGCCCGGATGGCCCATGACTAAAAAAGTTAATTTCTACCCCTGTTGTACCCTTAACCTTGTTGAACTGGGAGTGTGGTGGTTATTTGTTCTGCATGACTTTGTTGTGGCTATACTTGTCTGGAGCCTCTCCCATAGAATGTATTTCCATCCATCCATACAATTGAGTATTCAGAACCAAATTATGAGCAACTAAAGAATTGTGTATGCAGATACAAAGTGTAAAGAACAAAGTCTAGTTCCTCCTAGATTCCATTAAAATGATATTGACCTTATGCAGCTTAACAAAATAAATTCTCAAGTATGTTCTTTGATTTGCTTTTGTCTCATACATAGGTATGCCCTGAACATATATTTCGGCATATAATACAGTCAACTCTCTCCTCATGTTGAAAAATGCTATTCAAATGAAAAAGCCAGCTCAATCTCTTAAAGCGTCACTCTCATCATAAACGAGTCCCTTGTTGGCTGAGTAGAATAGTCCAGTAAAATTTAGGCGTCATGACAGTACCGCTTTAAAAGCTGATCAAAGTAGTTTATGTTTCACCCCCATGTCCTGATTGTAACAAGTTTTTACAACAAGAAAATCACACCTTTAATTCATGTTTGCTTAGTTTCCTCTTGTAGTTCAACTTTTAAGGGGGCTCCATTTAAACAATTCAATTTTTCTTGAGATGGATCACTTTCATCCCTGGTGATTTCTAAGCATCTGTGGTCTCAATTCTTTTGAGTGTGTTTAATGAATTGTATTTTGTGTTGTGTAACAAATTTATAGTTTACAGCAGTTTGTTCATTGACATTGTTTTCAATGTTTCTTTTAACCATTAACTATGATTTCTCCTAATTTCTTCTTATCTAAGATTTAAAGTATTTTGAATGTAGTTACAGTAATGATATTGTAGATAGTACTGCCTTATAGAACTATGTTGTATTGTGATCTCTTAAATAGACATCCTTTCATTTATGTACATTATTGTATTTATAAGTTAAGTAAATTAATTTTTGCCGCTTGATACCCTGACCTACCTACCTTGATTTAAGTACTTAATTCGATCGGTTTGGCAATCAAAGTTTCTCTATCAAAGAAATAGAAGAAATCCATGAATCTCGTTGTTTCTAAGAACAAGGCTCTGTGGAAGTCTGCTCTATTTAAATCCAAAATTTGAGAAAAAATTCAGATCAATTGACCCCGATTTAGCAAAGAAGCAATTACAGTGGTATATGCATATTCATATCCAAAATGGATACAAATACAATACGAAATGCCCAAAAGCACTACCTTGTGGTTTTTAATTATTTTCGAATTCATTAGAACTTTTTATATATTCTAGTACAAAGTAAGCATAAATAGAAAACTCTTGTGTCGTGATGATGTGAACACATCAACTTTATCTGACACCCGTTTACTTGAAAACATTAAAAATAATCAAATGTAGATTTTGTAAAGGAAAAAACACAAGCTTGTTTATTTTTTTTGTCTTTTTTTCCCCAAAATTATGGGAAAAACTGGATAAAATTTTTTTAAAAACTTAAAAAAAAAAAAGAATCTTCGGTCACTGGGTACGAGCGGCATTCTTTTCCTTATTCTCTAAGTTGTTGTCTTACACCCACCTGTTTGATGTAGTGTTGTTTCCTTCACCAATCACCATCTTCCACCACCACCACCACAACCAACCACCTCCACACCTTACGTCACACGATGCAGCTCCAACATAGTGGAAGCCGGCACTGAGGCTCTCACACTGGCCGAGCCTGTCGATTGCTCGGCCAGCCCGTCTGGTGCCAACGGCCACTCTATGGCGCCTGGCCCGACGGGTGCCTCCAATGACACAAATGGCTCAAATGGCTCAAACGGCTCGGCCAGTGTCGAGCCCATCACAGATGCTTCTGCCGCCACCAATCTTGACGACAGTTTCTTCTTAACGCCAATGCCGAATATTGATGATTCAGCGTTCTTGCTTGATAGTGGCAATAAGTCGTACAATGTCAGGTAGGTGTAACCTGCCATGGTCCACAGTTTAAAGACCAACCCTCCCACCCAGTCCCCTGAGAACAAAGTCATTCACGATACATGTTTACTTTACTAATGCCTTGTATAAGGGTATAAAGCTAGGCTTTAGGCTTGGTGATAAGAAGATAATATAAAATACAAAATCCACCCCAGCTTTCTCCCATTAGCTACATCATAAATTTAACATACATCCTTCTATGTATCAAGTTTTTTACACCCCTACAGGAATATCATACCAAATGGTGAAATAGTTTAAAAGACTAAGCTTATAACTACCTTACTGTGAAATCCAGACGGTAAGCCGACCCTGCCTATAAGATGACCAATGTATGACTTACATGGAAAATAGCCCGATAAATATTTAGCTTATAAGCAGGCTTTATGAAAGTTGACATTTCTCCTCAAGTTCTATGAAAAATCTTTTATGATAACCTCCTAGTTCTACCAACCACTTGTGAATAAGATTTGGATACTCTACCTCTAAGTAGCACTCCCTAATCCTTTCATGTTTCTAGTAGATTAATACGAATAAGACTGAGCATTAAGACTAACCATTGAGGTGAACAATACAGGATGATTGAAATTTCATTTATTTCATATCTGCTTCCTCAATTGCATATAAGCAGTGACCAAATAGTCAATTTACCCTAGAATGTGAAATCCAGTTATATTTGACATGCTTCCTATCTGAGCATTAACTTGTTGTTTTACTTGTATTGATATAAGTGTATGCCATGATCATGTGTGCTCAAGGCTTACACCTTATGTACAGATTTGTATTTAAATTGTCAGTAGTCCAAAAGAGGTGAGATTTCCTATTGATCTAGATAACAAAGCTTAAGACCACAACACATATTTGCGGGGTAGATTTCACTGCGCTTGAGTTCCAGAATCAAAATGTCCAATTAGGTGACCATGCATTCCCTAGTTGATATATATACTTTATAGTGGAGGGTTTATATAAAGTTCATAAGATATTATAATGCTTGAAATAATGTCAAAACTACCAAATGACATGCTCTGACATCCATATAAACATTTAAGTGATTTGATGCAATATGCCCTTTGTCTATGGGGTTGATATGATGGATGAATTCAGCCCTGGATAGTACATCAGCCAGGGCTGCTTTCATGCATCAAGAGGTCCAACGGCATAACACATTTAAGCACCATGTGGTCCTTAAAGGGTAAAGTTTAATGCATTGTAGTAAATCTTCAGTAGCATACGGAAGACGCATGAACGCAGCATCGGTAAGTAATTTCCCAGTGCTGGATTCATGCATCATGCCGACAAAAGGACATAGTACCGCAAACAATTTAACACCACTAGATATACTTCAGAGGTAATGACATCATCCTGTATTACAAACAAAACCATTTATCGTGAAATATCAAATTACAGCTCGCGTGTCTCGTCAGCGGATGATGTTGGTCGAGTTGATGTGACTGGAGATATTGGTGGACGCGAGCCTGGAAGCACTACATCAGATCTGTCATCGCCTCCATTCTCCGCCAATACTCTATCAGACTATTCTGACAGCACGCCTCTCCGCGACTGCCTCCTGCCTGATAAGGTCAGCAATTCTGCATACTGTAATCGTAGATATTTTCGCTGGTATAAATTTTGCAGATTTGCTAAAAAGTACAATTTCGCATGGATTTGAATTCACGGATTTTCTGAAATTTGGCACTTCAATTCAATATTGTATAGATATTCACTCTGCACATATTTTATGCAGATTTTAAAATTCAGCGAAAATCGCTAAAATTTGTACAGCGCGAAAATATCTATGTTTACTGTATTTGTGAGGAGCCAAGCAGAAAGGATGCTCTGTGGGCCCACCACAAAGTAGCCTTTCTGCCTTCTTGTTTGCATGTTTACTTTCATTTTCAAACAAGTTTTATGGCAATTCAAGTTTGATAAATTTTCAGTTGTCTGTAATTGATAATCAATTTCTTACTGTACGAAACAAGCATATTTTCACATGTTCCTGTCCTATGTAGAAGTTTTTCTTTTTGTAGCTCAACCCTGTGTGTAGGCCTCTGAGAGAAGTCACATTTTTTCTCCTTTTTTACTGTAATGCAGTAATTACAATTAAGGGATCTATTTCATTTTATGGCAGGAATTATCGCGTTCTACGAATGGACACATTAGTGACAGCAGTGCGCGCGGACTTAATGACAGTACAAACCTCTCGGTCACCTCCTCCGTCAACTCAACCAGCTCAACATCCATCAGCAAAAGCTCCAAAAGCACTGACAAAAAGAAGCGAGGCTCGTATTGGTACAATGTAAGTGCTGTTGACAAATTACTTGTTCTTTTTATGTTTTCAAAATCTTATTCCCATAAGTGCTAGAGTTTTAAGTAAATTTTGATCATAATTGTTTCAAGTACTTTGTGGCTAAGATATATGCTTTGTCTCAAGTTGCCTACTTTTTAGGATCTTCATAATGGGCCTGTCAGCCAGTTTTAAAAAGATGAATTAGGGTTGGACATATAGGTATATATGTAATCAAAATCAATATCTACAGGTTTGTATATCAATAAAGCATTGACAGGCCCTCTTTATATTGAAAAGTTTTGAAGCTGAGGTTGTGGTTTACCATAATTGAACGTGAATAGTATTACTTCATGATTCAGTTAGGTCTATCTTGGCCAAATAGCCAAGAATTTCCCTAATTAGATCTTGCACATATAAATACATCAATACATTAATTAAATAAATGAAAGAAATCAATATTTATATCAAACATCAACAACATCAAACAAAGTGCCTATACATGGGTAAAAATCAACATACACACATCTAAAAAAAATTGATATGCAAGGCAATTGGATTTTAAAATATAATGGACACTTAAAAGTTTAATTCGATACACAAAGAAATTTTCTTAAAGGAGATGATTTCAAAAATGTGAATACCCATGTATAGGCACAAGAAAACCATCCATGATCTTTTATTCCCGATTCTAAGCCTTGCAGTAAGCCCCCAAAATCTATTTTGCATGAGTCATTTTTCTTTGCTTATGCGATCATATTCATTGTAAATCTGGTTGAAGTAGTTTCATGTTAGTTCAAGCATGATGAAGTAGTGAACACTATTAAACTGACATTTCAGTAGAAATGTAATACCCTTGGTAGAACTGCAGAATTTGTATTTCTAACTGAACAAAGGGAACATTGCCGCATGAAAGGTCCAGATATTTTTGTCACTTAATTATCGACGACAAATACACTCTAGTTACATCAGATAACAATATGCTGGTACTATCAAGAATCCCAGACTCTTCACAAGTTTAAGACAATGTAGTGGTCTCAAATGGAAGCATGTTCATCGTGGAGAAAATGAGGACCGTCTCTATCACATAGCCTCATTCATAATGCTTCTCTTTACTGAAGAACTGTCCATGGAAATAATTAGAAATTTTGTTTGAACCATTAAAGGGAACATTCACAAATGATATCATTGGTTTTGATATCATTTTAGGATCCTCCATCCCTTGTCACAGCATTTGACAGATTTTGACTATAATTGATAAATTCATGGCTACGAGTATTATGTCTATATATAAAAGGTCTGCATTTCTTTTTACGAGGAAAAGAAAAAGTCTGTATCTATAGATAATCCACACCATGGATTGAATTTTCAATCTGAATGTAATATAATGGGTCAATCAGATGTTAAACTACCCAAAGAATAGTTTGGTACATTTTTGTCGTTCGCCTAAAGAGGTTACTTGAAAAAAGCGTTTGTACCGAGTACGCCCCCGTCTTACATACAAACTACCCAAAGAATGACATCATTTGTGAATTTCCCAAAACAGTGTAAAAGGTACAAGGTGATAATGGACTTGTTACTCTCTGCCCGCAGTCGGCCCGCAACGTTATGTCTGACGCACAAAACATGAGTCTACAGAGTTACCTCAAGGTGACGTAAAAACCCGCTCGTTTTTCAGATTACTCCGTGCTATCCTTACAAACAATGAAAGCCTCATTCACTTCATACCTTCTCGTCTCTTGCAGCGCATGGGTTGTTTTTCCGAAAAAAAATCTCTTTGAAACTTTGTGTATAGTGGGAACAAGAACAAGTCCTCTGTCAATATTTTAAGGTTTCGGTTCTCTTGATTTAGGAGAATTCAAGCTAAGATTTTACGGTGAATCAAACATTTATCTCAACTTTCAGAAACATACTCTTTTTATAGCTCTTATTTTCTCTGAAATGAATCTCTATTCATTAGCCTTATCATTTCATACTCTCTACAAATGGAGTGGGTGAATGCGGCTGAATCCTCTTGCCGACAAGCTACTGTGTTAGCATACTTTACCCAATGGGGCGCAAATAAGTGCAGAACGAAAAGATCTCACTGAAGCTGTGCATGTGGTAAAAGAGTTAAAGGCAACTAAAAGAGGAAGACTTAAAGTGCAGTATTATGTTTCATTGTTCCATTAACAGAACTGATGGTATACATTTCTGCAGGTCAAAAGCTTATAAATGTGTACTGATATATCAATCTTCTACAGAGTTATTATCATTGTGATGATTTACCGTAAATCCCTCCTTATAAGCCAGTTTTTTGGATCCCCCCCCCCTCAACTAAAGTGGGATCAGCTTATGAATATGCAGCTATTTGTAATAAATTGAATTGTATTTCAATCATTTTTCTCAGCCAGGGTTTGGCTTCTATACAGCGCCCGCTTATAATCAGGGTTTCACGGTATGTCAAGAAACAAGTATTGTAGTAAATGCTCAATGGATGTGTCAAAGAAAAATTACTAAAAGAAACCAGATAGTTTTACAGTATTCGTCCATCCCTCAATATTTTTTGAACTGATCAGCTTGATTGGTTGAAATATGTGTTTGTGTAATATATTGTTCCTGAGTGAAAAGAAGGAATCAATTGAGCTAGAAAATATGTTCCTGGGATTTTTCAGCCATCTTCCTCAAAGCGAAAAAAACGTAGCCGCCGAAAGGTAGAGTGTAGTAGGAGTGATGCTGTAGTGTTGCTTTCTCCTGTTGTATGTGTGTTACATCTATTCCATTGGCCTGGTACCCTTTAAGGGCAGCATTTTTGTGATTATGATGTGTGAAAGCAGTGAAGAATGTGCTGTATTCATGCGTCATTCCAACACTATGCGGTTGATACACTCGCGAAGTGGCAGTACGATGCGCCAATGCAATGCAAGTAAATTACTAGCACGGATTGGGGTATCATACAATGACAAATAAATATTAAGCCTTCAGGCATCATGCTGTCCTCAAAGGGTTATATTGGCCTGGTAGTATTGTTTTAACTTGGCAGCTGACTAAAATCTCAAAGCATGTCGGAAAAACTGAATCACAGCAGTTGTTTGAATTTGGACATGTTCCTATTCATACGCGATCTAATTGGTCAAAATATTGAGATGTCCAGACCGATACTAATACAAGCATACATGACAGAGAAAGCACATGACAGTGATTCACAGCTCCTATGATAGCTAAGATAAACTCTCCAATATGTAGTGGGCTGTTAGTAGCCATGTTTGCCTCAAACTCAGGTATGGTAGAGTTTTAACATGTGTGACTTTCATTAAACTTCATTCAATGACACAAGGATTCTTGGGAGAGCTACTCTCTTTCTCTCACGGTTTTAGGAAGTGCACTATCAACTATTATAAGGTCATACTTAACAGCAGTCAGGGGTAAATGTGTTATGTGGGGTATTTACTGATCTGTCATCAGGTCTAGGCCATGGTATGACAAGACATGCAGCTTGTGAGAGCATTATCCTGCTAACCTACAGGGTTGATACACTCCTGTTCAAAGGGTAAGCATGAGAGACCCAACAGTGCTGCCAGGCTATTCGTCGGCGCTGCAACAATGCTGACAAAAAGGACATTAAGACTCTAGTCACCATGCGACATTTACAAAGAGTTTTCCTAGTCATGACTAATGTAGTTACAACTTTACATTCTTCTTCCTATTACTACACTTGTTTCTGGAAGGTTAACTAGTCTTTATGGGTGAGGAACTGGACTGGTTCGCTGACTTTTTTTTGTCCTCCCCACCATGGGTCCAAAAATGTCTGTCTCCCCCCCTCCCCGCCCTTTCGGCTTAAAAAGTATCGCGGCCGGCCCCTTTTACCCAATTGTAATGTGCTGCCTTTTTTTTTTAAAAGGGATGAACATTTCTTTAGTTCCCCCCTCAATCCACCCTCCTCCTGAAATTACCACTCCCTGCAGTCTAAAATTAAACAGTCAGCGAAAGTACATACCCTTTGCATCACTATGTATTTGATAAAAAGAACTTTAAGGATAACACAGGCCAAGTGGTGCCATCTAGTTGAAATCTGTAGAATCACCTTCTGGGGGTTTGGAGAATATATCATGGTCAAAAGAGTAATGCAAAAAAAGTACAGGTCAGCTTTGATATGATTTGTGGACATAGTATGTAGCTTGAAATCAACTTGATAAATGGGAGGGATTTAGGGGGAATTGGACTGGGTTATGATGGGTTTTTGGGGAGATGGGTATGTGTGACTGCTAGGTAAATGAAATAATATATTATGGTCTCAAAATGGAATAGAAATGATCTAAATATAAGTACCCTGAATAACATTCTACAGTACACTCACTCACACCTAGTAAGTAAGTGTATTAATCTTTGACAAGTTGTATAACTCTCTATATATTCATTTTGGTTATATCTTTAAGTGACTGTTTTTGGTGTGGTAGGTTTTGGGTCTGAGGAGTCAGTTATGAATGAGGATAGGGCCTTGAAAATACTATGCTAAAGATTGTTTATTTTAATATCTTTTTCTTATTTTGTGTGTTTTAATATTCAGTTTAAGTATAACCAGCTATGTGAAATCCTGATAACATGTATCGTATTCAATGAGAAAAATGTCTCAGTCCGCAAAGAACCACAGTAAATATAACTAAGCTAGACTTGATAGATAATCACATATTTCTAGTTTGTCAATATATCAGATATTGTCTGCTATGACTCTGTAAACCTTAATGACTTGAGTATTGTAGCATATCTCTTTATGCTACATAAATGAATACTGTAAACATAGATATTTTCGCTGGTACAAATATTTGCGAATTTGCTTATAAAGTACAATTCCGTGCAGATTTGAATTCAAAGATTTTGAAACATGGTAGCTATAAAGCTATATTGGATAAATTTTTGCTCTGTTCATATTTTCGCTGTTTTTAAAATCTGCAGAATCCGCGGAAATATGTACAGTGCGAAATAGAATATGTTAGTATATGCGATAACTAGGGTATGGCTTTCTCTGTCACCTGGTTATGACACCCGGTCCAACATAGGGAGGTCCCCAGCTCATACTGTTTTATTCTATGGTCTATTCAACCTTTTAGCTAGGTTGTAATTTCATAAACACAATTTAACATATCTTGCAATTGTTAGGGTTTATTGCTAAACATGAAAGAGGGGAGGTCATATATTACTTACAGAGATCAAATGTTTAAGAATGATGGAGGACCATTTGTAAATGTCAAGAACTGACGCGCATACCTGAAATTAAATTACAACCCAAGCGTTATTGTACTAATTATACTAATTGATAATTATCCCCACTAAACTAAATGTAAGGAATTAAATTGAAACCTTGAATTCACAATTTTTATTAAAACATTATTGGCTAAATTAAAACCCAATGACCTACAAGCCTTTTTTCTGCTAAATAAGCTTAAAAAAAGAAGAGAAAAAAAAGATTAGATGAAATAAGGCACTAAAGTGTGTCTTAATATACTGGAAATTTGTAGTTTCTGTGGTATTTGAACAATGAAAGTGGAACTGGTAGGAAAATATATACAAAATCACATTGCAGTTGGTGTTGACAGAAATATCTGAATATGATATTTCTTTGACTGTGAACTGAAGTATACTACAATCTAAAGCTCTCTATTTGTCATTTAATGATACTTTGTTCTTATTTTTCATTCAAGATTAAAGATTTAAAATTCAACGCAAAGGTAAAAATAGAGAGCAAAGTAATTTCACTAAGATAGGTTATTCCAATGGTGAGATCAGGGTACACTAAATGCTTCTGCATGTTGGCGCATGGCTACCATGGTGGTGTAACGCACTCCTGGAGCTATATCTGCAGTAAGGCCGCTACTCATATACGCTTTATACATTGAACAGTTAAGCTGCCTCTCAAAATGCACTAAAACTGGAGCACATATAAGACAGCTAGTAAAACTCCTTTTACTTTTTATATGGGTATGGGGAAGTGTTGAGAACCATCTATTATATTTATTAATTCATCCATACAAAAAATTCAATACCAATATCAGAGACTCCCAAGTAGTAAAAATAAAGAGGATTCATTAGATATTTTCCTCTGATGATTACAGAATATATTTTTTATGTATTTGACCTAATAAGTTTATATCCTCTCATAACAGTTTCATAACAGGTTATTTTTGCTGAAGCTTTAAGTAAAGACAATCTAAGTCGCGCATTGTTTACATAACATGGTAATTTTCTTCGCGGGAAACAGTAAACACACTGCACAATTATTAGGGCAAATACAGTCATAATTTAGATTTTCAAAAGTTCTATTATCATATGTAAAAGGGTTAGACAGGATCAGCACAATAGAAAAATTACAAAATATAGGAGGTGGTAAGGTTGGATGTCTGAATCCAAATCGAACAAATTTATAAATTTGATTCCTTATGATGAAATTAATTCAAAATGTGGAGTGATGCCAATGGTAACCATGGTAACAGCATGACCCCCATGCTAACTGAGGAAAAGGGATGTCTGCCTACTTGATGACTTGGCTTCGCCCCTCCTATTTTCAGCTCACTAGAACACTACCATGGTACTGCGGTGGACATGTTGACTTAATCGAACCTCACTCTTTTCCTTTTTACAGTGAACCGTTTGTATACCTGCCGCTTTTTGTGTATATACAGTTTATACTTTGCTTCAAAGCAGCTGTGAGGATATGGTCTTCATGCATATATAAGATCCTTCTTACTTCTAATGTATATGTTGTAAGCCGCGACTATACATTTTTACGAATCCGCTGACCAAGAATGGCACGAGTGGCAATCGACTATAAAAAACTATATTTCTATTCCATTAGTTCAAAATGTTTCTTCTCTTATATAATAGTAGAGGTAATACCATTCATTTAGTTATTAGATTTTATATATTGATTTATAGGTTTTCTTTGATAAGGTAGACCATTGACTAACTTTTTTCTGTAAATGATTTTTCTCTGTAGGTTCTCAGTCCCACCTATAAGTCACGGTCTGAGGATTTTAAGCGACTATTCAAAGAAATCCCGAATGATGAGAGACTCATGGTTGGTAAGTGTGTCTTAAATATGTGTGCCCTTTAATACCCCTATTAACACAAAAGTTAGAGTAAGTTTGAAAACATGAAATGTCATTGTTTGTTGCACTTACAATGTGATGATAACTATGGCAGGCATTACCAGAATCCTTGAAAAACTGTCTTAACCCTTTGTTGGTGAGCATCGACTATAGTTGATATCATGGTAGGGCGAGCAATCACTATTGTTGATGCAATGGCAGGGCGAGCATCGACTATAGTCATCATAACTCTATGGGATTTGCCCTTAAAGAAAATTCCTTCAAAAAAGTCTAGCCTCCATAGCTAACGGTAGCAATTTTTGGCTGACCTTAAAGGGTTGAGGAAAGGAGAGCGAGCAACTACTTGTCCATCGTGATGCAACCCCGCAATGAAGCAATTCAAAGCTTCAATGCCTCTGTTAAAAATTTTCTTTTGATACAATAAATCAGGTGGGCCATATATATTTATTACCTGTACTTTCAGACTATGGATGTGCGCTGCAAAAAGACATCTTGGTTCATGGTCGTCTCTACGTCACACAGAACTGGATTTGCTTTTACGCCAACATCTTTCGCTGGGAGACTGTGGTGAGTACAACTATACATACAGCTGTGAAATAGATTTTGAAATATAATCATTGATATTACTTTTTATGTGCTCCACTTTGTATCCAATTTATTTCATATTCTTTGTAATCCCTACACATTGAGCAGTAAGAATAATATAGTCCTGCGTCAAAATCAATTGTAATTATTCAGGATCACTTGAAATGCTCAAGAATCTTCCCACTATAATACCACAAATACAGCAAGTTATAAATATTTGAATCAAGGAATCAAAAGTCTGGGTGCAGATCATGCTGATGTTGTTTTAGAAGTATACAACATTGCTATTAAAAGTCAACATTTTCAGATCCCCCTTAGGAATTACAGTATTCTCCGAAAGTCTTGGTGCAGATTATTTATGCGAGATGCAGGTTTCTCCCCCTGTGTTAGTGGGGACCTTCATGATAGGGGCATGAAGGAGTAGAATAACTTCATCGGGAGCCTTCCATATTACCAATGGGCATACCGGATTCTTAAAAGGCGACAAAACTTGAGGGGTCTTGTGGCTTACTGCTGTGATTAGTCACGTAAGCTGTTTGGCAACCGCTGCCCATATGCGCGGGCCCGGGCCTTCTTGCTGGTGGTCTGGCATAGGATCCCTCCTCAGTGAACCATGTCTGAGATATCAAAGGCCGTGATTTGTCTGGCCCTGCCTACTATGGTACTAGCCCAGGTAGCTAGGTCCAGGCAAATAAAAGAACACTTGCTATCCTGCGAAAAGAGTAGGGGACGTGCCCCAGTAGCGGTTTTCTCCCTCACCTCATAGATGCGGTCATTCATTTCATAGATTCGATCACCCATAGATGCGGTCACTGCTGTATTGGGCAAGCAGCATATAAATACCTGTCCTACTACTGCAAGGCAGACTACTACTATATGTGGATGACTCCTTGCCAACTTTAGATGTCCCCTGAGGTACTTGATGTACGTCTGGACGTTAAACAAATCAATCAATCAATCAATGATACAGGGATTCTCTCCTTTTCTTCAGCTAACGATCCGGTGTAGTTCTATCACCTCCATGACCAAGGAGCGGACAGCACGCGTCATCCCTAATGCCATCCAGGTGTGCACGGAGAATGAGAAGTACTTCTTCACCACGTTTGGTGCGCGGGACAAGACGTACCTTATGATGTTCCGCGTCTGGCAGAATGCTCTTATGGACCAGGTAATGGCCCCTCTAAGTTAAAGCTCCTATACAAGTTAAAATATATACTGTGAAAGTACTTATTTTCACGGGTTTAAATCTTCGTGTATGAGTGAAAACTGGCAAATTTGCGGGTATTTATTCCATACTTAAACATATAAAAATTCACTGATTTTTCATTTCGGCGAAAATCACAAAAATATATATCCAGCGAAATAAAGTACTTTCACAGTAGGCCTAGCTATTTCATTTACTGCATAGTCATAGAGAGTTTCCTTGTTCAGTCTCCCCAAAAGCTTTTCTGCAACGCAGGACATTGGGTCCTGCAGGTCTTTTATTTTGCTGGCTCAGCTTAATTTTTGCAGGCCCGAATACATTAGCGCAAATTCATATCCAGTAAAAAAAAAGTATAAAGCAGAAATTTACATTGAATAAATGGCCCCTCTGACTTAAAGCTGCTGTACACCTTTACATATATATTCATTGATATTTCACTTTCTGCATAGTTATAGACAGTCTCCTTGTTCAAGTTTACTGATAGCATCTGAAACCTTTTTGTTACTTTTAACCATGCTGAACTCAAGGAAACAGAAAATAAATTGCTTTGATTAATAGACAACATAAGATAAAGGTTATAAACACTGATAAAGGCTTTGTTGTCAGAAAGGTCCACCAGCATGTGTATATCCCCCCAATTAATGAGAATCTATAATGATTGACTTCCACAACCATTATTTCACTAGCTCACTTTTGATGTGGTGTGTGTCTTACTTTGCAGCCTATGAGTCTACAGGAATTGTGGCAGTGGGTACATTACAGTTACGGGGAGGAACTCGGGCTTAACTCGAGTGACGACGACTACCGGGCCCCAACGAAAGACGAAGAGGAAAAATTCCAAAAAATTCTCACACAAGAAGAAATGAGTGACACACTAGCAGATAAGGTATGTTCTGACTGACATTTTAGTTAACACAGCATTGTAATACTATAATGTCAGAGTATCATCAGCAAGTTATTACCATAGAAAGCATGAGTTTACTGGGGGTAGGTATGGTTAAATTCATTAAATATCCATCTTATATGCCTATTTCTGAGAGTAGAGGCACAAATCTCAGAGTGGTAACCATATCAAAGGGAGGAAATAACTTCAATATTGAAGTGTAGAGGCAAGTAGAGCCTTTACACCTGCATCAGTGTATGGCCTATTGATGGGGCAGTGCTGGCCTCTGGTGTTTACCACAGGAGCCTTTCTACTACAGTACTCCCCCATAGCCAGCCATTCATAGACACAGACACAGTCCACAGAGTAATTGCATGAGTCTATGTTCTAAGTGTTGAGTTTGTTTGGATTTCGTTCACCTTTTCTGTATTGAGTGGAGTGTACATGTATGACAGTTGCTCTGGTATTAGCTGGAACACTTCAGACAGTCAGGCTGTAAAACTAAATAATGATACCATAGCTATTATGTGTAGGGGTGAGTAGGGGTATAGACTTATGTATGTCTATGATAGGAAGAACTCAACTAGTCTATAGGTGTGCCTATGTGTAGGTCTAAATGGAAAGTGTCACAGCACTTATATTGCCAGATACTGTATCAATTTCCTATGTAGTAGGAATAGGTGGCTACACAGGGTGTTATGGTATGTTTTGGAGGTGTCAATGATCTAGTCATGGTGATTATAGTAGCTTTACATGTGATTGTAAGCCCTGTAACATTATAACAGATTATGACAGAGATAACAACACTGATTATACCACCTGGAACATGACCTGGCAGAGGTGCCAGACCATTGGTGCTAGATAACAACTCTTTATCTCATGACTATAAAAAGGTAATCAGCAGAAGCTAGAATTGGCCTTATTAACATAGTGCTAGGTATTGATGGACCCTTTTTTGCCATCTGATAGCAATGGACAGATAGACCTGTCCACATACCGGTACTTTAAAAAAAAAAACATATACAGTAGTTTACAATTTGTCAACTATCGGTACACAGTACCGGTAGAATAAGTTAACTATAAGTTAGAAAAAAAGAGATTCAACTCTCACAGGCCTACTACCAATTTGGCAGAAATGAATAAATCTAATTCAGCCTAGAATCAACAGATTGTACGGTACCATGTCGGCTATGATAGTGTGGTGGCCATATATTACACAGAAGTAGACTGTACATGCCCATAGCCTCTATTGAAATGAAAATCCTGACCTTGTTGTTATCAGATATGGGAAAGATAAGGCCACTTGGTCATAGTTCGATCTTTGTCTCACCGGGAGCTGGGGCATAGGGTAACTTTACCATCGATAGATTACTGAGACACGGGACATTACGGAGTGCGGTGGTAGTCCATGGCCCTATTTCTCGAAGACGCCAGAAAATTATTCTTCCTGGTGTCCTCAGCAAGTTCTTTTGTACTGTTGCTGTCACCAATTAAGAGGCCTGTTCATAGGCAGGGATTACTAGGATATCTAAGTCTTTAAAGACCTGCTTGGACTGCTTCCCACCCACTATGGGCAAAGTCATTCACATTGGGCCCGATGGTGATGGGCAAACCCCATCGCGGCCAGTATTAACAAAGCCCAAACGTTTCGGCTCCAGTAACAGTGCCGGCGAGGTTGGCGCCTCTGAACGCACTGTGGATTTCCGACCCAGGCGCATTGGCTCTAGTAATAGTGCCGGAGAGGTTGGCAGCTTAGAACACACCTTGGATAAACAGCGCGCAGGCTCAAGTGGAGATCTTGGTATCAAGGCGATGGTGTCTTCAACGGCAGCTACAGCTACTTTAGTGCCGCTAAGACGCCCTGCATCGACTGTTTCCACAAATTCCAGTGTCCCATCCAGTCTCTCCAGTATTGGGACTCCCCCGCGGATGCGGCCGAAGTCATCACCTCCCAATGTTGTCACAGCAAGTTGTCCCTCATTAGTGGACATGGATATCGAGAAGGTGTGGGCTTATATTCTGATATCATGTAACTCTGTGAGGGCAGCATAGTGTACAGTGCTTTTTCGGTATGATGCTTGAATGACAACACCAGTGCTGCATTCATACATCATATCAATACTGGTGCTGCATTCATGCATCATGCTGATCATATGCGTTGATACACTCCTGTCGTTAATGGGTTTTATTGGTCTGATACTATCAATTTAACATGTCAACCTGGCAACTGACTAAAATTTTTGAAATCTCAATCACAACCATTATTTTCATTTTGGATGCGTTCCTATTTATACAAGCTCCAGGTGGCCAAAATAATGAGATGTCTAGACCAATATAAAAGAAATAGCAGAGGCATTAAAATCAGATGTGTGATTCCTCATGTCATGGTCAGCTTTGTTTAAAGTGTAATGTAAAGTACCAGTCCAGGTAGATTAAGATATTTATCCAACATTTCTGTCCTTGGAGAAGGGGAGGGGGAAATGAATGGAATTCAACCTTATCTGCTGAACCATATTCAAAAATTGAATTCCACATTGAAAAATTCAATACCATAATAAAATCAGTACCATATCCAAAATTCAACACCATATGCAAAAATCCAATAGCATATGCAAGAATTGGATAGCATATTCAATACCATATTAAAAAGATTCAATAACTTAGCATCTGGTCTGATAACATTATGCGTTATCATTTTGCTGATAACAGCTTTGATCATGTCAGTTGACGATGTGTACCTAGACTATAGGTCAATAGTAGGGACTTTGGACTCGAAAATATCATAGGCGCTATGCATCTACAAGGCAATAATCAATGATTTTCTGTACAAGGCAAAATATAGCTACCTTGATCTTACCTACCTAGAGAAACAAGGTTCAATAATGTGTTTTTCCCAAATATTTATGTAGACATTTCTGTCATTTGGAGAGAGTCAGGGCACAATTATGTCACCCATATCAAGTGACAGAGCCCAGGTGTCAAGTAACTATATATTAGAGGGAGGGTGGGAGATTTCACCACCTTTGAGGGGGTGGCAAGGAAATGTGGGGCTAGAGACCAAAATAATTTCTGCACCTGCCTAAAAATCTATCAATCACCCTGGTGTTAATGACCACTCCCTTAGATTTCTCTTTAGATAAAGCTATATAGGTCTCAGGTCTATCTCCAGGTCTAGCCATACATGTATAAGATAAGGCAGCAGTCAATCACTTGTTATCTTGATACATATGGATGCCCCACCAAGCTTATTCAGCAGGCTATGATAATAATGTAGCCTGGACAAATTCTACAAACTGATATAGGCAAAGCCCCTTGAAAGTGTGATACCTTTCTAGGTTACTTCACGAGTTGGAGCTAGGCTGTATCTAACGAGGCGGTCAGGCAGAGTATGATACAGCCCATGTCTCTTTTACTTGGAACTACAAAGGGGGGATTACTTAGGAGGGATTAGAGCACCCCCAGGACAGTCCCTGCAAACCTGAAGCAAAACAGGAAATTGCATCGTCAGTGCCACCACAGGATGAATAATCCCTTCTAATTACCCCACGCAACATACAGTGTGAAATTGTTCAGGGGTTAACCTCATTTGCTTGTTGACTCAGGAACCCTCCCTGGGTCATACGCATGGGTTGAGAGTGAAATTAAGACGCTTTCTGTCGCAACTTAAATTCAGGCCTCCCACCGATTCCTTTATTCCTTTAAATTTCCTTTAAACTGGGTATGATTCCTTTATTCCTTTAAACTTCCTTTAAGTGGCTTGAAAATTCCTTTATTTCCTTTAAAATGGTCAAATACCATAATCATATCATGGATTTTTTACAATTAGTTCTGTAAGCCTTGTTATATATGGTGCTAAAATTCACCAGATTGCACCATTTCAAGTCTATATTTCCTGATTTTTAAAAAAAGCTCTCTAGGTTGTCTCAAGCTCTCAAGCTCTCAAGGTTCTAGCCCCACTTATAAAGGATGATATAGATGTGGGCCTTGATATATTTTCTGCCACAATGCACCAGAATACCACATTTCAAGTCTAGACCTTCCAAATTTTCTGGATACAAGGGGATAGTGACAATGATGATAGTCCATATATGTGAGAGCATAATCATGGCCATCTAAATTTCATACATATACTCTTCAGATTTCATAGATTTTTTTTTCTTTTCAAATTGGTCATTCTTGTGCTTCGTCCAGATCCAATCTGATCCTGAAAAAACAACCTGCCTAAATACGTATGGTGCCCAAATCTACCAGATTGCACCATTTCAGGTTTAGAATTTCAGAAGTTTTCAAAAGCTTTGAAGGTTCCAGCCTAGTTATAGAGTTACAGGTTTAAGGCTTAAATTTTGTACCAAAATCAACCAGATTGCACCATTTCAGGTCTAGAATTTCCAAATCTTTCAAAAGCTTTCCCTCCTAATACAAGATTCCAGCCCCAGTCATGAAGAATAATACAAATGGGAGGCTTGAATTATGTGCCAAAATGCACCAGAAAACACCATTTTAATTCTGAAATTTCCAAAGTACCTAAAACTTTACCTCTAAAAACAAGGTTCCGGTCCCAATCATGGAGGACAGATACTGAGCTTTAATGTTTGTGCCCAAATTTGCGAGAATGCCCATTTCAAGTCTAGCCTTTGCAAATTTAGATTTTTCCAAACCCCCTTAGTTGTACAGCTGCGGACCCAATGTTCAGGCGACCATGAATTCACCTTTTACGGTAAGGTCTTTCAAACTTAAATTTTCCGTCAAAATGTGTCGTAGAGCACCATATGAGTTGTAGAATTTCAAACTTTTCGTAGGCAGGGTTAGGATTGCATCTCCTAAGAACTGAAGCAGAGCTGTGCAGTTAGTATTCTTACCACAGTGAAAAACTGTGCAAGCATTGAGGATATCTGACTATCAAAATCCTGCAGACTATTCTATGGATATTCTTTTTTAATGTCCCTGTCAGATTCATCAATATGTTGAATTTTTCTACTCTTAAATGCCAAATCAAAGCAAATCCCTGCAATAACAATGCTGTAATCAATATTACATGCTATAATGTCCGTAAATATTGCATTTCAATTCCTTTATTTTGACCAAGATTCCTTTAGAATTCCTTTAAAATTCCTTTATCTTCAGGGAAAAGATTCCTTTAAAATTCCTTTAAGGCGGTCGGGAGGGTGGTGGGAGGCCTGTAAATTGGATACCGCAGGCAGTAAATCTATTACAATATTACATGTAATTTGCATGCTGGAACTAGAGGTCGGGGGACAAAGTTTGGTATCAAAATCAACTTCCTATATTACTTAGAAGTACCAAAAAAAACTTCCTCCAAAATGATATTTTTTCCAGCCAAATGTCACCTTTTTCACCCCCATAGAGATCAGCGCTAAACGAAAACTGGAGCCTTTTTCCAGCCATGGCCGATCCCATAGGCTCCAAGGTTAAAACATCAAAATGAGACGCTTGTACACAGTATTTGATCTATGAGAGACGTCATGATTTCAGCTGGTAGGGGTATAGGGGTGGGGTGGGGCTTGGGCTTGGGACTATGGTTGGGGTCGGGGCCGTGGTTTGGGTCGGGGCCATGGTTGGGGTCGGGACTATGGTTGGGGTCGGGACTATGGTTGGGGTCGGGACTATGGTTGGGGTCGGGACTATGGTTGGGGTCGGGACTGGTTGGGGTCGGGACTATGGTTGGGGTCGGGACTATGGTTGGGGTTGGGACTATTGTTGGGGTCGGGACTATGAGTCATTTGTGATGCAGTCACACGCTCAATTTTTTCATCTGCAAAGTACCTAAAGGTGAGCGGGAAAATAATCTTACCTGTTCAGTTCTGAGTGTAGTAGCAGAGGTACCACACACATCGTCCAACCCCACCTACCTAAAGGTGAAGTCATCAAATGCTCACATGCAGGCCTCGTAGTTCCATGTGGGTGAAATACATGTACATGAAAGCTTAGCACACAATGCCGGCAAGCGTGTGTATCAACCCTATATATGGTCATCATGATGCATGAATTCAGTGACAGTGACTGTTACTCCTGCTAGGAGCATCTAACCAGTGGGATTGGGTAGATTCCATCATCTTCAAGACTCAATCACAGGCCCATGTATATAAACTGTGTCTTAATTAAATGCGTAGATTAAGCAACCTGCCCTGCCGTAAAACCTTGGTTATAAGGGAAAATTTATTTGACATTTTATTTTGCTACAAGCAAATCTCTCTTCCCAATTCCAATTCGGCTTCTACTGGTAATTGAGCAAAGTTGTGACCAATTTAATTGACAAAACAATTCTGAAAATCTGAAAATTTTATTCATCAAAATTGATTAATTGGACATATTTTAAGGCACTTACAACTCATTTTTTAAGTGGGGTATACATCATGTTTGAATGAAAAAGTTATACAAGTATGTTTGAAGTGGGTGGTTTGGGGGTCAGAGTGGGGAATCAGGGTTTACCCAAGACCCCCAAAGTCACTTTAGGCTTATAACCAAGTCTTGCTATTTTTCAAACATTTTTCATATTAGCCAGATTTGAATTTGAAACTCGAATTTGACTTATAACCAAGGTAAGCTCATATATAAACAAGGTTTAATGGTACCCACAACTATTACACAGATGTTTGTTACCATATATTCACAGGTGCAAATTGTACAGGCAAACACAAAAGCTAATCTAGTTAAAGGGTGAATCCACTGAGGCAAATCCGTTGGATCGGATGACCCTTCACAATGTTAAACCTATGGACGAATCTCGTCCGATCCGACGGATTTACCTCAATGGATTCAACCCTTTAGATGAGTCTGATTGGCAGGGGGTATGTTGTTGATTAAACCAGCCACCTCCCACACCTGAAAGGCTCTTCCAGTAAGCCACCACTGGGTCCAGTTAATCCTGATGACACCTCCAGGGGGTGAACAGAGGTGAGACCACACAGAGATAGAGCTTAACTCTTCCTAAGGCCAACAGAAACAATAGGTGTGTGGGCCTCAAGTTATGAAACAAACTATGATGGGAGATGAGAGGGGTAACCTTTATTTTTTGTATTGTTTAGATAAAATCATTAATTCGGTAGGGATTGCATCAATCATAGCTCGCATTGACATCTTTAGGTAACAAGAAATGCTATTCTGAACAAACTTGTTTTTTATTATTGGAGCGCTGTACTGGAAACATATTTTATTTTTCCGGTGGCCTGAGTCCCTCAGGAATATAAGACCCGGCTTTTCCGGTGTCTGTACAGAAGTAGACAAAAGGATACGCAGTGATGACCATGCAAGCACACATCTCCGTAACAGTCGTTTTGCAACGAAGAAATTGGTGATACATTGCACAAGGAGCAGACTATCTCAGGCTTGTACTTTGGGTCTAGACATACCAGAGTCAAACTCATTAAGGGTGTGATATGATACTCCACCTGTTGGATTCACAAACTGAATTCAATGCTGAAGGATCACTTTTTCTAATAACAAGGGCAGTTTTAAACGACAAGCGATACGAAGATAAGTGACAAGCGAAACAAGGATAAGCAACAAGTGACTTGGAGGAGGGCATTAGTTTTCTGCTTCCTAGAGCCAGCATTACTGTGCCTCATTTGGTGATATGATTCATTGTAAAAGGCATGCCAGCTTCTAAATTAGCTAATCAACCCTGGACATAACATGCAATAATGCATGTAGGACTGACTCCTCACCACACTAACCACACTGTGAAGGTCATCCATTGATCCAGGCAGCTGTTGGCTGTACTTGGGTGGCACTTGACCTGGTGTGTCCCAATCTCTCTATAGGACCTGGGCCTCAGCTCCGTTATAGCAATTCATGGAGCAAGTGCACTGAGTATTGCAGTGCATTATTTACCAACAAATCATCACATCTTCTACTGACAATTGCTGAGCTAGTGCAAAGAGGAGAAATACACCTACCTACTTACTTACCAAAGAGGAGACATTCTAGGAAATAGATGTCCAAAAAGAAATGCAGAGCCTGGTTTGAGCTCTGAGAGCCCTGGCTATCAGCTTTATTATCTGCTGGCAATTTCTGAACTCCCTACAAAGAGGAGTAATATACTTACGTACCATTTGGTGCTTATGTGTACTTGCATAACAGCGGGTCATCGACTCATTATTGCCACAGAAGCCCAGTTCATTATTGAAGTTCCCGCTTATTGATCATGAATGTCATCAAAAGACTCACACCGAGGCTCAAACGCCGGAAGATATCTAATAGTAAACCGGAACTTGACACAGAGGACGACAAGTATGAGTTTGAGGTCACTGATGATGAAGCTCACAAGGTCAACCGAAATGGGGTCAAGGTCAGTCAAATAAATTGAGGTATTTGAGCTCACAGTGGGAGAGTCCAAGATTGTTGGATGAGGCTTTAGTGAAACCAGGGCAGTTATTGTTTATGCATCAGGGAGTGCATAAATCAGGTACAATACTCATTAAGACATCTGCAGTTTGGGTGATCCTCCCAGCATCGATATGATTTAATCCTGTCATTTTAACCATAAGTGGATACATCACCTTTTAAAATTTATAAAAAGAGACCTTAGATTGACTAATCAAATACACACTTGTAAAGCATAGATTAGATCATACTGTTTTCATTACCCCATAGTGGCTGGTTATTTAAATTGCTATTAAACAAGCAATGATCTATTGACCTTTTCTAGATGTCTTATGCACATAGCAGAATACTGTGCTGCTGTGAAAGCTATAAATGCTGATAATTATCACAGATGACATAACTGATAATGATGAAGCAGATATAACTTGCTCTTAGTTTGTATAACTGAAGGCCCAATTATAAACCTACAGATGTAAAACTAGTCTCATGTCCCCATTAATCAACTCTGCTACCATAAAGAATGCCCCCTCATTAGTTAAACCGCATAGCGCTTTAATGCATTATGCCCTGAGTCATCAGGTTGCATGAATGCGGAACCCTAGTATGACGACTGGCTAGTGCGGCATTTAAGCATCATACTCGAAGGGTCGGTATGATGCATAAATGCAGTCCTGGCAAGTAGACCTCTATCATGCTGATCAAGGGTATTATGCATTAAAGCAATATGCTGTCATTAAAGGGTTCATTTTGCTGTCATGCAGAATGATGTGAATTTGTCTTTTTGATATATTCATTGTTATCAGAGGGCTATATATGATACTACAGTTGTATAATAATCCCTGTCCATTGTCAGAATAACCATGCGCATAGGTCACTGTGTCACATATATAACCTTTACATGACAACCATATAAGCGACATGAGTCGTGCAAACTCCTTCATTCGCATGAAAACTAGGAAGCATCCGGCATAGATTCACAAGGTGTTGTTCTGGTGTACTCTATTCCATAATGAGAACAAAAGAGGTAGGATAGTTATTATAGTGAAAATATTTTGGGTTATGCTATTGCTGACAATTGACATTGTTGTACACTTAGGAAATATTGACTTCACATCAGAAAAAGCAGATGGAAGTAAGTGACTTAGTTCACATGTAGCAATAGCAATATTTTGCATACTGAGATCCAACCTTTGATTACACTGTGTAAGAGTTTTGGTTGATAAGGAAGTTTTGGTAAGGAAGTTTGGTTGATAAGGAAATTCTATGTTACATCTTCCCTTAATGGGTCATTGTTAAATGGATGCCTAGTACATCATCATACATCCATAGGGTTGATCCATGAAGTATGTTCTACAAATTTTAGCCACTTTTACCCCCCCCTCCCCCACCATTAATCATGCCTATCCTCATACCTTTATCATTGTCTGCTATACTTGGATGAAGGCCCCCACCCCCTCCTACAAGACCTACTTCATGGATCACCCCATATTACCCAGTAGTAGTCATCACCCCATACCGTAGTCACCAGGAAGTCTTGGATCAAGCAATCTATAAAAGCCATGCTTAAAAAACAACCGCTTGAAAAAATATAATGATTATTGCCATTTTGCTGGGATATAATGTGTAGGCATAAAAAGGTGTACATGGATCACCCCATACTACCCGGTAATAGTCCTCACCCTATACCGCAGTCACCAGGAAGTCTTCTCATGTCAGTATCTATTAGTAATTGACAGTAATTATCAATTGGGGAAAATATATACAGATGCAATGAAAAGCAAAAAATTGTAATTACTCAAATAGCTATTTAGATCAACTTAAGCATAAAATCCACGCTCAAAATAACAACCGCTTGAAAAAGATAATGATTACTGCCATGTTGCTGGAAATTATTGTGTAGGCAAGAAATAACAAAAATATCACCCTCACTATATGATATTTTCTTTTCGAAAAGCAGGAACATTAGTGTCCGGCATATGGCAGTGCCACCTCCGAACTATGCATATTAGCCCATGAAGCATATTAGCATCAAGTGCTTCGGTAAAGAAAAAATAATCCTACAAAAGAAAAAATAGAGTTGCATGTGACATTGACCTTTTCATGTTCTCACTACCAGGATGCGGCAGAAGAGAAGCCGGTGGTTCTAAACGCGGGTGAGAACGGGCACGTACTGCCCATCCCCTCACCCATCAACACCAAGCTGTCATCCCCCTCACCCGTCTCCACCCAGTCGGACGTCTCCATGGTGACAAACAGCACGGAGGATGTGCGGGAGGGCGGGGAGACGACGACATCGACGACGGCGGCCAAGCAGCGGGCGGTGACCAGATTAGAGGTTCCCTCACCAGGAGGCGGAAGCGCTGAGCTGCCCACCGACCAGGGAGATACCACCGAGGAGGAGGAAGGTGAGTGGCTACTCTTTATACCGTAAAACCTCTCTGATAAACCAACCTCCGTTATAAGCCAACCCCCCCCCCCCCCGATTGACAGAATGATATAAGCCGACCCCCCCCCCTCTTTGAGATAATGGCATGAGCTGAATCAAGCCTAAAATCACCAAAAAGGGTCGGCTTATCAGAGAGGTTTTACTGTACTGCCATGTGAGATTATATTTATTTTTGATGGAAAACTTCTATGTAAAGCTAAGCGTTTGCCTACAGGATGTTTGTCAAATCTGTGTACAGTATAGTACCATAAAACTTTGCATATGAGCCTTGGCTAGTACGCAAGTCAGATCACCAGTGTGGCTTATAAGACAAAGTCAGTGTCAGTTTTTAAATGTATAATACAGTACTGTAAAACCACTGTTATAAGCCTACTTTGATCTTAAGCCGAATCTATATTTGAAAGGAAAACAAGAAGTGTTTGAAATTAGTTTTCACTCTATTCATATACTGTGAAAGTACTTTATTTCGCTGGGAATATATTTTCGTGATTCTTGCGAAAATGAAAATTCCACGAAATTTTTATATGCTTAAGTACGGAATAAATACCCCCGAATTTGCCGCACTCATCCGCGAAAATTTAACCCCATGAAAATGAGTACTTTCACAGTATATTAAAACCTTGCCTACAAGCCAAATGGGAATTCGGGGGTTGAAATTTGGCTTGTAGCAAATAAAAACGCTAAAAGAATTTCAGCTTATATTTGACCGACGAGGTAACAAGGCGAAGTATATAGAGAAGGGCATACAAAATCATGTTAGGAGTGAAGAAGTAGATTTGCTGTGGACATCTAGAAAAAGTTTGAACATGGAAATTGATTATCAAATTTTAGGGAAGTTGACAGTAAGCATGTCTATTTGGCTGCATTAGGCTGACTGTTAACAAGGTTGATGAGGATAAAAATGGGGAAGAGAAATGGGGGGGGGGTTAGCACCCTATGAGAAGGAAGTAAAGTGTTATGGAAAGGGGGCAAGTCAGATATGGTGTTATATAGAAAAGTCAACCTCCATAGAGTAGGAGAAAGTATTTAGTAAGACTATGATTATACCCTTTGTGAATAAACAAAACAGAATAAGAAAATTCATCAATGGTAAATGTTGACATATTCCAGATGAGGTGCTCTGTGCAGGCCATGACCACCCAGGCTTCACGACACTGGACGATGTGTTCGACATGAGCATCGATCAAGTGTTTGAGCTGCTCTTTACAGAGTCTGAGTTCTACAAGGAATTTGTAAAGGCCCGCAAGACATATGGTAAGTCATGCCGTACTTTTTTAAAAACTATTTTTATTGTAAAACTATTTCAGACATATATTATGGTACATATATCTTGAATCTTGTAAAATAATGTATGCTTCAAGGGAAAAAAGCAACCAGAAGACAATATTCCTATGATTAATTTTTATTTGTTTCAACATATTACATTCTTATTTACATTTCCAAATATAACCATGGCTCTCTTGCTTTTTGAGCAATGATTCTGTTTGATTTGAATTCCATTGATTACCTTCAGACTTGGTGCTGTCGCCATGGCCGGTGGAACCAGATGTCGAGAACAAGAAAACCCGAATGATCACATACACATTATCACTCAACTATTCCATCGGGCCCAAGTGTTCACCCTCAACAGAAAAACAGGTACCCTTTTTGTTAAAGCCTTACCTATATCAGCGGGGTATCAATATCCCAAAAAATTTCATTTGCAAGGGTAGGGGGAACATTGACATTCCTACACTACAGTATACACAGATTTGTTCATATTTTACTCTCTCTATATTATATATGCAGTTTGAATGGCCTTTTCTAAGTTAGATAATGTGCACACACAAAATTAATTATTCTTTTCAGAGGAAATGGTTTTACACATCTTCTGCATCAATATTTTCTATTTCTTCATTTGCATTAGAATGAGTAAAATATACAAGGGAAAAGTATAAAGTAAAATATATATATTCCTTATAGTACAGACCCAGTCAAATTAGGAGGATATGAGACTTGATGCTGAAAAAAATGAGGGCTTTGTTACAGGCTTAGTTTTTATTCTAGGCTCCATCATATATTCAGCCGGAGTGCAGTAATGATCCTGATGTAAACACTGTCTTTTATTGCAGACGCTCTATGGCGATAGCAACCCTGGCTCGTTTTATGTCATAGACTGTGAAGTAGTAAATGGAGGTATCCCATACGGTGACAACTTCTACGTAGTAAACCGATACTGCATCATGCGAGTGTCCTCCCGCAAAACGCGACTCAGGGTCAGCAGTGACCTCCGCTACAGGAAGACAGTTTGGGGTCTTGTGAAAAGTAAGTACAGGAATTTCTAATTCAATAAATCTTGACAATTTGAAATTGTAACATTAAGTGTATAAGTGCATTCATTGTCTGCCCAGAATATGTACCCATTTTTCGAGGTGTGAACATCAGCGCACAAGCTGTATAAATCAGCATTGCAGGGAGCAATACAACACAGGCAAATATCTATCATAACATTTAAAAACAAATTATCCTTTATACCTGTCTATTGTCTAATGCTGACAAGTAGAGAGCTTTAATGGACATGATACCTAAAACAAGATTGAAATAAATTTTTAGAAATAACCTTTTAGTTTTTTCAGTCATGATTTAAGTCAAATTTATTAGATGACTTAATTAGTGCTCTGAGTAATACTGTATTGATTAAGAATGTAATATATTAAAACATTATTCTTCCTTCCAGATATAATTGAGAAGAATGCTCATACTGGTCTCCATGAGAACTTCAACTTATTAGGTAAGAGTTCCACAGTCCTCATCTCTCATACATCCCTAAAGCTAACATAATGGAGACTGCTTACCGTGATTGACGTAATAAGCGCACACCCCCTAATAAGCGCACCCGTTTTTGGCCGTTTTTTATACTACAAATAACCAAAAACATCTCAATTTTTTACCCAAATTAAACTCTTAACTACTAAAAGGTGTCCATAATCATTTTTTAATCACACTGTGCGCTTATTACGTCGAATACGGTATGTGGGTTTCCTGTGGGTGTTCTATTTTGCTTTTTTAGGGGAGTGGGGGATAGAAGGGTGAGAGCAGTGCCTATAATTTTTCATTTAGCACTCACATAAGATTTCCTGGAACACCCATGATAGCCATGGTATTACAAGTGTAATCAGGAACAATAACTATATCAAGAAGCACAAACATAATATGCAAAATAGTATGGAACTCTAATGATATAGATTCTTGCTATATATATATATCATCAATTGTGCAAACAAATAGATATTTCACGTGAGCTTTTTCGCGGGACTTGAAATATTCTATTACTAATGTAAAGAATCTAGTCCATAATTGTATGTGTGCTGTTGACAGCGCAACATCTGCATTCGGAGGTAGAAAAGAAACAGGCACTGATGCCTCCGCTCAGCGTCAACACTCAGGTGCCAGTCCGCAAGAAGGTCTTCCGACGAAGACGCTGTCCAAGCAATGCGGACCGGTCACCTTCTATGAAAAGACCCACTGCCGAGAGCACAAAAACAGGCTCCAGCCCAGGTTCACCCAAAAAAGGTAACACAATTTTGAACCAGCTTTCAAGGTTTTATTATAACTATCTTGTCTACAGTGCCTATGGCACCATATATGTCTTTTATGTATGGGAAGACTTAAGTCCCTTCCACTTACATCATAGCCATTATCTCAAATTTGAAATAAATAAAAAATATTTAAAAAAACAAAACAGTTTGACTCTGGATAATGAGAGAAATATGCCCAATTATAAGTATTCAATGTTTACTCCCACAGACTACATGTAATGTCTATCTCTTTTCTCAGCGGCAGGCAGCAAAGATGACTGGCAATTTCACTTTAACGCTGATTCAGTCGTGCGAGTGGTGTGTTCTGTGTAAGTACTGATATTAATGTTTACTGTCATTGATATACTATAAATTCCCAGGCATAGCCGGCATCTCATATTTCTATTATATTATCAGTTTATACCTGGAGTCTTAATCAATTGCAGTATAGTTTCCATATTTTGAAGATTTTCTTAATGTCTGTGTTTGGTGCATATATATGTTGGTTCAGCTTACAATCCATGTTTAATAATGTATCATGATCATGGTTATTTTCATTTCTGCATACTACCTTGTATTGATTACTCCAATTAGTATTGGGACGCTGAAAAATTTAACTTTCTATGTACAGCTACCCTATGTACCTTCTACCCTTTAATTTTGCTGTGTTCTTCTAAGATGTCATTTGATCATGACCTGTCATGCATTATCCTTGCAGGTTACTGTTGTTAGTCCTGTTCAATGCAGTACTATTTTACAAACTGTGGTCATTGGAAGCACGGGCAGCCAGCCCACGCTACGACAGACAGAGTCTTCTCAACGACTTGGGGTAAGACTATTTTGCACTGTTTGGCTGATTCTATTTGTTACTATAGTATATATAGTATAGACTACATAATTTACAAAAATCATTTAGGAGAAAAAGTAATGTTAATCTACTGTAACTGAATGATATGATGTCAAAACCTCAATGGACTTACTTATAATAATTGAATGTAACCATAATTATTTTTTTAAAGTAGATGTTTTTTACAGGTACAATAGAAGACAATAGAAATTTAGCTAAGAGAAGTTAGAAGCAATGTTTACTTTACTTAATGTATACTAGTAAAATAAGTTTGCAGTGTTTAAGTAGCACTACTGCTATTAGGAAAATAAAATTTGTGCTTGCAATACCAGGTAGCATATGAATTTTGAATGCTGCACTTTGCCAGTCTTCCTACTAGTATCCATAATTACTCGTTGTAACAAATGTTACTGGGGTCTTACAGGACAACGGCGCGCAGCCAGGAAGAGTGGGTGTCCATCTTAGAACAGCAGCAGCAATTACACGACCTGGAGCTGGAGCGATGGAAGGACATCGTCTCATCATCAGTACAGCTCATGGAACAGGTCAGTTACCCACAATGTACTGTGTACTGTATACTCAGATTTTAAAAAAGATCTGATAAAAAGGTTGATTGATAATTAATTAAAATCTGTTATTTTGCTTTTTTATTAAAGTCAAGAGGCACATCCATTTAAGGAACTCAGGGCTTAAAGGGAGGCATATTGTCTCGGTTAGATTAAGTCGGAGAAGCTATGGAGATGTAGAAATTGAAACGGCCTACAATTCATCTTAAACAACCTAGCTGCTGCTTATGCTTGGAGCCATGATGGGCTTAGTTTGGGCAATTGAATATTTAGGCCAGTTATTTTTTACTACACAACCTGTGACATTTCAATGAAAATATATGAATACAGTTGTCTTAAATACTCAAAAACCAGATGGAGAAATTAAAGAGATTGGTGTATGAAGACTTATGTAGTATTGTCTCAGGTTTAGGCAAAAAACATTAATGGTAATTTGTGAGACATTTTTGATATATCAAATATCCAGACATATAGTAGAAAACAATGCTCTTCTTGATCAACAGATGAAAAGTGTACTACAAGGTTTACAGTCGAGTATAGAGAAGCGTTCTCGCGTTGTCATGGATACGGCACCAGGCGCCTGACTAAGGACTCCCTCTACAAGCTACCTAAGGCACTTCAAGGAACAAGTCCGACCGCTTCTTATTTAACCCACCATAAAGAGTCGGATCTCGCGGGCCAAAGACGCACTAATCGCACATTCCGATAGAACGGAAGTGGTGGGCATGAAGCAAGCAGCAGACCAAGAATGGGCAGAGATTAATTTATTCTCATTAATGTCTTCATCATCATTACTCTATAATTCTCAATGGAATGTACACATTTGATTTGCTATAGAGAGTAATAATATTTATTTGTGACTATGTGTGGAGGCACGATTGGCAGTAAAACTGTAAACAGCATGTGTGATTGGCTGGACGGTGCACGGTTCAGTGCCGCCATCCAATTAGAGGTTGGATTATGTATGCAAGAGTTGATCGAAAAAATACAGCTGGACAATAACAGGGTTATCTGAGGTAGATCAGTAGGGTGTTTTACAGCTAATATATTTACATGGACAGCCAAACACCTTGATATCTAAATCACCACCACTTTTAGTGATAGTTAGTTCCTATTATACATGCCGGTGATGGAAAGTAGTGAACAGAAACAGCGCAGTATTTGGTAATTTTTCCTAAACTAATATTTAAACAAGAAAATATTAAATTCAGTACTAGTTGTTGTGTATAGTAACCCAGAACCTATTTGAACAAGCCTTACTGCTTATGGAGGTATATACTATAGTGGGCAGCACAGTAGGTGATCAGAATGACATTTGTATGAAAAGTTTGGCAGGAGCACAAGGGTTTGTGTAGAATAGAATATTTTGGATGTCGATCTGGAAAGTGATTTCTGTTCACAATAACTATAGTTAACCCTTTAAGGTCAGCATGTTGCAAGAATCATGCCAACTCTACGGTGTTGATACATTACCGAATGGCTGGCATGATGCACCAATGCAGTGCCAGTGAGTTCCTTGTCGACGCTGCATTTGTGAATAATTCATGGATGCATCACACTGTCCTTAGAAGGCTAATGGATATAGAACAAAGTATGTGATATAATATGTTTCAGACTAACAGAAAATGTATACATGACTGTATAACTTAGGAGAGCATTTTCACATGTTTGGTTTTAACAAACTGAAAGAAAAAGAGTGTTGAAGTGCATCACTTGCAATCCAAAGATGAATTATATCACATGTCAGCTGAGTATTTCTTCCCTAAATAGTGATCTCAGTATTGGCACTGTAGGAAATAGAAGTCTACTTAAGATGACATAGTTTACATAGAAACCATGTCGCTGAAGGTCCGGTTGCGCAATCGATTTGTGTATGGCCCTGAATATAAACTCACTGACATCGAAAGAATTTAACTTTTATCGTTATGATGATTAGGTTCATGGTTTGCTTCTGTCTGATATATTCATGTATAGTTGTTGGCATAGTAAATAGACGAACAGATGACCTGTTGAAATTAAGGATTTTATTGTCCTAAGTGGAAAAGAAGAGGTGTATACTGATTTTAACACTGTTGATGTGAATGAAACAGTAGGCAGGACCTACTATGATGTTACTATGCGGGTAAGATAATGTATGCTATCGGGTATTTTGACAGCGAGTAATGTCCTGACGATGTCAAGCCTTCCTGACAAATGTTTATTGAATGATCGAGATGGTCAACAGTCTCACCAGCTTTTTTCTTATTCTTACTAGTCTCCCTAGCTTTAGACCAAAACCACTTAAATATGTTGCTTTGATATAAAATAACCTTTAAAAAACAGTGTAGAACACAACTGAGACAGCTAAACTTTGGATTATCATATTGTTCTTTGCAAGTAGAAGAATTAACACTGTATATGATATCATCCGTCAAATTAGACCATTGTCTTGCACTCCTGGAACTTTTGCAATCCCAGTGGTAATTTTGATGGCCCATTCAACAAGTTTTTAGGCAGTCACATGGTCATTTGTGAGGAAGGCTTCATGGTTTTGGACGTACAGTTTGTACTTGGGCAGATTATATAGAGGTGTTTTACCTTGCTGGCCGAACAATGAAGCTAATATCTGTGTAAGTAGATATATCATTTCATTGTTCATAGTATAATTTCCCTATTATTGACAAAGTGTCACATTTGCCTAAAGTTTTAAGCATGTTCAACTTGATATGGCATTATTTTCATATGGGAACATGTCTTTCTTGATATGGCATTTTTCTCATATGGGAGTATAAAGACCAAATACTGACGGTTGCCACCCTTCTCAACTGCAAATATAGTAAGTTGAGTATGGATGGTGCTGTGATAGTATGAGTAAACTATTGTCTATTATTTGCCATAGGTTTATCATTAGTTGTTCCTGACAATTATGATAAATGTGTTCAAGAATATTCCACAGTTAATCAGCGACCACAGAGTTTCTCATATGAAACTAACTAGTATAAAATATCTGAATTGATGTTTACCATAGCCTTATATATACCCAAAATACATGCAAACTGACCATTAAGGTTACAGACTGCCCTAGACCTGTGCTAATTACATTATATTTGTTTATTTACATACATGGTGTAAAAGAGGATGACATATGCCTAAAACAATATCCTCACTTAGCCAACAAGATTGGTCCAGCTTTAAAGGAAATATCTTAATAATAGGCCTCCCATGAAATAAATCTCATCATTACAAAATTTGAAGACTTCTTTGCTTTCCACAATATTAACTGCAGTGATTACCCATCTTTTCTTTTCTCTCCACATAGATTCTAATAGATAAGTATGGATGGTGATTAACTATAAAATTTCAATATTCAATTAAAACTATTTTGAAACTCTGCAGTCCAAAATGCATAGTAAAACAAGCATTCTTCAAAAATTATAGCATTTCAGTCTATCATAGTGGCTACACAGTTAGAGTACATATCAGAACTAGAAATGGGCGATAAATTGTAATATCACATTTACATCAGAATATTTCTGCTCTTTCAAAGCACACTAAAGCAATAAAAAGATTCTAGTGTTACATTGTAAACATACATACTGCACACATGATAGTCATGCTATTCTAAAGATTCTGTCACTATGTGATCTTAATAAACCTGATATCAGCCATGAGTAAATCTGTCAAATGTAACAGAAAACTACGTATGTTGACATTGGGTCTATTCATTTGATTAACTTATTTATATCAATTGATATAACTTATTTATATCAATTGATATATCCCCACCAAATTTACAATTGAAGGCCCTTACTCAGATATGATGCTCAATATTTGTCACACTAAAGCAGTGTTGTTAAGTTGCATTGCCATGTACTTGAAATACATTTGTAAAGATTGTATTTCTCTCACTGGTATTCTACCTTGAATAAAGATGCTAGTTTTTGTAACCTTGCCTGCTTGCCTGATGAAGAGACCACCTATTTTCAAGCACCCACCTTTTTATCATAATATTGTGATTTATTTTACTTAGAAATATATATAATTCATCTCAGAGGGTAAATTGGTTCATTGTGTTTTAAGATTACATATCTATAACCTAGCACATTGAGTGCTTAAGTAAATAAGCCAGGTTCATGTAATTGCATGGGTTCCACCTCTTTATGTGTTAAATTGAATCACTATAATTTATGTAGGCATAGCCAGATCTTTTTTTCAATGTAACAAATATGTATCTGTCCTGTTTTTATCTATTTATTGACAAAATCAAAGTCTGTTGGTCCATAGTACACTATCTTCACTCCTACCATATTGGTTCAGCAGTATAGGCATATGATTATGGGTTAACAGACCATTGAATAACAATTGTTCATAATAGTGGTGAATTCATGAAAGAAATGTAATCAATTTACTCTGAACAGGAATGGTTTTGTGTCTGTGAACACATACTGTGGGAATTTTAGTAAATCTTTGTGGCAAAGTGTATTAGTATCTGGCAATATCTGTATGTACAAATATTCAGGAAAATGAAAATTCAGGGTAAAAGTCATTAGACAATTTTCCGGCCATGTGTTTCATGGTTAGATTATCATATTTTTGTCTTTGTAAATGAGACAAAACATTTTGATAAATAGCTCAAATATATAACCTGCTGTTTATATGTGTGTTAGATATGGGGCTTATCCAAAATCAATTTTTCATAAATGTCAAGGATTCAGCTATGTTTAGATCAGCAACTACCCATACAATATCTGATATTTTAAGAGACTGGGTATCTACTGTCTTATTTATGAGCACTTTAATTAGTCTATTTAAATATATATTAGATTAGTTGTTGCATTCGCTGAAACCAGTGCATTGTCGGTATACTGATCGGGCTCACAAATTGATTTGCTTTCAAGGTGGCACTATACTATACAGAAGTAGCGATAGCAAAGTGTGATAACACAGGCACCTACTAGAATGTACAAGTAGTAGTAATTTTGAAATTGCGAGTCAGAACAAGCTTTTCCACTGTGTGGAAGTCTATTTGTGTCGTTCTCAAAGTATAACGTCGATCGTTATAGGACTCGTCAACCCTTTTTTTAGGGCCACCTAATACTTTAATCCACTATGCCCTTTCATCAGCATGATGCATGAATGCAGTTCCGGCGAGTAACTCACCCGTGCTTAATTCATGCGTCATGTTGATCCGTCGCTCCCAACAAATGAGTATTAAGGCATTATGCGGCCCTTAAAAGAGTTAATTTGAGTACTAATAGTCTATACCTATCAGAAGAGCAACTACCTATATAGATAAATGGTCTAAATGAATCACTCCTATGGGGTAGTAAGGTATCACATCATTATGTCCTGCTTGCAAAACAAAACACAAACACTGATTCATGTTGGGGCGTGAATAAATTGGGCATTATGCCATTAGTCACTATATCAACAGTTTGGCTAGTGATAAACACAGTCGCAACATGTATGTACAATATCAGGCATGGGATTCTTCCGGATTTCCGGATTTTTAAGGCCAAAAAAAGTCATCCCTGTGATTTGTGCAGATCCAATGAAAAAATATTTTAACATTAATAGGGGGTGGGGTCTTAGTCTCTAGAGTGATTTATGCCATGCAAATCATACAAAATTCCCCGCAGATCACATCTTTTGGCTGCTTTTTGGATTTTTCTTCAAAACTCAATCCCATGCCTGCAATATTCATTTGCGAGGTTAGCCCGCAACGAAAGAGTTAAATCTTGGTGCCTGTTATTTTACTGTACATACTCACTTGGCTCTATGGCAAGGGACATGTGGCTTAACATAAAAGATGATTGAATTCTTCTGGCATTATTTTTAAATGTTACTTTCTTAAGCGTTTATAATTTCGCATAGACAAATGTATGATGATTGTGGACTACGGTTTAGAATTTGTATCGTTTAACTTGTAAGTGTATTTAGTATAATATTATTGGTAATGATGTATCCTTCCTCGAAAGTTGATAGAAAACCTTGTAGAAGTGCTTTGCAGGACCAACACTGAAACGTGGTAAATTATGATGTGATACATATGTTTAAAACATAGCACTGAACTGTGGTAGGGAGAGATCTTCTGTTGTTTAGCCATAGATTTTATTTCATTTTTCATTAATTGTACACTTATTGCAAACAACATGGTAATAAATAAATCACAGTTTACTTACACATTTGTCATGTATTGTTTTTGTATTATAGCTTTGGCTCTATTGAAGTGGACCTGCTTGAAACTTTGTATCATTAAGTAACCTGTTACCAAATAACAGAAAACTTTTATCTCGATTGGTGACATGCTTTTACTCCTCCCTCTATCTTCAACATAAGTATACCCTAAAACCCTCATCAAGTACTCAATCCTTTATGACTTCATAGCTAGCATTGCTATCCTTTAGGCTAGAGGATTAGAACCTGTGTGGGTTCAAATCCAGGAGGGTCAGATTTTCGATCAAAGTGTTCTTTAGCTTTATATGCAGACTAGATATCGCTCCAGATTGACACAAGATGGAGCCAATGTGAGGGGAATTTCAGCAATAAGTTAGTTCTCAAGGTTCAACCAGGGGGCAGGTCAGTGAATGCTGGCATTGGCAAAGTCACTCCTTGTCAGAAAAAATACTTATCATTATGAAAATGAAACTGGTATATCATCTGAGATACAAATGAAGAAAATATGAACATAATTAGTTCTAAAGTCTCTTTAATTTAGGAAATACTCTTCTATTTCCCAGATTTCAGAAATCTGATGAATATCTGAGAATTATATTTGTCTTTGTCATCAAAAGTTTCCTGATGATAACATAGTCTAGTTTACATCCACCAATTATCTCACATGCCCTAGTTAATTGACTCAGGGTTCATACCCTGAGGCATATACGACGCCTGGCTTTTCCTTTAAGACGTTTTTTAGTCATTTTAAGTTGCATATTACTCAGTTTCTATTTTAGTTAGAAAAAAGACAAATAGCTAAAAGAAAGGGCAAGATCGGGGGACAAATATTTCCTTCAAAAAGTAAATCAATATCTCTTTTCTTCTACTCGCAAATCAACTGCGATCTTTGCCTATTTTTTCTCTCTTTTTGTTAAACTCTTAAGTACTGTTAAATGACTACCCTCTAAATGAGCTCTCCATAGGCTGCAAGGTTAAAAAAAAATTGGAGCTGATAGAAATGCTCTTCTCACCAAAGAAGTAGCATATTTCTATCTTTCTGCCATGAATTTACCATCTTACATATTAAAATGCCATCCAAACCAAGCTAAAGTGCCCTTCATATTATTTAAATTACTTAAATGAACTTTATATAATACCTTGAACATACCAAAAACATACCGTCTTCTACATGGTGGCGCCACAAGTATTTTATTTCCACCTGTGGTACCGCTGCTACTCACAAGGGGGGGTGTTGGTTGGACAGAGGATAAGTATACCTGCACTCCACAAGGGGGCTCTGTGTCGTCACCTATTGCCGCGCTATGTACGTGACAGTTGGTATTTTTGAACTCGCTTTTTGACAGGGGACAGATGGCGGTACATGCCCACAGCCGCCGACTGTCGCCCACACCCACCTGCACACCCACACCCACCTGCTCTCCCACACACACCTGCTCACCCACACCCACCTGCTGGCCTGAAATGGAATAACATACATGTATGACACATGACTTGAGGGTACTTTTAAACAAGGAATTCATTTCTGATGCCAGAATTGACCAATAAATGAGTATAAGGGAGTACTATATCTAACTGCACATGATAAGCTACAGACCCAGGTTTGTCGAAATGGTGTTAAACATCCATTACTCATTCACACACCCAGCTTACCCTGAGTCATCTGTGAGGCCACTCACACGCTCAATCTTTGTATATTTTTTCTTTATTGCTTTGTCCACAACTGCACAAAATTCCCACGGAGTTTGTAAGAAGAATTTGAACAATAGTTCAGAAGTTTCTAGTTTTCATAATTTTCCCTTTGTGAATTCATGTGAACTAGGGTTGCTACACATGAGTTTACACTTGATAAATCGTGTCAGAATTTGATAGTACAGGCCTGGAAAATGAACTTAAGAACAATTATCTCATCAACTTTAGTTATAGCCAAGACAGCTACACCATTGGGGAATTACAACTACAATGCTGAAACTTTTATTGACAGTTTTATTGTTTTCTCATTATGAGCTGGGAGGTCAACATACTCATTCAACAGTATTAATGTACAAAAATATACCCTTTTAGTTTTGTATTACAAAGACTTCAACATGTTAAAAGCCCTCTTAACAAACGACAAATATGAAATCACATTAGCCCATATGGGCTCAATATGACCGTAAATGAGACAAGTGCAGATGCCTTTGTCCACACGACACTATTTTGACATGGCCATAACGTTGTAATGCGGATGGTTGCAAGAAATTCCCTGAATATCGGTCAGGACGGGTCTCATCAAAACAGCATTGCAACTGGGAGGCATAGTTTTCAAAACCATTGTGTTAACTTGCTAGTAAAAATTACTTCATATCAGTTCAAAAACTGTAACTGTAGTCTTGTAACAGTAACTTCCAACAATACAACAATGAGCAGCTATTCAATAAGGCAACTAGTGAGCTCTAGTTTGGGTCACCTCTATGGATTAAGCAGTCGCCTTGCGATAGAGTGTTCATCTAGCATGCATAAGGTCGGTGGTTCAAATCGGCACTGGCCGGGGCCAGGATATAGGACTAACTACTGCCGTTCTGCCTGGCAGCCGACATAAGGATGCAGCGGTCGCGGGGTGCAAAGAACTAGATTCACAAGTAGTGTGCAATCTGCTGCTTGCAATGCAGTATGATAACAAAGTACCTGTATGGTATTAAGTAAAATAAAAGCTCAATGATACCTACCATTAACAAAAGTTAGTTGGAGTGCTATTCCTTTTCCATACAGGTGCATTCTTCCAACCACTGCCATCAAACATTGGACAACACTATGTGAAACTACAGAATCAAACTAAATCAACATGAATCTTGCATACATTACTATTGATTAGTTGATTGTATTGTGCTTCTAATGTACATCAGGACTATTTGTCATGAGCATATTTCATGTCATGTCTATCTACAACATTGCATACGGTATCTAACAATTCTGGGCGTACAAAGTTTGATATAAGTTTGCTCTTTGCTCCCTGCCAGAGCAAATCATGTAAGAAGGAATTGGGTGAATATGTGCTAAACATGAGAGTCTAAAACTATTCTATAACTAATGGTAAAAGATATATTATTTCTATCCCTAGAAGATACTGTGCACATATGTAATCTTGATGACATTCACTGACAATTGTATAACAAGGGCAATGTTGTGGCATAAGGATCCTATGGTGTAACAAGTGAATCTCAGGATGGTAATGGAAATAATGGTACCAGGTAAATAGTATGCAGTGATAAGAATAAGATAGGAAAATCAGGCTACACATAAGGAGTACACAGATTTCCACTTTTATCTAAATTGGTGACATATAGGTGAAATACTCACACACACCCCAGTTATCTGAATGGTCTATAATGTAATATTCTTATGACTATGAATGTCACATATTTACCAGCACACTTCAGATCTGATGAGGGAATTCCTCATTTTCTTCTTTTCATGATCATTACCGTAACAGAATGGTGTCGTTTAGACCGTATTTAATTCTTCATCATATTTATAATGCTCACACTATAGTTACCAATTTTAGCTAGGTCTAAGCAGACACACATGATGATGGGTTATATACATTCACATTTATAGCTTAGTGGGATGAGTGGCACTAAAATGGCCAATACACAATTAAGAGTGAGAGTGGGTCGGTCAAAAGGTATACTGCTGGCTAGAGCCAATGTGTTATTCTTTATAAACAGTCAAACAGGAGGTGGTTGTACAATGTTTTAACTGTTTGTCCACAGCCTTTACTAACACTTATTGATCTGATATTTTGACAGTATTGTGCTTCATTGTAATGACTATGCCTTTTTATATCAGTCTACTTACAGTTAGAAGCCACCTGTCAAATGACACTCACCTAATAAGTGGTTGATATTCTCATTGTGCGAACAACTATGTTTTTTTATGGTATACAGAATCATGTATTCTATCATGTCCATCAAAACATTCTCTCTGGGTAAGCAAAGCGTTCGATACAATAACATGTATGATTTTTACCCCCGCACATGGAAGCAACTCAATTTTTTCACTAATACTGTCTTTTCGCCCCATTCCGGGTCAGCCATATTGAATGGAAATCTAACCTCTTGGCATAGCTTGGTAAACCGGTATAGTCTGATAAGTGCTATCAGCTTTGAGAACACTAAAGTGTCGTAATCAAGAGACTGGTCGAGTAAGTGAACATGCCTGATTTGCTATTAGCTCATACATACAGTTCTAAGTGATGCAGACTCTAATTTTCAATAAACTCAGGCAGTTTCACATTTCCAAATTCATCTGAGAGAGTAGGCTTCCACTTGTCTGAATAAAATCTTGTCCAGGGAGATCCTTGACAGAGGTACAGACACTAGAAGCACAGTAAACCCCAAACAGACAACATGGCTTCCAATTCCAAGATGGCTGCTTACATGGCTGCCTCGGCCTGCTCAGCAGGGGCTTCGAGAAGCTTGTCGGGCTTCTTGGCACCATTCATCGCAGCAGCTTCGGCAACAAAGTCGTCGGGTACGCCCCACCATGGAGTATCATCAAAGATCATGTTACCCTTGGGTTGGTCGAAGACTGGCAGGCGGAGCAACAAACCTGGAATAGGAGAGTGAAGAAATTGTAGGTATGAGAGGCTGGTGCGAAGTAAACAAAGTGGTGGGTGAATTGATATTGGTTTGATATTCAACTGGGTTAAGTATTGTATGAGGCTATGTTTTATTCTAGAGGCATACATAAACCCATACTATACTTACTTTCCTTGAATATCCATGGTCACATTACTCAGGATCCCCTTGAAGTGGTACTCTTATAAGCTAAAGCATAATAATGATTATGTAAGCAATCTATATTTTTTCTATTGGTAGGAATGTTGATTACACTCATTCTGCTTAGTCATCATTGTATGGTTTATTATGTGACATGTTACTTAAATACTTATAAATACTTACCAACAAGGAGACCAGACACAATGGCTACAACAAGAGTCATGGCTAGCGCTGCAATCTGGAAACCAGCCTGCATACCCGCGGACCGTCCATCTCCGGCCTCAATAGACGCAAACGCTGCCTGTACCATGTCCAGTTCTGTACCGTTCATGGGGGCCCGGGCGGGGAAGATCTGGTACATGCTGAATACACAAAGATAAGTAGATGTTAAGGAAACAGTAAATATGGAGTCTATAAATGAGCTTTTATGTGTGAAAATAAATTAGCCCCCTTTGAAAGTAGACTTTGAATTATTTTGACAATTTTTAGTTGCACACCATCACTTCATATTAAGATGCTTGCAGACATTCCTACTGTCAGTATGCAGGAAACAGTTTCAAATTTAACAACCAAAAATGTTGATGTTACCTGTATCCATAGGCCTCTGTGGTGGCCAGTGCTGCAGCGACGGTACCAGCAATACCTGCCAGCACTCCGGGCATACCGTGCAGGTTGTTCACTCCGCACGTGTCATGGATCTTCAATTTGGAGGCCAGGAAGGGCTGCAGGATAGAAATGGAAGTGTGTTAACATGAACTCTATAGCCAATAAAAAAGGCATTCTGAAACAAGTCAAAAGGAGAAAGGTCTTAACCAAAGTATATATTTTCTTTATGATGGCCAGGAAAATAAGATTCAACAAATACTCAGGACAGAGTGGAGGAGATGTATGATATTGACCACTTTGGAACTCTGTGGGAAATTGAGGAATTGGCATGTATTTAGCACACATAACACTACTAAGGAAAAGTAAATTTGAAATAATCACATCCCCCAAAGCCAACTGTGTTCCAGGCCTTTGAAAAACAATGTTTAAGTCTTTGGAAAGTCAACTGTAAAAAAATCTATGGAGATTGTTGAGAGAAGTGTGCTTTCTTTCTTTCTGGCTTTTTTGAGTTATAACATATAGTGGGTAAAAATTAAGCCTGTGGTAGGACCGAAATTCAAAATAAAATCTACTCACTGTGATATAGCGATATCCGATGGAAGACAAGGCACCAGCTACAGATCCGATGAGCATAGCGCCCCAGGGGTGGATCATCATGTCAGCAGAGGTACCGACAGCAACACCCCCCGCCAGGGTAGCGTTCTGAACATGAACCTGAAGGGAGAAAGGAAGACATTAAATTTTTGTTTCACTTTACCTTATGAGAACAGTAGTAATAGCAACTGGTGATAGTCCGCATGTAGATGTGATTTGCTAATCTGGGAGGTTAATTGTATGGTTCTTCAATGTCATTTCATAGCAAGGTCAGTCAAACCATTCATTCTAGTTCAGTAAGATGCATTCCAGCTCATGGTTGGAACACTATTATTCCTCTTCTTGTAAGTGATCATCTGATATAAATCGAAATACTGTTTATTATTGTTTATCCCATGATTTATTACATGCTGATACAAATACCTAGGTTTAAAAAAGTAGGAACATGCCACACTCCCCATAGAGTAGGGTGTACTCAGGCGCGGATCCAGGGGGGGGGTCGGGGGGACCGTGGCCCCCCCCCTCCAAAAAAAAAAAAAAAAGGAGGAGGAGGAGGAGGAGGAGGAGGAGGAGGGAGGAGAAAGAAAAAAAGGGGGGGAGGGGCCAAGATCTTGAATATATTTCAAACTGTATGATACCAGAATTTCTAGGCCTGCCTTCAGAATTTGGAGGGGGGGGGCCAAGATTTTTTATCCACCCCTCCCCCATTCTTAGCTCACCTAATGCAGAATCATGCAGTCCCTCCTGCTCTCCCCAGGCCAGCCCAAGGCCCACCCAACGGAGGTCTAGATCTGAAATCTACCTTAAAGGTGTAGGGGCAGGCTAGACTTTTCGTTCAATGTGCCTGCAATATGTACAGGGAACCCATTTAGGGCTAACACTGGAATAATTTTCACCTCAATGTGCCTGCAAGATGTGGAGGGGGGCCCATTTAGGGTTACCATTCAGAGAATTCAAGTAGCTATGTACCTAAAATATGCGCAGGGAGGGGCCATTCAGGGCTACTTTTCTAAGATTCTTTAGTTGCAATTTTCCCCAATGTGCGGAGTCAGGGCTACATTTTGGAGAGTTTCTACAGTCAAAAGTATTAATAGTGGATCTTGGGTCAGGCCAAAAAAGAAAGGGGGAAAAGGAAAAAAGAAGCTAGCCCCATCTCCCTTCCTCTAAATTCTGTCACCAATCCCTCTCCTTTCTCTTTCCCCCTATCCATGTATCTCTACCCTGGTATCCCCTACCCTTACCTATCTCTCCCTCTGTATCTGCCTGTTCCCTGCTCCGCTCTCCCTGTGTCTATCCCTCTACATAGCTTTCCCTCCGCCCATTTAAATAAACTAGCTACCAGCTAGAATAGACAGAGTGTGGAAGGGATAGGATGTGGGGTAGGCAGCCAAGAATATAAGGAAAGGAATAAGCAGGGGAGTGATGGGCAGAAAGAAAAGGGATATTCATGAGTTAGATATATAGTGTGATAGACATGAAATTGATAGAGAGAAAATGGGTAGACAGGAGGAAGAATTCATGAGGAAAGGAACAGGTCATTGTGCTATCCTACTGGCGTGGATAGTCATGTAGAGGGATGGGCAGGGAAAAGAAGTGATAAGCATATGGAAGGGATGGAAATTGTCAAGAGAATGGGTAGCATAGGCACAGAAAAGAGTCTTTTATCAATGGCATAGGGTAGGCAAGGGAAAGGGATATACTATAGGGGAGGAATATGAAGGTAGACTTGGCCAGGTAATTTACTTTCAAAGGAAATGAATAGGGAAAATTTGATAACTTGAAACTATTGTTTAAATAGGAACACACTAACCTCTCAATCTACAACTATCAAATGCACTAGAATGCACCATTTGATGTCTAAATTTCAACTTGAAGAATAATCCAAATGCATCCCACTGATCACATGCAAAGAAATCTTTTTGAATCAAAAATCATTCTATTACTTCAGGCTAAACTTACCATGTCGATCTTGTTCTCTTCACTGATGAGGGCGGAGACGGCGATGGCTACCACACAGCAGGCGGCTAGTGCCAGGTAGGTGTTAATGACTGCACGGTGCTGGTCATCTCCGGGTGCAAGGGCAGCATTGAAGGAAGGCCAGTACAGCCACAGGAAGACAGTTCCTGCAACAGGAAGATAGCATTAAAGGAGGGGCAATACAGCCAGAGGAAGATACATCCACAGGAAGACAGCTCCTGCAACAGGAAGATAGCTTTAAAGGAGGACCATTCCAGCCAGAGGAAGATACATCCACAGGAAGACAGTTCATGCAACAGGAAGATAGCATTAAAGGAGGGCCAATACAACCATACAGACACAGGAAGACAGTTCCTGCAGCAGGAAGATAGCATTAAAGGAGGGACAATACAACCACAGGAAGACAGTATCTGCAGCAGGAAGATAGCATTAAAGGAGGGCCAATACAACCATACAGACACAGGAAGACAGTTCCTGCAGCAGGAAGATAGCATTAAAGGAGGGACAATACAACCACAGGAAGACAGTATCTGCAGCAGGAAGATAGCATTAAAGGAGGGACAATACAACCATACAGACACAGGAAGACAGTACCTGCAGCAGGAAGATAGCATTAAAGGAGGGACACTACAACCATACAGACACAGGAAGACAGGACCTGCAGCAGGAAGATAGCATTAAAGGAGGGACACTACAACCATACAGACACAGGAGGACAGTACCTGCAGCAGGAAGATAGCATTAAAGGAAGGCCAGTACAGCCATATGAAGACAGTACCTGCAAGATATGCATGACTAGCTGCGTGAGTGTTAAAAGGCTCGGAAAATGATAATTATCTGCTGCTGATGCCTTGGACAATTACCCTGTCCTTGGATAGTAACGCTCATACAGCAAGTCACTTGTATCATATCTACCACTTAATTAATGATACTTACCGATCATGGAGAACAGATCTGAATGGTATACAGCTCCTTCCTTGCCGTTATCTGTGTCCTCTCTGTGCAGCATCCTTGATACAGCCAACCCGAAGTAGGCACCAAACGTATGGATGAACATGGAACCACCGACATCAGCAACCTATAGTGTATGGACAAAATATAGGGTCATGATCACTGAACAAAATACCTGCCCTTTTCTTTGTTTCAATTTGGTCACATCACTTGCTTGATTCTATGTGGCTGCTAGACCTTTATAACCATCAAATGAACTCAGGACTGGTGCATGGTCATGAGCTTAGGATATAGACAAAATATATGGTCATGAGCAGTGGATATGGATAAAATAGGTGATTTTCAGAATTGTGTACAGACATTCGAAGTGTCAAAACTGACAACATTTTAGACCAATGCAGCAAGAAAGGGTGACTTTTCATGAAAGGTATTGATAAAGTTTCAGAACATTTCTGAAGCGTGACCAGCAAATATATAAACATAATCTCAAAATCCTGCATTCTAGTGTATACTATTTGAAAGATAATTGTCCTGTGTATCTCCTGATGTAAGATGTTTTCGGAAATAGCCATTATGTAAAATGTCATGAGGATTTTACTATAACTTATGTAAACACAACTTTATTATGAAAAAGTCACCCTTTCTTGCTTTATTGGTCGATAACTTGTGTGGTGTACATGGTTTGACTTTGGAAGACACACTTTGTTCTTTTGAACCTACCCTATGATGAAATACAAATTTTCAAAGACTGGATTTAGACTAGTTGTTTCTTCATAAATAGCAACCTTTACATATCTACTGAATATTTTGTATGTGATAACTAGTTGTCCTCTTACCCTCAGGATTTCCAGTCCCACCCATTCGTTGACCTTGAAGAGGACCACCTCAAAGAAGGCCATGATGATGAGTTGTAGAGGAGAGATTTTACCAAGCACCGCACCGAAGGAGATGAGGATACACGCCGCCGAGAAGTCAGCAATCACTAAACTGTAAATACAAGTATAGGGAAGTTAGCCACTATCAAACTGTAAATAGAATTATAGGGAAGTCAGCCATCAACAAATTGTAAGCACAAGTAGAAAGAAGTCAGCCACTAACAAACTGTAAATGCAATTATAGGGAAGTTAGCCATCAACAAATTTGATGCAAACATAGAGCACAAAGTGAGCCACCAACAAACCCTGGGTACAAATACAAAGATGTAAGCTACCAATTAATTCTAGGTAGAGTGAGCTGTTGCAGGTACAAAAAGTTTAAATTCAGCCATGAACTGGAGATATGAATTTGATGAGGCCATCCACTGATGAATTGGGGGTACTATTGTATGGCCTGAATCAAAATCGCTATTGACAGTTCGAACTGTCAATAGTGGAAAATATTTCTGTTATTGACAGTTCACACTGTCAACAGTGGAAATTATTCCTGTTATTGACAGTTCCAAAAGTGAACTGTCAATAGTAGAATATTTCTGTCTTATTGACAGTTCCCATTGACATTGGAGTCAAAAAGTGTGTTTTGCCCACCAAAATCGGCTTTGACCCTGAAATCGGTTTTGCCCCAGGGCCGAAATTTTTGTAGCCAAAATCGGTTTTGTAGCCAAAATCAGTTTTGTAGACGAAATCGGTTTTGAAGACAAAATTGGTTTTGGGGTCAAAATCGTTTTTTCCCCCAAAATCGGTTTTCCCCCCAAATCGATTTTGCCCCAAAATCGGCTTTGACCCTGAAATCGGTTTTGACCCTGAAATCGGTTTTGCCCCTGTAATCAGTTTTGTAGCCAAAATCGGTTTTGTAGACAAAATCGGTTTTGTAGCCAAAATCGATTTTGTAGCCAAAATCGCCTTTTCCCCAAACTAGGTTTTTCCCCTAAAATAGGTTTTGCCCAAAAATCGGTTTTTGCCCCCAAAATCGGTTTTGCCCAAAAATCGGTTTAGCATTAAAGACTTTTTCACCAAAATCGACTTTTCCACCAAAATAGACTTTTCCATAAAAATAGACTTTTCCATAAAAATAGACTTTTCCACCAAAATTGCTCTCAGGGTTATGACAGTAATGATAGGAAACTGTCAATAAGAGAGGAAATTCCCACTATTGACAGTTCAGTGCAGAACTGTCAATAATGCTATAATGTACCACTATTGACACTTTGAACTGTCAATAAGAGAAAAATATCCCACTACTGACAGTCTGAACTGTCAAAAAGAGGAAAGTTTTCCACTATTGACAGTTTGAACTGTCAATAGCTAAATCAAGGTGGGCCAGCTATTGACAGTGCAAACTGTCAATAGTGGAAAACTTTCCTCTTATTGACACTCAGACTGTCAGTAGTGGGATATTTTTCTCTTATTGACAGTTCACACTGTCAATACCAGGATATAATTCCCTTATTGACAGTTCATACTGGCAATAAGAAATAAATGTTCTCTTATTGACAGTTCCTTTTTAGAACTGTCAATTAGAGAATCATTTTTCCCTTATTGACAGTTTGAACTGTCAATAAGGAAATTATATCCTGGTATTGACAGTTTGAACTGTCAATAAGGGAATTTTATTCTGTTATTGACAGTTCGAACTGTCAATAGTCACGGCCTACATGAATTCAGTTCTTGGTAGAGTTCAATTGGATTCAATGAATCATGATTAAATCGCCAAATGGGCAAGCAATACTGACAAATAGTGACTTGCCACCAAAGGCCAATCAGATTAATTAGTGTAAAACCATCATACATCAAATTAAATCAAGATAAAAGTCTATCATGACTGGTGTTATATAAACAGTACAAGAGATGTATTTGTTGCAAAATATAATCCCACCCTGTGCAAAATTTATCACAAATACCCCTGGGTAAAGGTAATTAACACCTTAAAATTATTAACATGAATAAGTATCTGCCTCATACAAAATATCTCACCTTTCAATGTTAACCTTGATCTTGCCGTGATTGTGGCCCATCTCGAGGAAGCCGCCCATGAGGATGGCCCATTCCAGCACGAAGGCTGCCACCAACATGTTGAAGCCGACACTGCCATAGCCGTAACGCTTAAGGAAGGTCATCAAGAATCCGAAACCAATGAAGATCATCACATGGATGTCTTGGAACACTGTAATAGAGGAAAAGAGAAGAGATGATTATTTAAAATGTTAATAATCAGAATATATCCTTAATAGCTAGGGCTGAATGAGCCATAGTTGTATCATGTGCAGGAGATAACCCAGTCCCTCGGAAGAGTATGGATGAGGCTGGTCATTGCTAGTCATGACAAGAAATCTGAACCTTTAAACTTAAAGATAATATTCAACATGATTAGGCTATTTAGAAATAAATCTCTTAGACCAGAACCATGTTGGGTAATATGGGTTATCTGATTGCATAGGAGTTCATTGTCCTTCATGATATGTCATTAGAATATTATCATTAGGGTTAGTCACATGGTCATGATATTATCCCTACCATGGAAGGCCCACTTTACCCATACATTAACGATCTCGGTGCAACCTGACTTGGTGTCTGACCTAACCTTCTTGGAATCTGCGTCCACCATTTAACCCTTTAAGCAGGGTATGATGCCTTAAGATGGGTCAATGCCTTGGTGTAAAAGTAGCTAGATTTTCATCAGGTTTTCGCCATAAGACCATAATAGCATATACTTGCCAACAAAGCTTAGAAAATAGTAGGGTCCCAAGCCCTTTTCTGAGATATTCAAGCCTTAAGTCAATGTTTCATATAATAGGAGTATATAGTGTTTTGCCACATATGTACATAAAATAGTATTGAAAAGTAGCTAAATTTCTATATAACTCTCTCAGGATATAGGTTTTAATGTTCTCTCTCTAGAGAATCCCTTTCGAACATACGGTCCCGGGCATATTTCTAAAGTTTTTGTCCATTGAAAAAAAAAAGTTGAAAAGAAATAGAAATATACTAAGGGCTAGTTATGTATGACTTTTGAATGAGAGCCACCACCACAGACTCCATAGCACAGTGGCAGAATGCATGCCTTCATATCCAAAGGTTGATGGTTCTCGCCCCGGTCAGGCAACACCATTGTCCATTTTAGGACAATTTGATCAAACTTGTTCCAATATGAGACAAAGGTCCCCTGGTGGTCTATGGTCAAACTAGAGAATGTATGTGCGCAGAAAAATGTGCAGTAGACCAAAATGACATCATATTGACCCACCTTAAGGTTCCATGTTCATCATTTGTCATGATGCACCAATGCAGCATCAGTGAGTAACAGTGTAGTGAGGCATTAAAGCAGAATGTAGCCCACAAAAGTATTAATCCTACTGTATGCTATGACCTTGTTCCTGATAATTATTCTTTGCCAAGAATCAATAGGGCATTGGGTTATTGTTGACAAGGTCCTTCCGGGTCATGTTAAATTGCCCGGTCAGCATTCTGGCACAATTCTGTACATGTTACATTTGGCTGCTGTGTCTATGTAAACAGAGCCATCTTGGGGTCATGGAGTTGGGGGGGGGGGGTTGAGGGATTATCCACTGTACTTCTATGTGGGCTTCTTACTTGCCAAACATACTTGATCCTCCTAGTGCACCAAGGACATGACAGGACAGAGGCTGTTAAAGTTTTCTCTGCAGTGGCATAGGAAGGGGGGGGGGCTATGATCTGCCAGGAAATACATAACATTCCATATATCGTATCACTACTCGTGTCCGTCTACTTTAACAAAAAAAAATATGGTAGAGGGACGAAGAAAATTGTGGACAAGCACATTTCCTTTATGTGACCCAGGAAATTATTTTCTTTATTCATGGATAATATTATCTGGGGATAAGATACGATTTAACTTTAAGTCATTTTTATCATACCCACTTATATGGAATCAAGTGACATAACCATATACTATTCGGTCATAAACGGGGATGAACATAAATTCCAAGTACAACTAAAAGTTGGTGGGAGGAGGGTGTGTCGCAGGGGTTTAAACTGGGAGTAGCAGTTCCTGGTACAATGATGCACTACCTATGGTGATGATATATACAATGTGTCTAAACACTTAGTAAGTGACTACAGAGCTTTGGGTATTGGTGCATGTGGTCTCTATACTATAGCTCACACAACCTTATACTGCAGTAGCAAAACCCTCTGCTTCTTTAATACCATTCCCTTTGTTTTATCATGACTTGCCTTGAGATAGCAAGCTCTTTCCTGATATATTTTGTGAATAAATACACTGTTGAGGATAATATGTCATATATTTTGTCCTAATGTAGCTTACTCTGAACCACTTGGATTCAGTCTCTAGCTGTGGGTATGCTACATTTGTGCATTTGACAGCTAAATGAAAATGGTATCCCATCACACTTTAGTGGTTATCAAAGAGGAGAGGTTTTACTTGAAAAAAAAGTTGAAAATGCAGTTTCTTGTTATTCCACTGCATTAGTGACACGTTATAGTTTACTTTTCATAACCAATAGGCCATTTAAGTTTTTAATCAAGTCCAAGAATATTCTAAAGGACTTTTCTAAAACAGAATTACTGTGGCATCCACCTTCAGTACAACCCATGCTCTAAATGGAAAAAATACCCTTTTATAGGAATGATTTCACGTAATGGAAGTATTAACCCTCTAAGGAAAGCATAGTGCCTCAAAACACTACATTTGATAAATACCCTTTATAGTCATCATTATCTATGAATGCAGCACCAGTGACTAACTTACTGGTACTGCATTCATACATCATTCATGAGAATGATACACTAGTGAAGAGTTAGCATGATACACCAATGCATTGCAAGCGACCTACTCTCCGCTGCTGCATCACACAGTGAACATGAAGGCATCATGCCCCAGTTTAAGAGTTAAACTGTGTTCTCACTTGACATTGCTAAGGCCAAAAAAAAAGGTGTGTTTCAGGTTACCCGACCCTGCCTAGCAAAACAGGGCCGACCCTAGACATTTTTATCCAATTTTGAAAAAAAAAGTAATAATGAGACCATTTCAGAGTCAATTTGATAGTCCGCGAGTCGACGCCGTTGTTGGCGAGTCAGTGCTGATGTTTACCAGTCAATTTTTTGGTACTTTTCAGGCCATGGGATCAATCTGTATTTAGAAAACATTTTTTAGGCTATTTCAGAGTCAAATTGACAGTCCACGAGTCGACATAGTTGTCTGCGAGTCAGCGCTGGAGTTTGCGAGTTAATTTTTGGATACATTTCAGGCCAGAGTTTAAAAAAAAATAAATAATAAAATAAAAAATCCGACCTACCCTACCTAAATTTTCAGACTATGTAACCTGAAACACACCTTCTTTTTTTTCGCCTAAGAAGGGCACAGTTGGGTGCTTGACCTGCAGGAGCTATGCCGTACATCTACATTGATGTGACATCCCATTCTTTTCTGTCACCTCTTACAAAAAGGGTGGTTACGAGCCATCCTATTGACAAAAGGGCTTTTTTGACATTCCCTTTCCATTGATATCCTCATCTTTTCTGACTGTCAATCCCTTTAGAGAGTAAATTCAATAGAGTACATGATATAAGGGCATTTACCCTATTCAGCATTACTTTCAGGCTATGTAGCCCAATTGCTATTTAGGTCAGATTAAGCAGTGGGGGTAAAGAATCAGGTGTGTAAATCATCTATACACATATGTAGGTTTATATGATATATGAAGTGGTTTCCACCTCAGGCTTGAAGTGCATGGGGATGGCCCACCATCAATAGTGCACAGAATCAGGCCCTTAGTCTGAAGTAGCTATCCCAGGTTAGTCATAGGGACATATGACCAATGCCTTACTCAAAAGGTCTAAACTCATTAAACTGGAAGGTGGGTTGACCAATACTGACCAACCTGACAAAATCAGCACCCTCGGTTGGTCGTATAGGGAACCAAAAGAATGGCTAACTTGGTTAGGCTATGGTGACTGAGAGATTGGTCGTATACAGGGAGCCAAAGAATATCAGTGTAGTCTAGGTCAGTCCCATCCCTGTCCCCATGCCAAATGTTTGTTCACACCTTATTCAGCCAGTCTTTCGGCTACCAGTATCATACAATTTCAAGCAATGCATTTGGGACCCTTATAAATGCGAAGACACCTTGGTCTCGATGGCTCAGCTATTCGAAATTTGAACCGTTACAAAATGAATTGCAACTTAGCCTGTATACATATATAGGTACACTTCAATATCTTCTGGGGGTCGATTGCACTTGAAACTCCTGTCCTTTAAAATAGTTTAAAAGTGCACTGTTTTTGCATGATAATAATGGTTTCGTCTTGGTACTCCATGTGTAGGCCTCCTCAAAAGTGCACTGTTTATCAGGTTATTTCGTGCGTATATAAAAAAACATTATACTGGTAATAAATTTGTACATTAAAGACGGGTAATGAAAATAATAATCAACAATAAAGTGATTAAGCCTTCTGACTGGTTGATTATGAGAAATAATAAATTTGTGGTTCTCATAAGATGTCACGTGGTATTGAAGCCACAAACTCGCCGCCTAGTTGGAACCAATGAGAAACTACTCCACCCATATGATTAGATTTATGCCGCATAATGCAATCACTTAAAGTTTAGTTTAGTATAATGTGTAGGTATGGAATTCAGAAAATGTGTCTCTTTTAGACTGCATACACCACAGACATTATAGCGTTTTATCTGCTTGCTTCTATTAACTAAATATGGTAACAATCCCATTATTATACTCTCCAAGCATAAGTTATGGTGATGATCCCATATACCTCTTTATGCTCCACTACTCATATGCTTGGAGAGTGCACATCCTCACCCCATATCACGTGACTGCATTGGAGCTTCCCCATTTGTTATGCATTTCTTACATTGCTGAGGCTGTCAAATAACACATTGTTTAGAGTCACCCATGGGTCAGACACTCTCTTAACCACTCCTGATCCCTGCTGTGTTATTCTAAGAGGCAGCCATTTTGTTTTTAAAAATATGTACCTACTGGGGGTCAATGACATGGTGAAGTATTATGTACTTAGTCCCAGGGCGGCTCACCAGGTGGGGGTGTCAGCTATGGGTAGGTGGGGAATTACTCATGAGTGGTTGACATACATAGGGAGTGGTTCAGGAGCTGGGGGGGGGGGGGGTACTCAGTATAGGAATGGGTACCAACTGCGGTAACGGTCCCGAGGAGTTGTCACTGTGCGCATGTCAAAGCAAGAAAGTGGAGGGGGCTATTAGTTACATCAAAGTAAAAAATTAGGGGCTGTCAATGAATTGAAAGTATTGAATCAGGGGCTGTCACATGTGAAATAGAAATAATGAACACTTAAATCTCATACATGACTTAAGTAATCTTTATAATTCCAAAATAACCCCATGTTAAATGGCAGAGGCCTCTTAACAGTGGGCTGTCATCTGACTTTTTAGAAATAGGGTGCTGTAAAAATAATGCACAGTTTCAAGTTCAAATGACCAAATTTAGGGGGGGGGCTGTAGTTTCCCAGTTGGTACCTAGCATCAAAGAGTGACTACCTCCCCCGGGTTCAGGGGCCCCTGTAGGCCGGTGTAGATAAGTCTAACAACATGTGGTACCTCTCTTTGACCTCATCTTGACCAGGGGAACGTCCACAAATGGCGTCACCTATTTCGGGAGCTTTTGCACGATCCCTTGGACACCCCTGGCACTATTTTGGGCAATTTAAGTTTCTTCATTAAACTCAGAGACATGAAGACACCAGTGATATAATTTGTGAATGTTCCCCAGTTCTATCTAATTATTCTATAAAATGTGTATCACTTGCTAATAGCATATTATATAATAAGTAAATAAGTATTTTCAAACTTAAATTTCAAACTGTGCCACGGCCCTTTCCCAAGAATCTTTCTAAATAGTTACTATAATATAGTGTATAGATGATTAGAGAGACAGTTGAACAGAGAGACAGACAATGAGACAGAGGGAAATACATAAGGTGGGCAGGGATGAGAGGTAAGGGGGTAGATGGACAGATAACTAGACAGACAGCATGGAGACAGAACACAGCAAATATAAACTTTCAAGAAATCAGATAAGTAAACAACTAGTTTTAAGATCATGTTAAGAAAATGATTTTATTAAAACAAGTGTATTTCTTGTTTGTCCTCCAGGCGAGTTTATTCATCTTATTTTCTTGTCATGAGAATAATAATCATTTTTTGGCTGTATATAAAGAGGGATTTGTGTGAATTGTGGACACATATAATCTGAGGGATGGAGAAAGAATTCTGAGGAAATTTACCAAGCTTCCATGCAGAGATTGTGTCAAGATGTATTTCATGTTTAACAGGGGATACAGCAGCATTACATGCCCACGACTACACCAGAGAAGAGAGACCTGATGCATACATGATGTGTACAATTATGCTCTTATATATGTTATAGATGTATTAACAGACATGTGGCCATCATACGATTCACTTCAAAGTCACCATGGGCATTCTACAATGTATCATCTTAATCACCCATGTTGGACTGATTGTGGTGCTCCCAGGCACACCTATAGGGCCCCCCAACTCACTCTTCAATCATCACCTATAACTAAGAAAGATATCCTTCCATACGACACCTCCTGAACATCAGCATGGAGAGTGAACTCATGAGTAGTGTCACCACCTTCTACAGGTGGCAGCACTTTCAACTCTCCAAGCAGATTCCTTCAGACTGTGGTTGTGTTTTTAATTGATTTATTGGGATTATACATGGAGAGTGGGGGTGTTTCAGGAGAAGTGGATCCTCAGAGATAGAAAAAAGGACAGCAGTCACTTAGGCTGTCTAAGCTGGTTTTCGGCGTGATAGTAGATCATAGGAAGTGGTTGCCGAAAACTAGCTCTCACACTTAACCCAGCTGGTGGTCATTAGGGACCCCTTTATAGAAGAGTTCTACTGACCTAGACATGACTACTTTAATCTCTCCTACCAACAACATTCTTCCCAGTCCCCTTCCCCGGGGCCCCTTCCCTATTTTGCTCCTAGTTCTCCCCCACCTTGTCACTTTACCATTGCTAGGGATTTTGTCCTATGTTTCATTAATGCAGAATGTTTGAAAAGCTAGACAAAAAGATCAAAAAAGCAAAACATGAATAAACACCGAAATGAAAAACTCTTGTCCACACCCTGTTTAGGGGTCCAGAATCCCCAAAGTGTCTCAGACCCTTTAAAGAGGTCCAGACCAACCCTCAAAGTGGTACACACACCCGACACACACACTCATAAAAGTGAGCGTTAAATATTGTCGCCGAAGGCACTTTCACCTAAGACGTAGGCACTATCTGACTTTCAGGTGAGAGTGCTTTTGGTGACAGTGACGCTCACTTTTATGAGTGTGCAGTCTTTAAGGAGGCACACGTACTCGAGAACGCCGTTATTTCATACTCTCCACAGTGTGTCCCCACTTCCCTCCATCGGCAAATGCCCTTCCTAAAATAGTATTAGGCCTTTATTTTTAAATCCTCAACCTTCACGGTCTGAACAACGCTGATAAATCAATTGTATCTCTTGAGGATTCACCTCATTCCCCGTAACATCACCCCTGCACCAAATATAGACTATGTAAAGGAGAACCATCGTACCCCACCCTCCCCTTTACCTTTTTGTTATTGAATACCTCATTTATCAATGGTTTTAAGCCGTAAGTGGAGGATAGGACTCACACCTTTTCCACTATTTATAGGAATAGCCCCTATATCAGCGAGGCCAGTAGGACACCTCGAGCATACATTTGTATTATGATATGCAGCTGATATATAGGCTATCTGAATAGTTTGCAGTAAAGGATAAGATGCATAAGTTTGTATAGAGAAAAGAGACAGGGACAAAGAGAGGAAGGGAGGAAGGACAGGCTATAGAGAGATATGCGGGGTGTGTAGGGACAGAGAGAGAAACAGAAAGAGAGACATCAAGACAGACAGAGACAGGGAGAAACAGAGACAGAGGGAGACAGACAGAAACAGACCTGAGAGTAACACATTATAGGCAGGGAGAACACAAGGGCAGTATTAACTACACTTTGCTTCATAATTGCTGACACATTATGGCAACATAGACCTGTTCATAATCAAACCGCTCCCACAGCCCACAGTGAAACCGAAGACTTGGCAACTTGTTTTATGAAGTGATAACCATTGCTGACACTTGCAACATTCTAACATTCTTAAAGTTACAATGTCAACGATTGGGATAGACAAAGTATCATACATCAAAGGATAATTTTGCTGGTAGTCATGTATCCTTGTGCTATGCTAGTGCCTACAGTGTCGATGCAAGTCTCTACTTGTTCTTAGGAGCAAGAATGTATCCCCATCCGCCTGAAACTGTGGAGATTATTCATACATGACTTCAGCAAATCTGTCTGCCACATAAGACTCTTCTTATGGAGAATGTGAATCAGCATTTGGACTGTATGACAATATTGTAGAACGGTTTGGATTCTCATATAATGTGCTAGCTTTAGTGCGAAATGGAAAGAATATAATTATAATATTCATATCGCCATCCAGACAGTGTACAACTGGAGCGGCATGCCTGCGGGCACCAGTCAGCTCTGACATGTGATGCCTCCAGGCATTATATTGGTAATCAATCAGTGTTATAACGTATAGTATAATCTGTATGTAAATGACCTCTACTCAAAACATGAGAAAATTAACCAGGTCAATTTCAAAAAGACTGAAGCACAAGCATTAATGGATAATGTCAGAGGTACATAGGTCTGTATTTTCACATCTCCACATTAGTTTACCCTTTAACTAAGGGAAACATAATATTCTAATACATCATGCCCTTTTAATTTGTCAGTAGAATCATGAATACAGTACTGGTGAATTTCCAGCTAACATAAAAACGTTATTTTACGTCAAAATAACGTTTTAAAACTATATACAACGTTATGCCATAGTAAGGAGCCTTAGAGAAACGTTATATAACGTTGTAAAAATTGTATAACGTCTTTTGTTTACTGGGAATTGGCATGATGCACAAATGCAGCATCTGTATGTTGGTGTATCACAATGACAAATGAGCATGAAGCAATGAGGCATCATGACGTCCTTGGACGTTGTTCAGACAAGTGTTCAGACTATCCACTTGCCAGTTCTATAAGTAGACCTAAATGAGCTGGCCATATATCTGTGAATAAGGTGGGGAGGGGAAACAAGAAACATATAAAACATACACAAACATACGGCTCTAAATAAACTAAGGGCCTTTGGTAAAAAGCTAGTTGTGTGTAGTCCCTTAGGCAGGGGTGACACCATCGTAAACTAGACCTGGTAAAAAGTGCAGTGAAGATGGAGCCAGGAGAGATATCACTCAGTCTGGACCCTGGAGGAGGAACTAGTGTGTTATCATCAATCCTGATAATATGATATCCTAATGTGTCATGTGTAATAAAGTTATTCGTCATGATGCACCAATGCAGCAGCGGCGAGTAACTCGCTGATGCCGTGCAGGCTCTACTTCTAGATGCTGATAATAGATCTGTATAATTATTATTCCTTCTCCTGTTGAGACAGTAGTATTTAATCGTTGTTCCTTGTATGAGGGTCAAACTTTTAAATGCCAGGGAATACTTCTTGTGACAAACTACAGATTCTAGTTTAGAAAATATCATGTTTAAGTTTAACACAGAAAGATCTATATTTCTAAGATGGGATAATACTAGTTTTGAACATATCAGTCACTAACCTTAGGCCAAAAAAAAGAAGGTTCGTTTCAGGTAACCTGACCGACCCTATCAAAACAGGGCCGACCCTACGTTTTATTTATGCAATTTTGAAGAAATTTCCGTATATTTACCCTTTTTTGGGCAATTTCGGGTCCTCGGACCGGCCTTATCAACACATTAAATGTATGCTCGGTTTGATATAATGACAATAATGTACATTGACAACCTTGTGGTAAGTATGTGGTATAGTTTATAATGCTAGCAGTGATGCATAATCTAAAACAATTTGCCCAATAACTGCTGACCGCTGTTTCAACCATAATTTAGACCACTCTTACATAAGTAATGCTGTGTAACAACATCTGGAGTCTAAGAGCATTATATGACCCCGGTATAAGCTCCATTGGATAGCTTATTGAAGGATCATTGAAGCATATCAAAATGAAACTAACTCTTTATTCCCTATAACTGTTGATATGTGTAAATGGTAATATGAATCTATTCACAACCCATTTTCACAGTGAGAGTTTTACAACCCTAAGAGATAACCAACGATAATAATTGCAACATTCTAACATTCAGCAACAGGGATGAATCAAGTGTCAAATATCAAAAGCATGTACACTCCTACTTCATTTAAAAGTCAAGGTTGGCTCCCCCCCCCCCACACACACACATTCATTTTGATTGTGAATGTTGTATATTCTTAAATTCCCAGTAAAAGGTTTTTAGTCAAACATATGTAGGTTTTCATACACGTCATGCATCTACTTGGTCTATACACTGGCGCCTACGGATTCGATGGAATGTCAAATCTTTTTCAACACATAATACATTATACTAATAATAATGTTAATGTGACTTTGACAATGGCATAGTTTATGCTAGAAGTGATAAAAAACGTAAAATGCTTCCCCAGTGCTGTTTGTATATACAATGTTTCTACCACTGACCACATGTGTATGATCAAGGCAGTAAGGGGGGCAGAGTTACATAATCCCAATTCTCAGTAGGCCTATAGTCCATGTATAGTCTCTATTCGTGGAACTGTTACTGTTGTCGAATACTTGGAAGGATCATCAGGTCACATTCTGTAATTCTGAACTAGAATTGTTACGGATTCATTCAGATACTTTACGAGTGGGTCACTTTGTAGTACATGTATATAGCATCCAAGCGTGAGGATTAATTTATCCAAAACAGCCCCCCTCCCCCCTAGTAAGAGAGTGAGACAGAAAGACACTAAGCAATGGTAAGGGTTGTACCCGGGGGGTGGGACCTCCCCAGATTTGGAAACCACGTATGAACAAGATTTTAAGAGAAAGGGTCAATTCTTGGGCCCTGGGTACGGACCTGCGAGGGCCCTTAATTAGGGGTGCTTTTCAGGCCATTTGGGAGAGAAAGGGGTTCATTTTCAGACCATGTTGACAGTCTATAAGGTGATATTTGCACTGTTTCCAGTGGAAAGGGTATCATTTCTGTTCATTTCCCCCCGTGATAAGGGTACCAAACTGTGGCTGTTTACACATATATATATATAGTGACTATAGAAATGATAGGGAGTGGCCCCCAGGGGGTTGTGATCCCAGTAAACACACTTACGTTATTAAACGTTGAAAGAACGTTATTCTCTAGGTTGGAAAAACGTAATTTCACTACGTAAAACAACGTTCCAATGTAAGGGTTTATTTAGGTTATTTCACCTGAATGAACGTATAAAAACGTTATTTGAACGTTCTGGGAACGTTCCTGAAGGTTTATTTAGGTAAATTACCTAAAATAACCCAACCTAAAATTAAAAACCCACAGGGCCCCGTGGGGCTGAATATTTAGCAAAAATATACAAAACTATAGATGAAACCAAAAAAACTGTTCCTATTACAGATTTCTTCTCTGGTGATTAACTGGGACTTGAACTCGGTTCCTTCACATTAGGAGACACCTACTCTACTGAATGAGCTAGGGAGGCAGGTGAAGAATGGGGGTGGATAGTGACAACATATACACATAGCTCTGTATATAGCGTATGTATTTAGCAGTCATACATCTGAGCTTACATCAATAAACATCTCGAAATGGTATATTCACAACTAGGCTATATCCATATGAAATTCTTCAAAAATATTTATATAAAATAAGGGACCAAAAGGGATCTTATTTCTCAACCTTGAGGTTAACAATGCAAGGGATACCAGGAATTAGGGACCTTTAGCAACCACGTCAAACCTCATAAAACTTGGACGTAACGTAGGTCTTTACCATTGCCACCAATAGACTTAAAAGTGTGTTTATTGAGCTACGTTGGGTCTGCTAAAGGCCCCTATTAGAAGGGAACCCATGATGTTCTGATTTGAAGTTCGATGTTCTACCTACTAGGCTAACCAGGCCAATTGATAGAGGTGGTCAAGGGGTAATACAGTATCATGTTTACACCACATTTACACCACAGTTGGCTACCTAGGGACCTTCAGTAAAGACCTTCATCTTACTAACAATTCTCACAACTAGGCCATAGAGGCAGATGAGTAGCCAACAATGAGAGCTATGCCTGATGCCTGTCTGTCTGCCTGGACACGTTTATATCTAAAGAAAATGATCCTTTACTTTCAGCACTGCTACGTTTCCATTTTAAAACCAAGCTAGGATTTGCTAAAGGTCCCCAATACTATTAGGGCATATCGTTTCCTGACGTTGTTTCTGAAATATCTAATCACAAAGTTTGAGTCGCATCAAAAAGGATTATAATCTTTTACTAATTAATTGTTTCCGTGGCCCAGTTGTCAGAAGCGTTGGTAATGTAGGCTGAAGGTATGGGGTTCGATCCTGACCCGTTCCTGTGCCCCTGTACTGATCTGTAGAACAATTGACAAGTCTAGCAAAGAGGGACAATGACTATAGCTTACAGTTATGTAAAAGAGGGTTTTGTGGACTACCACTAGCTGTATAAACCGGCAGCACGTTTTTCTTAACAACGAAAACGTCCTTTAGTTACACATCATTTTCATCATCATTATCTCTGTCTCTCTCTGTCTCTCTGTCACCCTCTCTCTGTGACTCTGTGCTTTAACAGAAACGAATTGCTGTTTACATGATTCAAACCCACATGATGAAATTTACATAACGTTCATCTAACGTTAAAGTACGTTATTATAGTTACGTAATTCAACCTGCAAATTACGTTATATAAACGTGTTTTAAACGTTAGAATACGTTAATCTACGTCAAAAAACCTAAATAAACCCTTACATTTCAACGTTATATTACGTAGTGAAATCACGTTCAAATAACGTAGTTGTGTTTACTGGGATAGGGCCAGTCCCATCTCAATGGATACTTGAGAGCCTCCCTGCCCAAGGGCTTGAGATGCTGTGGGGCACCTCTGCATTTAATGGCTGTAGGTTCAGTTGACCATAACGACTAAGTGGGTTGAGGGTTTGAACCCAAACAAGCTTCACGCTATACAATCCGTGTGTATCTGTCTTTGTGCGTAAATGATAATGACAATCCTCACCCTTGTCTTTGAGATACATGTATAAATTAGCCTATGAACTGTTTCTTTTTTAATCCTGAAATTAATCTGAAGTATCTGAAGGTCATGGGAACGGACAAAATTAAACCAAGGCCAAGTTATATTAGTTCCATAAACACTGCTGAACCACCTCTGTTATTTCTAATACTCTGGTAGCCTTAATCCTACATTAGGCTGAACTTTAGCACACTTAAGATGGCCCTGGGCACTGCATTTCCAAATCGTTTGCAATCCGCTTGCTCGGTGAACTATGCTTAACATGCCTTCTTGGAATTTCTAGCCTTGTATTATATTATGCTGAGGATTATTTTGTATTATTATAGGGAGTTGGAGGGTAGTTGGAGGGCTTCTCTCCATATATCCACAGTAAAATGGAATACCATTTTGGCAAATATGTAGAGCTCAGTATGACTATAGCTGCAAATATCACCTCAGGTTTAAAAGTACCAAAATAGGTCAAATTCCATTGTAGGCCGAAACATGCAGATTGTCTCACAGAATTTAAAGTGTTTTCAGAGGGGGAGATGGTGGCAACATCTTCAAGTGTTAACCCTTTAATTAAGCCGGATAGTGCATTGATGCAGTATGACATTTGATGTCAATATGCATGAATACAGTTCTGACGAGTAACTCACCGAGGTGACATTGGTGCATTTTAATGACAAATACAGTCGGCCCTCACTACCTCGAGTTTAGAAAATGCAAGGAAAAATGTCTGAGGAACCAAATTATCCGAGGAATAAAGTCCAAATAAGATAGAACATATAAGGGAACTCGCCAGGTAACTGTCTGAGGAAGTGAGGGATTCGAGGAAGTAAATGTTTGAGGTAGTGAGGGTTGACTATAATATTTAAGCAACCTGCTGTCCTTAAAGGGTTAAATGGTCATCGGCCAAGGGGTGAGAGGAGTGCAGTGACTGTCTCCAATTGATCTCCACGCACATCCCTAGACATCCCACTAATCCTAAGGACCTCAGCCCTTGACATCCTGGTGACCTCTGAGCAATCCATTAGCATAAATACCTGAACTCTTCTCCTCTGGCAATTCGGCTTATACATTTCTATCAATGATTCCCACAGTGGTCAAATGCTAAGCAAATATAGTCTGTTTAGAATACTGCACCCTCCTCGATCTGTGTTATGCTGGGCATGTTAGGGGATGGAGGTCATCGGTGGATGACAAACACTATTGCTATCTCAGACCCCCTGTTCTGTTCATTGGCAACTTTGACAATAGTATCCTCAGTGTGTCAGATATTTACATATATACATTGTCAATATGTGCAACTCTCGCGTATCGAGACCACAGGATATCTCAATTTGTATATAGGTTTATCTTCAGACCTCTTTCAATAACCCCTTCCTGTGGATTATCAGACTTTCACCCAGCCAAATATCAGCGTCACCCAATGTCGCCAATTCCGCATTAGCGAGATACAGTGGCTCCACCTTGTGGACCACTGGTACCAATCATTACCCTTTGCTCTGCAAGGACCAGCTCAGCCAAATCTCGGGTCCGAGATTAGGGTCAAACAGGGTGTGAGTATTGTGAGTGGGTTGTACCTGGGCATTCCTTATGTCACCTGTCCCTCATAGAGTAGTGGTCAGCATGGTGGATTCATGATGTAGAGGTCCTAAGCTCAAATCCCTGTCATGCCATATCTTGGTGACCATACCATGGATTTACATTCTTATATATCAAATATATTTTGCTTTGATAGGTAGAAGTGAGTAACAACCTTGAAATGATATCAAAGAAATATCAACTGATCAATAGTCTTTGAACAAATTATTTATTCCTATTTCTTCAAAGGAACTATATGTATATAAATAAGAAAAGGTATTGGTTGTTAATGGTATGGTGACAAGATGTGGCCTGGGAGGGATTTGAGCTTAGGTCCTCTACGTCATGAATCCACCATGCTAACCACTACTCTATGAGGGACAGGTGACCTAAGTAATGCCCAGGTACAACCCACTCACCACGGGCCACCACTGAGCTAAACCTCGGGGGGGGGGGAGGTCAGGTGTTTCTGTTCACAGAAACAGGGTAGTCAACTCTATGTTCCCCCTCTGCTTTGAGCATAGCATTCTGGTGAAAATGCATGCATTTGAATGCATTAAAATGCCATAATCTAATGGATTTGCATAATAGATAATATTACTGGGATGTAGAACACACAATTTTGCATTAAACTGGAGATATACCCACATTTAGCAAAGTCCCCCCTCTGCTTTGTGTCAACATTGCTGCGGTCCTCAAAGCACATGGCCTGCATACCTACAACACTGTGGGGAGCAAGGAAGGGACAGGGGTCTGTACACAGGTAGCACAGGTAGCCAAGTGTAGCAGTCAGAGTGGCCCACACTGTCCTACCTGGCGGTAGGACTAGGACTCTGCTTGGAGACAAAGGTCAGTTGGTGCGCGTGCCACTCACAATACTCACACCCTGTTTGTACCCTAATCTCAGACCTGATATTTGACTGAGCTGGTTGCTGGAGGTTACACTGGTTACACTGGTACCATTCAACATGGCGCTGTACACAGGACATCTTGCTAATGCGGAATAGCACCCTCATATAAAGGTCAGGCACTGCTGGACTATAATAGATGGGTCAAGGGTCGTTCTAGTGACCTAGAATTGCTTGAGAGTCTGGCCATGCTGGATCCTCATGCTAGAGTCTGACAATGCTGGACTCTTGTAGGCTGAAAGAGACTCTCCCCAGAGTCCAACATTGCCAGGTATTTGCCTGTGTGTTGATTGAACCAGTTCAGGCATGGTCACATCCTTCTATCGTAAAAGGGATAAAAGGTTGTGTTCTATTCAAGGAAAAGAAAGGATAATGCACATTTCTGAGCTGAGTACATATTAGCAATTCATTTCGCTGTTTTGTTGTAAGAGTGGGCCTCGGAAAATCCTGCAGAGAGATTCACCTTAGAACAAGCAACAGTTGGCAGTAGTCCTCTAGCAGGATATCATCTGATATTTCTTGATTTCAAATCGCAATAGAAAACTGTTCAACCCTAGAAGAGTAATGCTTCCCTGATCCTCCTTCGCTTCTGATTCACATTAAATATCGTTTGGAATATAGGTTTGAATATAACGTAAGTACATAATGGATTGCTCTCCTCAATAGCATATATTTGTTTGAGAGCTAGATTTTGCTGCAAATATATTTAGTGAAACCTGGTCTAGGCTTTGACCTAGACATAACAAGTGTGTTATAAATAAACTAAGAAGGTGTGTTTATAAATTATATTGAATTATGTCCTATGTGACCTGAATAGTCCTAAAATCTGGATCTCTACCAAGAATGCCCTTCACCCTACTATAGGCATACACATGACCAAGTATGTAGATCAAGATCTCTATCCAGAGAGGAAAGGAGGGTTGATATTCTCTATCTTTAGATGTAGACCAGATCAAAGGAATTGATTGTATGTAAAATGTCTTTCCCGTCCCATGTATCCCAGTTTACTGAAGTATGGTTAAAATCTATACAGGTCCAAAAAGGTTTTGTAATGCTGTATGGATGAATAGGCTCTGACTATGGGCATTTAACCCTTTAAGGATGGATGTCGCTAAAACATGACATTTGTCGTCACGATCACCAATCCAGCCCCGGTGAGCAACTTGCCAGTGCTGCATTGGTGCATCATGCCGACCCTTCGGGAGTGTCTGAACCTGGTAGGGTCGTCATGATGCTGAAATACAGCACTGGCGAGATACTCTCCAGGGCTACATTCATGCATCATGACGACCAAGGGCATGATGCATTAAGGTCTCATGCCGTCCTTAAAGGGTTAATACAGGGGATTTACAATGGGATAAGAGAGAAACTTATTTACTTGGGGTCTAAACAGCCAGCCTTGGTTAGTCATTATATTTATGTAAGTAATAAAAGGTCAGGATATGGAACAACTGGTTTTTCTCTGTATATATAATCAATTTTAATCAGGATTATTTCAAAATGACTTGAGTTCAGCTCCATACAACTATACCATCATTAACAGAATATAGCCACTCCTTGAAGGTCAGATCTGACAAAGTCATTTTAGATATTTCTACAACAGGTAATTTCCATTCTTGTGTACATCATGAGACCCTCTGCAAATACGGGTCTCAGGGTCAATTAGAATAAATGAAAGGAGTGTGTACAATGTATCAAATGATGTGGAAGATTGTTTTAAGGGATAGAACAATGAATAAGAGACCACCATGATAGTCCAACATCCTCCAGACTCATGTGAAGTGGGTCATACAACTACAAGTGTAATAAACTGCCATGCCTGATGGTTAAGCTCCCACATGATAACAAATACCATAATTGTAATTCCCAGCCTCACTGATAGTCTGTATAGTATCAACATAATCCCACTTGTAGTAAAGAGATAACAACATGCTGATACCAGTCCTATTGAGTGTCTGATACGATTATGATATACATTATGATTATTATGTGTATATGTGAGAAGTGTGTTATTACATTGTACTGCTATAAAAAAGTGTCTTAATCTGTTCTCAAATGCACTGGAATTTCAAAATATCCCCAATCATTATACTATTCCAAAGTAGACCTAAGCAAACGTGATTCATTTGTGTCAGTATCTCACCCTATTACATAGACCTGATAATCCTACTGCATGAGGAAGGATACAACCTAGATAGCACATATATCTGGGTGATAATAGGGGTAAATTGAGTGTTAAGGGAGTGCTCATTTTTTAACAACAGGGGGGGTGGTGGATTTGGGGGGGGGGGGGGGTAAAAAATTTGGACCCCTTGACCGGGGGGGGGTAAAAAATTTAGACCCCTCTTGGGGGGGGTGAAAAAAATTCAACCTGTTTTGAGGGAAAAAGCCTACAAAGGGGCGCGAACGCACGCGATTTTCGGCCTGCCGGGGGGGGGGCTAAAAAATTTCGACCCGTCTAGCGGGGGGGGGGTGAAAAAATTTCGCACGCTCCGCCCGAAATCTCACCGCCCCCCCCCCTGTTGTTAAAAAATGAGCACTCCCTAACTAGGTTGTGGGAGTGCACTTATTAGGTGGGTGATAATTGCAGCACTGGAGGACATGTAACATACTCTACTACTGGGTGATAATGAGGGAAAGGGGCCACACACAGCCATTACTATGTCACAACCATCATTACAATGAATGAATAAAGTGTCAGGTTGGCAGAATGGGCTCAGGAACTATAGATCTAGGCATTGAGTCTATTGAGTGAGAGGATAAATGGCTCACAATATTTAGACATAATCGTGACTAGTAAATTACTTAGAAAGTTAGATAATGAATATACTGTATCGGTGTTTGGTTATTTTCCTATTGGTGTATAATGATATTCTGATCTGTCTATTCAATTTGTCTGGATGATTTAATATTCAGATTGATTCTAAATTCTTAAGTCCTCCTATTTCTTCCTTACTTTCTCTCTGTAAGCTGTATGCATTGGGGGATCATGCTTTAAGAGATCTAGAGGTTTAGGTACAACTATAAGCTACTAGTTCTGTGCACTACTACAATTACATGGAATATGGTCATATAGATACCCAAAATGAGTCATACATTAATTTTCCATAGAAATGTTCAACCTACACTGACATACTGAATATACAGATACATAAATACATACATAGTCAATCAGTTGAACTTTAACCACATGACCTAGATGTCACATGACCTATGTCATGTCACATGACCGGAAGGGATACACATGGCGCCACCAATCGAGTGACAGCCACGGGTGAGGTCCACTCATGAGAGTCAATGTATAAATTAGGATGCATAATATAGACTGGTAAACACCAAAAAAAGCTTCACACATCAGAAAGACAGCTTGGGGCTTGGGGGCCATATTGGTAGAGAAATGTAGGTTTTTGTTGAACTAAATCCCCATTTAGTAATTAGGACGTTTTGTATCTGCCGAAGTTGTGGATATGTACATATTCTCTAGTCCATTGTATTGCACTAACAGCTTCAATTTGATACCAAAGATATATATATATATATACCCATATATATGTCAATCATGTTATCTACCATTGTAAAAATGAATCTCAAATGATGATGCTGGCAAGAGGTGAATCATCAAAACATGTATAAGCCTGGTGTGTTTATGAACAAAAGGCTAATTTATACAAGCTAGCCTGAATCAGGTCATAAAATATTCACATTGATGAAGCAGCACAGAAATAAAGAAAATAGAAAATATGACCTCGTAAAAGGATTCAAAATTTATTACTGGAAAATGGGCCATTTTGTGATTTTATCTGCAGCCAATACAGACCTTAAGAGCCGGACTATAGGATTGATGTATGATGCTATATATATACTGTGCTCTTCAATTAAATACATCTCTAATTGATCTGTGTGAATACACGTGTTTGAGAGCAAATGATCGATACTAATAATATCAATAGTCATAGTCATAGTCAGATTATGACAGCTGACAATTGATAGCTAGATGTATAGGTGTATACAGTTTATCAAAAGGTTGAAAAGTGTTCAATTATTTGATCTCTGCCACAGCTGTTCAGAGAACTGTGTCTAGTCTTGACGCCAGTTATACAGATCTATATGTGAACTGAAGTCACCCAGGCCTTTATCTATGTATCTGATGTCCAGTCCCACCAATAAAAAGATTAAACCTGTTATAAAGCACCCTTCTGCACAAACAACAAATGAGGACAGTGACCAAGGAGATAACACACAGATAGAAATGAACAAACATAGATAGAAAGAGAGACAGAATGATACAGTCAGAGACATCTCACCGCCCCCAGTATTGTTCTGTTATTAGTATTAACTGCTACCTATTTTGTGGCCCTCTCTCTTTATGATGTAATCAAATACCAAGGAGTGTATAGCTTATTGGTCTTTAATGTATTGATATATGTTTAAATGTAAGGCCATTTCATTTTATACAATATATGGAATTATGCAGTTATATGCACTTAGACTGTTAAATAGCTAGTGTAGATGAGTAGTAGAATCGTTACTATAGATTTACACTTGACGTATTATGTGTATAATAATATTTGCAGTCCAGTATATAATACGGTGTTTTTTGGGTAACTATGTTGTTGTTGTTGGTAATTTTTATTGGCATATAATTAGTATTCGTAGCTTACACAAGACGATTTTAATCACCATGCCAAGGAAGTAATAAAATATACTACTTCATAGAAAAAGTATAGATTCAATTTAATATTTGAATAGTTGCTGAGAGTCTGTCTTTTGAGAGTTACTATAAGTTGTAAACACTCAATAGACCAACAACAGGTTTGAGGATCCTTATAGTTCAGACATAAAGCAAAACAGCTAGAACTATTTAGATACGTCCATAAGTCCTGAGGACACCCACAACCCACACACCTCCAGCTAAACCAATCAGAATGCAGCTCTCAATGAGGTCATGGGCCACACCCCTGTGTCCACCAATCAGAGCACGCTTTACATACACGCCCCCCTTAATTGTCCAGGTGAGTGGGGGATATGGGAGTGAGGGGAATTTGACCTTGTCTATCTGTGTGTATGGTGCATTTGTATATCTGAATCGTTTCATCTATAGAGAAGGCTTAAGGGATTATTTTATATAGGTGGCTGTAGAGGGGTCAAATATATGACATGGAGACGCAGGCTGTTTGCCAGGCGACCTGGCGGACATGTAGGCCTACTATAATTTAAGTGGTGGGGGCTCTGCACCCCCATAAATGCTGTGTTGTTGCATAAGTTTTGTTGCTGACCTTTCTCATGACCTGTTTGTCTGATTGCATTAAGCTAATTCTATTTGTACATTGTGGCTGGGGTTGAGAGGATTTTTAAAACTTAAGGTAGCGGATCGCTTATAAATGTTGGTTAACTTGGCAACAGTATGAAATATGCGTAAATTTATTTGCCCAAAATACTCAGAAAAATCAGCATATTCAAAGCTGAAACCACAAAGTACTTCACACGATATACGTTCATGTATACAGCTCTGGCTTATGAGTGTAGCATATTCAAATCCAAATTACACCTGCACAGTCGGCTTAGTGTTCATAGGTTGCACAGTAAGTATAGTGTCCATGGGTTCATGCCCTAGTAAACATGTTGTCCAATAGCTAGTCCGACCATTGTAAATGTATCCCCATATCTCTACTAGTCCCCTCTATCATCAGCTGATCAGCCATAGGTAGGATTGTGAGGTTCACAGAGGCAGACACTCTGTTTGTGGTGGATTCCTCCAGGGTTTATGCTAGATTTGATGAGAGATTACCAAGATAACATGTGTCTGTCACATGTCAATCATATCAGGAACACAGTGGTACTGGTACTGTTTGTTACATAGTCAATGATACACTGTATATCTAGGTATCATACCGCCCTGTCTGTGAACTAACAAAATGTTGTTCAGGTCAGATCATGTGGGGGAGGGGGGGCGTTTTTTAATGGTATTTGATCCTAATTCAATTTCCTTGCTTGGTGGATCCCCTCTTTCAGATTTTGGCTTGATCAAGTTTTAGTTGTAGATACTATTTTCATGCTATATCGAGTGGGTTCAAACATTTGAAGTTGTGTGCTAGAAATGTAAAGATGACCAGCTTTTCCTTTGAGTTATTCCTTCTAGAGCTTTTTTGTTGTTGTCATAATGCATGGATTCAACACTGGTGTATAAGCATGTATCTCGCCATCCTCAAAAGGCAAAGGGGAGGTATAGGAAAAACCATAGACCCTATCCACTTCTCTTGTATCAGTCCATACTACTTTGCATCTGCATGCATACATTCAGGGGGGAGTATTCACCGATGTACAACCCTAAAATGAAACTACCTATTATGGGTTACATCCTACCATTACCCCAGTTACACACAGATAATAGCTGTAGTCGGCTATCAGGGTATCAGAGCACAAAACCACTAACTATATACAATTTTGATTGTCCAATTTGTGGTGTAATGGTAAGATCAACATTCTTGTTGCAGTGGGGTCGTTGCCCTAAAAATAGTGATTGTGGCGTTAGTATCCATGGACATAATACATTGTTTACATTTCTTTAGATATATACCTGAAAACTCTCTCTCTTTATTCTGGAGTTGAACAGATTTTAATAGTTCATTTAGATATGTCCTGTAACCTGAAGAATAGGCATCGTATTGCAACATCAGTATTAGAGGCTAAACTTGTCATTTGAATAAGAGAATGCTTACTGGTGTGTAGGCCTATAGAGGAAAGGGTATACCAATCATTGGGTATAGACAAGGTATAGAGTTCGGTATCCCATATCTTGTACCCAACAACCTGCCTACATTTGCATATGGCTAACATAATTAGACCGGGCCGTTTATAAAATAGAGCCAATCAGTACTGGGGGAATTTAACCCCTTAAGTGTAGCATAATGCCCTTTTATTTCTATGGTGTTTAAATGAAGACATGGCGAGTAACTCACCGGTGGTGCCTTAATGCATCCTGTACCTGCACGATGATACACTCCTGAAAGATGCGCATGATGCATGGGGCAGTGCTGGCAAGTTACTCACCGGCTCTGTGTTGGAGAATCATTATGGAAAAGGAACATGACATCTTGAAGCGTCATGCCATCATTAAAGGGCTAACCACAGACCGTACATATATGTATGATAGATAGATGTGTCCATGGACACGGACCATTGAACACAGGCTTCAGCTTTAACCCTTAGGGCCGCATAATAACCCAGTGGGCGCAAAATTCAGTTTAACATTGAATCAATGTAGGAACAACATTGAATCAACAATGTCAATCATTATTATTTATCAATGTTGAATCAATGTTTTGTGCCCACTGGGAACATTGGGTGTTCATGCCTAGTTCACCATCTGCAGCTGCATCTAACTCGGCAATGCTGGATCTATGTGTCATTCCGACCAGCCGGGAATGTATCAATCCATGCCACATCTGCATGCATGCATCATGACGATAAAGAGCAATAAACGACCACCCGGGAATGTATCAATCCATGCCAGAGCTGCATGCATGCATCATGACGATAAAGGGCAACAAACGACCACCCGGGAATGTATCAGTCCATGCCAGAACTGCATGCATGCATCATGACGATAAAGGGCAATAAAGGGTTTTATTTCATGGTAAATACGATCTATCAATGTTAAACCTATGGGAGTGCCGTATGCGAGTGAAGCGTGAAATAACCCTCGGCAGTATTTCACGCTGTGGCTGTATTTCACGCTGCTAGGGGTCGCCATGGGGTCGCCATAGCGTTTCTAGGCTACCGAAGGTCACGTGACATGGACGGAATTCAAAATGGCGGCCGACGGATGTAAACAAAGACCGCGAAAATAAACAAACATCGTGGAAGTAAGCAAACATGGACTGCAAATCTATTTTAGATAGTTATACCCTGAAATAAACACAGAGCGTCACTTAAAAGTGACCTCGTCTGTGGTTATGTCACTTGTGGTGCTTGGGTCGTATTGCACTAGGCCTACGGCCAGCGTGCAATACGACCCAAGCACCACTCGTGACATAACCACAGACTCAGTCACTTTAGCGTGCAGCTCTGTCTATGTATATAGGGTTCTAACACGATGGCCCAGTGGAGGGGTTGGGTGGAGGCAGCCATTTGGTAGGACATAAAATCTCGCTCCCATTCTCGCTCCTGTGGCGAGATTTCTCGCTCTTGTGGCGAGATTTCACAGCTTTTCTGGCCTCCTGGGGGGAGGGGGGAAGGGTAAGAGTGGTGGGGGGAAGGGTGGGGTTCGTGGGTACAGCTCTCACACCTATTGTTTTAGGGGTGCCACACCTGATTAAGGCCTACCCTGTATGTAGTGACAACACCCACTCATTGTACTATACACAATAGGCATAGACAATAGGCATAGACTCACTGACTCTGTCCTACCTGTATTCTTTCATTCTCCAAACAGATTTCTGGTCATTCTGCTTGGAGAGTGACAAACTTTAATTCTTATTTATTTCAGTCTTATGATGGGAAATTCAAAATTATGAATTGGTAGAATCATAAAATAACATATAAAGATGCCATATAGGCATAAACTATGCACTAATTAATCAAAGGCACACTGTGAGGAGTGTCCAAAGTAGACTATACAAAGAGGCTCAGTGCCATCTTGTCCTACCATTTAGATCTGCTGTGTGCCACCAGGTGGCACCACCCCTTAACGTGTTAGAGCCTAATAGAGCTGGTCTATATGGGTGGAAATCTTCACGCCAGTTCAAGGTGTGGGTCTGAGCTAAGTCCTTGCTTTGCAAATATAATCAAATAGGCCTAGCTCATCTGCAGTTGTCCTCAGGCTTTTCAGGGAACAATCATATTAAACAATTGTGGGAACATTTGCATCCCCCTCTTTGACGACTGACTATCACTACTGAGAGGTAGAATATCCCTGGTAACAAGTCGTCACAATTTAAGCTCAAATAATGCGGCACTCTGAGCCGTTAAAGGTTTCCTCAAAGTCAAATATGCAGATATCATAATTAAACAATTCACATGTAATATCATATCTAGTTATGTGCCCCCTCAGAGCAACAGAGTTATTTCTCCCATCCATATAGTACAGCCAACATTTACAACCCTATTTCACAGAGGGGGACAATGCTCAAAATGGCAGTATAGCACACTTCCTGATACTTAGTTTAAAAGATAAGTATAAAAGCAAAGGCTGAATAAATCATGGTTGAGTTTTATTTAAAAAGATGAAGATGCAATCATTTACCGTGACACCGACCCCAAACTGTCACGTCATGCTGACGTCATCAGTAATACAATATCCTCACTATTCACGTCTATATACTCCCACCTACACCTGCCTATGGAGGGGATATTTTTTCTTCAGATCCTGAAAGGTTTAACTCCTCAGCGTATAGCAATTCAAAATAAGATAGCCTTCTCATCTATATTTACTGGGTCATCCAGGGAGATCCGCCATCTAGGGAGGTGTCCCGGTACAAGCAGCAAACAACATTTCTAGTTCTGACCTTGATTTTCACCTTCAGATGGGAAAAACGTTGGGTTACTTTGAGTGCACAGTGTTGAATGACCCCTTAGATTAAAGCTGAACACATATCTGATTTTTTAATTTGCCTGCAAAATAAGAAAGTGTGTCTCATTTTGCACTAGTTGCCATGGACACTGAATTACCTAAACTGGACATATTTCACAGGTGTCAATCGACCTTTGACATTTGACCCCCAACAAGGCCTCTGGCAACAGTTTGGACTGCAGGTTATGATTCTGTGACAAATTTAAGGTCTCCTACCACTGATTATAATTATATGCACAGTAGCATCACTTCTTCATTGGCACTATTTATGACTTCATCATGGTGCTGAATATGTATCATGACACATTGTTCCAAATAGTATTACCTAAGTTTGCAGCCCTCATGAGTAACTCGCCAATTGTGTATCCAAACACCATGCATGTACCCTATGGGGTGGATACTCTTCTGGACATGATAGACATCCCCAGTAACGATTCATCACAAATCTTACATAACCCACCCCTAGCCATTAGATGTCATCAACGAGTGACATTAAAGCACTATGCGGCCCTTAAAGGGGTTAGAAGCACTGCCGATTCAGCCCCTGTCAGCCCCCTAATCCTTAATACCCAATACAGCATTGGGAATTACTTGAATATGTCAACTTAATTCCTAAAACAAACATTTAAGCAACACTATCAATATAATTGCTGCATTTGGGGGTTGAGGCCCTTGGACCTCCTGTTGAGCAATACTATACAATACTCTCAAAGGCAGACCTAGTAAGCTTGTGTCAGCCAGCAACGTAGGGGGACGTTTCACAAGGTGTGAGGGTGTGAGGGTGTGGTGACTTTTTAACAAGGGGGGGGGGGGTTCCGCCCCACTCCAAGCAGGGTTCAAAATCGTGGGCATTTTAGCCAAAAGGGGGGAAAATCCCCCCCCCCCCCCATAGCCCATTCAAGGGGCCACATTTAGTTTGGCGTCTTCCAACATCCCCTCCTCCCAACTCTGTGGTAAAAAATTACCACTTGCTATAGAAACCTGTTTTATCCGAAGCTATTTTCCAAGTGTGAATAACCAACTGCATAAGAATGGTTACAAAAAGTATGATCAATGAAGCAAGGGTAATATAGTTTGATTGAATAAAACATAGTTCAAGTTGAATTGATTTATTAAGTTCCCAGGATCGGAACTCTGTGTCCAGATTGGTGAAACAGCTTACATGAGTTTGCTCCAGTTCTCAGTTTTAATAAGCCAAACTAAGTCGTCAAAAGCTGCTAAATGGAAATGTGTAGTGGATAATTATAAGCTAAAATCTAGTCATAATGTACATTGTTAGAAGTGAATGTATAGCTCAGCAGTAGAATCTACTGTAGTTATACAGTATATAACTAAGGTATTAGTGTACAGCGGAAGTAGCATCTGCTGTTGGCTTACAGTATAAAATGACGTATTTTTTATTCACTATTTACAGTGCAGGGTTAATAAGCATGGCCCTTGTCCGGGTGAAACCTGCTGGCAGCTTTAAGTCAGATATCTGTGAAGATATGACTGATGTATTACATAGTACATTATGGTTGTATGGCTGGGCTGCAACAGATATGGGTTGAGGATATATGGAGCGTAAACAAGCCAGGTCAGGTCAGAATAAAAAAATGTTGACCCCCTTTTTCTGCACTGAGGGGGGCCCTGGATAGAGGTAGCCGGTCACCGTGTACTATTAGAGGTAAATGTAGCTGAATAGTAGAATCTAGTGTAGATTTACGATATACTATACAGTATCCCAGTGGGTACAGAACATTGAATCAACATTGACAACCGATTGCCAATGTTGATTCATTGTTTTGTGCCCACTGGGACTATTGTACATGGGCAGTAGAATATACGGTTAATTTACAGTATAAAAGGACGTACCCGGGTATTTTTGGGTTCACTATTTTACAGTGTGCCACTTTTAAAATTTAGGAAATTGTCATGTTCCATGCCACTTAAATCTCTCTCCAGGTCCCATTTAAGAACATATGTCGAATTTAAGAAATGCCTGTCATATCCTTCCCTACTGTCACAAATGGCCATACATGTCCCATGTCGAATTTAACAAATGTCCATGTCATCACAATTTCAGATCTAGTGGTCCAGATCCAGTTGGGGTGGAGGGTTTAGCAAATAAATGAATTGCCGTGTAGACCCTTGAAAGGATGGAGGGCAAAGGGTAAAGGGGCAGGGTGAATAGTGGGGTGGAATGTAGGGACAAGTGGGGTGAGGGAGAGGGCAGCATGGATTTGGGAGGAGGTCACAGGGGTGTTGTCTAGGTATTGTCTAACCCTACACAGAGAAAAGAAACAGAGACAAAAGGGAGTCCAGTTTGTCTCCAGAATGACTCCCCTCCAAGTCCTTATGTGACTCCCTTAGGTGAGCCAGGCGGCTAAGTGACTCCCCTAGTTGACTCCATTAGGTCAGCCAGGGAGTCATCTAGGCTCCCTTATTCAGCCTGGGCTCCCCTATGGAAGGGAGTCACTCTAGTGGCAACCTTTTGACTCTGTTTCTTTTCTCTGTGTTCAAAACTTCAACAAAAGGAGTGAGAACATGCTATTGGCGACATGGTCACGCCACTTCTTTATAGTTTCAAGCCTCATGGTTTGTCCAGTGGAATAACAAAACATGTGCATGCATGTGTACATGGATCTAAATAATGAAGCGAAGCTGTAATCATTTGGAATAAGTCTTTGGTTACTATTGTTGTGCAGAAAGGTAAATTTTATCAAGTTAACTTCAAATGGATTGGTATTCATTCCAAACATGTTCATAAATCACTGTAAGAATACGCATTATATCCCCCTACGCGCATCCAAATAATAATAAGAATAATAATATGAATTGCAAATCAAAACATTTAAAGCCAGACTACCCATTTCCAATCCATGCTGACTATGCGTTGGAGGACACATAATGAAGACTTGGACCAATGATTTGGTTAGCTGCCAGTAAAAATACAACCAGCAGCCATTATAAACAGCCAGAGGAATATTAAAGCAATAGGGATGAGTGAATATTTCAGGGATTATTAAGCATTTTGGATGTTGTCTTCTAAATATGAGATTACACTGGAGTAGTTTGCTTACTAGGCATTTAAGTGCAACTATATATCAGTTGCCAATGAATATCCATATTATCCCATTCCGAATCCATACTGTATACCTGAATTCCACGAAAATGCCACAAGCGTGTATCCTCCAGCCTACTTAAAAGTATAGAAATACTAATAATAGATCACCCCTCCACTGGCATATATCTGCTAAAATCTTAAACCAGTTACATCATCACTTGTATCCAGAAAATCCCCAACAACAACATGCCCGGATGTGCAGCCGAATTCCGCTGGTTTCCGGCATTGTGAAAGGCTTTGGGGGATTGTCGTCTGCTTTTGTTATGACGTTAGCACGTCCTGGACGAAATGGACTGTGGGACGCCGCTGGACCCCCATTGGGAGGTGTGTGTAAACCCCATAGAGATGGGGGTTAAGTCCCCCCCTACCCTTTATAAAACCAGATTATACCGGTCCCCGCTTCACTTCAACTGTGGCTGGAGGGGCAGTGGGATTTGTGCCTTTAACATCGACCTGTGGTGGTGATGGTTCAATCAGGGAGGAGGAGGGATGGTTTTACATTCATCTCCATCACAGGTCTCTTCCCATGAAATACACCTACTTCATCCCAAATATACAGAGAGCATTAAGGTATAGTAAGATAAATTGTACCATATATGCAATATATGTCATTCCTCTGCATAATACCAAAATAGCATAATTATAATGCTATAATTAGCCACAATTGTCTAATTAACCCCAACAAAGGTAACAATTAAAAGACACTATAATTAACCTATGGATAGTGTCAGTCCACCGCGTCATTCAGAGTATAAGTCTATAGAATGAGATGCAACAATTGACCCTTCCTCCAGCCTCCTCCCAAACTGGACAAACACACACAATACCAGTGTCAAATCTAGCCGGGTAATTATGGCATTGGAAGCCAATAATTAGTATGCGAAATAACAGAAATGCCTTAATTGATTAGCAGGTGAAGTAGCCACTGGGCAGGGGGATGGTAAGCAGTGCCCGCACCCCAGTCAGGCTGGCTAGGTAATGGGGGACCCGGATGGGGGATCACCAATCCATGACACTTGCACCTGTCATTATTATCATGTGTATACTATTATATAATAACACTAATGCATTATGCTCCTTTATTCTCATAATGTATGAATGCGTAGCCCTTGCAAGGAACTCGCCTGTGCTATACATTGAATTTAAGGACTACATGCCAGCACTGTATGAATGCATCCCATGAAGGGTATACTCGCCATGCAATATTGGTGTCAAAGGGTACGACAGGTTATAGATCCACAAAACTATACCATTATATGCTCCTACCTGCCAGAGGTTTTCTACCATTCCATACGTTCAGTATGTCATAGTATCTCATAATATTATAAATCTCTATACTATTTCTATTACATGTATAGTCTATACATCTAGATACATGTTGTTGTTTATACCTTGCCCTCCCCCTTCCACACACGCACTGTTGGCAGGACCCCCCCCCCCCCCTTCCAGCTCCTACTACTGACTTTACTTCACACCTCTAATACCCGCTATACATGCTCTTGATGAAATACTTACCCCACCATTCTGACCCTCCCCCTTTACCCCTTTAAAGACGACACAGTGCTTTAATATGGCATAAACATAATTAAGCCATGATACATGCATGAATGCAGCCCTGGTAGCTAAGTAACTGGCCAGCGCTGCATTCATGCATCATGCCAACACTACGGAGTTGATACACTCCTGAGTGCAGCACTGGCGAGTAAACCACCAGGGATGCACTCATGCATCATGACGGCAAAGGGTATAGCACATTAAAGCACAATGCTGTTCTTAAAGCGCTAAGCTCCCTGTTTGGGAGAGGTCCATGTGATTTGGAGCATGTCGACATTTATAAAACATGTCATTATTTTCCTGCCGGTGCTGTATAACGTTTCCACCCCAGTAATCGGGGGGGGGGGGGGGGGTCGGCCCCCATCCTGAATACCCAACCCACTGCAGTCAGGGCATGATGCAATCAGTATTTAGGAGCTTTTAGATATTATTCTCCGTGACCCGCGGCATATATAGTGGGGGAAGTATTTTGTCAAGCTGGCCCCAACTCGCGCTTGGACAAAGTCCGAGCGACATCGCTGGTATTTAGGAGGCCATGACCGCATCACTTCCCCCGTATATTGGGGGGGATTCGTACGCGGTACCCATCTGTATTTTTATTACAACAGCACCAAGCGCACAGGAACTATTTTAACCAGCAACCTTTGGTGCCAGCGATGACGCTCGGGAAACGAGGTCGAGGTGGTGCGAGCTTGGTATTTTGTAACTACGTGTGTAAATACAATGTATACTGTTGGTATAATACAGGTGATGTATAGTGATGGGTTCTATATACTTAATACATTGTGCTGCAGTGGCATTCTTTTAGTTGTAACCCAGAAAATGCCAGGGTTAACATTTAAAGGCGCTATTGTCATTATGATGCACCAATGCAGCACTGGTGATTAACTTACTAGGGCGTTGTTGGTGCATCATGCCGACCCTTTGTGAATGTATCAACCATGTTGGGTCGGCATGATGCATAAATGCAGCACCACCACGCTGATGAAAGGGGCATACTTCATAAAATTAAGCTGCCTTTTAATGCTTGATGTCTATAGTATTCAGATGTGTGGTGTTCTATATAATGTTATCTCTAACTCTTTATCTCCCAGAAAGAATTTAATAAAAACTGTTAAGAGGTAATATGACTTGCAAAAAGGCAGGTGAACACAATGGAGAAGATAGCAGAGGGACCAACTCAAAAAGACTCAGAGTATACATCACTAACAATTATGCTATAAGGCCAAAAGTGGTTTGTTTCAGGTAACATGGAAAGAAAATGTAGGGTCGGTATGTCGGATTTAAAAAAAAGATTATTTGATTTTTTTAAACTTTTCTTTAAACATGAAAGTACTAGCCAGCCTCTCTGAAGACCCTAAAACTGACCAAAAAAGGTCACCTGGAACAAATCCTTTTTTTTGGCTTAAGAGGATTCGCCTTGAAATGGGCCATGACAGATCAAGAGTGTCAGAGGCACAACAGGGAATTTGCTACAATGTATAGCATTGAGAGAGCAAGGCGGAGATACACAAGTGTCCACTATCCTAATTCTATCAGCAATAATCTGATATTGTATTCTATCAATTACTTGAGACTTGTTCGATCAATGAAGCATCTACACTTCAGGAATGTAGTGAGAACTGAGTACTATTGTTCTAAATAAGCAGTATCAGGCTATGAGATAAAAATAGCTGTACGTTTAGGACACATAGTCTTCTATCAGTGTGTGCCTAAAGCCATATGGAACATGCAAATTAAAACTGAGTGATCCCATGTATATAGTGTAATCATAGAATTACTCTTGTGTCAGAAATACATTGCATTTTGGAAATACCACCCACCATCACTAGGATCAATGGTGGACACATCATAGTTATCTCCAACATTACAAGTAGGGCCTACACAATATACCCCTATAATTATGAAGATCACATGAAATAGAAACAAATGAATGGGGCTAGTTCACCTAGTTCTTATCACCATCTGAAACATGTCCCCAACATCACCCATGACGTCAGGATTGACACACAAAGTAGGGCTATATTTCATGTAAATTAATGGGGGACATTATTTTTATGATGTTGACATATTCATGAGACTACTAACATGGGGACAGCGTCTCTCTCATTATTATGTTTAATCCTTTAAGGGCAACAGTATGCTTTAATGTGATGTCCTTTGTTGTCATGATGCATGAATGTAACCACTGCGAGTAACTCGCCTGGATTGCACTCATGCATCATGCTGGCCCTCAGAAGTATAAACACAGCCCCCTCAGGGTTGGCATGATGCATGAATATAACCCTGTGAGTACACTCGCCAGGACTGCATTCATCAATCATGACGACCTAGGGGAGATCGCATTAAACTATTATGCGGCCCTTAAAGGGTTAAAGAGCTAGGTCTAGGCCTCTGCCCTATTATTGTAGCTGTTTTTAACAGTGATGTTATTCATTATCTTATCATTGTTTTTGTCGTATCTGTTTCCAAGTGTGTACATATTTATTTTCCACTTGGTTCAAGGGCAAAGAGATAATGCCATGGCACCCACAACAAAGAGCATGGACCTCTCAAGTCATTTTTTATATTGGATGACTGTCCAGTAGAATGATGGTACGACGAGAATGATATTACTTGTATGGCGCCTGTCCCTAAATCTACAAAGACTGGTAGAAATCCACATTTCTGAAACTGAGTAAAATCAATGGATTCTAAAGAGGGGCGTTTTAAACAAATGTATCAAATCCTCACCTACTATGACACTATAACTTGCTTGGCAACAGCCCTAGCTGGGAACGTTCACAGGTGATCTCACAAAAGTGGGGACCTTTTAAAAAACCCTATTTCTTTTAGAAATCTTTCTATACACCTGTATAACCCCTGGTAACAATTTGCCAAAAAATATCTTAAAAATACCCCCAAACAGGTGATAATCATTTGTGAACGTTCCCTATAATAGATATACAAAAAAAACATCAACTTACTTGGATAGAGCTCCTTGAGGGGGTTCTCAGCAGGGTCGGCCCCACCATTGGCGTGGCTCTTCTGGTTGCTGGGGTGGGAGGCGTTGGCAGGCTCGTCATACTCGGCCAGAATCCCAAAGACGATGAGGAAGACAACCTGTAGGGCCAGCAGCGTAAAGCTGAACTTGGCCATCTTCATATTGAGCCCCATGGTGGCGGTGGAGGTGATCTGATCGCTGGTTAGATCCTCCTAATGCTGTGGCTGCTCCTATGGAGAGAGAATTAGGATTGATTGATAATTGTTTTTTTCTGTTGGCATAAAATCATGTACATTAAAGCTTTTCAAAAATGCCAAGTCATGGAAAAACAATATGCATAAACCTCTTAGGGAGTGGTCATATTTTAACAAGAGTGGTTGCGTTGCATTTTGTGATTTTAAATTTAATTCAAAATACAAGAAACACCATTTTCAGAATGATATGCCAAAATATGACAAAGCTAACTGAACTACATAGCCATAACCTGATAATAGACTTGTTAGTATACTGTAGGATGGAGGGCAAGGCCCTGACCCTGAGATGAGCAATTGTCCCACCTGATACCCCCCCCCCCCCCAGTGCTACCTAGGGAACGTTTACAAAATAATGGCATCACCCATTTTGAGATCCTATTCAAGACCCCAACTCAACCCTTTGGTACTATTTCTGGGCAAGTTGGCCTATACAAATGAATATATGGCATGTGTCACATTTCATCACTAAACCCAAGAAAGCATTTGTGAACGTTCCCTTAGATGAGTGAGAGTCAGCTAGTTTGGCCCACCTGCTGCTACTACTGCTGCTGCTATAGTATCTCACAGCAAACATTGTCAAAATAAACAGTGGTGGTGCATCTTGTAGGACAAGGCACAGCTATAGGGAACACCACTAGAGCCTCCTACATGGGGACAAACCCTTCACTCTATGGCTCTACAGATAACTAGGATACTGGGGGTAAAGATGGGTTCCCTCTCTGAGGTCGGAAAGTCGCCGAAATTAAGGGGTCCATGTTGAAAGGTCGCTTTTTCTGGACCCTTTAACCTATTGTCAATGATATCCAAAGGTCGCCAGGTCGCTTATATTATTGCCTTAGGTCGAAAGTCGCCTTCAAAACGGCCCAGGTCGCCAGGTCGTTTTTGACACATCTGGAGCCACAGTCTAGGGGCTTTATTTTGTTGGACTTGGTGACACCGTGGTCTTCTTCTATATATATGTGTCAATGTTAACCGTGGTGATGCCTCAGTGTTTTCCATATATATATATGCCATCATCCAGGGGGCTGCAGATGGGTCAAAAGCGACCTGGCGACCTGGGCCATTTTGAAGGCGACTTTCGACCTAAGGCAATAATATAAGCGACCTGGCAACGTTTGCCCAAATTGAACATAGGATAAAGGGTCTAAAAAAACAACCTTGCGACCTGGGGGCCATAATTTTGGCGATTTTCCGACTTCAGGGGAGGACCCATCTGCACCCACATTCAGAGATGCACCAATATGTACAATGGCGTTGGTGCATCGTGCTGAACATTTGGGAGTGCATCTGTTTACCCCCATATGATTGGCATCATGTACACTGATAAAATGAAGGGATCCAAACTTGTCAAAAGGTTGTCTTATAAGAAGAGTTTAGGGTCTTTAAAGTGACGGTCATAAAATAAACAAGTTAAAGGTTGTCTATTTGATGAACTGTCCGGTTACCATCCCACAAGACAAGACTAGGGTCATCTAACTGACAATGTTAGCCCAGGCAGTGGCCCACTCCAAGTGGCAAGTCTAAGGTCGTCAAATTGACAACCCAGAATAGTTAACCCTTTATTGGCTGCAAACTGCTTTAAATGTGCTTGAATCCCTTTGTCAGCATGATGCATGAATGTAGCCCTGGTGAGTCTATTCGCCAAGCCTGCATTCATGCACCTTTGGAAATGAATCAACAGTTGGGCAAGTATACTTGCCAAGGCTGAATTCATGTATTATGACCACATAGAGCATAGCACCTTAAAGCACTATGCACCCCTTAGAGGGTAAACGTGTGCACTATAACCTCTACTTCACTGCAGGTGGAGCTAACTGGGTTCTGCCTAGGCATAATTGTTGTCCATATCTGTCTACATTTCTGAGGTTTATAATAGCTAATTCATACAAACATAGAGGTATGTAGGTTAGGGGATTTCCTGCCATATCCCCAAGTCTATATTGAGAGTATTTCTACCCTTTAGTTACAGACTGCTAACACATGTGGATGTCATACCAATGGGAGTTTCCTTGCAGCTATTGTACCATAGAAATAACCACAAAAGAGGTGTCTGTGCCCTACACATATTTGTTTTGTCTCAATTATATCAAAACATTGATTCCTTTACCTTTTCTAGCATCCCCAATAGATAAATCTCAGGATTCTCCATAACATGAATGTGTATTCCCATAAATATGATTAAAATCAACATAGATATTATGCAATTCATTCCCCAACTTTATACAGAATGCATGTTATACTGATGCCACCTACAGGGAAAATCCTGAATCAGACCCTGGTTGACAAGTCTAGGGCTGGCATGAGTCAGGTTTTGGGCTGGCACATACCAAGTGTATCTTCTATCTGACAACTACAGCTAGAGGACCCACTCTCTTGTCACTTAGAAGAGTCTGCAGACGAGTTTACTTTTTGAGTGTATGCATGCAGCACTATGGTGAATTACTGGAAGAGCTACAGAATAACGCAACATACCCCTGCCCCCTATCCCAATATAGATCTGAACTATCAGTGTGTGTGGCTACATCAGGCTATGGGGGAACGTTCACAGATGACGTCACTTGCTAGGGGTTGGGGTGGGGAGAGTTCAGTTACGTTACTAAGGCCATACATTTGTATTGGTCAATTTTACGGAAAAGAGCGACACGTGGTGGTAGTGGGTGTCCTGAAAAAATGTCCCAAAATAGGTGACTTCATTTATGAACGTTCCCTTGGCACTGTTCACTTACATAGCGCAGCTGAACAAATCGTCCTAAACACATGTACAATCACACAGTTCAATACGTCACATCTGCCTCCCCAATTGATACAAAATCGCTATTGACAGTTCGAACTGTCAATAGTGGAAAATATTTCTGTTATTGACAGTTCACACTGTCAACAGTGGAAATTATTCCTGTTATTGACACTTCCGAATGTGAACTGTCAATAGTGGAATATTTTTGTCTTATTGACATTTCCCATTGACATTGGAGTCAAAAAGTGTGTTTTGCCCACCAAAATCGGTTTTGGCCCTGAAATCGGTTTTGCCCCTAAAATCAGTTTTGAAGCCAAAAAAGGTTTCGTAGCCAAAATCGATTTGGAGACAAAATCGGTTTTGTAGACAAAATCGGCAAAATCCCCCAAATCGGTTTTCCCCCAAAATCGATTTTGCCCCAAAATCGGTTTTGACCCTGTAATCACTTTTGTAGCCAAAATCGGTTTTGTAGCCATAGTCGATTTTGCAGCCAAAATCGGTTTTTCCCCCAAAATCGGTTTTGCCCAAAAATCGGTTTTGCCCCCAAAATCGGTTTTGCCCAAAAATCGGTTTTGCATTAAAGATCGACTTGTTCACCAAAATCGACTTTTCCGCCAAAATCGACCTTTCCACCAAATTAGACTTTTCCACCAAAATAGACTTTTCGACCAAAATAGATTTTTCCATCAAAATAGACTTTTCCACAAAATTGATCTCAGGGTTATGACAGTAATGATAAGGAACTGTCAATAAGAGAGGAAATTCCCACTATTGACAGTTCAGTGAGGAACTGTCAATAATACTATAATCTACCACTATTGACAGTTTGAACTGTCACTAAGAGAAAAATATCCCACTACTGACAGTCTGAACTGTCAATAAGAGGAAAGTTTTGCACTATTGACAGTTTGAACTGTCAATAGCTGAACCAAGGTGGGCCAGCTATTGACACTTCAAACTGTCAATAGTGCAAAACTTTCCTCTTATTGACAGTTCAGAGTGTCAGAAGTGGGATATTTTTCTCTTATTGACAGTTCACACTGTCAATACCAGGATATGATTCCCTTATTGACAGTTCACACTGGCAATAAGAAATTAATTTTCTCTTATTGACAGTTCCTTTTTAGAACTGTCAATAAGAGAAACTTTTTTCCCTTATTGACAGTTTGAACTGTCAATAAGGAAATTATATCCTGGTATTGACAGTTTGAACTGTCAATAACGGAATTTTATTCTGTTATTGACAGTTCGAACTGTCAATAGTCACGGCCCAATTGATATGGTGAGGGTATACTCGGGACATGTGTATAGTGCTAAAGCCCCTATAGATTCCATAGACTTTTATAGCTCTAGTCCTAGCAGCTGGGAGCTAGATATAAATTCCCATGCAATCTGGCCATAATAAAAAGTTACACACTGAATAGCCAGTGAGAGAGTAAACTCTACGATGAATAGCCCATGGGGAGCAGGTGATTATACTTTTAACAAGTGCATACATGTCCATTGATGTAACATCTATCCCACTGGATGATAATTATAATGCTAAACCAGATTACAAGGGGGTCTCGGTGGAGGGGGGAAGGTCCTATGTCACTTGTCGACTTTATGAAAGCCTATCACTTAAATCTCCATGTCCGATGTCGAACCTATCAGGTCCCATATCAAATTTAAGAAATACTCTATGTTATATCACTTCCTCATGTCACTAAGCCCAGTGTGGCATGTAGAATTTAAGAAATACCCCTGTCGCCATGTCTAAGTAAGGGATATATATAGGGCCATTTACAACCATTTATACGTCTATTATGTCTATCATACATATAGCAGGACGATGGTTGAGGTGAATACCCTTGGCAATGGAGATAATAGTCGCGTGGTATATGCCCACCCTCCATGCCAAATGCAATTTAAAACTAAAGAGCCATGAATCCAACCCAACTAGAACCATCTCATGTAATACAATAACTAGAACCATGTAATGTATATAATAGCAGGAATCAAGAACTTAAAAACATGGCTTTCAAGACATGTACACACACGTGTGGTCTACATACGGCTATCAAAGCTCCCCTCCCCCCTGCTCATGCTCTTATTAAAGTCCTGCTTTAATATGCAGCCTTGGCCAATCAATCCATAACTTGCAAAGACAGGGGGCGGCATGTGTAAACAATGTTCAATTCACACCTGACAAGTTTGAGATGACAGTATACAAATAAATGAATTAGAGGCCCTATTATCTCTGTCCACAGTAGCTAATAGATAAGGATTCAACCCACCTTAGAGTTTACAAGGAGTAAAGAGACCTGGGAGGAGGAGTAGCAGTTTCCAGTGTTGAAGTATACAAGGCTCCAGGCACACTACTACCCAGCCTCAGCTCAGCTTCAGTTCAATCCCCTCCCTGCGTCCCTTAACCTGTCAATCACCAGCCCACAGGCCACGCCCACTGGTGTCAGGCAGCCAATAGGAGGCCTGCCTGAGGGACAGGCCCACTAGTTGCAGATCGCTGAGGTGTGTAACCGTGTAAAGCTATCCTGGTGGGATTTGTGGTGGTACTATTTGTATCGTATTGTATGGGTAGGGAGTGGGGGGGGGAGGGGGTTGAAGGGATGCATTCCTATACACAGTGTTCAGAGTTAAAAGTGTGTGTTTAGATGCATAGATTTATTGCATATAGCGTATGTATTGCATATATACGACACTCTTTAAATACTTTCAGGTTGAGGGGGGGGGGGTATTATTTTGCAGTAGGATTTTCAGGACAGTTTGTACTGTGATATTAGAGCATTCAATAGTGCTCTTAAAATGCGACAGAATACAGTATTACATTTTTGTAATTCTCAATTTTTTTTTCAAAAAGACAACAACTGCCTATTCCATATTAGACAGCACCTATAAGTAATATGACAGGGCAGTGATATGAGAGTGAAGCAGGTATTTATCACAGACTGAGCGTTGGCTACTCTCACAGGTCTTCGGGAGCTAGGATTCTATATTCCTCGGAATATTCACTTAGAACTGATAGCTCAGTACTTATTTTCTAAAACCATTTCCTCAAAAAAGAAATGGCTCCAGTCCCAAGTGTACATTTAGATATGAGCCATAACATATTGTGTACTCCAAAAATGGCGTCATAACACACTGTGATATGGGCATTATCGCGGCATAGGCATGCGTGAATTTGACAGGGCCATTTCTTAAAATGTATATGCGATATGCCCCCCATCCACCAGCCCCATCCAGAGCCCCAACACGGGAGGATTATCTTGACTGGGACACATTGTTGTTTTGCTACGTTGTGGTGTGTTGTAGGATGAATGTGTCAGGGTGGCACACACAAGATATGCCTCCAGTATATATACATCAATGCATACCAATACCTAAGGGTACATTATAGTATAGGCTAGACCATATGGAACATTCACAAATGACGTCACCTTTTTTAGGGCCATTTTCAGGAGGTATATAGAGCCGAGTGTGATGCGACCCAAGGTCCCACTCATGGAGATACCAGGAGTTCAGACTGATATGAGTGAATCTCTGTATTTATTTCATGGGGTTATTGATAAATTTGATATCCAGACAACATTCAAAATTGCCTTCATAGCTATTTTAGTGACATCATCATGGAGAAACACCCCATGGAGAATGAGCATCAGCTGCTCCACTGGGGTGTGGAGAACAGCTATTCTAGTACTTTAAAAGCATAGTAACTTTGTTTCTCCACATACAATAAAAGTGCTTAAATCATGCATCGTGACGATCCAGGGTATATTGCACTAAAACCCCCACCACCCTTATAATATCATAACTATAGGGTAAGCACTGGCTGCACTCCGACTGTCGGGCGAGGGGTACCGAGATTTGTGCCTTTAAAGAATATGCGGGTCTTAAAGGGTTAAGCTTCCCCAACCCATACAACCCTGTTATTTATAGAAACTCAGAGTGGGATGAGAGGGGGCTGCTATTGTTGTGGTGTAAACTGGCAGGCTACCTGTCTTCCGGATGGCCACCTTTATAAAGGGACATTTAAACCTCTCAAGGTATTTGTTGTCATTGGGGGTTGGTGGAGGTGGCAGGGGAGGGGGTTGGTGGGGTTGGTAGGGGTGATGGGGGTGGTGGGGGTGGTGGGGGTGGTGGGGTTAGTTTGGGGTGAATTATGTAGGGCTGGTGTCAACAATTCTACACAGTGAAGTGTATCTATCACTTGGGTGGAGCCAATGATAATGATGTCATGTCAAAATATCCCTAGCCCAATAGCCCCCCCCCTTCCCACAAGCATAATCTATGTAATCATTAATGACTCCTCCTCAACAGTAAAATGGGGTGAAAATGGCCATGTTGATGAAATCGCATCATGGGGAAAGTATAGATGTGTTGTGAACCAATGTATTCCAAGAGCTGTATGGATCACATCAATTTGATCTTATTTCAATAAAATCAAATGGAAAAGATTAGCAAAAATAACAGCCATCGAAACCAGCATTCTTACTTAGGTAGGAACTAGTTCAGTATGTGATAGGAATACAAAAATCATGGATGTCTGTGATAATGATGATGCACTACACACCCAAACCAGTTACTAAGTACCTTGATATAACACATTGATTATTGCCTATTACTCAGGGATAATAAGGTATACATGATTAGATGCTTAAGGGGATAATGTTTAGTGCCATATACATGAGCAGTGCCCATGTAGAGCAAGGACATGTATTAATCCTTTAATGGCGGCATGATGCCTTAATGCATAATGATCTTGGTCATCATGATGCATGAATGCAACCCTGGTGAGTAACTTGCCAGCGCTGCATCCAAGCATCATGCCGACCCTATGGGGTTGAGACACTCCTGAAGGGTCATCATGCAGCGCTGATGAATTACCGGGGCTCCATTGGTATATTATGACGACAAATGTCATCTTTTAGCGACATCTGTCCTTAAAGGGTTAATCAAGGTGATTAATAATTACTTGTTGGTAATAGTAGATAATGGCGACAGGTGCTCTATGCGTGATTTAGGCCATACCTAGGGCCATACTGTACACTGGAAACCCAATGGGGGTATAAAGTGTTCACTACTGAAAGCTCTTTGGTGGTCATAGTGATGGGAGTATCTGTGTCCATCCAGTGGTCAGCAGTGAACACCTTAATCCAGGCCTGGGTTTTCAGTGTATAACTGAGGGAGTACCTGTGTTCACTAGTGTGATCATAGGTGACCACCCTGTGTGGTCACCTATGAACACCTTTCTGACCTGGACATTCTTTTGTGGAGTAGTACATGTTCAGCATAGTGAGGTAAACTTTTCAATCAATTTCATAATCTCCCCCCTTCCAGTATCAATCATTATAAAAACATTATAGCCTTGATAATGATATAGCTGTATACCCAGGTAGCGGGATTGCTTATGCGGGCAGCCATTGCTTGATCTTGTACTGCCGAGATAAGCACTGATAACAGTTATCACAATATATACCAGTTGTTACATAATGCATCCGAAGAATGCTGCAGTGAATGCAGGGAATAATCTCATTGGTTGACCATTCATCCTGCTACATGACTTTATCATACACCTATGGAGATTAGTATAGGTATTAATTAAAAGATCACCTGGAGTAGGTGCTGTACATTACACTGTTGTATTGTAGAGGCTGTGTCTCACGACCATGGGCCAATGTTTTGTCTCTGACCGGGTGCCGTCTCTGACCATGTGCCGTCTCTGACCATGTGCCGTCTCTGACCAGGCGTCAGAAAAACGTGTTTTAAAAAGAATTATACTCATATATATAAGGATTCGTAAAAACGTTATGGCGGTTGTTATATAATTATAATTATGATTATAATTAGCCTCCTGCTGTTGGTATTTTGACCTTATCAGGCCAAGCCGGTCAGAGACGGCACCCAGTCAGAGACGGCACCCGATCAGAGACGGCACCCGGTCAGATACAAAAACATTGGCCCAAGGTCGTGAGACACAGCCTAGAACTCCCTAGTGGCAAAACTATGTCCTCACAATGGCCACCTTGGGTCATCACAATGATCACCACAGGTGGTCAACTGGGCATAAAACACCCAAAGTGGTCAGCAGTGAACAGCTATACTATAGGCCTCGGTTTTCAGTGTATGTCGGATTATATAAGCTAATGGGTTATGTACCATATTCTACAGCTCCAAGGAGGTTTTCTCACTGATACCCCGCCCTCTATCAATAGTAGACCAAGAAAATGTTATATATCTATCTCTTCACAAGCAATTTACATGGTTTTCTAAATTCGTTCTCATTTGGATAATGTGGGGTTTGAATCCATGCATCCCTACCCCTTGAACTAACATGATTAATTATCTGAAGCAACACAAAACTTTGCAAAATACCTGGTGGCTGATCTGATAGGGCAGAAGGTAATGCAGTCCAAAGATCCCGGGTTCTATTCACATCCTCGCCAAGATTTTACATTTTAGTTTGAGATCATTATGTTGAATCATGATTATCAAGTTTGGAAAAGAATGATGTAAAAATGGTAAGAAATACAGGAAATCCTAATCCCCATTGATATCAATGCAATATTCCTCAATAAAATGGTAAAAATCGTTTCTAAATATTCCAGGGATTCCTGTGCTAACCTCTTTGTAACATGACAACAAACAAACTTGTCACACACTTGTCACAAACTTGTCACACACTGTGTGGCAGAACCCTTTGCAGAACGCTTTGCAGCATACCATAGGACACTTAGAGCGACCTATAGTGCTAAAATATACCTGTCACAAGCTGTTGTTCTTGAATTGACAGTCGACGCTTGACAGCAAGTGACTGAAGTTGTAGTTTTCACTTTCAACTTTGACATTTGCGTTATTTTTGGTCACAGGTTGCTTTACTTGAATGGCAGTTGACAGGTGACAGTAAATGATTGAAGTTAGAGTTTTAACTTTCAACTCAAGTTGATTTTTTGCAAATTCAAGTGAATTTGCGAAATCAAAATGTACAAAAATATTTGACCCTCCTGGGCCACTGTAATGATGACCTTCATCGGCATTATGCATCAATACAGCCCCGGCGAGTAACTCGCTGTTGCTGCATTGGTGTATCATACTGACCCTGTGGGATTGTATCAACCCTGTAGGGTCGGCGTGATGCTTGAATACAGCGCTGGCAAGTTACTCGTCAGAGCTACATTCATGCATCATGGCAACCAAGGGCATGATGCACTAATACATTTTGCCGTCCTTAAAGGGGTTTAATGGGCGATATACCTCAGTTTGGCTGCTATTGGGGTGACACAATCATAGGCCCACATAGATGTGAGAATTGGGACAGGGTATGCACTTATTTGGCAGGAGGAATACATCGCATCAAAGCATCTACACTGTAAAAAGTTGGTTGCCATTTTTGTAGGTGTACAGTAGATTCTACTGCAGGTGTACAGATGATTGTAGGTAAACAGTAGAATCTACTGTAAATCTACAGTAGATTCTACTGTAAATCCTAGGGGTAAATTCTACAGTAGGTTCTACTGTATTTGTACAATAGCTTCTACTGTGTACCAACACTAACTATTTACAGTGTAGCAGCCTATTTGTTATGAGGAGGGACTCTATCATATATTTTTGGAGAATATTATACTTAATGTTAACATTCATTATGCTATATGTTCGTTTTATGGATAGGTAAATAACAAAAAAGTATAATAAGTATTGTCTTTAATAGTAGTAAAACCAATATGGTTAAGAAGCCACGATGTTGTTTAGTTAGTAACATGGTTAATTGATACTTCAATTTATTCAAGGAAAAGGTATTAGTTTGCACTCTGAAAAAAAAGATATGGCATAGTAGATATGAATATGTATGCACGGACTAAACCTTTTAAGGGCCACATAGTGCATTGCTGTGTTACGTTAACAGTTGTCGGATGCATGAATTCAGCCCTGTCAAGTCTACTCGCATGGGTTGCATTCATGCATCATTCCATCCCTTCGAGAGTGTATCAAGGTCGGCATGATGCTTTATGGTAACACATTAAGGGCTATGCGGCCCTTAAAGTGAGGGATTTCTTCACTTTTCCCCTCTGACAGCATGGTTGAAATATTTTTCCCCGCTCCCGCCCAATTTCCTTACTCCCATCTCCGGAATTTAAAGAAGGGGGATTATTATCGGAAAAAGTACTGCCATTAATGCAACGAGTTTTATACACATGCAGTTATTAAGGCCCATTTTCCATTAGCCGATTTGGAGAACTATCGGCCGCTAATCGACAGGGATGGCGATGACAACTACGCTAAACAGAGTGTACTCCCAGTGGTTTGTTGTGGCTCTACCTACCCATTCGCGGCCAACAGCATGTCCAAATGGGCTAATGGAAAATTCACCTAACTAGACATGTAAAAGATTTTGGCCCTTTAACTGCTCATGGTTGTAGTACATATAGAACTATTAATAGACATCATTGGTTAAAATTGTTGACAAGCATTTAGATTGATATCTATGCTCAATTCTACTAAAGTCTTCTTCGGGATGACTGCATTTGTCTGCTTTCATAGTGGCTCCCAATATACATACATTGTTCTATTAAGCTGCCCCTATAGCTTTTGATGTAATTAATCATGTACTGTGGAAGGGCACTGTGGTGTGTGAAACCATGTCACCTACACGTAAACCAGCTACAAACTATAAACATGTGTATGGGCCTATTGTCTTTCTAAGTGGGTGGTCATCAATAATTTAAAGGGGGTGCTGTTGTTTTCATTATCATTGATGAAGGTCCAAAAGCATTAAAAACATGTAGGACAATTCAGAAACTAACATTCAACTTGTTTACTTCTCATATACATCATAACTGAGGTGGATTTTATGGAATACCTTCAATTCATTTACTTTATGTATACATGTATTAAACATGTGGGCTCTTTGTTACACTTTATTTGACGTGAACTTGCTATGGGCTATAACAGTTACTATTTCAATTTGAGAAGTTGTATACTGCTTGTCTCAGAGAACCCATTGAAGTATGAAGACGATTACTTCTATTTCAATTGGATAACAGAAGAGGTTGATACCAAACTCTACTCTCACTATATCAATCTTATCTACATGAACTTCTAACCATCTGCTGCAAACTACTTACTACTTTTATCGGATAGCGTGGACAAATAGAGAAAATATTTTGAAGCATAATTTTATATTTATCATTTATCCTATATATTTACCATAAGAGTACTAAATTAGCAGAGTTTCTGAAACCATCAAGTAGTAATGTACAGGGGCGGATACAGGAGTTTGAAAGGGGGGGGGGGGGCATTATACAAAAATCCCGAAAAAAATTACATTTTGAAAAAACATAAATTTCGGGGGCGTACCCCTAAATTCCCCAAATAGGGGCTTCCCCTAAAGTCTCCCCTATAGGCCTACTATTTCCCCCTTCCATTCTTTTTATTGTTGGGGGGGGGGGGGGGTCATTCAGTGCCCGTTCCCTTCCTTCAGATTGCCCCAGTGCACAACGTTCAGCTCAGAAATAGGCGCTGCAGGGAGTGCTGCGTATAGCCATTGTTATGATGTGGATATTCTAGGGCTGGATATTACTTCCACCTATTAAACACTGGTAGCTTTAAGGGCTGCAGTTAACCATTTAAGTACCGCATAGTGCGTTAATGTATTATGCCCATGTTATCATGATGCATGAATGCAGTCCTGTCGTGTTACTCAGCAGTGCTGCATCATGACTCTATTGGGTTGATACACTCCGGGAAGGGTCTGCATGAGGCATGATGCATGGATACAGCCCTGGCAAATTTTAAAGTTACTTTCCAGGGCTGTATTGAATTTGGATCATTACAACACAGAGTATTAACGATCTATGCAGCACTTAATGAGTCAAGCTTTCATCCCTGCAGGGACCGCAAAGAATAATATAGTATTTACAGATGTACTATGCCAGGTTACATAACATTGCCCTCCCAAGGGACGTTTTGAGAATACCATTTATGTATCGAAATTGGATGGTGTATTGATTCTGAAAGGTGTTGGGATAGCATAAATAACCCCTTAGGGTTACTTAATGAGTGCTTTTAATGCAGCATGCCCTTTGTAGTCCTGGTACATGAATGCGGCACTGCTACATTCATGTATTATATGTTTCTAGTATATTTATTGGCATGTATCCATAAACAATTTACCCTATAGCAAACATGGTGTGGTCCCAACCGGTTTAGAGCACTGGGCAACGGTGTGGCCCCAAGTTAGGCTTAGATCGATTTTTGGATGGGCTGCCCACTTTGGGCCCAGATGGGTTTTTGGATGGGCTGCCCAATTTGATGCCACAGCACCACCTGGGATGATTATGGGTTTTTAGAATGTATTCAATCATTCCCTAATATTTTCTTTATAAATGTTGAATAAGATATCCCATTTCCTGGAAAGTGGAAAGCCCCGGTGTGGAGTCACGTTTTGTCCACATGCAACAAAGTGTCCACACCCATTTTCAAACTCTTTTAAGAAACTTAATTTATATATTTTATCATTAACAGAGATATCATTAGCTGACTGAATCTTGCAGCCTTGTGATACATAGTACATAATAGAATAAGATGTAGCCTACAATTATACCACAATAAATTGTAACTGATATTTCTTGTCTAGGTGGGTCCTAAAGTTGCCTGTACTGTGAGCACATCCATGGAGCAAAGAAATCATACTCCAAGTGAAAAAACAATTCATTTTAACAGCAGCAACTTGTGTCTTTCCTTGACCTGTGGACACTTTGTGGCCTGTGGACAAAACGTGACTTCACACCCCTTTCTGGCAGTGGCTCAGTATAATGGTTTGGATATCAGCCACCAAGAGCTCAGAAGCTCCACCTGGCACGAACCAGAGGCAATACCCAATCTCTCTGTAGCTACTGGTGCCACCTATAGGACAACAGTAGTTGGGCTATTTACCACAGGGGTGAGCAGTGTAGGTGGTAAGCTACATATTTTTTTACTCTCGTTCCCAAATCCTTCCGAAGGAAGGCTCTGGTAACAGCCAAATGACCTTGACCTTTGAATTTTGCTGGGTCTGGGCAACCCCTGCTGGCAGGCTGGAACCAGCGAACAGGAACAGAAAATAGAACCAGAATGTATGATGGTAGTTTTAGGTAGATTTATCATCAGCCTTTCTGGTTCCATTTCCTGTTCCTGTTCGCTGGTTCCAAGCTACCAGCAGGGGTTGCCCAGACCCAGCAAAATCCCAACATTTGGCAGTTACCAGAGCCTTCCTTCGGAAGGATTTGGGAACGAGAGTACATATTTTTATGCATATGCTAATTTTTAATACGTTATCGAATAGTGGAGATGATGGAGATTTCATGGTTCCCAGTGATTCAATACCGTAAGGTCTCAGATGGGGATTCCCCGGGGTCACAGAGTACAAAGAGACAACCTTTGCAGTGAATACTAGATGAGTTCTGGGTGGTCAAAATAGTTTGGAGAATTTGCTAAAACTCTGCAAAAATTCATAAGTGCCCCTCAAGATACATGCTTATTGTAGGGGTAGGCCCATATTTCAATGTTCATTTAGGTTCAGTTTGAAATGAATTTATTCGCTGCATATTATGGTCAATTATGGGGGTCCATTTCCCTCAATACCCGGCTCGGAATCGTATGTTACGTTACATTATAGTGGAAATGCATTCCCCTCTCTGAGACCTGCAGAATATCTAGGGAAAATTCGGAAGGCTTTGAATGACTGTCAATACCCTAGGTGCACATCCACAGCACAGTTTTCCTCGTACATATACATGTACGGTATATCCAAACACCCTTATACATGTATACCCCAGGTACACATCCAATTCCCTACTGTACCCCAGGCATCCACATCCCTATACTACACCCTAGGTACACATGACCATTGCATGATAATGATGTGACAATTGCCTGATCAGGACATGAACATGATGTGATATCTACTTTTAATATAATAGAGATACATATCAAATCATAGGAATTGTCAGTGGACAAAATGCCACTGCACTCATGCAGCTTTACTTTGTCAAAACCAATTCATTTCTACCTATTATGGCGCTGAATTCCGCACCGTTCTGGGTCTATCCTTTTGGCATTGTCTGAAATTATTTTTTGTAGAGGTTTGGAGGGCCTACCTGGCGTTTTCACTGCAGGGGAGCACCGGCCAATTGACCAACACGCATATCTGAAAAGTATCCCAGTAAAGACTCTTTTTTTTTTTTTGCTGAATACCAAATAGGTAGGGGGATCTAGGCTCTCAGCAAGCTTGATATTCACATTTTAATGATTGAGAAATTAATAATCTACAAACATTCTGAATAGGTACATTTCCTCTAGTCCATTGTATTCGCGCCACTGTTAGCTTCAATTTGATACTAAATATGCTCATATTTGTCTATTATATAACTTTTCCCTTAACATTTGCAAAAATAAATCCTAAATAAAATCCAAGGCATGATTTTGGTGATGCGCGTGGTGATGAGAAACATGGATATTATTTGTAGTGGTCTTGTGAGGAAATTAAACCTCCGTGTCACTGATGTAAAAGCTTAGATATTGGTAATAACCTCCATGTTGTCATTTTTAATATAAAGATGAATGCACATATTGATATCAATGTAGAAAAAAGCAACATTTTAATCAGGAACATAATACAGATACAACTACACATAGATAAGATTACATCAACCAAATACGTATGCGAGTGTTCTAATGATCTAAACATGTTTTTGGTGTATTTGCTAATGAAGAATACATGTGGACTCACTCGTAACATGAACCCTCACTAATGGAATTCATAGTCTAATTTGTATGTCTATGTGCTTACGATGTATAGGGCCCCAGACAGGGGATACCTGTGTCACATGTCGAATATAAGAAATGCCAATGTCCCTTGTCGATCCTAAGAAATGGGTCTTGTTCCTTGTCGATTTTAAGAAGTGGTCTTGTCCCTTGTCGCCAACAACCCTGCACTCCCTTGTCCTTTGTCCATATAGGCTAAAACAGGGTATTGTCACCTTGTTGATTTTACCCGTCTGGGGCCCTATGTGTACTAATATGGTGGTAACATCTTTACCACTACCATGGCTCCTTGTTGTCCTACAGATACTCTAGGAGAAGCACTGTAGTTCTTAAGTCAGCACTATTGTATTCTATATCAGAGAAGGCAATCCTACTTATTATGTGGTCATTCAACATGAATAAAGTTCTATAATGTCAAACCAAGGAAATAGCCTATACATAGTTGCCAGCCTCACACATGCCCCCCCCCCCCCATAAAGTTCAGGGTTATACAATAGGCGATATATCATATGAATATAACCTTTTAGTATAGTGTACATGTCTGGGATTCCGCTAGGACTCGTTTTCTATTAGCCAATTTGGCGAATTTGTTTTTGTTTTGATTTGCCAAATTGTATACCAATTAGCCAAACATTTTTACTGTGAAATATACTCACATTTGTTTGCAACATTTAACAGTTAAATGTAATGACATGTTATTTGAATGATTAAACTCAGGAGCACAAATAGTCCAACAACCACAGTTAGCCAATTTGGCGAATCTTCAATGGATAGTAATAGCCAAATTGAACTTTGATTCGCCATTGGCGATTTGGCGAGTGGCTAGCGGAAACCCAGCATGATGTATGTGTTTCATGTGTTATGCTTATACAGTGCACCATGCACAAAGGATATACCACACCTTCTTCCATATTAGACAAGTTAATACTTCTTCTTAACATGTAGTATTATACATGTTTATGTAGTAGATATGGTACAAGTAACTTGCTGTATAAGTGTTATAAACCAAGGACAGTGTAATTGCCCAAGGCACGAGCTGTGGATAATTATCATTGCCAAAGGCTTATAACACTTATGCAGCTAGTCACGTCTATCATATCTACCCCGGTAACTTACACTCACAGTAAGAGAGTGTGCTCTATGGACCACATCCAAATACAGCCACGTATGTAAAATACTCCGTAAAATACAATCAGGCCATTTCTTGGTTCTCTCAGCCAACTGTGATGTAAAGAGAAGATAATCTCAAGGCAGTTTGAGGATGAGTCCTCGAATTAGTTCCTGACCACACTTCCGAAAAATCCAGATTATTTACATCTGCTATCGCGTATGATACACGGTATAGCATTGCCACTGAAGAACCATGGTGGCACGCCTGTACCTTTTCCGCACCAGTAGCTCTGGGCGAGCAGGGCTGGAGGCTGTTCTGGTTTCTCAGGGAAGAGGGAACATCTCATGAACATGCAGGGGTTGTAAGGGTGTGGCAGGTAGAGGCCCGGACGTGTGCACCCTGCAAACACAAGCACATTAGTATTAAAATATGTATACATGCAGTGTATTTGTATTTTGAAAATTTATTGGGTGAAAGATCTTCAATAATACAGTGAGTTTTTCATCAAATAGTCAAAGAAAGAAGTGTCTCGTTTCAATAAAAACTAAAGTGAACTAAGTAATAATGATGTACGCCTATAGTGAAAAAATAGAGGTTTGAGGTAACATGGGAAGAAAGTCTAGGGTCAATATATCGGATATTCATTTTATTTTATTTTTTTTAACATGAAAGTACTAGCCATCTTCCGTGTAAAGCTTTAAAATGCCCAAAAGAGTGTCAAAAGTGAAACTTTCTTTGAAACTGCACAAAAAGAATGTAGGGTCGGCCCTGCTTTGCTAGACATGATCGGGTAACCTGAAACAAACTTTTTACATTTGTCCTAGTACGAGTTAAATTGAGCTTAAATATTGAAAAATGTTGGGTTTTCTATATTCTAAACTGGCACAATACACGGGGGGAGGGGGGTGTGCGCGCTTAATATGGGAATGTGTGCTAATAAAGTTGAATATGTTATAATGATTAAGACATGACATTTTTGTATGTGTTGAGGATTTATGTTGTATTCATTTTTTTAAATATTAATTATGCATTGAAAGGTAACTGTCTGGTCGATCCTATGTCAAGGTATATGTAACAGGTCACCTAAATATGACATCTAGGCCTAGATCAAGTCATCCCGCATTATAAACCACGCTATTCTGACCTCGACGACAGAATTGTGTCATTCTGTAGTAAATAATAAAACTGTGTCACACAATAATGACCCTTAGTTACCCCGAGGCAACCTTTAACAAAACATGTGCCATGGCCATGCTGACAATAGAAGATAAAAACACCGTTACAGTGATTATACTATGAGCGCAGTATCAATGTAGGAAGTGGGCCAAAGTGAAACTCAGCCGCTCTCTGGGTCATATGACTCCCCCAGGTGACTCCTTTAGGGTAGCCAGAGAGTCCCCTATAGGCTCCCTTAGGCGACCTGGACTCCCCTAAAGAGGGGAGTCATTCTGGAGACAACCTGGACTCCCTTTTGACACTGTGTCTTTTCTCTGTGCGTAATTTCCATTTAGTTTCCTGATTAATACATTGAGAGTGGTTTTTTTTAAACAAAACACAGAGGGAGAAACTACAGGACTATCTTGTTATTATTTTGGGATTTGAATTGGACTGACCCATGCCTGTAAATTGTAAAGGAATTGTAATGATAATACCCTATACAACAACATCGAGAGAAGAAACAGCGCCAAAAGGGAGTACAGGTTCCCTCTCCAGCCCAGTGGGCACAAAAATCAGTTCAACATTGAATCAATGTTGAATCAACATTGAATCAACATTGACAACCAGTTATCAACGTTGTTCAATGTTTTGTGCCCACTGGGAGGGGAGTCCAGGTCGCCTAGGGGAGCTTTATGACTCCCCCAGGTGACTCCCTTATGTCATCCAGAGAGTCACCTAGGCTCCCCTAGGTGACCTGCACTCAAAAAATAAACTTGTCTCCAGACTCTTCAAAGTGACGGTCATAAAATAAACGAGGCAAAAACTTGTCTAAGTGACAAGGAAGCGGGTCTTCTAGCTGGAGATAGAAGACCCACTTGGTATGTGCCAGCCCAAAACCCGACATTTGCCAGCTCCAGATTCTATTTGTGGGATGGTAAGCTGATAGGTTAGACAACTTTTGACTCGTTTATTTTATGACAGTCACTTTGACGAGTCTGGTAACAAGTTAACTTTTTCAGTGTGGGCTCCCCTAGAGAGAGGAGTCATTCTTGAGGCAACCTGGACTCCCTTTTTACGCTGTTTCTTTTCTCAGTGAAGGTAGCTAATGGACACTGATATATAACAGACAGGAAGCTACACTGAAAAAGTAAGCTCGTCTCCAGACTCGTCGAAGTGACTGTCATAAAATAAACAAGTCAAAAGTTGTCTAACGTATCAGGTTACCATCCCACAAATAGAATCTGGAGCTGGCAAATGTCGGGTTTTGGGCTGGCACATACCAAGTGGGTCTTCTATCTCCAGCTAGAAGACCCGCTTCCTTGTCACTTAGACAAGTTTTTGACTCGTTTATTTTATGACCGTCACTTTGAAGAGTCTGGAGACAAGTTTATTTTTTGAGTGTACAACGTCATTACACATAAATGTTTTCTGTTACAATGTTACACTTGTATTTTATTGTAATTAGGGGCATAGATACATGCGTATATCCAGTTGGCAGTGTGATGTTAAGTATTTTGCACCTGAAAATTCACACTCGGTTGCCAGGTGAAGTAGACCTTGGCAGTTCACCAATAATTGTGTTTGTTGCTTGGTCATGGTAGCAGTACCGGTTTTTAGTTGTGATCATGAGAATAGATAAACCATTGCTGTGTGTGAAATTTTCAGCAAATATTTCAGACAAATCTCTTACAGTAAATAATCAATAATTGCATACATAAATTGCAACCTGTAGCCATAAAATCTATGTTCACATCAGCAAGGGCCTATCAAGTTTATCCAAATTTTGCAAAATTGATAATAATCATCTCATAGTAGTGAAGGGTGACAGATGATACAATTAGCCCCTGCGTGTATCAGAGTATAATATAGGCCAGTCATATGGTATTGTTAAATAAAACCACATGTCAACCTGGCACATTTTAATAGAGGGAAACAAGGACACAACCAAGAGCGATACACTCTGTGCTAACCATGGGAAGCTCAGGAATTAAAATACCATTATTCTGGAAAATGGCCCTAAACTCTATCTAATTTTGAGTTCTTGCATGCAAACCTATACAGCACGTGTGTATAATTACTATGACCAACTATTCTAATTGCCATTAAAGCTTACTGGGCTACCATGGTGACATGAACTGCCACCAATGTCATGTCATAGGCTATTCAGTACACCGGGGAAGCCCTAGAGCGGCATATAAGTTTGTGATAAAGTCGTGGGATTTGGTGAAATTTCCTTGGGGTATATTTGAGGTGAAATATGTAGCTACCGAGGTGCAGTTTAGTACATATAATTTCTTACCCGATTTGAAGTATTATTGTATGTTAATTGTTATGTAAACCTTAAATTCAGACTAGTGTGTTTAATCTCTATAGTCAAATCAGTAAAAGCATTGGTCGGAATCTACCAATGGAACAAACATTCCCAGCTAAAAAAATACATTATTTTACGTCAAAATAAATTTTTTAACGTTATATAACGTTGTTTTTTTTACCACCACAAGCAGCCATAGAGAAACCTTATATAACGTTGTATTTATAACGTTTTTAGTTTACTAGATTAGCCTACTCTTGCTGGAATTTGTCATTTTAGTATCCTATTTTATAAGCAGATGTACTCACTTGGTGTCCAGAAGCGTTCATTTTTCACAATACGTGGTGCGTACGTTGGTCCGTTAGAACCTAAAGCGTAGGGGTTCCGTGGTTCAGTGCGTGAGGACGACGGTGTCGGATCTCCATCCCCACCCACAACATTGGTCGATACCCCTACTTCTGGTCCAGTATTTCTAGCCTCTACCTGCGGCGCTTCCTTTGTCGCGGGAACTCCCCGCAGTGTCTCCATGACTTCTGTCAACATCTCCTGACTACTAACAGTGCTATATGTCTCGAAGCCACTATCAGCCAAAACGTTGCTCTTCATGCTGGGAGACACTGCCATGTTCTCTTCGTCATAGCCCTTCTCTGTAGCGTCAGTTGGATTTAGAATCTCCTTGAAGCCAGCCGTTGGGGATGTGAATGTCTTCCCTTCCACAGTATGTGTCTGGGTTATCTCCTCAATGTCCTCAGTAGCGTGTTCAAAGGGTACTACAGTTGTGTCTTCCAGTGTCTTGGTTGTGGCTGCTAGTGCAGGTACAACCTCTTTAGTTGCTGACTCAGTTTCTTGCACTGGACTGGCCGATGTGGTCATAATTTGCAATTGGTCGGTCGTCATTTCATCTTCAGCAGTTTCCATCTCTGGTCTAGAGGTGCCTTTCTGTGTTGAGGTCATGTGTGCTACAACAGGGGGTGATGTCGGGAGACTTTCTTTTCGTGGAGGGTCTTTCTTGACGAGAAGCATTTCCTCCTCTCGCATAAGGGCATCCACATCGTTGGTATCGCTTGTAGATGACTCAGCATCTTGGAAGCTCTCATACAAGGTGTCCTTAGAAACCTGGTCTAAGAGACCCTTACCAAGGTCTCCAACACTCATCGTTTGATCCCCATCACCAGACCCAGCCTCATCGCCAAACACCAAAAGGGCATCTGATCCCAATGTAGTGATAGCTTCTGCTTGAAGTGATTCCCCAAGATTGGAAGGGTCTGATAATGCCTGTTCCGCGGGGAGAAAGGACAGTTTTGCCTTGGTGATGAGCCGCTGCAGCTCTCTGAGGAGGTATGTCATCTTGTCGAAAAGACTGGAAGCCGTATCATCATCGGTCAGGGTTGTTGGACTTGACAAACCTACAAATGAAAGAAAGGTAGATCCTAATGTCCTTTTTCATTATTGGCTATTGGCTGTTCTGCATAGGCCTAGTCCTGTACCTCCAGCATAGGGTAGAATGAAGTATTTTAAACTATGACACATAATTCCTATAATTATGCTTTTTGTTATAAATGTGCATTGTGTCATTGCCCTACAACCGTAGTCAAATTAAGCCAAGTAGCTTTAATGCATTTTAATTATAGTTGACCATCGTTGTGGGAAAGGAAACTTAACTTAAAGTGACTTCAAAATGAAATGAGATTTATTCTGAACATAGTAGTCCCCATGTATGCGCAATGTGGTCAAACATTGCTTAAAAATCAGTTACAAAAGTTGAAGAGTTTGGATGCAAAACGACATGTCTCCATAATAGAATTGAAACATATAGTGCTTTTTGTAAAGACACCCTGGGGTCATTTATTATACTTTGGTGATAAAGTGTATATTGAATAAGTCCTTACGATATGAAAAATAGTGAAATCTGAAACGAATTTTTGGGGATTATATTTCACTCTCCATATAATCTTCATTTTTGTCAGATTTTTGTCCCTGATTTTATAATGGCGCTTATGTAGTTTTGCATCTAAACTCTTCAAATGTAACATGTACAATTTGGTTATCTACAGGGCAAATTGATACCACTACTTAGTAAAGCCGAACTTAACCATAAAATTCACCTTTAAGTAATGATGATATGGACTATTTACCTGTGGTGAGGAGAGCGAGGAGGAGGGCAGCTATGATGGACCTGCCCATGGCTGTGGAGTGAGTGGTCAGTATGGTGGCTCAGGCCCACCTGTATGCTGACCACCTCACCTCCCACCCAGGTACCCCAACACATGTCATGTTAGCTGCGATGTCAGCCCTCTGAGTGCGGAAACAGGACACTGCACCACAGGCACACACCGAGTGTGTACTCATGAGGATGTATGGACAGAGATCAGGTTCTACCCCCCAAGCCACACACCTGATAGGTCTATAGTTGAGGAAATATTATGGAGAATCTATGTTCATGTTCTTAGAAAAATCTCCCAATTTTATTTATAGTTGAGGAAATATGGAGAATATGTACATGTTCTTAGAAAAATCTCCCAATTTTATTTATAGTTGAGGAAATATGGAGAATATATATTATGTACATGTTTTTAGAAAATCCTCCAATTATTTCAGCTTTTTTGTAACATGTCACTTGTCCAGATCACAGAAATAAAGTTGCCTGTAGGCCGATGCAGCCCCTGGTCTTTTATTCATGGGTTATATTTTAAATGGTTAATTTACCTGTCCCCGAACCCCCGTATCCTTCTTTCTTATATATTTACATATTAGAGGCTCTATCCCCCAACCCACCTTTTTTTTACCATATACTTGCCTGAACGTGGTCTTCTTTATTGATCACTTTTAAAGGCAGATTATAGAGACCTATGGACCTGTCCCTCATTTCTCGTCGATAACGGGACTTCTGCCCCAAACCCCGTTTTCTTTTTTCTTTTTTTAAATAATTTGTGAATAGGAGCATAGTAAAGGCCATATTTAACCTTTACACACTCTCAATAGTCACAAAAGTATTTCACAAAAAAAACCGTCTTACACAGAGTGTTAAGCATAGAAGTGACCTATTGCATACATGTAGGGACATGTAGGCCTACACAGAGAGAAGCAAAGGTGTCAACTGTGTCCCCCACGTGGCTCTGGTAAAATAGGGAGTCAAACAGCTAATGACTCTGATAATATAAGGGTCAACTTGAGATAACTCTCTACTATCAGTGTCAACCCAAGTTGACCCTTCATATAAGCAGAGCCAATAGCTGATTGACACTCCATTTTTACCAGAGCAACATGAGAGACACAGAGGACTCCTTTACTTTTCTGTGTGGACCCTAAAACCATTTTTTACTCATTGCTATACTTCTGATCTTCCCCAATTCCTTATGCCAATTAAAATGATAAACTCTCCCTATAATAATAATTGTTCTCTTTCTGTCATATTTATGAGATTTTTATCGATTGCACCTTGTACATGTGCCCCCATCCCCCTACATGGGTTTCGCTATCTGCCTAGGGCATACCCAGGTAGTGAGGATACTGAGCTAACAGTGAGAAATGAGACCCGGAGAATGCGGTCACTGCACTGCCATGCCAACAGTATTCCCGCTCTAATGGTCATGACATCACCGTGTCCCCAATGGCTGTTTAACAGGGGCTATACTGCATGGAGGAATGGCAGGCTTATGCTGCTGACAACATGTGATATGAGATTTGTTATATATGTATCCATCCAAGGGCTATAGGCCTACTGGCCCTGTGGCATTCCATCCATGTACTACATATATACTGTAAAAAGTTGGTTGCCATTTTTGTAGGTGTACAGTAGATTCTTTTAAGGGTGTACAGTTCATCGTAGGTAAACAGTTTAATCTACTGTACACCTACAGTGGATTCTATTGTAAATCCATTCTATAGTAGCTTCTACTGTACATCTACAGTAGATTCTCCCGCGTACCTACACCTACTATGTACAGCGTAGCTCTATCTACATGTGCACAGGCCTTTTGGCTAAATTAAAGCCTTGCTGTTGTGAAGGGATCAATTATTAGTTCTGTTCAAGGCACTGGAAATTAAAAAATGTTTATTGAAAGAAAATACGATTTTTATAATAGAGACGACTAGTACGAGACAAAACTTTTGTTTTAAATGGTTTTTATTTTACCGTGTTGAACTATAATGATCACAGCATTTAGGCAGGGGTAGGTGCCTTCATCAGGTGAAAGAAAACTTTGAGAAACCTAGTACAGGGGGTCCTTTTTAGCCATACACACAGACCTCCAAGTAAAGAGAAAATGATTAATTTTGAAACAATCGGCACCATATACCTGGGGGCTTTTTGTGTCTACGACTGTTGCCAATCTTTCACCTCTTCTAACACGATCAAGTCTGTATACTGTACTGCCCGGTTTGAGTGCCAGGTTTTGAATAAACGACTGTCTTGTATAAGCACCTGGGGTAAACACCCCTCCAAACTTGTAAGCGCTGCGGCGCTTAAATACGACGGTACGGTAGGTTCTACCGTAAAACCTCTCTGATGAGCCGACCAAATTTTAGAATTCAAACCCTAATTCGGCTTATAGAATTCTCTCGGGGGTCGTTTATAAAGGAGGTTTTTAATCAAGTGAATTATAGTTTAATCATATTTAAGTGACCCCACATTTTCCTCAAACTGGGGGTCGGCTTATAAAAGGACTTTGGCTTATCAGAGAGGTTTTACGGTACTCCTTATTAATTATGTCCACAGGCCATAGTGTCAGCCACCTCCCTGCATGTTTATGACCCCCTATTGCTCTGATTACACTCAGTAATTTGCAGAATTTGACATATACATTATGGTGAACGGGTTAACATATTGGCCTACTGTGATCATAATTCATTTCGCTCTGTACTCTGGTACATATTCTCATGGAAGTTAAAACTCGGGATATTTTTTGTATGCTACAGTACATGTACACAATAAATACCCGCAAATTTGCTGATTCTAACTTTTACGTGAAAATGTATACCTGTGAATATAAATACTTCCACAGCATAGCTACCAGTCCAGATTCTCCGGCAGCAAAGTTGGTGAATTTGGTCATAACCAAGTGTGACCACAGTAGGCAATGACCACAGTTAGCAAATTTGGTAGATTGAAAACATGAGGTTTGGTCATGACCAAATTGGCGAATTTTGGCCATGGCTAAGTTGGCTAACTTTGTTACAACTTTGGTCATGACCAAAGTTCGCCAACCATGCCCAAGTGTGACAACGATTAGGTGCGTCATGATGGTTTCGTCATGACTAAAGGTCCACATCTTATAGCCCCTCTACACTGATATTCCTAGGCTCCCTATACGCCCAACCTCTCAGTCACTAGTGCCTAACCTAGTTAGTCAATTTTTGGCTCCCTATACCAGTTGTATATAACCAACCTAAGTCAGTTATTATTGTCAGGTTGGTCAGTACTGACCAACCCACTTTAGTCTTTTTTCCCCAGGGGGAGCCACTGAGTGGTCATGACAGGTATACAAATATAACACACCAATAATGAACCTAGGTTAGCCACTACTGACTGACCCCTCGGTCATTTTTGAATATAACTTTGACATTATGACTAACACTCATATGACCAACCTAGGATAGTCTGTACTGACTAACCCTTTCAATCAATGGATTTTCAGTGTAGCCAGAGTAGAAACGTGGAGCTGTGGCACTTCATATAGCAGAGTTGGGGTTTAAGACTTGACATCTACAAGTGATTTCACAACGGATTTTAAATAATTTAGAAGCATGTTGCCATCTGCTTTTTGCTCATGCTGAAGTCAATGTTGAGGTGCATATATTTAAATGTAGTTCATTAGTATAACCCTTCGTATTTGCTAAAATGCATTGATTGGTTACAATACAAAAACACTATACACTATGCACATGGGGACGAACTTGCAGAGTCACTAGATGCCGCCCATTCTGTGCGTAATCTTAAAAAGCCCACTTTTCCCATAATCTTAATTACGAACCCCTACTTTTCCCATAATCTTAATAACTAAACTCAATCTAATCCTAATATGGATGGCATCTGATATTGATAGGGGGCTCTGCCCCCCAACACCCGTTCTTCTTTTCCTTTTTTTCCTTCTTTAATAATGGTGAGTACTATCAAGACTTTAAGATTACGCCAGACGTGGAGATTTAAGATTACACACAGAATGGGCGTCGTCTAGTGACTCCGCAAGTCCGTCCCTTGTTGCATATACTATAGGCTATAGCAGGGGTGTGAAATGAAAAAAAAAGAAGATTTCCTCTGAAGATGCTGCATGAAATCTAGACGCCAGATGGTGTTGTTTCATGTATTATTCTTATTTGATGATTATCTCTCCCCTTACATGAAGGGAAATACATTTTTCAGTGGATCTGGACAAATCTTAGGAACTGTCCTGGTACAGAGCTTCCGCGGAGAATTCACACCCCTGTATAATTATATGAGTCTTATATGCCATGTATATCCCTATCACATTACACATCAAGTACGTCCTCCATTTCATCGCTGGGTCCAAGCTGGAAAATTCATCCTTAGACAGAAGTGGAGTAAATAGCTCTGAAACAGCACTGAGGATTTGCTTTGCGAAATGTATTATAGAAAATAGAACAAATTAATTTTAATTATGAACTTGAAAGTTTATAGAAATTAATGTGTCATGTAATAAATATTAGTTTCTGGTATTATGTTTATCATCTGTGAAATCTGTGATATCACTGGCGAGTTACTCAGCAGCACTGTATTCATGCATTACAACAGATGGGGCCAAAAAAGAGGTTTGTTTCAGGTCACCCGACCGACCCCATCAAAACAGGGCCAACCCTACGTTTTTTATGCAATTTTGAAGAAACTTTCATTTTTTTACAAAATGTTGGTCAATTTTAGGTTCTTCAGAGAGATCGGCTTGTACTTTCATGTTTAAAAATTATAGTTTTTTAAAATTGAAAAATCTCATGTTACCTGAAAAACACTTATTTTTTTGGCCAGGGCATAGTTCATTAAAGCACTATACTCGTTTAATCAAACCCTTCAATGTAGATTAACAGTTCTGCTATTGGAACATGGAATAACAAGTTTCTTTACAATTTTGTAAGATATGAATGAGTATTTAGTGCGACTACAATAAAATAATGGTCTATAAAATGTCCAAACAAAGAATTACAATGCACAATCGTCACCGTAATGGTAAATCCTAGTATCTCAAAATCGTATGTAAACCCCCCCGAGACCTCTTCCTGGTCATTCACAATATATATAATCAATGCTCAACCCAAATATGGAAGCCATTGACCGAACCATATTGACACTGCAGCTTTCCACAGAACATGCATCTTTACATTGAAAATGACAGAGGTCTGTCCTCATGACATTTGTTAAGAATGGTTTATGGATTTAGTCATAAGTTAGGGACGTATCCATCCTGTAATATATCAAAATATCAGAGTGGGTTATCATTATAATCTTTATGATAATTTAGGAAATGAATTTCCAGCATATCATCCAAATTAAACATTATAAACTATAGTCATGAACCATTCACTGTCTCATCAGTATGCCATGTTATCACTTAGCTCACTCAGTAGGGTGCCTGCCTCTAAATCCCAGGGTTCGAGGCTCTGTTGGGGAAACTTACTAATATGTTTTCAAAAATTGGTCCCAAACCAACACATACCAGGGGGAGTAAGTGAGTTTCTTAAGATTCTGAGAATGTCCACCAGGTGGGGTTAGTGAACGTTCTGAACATCCCCACAGGGTCCTGCCACTAGTTTTCTAAGAATTATCCTTTATCCACAATGCAATATAAAGCTTGTATAGACCATAAACAATTCGATGATGATTAATGATAAGATTATTTTCTCTGTGTAACTATGTATGATCTGCCTTGGTTATCTGTTTGACAGTTTTGACAGTAACAGTGGTGGTTTACCGACAAGAAAACGTTTATAAATGAGTAGGTTATAATAAGATAACTCCACATGTTGGACCAATGAGGATGATACACCCTTAAGGTTTGACATCATATGTCAATTCAGCACTCGCGAGTTACTTGCTGGGGCTACATTGGTGCCTCATGACGACAAATGTTACCCTTTAGAAACATGCGGTTATCATAGAACTATAGAGCAGGAAGCAGCTACAAATGGAATGGATTCATGAACTAGTTTCCACCCCACATTTGTGGTGCGCACATGTTCCATTGATACAAACTTCAGGTATTTTGCAGATTTCATTGCATCACAAAGATAACTGATGCCGGCCTCCGCGAAAGTACCAGAGATAAACTCCAGATGTTCTAGGCTTCTTGTTGAAGCAATACCCCTGGCCAAGGTCATCAACTTTCCCTGTGAGAAATCCATGTCCTTGAAGGTTAGATGTTTTAAGCATCTGTTCTTCCTGAGGATGTCAGATATCTGTTGGATGCCCCCATCAAATAAACCACATTGGGAAAATTGCAATTGTCTGAGGCTGGTACATTGGGCAAGGACCTCAGAAATTGGCCTCATGTGTTGGTGGGAAAAATGCAAGGATTTGAACTCCAGATGGGGAATGCTCTTAGCAGATGCAATTGACTGTGCAATATGATGCAGAGCTGTTTCTGGGAATTCCCCTCTGAGCGTAACCCGAAGCAGATTACATGAGAATGGAAATCCATCTGGGAACCTCCAGTTGTGTTTGTAGTATAGATTTGCTAGGCCCAACTCCAGATGCTCTATTCCTAGAGATGCAACACATCTAGATAGCATTTTTGAGGTACCCTTCTCAAGAATGCAATGACATACACTCAATTTCTTAAGATTTCGACAAGAAGAGATAGCAGTAGCCAGGCTTTGCATGCATTCATCAGAGATCTCTTGGTCCTCGATTTGTAGACAAACCTGATTTTTGGCACCCTTGATTCCATCATGACAAAGAATCTCGAAGCCATCTGTTCCAAATACACACCTTTGAAACACAAGCTCAGTAATGCTTTTGTTTCGTTTGATTCCATTGGAAAGCTCTTTTAATTTGCTGTAGTTTATCTCTCTTGTTACCTTTTTTATTTCTTGTCCACATGATAAACTCCATGGGAGAACCTGTGACTCCTTTTCGAATAATCTTATTCCTTGAAGATGAAGGGATTCTATATAATTCGCATCAGCAATGCCATCGGACAAATGCTTCATTCCAACTGCACTCATCTCCAAATCTGCTAGCTTCAGAGATTTCAGGCCTCTGCTGGATGTTATGCCCTTGGATAAGTGTTTGATCCCCTCATCTGTGATTTTGCCATAACAGAAGGTTAGTGAGGTAAGGGTTTGACTGCTTGCAATTGCATTTGATATGAGCTCCATACCCTGATTAGTCATATCACTATCTACAAACTGCAAGTGATGAAGGGCTTTTGATGTTTTGGCACCCTCTGTAATTTGCAGCATCGCCTCATCCGTGATGTTGGTGCCGAGGAACTCTAGTTCTATTGCACAAGGAGATCTTACCACATAATTTCGAATTTCCTGTCCAAGAACATCATCAACAAGAATATTGCTACACCTGATCTTGTGTACTTTGGCATGTGTCAAACAGTAGGAAATAGCTTTGAGATCCACCAATGTCAATTATCTGTGTGCCAGTGTGAATTCGCCTAGAGGTGCAATAACTTTACCAACTGCGATGGCCAAGTCAATTCGCTGACTTTCATATGCAATGTGCATCAAATTGAGCAATGATTTTTCATCTTTGTCAATCACTTCACACATTTCCAGAAATATTTCTACTAAGATATTCTCCACTGATACTTGCATCACATCTGTGGCCTTATCATTCAGTAAAGCTTGTCGGATCGATGTGATGTCAGGACTTTCCTTGTCCAGGAAAAGACCAAAAGCAAACAGTTTACTCATGTTGAAACGTCCCAGAGAAGATTTGAAGAACTGTCTCACTTCATCTTCACTTGCCTTTGCTAGGGATGCCATGGCCAAGAATTCCTGAACAGACAGGTGCACAAACTCAGCCTGAAGCTGTGTACCCATGGGAGTTTTGACGTCTTTGTACAGCAGTAGCCCTGTCTGCTTCGCAGCCTTCATTTTGCTGGCGGAGAACCCAACTTTGTTGAAATCAGTCTGGTCAAAGACAAGCCGGGTGTTGTCTTGGCCACTTCCAAGTAGTCCATGGTATGCCAAAGCTGCCATTTCTGTAAGACATTCTGAGAATTCCTCTGGTATGACCGAGAAAGCACATTCCTCTGCAGCGTTTCTTGACACAAACTGCGCTATACTGTGGTCGTACTTTATTTCGCTGGGTATATATTTTCGCTATATTCACGGAAATGAAAAATCCGCGAAATTCTTGTATGCTACAGTATAGAATAAATACCCGTGAATAAGTCTTTTTTGCTACCTCCGCGAAAATTTACACCCGTGAATATAAGTACTTTCACAGTAATGTACGCTGTAATCCGGGTGTATGTAGTCAGGGATGCACTGTCCAGGCTGGTATCCTTTTCCAAGACTTTGCATATTGCAGAACAGTAAAAGGTTATGGAGCAAATAGATAACAGTAGAGGGTTCTTTGACAGTGTATCTTTTATGGCTTCTCTCCTGCTGCTCTCCACATTTCTGTCAACAAACTGCATGACCATATCTGGTGTGAGCCCAAATACTTCAATTTCCCTGTCGTATTTCAAGTTTCGTAGTCCAATGAAGGGCCTGCTGACAACCACTGTTGTACACTGAGGAAGGATATTCTTCTGAATCAGGTTGATGCACCAGTCTAAGGGTGTTGCTTTGAAGTTTTTTTTCAGTTTTGGTGTTCTTTTGAGCAACTTACCAAGTTCTGGCAGTTCATCAATCCCATCAGCAAAGATCAAGACCTTTTCAGCATTTTGCTCGAGCCATTCAACAGAAGGTTTATCAGGGTCTGGTGCCCCTGTTACATATTCTGCATACATCCCAAGGAGCCGAGATAGGGACATCTCCTGTGTCACATGAACTAGTTTCCTCAGGCTCAGTAGGAACACTCCGGTGAAGGATGTCCCCCATCTTCCCTTTGCCCACTCTCTTGCCACATATTGAGCAAGAGTGGACTTACCTACTCCCGCTCTCCCTTGAAGCAAAACTGATTTCCCAGAAAACTCTTCAGGGAGAATTTCCGCCACGTCTATATTTTCATTGACTACTTTCTGTGCCCCCAGCTGTTGGCCCTGTGCCGCATCATATTCCTCGTCTGTGTCACTGCTCTCAAAACCAGTCTCTTTGTACTGACTCGCTGTGCTGTTAACCTCATCAAACTGCCTATCTGTAAGCTTCAGATTCACAAACTGAGTATCAAGGTCTATTCTCCTGTCAACCTCATTGTCAATTTTGCTCCCAGCATCTATGATCCCTGTACATAACTCCTCATAGAAGGACTTAAAGAAAAAGTCAGATTCCTCTCTGGTAGGGTCACGGCCTTGTAAAGTCTGGAAAACATCAGGATTAAGTCCAGCGATTACCTTACAGAACTTGTCAAACATCTCCACTGGGCCACGTGAAAGATTTTGTAGTATTTGTCTTGTTTTTTCTCCTTTTGACATTTTCTCATGGATTTGACTCCTCAGGAAGGGATCCAGCATGTCCATGAACAACTGAGGGTCTAACGTCTCCATAAGCAGAAGGTGGTGCTGCTTTAAGATACCCTTATAACCTAGAGCTGACATGGCTACAGGTGATGTGGGTGTCTCAGTCTTACCTGCCATTTCTGATGCAGTTTTATACATTCAGTGAGGTCCCTCTACCAACACAGAATGAATATTACAATTGGCACACCTACGAATGCCACAGCACCGCTCCGTAATCTACACAGTAGTCTCAGGGTCACATACAGCTACACGAGTCTGAGCGACCTTCGGACTCTCTACACAAATATACAGGCGAGGTTTCATGTATGGGGTGTTAAGTGTTACTCCACTGCTTTAGCTCGTCGGGTCTAGCTCTCCTGGGTGCGCGGACAAACGTTCTAAGCATAACCTTAAAAAGTTATAATCTTAAAACACCCGAACCCTACCCCCAACCCTAAGATTATAGATTGATATTATGTTAAGGTTATGCTTGGGACGTTTGTCCGCGCACACAGGAGAGCTATCACGTATTTGCACTGCTTTGAAGTTTAATTCTACTATTGTCTTGGGTTAGAGCAACTGGTGTTTTTATTTCTTTTCATATCATACTGTCTGAGGTGTGGATCATTTTGTCAAAAATTTCGACAAAAATCGTACACAATCTAATCAATTTTAGAACTTACATAACAACATGTTTTGATGAATATTGCAATTTTAATATGACAAAAGTCCATTCAAAAGGCTGGTGGCTTTTAAATCAATAGGATGAACTCTAATAGGTACACATATATATGTAGACATTGTATATATAGTACAATCAAAAGACAGAAAATACCCCATGATAGTCTGCCATGGTTCAGTGCCATCCAGCCCCTTACACAGACCTTATAGTTGCCCTGCCCCCCTCTCCGTTTTTCATCTTGCCCACTGTGTGTAACGTTCTAGATACCAGGGTAGTCTAGTCTAGAACGCTTACTGAGGACTAACACTATGGTTTAACTAGGTTACTTAGTTACCCTGACAAGTGATTTATGATATACTGTAAATATACGTTATTTCGGGATGTATACATTTCGCAGATTTTGCGCATTTTAAAAACAACAATTTATCCAGTATAGCTTCATAACCACCATATTTCAAATTAGGCGAATTTAAATCCATGCAAAATTTAGTAAATCCGCGAAAATTTATACCAGTGCAAATATGCACGTTTACAGTACAGGATGACAAGAGGCATAATATGTCTTATGCCTTGGACTCATATGGACTGCTTTTCAATTCCTGAAAAGGGTAGCTTTTTAGAACACCTATTTCAGTTATTCTAAGATATTCACCAGAATCATTTTCCCCTGTAGCTTTCGCACATGAGTGACTATAGTGCATTTTGGCAAACAGTGGGGAGGTAGGCCTATTTTTTTTTTGAGTAGCTTTATCCTGGATTTTTCCAGTTAGAAATTTACCAGCTTTGGGTGTTTCCTGAGCTATGCGACAGGAAAGGGAAAATGGTACCCCCCCCCCCTGGTTATTACTCGATAACACCGATTTTTCATAATTATCCTTTATTCTTGGATCCAATGTATTTCGATTTCATCTATCATTATAAATCAGTAATTTTAAAACCGATTCCCACCAAGTTAACTGAAAGTAATTCCGTATCTTATGATACCTTATTTTATAGCTTATGTCACTCCCTTTAATTACTAATTCACGTTCAATAGTCAGGAAGACATTGAAAAAACAAGTCATTCATCTCGTAAACATAAACTTTAATATTGAAAATATCAGTAACAAATGCATGAAAGAGTTATACCAATACGGTAGTGTTATCCACATGTAGGGTACATTCACCTGAAGTCGGACACATACCTTGAGACGGACACTTGATTTTGGGTTTATTCAAGGATTTTGAGCTCTTTATTTGTGAATGATGTTCAATTCTAAGTGTTATTCTTTCCAAAATACAAACACCAGCAGTTTTATTCTACATAAATAACCTCAAATTTCACTGTCCGTATCAGGGTATGTGTCCGACTCATTGTAAATCTACCCTATGGGAGTAGTGTTCTGGTCTTTTAAGTTAATGCCCTATGTATTATCGTAGCCTGCACGTTTATTTTATTGTCGTCACTTTTCTGTTTAGGTGTACCAGTATCAAAATAAATCAAATTGTTCTAGAACATTCTAGAACCTCACTTTACAGAAAAGTGACATGGCCATGATATAAGAGAAACATTTATTTTATAAAAGGCCATGTTTTGGTGCCCCGTTGAATAATCCACGCAGTATTATACATACTGTCATGAGATCAAGATAGCGGCGGTAGTTTATCTTAGTTGTCACGGCATAGAAAATGCTATTTCTTGATTTAATCAAAAAAGGTAAATATAATAGCAAAAGAGCACTTGTTTGAGACTGCTGACTGGCTTATTTCACTTGTTGACAGTCGGATCGCATTACGTTTAAGTTACTGTTTCGTTGAACATGGTCCAACTGTCAACTTGTGAAAACAATCTCGTAAACAAACCAAGGCTCATGGATCTTTTTCTATATATTAGCTCTAATAGACATCACACAACAGTAGCAACTATAGTTGAAAGTTAACCTTTTAACACTTTAAGGGTGGTAAAATGCATCATGCCCTTGGTCATCATGATGCATGGATGGAGACATCGCGAGTAACTCGCCAGGCCAGCATTCAAACACCATGCTAATCCAATGGGGTTGATCCACCTGCATTAAGGATCGGCATGATACCCCAACGCAGCACTGACGAGTTGCCCCCTTGAGCTGCATTGGTGCATCATGACAACAAATCCACATTTTAGTGATATGCCATTCTTAAAGGGTTAAAGGTGGCATGGTGCCTTCATGTTTGACGCCCATTTATCGTCATGATGCAGACAGTGCTGGCAAGTAACTTACCACCATTGGATGAATGCATCATACCGACCTTTGAAAGTGTCTCCGCCCTCTCGGTTCATCATGCCAACAAAAAAACAGAATGCATTGCTAGATGTACCGTACCGTACCGTCTCAGCGCTGAGTTTTGAATAAACGCCGGTCTTGTATAAGCGCCGGAGGTATGGTGGTGTTGAAATATTTCTTAAGTACTAGATATGGATCTTACATAAGCGCCTGTCTTGTATAAGCGCCAGGGGTAACCAGCCCTCCAAAGTTATAAGCACCAGGGCGCTTAAACACGACGGTACGGTATTCCCTCTGATAGCTGGGTCTAAACATCTAGCAAACAAGAAGGCAGGAAAGCACATCAGAGTGCACCACAATATCATGCTGCCATTTAAGGGTTAATGCGTATACATGTAGTTCACCATTAAATGGTGCTTGCGTAATCAAAGAATTAATCAATCCCTGGGGTAGAATTACATCTTTTTGATCTGAATACTAGTCATTGCATAACGAAGGCTTGTATCAGTTTATAACTTTCCCCTCCTTCATGGGGTGTCGACTAGCTCACTTTTGTAATTTTCACTCGACTCCTCACAGTCGCAACTCTCACCTTGTTCCTCAACTTTGCATATTTCACTCAGTTCTTCACGTTTAAAATTTTTACTCAGACCTTCACATGTGAGATTCTCACTCGGTCCTTCACTTGTTTTGCAATTTTCAATTAGTTGTTCACGTTTGCAATTCTTACTCAGTCCTTCACATGTTAGATTCTCACTCAGTGCAACCCCTGTGATATTTTCACCCTGTCCTTCACATGTTTGATTCTCACTCGGCCCTTCCCTAGAGATATTCTCACCCAGTCCTGCACCTGTGATATTCTCACTCTGTCCTTCCATTGTGATATTCTGTCCTTCACCTGTGATATTCTCACTCTGTCCATCACCTGTGATATTCTCACTCTGTCCATCACCTGTGATATTCTCACTCTGTCCATCACCTGTGATATTCTCACTCTGTCCTTCCATTGTGATATTCTGTCCTTCACATGTGTAATTCTCACTCTGAACTTCACATGTTAGATTCTCTGTCGGTCCTTGACCTGTGAGCTTCTCACTTGGTCCTTGACTTGTGAGATTCTCACTTGGTCCTTGACTTGTGAGATTCTCACTTGGTCCTTGACTTGTGAGATTCTCGCTCAATCCTTTACCTGTAAGATTCTCAGTCAGTCCATCACATGTTTGATTCTCACTGGGTCCTTCCTCTCCGAGATTCTCATTCAGTCCTTCACATGTGATATTCTTACTCTGAACTTCACATGTTAGATTCTCACCTAGTCCATCAATTGTAAGATTTTCACTCGGTTCCTCACATGTGGGATTTACACTTTGAACTACAATCATTACATTCTCACTCGGCCCTTCACTTGTGAGATTCTCATGCAATTCTTCACTTGTGAGATTATCACTTGGCCCTTCACTTGTGAGATTCTCACTGGTTTCTTCAATGGGGAGATCCTCACTCGGTACTTCACCTGTATGTTTATCAATTGGTCCTTCATCTATGTGGTTATCACTTGGTCCTTCACTTGTGTGATTCCCACTCGGTCCTTTGCATGTGTTATCTTCAATCGGTCCGTCACTGGTACGATTCTCGTTCAGTTCTTCACTCGCGGGGTTCTCGCTCAGGCCTGATGAATTCAACGTTCCGGTCGTTGAGCATGTTTCTGTCATGTCACTTGAGTCGTAACCTCGTTGAGAACTCTCCAACTATAAAAATAAAGGGGTAAAAAGATTTCAGTTCAGTTTAATCAACGCTATATTTCAAATGCATTTTTTAAATCAGTATTTTTTTTTCATTTGCGACTTTTAATATGAAAACTTAACTGTGTTATAGTATCAATTGGGCCATGAATGAAATGTTAGTTGACTGAGTATAAATATCGAAAGTCTTAAGTGAGTCTACAGAGCTTTGAACAAATAAGAACATTTGTAACATTTAAACTTGAATGGAATCGGTAAAAATAATTGGTCAGGGAAAATCTTCACTTGAATCGACTATGCTCATTGTCAACATAATGCATGAATGTAGCACAGGCAGGAAAGGTGCCAGTGCTGCATTCATGCATCATGCTGAGCCTATACTGCAGGGTTGATACTGTCCTGAAAGGTCAGCATGATGCATGAATGCAGCACTGATGAGTTAATGACCGGTGATGTTTTGGTGCATAATTATGACAACTAATGCATGATGCAATCATAGACACCTATGTCTATGATGCGATCCCTAAAACATCAAATTAAGGCCACACCAAAAAAAAAGTTGGTCTACGGATTTCCCGCGCCATATTTTTCAAAATGTAAATTTTTTTTTTGAAAAATTGAATTTTTTACTTTATTTTATTTTTTTTTGGGTGGCGTTTTCTGCATAAAAATATATTTGTAAAATTTAAAAAGATTTTCCCTCAGGAAAAAAAATAAATTCGCCCGCCCCCCTATTTAAAGGCTGAAATCCATTGACAAAAAAAAATCTTGGAAAAAAAAAATAATAATTCGCCCTACCGCACCCATTTATAGAAGAGAAAATCCGTAGACCAACTTTTTTTTTTGGCGTGGCCTAAGGAACTTGACTCACCTCAGTGGTTGGTATGATTTCCACTACTCCGAGTGCCTCTTGTACTATTGGTTCTGTTTGTCCACTGGGGCCATCCTCTGGCAGTATTTCTATCCCCCCGGGCGCTTCCTGAAGGATGATGTCTGGGACGGTGTCAGTCACTGGTAGAAGCCCACCCCTCACATCAGTGCATAGGGGGTTTCCTTCAACTGGAACTGGAGTTCTCTATGAGAGAAAAAATAGACATCAGTCTTATAGATTATGTCACTCAAAACAATTTTGTATGTACTAAAAAAATGATTAAAGGCATCTGCTTCATATATTCTGCTCCGATATAAGCTTGAATTCAATAAATGAATTAAAATTACAACTATGCAAGGACTATGTTAGGCCGCTTAAATTTTTTTTATCAGCTTTACGGATATTTTCTTGAAAAAAGTGGTGAGAGCGGGAGGCTTTTTATTTTTATTTCTATTTTGTTTTTGGTTGACGAGGGAGGTCCTTATTTATTTTTATTTACAAAATATTTTTTGTAATGTACTATTTCTATAAATTTACAATATAAAATCCAATTATCAACATGTAATCGATATGTCCAAGTCATAGACATAGAAAAGAGGAGAATTATACTACTTTAATTATGTTTCTACAACAAAATAATGGCTGAGATATGAAATTCCTTGTTTTGGGTGGGAATTTTCTCAGTGGACGCGGAATTTTTATCAATTTTTTTGAGGATAATTGCAATAAAAAGCAATTATGCGGCCCCTTTTAAATGATGCGGGCGGTGTCTGTAAAGCTGATAATCTTTTTTAAGTGGCCTTAGAAGAATAAAAGGGGTGGACCCTTTGTTTGGGTTTTCTGTTCTCTGATATAGGTTACAGATTAAGGAAAGAATGTTTATTGAGAACATTTATGTACTTATTACACATAATGATAGCCTATTACTGTAAGCTTAGCTATTTTTTCATGTATAAATATTCCTGAATAAATTTGCTTAAAAGTACAATTTTGAGTGTATTTAAATTTGCGAATATTGAAATATGGTGAGGCCAAGAAAAAAATACCGTATTTCCCGTGTATAAGCCGGGGCCCGTGTATAAGCCTGCCCCGTGTATAAGCCTGGGCAAAAGATGACTTAGTGTTGTATAAGCCGGGCCCCGAGTATAAGCCCGGGGGGTGCAATATATACTCAATAAAAATTAAATTTCAGGCCATAACTCTACTTCTACTTAATGTATTCACATAATTCTTTCGGTTTTGTAACCCCTATTTACCCTATTCGTGTCCCTAGCCATTTTAAAGAGAGATAAAGCCTGAATTGGTAAGAAAATTATTGAAAATAAATGTGTCCGAAAGGTAGGTAATTCTGAAAATTGTAAGAAGGTATCATGGTGTTTCTACAGCTAAAGGAATATAAGCCTGCCCCGAGTATAAGCCTGGCCCGTGTATAAGCCTGGTCAATTTGCTACTTAATGCTTGTATAAGCCCGGGCTAATACACGGGGAAATACGGTATTGTTCTATTCCGGTAAGATGGCCAAAAAAGGATAGGGTAGGTAGGTAGATTCTTCTTATATGTTTACTATTTTTTTCATGATAATTTGGTTAATTTAGTACATTTTACAAATATTTCGCCAGATTTAGGCCCTAAAAACAGTTTTCTTCAAAATGTCCCAAAACTCATTAGGGCCGGGTCATAATGTACTGTAAACATACTTTATTTCGCGCTGTACTTATTTTCGCGATTTTCGCGGATTTTAAAATTTGTGAAAATATGTACAGAGTGAAAATTTATCCAGTGTAGTCATATTACTACCATATTCCAAAATCCGTGAATTTAAATACATGTGAAACTGTATTTTGTTGTCAATTCGTGAAAATATATATGAGCGAAGATATGTACGTTTACAGTAGGGTAGGTCGGGTCGCTGGAATACATTATTTTTTCAGGCCTTAGACAATACTGGACGCATATTCGCTCTGAATATATCTTCGCTGATTTTAAAATCCACAAAAATATGTTCAGCTTGAAAAAAAGTATGTTTACAGTCCAATAATGAAAGTGCATAATAAAACAAACCTGCAAACTCTCAGTTATCACTTCATTGATCATAGAATCTGGCTGGATGCATATCGCGAACGTGCCATCATCCGTCATCTGCATATTGAAAAGAGACCGCACATCTGATATACACATGTCGTCTTGAGGTGGATCTGGAGTTGGGCCTGTACTTTCTGTTGAGTCCATGGCTCCCAGGGATACATTGGTCAGTGTGTTTCCACTCTCCTGTGTGTTTCCACTCTGCATCTGGTCCAAGAATGGATCATCATAGAAAAGATTTGGTGTGTCCTGTTCCAGTATTTGTGGGGCACTAACGGTGTGCATTGACCTAGCGAGGGGCCAACATCTCACGTTCTGCATCGTTCGTGACAGTTTCGGATAACTTTGCATCCGCAGTGATGCTGATGATTGAGGGGCACTTACAACCTGGCCTATAACCCTAGGGTTCTTTGATGACACAGAGGCTAAAGTGCCCAGTAACAATGAGCGACCCGGTTGTGAAGGCTGGCGATAAGGCTGGCGATATGTCAACACTGACCTCCGCTCAGCCGGACATACATTTCGGCTTTTCTGTTTTTGGGATGTGATCGTAACCAGTTTTTTTGGTGGTGCAATCCGCTTGGGTGGCAGTTTTTCTGATGATCTCCGCTTGGGTGGCGGTTCTCCTGTTGAAATCCGCTCCAATATGACTGCGAAGTGCCCCCACTTTTTGGGCTCAGATTTCAGGCGAACCTCCTTTGGGAGGTGGGATTGAGCAAGAAAGTCTGCAGTTGCCCCACTCAGATTCTTCAGCATATCTGCGGGCCATTTGATAGACTTCAGCGTGACCGTCGATTGATCGGAGTTTTCCTCACCAGAACCAGCTTTGCGCTTTCTCCCTTCCGTATTCTGACCAGGAGAAAGAGCATCCAGTACAATGACACCTTGGTCATTGCTTCGGAAGAAGGCTGAATTTGTTATATCTGCTCCAGGTTTCCTGAGATTAGTCGACTGGATGTACTGACCCTTAAACAGACCTATTAGATTGTAGAACTCTTCGATCTGACTCAATGTCGAATGGCACATGCTGCAAAGACGGGTACTGCCTTTCGGCTTTTCTCCAAGTATGCGTTGAAGTCTGCATCGAACCGTGTCACCTTTTCCGAACGTTGATGGTCTTGCAACAATCTCATCCAACATTAGATGACCTGACGATGCCTCCAGTGAGATGTTACAGATAATGCAGACCTTGGGTAAGCGACTCGTTCCTTCCACACTTGAAGTGACATCCACCACTGAAAAATGAAGTTGATTATCAGAGACACTGATGTTAAAACAGAATGCAAAAAAGAGTTCTAGCACTACCTTATTTACAAGTACTAATGCACAATAAAATAAACCTGAAAATAAACTTATTGAGTGTCAATAAATCTTGCTTTCCCTCAAGCACATAGCTTTGATGCTCTAGCATGCTGAGGAGCCTATACTACTTACTTAGTATGAGTGCTAATTCACTCTCTACAGGGTCTGATATGAACATAACACCATTATAGTCAACTGAAAACATCTGTCTGAAGCCAAGAATCAAACCACACCAGGAGTCTAGAGTACTACCATTTACCTTGAAGGTGAACAGTGCTGACCCCTAGGGTTTCAGCCTTTTACTGAGACACTTCTACATCATGGTTGCTGTATACTATAGCTGTACATACAGATCAGGATCATTACACTCACTATTCTACTGTTACTTAAGTTGTTACTTACAGTCATGCTGTAGCCTGTTAAGCTGCTGCCATGAGGAGGGCATACCCACTTCCTTGGACTTTCTGTAAACAATAGGACAGTGACTATGAAGAAATAGTTCCTTGATATTGAATAATGTTGAATAATTAACTTATCAGCTTCTCTTTCTTAAAAATACATCTGATGATTGGGACTCTAAGTTAAATTTTCTTGAAAATAAGTCAGGAGGTTCACAAATAACATACAGTACTTCCCTTCTTATCTATTCCATTCCTCCTTATTTCATACCATTCTGCTCAAATTTGATTTTATTTCCCAATATAATTTCATTTTGGAATAATATTGTGCATATGACAGGGCATTTGGGCTGCTGCACATGTCTCAGTGGAAAATATCAATGATTTTGTTTTGAGTTTGTAATGTGTATTCATTCATTCATGATTTTCAAATACAACAGGCATAAAAAAGTGGGTTAATAATTCCAAGCTGCATACACGCATTATGGCATTACAATCGTTCTGTTTATAAAGGATAAAAGTATTCCTTTGGGTCAAGTCATTCATTCAATAGAAATATAGTCATATTTATAACTTTGGAGATATAGGAGACATTGTAAACTATTTCATATAATAGACAACGTATCTAAGTGCCTTGCTTTATGTTATGTAACCTAGCACATGTGTGAGTTACAATGAAATATGTTCTACACAATCTTACTGTTCTTTTCGGATGTTATGAGCATATGAAAAAGGACCTTTAGTTGATAATCTTTAATATATTACATGTTACAATGCAATAATGGCAACAGTCATTATGAGTGATATAATGGTTCACTGTATAGTATTACCTTTTTCCTGTCCTTGGTGTCTTTGCAGATGGAGGTGGAGTTTGCTGAGCAGCCTGTTCGGGCATATCTCTGCGGACAATTTTCCAATGGCGAGAACAATACCCAGCCTCCTGCTGTAATGAAAAAGCAATGGGTCAAACTTACATCAGAGATTAAATCATTAGGAATAATAGTTCCCATGCCAGGAGCCTTGAACTTGAACAGTATAAATATGAGAAATTACTTGATTAATTTGTTTAACATCCAGGCATAGACAGTGCCCTAGCAGACAATACAAAGCATATAAGCTTTCAGCTGTTCTATTTTTCTTACAAGCACCATCTAAGGGAGTGGTCATTATTCAAAAACAGGTGGTGGTGGATTTTATTGTTATAGTACAATCGTTTTTGACAATCCCACCACCCCTATAGGAGGGTCCATATTTACCCCTAACCCCTACCCAAATGATTGATCATGTGATTTACATCACAATTGACTAAGGATCAGGATAGTTATGTGATTGATTTGATAGATTGAATTGTATTTGGATAACAAAGAGTAATTTTTCATGAGTTATAGCACATCAGAATCCCCAATGTCAGTACCCCTAATATTCACAGCTTTCACATAGGACTCAAGATAGACCCTGGGTCAATAATGACTTACTTCCTGTGACTCATACTAAAGACATAGCCAACTGTAAAAGATTTAACAAAGCAATGAATGATTGATTGATTGATTGATTGATTGATTATTCATTTATTTATCCTGTCAAATAACAACCCCATTGTGAGTTCCAAAATTGACTCTTCAAACTTTGGATACTTACTCTTGGAAACTTCTTGCATCCTCCAAATTGACATTGGATGTACTTGACATCTATGCTGTAACGATAAACTGGGAACAGTGCCTTGTCTAAGCTTTGGAGTTCATGTCGTCCACCACGTGCAAGTTGTTGTACTAGTCGGTGTCGCTTCCGGTCCAGCCTCACTACTGCTTTGGTGAGTCGCTTCACATTTAGTTTATACTTCGTCAGTTTAGACATCCAACCTACGAACCTCTCATTGCTGAAGCGCAGACTTTGCCAGAAGTAATATATTTCTAGGACCAGAGAATTGGTAAGTTTCCATTTGGAGAGTGGCTGGAAGTCTCCTTGAAGTAGCTTCAGCTGGGTGAGACCCTGTTTTTGACAGCAAGGTCCCAGGTATCCAGGCCCTAAAATTGTATGAGGAAAAGTGCGTTCATTTTTAGGACATAATATCTCTTCACTATAATATTACCTCGGAAGCTGAATATACAGGCTTTAATCAGGGCCATAGAAAGTAAACTCAATAAGATATAAGTCTATAGAGGGAGCCGTTGTTATCACTAATAAGAAGGAGAGAGGCAATACAGTGACAAAGCACATTATCTAATTTAGCTCAAAAGTATATAGGCAAAAATATAAGAACGCTCATACTAGAATCCGCCAACCAACCCCCAAACTCCCTAAGGAGTTAACATCACTACATAACTATACCATTGATTAAAATATTCTGATTTTTTAAGTGATAAATTATAGTTTAGAATAGTAGAAATATTTACTATCTGGCAACTCACTCAACTGTATCTATGCCTCTACTGGCTATAATCTAGGAAAAGAGATTTAAAAAATCTCCTGCTGTTTTAGATTCCTCCATAGAGAAAGATTGAGCGTGTGAGTGGTCTCACAGATGACTCAGGGTAAGCTGGAGCTGGAGCTGGAGCTTATCATGTACTTAGATATAGTGCTCCCTTATAATCATTCATTGGTCAATTCTGACATCAGAAATGAATTCCTCATTAAAAAGTACCCTCAAGTCATGTGTCATACATGTATGTTATTCCATTTTAGGCCAGCAGGTGGGTGTGGGTGAGTAGGTGGGTGTGGGAGAGCAGGTGGGTGTGGGTGTGCAGGTGGTTGTGGGCGACAGTTGCAGGCTGTGGGCATGTATCGCCTTTTGTCCCTATCAAAAAAACAGTTGATCGGACGATAAACGGCGGAGATATGGTGTCACTGTCGCTGTTGGACTGTCGTGCTGTCTCATTGACTTCATGTGAAGTACGACAACTGCTAGTGGCGCCACCATATCTTTTACGGGTGGAGAGAGAACTAAAAAGCTAAATTAAATTAAATTAAAATTAAAGTAGCTAGATGGGTTTTTACTGTGTGTATGAGGGAATTTCTAGTGTACAAGATGGCATATCTGTGTGTGATGAGAGAAATATGGGGGATTTTGGGAAAAGAAGTGATTTCTATCTTTGCTTTTACACTGAACCCTATGTGCCTTTCATTTAGAGGGTAGCAATTTAAGAATACTTAACAGTTTATGGAAAAGATAGAAATCAGTACCTGAAGATCGCAGATCATTTTCAGGGTGAAGAAAAGACATTACAGATTTTTTTTCGAAGGAAACATTTGTCCCCCGATCTTGCCTGTCTCTCCATGGTCTTATTTAATGGCTGTGGGCCATGGACATTAAATGAGAGCACTTCTCCCATGTAACAAAAACGTCTTAAACCTTGGTTGGGTCGTTTAGTATTACTCAGTTACCCTGAGTCAACAATGACTACCTTTTGCATTGGTTGTTGGTGTAGCCTTTGCATTGCTCTGGCCCCGTGCACTCAGGCCTTTTGGTGTGGTTATATTTGAGGTTTCTCCTAGTGGTGGCGTAGGTGAGGAACTGGTGATTTGTGCAACTGTAAGCATAACATGGCATAAGTCTTTTAGTTGGAACAGTCTGAATACATTGAGTGAACACTAAGGAAGTCTTCTGTTTTTGTTATAAGCCATCCTCCGACTTTAAAAGCAATAAATAAGGGTGATTTTGAGCCAATAAAACAGTTTTGACCTTTATATTACCGGATAAAAACAGTCCCTTATAATCCAATCCCACACCTTGAGACAAAGTTCAAACCCATGAACCGAAGCAAGCCTTAAATCCAACACATTTTGTCTACAGAAGCAGGGAGCTTCATAACAGAAGGTACCTACATCAATTTCAGATTGACAATTCCTGACTTTTGCCTAACCACTACTTTCTCCCCTGAAACCATCACCCCACACCATTTTCAAAGTCTATTCAAAGTGTCATTCAGGAGCAGCTCACACTCCTCTGACTTTTACTGATGATAAGTAAAGTAGTTGCATCTATCAATACTTTCATTGTAAACCCCTGAGCTCATAGAAGCAGCATGTTTTTAATGAAAACTCACCTCCATCTTTTAGGACTGGTGGGCTATTTGCAGCAAAGAACTTTTCTTCTGTCTGCTTCGTACTACTAGCATCCTTTTCCGCAGATGTACTGTCATTCGATACTGTAACTGTTAGCGAGACTGGTTTCCATTGAAACCTGGCTTTCTCAAAGGCATTAACATCACCACCTGCTGTTTCTAAGGCACATCTCCGTATCTCAAGGCTCTCGATACAATGCAGGATATCCTTCGGCACCCCACCCTCTATGAACAGTCCAATCCAATCGCGGAGGACATCATTATTCATCTCCTTCCTTTTCCAGAAATCATAAACTTCCAGAACTAGGCCTACATTGACACAAGCTGGGGGAATGTCCTTGACTCTGCCACAGAGGATGTCATACTGCTTGATGCCCAACAGCTGGCTCCATGGTCCACAGTACGATTGTGATCTGTCTCGCAAGGACCTATCAGCCGTTACTATATGAGAAAAAACAGACAAGGATAACTTCTGATTATAAAATCTAGTGATCTTGGACTAGTTTAGAAACCATTAGTTTAGAAACCATTTAAACCACTTAAACTTCACCATATATCATTTATTTAGTCAGATATGCAGAGATGCTACTCACTGGGCACAGAAAATTCGGAAATCATCCCTAATTTTCTCAAATTTCAATAGGAAATGCCTATAGAAATTGCATCCAAAAATTCGTATTTCCTAAAAAGTAGGGAAAAGTGACATTTCTGCTTACAAATCAGCTTTGTGTATATTTACAAAAATATAGATTGTTAAGATCACTCATCACTATAAGAATGTCAATCTTGGAGCTAGAAGGGGATCGAAACCATATGTGAAACAGAGGAAATGGACTCACTGGCTTTCTTCGGGTCTCTAAACTCGAATACTTTAAAAGTACCAGGCGCCCCTTCTAAGCCCATCGTCCACTCGGGCAGCTGAACGACATCACGCTGTTGATTGATTTTTGCTTTGAAGGAAGTTTTCCATCTTTGCAAGTCAGTTGCATCGATTTCTTCTTGTGGCCTCTCAATAAATTTAGCATATTCCTTCAAAATGAACATCATTAGAAATTATAGGTATTATCATGGGTCTATGCATACGGCATCAGGTGGAAAATAAATTGACAGTAAACAGCACCCTTTTTTCAACAGTCCAGATGTATAATGAAATTTCCTAAAAATGTCCAATTTGCACAAAGTGAGATTTTTCCCAAAATGGCCAACTTGGTGAGAAAAAAGATCAAAATCTCAAAAAAAGTTAATTTCCCCCAAAATGGCAGAAATGGCGAGACAGGTGTTCAAAAATTGTAAAAAGTCAATTTTCACAAAAATGGCAGACTTCTCACCATTTCTGTCATTTTGGGAAAAATCTACTTTTTGGCGATTTTGAACTTTTTTCTAGCAATTTCGGCCATTTTGGTGTAAATCAGTTTTTTGGGCCACACCAAAAAAAAAAGTTGGTCAATGGATTTCACTTTTCAAAAAATCGTGCGAGCGAGCGAAATATTTATTTTTATTTTTTCAGAATATTTTTTTGTCAATGGATTTTGATGGTGGAAAAGTGGAGCGAGCGACAATTTTTTTTCTTTTTTTAACCCAGCCTCCGACAAAATTTCTTAGTGGACTCCTAAGATAAAAATTTATTAGTTGATCTGGGGGAATTACTGGAAGAAAAATTCAAAAAAAAAAAAAATTCTCAATTTTGAAAAAAATGAGGCGAGCGAAATCCATTGACAATTTTTTTTTCAAAAAAAAAAAAAAAAATTCCATTTCCGAAAATAAGGTGCGCGAAATCCATTGACCAACTTTTTTTTTTGGTCTGGCCTTGAGATGTTAAACCTTTTTCTCGTTGAAGTTGGCCATTTTGGTGATCAAATTGACTTTTTGGCTATTTAAAAGTTTTTCTCGCCATTTCAGCCATTGTGGGTCAAATCAACATTTTTGGGGAGGACTAACTGGTTAGTATTGGTATCAATCCCCAGGGGGGAGTACCAGCTTCCCCCCTGGCCGCTACTACTCCAGATATGGACAGTTAAAATGTTCTGTGTCGCCTCACTTCCCTTGGATATAGATTGATAGGCAATTTTGCCCACTCCAAGGATACCTAGCTGTCACAAGCTGTTCTGAATAAGTTGACAGTTGACAACAACTATTTGGAATTTCATTTTCCATCAGGACTGTTGAAAAAAAATATTGAAATTTGCTGTCAACCATAGATTTACATGAATTGATTTTTATTTTCAAACTAATTTTTAATTTTTCAAAATAATTTAGTTGTTTCAAATTCTTTTCTTTTCAAAATCACTTTTTGGCCCTCTTGTGCCACTGTAGTCTTGTATGTGACATTTTGGTCCTCAATTCTTGGAAATTAGCTTATTAACATAATAAGCCCCCCCCCTCTTTCAAATATTATCCAGATTATTTTAAAGTGTTTCCATTTTTCTTTTCCAAACTTGATGGATGGCAATATAACATTTTCTTAGTTCAAACCTTACAATAGGGATCTGGGTTAAATGAGTAATGTCAGGTTTGCTAAAAGTCCCTTTTATCCCATGAAAAAAAGAATTTTGGGAATTATGTAAATTTCTCAACTAGATATGGTAATATAACATTTTCATGTACAACTATGTATAGAGGGTGGAGTTAGTAAAACGTTATGCTAGAAAAGGTAACTCAGTAAAAATCTGCCTGTCAGGACCCGAACCCACAATGTTCAGACTACAAGTCAGAGGTGTTACCAACTGAGCCAGCGAGCCAGTCAGTTATCTGTATTTGTATTTGAATGAGATCAGTGTTGAATGTGGACCAGTGTGGGTTCAAACCCCACATTATCTCATTTATGAATTATGTAAATTTCTCATTTCAACATGGGTATATAACATTTTCTTGCTCTACGGTGGATGGAGGGCGGAGTATAAGTGAGAAAACCTCCTTGGACCTCGGAGGTTTTCCATCACATATTTACCTCGTGAAAATTTGCTAGAAAGGTCCTAATGTAACATACATTGTGTATATAATGACTGATCCGACTGACCTACCATAATCTTTTGGGTGATGTTAACCAGCGAGATAAAGTACAGGGAGGGGCAAGTAGCTAAGATTGCTCACGGTCAGTGACACGGCATGGTGCTGCCACCTGGCGGATTTTCTCATTCTTAGAGAAAGATTTGAAGGAAATGAACAGTTGGTAACACATAGGGGACAGTTTTTCTTTGCCACTTAGAATTTTCGTATCAAGATAATTCCAAAAGGGTTGGAAAGTCTTGATCTTGTTCTTTGGAACCGAAAGGGTTTCTATTTGATATCATATAGGGAACAATTTTTTTGGGGGGTGGGAATTTCGGCAAATTTTTGGAAAAATTCCAAAATTTGGGGGGCCTATTTTCAAAACACCCCCTTTCAATATTGCAATAGTACATGGTTAGTTGGAAACTACATATCAAGGGCTTTCTAGCACTTTTTGAATCAAAGTGCTCTGATAATTCTAAGTAGGATAAAATAATTTTCTCAAGTTGGTCATTATTAGAGAAAATGTCCGGTTTGAAGAGTGACTGCCTAGTTGGTGACCTATAGGGGACAGTTTTTCGTTGCCACTTAGAGTTTTCGTATCAAGAAAATTCCAAAAGGGTTGGAAAGCCTTGATCTTGTTCTTTGGAACCGAAAGGGTTTCTATTTGATACCAGATAGGGAACAATTTTTTGGGGGGGGTGGGAATTTCAGCAAATTTTTGGAAAAATTCCAAAATTTGGGGGCCTATTTTCAAAACACCCCCTTTCAATATTGTAATAGTACATGGCCAGTTAGAAACTACACATCAAGGGCTTTCTAGCACTTTTTGAATAAAAGTGCTCTGATAATTCTCAGTAGGATAAAATAATTTTCTCCAGTTGCTCATTATTAGAGAAAATGTCCGGTTTGAAGGGTAACAGCCTAGTTGGTGACCTATGGGGGACAGTTTTTCTTTGCCACTTAGAATTTTCGTATCAAGATAATTCCAAAAGGGTTGGAAAGCCTTGATCTTGTTCTTTGGAACCCAAAGGGTTTCTATTTGATACCAGGTAGGGAACAATTTTTTTGGGGGTAGGAATTTCGGCAAATTTTTGGAAAAAATCCAAAATTTGGGGGCCCTATTTTCAAAACACCCCCTTTCAATATTGTAATAGTACATAGTCAGTCAGAAACTACACATCAAGGGCTTTCTAGCACTTTTTGAATCAAAGTGCTATGATAATTCTAAGTGGGATAAATTAATTTTCTTCAGTTGGTCATTATCAGTGTAATTTGCATCACTGCCATTAGTTCCTTATCTTCTCCCCAGGTGACCCATGGCAGAGAGATTAGACTGCTATGCTATGGCGATTCTCATCCATTGTACTATACCCCATGTGTTAACTGAACACAGCTTATTATTTTTTTTGGCACTGTTAATAAAGTACCATTCCTCCTAATAGTCTGGAGCTCTTTTGAGAACATGTGAAGGGTCAAAGCATTTTTGAGTAGAATAGTTTACTGAGTTGGAATAGGGTAATTTGGGCATGCCAAATTCAAATCTGCCATATGTCAAGACTTAAGTTCTTAATATATGCCCTAAATCTAAGATGGCCTCCACCTGGGCATAATTCTTGATTGAAATGCCAGAATTTCATCTGGCAAAATGCCCTTTTGGCAGCCATCTTGGATTTGGGAGGTATGGCAAAGACTGACGTCTTGACATATAGCAGACTTGTATTCAGCACGCACAAATTACACTATTTCAACTTAGAATCTACTACAAAACGCATATCACCTTTTTATAAGGCGTCTTTCCGAGATTTGGCCCCTGACTATAATACTTACCATGAATATCGCATGATGTTTGGGGTCGAAATGTTTATTCGACATTGACCAAGGAATCCTGAAGATTGTTTTTTCCGGGTTGGTCCAGTAGAAGCCATGTGTCTGGTTATTGTTGAGCATCAAGACCAGCCATTCCCGGAATTCTTTAGAAGTTTTTGGTTTTCCCGGGTTGGTTGTCTAGCAATAAGACGAAAAAGACTGATAGAGCATATTTCAGAATATTTCACTGTTTAGTGTTAACAACCAGTGTCGGATTGGTTCATGTAAGAATAAAACCTCAGAGACTATAATCTTGAGGATGAGATAACATTATGAATATGATTTTCTGTCTGAGCTAGTCAAGAAGAACGGTGGAGAATGAGAGTCTGTTTAGAAGACTCTTCTCTACAGGGACTAATCTTGAACTCTCAATGCTGACACTCTACACTGTGCTGTCATGAAAATAATTAGAAATCTTTAAGATATTATATTACAAGATAGTTTTTTTTTCTTTAAATATAGTATATCAGTAATAAGTCTATACTGGGGTTACTTTGGCTCACTTTTGCCATATTTCATTCCATAAGTTTGTGAAATACCAGGATTTGTAAGATTTATGGTTGTTATATTGTACATACCGTAAAACCTCTTTGATAAGCTGACCTCCCTTATAAGCCGACCCCCCAGTTTGAGAGAATTTATGAGCCAAATTTGGACTCATTTAAACATTGCTAAGCTATAATTTACTTGATAAAAAACCTCCCTTATAAGCTGACGCCCCAATTTGGGACAATGCTATAATGACAAAACACCAAAAAAAGGTCAGCTTATCAGAGAAGTTTTACGGTATACATTAATCCACTGGGCTCAAAAATATAAAACAAAAAATTCCGTTGGAAGGTTTTCAAATTGTCAATTTTACTGTGAGCCATAGTCACCCCGGCTTTAGGGGGGACTTTGGCTCAAAAGATCTTTGCATGGGCGCATAGGCCTACTATGGGCCTATGAGGGATGGATTAAAGTCACATGCATATGGGATGAAAATCTTGACATAAGTATATATATATGCTAATTTCAAAAGAGAACTTGATTATTAGCTACATGATTACACTAAACACTACGTGAATAGCAACATTTTAAAGATTTTGTCCAAAAAATAGCGGGGTATCGTTGGCTTGTTTTTTTCTGGTGGCACACATTTTCTCTGCTATGAGTTTCATAGGCCTGCACTGTCAAAATGTAGATAACAGTCATTATGACAAAGGATTGATATTAAATGTAAATCTTAAATAATAATCTTCCTTATTGAAGTCTAATTGAATTCTCCATGGCTTATCACCCCCTACGAGCCAAACGATTGTTGTACATACCTGTACTTGGGGAGAATCGGTCGGTTTCCTTGGTGCTGCCTTTGGTTTCTTCGGGTCCCACTCAGCATCGTCATCTACCGGATTCTGACGCTTGGTGGTCTTCTTCTTGTATAGCAGGCCCATTTCATCTAAGGTCTTCTTCACTTTAGGATCTTTTTCATATTTCTTCTCTGCTGTGTTGACTTGTGAGGATTTACCCTTCTCTTCCTTCTGCAAAAGATGTTCACAGGAAAGTAAGTACTGGTATGACCGAAAATAGATTGGCTCCAGAATGGTAATAAAAATGGGTCGTTTTCCAGGCAGCTTGGCGACCTGGTGCAATAACTTAAGCAACCTGGTGACTTTTGGACAAATTTTACAGTAAAAAATGGACTAAAAAGGCAAATTTTGACCTAAAACCTTTAATATTGGTGATTTGAGGGAGGGGGACCCCCTTGCACCCCTATGCAAGGCTAATTCTATTGAAATCTCCCAACCAGTCAATAAATGACTACTGCAAAGATCTGTGTATTACCCACAGGCTGGAAGCGAATCACATCCAGCTTTAATTTGATACCATGAACATGCCTATAACATAAACAAGGGTATTTTGTACTAAGGAACAGTAGATCTACTAAATTAACTAGCCTACCTGAACTACCTTTTCCCAAGTTGGGGATGTGGGTTATACTCAAGAATTCACAGTATTGGTATGGTATAATATATAGACAGAGCTGCATGCTAAAGTGATTAAGTCAGTGGTTATTGCACGAGTAGGTCTCAGCCTGTATTGTACTAGGCTAGTAGGGACAACAGGCCAATCATAAATATTGTTCCTAAAAAATCTTGCTATACATCACTAGATAGCTTAGATAATTACGATGTCAGAAAGCATAGCATCTTTTCTGTAATGTAAAAATTGGATTTTTGAGAGAATTTCTCCCAAAAAAACATAATGATAAAAAGTGCATTTAAGGGCTCTCAACAGGTTTGTATAAATTAACACATATGCATGCATTATTTGACACAGATATGTTGAGACTATACATATTGTACACTAGATTGATCATATTCAATGTTTCTATCAGATTAGTTCCATTTTGGAAGGTTTCAGAGGCTATGGAGTGCAAATGGAACAAAAACGTTCTTTATTCTTAAAACAGCATTATGGGATGGAAAAAGAACACTTTTATAACTTTTGGTAATTGGAGTTTAATCTAGGGGTCATTCCCTGGGGAACTTTTCTTTCTTTTAGCTATATCTCAATTATTAACCCTTTGGGGACGGCCAAATATTGATACAACTAGCTGGGAGGACGAGATTTTTTGCAGGAATTTCCCCTAAGGACGAGGCTTTGCTGAATCCCATAGAGTTATGATGACTATAGTCGATGCTCGCCCTGCCATGGCATCAACTATAGTCGATGCTCGCCCAGCCATGGCATCGACCCGACTATAGTTGATGCTAGCCCACAAAGGGTTAAGCTCTACAGAGCTGTTCAAAGTAGCATCGTTACTTGAAAATTGATGATTTTTCATGAAAAATGGCCAAAATCCCCTATTTTCCCCTATTTTCAACAATTTTTAAGTGACTATGTTACTTTGAACAGCTCTGTAGAATACACACTAAGTTTCGCATTACACAACCTATTTTTGGTAGTTTTGGACAAAATCTGGACAAACCATCTAGGATACATCAACTTCAAGGTGTTTTCTTTCAGTTTCCATCACTTTCAATGAGACAGGGGTTCAGAAAATTGAATTCCTCCATGGACCAAAAATATGTTGCAGTCCCATAGACTTAACATAGGATGATAAAAATGTCATATTCCACTGCTTATTTTGGGTAGTTGCATCCAAAATTCTGACAAACCAGCTAGGATATACTAACTTCAATATGTTTTCTTTCAGAATCTGCCACTTTCATTATGATAGGTCTTGAGATAATTGAGTTACCCCATGGACCAAAAATGTGTTACACCATTAGTTGATTTTGAAATTAGAGCAGAAAACACCAGTGGCGCCCTCTGTAGTGCACTGTGGTGCCCACACTAGATCGAGCCCCACTCGTGCAATAACCACTGAAGAGGTCGGTTTTAAGTTACGATCTGGATTTATTCCAATAGATAGGCTATGCAGTCCATATTTCTTTATTTCCAAAGCATAAGTTTACTTCCCCAGTATTTGTTTACTTCCACTCCATCGCCATTTTGAATTCCATGCAGATCACGTGAAATAAGAGAGTGCTAATTTTTTAACAACAGCGGAGGGGGGTTGGATTTGGGGTGGGGCAAAAAATTTGGACCCCTTGACTGGGGGAGGGGGGTAAAAAATTTAGATCCCTCTAGGGGGGACCAAAAAATTCCACCTGTTTTGAGTGAAAAAAAACCTACACAGTAATGCCACACAGGGGCGCGAATGCGGCACGATTTTTGACCCAGCGGTGGAGGGGGTAAAATATTTCGACCCCGCTAGCAGGGGAATGCATGTAATCTCACTGCCTCCCCCTGTTGTTAAATAATGAGCACTCCCTTTATTACTTCCTTTATTTGTGAGTAATAACTTTTTAAACAGGGCCCCTGGGGACTGGAGGTGCGGCAATAGGCCTACAGGGGCAGATCCAGGACCTTGAGGAAGGACCGTAAAATAGTGCTCAGGTTTTAACAACATCGGGGAGGAGCATTGAGATTTTGTGTGGAGGGCGTGAACAGTTTTCACCCCCCATAGAGGGCGCTAAATCCCCGCTCCTCCCCGGTCGAAAACGGTCACGCGATTGCGCCCCTTTGTAGCATAGTAACTCACTTTTTTTTTTAGCTCAAACCAGGTGGAATTTTTTTACCCCCCCCCCGCCCCCAAAAGGGTTTTAAATTCTTTACCCCCTTCCGGTCAAGAGGTCCAAATTTTTTACTCCCCCTCCCCAAATCAACCACCCCCATGTGGCTAAAAAATGAGCACTTCCTAATTAGGGAGTGTTCATTTATTAGTTACAGGGGGGGGCGTAAAAATGTCAGCACCTGTTAATCAAAAAAGCCCGCCCGTTCAAAGTGGGGGGGGGGGGGGGGGCGCAGTGTTGCCGAAAGCCGGCGTAGAAACTTAATGGCCGGCGTAGGGCTTTAGGACGCAGGCCACAATGGCCTGCCATGATCTCAGCTTCCTAATGGTGAAAGAATTTCTCAAATCAGCCAATTAGAAGCGAAGATAGGGCCATATTTGTAAAATTGAATATTTTTTCAATTTCTTTTAAGTTTGTGCCTGTTTATGAAGGTACCTTGAAATATCAAAATTTGTATGGCCTGCGTGAGAAGGAAATGGCCTGCGTAAGATGCCAAGACGCAGGCCACCTTGGCCTGCGTTGAAAAAAGTTTTCTGCAACACTGGGGCGAAATTTTTTAATAAATGAACACTCCCTTAGGACATATTTGGGGAGGGTTCATTATCTATGGCAGGGGTGGGGGTGAGCATTTGAGGGGGGGGCAATATTTTTTAGGGGTATTCAAAGGGGGGGGGGGCTTTTTTTTTTTACCCTATTTGAAATGTCGCGACTTTTGCTTACAACCTGTGTTATATTCTACCTAATTATGTCAATATTTCAAAATTTCAGAAATCTTTCTCAAACTCCCAGCAAATTTCTCACTGCATCACTTTAGACACTCGGAATCCCCCACCATTTTGCCAGTCTTCAAAAAATCGCCGGCCTCATGAAAGCACTGGGAGAACGTGAGCTTCCAATTCATAAGCGCTGGGGCCCTTAAACTCAACATTAGGCCTATGTAAGTTGAAAAACAGTGATCGAGTGTCTAAAGTATAGAGGTTTGACTATAATCACCCACCAGCGAGTATATCGAGACTTTTACACTAAAACACCTTACAAGGTAGTAAATTGTAGGTAATAAAGTGCCCAGGCCAGTGGCGGATCCAGGAATTTTGGAAAGGGGGGGCGCTGTAATACCTACAGCATTGGGGGTGTTGGACAATCTAAATTAAAATGTACAGAAAAATAGGGGGGGGGGGCGTGCCCCTTGCGTTCCCCCCCTGGATTCGCCCCTGCAGGCATATTAGTATATGCCAATGTTGTGTTTGTAATTAAGTTAAAAACGATCTAGGGTGGGGGGGGGGGCGCTTTTTTTCAACCTATTCCAGGGGGGGGGGTCCTTATTTTTTCAACCTATTCTGAAGGGGGGGGGGATTTTTTTAGACGTATTTGATTTGCCAAACGCTCACCCCCACCCCTGCCATGTCAGTGCCATAAAGGAGTGGTCATTTTTTAACAACAGGGGAGGGGTTGGTGGATTTGGGGGGGGACCAAAAAAATTTGGACCCCTTGAAGGGGGGGACCAAAAAAATTTGGACCCCTTCTGAGGGGGGACCAAAAAAATTACACCCTTTTTTAGCGGAAAAGCCCGCGCGTTACTATAGCTCAAAGGGGTCGAACGCACTCAATTTCAACCTGCCTGGAGGGGGGGACTGAAAAAATTTCGACCCCTCTGGCGGGGGGGACCAAAAAAATTCTGACCCGCTCGCGCGAAAATCCACCGACCCCCCCCTGTTGTTAAAAAATGACCACTCCCTAATGGCATAAATAATGAATCCCAAAATAGTGTTTTTTTTTAAACACAACATTTTGGGGGGAAAAGTGCCTATAAAATCGGCACTGGTAGATGCCCTGCCCCCCACCCCCACCCTAAATCCGTGCCTGTAAAGTCTGACAGTCATAATACATTCTTGTGATGTGCTCCCAATGTGCTCAATAGCTCGCGTCGCTGTCATGCACCCCCTCAGTCACTCAGTGACTGCACGCTGGGCTGCACGCGTCATGGCCGCGTCCGCGCGCCACATGGCGCGTCCCCCCGGCTGTCAACCCAACCCCTCCCCGCCTCCCCGCGCCTCGCCCCCGCCAACCTACACCTCCGCGGCCCGGGCTCCATGATGGGGGCGCCGTGGTCGCGCTACTGCCACCGTAAATACGTGTTAAAATGGAAGTGTTTACCTTTGCTTGTGAGGCCCGTTTAGACATTGTACGTTTGTCAATGTGCCTATGCACACTGGCTAGATGCGTTGCATTTGTAGTCTGCGAATTTCGTCAAGAACTGCCCATGTAGGGGGATGCAGAGTTCATCAGTGTACAGTGTCAGTTCCCGCGCTTCTGGTAGAGTGACGTCACTGTCACTGGTGTCAGTGTGTCAAATGTCCCAACTCACTGTCAGTGTGACTGTCATAGCACTGCCTGACCACCGGCCAGAACTAAGGTCAGAACATTATGAGCAACTCATGAGCAGCAACCTATACAATTACCCCTTAATTCTCTATATAGATTATAAAGCCTAAAAAATATTAGGGGGCAATATATTTTTTCTAAAGCTATAGATATTTCCCAACTCCATTTCACCATTTGGGCCAACGTTGGGCCCACATGGCCCTAATGGGCAATGCCAGTGGATGTAGGCCCAGCGCCCGGGGCCAGTGGGGCCAGCCGGGCCAGCGTAGGGCCAACGGGGCCAGCGCGGGGCCAGCGGAGGCCAGCGGGACCACCGGGGCCAGCGGAGGCCAGCGGGGCCAGCGGAGGCCAGCGGGGCCAGTGGAGGCCAGCGCGGCCAGCGGTATACGGGCCCGTCCATAAATGATGTCACACTAATTTAGGCCATTTTCATGACCCACCCACCCCCCTGTCACACTTTGTCACACATCAGCCAACACCCCCTAGAAAATTATGTCACAAATGTGCAGACACCCCCCCCCCCCCCCATCCATGCATGAGTTAGGTATCTTATCAGAGTTCATACATGTATGCGTTGTGATTAGGCTAAGCAATAGAATAATATTATCATGTATTGAATATATTCTTACCCAAGTGCTTGTTCCAAAAGGTTTATGTTACTTAAATGGATTTAAATCACACTGGTCAAATAGGCCTATTACACCCAGGCAAAGAATGCACCCGGACTTTCACATTGGCCCGATCTCGTGAGACACAGCCATCAGTCAAATTATGCAAGTCTTTCTAAATGGGTGCTGTCATAGCATATATTCACTAGAACACTGTCCAAAGTGACAATAACCTATTCACATTAGTATTCATGAGTTTAGTGAGTGGTTGTTATGGAACAAGGGGGGGGGCAATACTACCTTAGTAGTAATTTATTGATATAAAGGCGCACTGAACCCACGACGTCATTTGCGTACAAAACTCGGCAGGGCTAGGTCCTGAGCTCAGTGCGCCTTTAAGGTCCATCATGTTCCACCCTAGCATGAATTTTATGGTTCAGCGATCCTCGATCCATGGATCCCTAACAGTGTTGACAGGAACAACAGGTGTGCCACTGTTATCCTGTGACTCCTCAGGTTTTAGGAGACCAGTAACACATGTCTTTGCATCCGAAGTGACTAACTTAATGGATGCCAGTTACAATCAACATTCCTTACACATTATTTTGGATAGCTTTAATCCTGTACATTAGGACATGCAAAGTCACAGGTCCAATGAATAGAGGTCACCAATGCGTGTATTATGAGACATATGGCCCATATATGTATAATTATTGCTAAATAATTTTGGTCCACATTGCATCAAAAAGATAATAGTTTATGATGAAACAGATATCACAGGAAATCTATTTGATACAAAATTACTACCTGAAAATGGTAAGTTAACAAAGAGGTTTTCATTACAAACAACTCATGTTTGCATTTTATAGGATGGATCAACTCGTTGACTCCAGCTATAGATAAGCAATGGATGTGGCTGTGGTTCCTGTGTTCCTCACCAGGGGGCACGACGGTTGACCTACTTTGTGAGCTGCTCACTGATTGGCTATGAGTGGCTGGACAACAAAGCGTGTGATTGGCTATCACTCAGGAACCATGACTACTTCTTTCTGTTGTGCTCTTACTACAAAAGAGCAGCTCATGAGTTTCTGGGCCAGTGGCTCTTGAGATTCCAGACTGTACGCTCGCTGTCAACTAATTTATAATTTCATTTTTAGATTTCCTTTTAAAATACAGATGCTGTTGTGAACGCTATCATTATATAGAGATAGGTTTTTGTGGGAATTTGTTACCCAATGGTATCGTTTTTACGTAATAAAGAGACTATATGGCCATGTGATATATCTCTTCTCTTCGTTCACATGTATTTATGAGAGTCATTAATACAATAGTAATTGCTATTAAAATATTGGTAATTATTTACTACAGAAGTAATTATTGTAAATAATATATTATAGCATTTTATATACCTCCGCTTGGGTATAAACAAGATTTGCATACCGGTAGATTATTAATTATATTGGACTACCGATCATGGGCATCAGATAATTTATATTATATTAGTTACCTGTAGTTACCTTGGTAACTCATTATATGTAATAATATTAATATTAGCCCACAGCAACTATTTATAGATATCTCTTATTCTGGTACGCTGTGGCATATTTGAATAAGATTGGTCTCCTTCACTCCTGGTTGTTAAAACTAGCTGAAAGGATGGGACTATACAGTGGCGCCATCTTGAGAAAAGGGGGGGTCATTAAGATAACCCGAAAAGTGGGTATTTTAACATTACAGGTAAAAATACTCAAAGAAAAGGGTGGTGTCTAAGCAGTTCTTCCCTTTGTTCAATGACTATATAGGTCTCTGATCTATGACACGGACAGATTTTTTTCAACAATTTCTTTCTTTTCCAGATATTTTTCGGCAGGCTTTTCCCCCCGGATTTCTTTTGTGAAAATTGTATTTCGAAAAGCATTTTTCTTGAGAATTATCATAAATTGGTCATAAATCATTAATATCAAGAGACATTTATCATCAGGTCCGGGAAATGAAGGGAAACCCTCCCCAGAGCCGTTATTTACACCAGTGTTAATTTTTACAACGCAGGTAGGTGTGAAAACATTGCAGGGCTCACTGCCTACTGGGTGAAATGGAGGAGCACAGAGGGAAAGTCTATAGAAAAAGCTTATTTATATGTGATTTCATGGCAATCACCTGTATGATTCACTATTCCCCATGTATGATTCAAGAGCATACACTAATCTATCTTATGGGATATTTACATTTAACAGCAAATTGATAGAAAATTCAGCAAATGGGTTATAAGAAAACCGTTGCTAATTTTAGCCCTGTAGTGTTTATGCTACAAGCAAAACCGTTGCTAATTCTAGCCATGCAGTGTTTTCAGCTGGGGAGGGTTTTCCTTTTTACCGGACCTGATCATACACATAGTGTATCACATCTGGTATTGCTAGGAAGGCATCCTTCATTACAAGTGATTTTAATATGTTCAATGGATGAGGGCTTATTTAGCTTTATACCTCTGACTAGTTTCATAAGAGCACCATAGCCTATAGGTTGAACAATATCACATTTTTCAAAGCGTTAACATGTGGTGTGCTGACATATGGAGCAGATGGTGGCAGATCATGAGCAAGCTTTTGACAATATTCGAGAAAGATTCATTAATAATTATAATCTGCACAATCTTTTGGTGGGAATAGTTGACCAATGGAGTTGTTCCTTAGTTTCTCCTGGCCACCTTAAACATTTCATCTCTGTTCCTCATTTCCAGTAGTCAGTGGGCATGTAGAGTCAATGCACTTTCTTATACACTTTGGTACAGCTTTCCACATTTCACATGGGTCAACAACATTAGCAATACTGTTCCAATCCTGATTTTGCAGTCTGTTTTTTAAAGTGAAAAAGTCATAATTTCTGTATGAACGGTTTTCTTTTGAATTTTAGTTCTAATGCATTTTAGATTCATAAAAATAGGTGGGTGATCTGAGATGTAAAAATCAAGCACCCCTTATCTTTGCACAATGTGTACATTTGTATAAATGTGATCAAGTAAGGTACCAGATGTGGAGCGGGTTGGTTCTGTTATTGATTGAAATATCTCATTGTTGGTTCTATTCTTTAATACAGTTGCTTTAAATCTGTCAGTTTGTTATATATAGAATTCATATCCACATCTTTATTAGGTCTATAACACACATATATTTTCATATTCAATATTTCCTACCTCCACATCAATGCATAATATCTAATACTCCCTGTTTATACTAGATGAGGCTCGATCTACCTGTGCAAAGTTCCTACCCAATACTGTAGTCTTTCCTCTTGTATTTACACGTATGTTACTATTGTAGCCCCTCCTCACCTTCCTACCTGACCCTGTGCCCCCCTCCCCATGCACATCTACATCCCCTCCCTAGCTTATTACCCTTTTTGTGGCATCTCCTCCTACATGTACACATCCCACCTCAAAGTGTAGGCATTTTCAAAAGTCCTTCTCCAGTAACCAAGCACTGAAAAACCATGAAGGAAGATGCCAGGGAAATCAAAAGAAGGTAATGGTTGCTAGACACACAAAAAACACCACAAACTCTTTACAAGCGGTAATGGGCTATACATGTGGCTTGTGCGACAAGCAATTTGGAACTATGAATATGCTTTTCAATTACATTGGAAGATTCATTATTTAGATACAAGTAATGAGCAGTAGAATTGTAAACCGTATTCTTTTAAGTGCACCACAAGAAAGGAATTGCTAAATCATATAAAAAGCCATGGCCCTGCCCCTATAAGCCGCATCAGCGATCTGATTCGCGTATTAGCCGCGGCTTATACGCGAGCTTTTACGGTATTTATCATTCTGTAGCTGAATGTGATTTCCACTGGAAAGGTATTCCTTGGGAGACTGATACTTTAATCCGAACTCCCTGGGAAACCATTGAAATAAATGAGGAAGGAGAAGAAGAAATCCTAATGAATGACAATCTTAAAGCATTGTTCGATGAGAACAGAGCTACAATAGGATGTGGGCATGACAAGGGACCCGTAGAAGGTATATACAATTACCCCATCAATGACTACCACGATGGGGATATACAGACCCACCTACTCTACTTTGAAAATATTGTTGAATGCGAGGAGCATGCTATCAGATTAATTTTTGCATCATTCTCCCGACATGTCACATCTAGAGTCTATAAATACTATGCCCCATACTTTGTTCTGTCACCAATATAAACTACATGGTGTACAGAATTGGGTTTCCTATAGGCAAACCTACTGGTGAAAAGAAAGTTGATGACTAGTGTACAGGCAAGGGGAAAGGGATATCCAACGAAAATGTCAACTTTAAAATTGATATCATAAGCTTTCCAGTGATATATTACACGAGAAAATATCATTTCTAGTTTTTGAAAAATGGCTATATGAATATCGGTGGTCATTGCTCTATCCAAAACCCAAGTAAGCTCTAAGTGTCATACTTTCCTAGATATCTCTATCTAATTAGCATAATTAGCATAATTAGAAAATGACCAAACATTTTTATCCTCTAGGCAATAGATTTTCATCTAGAAATGATAATTCTATACTGTTTTGACCATAGTAATCCTCGTGAATCATTCTATCAATGGGCTACTTCATTTTCCTTATTTGGAATGAAAATCACGTTTCCATGGCAACCCATATCAACAAAGACACCCATTTAGGCTCTAAAACGTTCTTTTTACATTCCAAATAAGGAAGCTTTTCATCAAAAATAGAATGTTTTATATAGAATTACTGAATTCTCCAGGAAAAAGTACTGAAAAGGAAATATTAGCTTGTTTCTTCCATTTTAGGCCATGGTGGAGCCCCCTGGTGGCTAAGAATGGTACTAATCCCGCGGGGATACCCCTTTCTGCTTGCCTGCTCACATCTACATCATCAAGAAGCAATATACATTGTCTCTATGGTCCACTATCCCTTCACCACTAAATTCTATACTGCTAACTTATGTTTCTTCAGATACCTCACATACACTCGCACATATACACAAAGAGTAGAACGGGCTACCACTTTGCTCTATGAAGAATGGAAATTCCATCAAGAGAGTGCTGGGGTTGAGTTGAGTAATCCAACCAAATTCAAAGGTATGACTCTTGATGATCTTCCCATTCTCGAAGAATTGTTTTATGCATCTATAGAGGTCTACAACTTTCTCATTGATGGCACCTGTAATAAGGTGTACTCAAGCTACCTTCCTCATTGAGATGATGATGTGGATCATCCTCTAGAAATGAATCTGAATCTGCATGGTAACCATTTCAGTGTGATTACACGATGGGATGACTAGACATCTTCATTTTCATACAGAAACTGTTTCAAATTATTTGGTTGTGCAGATAACTTGAAAACACACAATGTTGTTCTAACAAGGTAGATTACCAGTTTCTAGAGGGTTTATATAAACCCATCCATTCCATGTTTGAAGAGCTATTGGAGGATCTAGGCATTGAAGTGGAGAAAAAGCTGCAGAAATTCCCATACTTTGCGGTACCGGTATACAACTTTGAGTCGGTACTGTTTAAGGTCACGTAAGACGCAGGGTAAGTTAGTGGGAAATATCTGAAGATGGGGAGAATGAAGACAGGGAAGCAGGTCCAAAATCCAGCTGGATAACCAGCATGTCCCCGTCCTTGTTCGAATGTGGAGGGGTTTGAAACCCCTTACAGCATTGTGGATACAGATATTGATGGTTTAGTGGGGGGAACGGTAGACTATCTACGCACAATTCAGACATCAGTAGTACAACTTACAAAACAGAGATGGCAGGCTAAGTTCAACAAATAAGCAGAACTTGGGAATTATTATCCTGCCTCAGATTAAGGAGATGACAGGCCCCTGTGTCACAGCTATCTTATCACACTAGAATAAAGTATAGCTATAATTTTGTGACCTAATCAATCTAATCAAACAACAAATAATAATAATAAAACTTTTTTATTCGTCAATACAACATCAAATAAACACTTTTTGTCCATCAGTTCAGCAGAATATGAAATATGCTAGAATGTATCAAAACGACTTTTGAATCGCATCCAAAAACAGGTGTGCATATTTCAGACTGTCGGGCTGCTATCTATAGAGCATATCATTGTCTCCTACCTGTAGTAGACGCGGCAACTTAAGTTCCATCTGCAATAAATAGTTGACATTTCAGAGTATGATGCTGCCAAAACATTCTTCCATTCATTTATATTATCATAATCATATCAGATAACAAGTCTTTCACAGGTGCAACTCCACCTCCAGATTCTGAGTCACTTCATAGATAGACCTGTGAAGGTAGGAAGTAGATTTCAAGAACGATTCCCCTTATTTATCATCAGAATACCATCATTAGAAGATAACGATGGAAGCACTGACAGGTAACCATTATATATATATAATATATACAATATATATATATTGGGTAAATATCATGGTCCATCTTCACTTTGAATAATGCTAGATTAATGGATATGTGTATGTCATTGGCCAAGTACTTTTGAATTTAAAACTGACAAGGTTCTATCATAAAACAGTTTCTAATACCAATTTCAGATGTATACAGTGGAGGAATGAATGAGACAACAGCATTATCCAATACTACAAATAACACCCAAGTTGAGGGAGTTCCAGCAGTGGTCAATTCATCATCCCTTGTGGTGATAATATATGGTACCTGTATTGGAACATTCATTCTCACAGCCAACGTAATACTCCTAGTCACACTTCTACGATTCAAGTCAGTATACTTGAAGGATTCCACACGTTACTTCCTCATGAATAAATGCTTGAGTTATATACTAGAAGGTATGGTGTACATTTGCTGGCCTCATGTACCCTTGAAGCATTGTCTTTACTTCATGGTGGTTGCAGTTGCCTCTCTACGCAGCATCATCTGGGGCATGTTTCTGTTATCACTAGACAGTTTCATCACAATCTTCCGACCCTACACCCACAAATTCATCATGACTTCCCGCCTTGCCAAGGCTCTTCTCATTCTTCTCTTCTTGACACAAGTAGTGTATATTGTCCTCTACTCACTGTTTGGACAGACCAAACCTCCTCTGAGTCGTCCCTACTGTGTCACTGACGATGGCGCCCAAGGGCCAGTGTCCTTAGTAGTTCATTCTGCTCTAGGTATTATGATCATCTTTGCGACCTTAATTATGCAAGCTGCCGCTGCCCACTACTTGTGGAAAAAGTCTAACATGGTGAAGCCCAACAACACTAACCAGCCTGCACTACCCTCAGTGTCACATGCCGTCAGTGCTGCATCACAGCCAAACCCTGCAGGAAACAAGGCGAAGAAGCAGCCCACACGTCTGGGTCGCCTGGTTCAACTGCTGGCTGTTTCTGCCATCTGCACCACCCTCTGCTGGCTACCATATTTTGCTACAAACGCAGCTTACTACCTAGGACTACTGCCTATCAGTAAATCTGTCATGCTGAAAATGAAGGGTTACTTTGGAGCTCTGAATGCAGTGGATGGATTGCTTCAGCCATGCATTGTGATCATGATGAGTAAGGAGCTGAGGGCGGCTGTAAAGAAGATGTTCTGCAAGAATGGCTGAGGCTTGGATGGTGGTTTTGTCAGCAGCATGTGGAGGTACTAAGACATGAACAGCATCAACTTCATGCATGGGTTAATAACAATGAGACTGTGAGAGACAATATAGTATATGAAATATAGATATCTAGACCTTTCAGTTAGCTATATATATTCAAGTGCTATATAACTTCAATATGTAACCAAACTGTGGAAATATAATAAAGAGCAATCAAATAGTTATTGTTAAAGGTTGTGGTTGATTTATCAGACTCTTGACTTATTTATTCAGAACTTACAGTTGAAGCGTTTGAGGACTGCTTCTCAGTTTGACATTCTTGACCTGATAAGATGCATCTTCTGACCTCAAATAAACTATTATATAAAGCTTATGATGTCACACAAACCCGACACTGTCCTTTTTTTTTCGGGAAGCATGAATTAGTGGATAATGATGCAAGTCAATATGAGCAGGTATCAATAAGGCTAAACTGTGAGTGATTAATGTAACAACCAGCTGAACCATCGCAGGTTATACCAAAAGTAACATGAGTGACATAGGAACTTTAGTTACTCTGAGATGCGAAGAAATCTCAGCACATTTTCTTCAACTTCAAACATTGAGATATTCAAAAGAGTGTCTATAGGCCTAGTCACATGCTCCTCCATACTCATGAGAACCTTGTCATGTTTAGATACCTTGAGAGGTACAACAATGATGACTGCAGCTTTGACAAAATGCTGAAGCTACATGCAGATCTACATCTTTCCTACACAAAAGCAACGTGCGAATAAAACTAAGTAAGTCCACTGGCCAATTTCCTCCCTCTCAAATAATTATTGGAACCTCCAATGCTATGGTGCCCCCTGTTGGATGGAGTGGGCACACCTCATCGCATTCTCTATCAGGGCATCAATGTCCTAGCATATGCTTGGTCTATAACAGTTATTTGAAACCAGTTGCATAAATTTAGCTACATAATTCTAATGGTGGTCAAAGATTACCCTATCTGCACATATAGGTTTAATATTGACTGCGATGGAATAGCCGTCTCTTCTCTTGCGGTGGAATGCCAACACAGCCCATGCAAAACCAGTTATGTAACTACAGATTTATCTACATTCTAGTGATGGAATAGGGTTATTTTCCAAGATCTTTTTCGTTTTTCTTAGTCAAAGTGACTAAATTATTTATCAAAAATAGTAAATCACACTAACAGTTGGCCAAACTACGGGAATGTAGCACCAGATGGCAGCACTAGAGATTTCTGAGGCATTTATCTACGCGACAACATTGTTATTGCGCTTTTTATCATGTTTAAAGTTAGCTTTTTCTAATACTGAATATAATATGGGGTGTAAAATAATCTGTTTATGCATCTTCCTAGCCAGATTTTTAAATAAATAAATGAATAATGATGTCCGGCAACGCAATGCAAGTTCCAACTTTTAAATGATGATTAGTCGCAAATTGCTAGGATAGGATAGGACGTTTGGACACAAGCTTTGCCCTATGCTTTGGCTCAAAAGTTAGTTCGACCACCTAAGTTTTTCTATCATTTCAAAATCATCTTTTTCAGTGTGTTGGTTAAACTGTCTTCAGGTGAGAACAGCTGTACACTCCATCCACCAAGGGGAGCCACAGGTGAGGCAGGACCAGAGATCTGCATGCGGTAATCCTATTAAAATACTTGAAAATAACTCCCCATACACTTTGATTGCCAAGGGATAAGGCTAACTTGTGGATATCTAAAGTGGAGTCTCATAGTATTATTAAATCTTTCTCTTTCATAAAAATAAAACCTAGCAGTGAAATGCGACGGTGTTAACTTTTACCTTTGGGTACTCTTCTTTATGATAAAGACATGTCAATGAAAATCCTATAGCTGTAAATACATTGAAAATTATGGGTTATCGGTTGATTGTAATACCCAATAAAAAAAATCAATCAGACAATGGGTGAATTGTAATATTTTATTACTGTGGTATATCCTTCGTAATGTGATCTCCGGACTCTTTTGATTGCAAGTTTGATTGCTACAGTAATCACCAATAGATAGATATTTACGTTTTAGAGCAACCGATCAAAGCAATCAGGCTGTAAATGGACCAATATGCCATACACATAGAAGCTATAATAGTATACCCAGACAGCAATGTTTTAATGCGGCCAATAATGGGGCTAATTTCGGAAAGATTTGGGGTTTAGTCATTTTTACGCAAGGCTGCCTGTGGTAACCAGATAGGCTCAATTTCAATTCATTTAGATACATTGCAATTTTTCTGTGACTGTTTTAGGATACATGCAGCTACATTGCTGCTACGTACCACTAGCTCTGACTGCTAGGTCCCTTTAATGTAATATAGCTTTTTGGCTTCCACATGGATTGCTCTTATTTTTAAAGTCATATTGAAAATGGTAACATGGGATGGTATTGGTCCAGAAGTTGCTTATCAGTAATGGTATGAACTGTGATACACTAAATTCATCATTATTGCATAATGTGCATCATATAATATGTACATATATATATATATATATATATATATATATATATATATATATATATATATATATATATATATATATATATATCTGTATATTTCTCATGCCACAGTAGATTAGATCACAAAGAGGCTGTGATAAATATAATCTCACAGTATGCGTGCCTGGAATGATTAACCCTTTAATGTTGTCATCATGCATGAATGCGGCACTGGCGAGTTACTCGCCGATGCCACGTAAATGCATCATACTGGCCCTATGGAGTTGATGACTCCTGAAGGGTCAGTATGATGCATCAATGCAGTGCCAGTGAGTTCCTAGCACTGCATTATTGCATCATGATGATAAATAAGCATGATGCATTAAGGCAACATGATGCCCTAAAAGGGTTATTAAAGGGGACTAGGTGATTGAATGGGGATGAAACTAAAGTTCTGCCTATTCCTTTTTATCACTGTTACAAAGGATGTGGGTTTATTTTTACCAAATCTAAAGGAAAAGATATTAAAATATTGAACTGAGCTAATACATTGTAATGGAAATAAAAGGGCATATTTGTTAGCATATATGGCTATATGCCTTAGTCATAAAATCTACATCACTGGTGTTTGTATGTAATACAAAGACAAACGTCAAAACAATGTTTTATATAGCGAACATAATTATACATCATTAACCATTTAGCGACAGCATGATGCACCAATGCAATGCAAGGGAGTAACTCACTGGCACTGCCTTGGTGCATCATGCCAACCCTTCAGCTGCATCTGACAGGGTGTATAAATGCATCCCTTGTCAGTTGACTGCATCACTTGTCAGTTAACTGCATCACTTGTCAGTTAACTGCTGGTACTGTTTAATGGCATAATATATATTAACTTAGTATGCTGCCCTTCACAGGTTCAAACTAATTAGAACATATAATGCAGTTCGTGAAGAGAAACAACCCATTAGCATCATTTATAGTCTTCCTTGGTGGGACTGGTTCAAATCATATGACACAGTTAAACAACTTCAGGTGATAGCAACATCCCCTAAATGATAAGCCTCTGACAACAGAATGGGTAAAATATTTTCATGTGGAATCCTGGTAGGCTTTCATAGTTGTCAAGATGAAACATAGTCTGCATACAGAAATGCCCAGTTTCCTCCTTGGCGAAATGGGAGGATATGTAGAGGGTCTATAATGTTGCATTGCTTATACTGGTATATGTGTATGATACATGTGTCCTAGTATAAATATTCCTGGTCAAGCTATGCAGTGTACTTATCATTTGTAGTAAGTCTCAATCAGAGTGAAATCTTACTGAAGCCATCATAATATGGTATACCATTATTAAGTAACATTGCATCCGTTAGTTGTGTACAAAACAATCTTGGGAAAGGTCAATCCGTCCTCACATTAAATGTCCATGATATCTGGGGTCTGTTACAAAATAGTATCCATTTAGATCCGATTGTCATTAATTAACAGACCCCTGGGACCTTTCCTATATAGTTGTAATCCTCCATTGAGAAATGGCTGTAGTACTGGCGTAGTCTGATATGATGAAGTATATATACATGTGAAATGGTTGAAGGAATGGTGTTTAACATCATTAATGTCATACCTGCAATAGAAAAAATACACCTATGTAATTTTATACTTGAAGCTCATAGTCATCTACATGATATGAATAAAGCAAATAATGTTTATCACATAAACCCCATAAACTTTCAGATCCCCATAGAAGACCCACCAACAAATGATTACCCCAAAAAAGTGCATGGCCAGTCAAAGAAGGATAGTAGGGTAGATTTACCTTGAACATCTACGAAAAGGGACCTTAGTGCAGGGTGCATTAAGGTCCCTTTTCGCAGTACATGTCACATTTGTAGTTGTACCTTTTCAATTATGCTAAGCTATTTATGTGTGTACATGTAGGACAGTATCATTATTCTTACCAACATTACTTAATAGGAGGATTATCATGCATGCTTATCTACAAATTTAAGTGTCTGACTCCGAGTATGCATGCATCTGACCCATGGTGAATCTACCCAATGAATGGCTCTAGACCCCTAAATTTGATATGGCGACATGGGCATTTCTTAAAATCGACATGCACCATGAGGCCAGTGACATCTGACATGAGGCTTAAAATGATAGTGACATGGGACATCGACAGTTCTTAACAGAGCCTTATCAAGCGACATAGACATGCAACATGGTCATTTCTTAAAACCGACATGCCACATGGGGACCCCCAATAATAAAGAGTGGTAACCTACTGGAGTGGTGTCTTCTGTGATGTCGTCTAGTGCCTCCTGGGTGCGGGAGCGGCTTGGGTGTCTGAACGTCTGCATGGGACCGTCCACATCCATGTCCTCCGTATAGTCCTCCGTGTGACCAATCAAGTCCCTCCTCTCTGGGGCCGCCACACGTACCACTCCAATCTGTAGGCATTGCATGAAGCATAGCATTTAACAGAATTAATTAACTATGAAAATTCCTAAATTATAATGAAACAAATTAATATTTAAATTTGATCATTACATTTTTGGTAGATTTTTGCAAAAAAACTTGATTGAAGTGACATAAGATTTGTGTTGTATTTCAATTTTCAATCTAAGAGGGTATTGCAATATGTGGATCAGCAAGGTAACCAGGACCCCTGTGAGGGATTTTAGTACCAACTTTGGCCACCAGGCCATTTGGCCAAACTGGTTCATTCAAAATATTACAAAATGACTACATTACTTTTTTATGTATATCATAATAGACCACTTTAGAAAATTCCATCTTTGGTAAAATCCTTCGATGTTTGGAATGTAAAAAGGACGTTTTGCATCTAAGTTGGTGTAGTTGCACATATTGGTTGGTATATACTGAAACACAATTTTCCTTCTAAATCTTGAATATTAAGTTCAACTGGATACACAGGTTGGGAACAGTAGCTCCTCATGGGCTATTAAGCTAAAACAGCAAGGCAGTTGCATATGAGTCCTTTTATTCAACGGTTGGTTGGTGTGACCCACAAGTGGCTTTATATCAGGGGCTGTTTATGGTCCACTTTGTCCAATATACTGACCGGAGTGCACTTACTGTAGCCATGCTTTATTCCGCACATATATATATATTTGCCGATCTGCTATAAAATGCAGTTTCGCAGGGATTTAAATTCACACATTTTTGAATGTGGTAGTTATATCATTATACTGGAAAAATATTCACGCTGTAGGCTTACATATTTTTACGATTTTCATTTCCGCGGAAGTCACGAAAATATGTACAGCGCCAAATATAGCACGTTTACAGTAATGATGGTCTGTAAAACCGGTAAGTGTGTGTACTAAGAAGTAGATTCTATACATTATACTGGGAAATGATCAGCCCTGCCCCCGCTAAACACCAGATGCACCCCATGTAATACCTCATATTATCAGCCGACTCCAGTGGGCACCACCAATGCTAATCCAATGGCTGTAATACTGATCGCATCAACTAACTAAACGCATTCACATGATCAGAATGGCGATTCCCAGCGGGTTAAGCACACAAGATATGGCCTGATACAAAAACGCTATTGACAGTTCCAACTGTCAATAGTGGAAAAAAATTCTGTTATTGACAGTTCACACTGTCAACAGTGGAAATTATTCCTGTTATTGACAGTTCTTCATGTGAACTGTCAATAGTGGAATATTTCTGTCTTATTGACAGTTCCCACTGACATTGGAGTCAAAAAGTGTCATTTTTTTGGCAAAAGCGTGTTTTTTTGGCAAAAGTGTTTTTTCTTTTGGTAAAAGTGGTTGTTTTTTACCCATAGTCGGTTTTGGACCCATAGTCGGTTTTGGACCCAGAATCGGTTTTGCCCCCAAAATCGGTTTTGCCCCCAAATCGGTTTTGCCCCCAAAATCGGTTTTGCACTAAAAATCGACTTTTCCACCGAAATCGACTTTTCCACCGAAATCGACTTTTCCACCGAAATCGACTTTTCCACCGAAATCGACTTTTCCACCGAAATCGACTTTTCCACCAAAATCGACTTTTTCACCAAAATCGCTCTCAGGGTTAGGACAGTAATGATAAGGAACTGTCAATAAGAGAGGAAATTCCCACTATTGACAGTTTCGTGAAGAACTGTCAATAACGGTATAATTTACCACTATTGACAGTTTGAACTGTCAATAAGAGAAAATATATCCCACTATTGACAGTCTGAACTGTCAACAAGAGGAAAGTTTTCCACTATTGACAGTTTGAACTGTCAATAGCTTAATCAAGGCAGCCCGGCTATTGACAGTGCAAACTGTCAATAGTGGAACACTTTTCTCTTGTTGACAGTTCAGACTGTCAATAGTGGGATATTTTTCTCTTATTGACAGTTTGAACTGTCAATACCAGGATATAGTTCCCTTATTGACAGTTCACACTGGCAATAAGAGATTCATTTTCTCTTATTGACAGTTCCTTTTTGGAAGTGTCAGTAAGAGAATCTTTTTTTCCTTATTGACAGTTCGAACTGTCAATAAGGGAATTATATCCTGGTATTGACAGTTCAAACTGTCAATAAGGGAATTTTATTCTGTTATTGATAGTTCGAACTGTCAATAGTCACGGCCTTTCTGATATGTATAGTCCTATGATATATTACAACTACATCTATGGTCAAGGTATGGGGAGTTGCCTAATGGGAGACCCGTATGTCAAGGTTGACGAGTGATTTTATCTTGAGTCCTGATGCAGATCAATTCGTAGTATGGGACTGAACCACTATTATTTCACAGCCTTTTATAATTTTCATGCTTTAATTATTCCCCTACTTATAAGAGCAAACCTTGTCCTCACCTCGGCCCTCTCCATTGCCTCATGGTCTCCATGTCTACTAGGCCTCTCATCCTGTGTATCAAAAGTAAAATAGGGGTTTTACACTTTGAATTGGACCTATTCACCTAGTTTTTACTATATATGTTAAGAAAACATTGAATACCAGTTATGATGCTTTAGAAAAGGTTTTACTTTCTTAGATACACAGTACTATCTTTGATTTTGAAATCAATCAGCTTGTGCCTCCGCTTAAAATAACAAAATTAATGAATTAAAGAATCATTTATTTTCCTTCTCTTAGCAATCATTCATCACAACATACATTGCAACGAGTTGGCATCAATGAAAAGTTTTATAACATAAAATTAACCAAAAAATTCCATGCCAAAAACCACATTGAAATGGAAAGTAATGAAATCTAAGTGTACTTTTATGGCATATAATTTTTCCTCCAATGTAATAGTTGGTGCAATGACAATAATCCAATTTGACTTACACAAGGGCAGGCTATCTTTCGCATGGTCCACCTAATCTCCCTCCAGTATGCAATGATGACGATGATGATGATGATCTCTACAGCGGCTGCTACCGTACACCCGATAATGACTTTAGTCTTCCAGGTGTCCGTGTCATCCGTTGTGGTGATACTGATTTCTGGACCTGAAAGATTGAAAGGTTAAGGTTTTTATAGAGTGGTTCAGTGGACTAAGCTTCAATAGTTTAGACTGTGCCCAGCCCCCATCAATTGACTGAACGAGGGATTTTGGTGGCCCTCTGTTGTAGGCTCTCACAACCTGGAGAGTGGTAGGGGTTATAGATGGGAGGGGGGGAGGTGGGGTCCCCAAGTCGCATGTCGATTTCAAGAAATGGCCATGTCACATCTCTATGTCACTTAATAATGCTCATGTCCCATGTTGATTTTAAGAAATGTCCATGCATGTCCCCGGTCGCTATAACTTTTAAGCCTCATGTCGCATGTCACTATAGGCCTCATGTCACATGTCGATTTTATGAAAAGGCCGTGTTGACATGTCAAATTTAGGGGTCTACCCCCCTAGCGGTGGCGACTAGTTACTGCCTATGTCAGAGAGCGGCACAGCCTGGCCATACAACTCACAACCGGTCAGCATTACCCATTGTTATGATTATCGATAAGAAAAATCTACATTGGTAATAAATAGTGTGAATCTTACCGGGATCATGACAGGGTGGGCCGGGTCCCTTCTGTGTCCCACCCTCAGGGATATAGCCATAAACATCCAGCCCACCATCTCCCTTCTCTGAGATGTCATTGGCTGATAAGGGGTCATGTGACACCTTCCCATCAGGCTTTGGGATGGGCTTGACGACGACCTTGACCTTGGGTTGAGAGGTAGTTGTTGCTGTTCCCCGGCGGGAACAGTTGGTACTCCGAGGTATTCTCTGTGAACGTATAGCGTCACTACTAGCATATGCCACGCCACCTAGGGAGAAATGGGATAACAAAGGTTTTGAATATTTATTTTAGAAAGGCCATGAATATTTATTCAGATCTAAATTAAATTGGCAGTCAGAATATCTATATTCAAAGCCATAAGCTCATATCGGAAATAAGTTAACTCTACTGGAGGCATGCTTCTACATTATGGAACAAAGTGATTTCATGAATCTATGGTCATATATATACAACTAAGGCCAGTATTATTAGGGTTATTGATTATCTGAGTTCTAGTAGATATTGAAGTTAACAATATTGGCTCTAACCCCTTACATAGCAGGTAAAACATGCTGGCCTTGAAACCCCGCTTGAAACCCCCAGGCTTGAAACTGTTGGGGTCTTAGACTCTTCATCTATAATAGGACCTAAGGTTACAAAGTATGGGGCTCTGAATGTAAATACAACATTTGAAAAAAGTGTAACCAATAGCACCAAAATAATTGGATAGGTTATATGTATCCCCTACATAGGCCTACATCAGGAACCTCATGAGAGTGACAGGTTATGGGGCCCGTATTCAATCATCAGTTGGTCTTGTCAGATGCAAACCCCCTTCAATGCCCCACAACAATCATACAACAATTATCTTGCTTTATAGCAATGCCTTCAACAATCTCTAAAAAGGATAGACGATTCTTCATATAATTATTTGGAACAGTGTGCATGTATACCTGATCGCCAATAATGCCCCAATCCCTGGTATAAATTTCTGGTGATACTGAAGTCCTGCTTCTGTATTGGCATACCAGAGGGCGCCAGTTTATACTGTAGTTAGTAGTTTATCCACCAGGTAGTAGCACTGTGGTCCACCCTGTTTCTACCTTGGCTTGGGTCTCACAGAACCATAGAGCCTGCACAGACCCTCCTGACTCATGGCCCACTCCCACTCCAAACAATAACATGGGGATTTCCACATTATGTTATCTTTGTCTCAATGATATTATACCAGATACAGGGCCTGTATGCTATATCCTTTTATATTAGACACCTATGTGTACTGGTACAATAGCCTCTGTACATGCTAATGCTGCCTGATCATGAGTTAAAATTAGGAGAGGGGTTTACCTCAAACCTACACTATAGATCAATATTATCTAGGGCTTAATGTACACCTGTTAAATCATGACTAACTGCAAATACCTCCCTACCACGCTGACCCAGTTGCTGCACCCATTTAAGCACCTGGCATGGTGACATTATACATGTATTGTTGTCAATACTTAAATACACCTGTACTGTTAATAGTGAACCCCAAAAAGATGTCCTTTTATACTGTTAAGCAACAAAGGATTCAACTGTACACCATTACATACCGTAGTATATCCTGTAGTAGGCCCTACTACAACTATTACTGTTAAACAGTAGAGTCTACTGTTTAGCTACATTTACAAACAGTGTGGCGTTTATAATTATATATGGGACCAGCAGGGGGTTATTACCTCGTTTTCTAGGTAGGTGGAACAAGCTTAGTCTAGCCTTTAAGATATCTAGATACAGTATAATATCCCATACACTAGCTGATGAACTGCGCTGAACGTTGCTACACTTATCACATTCACGCGGAGTAGGCCAGTCATATTTACTCTGCATCTGTACCCTATATAGATAGCCCCTATGCTGACTGATAGCAGAGATAGCACAGTGAGAACGTTCACAAATAATGTCACCTATCTTGCTGCCATCATTAAGACCCCCCCCTCCCCTCCCACACCCACACACCCGCACGCACACTCCCTGACGCTATTCCTTTTTACACAAATTGGCCTAGCTCACGTTTCATCGCATGATCACTAAAACAAAAGCCTCCCAGTCCCACCCCTCTATCGAATCCCCTAGCTGATGACTTCACTTGTGAACGTCCCCCCATATAACCCTTTCGGTACCACCTACCTGTAATGATGAGCAGTAGGAGGGTGGTGGTGAGGGGGCAGGGGGTGCCCAGGCCTCCCAGTGCCCCACAGCCTACCCCAGACATCGCAGCATCTCTGCAAGACACACACATACAGTACAATATGGTTAGACACCACTAGTAGTAGTAGTTAGTCATCTATGGAGGACTGGTGTTATGGCACGCCGTTCTGGTAATAGAGTTATAAATAATTACGTTACTTTAACCCTTTAAGGATGACATGTTAGACACTGGCTCTGCAGTCAGCGATTATCCCGACACAAGGAAATTTTGTATTAAAGCACTGTACCGGTCGTAATGAGTTAATTAATGCATACACATATCTTGCTAGAGGTATGTTGAGGAGTGGTGATGATGGGTCACATCACGTACTGTCACAGTTGCAGCAGCCTTGCCCGCCTGCCTGCTGAGGGACTACTAAAATGCTCTAGTCAGTGATACTCTCTTAACTCACTTAATGTGTACTAAGGTATACACTATAGCTATTTTTGCCAACCACTATAGCTGTTTTTGCTGAACCTACAGCGTTAATACACAACCCGAGAATAATACAGCCTTGGTGAGTAGGCTCATCAAGCCTGTATCATGATTTCATGAATCATGACGACAAAGGGCATAGCACATTAAAACATTATGCATCCCTCACAGGGTTAGGGAGTAGCCGTTACACAGCATATTAACTACAGTATGACACTAACGGCGCGCCATACAGTAGGGACCTATCCTACTCCTGCGCCCACAGATTTCCTGTAACGTCATCTCGTTCCTCATACACCGACCCACTCACTCTGTTATACCAGTCATGTTACAACAACACCTCAACCTCCGGGTGCAAAGCCAGGGTGCAAAGCCTCACTTTGCAGCTCCGCCACACTTTGCACCTCTTAGTATCAGTGACTGTGAGAATGCCCAAGCTAACAAAATAACGTTATTTTACGTTTTAAAACTTTCTATAACATAATAAATGCTGTAGTATAAGGAGCTCTAGAGAAACGCTATATAACGTTGTAAAATGTCGTATAACGTGTTTTTTGTTTATTGGGTGACTGTAGGCCTAAGCAGCCAAGTAGAAAGGATTCTTCTTGTTGCATGGCTCCTCGCCCTATTGCAAAACCTTTTGACTTAATTAATTAAAGGGGAAACTGTATAGGAGTGAGAAGTCAAACAGAATGGAGCATCCATTCTCCCTGGCTGTTCACAACAAAACGTGCGTTTCCTTTCTCCTTGGCTGCACTGTCTATTGCAGATTTAATAACTCTAATTTTCTAAATTTTTATATCATTTTGGGAATCTAGTATTTTCAGCCACCCTTAAAAAAGGATGGGGGACTATCCTTTCTGCTTGGTTGTTCTCACGTACAGTTGAGCACACATCTGCATCCTTGCACCAGCTTGGCCCACCATATTTCCCCTCGTACAAGGCGGAGCTGGCTGTCCTTATCTTTACATCTTCCTATAATCAACTTATTCCCTGCGGCAAAGCAAATAATCCTTATCTGCCCCTCTGCAACAACTTGACACTTTGGCCTATGGCCTAGTGAAGCTCACAACTTGATGGGCACTCCCTGTGATACTTCTAATAAAACCTCCACCTCCGGTTTTGCATTTAGAGTAGGTCCTCATATTCAGAAGCCAATAATCCTTATGGGCAACACAGCTCTCACGTATTTGAAACTTAACAAAAAGCTTGTCCCTCATAGATTGATATTTTCACTGGTTCTGTGAAGCAAACAATGTTTTAAGTAACATTTCTCGTTGTCTCCTTCGATGTACTCTCCATGATGTAGTGGTCTCTCTGGTACACCCTCGTTACTCCAGGTGTGTTAGGGAGCTTAACTTCTGGTTAAACTATGGTAATAGCCATCCAGGCACCCAGATAAAAGGACTTAATACTCACATCTTTCAATATAGGTTATGAGCACACCCTGGCAGTACACTGTGTATCACTGTAGACAGTTGGCCCTCATACATTCACTATAAGCTTTAAAGCACATCTTTCAATATAGATAACATGAGTATAATGTGGGTACCATTCAGTATGCACTAATGCATATATAATGATATATACACTCCCCCCCTGCAGCTATTATAACCTCATCCAGCAGATCCCCAGGTCATGTTAGGCCTATTTATAACCTGCTGCAGCCAATACACAGCGTATTGCTCTATGAATAATCCAGTAGCTTCACAGCCTATTGATATACTATAGTAACACACCTTCCCTCCTGGTAGTTAATAGTGTGGTGGCAGTAGTAATACAGTAGTGGAGCTGGCAGTAGTAAAACAGTGGTGCCTCCTCCTTCTCCTCAGTGTCAGTGAGAATGCCCTTAATAATCCCTGCCATAGTAGGGCAGTGTTGTAGCATGGGAGGCTGCTAGGTCCACCACCACATTAGAGGGTGGGGGTTCCCCTCACCACATGGGGCTGAGTGAGTGAGTGACTCAGGTGGCTGTGGTATTGGTGTTATGAGCAGCTCACCCAGCACCGCTCTGGGCGCCTCTGTGTGAGAGCAGCTCAGGGTGGGAGGCTTTATAGGCTGTGTGCGGCTTCCTGGATTGCACTGCAGATGGCGCCATGCGTGAGGCTTTAATGTGGGTTGGGACTATAGGGGGTTAGGTAGGCAGAGGGGATTTCTGTTAGATTACACTGGGTCTGGATGCTGAGATATGGCTGGTGGTTGTTATCTATAAAGCTGCATATTGGTTTAATGCAGTCTTTCAGCATCATGATGCTTGAATACAGCCATGATGAGCTAATTGCCAGTGTTGCATATTCAAGCATCAAGCCGACCCTATGGATTGATTACCCATGAAGCATCAGTATGATCCATAAATGTAGGCATATTAAAGCATCATGCGACCCTTTAAGCCTAATATGCATGTAATAAAAACTTGCAAAAATATAACAGTAGTACGAAAGCAGACTTTGCTGTTTTGAGACGAAGCTGGATTACAGACGACCCGCTTCCTTCTTAATTTTAACACGTTCTGTTATCTATGTTTCCCTGCTAGGCCCAAGAGAGTTGAAGTGATATACATGTATCACTCTCCTGATGAGACTGTTATCAGTAGAACAGCACCATGTCCAAGGTAGGATCCTTCCCACTGTATGCCATGTTAGGGAGTGGTCCTTTTTTAACAATGGGGGAGGGGGGGATTTGGGAGGGCCCCTTGCAAAGGGAGGGGGGGGGCAAAATAATTCGGATCCCTTTAGAGGGGAGAGGACCCTCATTAGTGATAAGAATGTGCGCACATTCTTATCATTATAGCAATAAGGGATCGGCAGTGGTCGATTTGAACTGTTTTTCATGGGGGGGGAGCAGCAAATCTGCCCCTCTCATGTGGGACAGGGAGATTTTTGGCGCCCCCTCCAACCCCCACTGTTGTTCAAAAAATGACCACTCCCTTCATCAATGATACTTGTCAGTAATGAAATATTGCTTCAGAATCCCATTTCCTCATTTGGAAAGGATGATGAATTAATCAAGATTATTTTGATAAAATAAGCTCATCTTGATATTTCATAATCAAGTCTGCATCTTCCCCTCGGAAATGGAATTTGATGATATCCTTTCTTTTACCTCTCCCATCCAAGGAAACGAGGATTTTGTTTGGCCCGGAGGTACTGAAGATAACTCGGAACGATCTTCGTCTCAATTGATGAGAACGAGCTGATTAAAATGTTGTTTCCATAATCGGATGGGGCCCACAGTTTTAACGCGATTCAATGTGATGCAAACATAATGATTGTATGGTTCATGAGATGGGAAATATTTAGATGCCATGTTATTTGATGCAGTGCTATACAGCACCATGTAATGTAATGTGATGCAATGCAATATTATGTAATGCAGTATAATATTTTCACATGACCCAAGACATTTCGCACCGTTCTATGTTTCACACTGTTTCCTCATTAAGAAAAAAAAGAATTCAAGCAACACCATGCTAGTTATGCTATGCATTATGAGGCAACGCTGTCCAATTTGAATCGAAAAAGATAAAAAATAAACCCAAAGCAACACTCGTTCTCGTTTTAGGCTTGTTGAAGGGGGGACTTGTTGAAGGGGGTCCGTATTTCACTTGGCCTATGGCCTTGTGAAATACGGCACCCCTTCAACTCGTGAAATAACCCTGCCAACAGACTAAAACTCATGGACCTTTGGCTATATATCATAGGATACAATGTTATTCAATGGAATGTGATGCTAACCTAGACTATATGCCAAGTGGGATGTAATATAACACCATGAGACAGTCCAGGGCACCACCCCATCCTACACTGTAAAAAATTACCGTTGAAATTACGGAGAATCAATGCTAAATTTGACGGTGTATCACCGTAATTGTGATTTACAGTGAGACACTGTAAAACTTATTACTTTCACATTGAGCATCCGTAAACCAGTATAGTGAAACAATGTTTTTTCATTTACGGTGAATCTCACGTTAAATGTTTGCTCACCAGGTGGCAGCTTGGTTTGATAGAGAGACTTTAGAGGACGCTATCAACTAAAAACATACATAATTGTGTTAGATTTATAAAGATATCCAAATATCTCATTAATTATACGGTCAAAATTAAAGCCTTTGGCATATTAAAGATAAAGAATATATAATTTCCTTTTTTTAGACCCTGGACACAAGTACGAATAGTATAAACACTCATGTTGTGGTAATTAGAACTATACATATTGAGACTGTTGTCAGAGTTTCTTTGTAACAATCCTGGAGTACCTTTTGCTCATGGATTGTAATTGTATATTGCTATGAGGCATTCAATTATGCTTCTGAGGCCTAATATATGTATACAGGCCTGGAATTAAGATGATATTATGAAATATACAACAATGAATCCAGAAACAATTATAATCATCATTGAATAGCAGAGAATCACCGTATGATAATGATGAATCACCGTAAAAATACAACGGGAAAGGCCTGTAAAATTTACGGGGGAAAGCAAAATACGGTGACCGTAAAAAAAACGGGAAACGGTCGGCAATCAGTGATGCCAGTGATTCACTGTAATTTTCATGGGATATTTTTTACAGTGTATCTTACCAATCTATTGTAAACATCAAGCTGTTATATAATACACACTGGGCTCCTGAACCTCTCTTTTTCTCAATCTCCTGGTGACTACAGATGCTCTGGGTGTCAGGTTCCACGTCCCAGCCTGAGACATTCTGATCGGTTGGTGCCTTGGAGTGATATGCGATGCGATACCATTTGATGCCATGCAACACAATGCAACATATTGCACTGTGATGCCATCAATATCATGTGTTGCAATCCAATGTTATAGGTTTCAGCGCCATGTAACGCATTGTGATGCAATGTAGTTCCATGCAAAATGCAATATGATGTGTTGCAATGCAATGTGATGCCATGTAATACAATGTGATGCAATACAATGTGATGCAATATAATGCAATATAATGCAATGTTGTGCCATACAATGCAACGTGATGCTGTGTAATACAATATGATGCCATGTCATGTCATGTCACACAACAGTAGATCACCTCTGTATGGTGGAAATCGCATTTAATTAGCTGCAAATAGAGTAAAGCCAGGAATAAGTAGGTTAAAACAGGAATAAGTTGTGTCATCATAATCCGATTTATCTTGGCCTACACTGGTTAAATATGCTTCCTAAGATGCTCTAAAAGTCTGGCCAAATATAATTTCCGATGTCCTCTTAATTTGTCACCTATTGAAGTAAACGCGTTTAAGAAAACGAGACCTTTTCCCATAAATTGCCCAGGCACATAAGATAAGTTTCTGGTTTTCCCACGACCGTGGGAAAGTGGTCTATCATGGAGTTCTTGTAAGCTGTTAAGTGGTGGCTCAGCCCAATCCCAAGATTCTGACCGCTATATTACTTCTACAATTAAAGCTGTGTAAATGTCTTGCTTTGTCTGAAATCTAGGAAATCTTGCTCAAATGCTGAAATTGCTTAGAAATAAGTGAGATAAATCATTAACAGGGGGTTTGTTTTTGATGGCCCTCAGTGCAATCTGAAAAAAACATGTGTTATATTGTGGATTAAATTAGGAGGGGGCCACTGGAAAAACCCACAATCAGAAATCACGAATGATGGGTACGATGATTGAATGAATGGAGGAATGAAACACTGACATACCCCTGTGCCCCATTTTGGAATTCTCCTATGACACCATGAAACACTGTGACATGCCCCTGTGACACCTTGAACACTGTGCCATGCCCCTGTGACACCATGAAATATTGTGCCATGCCCCTGTGACACCTTGAACACTGTGCCATGCCCCTGTGACACCATGAAATATTGTGACATGCCCCTGTGACACCTTGAACACTGTGCCATGCCCCTGTGACACCATGAAATATTGTGACATGCCCCTGTGACACCATAAAACATTGTGACATGCCCCTGTGACACGGTGAAACACAGTAGGCTACCATGCACCTATGACACCATGCAAAACCATGATGTGCCTAAACATGGGTAAAAATCGACACGGGCGACACGGCCATTTTAAAAATCGACGGACACAGACTTGTTTAAAAGTAACTAGTATATTCTATACAGATATAAATCGACACGACGACACGGCTGTTTTGCTAAAATTTGACACGGCGACATTGTCAAAAAGACAGGTACCCATGTAGAGGCACCATGATGATCCATCAGTAGAATAGCCAGGGCTACACTATGCGGGCCTTAACGGGTTAGATATGAATGGTGTATAGCTGGTGGTCAGTGGACAGGCAGCGATAAGGGTGACCACTGGTCAGCAGCAGGGGTGTCTGCTCCCACCCCTGGTCACCCCCTCCCCTGAGCCCTCCCCTAACCCTTTAAAGTCCGCCTAGTGTATTAATACAGCATGCTCCTCATCGTCAAGATGTACGGATGCATCTCTGGTGAGTAACTCATCAGTGCTGCAGTCATGAATAATGCTGATCCTATGGGGTTGATGCATTCTGGTTGGGTCAGCACACATCAATGCAGCCCTGGCGGGTTGATTCACCACTGCTGCATCGTGCTGACCAAGGGCTTAGTATATTAATGCACCATGCGGGCCTTAAAGGGCTAGATACCCGCTTATCAGTGGCTGGTTTCCGGCTGACCGCTTGGACTGCCGCAACCAGCGAAGTCTGCTATTTCTCAGGCATGAAAAAGGAGGGTAGAGAACTCTCCAAGCACATGATCATCAGTCACCTTCAGGTAATAGCAGGTCTTATCTGCTCGGAGAGTGGAAAGTGAGGAATTCCCTGAGATTAGCAGAAAAAGAAGTAAAAATCATGCTTTATATTCAACTCAGCTACGCCTCCAACTATAGACATATTGAAAGATTTCTGTTTCCCACTGCCTGAAATGCCATCTCTGGATGAGGCAAAACTTTATCAATATTTCATTTGAACAAAATGTATTACGTCTACTCCCCTAGACCTAGCTTTCTAACCTGACCTTAACGCCACACCTTTTTAGTTTTACCATTGGGACTTAGTGTTAACACTATAAAAACCGCATAGTGCTTTATTTAATGCGCTCTCCCCTATGTCAGCACGATGCATTTATGAATGCAGCCCTGGTGAGTATAATGCCTGTGCTGCATTAATGCATCATGGCGACCCTTCAGTAATGTATTCATACCATAGAGTCGTCATGATGCATGCATCAATGCAGACCTGGTATGAGGACTGTCAGAGTTGCATTCATGCATCATGATTATAAAGGCCTTAATGTTTAACACTGGGGAATAGCTGCCTATCAATGGGTACTCAGTGTGATCGTATTTGTATTATTGATTTCCCCCGAGCAACGCATTGAGAAGAATATGCATATTTAATGGCATTGCTGCGCTCAGCCTCACAAAACAGGGTGTGAACGAGGTGGGATTTCCTTTATACTCTAACATGCACTGTCATACCATTGGCTACAAATAGATCCTATACTATGTTTATGCTGATAATTTAAATTTCAGAAGCCAAGCATGAAGGATGATCTATATGCCCCTGCTCCGAGCATCCCTTATACACGGCTGCTCACCCACCTCATCAAAAAACCTTTTCATTTAAAACAATTTAAAAAGAAAAGTGAATAAATAAATGTGAGCAACGCTGCAGAAAATTAATGATGATCCGCGCGCTCTTGTGCGGAGCACATTTTTTCTGCGTGGCTTCTCGCAAATTACGAGTATTAAATGCAAGGCAGCATGACCCTTACACAGTGGGCTAGATACATCTGAGTCCCTAGTCACATTCACATAAAACATCTGCCTGCCCCTATAATCTATAACCCTAGCATTCCCCCCTACCCCACCCATGCCCTCTCTCCCCCACCCCTTTAGCTAACCCTTTAAGGGCCGCATGATGCTTTAATGTGTTATGCTTTTTGTTGGCAGGGTGCATGAATCTAGTCCTGGGGAATCTACTACCCAAGGCTGCAATCTGGGATCGTGCTGACCCTTTTGGGGTGGATGCAGGGTCGGCATGATGCAAGAATGCAGCCCTGGCGAGTTACTCACCAGGGCTGCATCCATGCACCATAACGACAAAAGGCATACATGCACATTAAAACCCTATGCTGCCCTTACAGGGTTATCCCCCTCCCCCTCCCCCACAGGGCCCGGGTAGATAGCTGTAAATAGCTGCGGACCACCAGGTCGTGGCGCCCCCTAGATGTATATTACCACACTAGGCGGCAGGGCGCACTTATTAGCACTGGCCACGTGTAAGACTGTACAACCACGGCGCCATTTTGATGCCATCACTGCATGAAATACTCGATATAAGTTCATTTAAGGTTTTCCTAAAAATCATTATATATGAAGTGATGCCATGCTAGCTATGTCATGTCCTTGTGGCACCATGCGACACTGTGCCATGGCCATGTAACACCATAATCTATTGTTGTAGGAAAAGAGCTCTTGCCAGCTGCTGGCCCTATTACTCTATTAATATCTGCAGGAGAGGAAAAGATCAATCTAATGCAACAACGATGTTTTGCGTTTTCAGGTTGCAAAGCAATGACTAAATTATGGGCAGCCATTTACACCTTTTAAAGAGATCATCACTAAGGGCTGTTCAAATTGTACCAAATTACTAGCAGTGGTTTCAGTGAAATCTTGTTATAAGGAAGGCCCTTTCGAAAAGTCAGATTTGCTCCTTATAATCAATGCTCCTTATAACCAATACTAAATATAGAGAGAATAGGCAGTTTTGACAATGGAAAAATGTCCTTATAACAGGAAGTTCATGAATTATATCGCTCCTCCTTATAACGAGATTTCTGTAGTTTCAACTTTCCATAGGACTTCCAATTAACTTTAACTTTAAAAGGTTAAATAGCCAGCTTATCCTATACCTCGTACGCCAATCCTAGACTGTTAGAAGTAAGTACTGTAGCTGCACAGTATAAAAGGAGGTATTTTTGGTTTCCAGTATCACACACTGTATAATAGGCATTTCCCCACCTTGGCATGTTAGGCATTACTGTTGAACATCTATGGAACATCTAGCCTAAAATATATGAATGTACAATTCAAATATTCACTAGGTAACATTTCTATGTCAATGTAAATGGAAATGCATGTCAAATGGGATAAAGAAATTTGAAAGGAAAAACGTATAAATTTCACATTCTGCCCAGGTTGGACTCGAACCCATGATCTCCTGTGTCTGGTGTTCTACAGTAGGTGAGTGTAGCTGTACAGTTTGTGATACTGGAAACCTAAAATACCTCCTTTTATACTGTACAGCTACAGTATATCTCGCTGTGCAGCTACACTAACTTCTGACAGTGTACCACTAAACACATGCAGGACTCTGTCTCCACCCAGGTGTCGGACCAAGGTTAGGACTGGGCACCGCGGCCCCGGCCCCTGTCGTATAAAGAGGAAACCCCATATCGATCTCCCGTCATGCCTTTCAGTCGGGTTACCATGGCGATTGGTCACGTGACCCGCGCGGGGGCTTTGATCAGAACGAGGCTGGGACGCCGTTAGTGTCTGCCTCTCCCGCTAGGGGGACGCCGGGAAGGTGTGGGCGACAGGTGGGACGCTTTCCGGTTCCGGTTCCGGTAGCGCCTGCGCACTGTGACTTTGGTGGCGGAGCGTGGGGAGTGGGGAGGGTGGGGGAGGGGGTATGTATGTGTGTGTGTGTGGGGGGGGGGGGGCGTGGGGGAGCTAGGGGGCTGGAGACAGCTGGAAAAAAGGGAAAAGGTCAGGCATGGAACTTTGGTATGTAGTAATACTTTTGTTTCAGTGTGTTATATAGAGGAACACATTTATTCATCAAAGGTCATATTATATGTAAAGACATGACTTATATTTGTTAAAACTTGAGAAGGAAGGAAAAATATCAATATTACTCATGATACATCTGTCAATATCCTGTTATTAGTCCATACTACATTCATATTTATTTCCAACCATAAATACTTAAGACTGGGCATGATGCACCATAATTATTTCCCCAGGATTTCCATTTTTCCATTATGACATTCAATATACATCCTATTAATTTATGTAATCACATTAAAGATTGGATTGATTTTAAGAATAATTAATCATAATGTCCAAATTTGAATTCAAAGCCGGTCTTGCCTAGTATGCAGTCTTTGTCTTTTCTCCAGCATGTTTGGGCTGGAATTAGCTGAATCGTAAGAAATTGCTACATCCTCTACCAAGGTTAAAAAACAGGAGAAAGACAGCGCTATTGGTTACCAAATTAAAATTAAACGATATTTTGCTACAGGTGCAAGGGATACACTCTAAAATTAGGTATAACTTGCATCAATCATGATGGCAAGTTACTCGCTGGTCTTGCATTGGTTCCTTCAAATATTATGCCGTCCTTACAGGGTAAAAACATCCCCATCCCCTTTGTACCAAACAGGCAATATCCAGATCCACGTTCTTTCTCCCACATTCCAAATACCATATCCACCCCCCATTCTAGAGCAAGAGATGGCGCCACACATCGAGAGCAATTGCCTCTCTGTGTGGAGACAGACATCTTCATCCACTCAGGCCAAAAAAAAGCTTGTTTCAGGTCACTCAACCGACCTTATCAAGACAGGGCCGACCCTTCGTATTTTAATGCAATTTTGAAGAATCTTTCATATTTTTACACTTTTTTGGTCAATGTTAGGGTCTTCAGAGAGGCTGGGTAGTACTTTCATGTTTTAAAAAACACACCAAAAAACCCCAGCAAAATCCGACTTACCGACCCAACATATTCTTGCCATGTTACCTGAAACAAACCTTTTTTTTGGCCCCATGGATAATGTATCTAAATTTATATATACATGCAGTTGGATTTGAATCTCGACCAAGCATCTGCTTGTAGAGTAACTCCCCCACGAGAGATGTTTCACCCCCACAGAGAGGTCTTCCGATCACTCCCTCTGGTACAGAATGCACCCCCTCCACCTCCCTCCACCCATTCCCACGTGAATTCTCGCATGATTCAACCCCAATCATCCATTCACATGGGAGGGCAATCACATTCTCACGCCATCTTCTGGGATTCAATGGAAGCTTTCTGGTTTCTTTCAGGCGACCGGTGTTTTCAGATGCGGACGCTGGTTTTGGGGCAAAATATTAAAAAACGCGACAACATTTGAAGGAGGAGAGTTTTTGAGGTTTCTGCTGTGAGCGAATGGATATCACAATAATGGCTGGCATGAGATTTGTTGAAAAATAACATTGGGGGGGGGGGGGGGGGGAGGGGGGGGGGGGGGGAAAGGAAGATTATTGACATTGTCTTCAGTTGTGGAAAGTTCTTAATATGCCACTGCTGGAGATCCTACTCAAGATCTGTGAGAATCGTGAGTCGATTATCAAGCAGTTTCCATGCAAAACAACGACGGTTTATGAATAAATCCTAATGCACCAAGCCTAGGTTTTCTCATCAATCATGTTTTATTACATGGTGGTACAGCCTTCTCTATGTTAAGCCTATGGGAGCTCCGTACTCCATGCCCCCATGGAGTACGGTGTAGCCATACTCCATGGCCTCCAAATTTGTTGATTTTCTTCATTTAAAGACTGTGGTGCCATGTAATAAACACAAAACCCCACTTATTAACATACATGTACATCATACATCACTCGTTGAAGCTGGGTCATATCACACTCAGCCTTCGGCATCGTGTGATATGACCCAGCTTCAACTCGTGAAGTATGATGTGCATGTATGTCAATGGTGTGAAGTTTTGTCTATATATTGGTCTTAAACCTTTCGGGACATCAAAGTACTCTTTACACTATGCTCCTATGTCAGAATGATGCATGTATCATAATGCCCACCATGTTGATACCTCAAAGATTCAATATGATACATTCCTCTTCCTCGAACCTTTACTATCTCAAATCCCTCTCTTCCCCAGACAGAAACCTTGCAACTGCCCTTTTATGTTCCATTAATATAATTTTTTCGGGTAATTTGCTTCATCAGACCCTATTCCATGCATTCTTTCCAATTTCAAGGAAGTGAGGGCTGACTTACACTATTTTTACTCATCGATGAGCACTATAGCTCCCGCACCCAAGTTCCAACCAATACCAAATTAGACCATAAATCAATGAAATTATCCATTTAGACTTTCTTTTTTCAACAAAGTTGGAAGCAGCGTGTATTTTCATCAATTTAAAACAGAATTGGTAAAATAATCTAACCTGCTTCAATGGCCACTGCCCTAAGAAGTGAATTTGTGACAAACATTCATGCTATTTTGGGGCCAAATCTGGCCCCTTTTGCCCCCTTTTGGCCAATTCTGTGGCCACCTTCAGACATTGATATCTTAGGAACTTGAAGAGCTATGGGAATCCATAATATATCACTGGAAAGAGAATTTAGTTGTTAACAATTCTAATATAGATACTTTTTGGGGGGATTTTTTTGTCTATTTTTTATTATTTTTTGAATGATGTGAAGGAGAGAAAAAAACGAAATTTCATTTTCCGATGGTCGCTGTTTCCATGGCAACCAAAATTCCAATTTTCAAAATGCATAAATCGCACTAGCATAGTTAAATTCCTTGTTTCCATAGCTTTACTGTGGTATTTACATGCATACTGTAGCCCCAGGGACTGCAAAGTAATCAACAACCGCACATAACATGTTAGGGAAGTATGATACTTTTGGTTGGAACTTGGGCGTGGGAGCTATACATTTGAACTTCATGCTGACAAATGAACATGCATTTCCCTGAGACATTATGCTGTCCTTGAAGGATTAACCCCAATCTTCACTCTGTCCCCCAGGGGAAGGGGTCCTGCATGGGGATCCCCCCTTTTTGTAAAACTATTAAGATTTTTCTAACGATGTTTTGGCCCGCCGTGACTTGTGTTGTGACACTTCACTGTGTTTGGGGGACCTCCTTTTCATATTCCTTGGTCTGCCCATTCCTTAAGGCGTCATGCTGCCCTTAAAGTGTTAACCCCAATCTTCACTCTGTTCCCCAAGATGGTGACAACAGCACTGATGTCAGGGGTGTCTTGTTTCCCAGGGTTTATTGACTGGTGGCACCCCAGTGTGCTGAGTCAATATTCCCAAAGACACCTCCAGCAGCCACTCAGTCAATACTGCCAATCAAAGACCTGTGCGAGGACTTCCCCCTGCTTGTCAGCTTCTTCTACTGTTTAGTACGTTTGTCCTCAAACATGTGTGAAACTGCTCTCCTCTCTTAGCGCCTAGGGGTTTGAAAAGGGTGGCCCGCTAAACACTGAAGTACTGAAAAACATCGAGCCACGAGTCGCGACGTATCAACATACTATTAGAAAAATATTTCATTTTTGACTCCTGCTCTGCTTATTCATAGTGTTCCGGTAGATTGCAGTAATAAACAAAAACTAATTACATATTGTCGTGTGTATACTTTTGAAGGTGGCTTCATTTAAATTCAGCATTGTAATCTGTCCGTATGCACAATTGAGGTCATCCAATTAGGGATACAGCTATACACTTTAAAAATAAGAAGTCAATAGAGCAATATGGTAGTACTGCATCTAATTCTTGAAAGAGCTCTAGAGACAAGACCTTTTCCAAACCCTGTCCTAAGTACGTTTTTGATTGCTTCATATTTGAAACACATCGATTTTCAGAACATTGACACAAAATTAAGATTTCCCAAAATCTTTTGAATTGAGGTTAAAGGTCAAATTGCATGTCAAATGTAAGGACCGAGAACTGATACAACTGCCTTATCTCTCTAGAGAAATGTGACTGCCTCAAACTCAAAGACCCCGATTGCAGTTCATACACTGAATATAATCAATACAATATGGCCCCTCACTTCCTCACAAAGAGGTCCAGCCAAGCCTCAGAACACAGCATACAAAGAGTCACAATCAAAGCTCTTAGTCTTACTGGCAGGCAACCCACACAAGACGAATCCTCTGATGGCTATCAGGAAGGGGTCATTGTGGGCTATATAAAAGGTGGAATAGCAAACGGAAGGGCTCTGTAACAGGTGCCTGGATGATGCCCCTCTCCTCCTTCCCCCACCCATAGCCTATAACATCGGCTGGTAACGGAAAGGGAAGGGCATCCTATAAACTCATCTATAGAATATGTGCTTGTGCTGCATGACTTTTTTGAAAATAATTATCTGACTGGTCACAAAACTGGTTGCTGGTAATACACCATGACATGACTGGAACCAGCAGTGCGCTGGCTGCTGCTGCTGGTTGTTTAGTCTGCGAAAAGGGTACCAGCGAACCACCCTCTTGTTGGGAAACCCTCATTTGCAACAACCAAAATGGCTGACAAGATGGCAGCAATTTCCAGTCCCTCCTTGGGACAGATTAGGCTACCCCCGCCCCCGATCTTCTTATCTCAGTTATTGGTCTCCATGGAAACCTGACATCACGTGATAGGTTGCCATGGGGACAAAGGTCACATGTTGGGGGTATCGTTCACCAAGGGCTCCATAGGGGGCGACACTGACTTTTATGTGTATTTAAGGTCTGCAGCGCCACCGGTGGTCACAGAATGAAGCAATAAAAACAGCATTAAGCAAACAGCCTGGGCAGCTGGCCGACTGAGGTCAATTGGGCCAGGGTAACAATCCCGCATCAGCTGTGCATGGCGGTGCATTTCATCTTCATGGTGAACACTGTAAGAACAGTGTGTTACATTTATGCACTCATTGCAGTCAGTTTTAACACATATTTTGGTCCAACACACTACACACACTTTACCAAAAGTGTGCTGATCTCAAAAGTGTGTTGCAAATTTGTGTGTGTAACTCCTTGTGCATCTTCCCACAACACAGTTCTTGGAGTGATGGAGTGGTAATTCTTTTAACAGCAGGAGGGGGGGGGGGGCTGATGGTGGAATTTTGATTTGGTTATAGATATTTGTCTTTGCTCTCCCATCTTTGTGGGGGTTGAAACTGGTTTACTCCCGAGGTGTTGACAATTGTTCATGCTTTTATGTTGAATGACATTCAGGCAGTTTCTCTGAAGACAGATGAAAGGTTTGCCCCTCCAAGAAGGGTTGGACATTTTCATCCTGTGAAGCGCACAAAGCAAACATAGTTGTACAGAGGCAAACATGAACAGTATAGTCAAGACCAGAGAATTTGGCAAAGCCACCAAAGAGACTTAATGCAGGGGGTCATTAGATGAGTGTAACCCTCCAAGCGGGGTGCATCCCTAAATGTCCTGTGGTAAGTTTTTTCACCTGCAGGGTCCTCTGACTGCCACAAATGACCACTGTCAACCTCAGACGGCACCTTGCTCACGTTTTGAGTGAGTCTTAATAAAGTCTTACTGAAGTCTTAGTCTTAATCTTAAAGATTGTTCCACTGCAAAGTTTTGACACAATTAATTTTATTGAGACTGCTGATAATCGTCATTACAGAAGAAGAGAAAAAAGGGAAAGAAAAACGGATGCTGGGGGGGGGGGGTAGATTTATATATTAAGACTTTTCGGTTGTAAGACTTCAGTAAGATTTAACGTGCATTCACGTGAGCTAGGTCATTCGTGCCTGTAAACCTGTGATATCTGTGAGAATGACCGTCAGACTAAGGTGAGCTGCTCCTAAAATGACCATTAAAATGGCCTGTTTATATGTTGTGAGGTGATGGTGTCTGATGTTAATAAGCACCTATAATAGAGAATTAAGGCTTCCCAGTCGGAGTTTTCGCCAAATTCCCTAGAGGAGCTATACAAGGTAGATTGCTGCACAAAACATGTGAGCAGTATCCAAAAAGTGGGACAATTCTCAGGCTCAGACACGTGAGTAGTATATGAATAGGTACATGTTCATGGTTTAATTATACCAATAGAGGTGTGGTCCGGGCAGGTTGGATAAACATTGTATAGGTCCTCGTAGAATTCAGGTATAGGGGGACGGGTTCTAATGAGCCCATGGTTAAAGGTTACATAATTATACTCCAAAGTAGACATTGTGACTTGTTCCTATATTCTTAGCGCTAAGGGGGTTGGTGTATTTTCCATGCTCACATACATTATTGGCAATTCAACAATTACCCCTATACAATACATGGTTGTTCTCTTTCACGTGTAAGAGCCATAGCAAGTGGATGGTCTATTGTTTATATTTCACAGATCCCTCACCTCATACTATTACTGAGGCTAATTCATTAATGTTTTCACGCAAACTATTAGAATATATACCTGTCTCAATTGATGTTTAACACAATGAGTCAGCACCTCCAGGCTACATTAAGGGAGCCTGGTATTCTAAGGCACAGGTCCTTAACCCTTTAAGGTAAGGGTGGCATGATGCTTCAAGGCTTCCTCATGAAGCGCTGTCGAGTAACTCCCCGATACTTCATTAGTGCATCATGCCCAGCCTTCCGGAGTGTATCAACCCCATAGTGGTGATACATTGTATTACCAGAACCACTGAGTTACCCGCAGGCGCTTCGTTCAGGTATCAATAATGACAAAAAGGCATTGTACACGCATGAGATGCTTCCAATAAAGGGTTAACTTAACTAAGTGTGGCTTTACCATTGGGGGGATGAGGGGGCAGTTTTAGGAGAGCAGTGTAACAATGGGATGAGACGGAAGTGATCAAGGAGGGATACTTTGGAGTTTAATGAAACACCCGTGGATTATCAGAATGGCCCATTACGTTAGTGGGCGCTCGTAGCATCAGGGATAAAGCCAGGGATCGGACGCTGATCCCACAGGGGGGGGGGGGGGGGTGTACACAGGGGGGAGGGGGGAGCACAGGCTCTTAACCCTTTGAGAGCTGAATGTGCTTTGATTTAAGATATACCACTTTTCCTATTCTTTTTTTTGTTGGAATTTCTATATTGAATTAAGCTCATCTCCTACAGTAAAATGTGAAAAGTCTTAGGACTTCCTACATCTTGTGGCCAAGGGAGTGGCATCTCTGTTGCCGTCGTGATGCACGCACGCAGCACCTGCCAGGGCTTCATCATGCATCATGATGACAAATTGCCATAAAGCATCAAAGCATTAAGCATTAAGAATTAAGGGCAGTGACGTGATTTGCATGGCAGCGGTGTGGCAAAGATGACTGACTGTTTTACTGCAAGTCATTCGAAACCCTGGTCCGCCTTTGCATCCTTCACTAACACATTTTCCCCTGTTATCAACGATGAAAGCAGTGCCTGAATCCCCTCTGCAAGGAGAGCCCATCATTGCCAGCCTCCCTTTGGGTCAATAATTAGACCCTCTGTCTAGAGCCAAGCCTTGCGCCTCTGTTTATTATAATCGTTTCTATGTGTAAGCTGACACGGTGTAGACCTATTTCTACAGGCCATTGATCGTATTCTATGAAAATGACATTTGAGGCTTATCAGCATTGTATTTTAACATTTTCCTTGAATGAGAGTAAGTTATATATAGAGTAGTATTTAGAAAGTGCGACCAGGTACACTCACTATATAATATAAGAATAACCCTCACCAATCAACCTTGAAAACTTAACTTTCAAGTCAAACAGTTCTTTTAACCCAAATGACCAGGAGCACAAGACAGAAGCGGTCATTCACTCCGCGGAATTAAAGACCGGGAAGAGTCAAAAACATGTCGACCGGAATAAAAAGAAACCCAAGTAAAAGGAAGAAAACAAGTCGACAGATCCTTGGAGCGGCACCTTTTATGCCCCAATCCTTTTAAGCACCACCTGTTAAACCACACGGTCACGTGACTTGTGGTGGTGCGGGTGGTGCGGGGGAGGGGCGGCACCACCGGGTCATTGGCGGATCCAGGGGGGTGGCCCGACGGGCCTTGGCCCCCCCCCCCCCTCAAAAAAAAAAAAAAAATTAATAATAAAAAAAAAAAAATAAAAAAAATAAAAAGAGGAAGAAGAGAAAAGAAAGGGAAAAAAAAGAGGGAAAGAGATAAAGAGACTTTGGAGTATCATTCATAGGGCCTGACTGAGGGCCTCTGATCTTGATGGGGGGGGGGCAGGAGTCTTAGAATATTGTGTCCTATTAAAAATGCATGAGAATGCACAATTTCAAGTCTGTCCACAAACCCCCCTAATATAGCTAATGCGCTTTGTCCGCGGGAAACGCATAGTGACTCTGGGTTGGCCAGGTTTGGGCCCCCCCCTCTAGACAATCCTGGATCCGCCACTGCACCGAGCACCACCACCACGCCCCCTACTGGGTGTTTCATTATCCGGGTCTCCCGCCGCCGCAACGCCGACTTGTCACGTGATCCAAAATGGCGGCCGATTCATTTTGGCTTCTCATGTTTTCTATTTTCTCATTTTTCTCAATTAAGGGCCGCGTAGAGCTTTAATGCATTATGACCTATCTTGTGATGATGCACCCTATGCAGCACTGGTGAGTCCGTTCTACAGGGCTGCATTCATGCTAACCCTACGGTAGTTTATCAATCCAGTCGTGGTGATGCATGAATGCAGCGATGGTGAGTTACTTGCCAGAGATGCATTCATGTATTAGAACGACACAGGGCATCACTCATTAAAGCGCTATGTAGCCCTTACAGGATTAAACGTTTCTTCAGTTTTTTTTTTGAGTTAAAGTCTTCCTGCTTCCTCAACTCTCTGGTAATCCTATCCGACAGTTGGAAGGCATTCACTTTTTTGCGACCGTCTCATTCGGGATTATTCGAACACGGAAAAAATTGTGGAAGATTAAATCAGGATCCTGTTTTAGAATTTCAAACCTGGCTCTTTTTTTAAGTTCATGTCGACACGCATCCGACTTGAGCTAGTTATTACCAAGAATGATTTTGTGGTTTCTGGTATTTCAGAAAGCACACTTTTTGCAAGTCTCCATTAGTTATGGTATAAAGGTGAAATAATGCCGTTTGTTGTCTTGAAGCATGAATGCAGCCCTGGTAAGTCACTGACGAGGGCTGTATTCAATCATTATGCAGACCCTATTGGGTTGATACACCCCGGCAAGTAGCCTCACCAGAGCTGCATTTATGCATGTACGCACTGGAGTACCTAGCACATTGAAGCACCATACGACCCTTAAAGGGTTAAGAAATAATTATGTAACCACATGTATGTATACTGTGACCCACCTCCACACTGATAAAATGAAGGGATCCAAACTTGTCAAAAGGTCGTCTTATAAGAAGAGTTTAGGGTCTTTAAAGTGACGGTCATAAAATAAACGAGTTAAAGGTTGTCTATTTGATGAACTGTCCGGTTACCATCCCACAAGACAAGACTAGGGTCATCTAACTGACAATGTTAGCCCAGGCAGTGGCCCACTCCAAGTGACAAGTCTAAGGTCGTCAAATTAGTTAACCCTTTATTGGCTGCAAACTGCTTTAAATGTGCTTGGATCCCTTTGTAAGCATGATGCATGAATGTAGTCCTGGTGAGTCTATTCGCCAAGCCTACATTCATGCACCTTTGGAAGTGAATCAACAGTTGGGCGAGTAAACTTGCCAAGGCTGAATTCATGTATTATGGTCGCATAGAGCATAGCACCTTAAAGCACTATGCACCCCTTAGAGGGTTAACCTGTGCACTATAACCTCTACTTCACTGCAGGTGGAGCTAATTGGGTTCTGCCTAGGCATAATTGTTGTCCATGTCTCTCTATATTTCTGAGGTTTATAATAGCTAATTCATACGAACATAGAGGTATGAAGGTTAGGGGAATTCCTGCCATATCCCCAAGTCTATATTGAGAGTATTTCTACCGTTTAGTTACAGACTGCTAACACATACATGTGGATGTCATACCAATGGGAGATTCCTTGCAGCTATTGTACCATAGAAATAACCACAAAAGAGGTGTCTGTGCCCTACACATATTTCTTTTGTCTCAATTATATCAAAACATTGATTCCTTTACCTTATCTAGCATCCCCAAAAGATAAATCTCAGGATTCTCGATAACATGAATGTGTATTCCCATAAATATGATTAAAATCAACATAGAAATTATGCAATTCATTCCCCAACTTTATACAGAATGCATGTTATACTGATGCCACCTACAGGGAAAATCCTGAATCAGACCCTGGTTGACGAGTCTAGGGATGGCATGAGTCAGGTTTTGGGCTGGCACATACCAAGTGTATCTTCTATCTGACAACTACAGCTAGAGGACCCACTCTCTTGTCACTTAGAAGAGTCTGCAGACGAGTTTACTTTTTGAGTGCATAGGCATTGCTCCAGGCATCCTCAGATTTAGCCAATTTCACCTGTTTGGCCTACCCCCCCCCCTCCGACCAAATCCACCAATTTTATCTCTTTGGCCCTCCTTCCCCACTGCCGCCTCTGCTTTCTATTCTCTATCCTCCAGCCTGCCTTATAATATTCCACCTAAGGTTCCCCTTTTCTCATGAACACATCATCCCCACTACTGCTTCGCCCTGGCCGTGCCCTTCTTCTGACTGACTGCATGGCCTCCTGTCGTGATTAACCCTTTAAGGGAAGCATAGTGCTTTAATGCTCTGTCCTTGGCCATCTTGATACATTAACCCAGCCCAGGCGAAATTAGTCCCATTCATGCATCAGGCATTCATGTATCATGCTTGCATGGGAGTGTATCCATGAACCCTGTGGGGCTGGCATAATGCATGGATGCAGCCCTAGGCAGTAGGCATTTTTGGTCTCAAAACCAAAAATACCTCCTTTTATACTCTAAATCTACAGTATAACTCACTGTGCAGCTACAGTTACTTCTTACAGTGTACTAACAAAAGGAATAGCACATTATAGCACTATGCGGTACTAAAAGGGCTATTACTAGCAGAAATGATCAAGTGAGATGGCTCAGGATGACAAAGTGCGGAGATATGGAGTCAATATGTGGCCTGGGGTCCAGGGGTATCCTGCCAAACTGGAGATGACTACTAACATCTGTCAGCGAATATTAAAGTAGAAAAAGCTCAGAGTTTCCTGTAATTTCAGGCAACTTATGGGACGCTTAACGGACATGATAAAAGTTGCTAAAATTTGAGGACTAACCGCATGAGCTTCAGAACACAGTCAGAGCCCATGGCAATATAATACAAATTAGTGAAGAAGTTATTATTATCCTACTGCAAAAAAAAAGGATGATTGTAAAAGTCAATTACAAGTGCCCTTGGCACAAGAATACTGCAAAGGTAAGAATAAGAAAGTCATGATTACTTTTCTAACCATAGGGAATCTTGGTGATTGATTTTGGTAGCAGGTGTGCTGAGAGCTGATCCTACATTCATTTCCCCCCCCCCCCCCCCGTGAGGAAGCCAGCCATCTCCCCTTTAATGCCCGTCAGGGTTTCTTGCATGACCTTCATAAAATGGAACAGAGGAAAAAGAGAGAAAACGGCTTCAAACCGTGCGCACGGAAAGCACGAAAAAGCGACAAAGCCGAAGAAATGTTGTCTACTGTTATAGACACAGACAGCCATCTGGCACCTTGGGTTGATGAAGGGGGGGGGGGGGGTGATCTGGGGGCTGTTGCAGAAAACAACGTAAGAAATAGCGTAAATATAGCAAATTTACGTTAATGCTTAACATTATTTAATAACTCACATTAATACTAACGTATATCCAATAATTTATGTTAATGTCTTACACTGTTTAGGCTAAATAATATTATGGGCACCATGTCTGGAGGTGGACTTTCTGTAACACCCTACTTACGTTGTTAAACTTACAGGGTGGCTGATCCATTAGTGGTGTGTGAGGATGAAGTTTGAGAGAAAGGGGTGATAGGAAGTAGTGTACACTAGCTGCTAACTCCAGGGTCAAGCTTTGGCTTTTTCTGGCAGCTTTTGCATAGGAAATGATATTGGGCAGGAAAATACTATGATTAAAACCTGAAAAACCACCACTGGTATGCATAAGAAGGGATAACTACACTCTCTAATTTATGAAGATCCAGGTAAGCACCCATTTAGATCATACAAACCCTAATGGGAAATCCAAATAATATATTGAATTATACCGCTTCACTGTGAGGGGCTTTAAACTGTACTTTCTCCTATCCTTTGGCTTTGGTAGAAGATTTGCCAACATACAACTTCCAGAGCGGTAAAATACACATTCACAGAATGTGCTACTTCCAAAATGGTGGAGCATCTACCCACAAAGTGTGTAACAACTCCCGGAATAGTAGTACACATGTCCAAATAAGGTGTCACTAGTAGAAAAACACCTATGATAGGGAGCAGCTAGCGATAGTCATGGGGAGGATCAGTTGGCCGTTATAAGTGATATAAATAAAGCTACCAATCATGCCTAGGGCCTATTCAGGCACACGCATATGCATGCTTATATTGATCTATCTATGTATAGACCATTAGTGACTTTTTGTGGATGTAGGCCTGTAGCTGATATATGCGTGATGGGTAAGGTATGGACTAGTAATGGGAGCAGAATTTGCCAGTGGTTGGTGATAGCAATAAGGGAACATTCACCAATGATGTATCTAGCTATTAAGTAAGGACTGGCGTCTCTGGGTTCAGTGACCAAACGTGACCCAGACTCGACAATAAGATAGGCCAATTTTATCCAAAATATTGACAAGGATTGGGATGTCTTGCAAACGGTCCGAAAATAGGTGACATCATTGGTGAACATTCCCTAATGGCTGGTGTCAGTATGGATGGCGGCATATAAAAGAGGTAAGGGACTGCAGACACAGACAATAACAGGCAGATCTGGCCTCCCTCACTGCCTCCCTTTTTATTCATCATCCATCCCTTTTTTTATTCATCAGTTCTTGGGTGAACACTCATAGAGGCTGGGGCATGACTATGTGACTCAATGTGGTCTGGGGAGAGGTTGTGTGGAGAATGGGGAAGGAGGGCTGGTGGGGTGGTGAGGTGGGGTGGGGTAAACAGGGTGGGGGCAAAGGTGGAGGCAGGCATGGGTGCAGCTGTGGCTGTGAACAGTCTGGTAGCCTAGAATGATGGTTAGAAAGGGTACATGGTGAATGACAGCTACTATGGGGCAGGGCCTCACTCCTCTTTGAAAATAATTGTGTGGATTGGATGTTTCTGTATATAACCTTATGCTTTGGCACTAACAGATACCCCATCCCATATTCCCCAACCGATCACTATGAATCACCTTATGCCTCAAAATATCATGCTAATATTGTTAGGAATAGCTGCAGAAAAGTAAGTCTTTTCTGTTTGGCACAGCATTCATCCCTAGCAAATTCATTGTCCATACCGTATTGTAATACATTCATTGATGAAAATGGAGACATGTTTTGTTCATTCCCGAACCACAATTATCAGTAAGTAATGAATATTTTCCATATACAAATACATATTGACTTGCTCCTTGTATCTTAAATGCAGTATAGACACCACTTTAGTATAGTATGGTAACATAGACCCCAGGACTGCATCCCCCTTCACAAGACATTGTTTAACACAGTTACAGGTCAGAGTTTGTTGCAAAAATGGCCGGATATGGCCAGACCTCCTGACAATGACCTCACATGCGGTTAACAGAGGTCACCAGGCACTAAGGTCACTTCCGGTTCCTGTCAGCAGGGGGCTACCACAATGGGTGGTTCAGTGAGATGCGACGTGACCTCATTTATTGACTTTTGATATCAGCGTGAGGAGGGATGGTTAGCACTGTCTCCCTAGGGGCTTAGGGTAAAGCATCTGGAAGATAGTTTAGAGTGGCAATATACAAAAGAGTTTATAGAGGAATTGTAGATGGACCAATACACTGACAAAGATAGATGGATGGATATGCATACAAATAAGTAGCACAAAATATATCAATAGATTCTGAGAGGGGTCCTGATGGAGAGAAGGGGAGAGGGAGACATAGAGCAGGAGAGAGGAAGAGGTAAGGGCAAGCATAGAGAACAGAGTCTCCCACTAAATAGAAGTCCCACAGAGGAGGAAGGCACTTAGTTCATGTCAGGACACCACCGGAAGTTGTTAGACAGGGTGACCTTTTCAGGACTCTCTTCCTTTAGTGATGGAGAGCTCCAGTCACAGACACTAGTGTCTCTACCACAGCACTCTGGGAGCAACAGCAGCAGGGACCTGTGGTTAGAGTTGGAGGGAGATGCATTAAACAGCACAGGAACAGGTGGGGTGTGGACACTGCGGCATATGTGACATGATCTGCAAAGAGGGACCTTAGTGCAGGGTGCACTTAGGTCCCTATTGCTTGTACAAGTCACATATTCTTCTCTAGCTATGAAGCTCTAGTGGCAAGAGAGTAGCTTATTCCCCATACACATTATTATTGGCTATTGTTGGGCATCTATATCTGTGCCTCTATCAGAACATCTCCAATGCTTTGAGTTCAAACCTCCCTTTCTCCCACAACATTTGTAATCCTATATTGACCTGGAGATAATTATTCTTGACTGTATAATTATGACATTATTTCTCATAAACTGGGCAAAATTCCTCTCCACACCTTTAGCAGAGAGCTTTAGCCAGACCAATCAGTGTATCTGGGTCACCCTTATCAATCACAGTATGACAGACCTAGCAAATGAGGTACCAATCAGATACCAGGCCATACATGGTCTAAGGTTTCAGGGGTATCATTTATTCATATATCCATCACCTGAGGTAACTTTAGAGCATGCTTCCATGGTAACCTCTACGATGGTCATAATTATACACAATACCTATTGAGAATCATCCCTTTATTTTACTTTCATAATTTTTACATTGCATTTGGATCTCTATAGTTATAGACTACACCAGGTCAGATGGTTGAAAACTTACCGTAAAACCTCGCTTATATAAGCCTAACTCACGTATAAGCCGCACCCTGACTTTGGGCCGACCCTATAAGCCGCACAGGCCCTCTGAATGATCCCTGAGAGAAACTCGCATATTAACCGCACCCCTAACTTTTGGTGTGAGTGTGGTTGGGGGCTGGGGTCAAACTCATAAATTGTGAAACTCTAGTCTCGCCTGGCCTTGCCTGGTTGGTGGGGAGGGGGGGGGTACTACACTCCGAGGTGCTATAACAGTGGATGGCTTGTGAATGTGTGATTTCAGACAGGCCCAGGGTGTGTGTGCTGGGGGAGGGGGGGTGGTTAGCACTATGTAGCACCTCAGCACCTCTCCATCTACAAAGCCACACACACTGCTACAGTATCGAGGGGTACAGTATCCTATCGGTACTGCCGTGTACTGTGAGTGGTACAGTGAAAGGCTGTGGTTATTTAGGTCATTTTAAAAATACAAATTCACAAAAACTCGCGTATAAGCCACACCCCGACTTTGGCTCGATTCTATAAGCCGCAATGGCGATCTGACAAGCCGCAGCTAGTACACAAGGTTTTACGGTAATTATGACATGTTTTCGATCAATAAAATCGGTTTTGAATATCTTATGAGTATATTTGAATCACAGAGGTCAGTTTGGTGCAAAGCAGCTAGTACAGCAGCATGTGGTATAGTTATGGTGTTGTATTGAACTGAATTAAGTAATGCAGTACATGTACTAGCATGTGTAGGATGAACCATACATCAATGTTAGTCTCTCTCCTTTAACAAGTTTGGATCAGGGTAGATTAACACCCAGCCTGTTGCCTCGTGTGATTCTCCCGGATCCCAACTGGTGCAATGAACCTCATAGAGTGGCCTTTGCATTTATTACCTGTGAAATAGTCTAAAAAGGCATTACATTCAAATATGCCACAGGCCATGGAATACAGCTACACTGTATTGAAAGGGGGATTGAATATCCTGTTCCATTACACTGTTCTAGGATGAAAAAACAACCGCGGGCAGACCTGTCTAACTAGACTAATTTGAGGTCACTGAATCCCAAAATGAGGGTAAAAAGTGCACCATAATTCTCAGTTTCAAGATATTTCAACTATGATTATCTGTTGCTCTTATACAAGATATATGGTATGACCAACATGAAGCAGGGACAGCAGCCATGAAAACATTTTAACTTTGTCTCCCTGGCAGAGATAATACAACCCTAAATACCACTCAAGGATAAAATATCAGAATTCTACATTATCTAGGCCCATTCAAGGATAAGAAATCATTAGAAGCAGAATTTTACATTATTAGGCGCTAAATTTGTGGTATTTTAGCGATATTAATTTTTATTGAAAAAACGGCATAATAGCTATAGATATATCCAGAAAGCGTATAATATTTCTTGAAACCACTAAGATCAGAATTATAACCCATTCCGACAAAAAGAACCTTCAGGTTCTTTTTTAGCACTGCTTTTAGCCACTGCAGGGCACCAGAATTTCTACTAAAAGTTATTCATTTATTAGGACACTCATCAATAAAATCTATTTATACATAACACAATTGCTAAGCATATTGCTGGAACCTGGTTGGAGATGATCCTGATAGGGAATACAATAGGAAGGCAAAACAGCCATTATCAAACACTAGTTATATGTTGCAATGTGATATTTCATACTTAATCATTCATCAAGAGTACTTAATTCTGCAATTAATCAATAACATATCAATCTGGTAACTGGATTAAAATAGTTTTCAGTTGAAAAAAGGCATTTTTCTACTTTTAGATTAGATAGTGTATATATAAAAACTAGCCGGTGATAAAAAAATAAACCATGTGAATATCTTAAAGCTGTGACTTACCACACAATTTTAAGTGCTATTTTCGATTCCCCAGGTCAAAATACAAGAATATAAGTGTCTGGTCTCGCTTTTTTTCAACTTATGAAAATTTGTAGAACAGTGTTATTAGCATAGTAAGTCTAGTATTCACCATGTGATAAAAACTCCCATGCTTGAACCTGTTTGGTTCTAACTCCGCTTCTCTACTAATTGGCTATATCAAGTGGCATTTAGCAGTAAGGCCAAAAAAAATAAAAGGGGTGTTTCAGGCAACCCGACCCTAGTTTCAAAAAAGGGCCGACCCTAGCCTTTTTTTCCGATTTTGGAGATTTTTTTATTTTGTTTTTTGCAAAATATTCATATTTTTCGGAAATTTTAGCAATTTTTTGGTCAGGAAGAACAGAACACATGCCTAATTAACTGTCCAGCCTCAGGAAATTGCTTATTAACAAGAATGTCCAATAATTTCATGATATTCCTAGTTATAGTAAGAATTGGTGAGTCGTCTTGATGACCCGCGAGTCGATATGGCAGCCCACGCCTCATTCAAGGTACCTCCAACATTCAAAAAAAAAAAAGAAAAAAAAAAAAAAATCCGACCTACCTACCCTAAATTTTTGGACAATGTTGCCTGAAACACACCTTTTTTTTTTTTTGGCCTAAGGAGAGGGTGTCTTTGAAATATGTATCTGTGAAAGGATCCTACAAAGAGGCTAGATTATAATGAAGCCAATTTTAACTAACAATGTATCCCTCTAACCACTCAGCCTGCCCTTCGTGTTACCTGTATGCACCACCTCATACTCTTTCAGAAAACCTCACTTTGCACCTGGTCCTCACTCACTCCTCTCCCCACCAACCAGGCCACACCCGTGCACACTCAACATGCACTTTGGACCCTTTCTTATCCTCAGCCACTTTCAAATAAAATTTATAATGTGAACAGTACCCGCCCAGGAGATCAGCGTCACATTTTGGGATTCTTTGTTCTATTCCCGTTTTTACACTTGAAATATGTGAACATACAACAAAATACAATGATACATGTGCAGCTGATGCTATTGTACAATCTGTTCCTGTTGGTATTTTTTAACATTAGGCAAATATAACACACTATAAAATTGTCAACATAACATCATACAAAATATTGGCCTTGAACATAACTGTACATGAATCATAAGCTCCATTCTAACAGTCTGTGTCTCCTCCCTATTTGCTGCAACCAAGCTATACCTTGCCATGCCACCTATAGATAGATACCCACTCATCAAACACACCTTTTTATCACTCTCCTATATCATATAGAGCTATACCGTCTGACCCCACCCCTATGCAATCCCTCACCAATGGATCATGGCAGCATTAGTACTAGTACCTCCCCTTAGGGGCAGGGTGGTGCCACTAATAGTCTCCAGAGAGCTATGTATCTCCTCCCATAGACAGAGGCACCAGAGCTCTCCAAGCAGATCTTGGATCACCTCTCAAGAGCAGTGACCATTAAAGGGTAAATTATGTGTGGAGAGTGTGTGGTGTCCTCGCTCGGCTCATGGGTGGTTTAACATCAAAGAGAGCCTGACCACAGAACTGCATCCGTGATGTGCTGACCCAGTTCTCATCAGGTAGATAGAGGTTGGGGTTGTTGGTGCGGGGTATTGAAGTGGGAATATGGAAGAGAGTAGTATAGAGGGAAAGGTAGGTAGGAATGAGATTAGGATGGGAGCAGAATGGAAATAAGGGCAGCATACTAGTGATGTTATTCTAAGCTTATTATTAGGACCACTAATAGGAGTACATGTATTTCATGCCTTTCAAAATCATTTTATGTGCATGTAAATGCATAACAACTAATGAATATGTCAAAATGTGTAGGTCAAATGATTGATTTCAGCATTTGGGTCCTTGGGTGATCGGCAGATTCAAAGGACTGAATCTTGTGGGCCTATGCATTTTTAGGCATGGGGACATTCTGCATAGGTTTAATTCACTATTATGTAATGTACAAGACAAGGCATTTATAAGGAAGGGGCTGCATAGTAATCTCTGCATGTTTTTTAGCATATCAGTATTGTACTGGTAATGGTCAGTAGCCATCATGGTTTGCTGCTACATGCCACCAAACTAGGTTTGCATCTTTATTTTCTGTTATACGCCACTGTGGACATTGAGTTTGTGGCCGGGTATACTTATCTGACCAGAGGAGTGGAGAGGGAAACCATATACTATCTTGTTATACAAATCCATATCTAGTCCTACTTTGGGTATATTTGATTTGGGAAGGGTCTGCAGGCAAATTCTCTAAGGTGAGCATTGTGCTGGCTGAGGAGCACTATACATTGTTACTACTTGGACATAATGCTGATTAGGATGAAATGTGCAGCTTATTGCTTTATTTAGATGTAACATCAATTCTATTCCCTTTTGAATGCACTATCTGAATGACGGGATTTATCATTTTGACATTTCCAATAGTTTCACATCCATTTTCCTCTCTCCTTTCAGGGGATCTATGCTTTAAGACCAGGAGAGGCATCCAAGGGTAAATTATGCGTCGAGAGTGTGGAGTATCCTCGCTCGACTCATGGGTGGTTTAACATCAAAGAGAACCTGACCATAGAACTGCATCCGTGATGGGCTGACCCAGTTCTCATCAGGTAGATAGAGGTTGGTGTTGTAGGTTGGGGGTAATGAAGTGGGAATATGAGAGACAGAGTGTAGAGGGAAAGGTAGGTAGGAACAAGATCAGGAGGGGAGCAGAATAAAGGAAGAGCAACATAATAGTGTTTTTCTTCATAGATTATACCTGGGACCACTTTAGAAGATCTAGATCCTCTAAACCAGGGCTTTCAGAATCAGTTTGTGTATGTATATGCACAAAAGATAATGCATGTCCCAGCATGTGCATGGCAGATGGTTGATTTAAGAAATTGGGTCCTTAGGTGCTCAGCAGATTCTTGTGGGCCATATTTTTTTTTCTTTTGTTGGGGGGGGGGAACTCAAGTCTGATTCACTGTATGTAATGTGTAGCATGATGTATTCATAAGGTAGGGTAGCATAGTATTGGTCATTACCCTTCATGGTCTACTGCTACATGCCACCAAACTAGGTTTACATCTTCATATTCTGTTGTAGACCACTGTGGGCATGGAGTTTGTGGCCTGGTATACTTATCTGACCAGAGGAGTGGAGAGGGAAACCATATACAATCTTGTTATACAAATCCATATCTAGTCCTACTCTTGGTATATTTGATTTGTAAAGGGCCCGCAGGCAAATTCTCTAAGGTGAGCATTGTGCTAGCTCAGGAGCACTATAATTTATTGTTACTAACTGAAAATAATGCTGATTAGAATGAAACGTGCAGTTTATTACTATTCTATTTCCTTTTGAATGTACCATCTGAATGATGGGATTTATCATTTTGACATTTCCAATAGTTTCACATCAATTTTACTCTTTCCTTTCAGGGGATCCATGCTTTAAGACCCGGAAAACTGCTGTGCAGCACATATGTTTCATGGACAGATAATTACATTTATAATTACATTTACATTACATAGTTACCTGGACTTATTGGATATGCCTAAATCTATTATGTATCCCCTATTACTGACCTTTCTTGTATGACATATTGTCCATCTTGACTTCAGTTCCTTAAAAGATTAATCTTTAACTACATATTTTGCAAAGCCGTCGCTCATTATAACACTAGCTCATAGAAATAAACTTTGTACATTTTGTCCTGATACGAAAAGTACTACTGTTTCATCAACAGTACTGCATGGTTTGGTTTGATATTTCAGTATAGTTTCATGAAAGGGGTTTTATCATTTTACTATGACAACAATAGCCTCATGGTCTAGTGGATATGAGTCTTTAATAATCTATATTTAATACCATTTTAAGTACACTGCAACATTTTCTTAATAGTTATCAGAAACCTAGTGCTCTTTGATCTAAGGCTCTTTCCCCCTGTCATCCTTAATCTCATAAAAAGCCCACAACAAAGCCTCTACTCTGTATTCTACTAGTGCCAACTCTCAAGCTTTAACACCGAGCCCCTTGCTGCCTGATTTAAATTCACCTTTCCCTACACTGCTAATGTGGAGAGGCCATAGAATATAGAAAAATTTCTGATAGCTTGTGCTCTTTGCTCTGTTCTCCTCTGCCTTAAGCTATAGTACATGCTTTCCCCATAGAATAATTCCATCAGTTAGCCAACAGTTAAGTATTTTCTCCTATGCTACTACATTCCAAAAGAGGATACCCACTGAAATTTGTGTTTGATGTCAATTGATCTTCCGCACTGATAAAAAGGGAAAGTTGGCTTAATATGTGCTGTAGGGGATTTCTGGATATTTGCATGAAATGCAGTATAATTATTCATAAATGTATTTAATTTTGAATAAAGAAGGAGTGCTTAACACAATACCATTAGCTTTATCTAGTTACACATAACATCATCTACAATGCTAGCCAAAATATTATTGATTCTAATGCACATTTGCTTACCCTTATCTTTGTTATTGTCTTCGTCTGATGATATAATAATTATTATCTGAAACAAGGAAGCAGTGTTTAGTTTTTTGTTTTTTCTAGGTAAATATATATATATATTTTTGGTAATAAATGACTCGGCCCTAAAAAATTTATCTGAGAAGAGGATATGACAGCATACTAACATCGCTCCCTGCTCATGTTGCAGTCACAGTTGACAGGGTATACGCAGACCATCAATAATTACTCAGAAAGCTTGCACACTGATTGAATTATGAATAAGGAAGCTGCATCAAAGCCAATGTGTCACAGGTAGCCCTAGGTGTCATCTGAATGTACACAGGACGCTCATTTGACATGAATCATTTGACATAAATCATTCACAAGACCCCCACCCCCTCACTTCAAGGAGGGTAGTGTCATCTTTACAATAGCAATATATTCATGAAGGCAACTTGGGCTTCCTGTGGTGTACACTTATTGAATAAAAGCACACATATGCAACCATTGTACCATTTTAGCTTATTATAACACAGACTGTCTGAAATGCTAGGCACAGTAATGAGAGGTGTTATGTGTACATACCTATGTGAGCAGCAGGTGTGTGGATGTTGGAGGTGGTGTATAGGAAAATGGGTCACCAATTATTATATCCACTATCACAAAACACAGATCACTAATTGTCCTCCATGTCAAATTCTGTGTTTCAATTCTGGAGCCAAGGAAAATATGAACATACTTTAAATTATATCAACAGATAACCAGTGCATAGACAGCATCATAGTCTTTCCACTGCAAGCATAGAATATACAACCATTTCCTATATGTTTACAATTAAGTTCAAATATGGTACCTTTTATTCCCTTGTTTGCAGATACACATTAGTATATTATACATTTTCCAGGACTTTCAATAACCACTAAACCAGTTCAGGCCAGATACCTCCTCACATACACTCCAGTGGTCAACGGGTGGTGAGGTCACTTCCAGTTCCTGTCAGCAGAAGTCACGATACTGTCTGGATCAGTGAGATGCGACGTGACCTCATTTATTGACGGGTGACCTTGATGTGAGGAGACGCGGTCAGTGCTGTCCCCATTGGGGCTCAGGGTGCAGTATGAGGGAAACAGGATAAAGAGCTCACAAGAGGGAGGTTAAAGATATATATATATATATATGTGAAAAGTTTGGATGCAAAACGACATAAGCGCCATTTTAAAAATCGGGACAAAAATCTGGCAAAAATATAAATAAGGGATAGTGAAATATAATCCTCAAACTATTTTTCCAAGATTTATTATTTTTCATATCATTAGGACCTACCTAATATACACTCTGTCACCAAAGTATAAGAATTGACCTCAGGGTGTCTTAACAAAAAGCACTACATGCTTCAATTCTGGGATGGATTTATGTCGTTTTGCATCCAAACTCTTCATATATATATATATATATATATATATATATATATATATATATATATATATATATATATATGAATCTGACTAAATAGAGTTCCAACAAAGGAAGAGCACACTTAATATATGTTAGGACACCGGTGGGAGTATGCAGACAGGATGACCTTTGCAAGACTCTTTTCTCTCATTGACTGAGAGCTCCAGTCACTGACACCTGTCTCTAGGAATGTATCTTAACCATTGGTTGCTGAGAGTAAAACAGCTGCAGGGACCTGTGGTTGGAGATGGGGGAGATGCATTAAGGACCAGAGGGACAGGTGGTTTGGCAAAACAGCAGTGGGCCTATTCCACTATCTGGCCACTAGTGGCTAGACAGTAGCATCCCCATCCATCCAGCTTTGTTAATCTCACAGATTATGTTATTGATAACATATACCTGTGAGAATTACAAAGTTGATTCTGTTGCAACTCCCAGAATGGTAAAACACGTACACACAACCTAAAGTGTGTAACAAATCCTTGAATAATAGAACCCAAAGTCATGCCAAGATAAGGTCTTAGCTAGAAAAACACATGTGATATGGAGCAGCTAGTAAAAGTCATAGGGAGGATCAGTGGGGGCATTATAAGTGATATCAATTAAACTAACCATCGTGCTTGAGGCCTATAATTTTAGGCACAAAGATCTGTATGCTTAAATGGTCCGTCATCTATGTATAGACCAGTGATTGTTGAGGTAGGCAAGTGGATCCCCTTCCCCCATAATTTCTGATGGTGGGAGGGTGGTCATGGTAGTGGTAGGTAAGGTATGGGATGATGTTTCATGATGAAGGCAGAATTTGCCAGTGGGTGCTGATGAGGGAATCTTCACAAATAATGACAAGAGCTAGTTGGTAGGGGTAGGGTCTATGGGTTCAATGACTAGATCTCAGCAGGACTGGGCATTAGAATAGGTCAATTCTGACCGAAATAGTGCCAAGGATATTTTGCAAAAGGTCCCAAAATAGATGACATTATTGGTAAATGTTCCCCAATGGGTATTGGCAGTGTGGTTTGGGCCATATATGAGAGCTGAGTGACTGCAGTCACAGACAATAACAGACAGAGCTGGCCTCCCTCACTGCCTCCCATTTTATTCAACATCCTTCTCCTTTTTTATTCATCAGTTCTTGGGTGAACACTCATAGAGGCTGGGGCATGACTATGTGACTCATTGTGGTCTGGGGAGAGGTTGTGTGGAGAATGAAGGCTGCTTGGGTGGTGAGGCGGGGTGGGGCAAACTTATGCAGAAAGGTGTGGTGGCCAAGGTTGGACATAGGGGTGGGATTTGGGTGTGCCTGGAAACAGTCTGGTAGCCTAGGAGGACTACTACAATGGGGTAGGGCATCACATCTTTAAATTCAATTTTGAAGAGGTTATGTTGTGGAAAAGATGTGTGGATTGGATGTTTCTGTATTCCGCATTAGCTAGATGATCACTGTACAGCGCCATCTTGCCTGGTACAAGTGCGCTTTCCTCTGCTAACTATAGAAGCCTGCTGGGTCTTTGGGTCATCTGTTCAGATTGGGGGAGTGGTTAGGACTCTGACCTACCAATCCATGCATCATGGGTTCAAATCCATTTCAATGCTTGTTCACACACAATTTTAAAATGTATTTTGGGAGGTCAAAAATTGTGATAGCTATACAACTCGGTTGTGAAGATCCTTAACACCAGATAGATATTTATAGTGTAATCTAAAATGGTTTTGTATTGTTACCAACTATGAAAAAAGATATGTTGCCTTGGCATGGATTTGAACTTATTACCCCCGGATTGATTGGCCAGTGTCCTGACCACCCGCCCCATACAAACAGGTGACATGAGAAATATTCAAATACAACTGATTCAAAACCATTTTAGATTACTCTATAAATATCTATCTTGTGTAAAGATCTTCAAAACTGAATTGTAAACTATCAGAATTTTTGACCTACCAAAAATACATGTTAAAATTATGTGTGAACAAAAAGGCCTAGACATGGATTTGAACTCATGACCCATTGATTGGTAGGCAAGAGTCCTAACCACTCCCCCAATCTGAACAGATGACCTAAGGACCTACACTAGAAGGCTATAACTGAAAGGTTTATGACCCCTAAAACTCCGATTTTGGACATGTCAGGAACCAGCTTCAGCTAAAGGTATCACAAGGTAGAATTACTGCATCCTGCTAGTGCCCTATACCCTCATGCTTTGTCACTTTTTCCCATATTCCTACACAGATTATTAGACCATGTATACTATATGACTATATTGTTCTAGGCAAAGCTGGAGACAAATAACTCTTTGCCATTAGGTACAACATCCTTCCCTAGAAGATGCATTGACACCCCAGGGTTATTTCCCATAATCATTTAACATTCACTGATGGCACGAGCGAGGGGGTGGAGGCAAGTGTTGTTCCTTCCTCCAACCATGATTATCAATAAGTGGTGAACATTTTTGTTATATGTATCACATTTTATACTACATAGTATGTGCTCCAGGACTGCAAACCCCTTTCCAAGTTACTGTCTAACACTGTAACATTTACAGGTCAAAGCTGGTTGCAATAACAACCTGACATGTTCAGGCCAGACCAGACCTCCTGACATTGACTCCAGCCACAGTTAACAGAGGTCACCAGGCACTGAGGTCACTTCCAGTTCCTGTCAGCAGGGGGCTGCCACATTGGGTGGAGCTGTGAGATGCGACATGACCTCAGTTATTGACTTGTGATATCAGCGTGAGGAGGGATGATTAGTACTGTCTCCCTGGGGGCTCAGGGTAAAGTATCTGGAAGATAGTTTAGAGTGGCAAAATACAAAAGAGCTTTTGTAGATGGACCAACACACTGACAAAGATAGATGGATGGATATACATAAAAATAAGTAGCACAAAATATATCAATAGATTCTGAGAGGGGGGTGGAGAGAAAGGCAGGGGGAGAATAGAGCAGGAGAGAGGGAGAGGGAAGGGCAAGCATAGAGAACAGAGTCTCCTACTAAACAGAAGACCCACAGAGGAGGAAGGCACTTAGTACATGTCAGGACACCACTGGAAGTTGTTAGACAGGGTGACCTTTTCAGGACTCTCTTCCTTTAGTGATGGAGAGCTCCAGTCACAGACACTAGTGTCTCTACCACAGCACTCTGGGAGCAACAGCAGCAGGGACCTGTGCTTGGATTTGGAGGGAGATGCATTAAAGACCAGAAGAACAGGTGGGGTGTGGACACTGCGGTATATTCTCTAGTGATGGAGCTCTAGTGGCAAGAAAGTAGCTCATTCCTCATACACATTATTCTGGTTGAAGTGTAATTGTCACAAAGTGTATATTTTATTGGCTATCATTGTGCATCTACATCTGTGCCTTTATAACAACATCTCCAATGGCTTTGAGTTCATTCCTCCCCTTCTCCCACAACCTTTGTAATCCTATATTGACCTGCGGCCTACAGAGAATTATTCTTGACCGTATAATTATAATATTATTCCTCATGAACTTGACAGAATTCCTCTCCACACCTCTAGCAGAGAGCTTTAGGCAGACCGATCAGTGTATGTAGGTCTGCCTTATCAATTACAGTATGACAGACCTAGTAAACGAGGTTCCTAAAGGTCAAGGGAAATCACATTATCAGGCCATACATGATCTAAGGTTTCAGGGGTATTATTTATTCATATATCCATGACTTGAAGTAACTTATAAGCATTCTTCCATGGCAACCATGATCATAATTATACACAATACCAATTGAGAATCATCCCTTTATTTCAATTTAATAATTTCTTCATTGCATTTGGATCTCTATAGTCACATACTAAACCAGGTCAAATGGTTGAAAACATAATCATGCCATGTTTTTGATCAATAAAATCGGTTTTGAATATGTCATGAGTATATTTGAATCACAGAGGTCAGTTTGGTGCACAGCAGTCAGTACAACAGCATCAATCTATAGCGAGATATTGCCGATAGACGTCTCCACTAATGTCGTTGATTTATATCTCTGTAAGCTTCAGCTCTCCATCACTCTCCAATATCCACCGGTGGATAATGGCCGCCACCCATAGTTAGTCAATACCAAACCTCTGCTGGAGAGTGAAGGCTACGTTGGAGACTTGAGGCGCGCAGAGACTACTCTCTGCCGCAGACTGCAACAGCATGTGGTATAATTATGGTGATGTATTGAACTGAATTAAGTGGTGCCGTACTAGCATGTGTAGGGTGAACCATACATCAATGTTAGTCTCTCTCCTTTAACAAGTTTGGATCAGGGTAGATAAACACCCAGCCTGTTGCCTCTTGTGATTCTCCCAGATTCCCACTGATGCAACGGACCTCATAGAGTGGTCTTTGCTTTTATCACCTGTGAAATAATCTATAAAAGCATTACATTCGAATATGCCACAGGTCATGGAATACAGCTACACTGTATTAAAAGGGGGATTGAATATACATAGTAAGTCTAATATTCACCATGTAATAAACATTCTCATGCTTGAACCTGTTTGGTCCTAACTCTGCTCTCTCTATTCTACTAATTGGCTATATCAAGTGGCATTTAGCAGTAAGGAGAGGATGTCTTTCAAATATGTATCTGTGAAAGGATCCTACAAAGAGGCTACATTATAATGAAGCCAATTTTAACTAACAACGTATCCATCTAACCACTTACCCTGCCCTTCTTGTTACCTGTGTTGTACCTGTATGCACCACCTCATATGCTTTCAGACAACCCTACTTTGCACCTGGTCCTCACTCACTACACTACCCATCAATCAGGTCACACCCACGCACACTCAACATGCACCTTGGAGCCTCTCTTATCCTCAACCACATCCAAATTAAATCTATAATGTGAACAGTATCCGCCCAGGAAATCAGTGTCACATGTGATTCTTTCTACTGTCCCGTTTTTGCACTTGAAATATGTCAACATACCAACAAACACAATGATACACAGCTGATGCTATTGTACAATTTGTTCCTGTTGGTACATCAGGCAAATGTAGCACACTATAAATTGTCAACATAACATCATTCAAAAAGTTGGCCTTGAACATGCCTATACATGAACCAAAAGCTCCATTCTAATAGTCTGTGTCTCCTCCCCATTTGCTGGATATATGACCACCAAGCCATACCTTGCCAGACCACCTACAGATAGATACCCACTCATCAAACACACCTTTTTATCACTCTCCTATATCATGTAGAGCTTTACCATCTGACCCCACCCATATGGAATCCCTTACCAATGGACCATGGCGGCATCAGTACCTCCCCCTGTCCTCACCAGGGGCAGGGTGGTGCCACTAATGGTCTCCAGAGAGCTATGTATCTCCTCCCATAGACAGAGTCACCAGATGCTCTCCCAGCAGATCTTGGGTCACCTCTCACAAGCAGTGTGAGGGCCGCTAGAGGGTAAATTATGCATGGAGAGTGTGTGGTGTCCTCGCTTGGCTCACAGGTGGTTTAACATCAAAGAGAGCCTGACCACAGAACTGCATCTGTGATGGGCCGACCAGGTTCTCATCAGGTAGATAGAGGTTGGGGTTGTAGATGGGGGGTAATGAAGTGGGAATATGAGAGACAGAGTGCAGAGGAAAGGGTCGGTAGGAACAAGGTGAGAATGGGAGCAGAATAGAGGAAGGGCAACATATTTAGTGTTTCTATTTTATAGTTTATAATTATCTGGGACCAATAATTTAGATCCTCTCAACCGATGGCTTTCAGAATCCTTTTGTGTATGTATACAAATAGTGTCTCAGCATGTGTATGGCAGATGGTTGATTTAAGAAATTGAGTCTTTAGGGGCTCAGCAGATTCTTGTGGGGCCATATTTCTTTGGATGGGGAATTTAGTCTGATTCATTGTATGTAATGTGTAGAGTAATATATTCATAAGGAAGGGCCACATAGTAATGTCTGCGTGGTTTATGCATATTAGACTAGTATTGGCCAGTAGCTATCATGGTTTGCTGCTACATGCAACCAAACTGGGATTGCACCTTCATAATTATACTCTTGTAGGCCATTGTGGGAATCGAGTTTGGAGTATGGTATACTTATCTGACAAGAGGAGTTGAGAGAGAAACCTTATCCAACCTTGCTATACAAATCCATTGTAGTCCTACTCTGGGTATATTTGATTTGTAAAGGGCTGGCAGGCAAAATCTCTAAGATGAACATTGTGCTGGCTCAGGAGCACTATACATTGTTACTACTTGGACATAATGCTGATTAGGATGAAACATGCAGCTTATTGCTTTATTTAGATGTAGCATCTATTCCATTCCCTTTTGAATGCATTATCTGAATAATGGGATTCATCATTTTCACATTTTCAATAGTTTCAAATCCATCTTCCTCTCTCCTTTCAGGGGATCTATGCTTTAAGACATGGAAAACTTCTGTGCAGCACATATTTCATGCGCAGATAGTCACATAAGTTACCTGGACTTGGATATCCCTTAATCTATTATGTATCTATTAATGTTGAACTACACCTTTTGCAAAGCCCTCGCTCATTATACTACTAGCTCATAGAAATAAAGTTTGCACATTTTGCCCTGATGCAAAAAATACTAGTGTTTCATCTACAGTGCTGCAGGGTTTGGTTTGATATTTCAGTATAGTTTCATGAAGGTTTCTTTATTACTTCAGCACAATAACAATAGTCTCATGGTCTATAGGATATGAGTTTATAATAACCTATATTCATTGCCACTTTCTATACAGTACACTAAGCCATTTTCATAATAATTATGGGAAAGCCAGTCCTCTTTGATCTAAGGCTATACTTACTTAAGCTACTCTTTTCCCTTGTCATCTTCAAAGATTAACCACTCACAAAGCCCCAACAACAAAGTCCTGTTTCCTACTAGTGCCAACTCCCAAGCTTTTACACTAAGTCTCTTGCTGCCTGATTTTAATTCACCTTTCCCCAAGCTACTAATGTGAGGAGGCCATAAAATATAGCAATACATCTGGGATAGCTTGTGCTCTTTGCTCTGTTCCTCTCTTCTCTTAGCTATAGTAAATGTTTTTCCCATAGAATATTTCCATCAGTAAGCCTACAGTAAAGTATGTTCCCCTATGCTACTATATTCCAAAAAGAATTACACCCACTAGGCTTTGTGTTAGATGTCAATTCATCTTCCGTTCTGATGCTAAAGGGGAAGTTGGCTTAGTATGTGTGACAGAGGATTTCTGGATAATTGCATAAAATGCAGTATAGTTTTGAATGTCTTTAATTTTGAATAAAGAAGGAGTGCCTAACACAATACCATTAGCTTTATTGAGTTACACATAACATCATCTACAATGCTAACCAAAATAAATAGAGCCTAATCCAAGTTGGCTTACCTTCATCTTTTACAAGAAAGCAGTGTATAGTTTTAGCAGAAAAATAGGCACATACTAGACCTGACCTCATAGATAAGTTCCAGACCTGTGATGCTGTACCTATACACATCCATTTCTATGTTTGTCCAGAATCTGACCCGCGTCCCTGCCCCATTCCACTGTTTTTCATTATGACCTCCCTCCCTATATATACCAACCCCCCCCCCCCGCCCCTAGCTGGCAATAAATGACTCAGCCCTAAAACATTTACCTGGGAAGAGAATATGACAGCATACCACTATCACTCCCTGCTCATGTTACAGTCACAGTTGACAGGGTATAGGACACAGAACATTAATATTTGCTCAGAAAGCTTTCACACTGATTGAATTATGAAAAAGGAAACTGCATAAAACCCAATACGTCACAGGTAGCTCTAGGTGTCATCTGAATGAACGCAGTACTCTCATATGACATGAAACATTCACAAGATCCCCGCCCCCTCCCTTCAAGGTGGGTGGTGTCATCTGTACAATAGCAATATATTTATTAAGGCAACTTGGGCTTCCTGTAGTGTACACTAATTGAATAAAAGCACAGATATTCAACCACTGTGCCATGTTAGCTTATTATAACACAGATTGTCTACAGTACTAGTCACAGTAATGAGAGGTGTTATGTGTACAGACCTGTGAGGTGACCATCAGCTATGTGGATGTCAGAGGTGGTGTAGGACACAGAATGTAGCACCTGAATTTAGCAATGACCCCTCATGCACCCTTACAACTATTATATCCTCTATCAAAAAACAGATCAATTATGGTACTCAATGCTGAGGTGACTTCCAGTTCCTGTCAGCAGAAGGACAGGTGGTTTTGCAAAACAGCAGTGGGCCTACACTATCTGGCCACTAGTGGCTAGACAGTAGCATCCCCTTTCATTCAACTTTGTTAATCTCACAGATTATGTTATTGATAACATAAACCTGTGAGAATTACAAAGTTGAGTTAATGGTAAAACACCTACACACAACCTAAAGTGTGTTACAAATCCTTGAATAATAGAACCCAAAGTCATGCCAAGAAAAGGTGTTACAAATATAAAAACACATGTGATATTGAGCAGGCAGTAATCATCATAGGGAGGAGCAGTTGGACATTAAAGTTAATACATGTATCAATAAAACTTACCATCTTGCCTAGGACCTATATAGGCACACGGATCTGTATGCTTAAATTGATCCATCATCTATCTATAGACCATTAGTGACTTTTTGCAGAGATTGGGCGGTGGATCCCCTTCCCCTATATTTCTTATGGTGGGAGGGTGGTCATGGGTGTGGTAGGTAAGGTATGGGATGATGTTTCATGATGAAGGCAGAATTTGCCAGTGGTTGCTGATAAGGGAATGTTTAAAAATAATGAAACTAGCTAGTTGATAGGGGTATGGTCTTTGGGTTCAGTGACTAGAAATCAGCAGGACTGGGTATTAGAATAGGTCAATTTTGACCACAATAGCGCCAAGGATATTTTGCAAAAGTAGGTGACGTTATTGGTGAATGTTCCCTAATGGGTATTGGTGGTGTGGTTGGGGCCATGTATTAGAGCTGAGGGACTGCAGTCACAGACAATAACAGGCAGAGCTGGCCTCCCTCACTGCCTCCCATTTTATTCATCATCCTTCTCCTTTTTTATTCATCAGTTCTCGGGTGAACACTCATAGAGGCTGGGGCGTGACTATGTGACTCAATGTGGTCTGGGGAGAGGGTGTGTGGAGAAGGAAGGCTGTTGGGGTGGTGAGGTGGGGTGGGCAAAAATTATGCAGAAAGGGTAGACGGCCAAGGTTGGAGACAGGGGTGGGATTTGGGTGTGGCGGTGAACAGTCTGGTAGCTTGGAGGATGGTTAGAAAGTCTCTTCACAACCGACACATTCTGAATGACAAAGAACTCTATCTACTACTATGGGGTATAGGGTGTCACCTCTTTATATACAATTTTAAAGAGGTAATGTTGTGGAAAGGACATGTGTGTGGATTGGATGTTTCTGTATAACCTTTTCCTTTGTTATTTCAGCCCACTAACAGATACCCCATCCCATATTCCCACACAGATCATGAAACCATGTATACACTATGACAACATCCTTCCTTAGCAAATGCATCGTCACACCAGGGTTATTACACATAATATAGTACATTCCCTGATGGCAGGAGCAGTGGGCATTGATAAGCATGATTATCAATAAGTGTATCACATTTTTTACTACATAGCATGTGTTTCAGAACTGCCACCCCCTTTCCAAGCCACTGTCTAACATTGTAACAGTTACAGGTCAGAGCTGGTGGCAATAACAACTGGACATGTTCAGGCCAGACCAGATCTCCTGACATTGACTCCAGCCACTGTTAACAGAGGTCACCAGGCACTAAGGTCACTTCCGGTTCCTGTCAGCAGGGGGCTGCCGCATGGGTTGGATCAGTGAGATGCGACGTGACCTCATTTATTGACTTGTGATATCAGCGTGAGGAGGGATGGCTAGTAGTGTCTCCCTGGGAGCTCAGGGCAAAGCATCTGGAAGATAGGTTAGATGGCGAAAAGCAAAAGAGTTTAAAAGAGATGCAGAGATAAATAATATAGAGAGACCAACAAACTGAAAAGATATAGATAGATGAATACATATATATGTGACATGCACTGGGAAAAGGGACCTTAATGTACCCTGCACTAAGGGCCCTTTTCATCGTGCCGAATATGTAGATAAATAGGGAGTGATAAATGAGAGAGATGTGAGGGAGGTACCACAAAATATCCTGAGAGAAGAATGAGAGCGGTATGAGAAAGCTAGACAGACAGAGCAAGATGGAGAGATAGAGAGAGAAAGAGCAAGCTAGATCTAGCATAGAGAACATCATCTACCACTAAACAGAGGAGGAAGGCACTTAATACATGTCAGTACACCACTGGAAGTTGTTAGACAGGGTGACCTTTTCAGGACTCTCTTCCTTTAGTGATTGAGAGCTCTAGTCACAGACACTAGTGTCTCTACCACAGCACTCTGGGAGCAACAGCAGCAGGGACCTGTGCTTGGTGAAAGAGGGACATGCATTAAGGACCAGAAGGACAGGTGGGATGGGGAGGCTGCAGTATGTTTTCTATCCTTAGCTATGAAGCTGTACTGACAAGAGAGTAGCTCACCCCTGACACCCTTTATTGTGTTTGAACTGTAATTATTACATAGTGTATATCATTGGCCATCACCCTTTGCTGATGTAGACTAAGGTAATATGAATCCGTCGTTGAATATTGATTAGATGTTAAAGATAAAGGTACCAGCTCTAAGCCACATTGCAACAATATCTGTTCCTCAATTAGAATATCTCTAACCCTTTGCCTTCATTCTTCACTTCATCCCATAACCTTTATAAGACTATATGTTGCACATGATTGTTAGCCACTGGATACTTATGATGAAGTTTCTCATGCACTTGACAATAATGTCATGATTCCTCTCCACAGCTTCAGCAGAGAGCTTTAGCCAGACTGATCAGTGGGTACATGGTCTGCCTTATCAATCACAGTATGACAGACCTAGTAAATGAGGTTCTTAAAGGTCAAGGATAATCACATAGCAGGCCATGCAGGATCTAAGGTTTCAGGGGTATCATTTATTCATATATCCATCACCTGAGGTAACTTCAGAGCGTGCTTCCATGGCAACCTTTACCATGATCATAATTATACACAATACCCATCAAGAACTATTCCTTTATTTCACTTTCACAATTTCTACATTTTGTTTGGATCTCTATAGTTATATACTAAACCAGGTCAGATGGTTGAAAACATAATCATGACATGTTTTCGATCAACAAAATCCGTTTTGAATATGTCATGAGTATATTGGAATAGCAGAGGTCAGTTTGGTGCACAGCAGTCAGTACAACAGCATGTGGTATAATTATGGTGATGTATTGAACTGAATTAAGTGGTGCCGTACTAGTATGTGTAGGGTGAACCATACATCAATGTTAGTCTCTCTCCTTTCACAAGTTTGGATCAGGGTAGATAAACACCCAGCCTGTTGCCTCTTGTGATTCCCCCAGATTCCCACTGATGCAACGGACCTCATAGAGTGGTCTTTGCATTTATCACCTGTGAAATAATCTATAAAAGCATTACATTCAAATATGCCACAGGTCATGGAATACAGCTACACTATATTGAAAGGGGGATTGAATATGCATAGTAAGTCTAATATTCACCATGTAATAAACACTCTTATTCTTGAACCTGTTTGGTCCTAACTCTGCTTTCTCTATTCTACTAATTGGCTATATCAAGTGGCATTTAGCAGTAAGGAGAGGGTGTCTTTCAAATATGTATCCGTGAAAGGATCCTACAAAGAGGCTACATTATAATGAAGCCAATTTTAACTAACAACATATCCTTAGCACAACCAAAACGTTCTGATGCCTGAGTAAAAATGGCCTTCCCAAAGCCAGTGCATTTTGTCAGGGGACCCCCAAAACGTACTGATGTGGGGAGTAAAATGGACCCTCCATATGCCAGTGTTTTTTGTAGGGGGACCCCCAGAACGTACTGATGTGGGGAGTATAAAGGGCCCTCCAGATGCCAGGATTCTGGAGATAAGGTAGTCCCAAATGCCAAGGATTTCTGTATTTATTTGATATTTCAATTGTGAATATTTCCATGAAGAAATTATTTAGGAATATAACAGTTTGATATTCTAAATACCCTCAAACTTGCCCCTATTGCAAAGGGAAATAAAGTATACTACTAAGATCTATATGGACGTTGATGGGTTGTATAACATGCTAATTGGTTAATTATTTCATCATATCACAAAACACAACATTTTCATGAACATGTGACATAATGCTATATACAATTGGTATCCTTGTTGAGAGGTTTGCTGCATGGGAAAACACTTCAGGTACAGTAAGTAAACCTAAACTAAATGATTATATCAAGTTTTATGCTAATTATTGAACTAATTGTTAATTTAATGAAAAACGTTTTAACAGTACTTGGCTGTCTCATGCTGAGTTTAGTTTATACATTTTGAAAACGTTTCATTACATTTTAGAACGTTTTGGCAGCTAAACCAGTCTGTGGATTGCTATAGTGCACATAATGCCAATACGTATTAGAGTGTTGCAAAACGTTTTAGAACGTTTTTCCAACAGGATTGCTGTGTGTTCATATATGCCAAAACGTATTAGAGTGTTTTGACATTTGAGGAACAACGTTTTAAAACGTTTTGGCACCAGGGTCTCTACAGTACTTTAGTGCCTACCTTACATAAACTAATGGCTGTGTCTCACCAGATCAGGCCATTATGGTTGTCTTTGACCGGGTGCCATCTTTGACTGGTTCATGAAGCTACATGGCCCTACATTACATGTAGTCACGCTATCATGAAGCTACATGGCCCTACATTACATGTAGTCACGCTATCATGAAGCTACATGGCCCTACATTACATGTAGTCACGCTATCATGAAGCTACATGGCCCTACATTACATGTAGTCATGCTATCATGAAGCTACATGGCCCTACATTACATGTAGTCACGCTATCATGAAGCTACATGGCCCTACATTACATGTAGTGACAGAATCTGGTACTAGGTATCTGGTACATCTGACGTGATCTGGCAGTATCATTGTAGTCACATTATCATTAACCTACATGGCCCTGTCCTACTTTGGTATACATGGTATATTGTTGAATTTAGAAGATTTGGGAAGTCTAGGTATGCCATTATGTAAAGCTGCACAACAGACGGCATGTGGGGACACTAAGCCACAAACGTGACATTAGGCCTCAAACGGGACATTTTTGAGGCCTAATGCCACCCTCGAGATACTAGGCCACAAAAGTGACACTGAAGGACAAATGACAGTATGCCTTAAACGACATTAGGCCTCAAACAGATATCATTTGAGGCCTAATATCATATGTTGGGACATTAAGGATCTAGCTAAGAGTACATAGTATATACTAAAGACTACTGTCTTTCAAATGTTTTTGTGGCATATTGTGGCATCAAAATTACATATTTCTTGGTCTTATGATAGCCCGGGCAGTAGGCCACACACTGTAGGCATTTGAGGCATAATGTCATGTTTATGGCCTAGTATTCAAACAGGTGACATTAGCCCTCAAACACTAGCTTTCTCCGTTTATGGTCCATATAATGTACTAATATGTGACATTAGGCCACTCGCTATATCCGTTTGAGGTGTAATGTCATTTTTGTAGCCTCATGTTTAATCATATGATATTAGGCCTCAAACAGTAGCTAATAGTATTTACCAAAGCATCTAGCTAAGAGTATATACCAAAGGCTATTGTCATTTAAATGTTTTAATGGCAAAAATATTTCATGTTTATGGCCTAGTGTTCAAACAGGTGCCATCAGGCCTCAAATACTAGCTTTCTCCTTATGTGGTCCTTATAATGTACTAATGTCTGACATTAGGCCACTCACTGTAGCCATTTGAGGTGTAATACCATGTTTTGGTCCAATGTTCAATCATGTGACATTAGGCCTCAAACAGTAGCTAAGAGTATATACCAAGGGGACTAGCTAAGATTATATCAAAGGCTTTTGTTATTCAGTCTTTAGCCGCATAACATTACCTATGTGAGTTCTAACGTCACTTTTGAGGCGTAATGTCATCTTCATCATATCACAAAACACAACATTTTCATGAACATGTGACATAATGCTATATACAATTGGTATCCTTGTTGAGAGGTTTGCTGCATGGGAAAACACTTCAGGTACAGTAAGTAAACCTAAACTAAATGATTATATCAAGTTTTATGCTAATTATTGAACTAATTGTTAATTTAATGAAAAACGTTTTAACAGTACTTGGCTGTCTCATGCTGAGTTTAGTTTATACATTTTGAAAACGTTTCATTACATTTTAGAACGTTTTGGCAGCTAAACCAGTCTGTGGATTGCTATAGTGCACATAATGCCAATAGTCTCCTAGATGACTTTAGGCTTTATGGTCTTATGAATGATGTGCAACAGTAGGCCACAAACTTAACCCATTTGAGCCATACTGTCCTATTTGTGGTCTAACAACATTATGACATTAGGCCTCAAATGATATCTGTTTGAGGCCTAATGCCATTTGAGGCCAAATGTCATTTGTGCTTTAGTGTCACTTTTTCAGGGAAAATTAAACATCCACCAGTTGTGGGTATTTACATGATCCACCCAGGATCTACCGGCCCTTGGTGGATATTAAATATTCGCCTGTGGAGCACTATTTTGCCTGAAAAGTAACACATATTAGTGTCACTTTTGTGGCCTAGTGTCCCGAGGGTGACATTAGGCCTTAAAAAGGTCCAGTTTGAGGCCTAATGTCACGTTTGTGGCCTAGTGTCCCCACACGGTATAATAGTCTGACACATTTTGAGGTAAGCCAAAGTACCTGTAGTCATTTTATCACTAACCTACATTGTCCTCCCCTACCTGTAGTCACGTTATCATGGAACTACATGACCTTACATTACATGTAGTCACATTATCATGAAGCCACATTACCTACACTACCTATAAGTTTGTTAGTTCAACATGGCCCTAACCTAATGTGATGGGATCTGGTACCATGTGATGGGATCTGGTACCATGTGACGGTATCTGGTACCATGTGATGGTATCTGGTACCATGTGACGGTATCTGGTACCATGTGACCGTATCTGGTACCATGTGTCGTTACATGGTACCATGTGACGGTATCTGGTACCATGTGACGTTATCTGGTACCATGTGACCGTATCTGGTACCATGTGTCGTTACATGGTACCATGTGACGGTATTCGGTACCATGTGACGTTATCTGGTACCATGTGACCGTATCTGGTACCATGTGTCGTTACATGGTACCATGTGACGGTATTCGGTACCATGTGACGTTATCTGGTACCATGTGACCGTATCTGGTACCATGTGTCGTTACATGGTACCATGTGACGGTATCTGGTACCATGTGACGTTATCTGGTACCATGTGACCGTATCTGGTACCATGTGTCGTTACATGGTACCATGTGACGGTATTCGGTACCATGTGACGTTATCTGGTACCATGTGACCGTATCTGGTACCATGTGTCGTTACATGGTACCATGTGACGGTATTCGGTACCATGTGACGGTATCTGGTACCATGTGATAATCTAATAATATTGGAACAGGATAGCCTGTTATATAAAATAGTGAAATAGTAAAATCAACCATCATGCTATGGACGTCAAATGTCTTTCATTCAAACGTAACTAACTGTCCTACAGTAACTTCTGATACCATAAACCAACAGTCAAGGGGCCCTGATTCAAAACTGACGTTTGTACTATGATATATTTTTTTAGAAAGTACCATACAATATTGCAATAGTTAGCATACATTCATGATAGTTTCCTCTCAAGGTTACTACAAGAACACCTGTTAAGCCAATGGATGAACATAGTGTCTGACTCTAGGTTCATTCCTGACAGTAACTGTCCGACTTTGGGTGCAGTTAACTTATTTTAAATGGGCATTTTAGGTGGAGGTTTATTTATACTTATATGAATAGATCTGATGCAATTTCTTTGGGAATACAACCTACAATATACAATATGTTCAAAAGTGTAATCCTTATTAGAATTGACATCCTTAAGGACCTAAATTTCAACACCCAAAAGTGATCACCTCTTCTTTGTCCAGGAGCGTCCGAGATAGGTGCCTTTACCCTACTATGCATATGTGTATGGAGTATCTGCTAAGATTCTAATAAAGTATTTGTCAAGAACCTATGATATATATATCATAGGTTCTTGACAAATACAAATATAATATATATATTTGATTTTGTTGATTCTTTCTGAAGGAAAGTCAGCTAGCTCTTATTGTCTAAAACACAATAACACGTTTTGGCATGCTATCAATGCAGGCATCCATCTGCCAAAACGTTTTAAAACGTTATATTTGAACCCCAATTTATTCTCAAAACACTCTGATACGTTTTGGCATGCTATCAATGTAGGGATCTATCTGCCAAAACGTTTTAAAATGTTATATTTGAACCCCAATTTATTCTCAAAACACTCTGATACGTTTTGGCAAAAGAGGACTGTAAGAATGCTGCACTGCCAAAACGTTTTAGAACGTTTTTCTTTATATGTAACCTTACTTAAGACAGGAATCCCAAAACGTTTTAAAGTGTTTTTCTATTGAAACTGCACAGTCCAGTGTGGTTTCATGTGTATTAGGCAGGGGAATTTATATTAAAAATAGAGAGAAATAAATCCTTGAATACGCATCATTACTGTATGGAAGCCAAAAACTTCAAAAATCCATTACACATATTACGTTTTGGTAGCCCCCCAACATAAAGCCCTGGCATATGGGAGCCTACTTTTACTGCACTCATCAGAACGTTTTGGTAGCCCCCCAATATAAAGCCCTGGCCTTTGGGAGGCCATTTTTACTACACACATCAGAACGTTTTGGTAGCCCCTCTACATAAAGCATTGGCGCTCCTAAGGATATCCCTCTTACCACTTACCCTGCCCTTCCTGTTACCTGTGTTGTACCTGTATGCACCACCTCATACGCTTTCAGACAACCCCATTTTGCACCAGGTCCTCACCCACTCCACTACCCACCAACCATGCTCACCCAACTGTGGACCCTTTCTTATCCTTGGCCATGTAAAAATTAAATTTATAATGTGAAAAGTACGCGCCAGGAAATCAGTGTCACATAATGTGATTCTTTGTTCTAGTCCCACTTTTGCACCTGAAATATGTCAACATGCAACAAAACACAATGATATACAGCTGATGCTTTTGTCCAATCTGTTCCTTTTGGTATTTTTTGACACCAGACAAATATAACGCACTATAAAATTGTCAACATAATATCATACAAAATGTTGGCCTTGAACATGACTGTACATGAACCAAAAGCACCATTCTAACAGTCTGTGTCCCCTCCCCATTTGCTGCATATCTGACCACCAAGCCATAGCTTGCCATACCACCTATAGATAGATACCCACTCATCAAACACAACTTTTCATCACTCTCCTCTATCATGTAGAGCTATACCATCTGAACCCACCCCTATGGAATCCCTTACCAATGGATCATGGCAGCATCAGGACCTCCCCTTGTCCTCACCAGGGGCAGGGTGGTGCCACTAATGGTCTCCAGAGAGCTATGTATCTCCTCCCATAGACAGAGGCACCAGAGCTCTCCCAACAGATCTTGGGTCACCTCTCACGAGCAGCGTGAGGGGCATTAAAAGGTAAATTATGGGTGGAGAGAGTGTGGTGTCCTCGCTTGACTCATGGGTGGTTTAACATCAAAGAGAGCCTGACCGCAGAACTGCATCTGTGATGGGCCGACCAGGTTCTCATCAGGTAGATAGAGGTTGGGGTTGTAGATGGGTGGTAATGAAGTGGGAATGTGGGAGACAGATTGTAGAGGAAAGGGTGGGTAGGAACAAGGTGAGAATGGGAGCAAAATAGAGGAAGGGCAACATAATTGGTGTTTCTATTTCATAGCTTATAACTATCTGGGACCAATAACATCTAGATCCTCTCAACCAATGGCTTTCAGAATCCTTTTGTGTATGTATATACATAACAAATAGTGTCTCAGCATGTGTATGGCAGATGGTTGATTTAAGAAAGTGAGTCCTTAGGGGCTCAGCAGATTCTTGTAGGGCCATATTTCTTTGGATGGGGAATCAAGTCTGATTTATTGTATGTAATGTGTAGAGTAATATATTCATAAGGAAGGGCCATATAGTAATGTCTGCATGGTTTATGCATATTAGACTAGTATTGGCCAGTAGCTATCATGGTCTGCTGCTACATGCAACCAAACTAGGATTGCACCTTCATATACATTTAATTTTTAGGCCATTGTGGGAATCAAGTTTGGGGTCTGTTATACTTATCTGACAAGAGGAGTGGAGAAAAGGAGCACTATACATTGTTACTACTTGGACATAATGCTGATTAGGATGAAACATGCAGCTTATTGCTTTATTTAGATGTAGCATCTATCCCATTCCCTTTTGAATGCACTATCTGAATAATGGGATTCATCATTTTGACATATTCAATAGTTTCAAATACATCTTCCTCTCTCCTTTCAGGGGATCTATGCTTTGAGACATGGAAAACTGCTGTGCAGCACATATTTCATGCACAGATAGTCATATAAGTTAACTGGACTTGGATATCCCTTAATCTATTATGTATCTATTAATGTTGAACTACACCTTTGCAAAGCCCTCGCTCATTATACTACTAGCTCATAGAAATAAGCTTTGCACATTTTGCCCTGATACAAAAAATACTACTGTTTCATCTACAGTGCTGCAGGGTTCGGTTTGATATTTCAGTATAGTTTCATGAAGTTTTTTTTTATTACTTCAGCACAATAACAATAGTCTCATGGTCTATAGGATATGGGTTTATAACCTATATTCATTGCCACTTTCTGTGCAGTACACTAAGCCATTTTCATAATAATTATGGGAAAACCAGTGCTCTTTGATCTAAGGCTACACTTACTTAAGCTACACTTTTCCCTTATCATCTTCAAAGATTAACCACTCACAAAGCCCCCACAACAAAGTCCTGTTTCCTACTAGTGCCAACTCTCAAGCTTTTACACTGAGTCCCTTGCTGCCTGATTTTAATTCTACTTTCCCTAAGCTACTAATGTGAGGAGGCCATAAAATATAGCAATACATCTGGGATAGCTTGTGCTCTTTGCTCTGTTCCTCTCTTCTCTTAGCTATAGTAAATGCTTTCCCCATAGAATATTTCCATCAGTAAGCCTACAGTAAAGTAGGTTCCCCTATGCTACTATGTTCCAAAAAGAAATTACACCCACTAAGCTTTGTGTTAGATGTCAATTCATCTTCCGTTCTGATGCTAAAGGGGAAGTTGGCTTAGTATGTGTGACAGAGGATTTCTGGATAATTGCATAAAATGCAGTATAATTTTGAATGTCTTTAATTTTGAATAAAGAAGGAGTGCCTAACACAATACCATTAGCTTTATTGAGTTACACATAACATTATCTACAATGCTAACCAAAATAAATAGAGCCTTATCTAAGTTGGCTTACTTTCATCTTTTACAAGAAAGCAGTGTTTAGTTTTAGCAGAAAAACAGGCACATACTAGACCTGACTTCATAGATAAGTTCCAGACCTGTGATGCCGTACCTATACACATCCATTTCTATGTTTGTCCAGAATCTGACCCGGGTTCCTGCCCCATTCCAATGTTTTTCATTATGACCTCCCTCCCTATATATACCAACCCCGCCCCCCCTAGCTGGCAATAAATGACTCAGCCCTAAAACATTTACCTGGGAAGAGAATATGACAGCATACCACTATCACTCCCTGCTCATGTTACAGTCACAGTTGACAGGGTATAGGACACAGAACATTAATATTTGCTCAGAAAGCTTTCACACTGATTGAATTATGAATAAGGAAACTGCATAAAACCCAATGTGTCACAGGTAGCTCTAGGTGTCATCTGAATGAATGCAGTACTCTCATATGACATGAAACATTCACAAGATCCCCGCCCCCTCCCTTCAAGGTGGGTAGTGTCATCTGTACAATAGCAATATATTTATTAAGGCAACTTGGGCTTCCTGTAGTGTACACTAATTGAATAAAAGCACAGATATTCAACCACTGTGCCATGTTAGCTTATTATAACACAGATTGTCTACAGTACTAGTCACAGTAATGAGAGGTGTTATGTGTACAGACCTGTGAGGTGACCATCAGCTGTGTGGATGTCAGAGGTGATGTAGGACACGGAATGTAGCACCTGAATTTAGCAATGACCCCTAATGCACCCTTACAACTATTATATCATCTATAAAAAAAACAAGATCAATTATGGTACTCAATGCCAAATTCTGTGTCTCAATTTTGGAGCCAAGGAAAAGATGAACAAATTTTAAATTATATCAACAGATAACTAGTGCACAGACAGCAACATTGTCCTTCCAATGCAAACATAGACTATACAAACATTTCCTATATGTTTATAATTGAGTTAAAATATGGTACCTTTTAATATTCCCTTGTTTGCATATACACATTGGTATAAAATACATTTTCCAGGACTAGATCTCTCTCCACAAAGTTATATTTAACACTGTAACACTTAATATTCTAAGTCAGAGCTGCTTTCAATAACAACAAAGCCAGTATAGGCCAGATACCTCCTCACATACACTCCAGTAGTATTTAACAGTCACTGGATGGTGAGGTGACTTCCAGTTCCTGTCAGCAGAAGCCGTGATATTGTCTGGATCAGTGAGATGAGACGTGACCTCATTTATTGACGGGTGACATTGACGTGAGGAGAGGTGGTTAGTACTGTCCTCATCGGGGGTCAGGGTACAGAATGAGGGAAACAGGATAAAGAGCGTGCAAGAGGGATATTTAAAGAAAAATACATATGTATTATATATACATATATATATATATATATATATGTATATATATATATATATATATATATATATATATATATATATATATATATATAAATCAATCTGACTAATAGAGTTCCAGCAGAGGGAAATTACACCTAATGCATGTCAGGACACCAGTGAGAGTTTGCAGACCGGATGACCTTTACAGGACTCTTTCCTCCCATTGACAGAGACCTCCAGTCACTGACACCTGTCTCTAGGGATGTATCTTCACCATGGGTTGCTGAGAGTAACCCATGGTGAAGATACATGTGGGACCTGTGGTTGGGGATGGGGGAGATGCATTAAGGACCAGAGGGACAGGCGGTTTGGCAAAACAGCAGTGGGCCTATTCCACTATCTGGCCACTAGTGGCTAGACAGTAGCATCCCCATCCATCCAGCTTTGTTTATCTCACAGATTATGTTATTGATAACATATACCTGTGAGAATTACAAAGTTGAGTCAATGGTAAAACACCTACACAACCTAAAGTGTGTTACAAATCCTTGAATGATAGAACCAAAAGTCATGCCAAGAAAAGGTGTTACAAATATAAAAACACATGTGATATGGAGCAGCTAGTAATCATCATAGGGAGGAGCAGTTGGGCATTAAAGTTAATACATGTATCAATAAAACTAACCATCTTGCCTAGGACCTATATAGGCACACGGATCTGTATGCTTAAATTGATCCATCATCCATCTATAGACCATTAGTGACTTTTTGCAGAGATCGGGCGGTGGTTCCCCTTCCCCTATATTTCTTATGGTGGGAGGGTGGTCATGGGTGTGGTAGGTAAGGTATGGGATGATGTTTCATGATGAAGGCAGAATTTGCCAGGGGCTGCTGATAAGGGCATGTTTAAAAATAATGACACTAGATAGTTGATAGAGGTAGGGTCTTTGGGTTCAGTGACTACATCTCAGCAGGACTGGACATTAGAATAGGTCAATTTTGACCACAATAGCACTAAGGATATTTTGCAAAAGTAGGTGACGTTATTGGTGAATGTCCCCTAATGGGTATTGATGGTGTGGTTGGGGCCCGCCAGCGATATTTGCACGAGGTCCTCGTGTGAATAACGTCCGCTATTCACAAGAGGAACGGTAAGAGAGGCGACGGCGAGAGAGGTGACATGCACGAGGACATGGAGGGAGAGGCGTCATGCACGATGGCATGGAGAGAGAGGCGATATGCATGAGGACATGGTGAAAGAGGTGATAGGATGAGAGAGGTGACATAACGAGAGAGGTGACATGGCGAGACATGCACAAGTATATATATAACTATTTTTCGAGACTGATCAAGGCAAGCGGCAGTGGTGTAGTGGTGAGCACGTGTGTCTCTCATTTGGACGGCCAGGGTTCGATTCCACATGGTAGGATTAGTTTTATGGTCCTAGACGTGACGATGAGAGAGGCAACGTGACGATGAGATAGGCGGCGTGACAGCCAGAGAGGCGACGTGACAGCGAGAGGGTCGACGTCATATTTCGTGGGAAAGAAAAATTCTAAGGGAGTAGTCATTATTTATCCACAGGGGGGACTCAACTAGGCGGGAGCGGGGGGACAAATTTACTCATTTTCAGCGAAAAAGCTCAAAAATCCACAACCGAGTAATTCACCAGTGCTGCATTCAAGCATCATGCCAATCATATGGGGTTGATATACTTCCGAAGGGTCGGCATGATGCGCCAATGCAGCACTGGCAAGTTACTAGCTGGGGCTGGATTGGTGCAAATGTCACCTTTTAGTGACATGCATCCTTAACCCTTTATGGGCCGCTGCTGCCTCTGTGCCGCATCTAAAATACCCCTGAAAACCTGCTGCTGTCATTGGGCAGCAACAGTGCTGCCCTATGGCATTAATATCACAAACTTGCAGCTCCTGCTATGAAACAAATAATGAGAAATTTTGAATCAATCCGAAAATATTTAACTTGAGTACTACATCCCCTTGTAAGAAAGTTGTAAATTATGTCTCCAATACAACTTATCTTACTCCTTAGCCACTATGCCAGGGAACACTTACTTGCAAAGTTGCATTATTCCCATGGCATATATGGTCGGTGGTTAAGGCCCAAATTACATTTTTCAAGGCCAGAAGTTAAAGGGTTAAAGGGTTAATGCCCCACGCCATACACACACATAGGGTGGTTAGAAAAGGTGGGGGGCGTGGTATCGGCAATGTATATGTCAGGCATGTAGACCTAGAAGCCATATGGGTATTGATTCTGTAGAGGACCTCACACTGTCAGAAGTAACTGTAGCTGCACAGCGAGTTATACTGTAGATTTACAGTATAAAAGGAGGTATATTTGGTTTCAAAACCAAAATACCTTCTTTTATACTGTAAATCTACAGTATAAATCGCTGTGCAGCTACAGTTACTTCTAACAGTGCAGGTCACATCTCTCAAATTTTAGGCTAAGTTTCCTTGTGTGGTCGCATCTCTCGCCGTCGCCTCTCTCGCCGTTTCCTTGTCTTGTCGCATCTCTCGCCATCGCCTATCTCACCGGCTCCTCGTGCAAATAGTGGCCACTATTCACACGAGCCCCTCGTGCGAATAGCGGCCGTTATTCGCACGAGCTCCTCGTGCGGATATCATCGGCCGTTGGGGCCATGTAGGAGAGCTGAGGGACTGCAGTCACAGACAATAACAGGCAGAGCTGGCCTCCCTCACTGCCTCCCATTTTATTCATCATCCTTCTCCTTTTTTATTCATCAGTTCTCGGGTGAACACTCATAGAGGCTGGGGCGTGACTATGTGACTCAATGTGGTCTGGCGAGAGGGTGTGGGGAGAAGGAAGGCTGTTGGGGTGGTGAGGTGGGGTGGGCAAAAATTATGCAGAAAGGGGAGACGGCCAAGGTTGGAGACACGGGTGGGATTTTGGTGTGGCGGTGAACAGTCTGGTAGCTTGGAGGATGGTTAGAAAGTCCTTTCACAACCGACACATTCTGAATGACAAAGAACTCTATCTACTACTATGGGGTATAGGGCGTCACCTCTTTATATACAATTTTGAAGAGGTAATGTTGTGGAAAGGACATGTGTGTGGATTGGATTTTTCTGTATAACCTTTTGCTTTGTCATTTCAGCCCACTAACAGATACCCCATCCCATATTCCCACACATATCATGAGACCATGTGTGGACAAATGAGGAGAAAGGGCCTTCCGAGGTGAAATGTATGTTATAAAATTGAAGTAATAAGCTTTTAAAAGAGGTATCATAGATGGAGATAATCCTTTCTAGTTTTTTGAGAAATTGCTTCATGAATCTGATATGGTGCTACCATTGCCAAACAGCCAATAGGCTCTATCTTTTTTTGTTTTAATTGTATTCCTATATCTAAATATCATGATTTTGCAAGATTTCACATAATTACCTAACCACTATTTTTTATATTTATTATCATAAATCTGGATATGATATGTACATTCAGTTTTCAGTGTAGTAATCCCTATGAATTTCTCTATTGATTGGAATTATTCTTTTGCTATTCGGAAGGAAATCATGGTTGCCATGGCAACACGTTTTAGGCAGAAAGCTTTATTTTGGCCTCATATTGGCTTCAAAACGTTCCATTTACATTCCAAATATGGAAGGATTACCCCAAAATAGAATGTTTTGGAGAAAACCATCATTTCCTATGTAAGAAATCACCTTAGAGCAAATGTTGGCCAATTTTCACATTTGGGGCCGTTGTGATGCCCTGTGGCCAAACCCCAGTACTAAAAATCCCTCCTGGATGTACCTTTCTCCTCAGCTGCCCACATGTATACCCTATGACAACATCCTTCCCTAGCAAATGCATCGTCACACCAGGGTTATTACACATAATAAAGTACATTCCCTGATGGCAGGGGTCAGGGGCATTGATAACCATGAGAATCAATAAGTGGTGAACATTTTCGTTATATGTATCACAAGTTTATACTACATAGTATGTGCTGCAGAACTGCAACCTGACATTGATCGCAGCCACAGTTAACAGAGGTCACCAGGTACTAAGATCACTTCCGGTTCCTGTCAGCAGGGGGCTGCCACATTGGGTGGATCCGTGAGATATGAGGTGACCTCATTTATTGACTTGTGATATCAGTGTTAGGAGGAATGATTGGTAGTGTCTCCCGGTTCAGGGTAAAGTATCTGGAAGAAGGTTAGAGTGATGAAAAGGAAAAGAATTTAAAAGAGATAAAGAGAATATAGATAGACCAACAAACTGACAAAGATATAGATAGATGGATACATATATAATTATATATGTTGATAAATAAGGAGATAATAAAAGAGAGAGATGTGAATATCCTGAGAGAAAGAATGAGAGTGGTATCAGAGAGAGAGGGAGACAGAGAGCAAGAGATGGAGAGATAGAGAGAGAAAGAGCGAGCTAGAGTATGTATAGAGAACATAGTCTACCACTAAATAGAAGACTCACAGAGGAGGATGGCACTTAGTACATGTCAGGACACCACCGGAAGTTGTTAGAAAGGGTGACCTTTTCAGGACTCTCTTCCTTTGGCGATGGAGAGCTCCAGTCACAGACACTAGTGTCTCTAGGATTATATCTCCACCACAGTGCTCTGGGAGTACCATCAGCAGGGACCTGTGGTTGGAGAAAGAGGGACATGTATTAAGGACCAGAGGGACAGGTGAGGTGGGGACGCTGCAGTATGTTGTCTATCCTTAGCTATGAAGCTCTAATGGCAAGAAAGTAGCTCATTCCTGATACTAGCATTAGTTTAAACTGCAATTGTTACATTGTGCATATCATTGGCCATCACCCTTTGCTGGTGTACTTTATATTAGGTAATATGATTCTGTCATTGAATATTGATTAAATGTTAAAGATAAAAGTACCAGCTCTTAGCCACATTGCAACATCTGTTCCTCAACTAGAATATCTCTAACCCTTTGCCTTCATTCTTCCCTTTATCCCATAACCTTATAACACTATTATATAAAAATTGTGACACAATCTGGGAAAAGGGACCTTAGTGCAGGGTACACTAAGGTCCCTTTCCCAGTACATGTCACATATATTGACCTTTGGCTTGCACATGATTATTAGCCACTGAATACTTCTCATACACTTGACAATAATCATGGTTCCTCTCAACAGCAGGGAACTTTAGCCAGACTGATCAGTAGGTGCATGGTCTGCCTTATCAATCACAGCATGACAGAAAATGAGATTCTCAAAGGTCAAGGGTAATAACATATCAGGCCATGCAGGATGTTTCATGGCTGTTATCTATTCATATATCCATCCCTTGAGGTAGCTTTAGAGCATGCTTCCATGGAAACCTCTAACCATATTCCTAATTATACACAATACCAATCAAGAATTATCCTTTTTTTATATTTTCATAATTTCGGATTTGGATCCCTGTAGTTATATACTAAACAAGGTCTGATAGATGAAAACATAAATCCCACATGTTTTCGATCAATAAAACAGTGTGTATATTGAGTGTATTTGAATCACAGAGGTCAGTTTAGTGCACAACAGTCAGTACAGCAGCATGTGGTACAATTATGGTGATTTATTGAACTGAATTAAGTGGTGCAGTACTGTAATATTATATTGGAGGGACGGATATAGTCCCTTCCATGGTCATGCATGGCAGGTGCATGAAACAGGGTGGTCACCAGCCATGCATAACCATGGGGGGGGGGACTATATCCGTCCCTTCAATATAATATACATTATATATCAAATGTATTGTATATATTATATATAACAATATTAACATCTGTAGGGTGAAGCAAAGATCAGTGTTAGAGTCTCTGCCATTTCTCAAGTTGGGATCTGGGTAGATTAATACCTGGCCTGTGGTCTCGGGTGGTTCCCCCTGATCCCAACTCATGAAGAATGATGCAATGGACCTCATGTAGTGGCCTTTGCATTTATTACTTGTAAAAATTGTCTATAAAACCAATAATTTCAAATATGTCACATTCTAGGGGATACAGCTACATTGTACTCCAAGGGGGGGGGAGGTCGAATATGCATGCACATTCAAACTGCACTCTGGATCCTTTTATTTCTCCTGCCACATCTAAATTAAATTTATAATGTGAACAGTACTTGCCCAGGAAATCAGTGTCACATTATATGATTCTTTGGTATAGTCCTGTTTTTGCATTTGAATTACATCAACAATCAACATACAACAAAATACAATAATACATAGCTGATGCTATTGCACAACCTGTTCCTGTTGGTATTTTTTAACATCAGGCAAATGTAGCACACTATAAAATTGTCAACATATTATCATACAAAATGTTGGCCTTGAACATGACTGTACATGAACCAAAAGCTCCATTCTAACAGTCTTCTCCCCATTTGCTGCAACCAAGCCATAGCTTGCCATACCTATAGATAGATACTCACTCATCAAACACACCTTTTTATCACTCTCCTCTATCATGTAGAGCTATACCATCTGACCCCACCCCTATGCAATCCCTCACCAATGGATCATGGCAACATCAGTACCTCCCCTTGTCCTCACCAGGGGCAGGGTGGTGCCACTAATGATCTCCAGAGAGCTATGTATCTCCTTCCATAGACAGATGGATCCGGGCTCTCCAAGCAGATCTTGGATCACCTCTTAAAAGAGCAGTGTGAGGGCCATTAAAGGGTAAATTATGTGTGGAGAGTGTGTGGTGTCCTCGCTTGGCTCACGGGTGGTTTAACATCAAAGAGAGCCTGACCGCAGAACTGCATCCGTGATGTGCCGACCCAGTTCTCATCAGGTAGATAGAGGTTGGGGATGTGGATGGGGGGTGATGACGTGGGTATATGGGAGACAGAGTGTAGATGAAAAGGTGGATAGAGACAAGATCAGGAGGGGAGCAGCATGAAGGAAGGGCAGCATGATAGTGTTTTTATACAGGACTAGCGCATTAGGCTATGGGGGCTGCCATCTTGGCTCAGAGCAATTCATTGTGGTTAGGCCCCTGACTCCAGAGCACTGCATTATGGGAGAGTCTTTTATCAGCACCTTTGTTTGAGGTGTAAGGGGAGGGGATTAGCCTGATAAGGAGATGGGGTTAATCCCCTAAATACCTGAAGTACCAGGATGTGCTGGTCCCGTATAGCTTATACCTAGGACCTAGATTCTCTGAAACATGGCCTTCAGAATACTTTTGTGCATGTATGTACATAACAAATAATGCATGTCTCAACATGTGTATGGCAGATGGTTGATTGAAGAAACCGGGTCGGAAGGTTCTCAGCAGATTTTTTTGGCACTATAATTATTTCAGGGGGCCACTCACGTCTGATTCATTGTATGTGATGTATAGAATAATGTATTTATAAGGAAGGGCCGCATAGTATGTCTGCATGGTTTATGCATATTGGACTAGTATTCATCAGTAGCCATTATGGTTTGCTGCTACAAGCCACAAAACTTGGTTTGCATCTATATTTTCTGTTGTAGGCCACAGTGGGCATTGAGCTTGTGGGCGGGTATACTTAACTGACCAGCCGAGTGGGGAGAGGAACTGTATCCAACCTTGTTATACAAATCCATATTTAGCCCTACTCTGGGTATATTTGATTTGTAAAGGGCCTGCAGGCAAATTCTCTAAGGTGAGCATGGTGCTGGCTCAGGAGCACTATACATTGTTACGACTTGGAAATAATGCTGACTAGGATGAAATGTAGAGCTCATTACTTGATTTAGATGTTACATCAACTCTATTCCCTTTTGAATCCACTATCTGAATGATAATTCAATAGTTTCACTCTCTCCTTTCAAGGAATCCATGCTTTAAGACCCAGAAAACTGCTATGCAGCACATAACATATTTCATGCACAGATAATCACATGAAGTTACCTGGACTTATTGAATATACCTTAATCTATTATGTATCCCTACTACTGATCTTTCTTCAATGACAGATTCTCCATCTTGACTTCAGCTCTGTAAAAGATTAATCTTGAGCTGTGCATTTTGCAAAGCGGTATCTAATTATACTACTAGCTCATAAAAATAAACCTTGTATATTTTGTCCTACTTACTATAATTCTTTTAAAACGTAAAGTATGAAAATACTTTGTTTCATCTACAGTGCAAGCATATTCAAGCATAGTTTCACAAAAAAGGGTTTATCCTGTTATCTCAACAACAACAGCCTTATGTTTTTTTGGGTATTAGTTTATTTATTAATCTATATTCATTTACCATTTTCTATAAAGTACACTGCAACATTTTCATAATAGTCATGAGAAACCTAGTGCTCTTTGATCTAAGGCTCTTTTCCCCCTTCATCCTTAACCTCATAAAAAGTTCACAACAAAGCCTCTACTCTGTATTCTACTAGTTCCGACTCTTACATTGAGAGCTTTGCTGCCTGACTTAAGTTGTATTTTCCTAAGCTACTAATTTGGGGAGGCCATAGAATATAGCTATTCATCTCTGATAGCTTGTGCTCTTTGCTCTGTTCTCCTCTTTTTTTTTCTAGTGCATGCTTTCCCCATAGAATAGTTCCATCAGTTTGCCTACAGTAAAGTATTCTCTTATATGCTACTACATACCCAAAAATGACACCCACTGAGCTTTGTATTTGATGTCAATTCATCTTATGCTCTGATAATAATCAGAAAGTTGGCTTAGTATGTGCCGTTGGGGATTTCTGGATATTCCCAGTAAAATGCAGTATAATTACGAATGTCTTTAGTATTGAATAACAATCACAGATAAGACATTGCTATTGTAAACCTTCAACAAGGCCTCCGGCATTTCTTCTTGACTCTATATAAACATGTCTTTAACATGAATACTTTGAATCACCTTTATCACATGGAGATTGAAATTAGATTCTTCGACTAATGAAGTGTATTCAATCTACCTGGCAATTTGATTTTTTGACATTTTGTAAATATGAGATCTGTACATGTATTTATGTCCGAGGTGGTTGTGACGTCATGCAAGAGTTGAGAGATATTACTGATCTAGTGTGTCATAAAGCAAGTCTCATTTATTACTAGATAAGAGAGCATTTACATCAGAATCACCCAGCACATATACATAATATCAGTCCAAGTTTTCAGCTTGTAGGAATAATGCCCTAGGCATGTCACAAAAGGTTTGTAGATTACCGTTTGGGGGTCGAAAGACATTACAGATAATATAAGTTTTTGTATTTCCCTTTGTTGACAGTAACCATTGTACCTCAATATCGTTTGTACATCTATTTAGATTGCTAAATTTACTTGGCGAACGAGATATAAAATGCTTACCCGGTCTTATCTATGCATATTGTATTATGGATGGAAGTGTGAGGCATCATCATCATTTAACCAGGTTTCACTAAAAGTATAATATCAATAGACAGGTTCATTAAGTTTATATATGTTTATAGAGAATAAGATATATTATATTGCATTGAGTGCACTAAGTGATGGACACGTATACATCCTCGCCTCAGTATACAAAGGTCGTGAGTGAAAAAGAAAGATTTTTTTTCTTTCTTTGATATTTTTCTTTATCCAGTAAACTTTCGTCAATTTTTGGAATTACCTTTTTCCGGGAGGTTATAGCTCAGTATACAAAGGTTGTAACTGACAAAGTGATGTTTTTCTCAGTACACAAATATCGTAAGTGATGTGAAAATGATAACCCCAATGTATTTTATAATTAAACCAGAGTATGTAGTGTTTTCTAACCATATAATTCCAATTATATGTGTACATTTGGATATTTTTTTACAAAAATATGTTAACTTTGAAATGTAAAGGGGGTGAATTCAAGGGGGGAATGGCTGAAATTGCTTATTTTACCAGAGATTTCACTGTTGCTAGGCAACATCAAAATGAGTATAATTCTTTTAAGTAACATAGGCAACCAAAAATATAAAAGATTCATCTAGTGAGCATTAGGCTTAAATCGATTGACTATCTTAACATTTATTTACAGTTTTGAACTGGAGAAATCACTTACCACCTTTGTTTACTAATTAATATACAAAAGTATACATGCGATTCAGTATACAAAGGTCGTAAGTGACCTAATTTTCCCCATTTTTCCCTCATTATTGCCATATTTACTGAAGAATTAAGTAAGATATTTCAGTATCATTCATATAATATGTTTATACTCATTGTAGTTTAAATGTAAGAGAATTTCGGGGGCAATATAACATGTATTTTAGAAATTACAGCCTGATTGATTTTTCTTATTTTGCTCATATTTCAAAACATGAATTTTCCACTCACAACCTTTTTATACTGAGGAGAGGACATGTCAGTCATGAAACTGATTCGTCATTAAACCTGCGACATGAAATCCAATGGACATGATGCACTATCTGTCCTTAAGGTGTTAAATCTTATCAGTTTGCTTGTTTACAGACGGCACTAATCACATTGCCACCGATGTCATTGAGCATTGAATAATTCTGTATGCGGAAAGATGATTGTGGATTGGATGCCAATAAATGAAGTGTCCCATCATCAACATCATTGGACAATGCAATAGGGATTACATTAGCAATATGGTGCATCTGGAGTATTTCACGTCGTTCAGATTGCCGAAGTCCAATGAATGGAGGGTTGCTTAGTATAACAAGGAGGACATTCGGTATGTTGTCACGATCACCCGCTGTAATGTTGAACATCTTTGTGCGTACAAAGCTAAACTCATCATCCACATGAAAGAAGCCGGTGACTGAATAGTCCAAATCCCAAATCTTCACCTCAATTTCATTTGTATTCTGCTCATCAGCAAACTTGTGGATCAATTCAAGCCGAGATGTTGTGACCAAGCCTACTCTTGTAGCTTGATTTCCAATTGGTAGTAATCGTATCAAGCTAGTAAGGAAGTTGAGCAGTTTCAACCAGTCGGCGTTGTTAGGCCAATAATTATTAAGCAGAATGCCTACATCGACGATACACTGATGGGATCCTGGCGGCACTGTGAATACAAAAGAAGGGTTCAAAATGCTCTCTAAGAAGAGCTTAAAATGATAAAATTAATAATCCTCGGTCAGTTGAATAATCACACTAAAGAAAGACTGTGTCAGTCATTTAATTTTCATTCATTTTGTAAACCCATTTGCCACAGTATTTGTAAATACATTCTTAAGGATTATGTATTTCTGGAGGATTATCAAATGAAATATAAATTAATCAAAGGCTTTAAAGGTTGATAGCGAGTGCATTAATAATGCATCATACCCATTTAGTATGGAAGCCAGTGCCATAGAATTTTGAATTCGTTGCACCCCCCTCTAACAAGCTACACATAGTATCAAATGAAAGGTAAGACCCCAGGCTTTCTTTTAGAACAATGGCCGGTCTGGGGAGGACCAGCATGTCACACTTAAATGCCTGTTTCCATGGCAGCCAAATTTTCAACATTTTCAACAAAATATCATTAATTGGTTTTTGATTCTAATTATCATGAGAACCGTTATAGCTGGACATTTAACATTTTGATATTATGTTGTGACATGATGTTCCAATTGCAATGCATTAGTCGAAAGGATTAATATGTGCCAGGGACAAGTTTAATTTTGATTGTTGAATGGTCTCCCTATGTTTAACTTACATTTTGATGTTGGGTTGTCGGTAACATCAGCGGGTTGGCCTTTAGTGTTACCATTGGATGGATCTACAGTTGGTGTTCTGTCGAGATTTGCGTCTGAGTCGATTTTATCTGTAAACGAAGATTTGAATTAAAGTTATCTTTCAAATGAGCATCTCAAATTTAGACAGACACAAAAGCTAAAGTTAGTAAGTCAGAAGACTGTATACTGTGAAAGTACTTATTTTCACGGGTTTAAAGTGCCATGGATGATTGAAAATCTCCAAATGTGTGGGTATTCATTCCATACATAAGCATATACAATTTTTGCCGATTTTTCATTTCCACGAAAATCGTGAAAATACATACCCAGCGAAATAAAGTACTTTCACAGTAGTACACAGTAAATCATTATGCATGAAAGCAGTACTGGCTAGTCTACTCACCAGAGCAATAGTTATTCATTATGCAAATTCTTCAGGAGTGTTCCAACCCTGTATGGACAGCATACTGCATGAATACATCTCCAGCAAAGCAATTTTTATTCTGGTTGGAGCAACATCGTCAATTTAAATTAATTAGTAATTGCACACATATTTGTGGAGAGGTAGATGTGAGAGTAACAATAATACCTACTTGTCACTAACAGGACAGCAACAACTGCCCCCAGCGCTAAGATCACTCCGATACCAATAATGATAAGCGCCCACCCCCAACATGGGGGTTTCTTACACCTCCTCTTCCTCTTCTGTACAGAGGCTTCTATCTGTAATGGCTGTACAGTCCTCTTATTGTGTCGACTGCCCTTTGATCGTTGGAGACCCTGGTAGTGGTGGTCAGTGCATGGTTTGACATAATCATTGTCAATGGTGCTGTATTCTGGTTCTGCAGGGAGGTCAGGAACATGCATTGCTTGCCTGAAAATTAAATCAGTTAAGATGTTTCCCTTAAGCATGTGTGAGCAGGGAAGGGGAAAGGGGTATCCAAGGAAAAAGTCTTTTAAAAATTGATCTCACAAGCTTTCTAGCGATATTTTACACTATTTTAAAAGATAGCAATTATAGCTTTTGAGGAATGGCTTCACAAACTTCAGTGGGCTATGCCCTATTCAAAATTCAAATAAGCTCTAAGTCTCATAGTTTCCAAGATATCTCTATCTAATTAGCATAATAATGAAAAATTTATCCTTCAGGTCATAGATTTTGATCTAGAAATGGGAATTTTATTTTGTTTGGACCATAGCAATCCTTGTAAATTACTGTATCAATGCGATTCTTTATTTCTTCTTTTTGGAATGAAAATCACGTTTCCATGGCAACAGATATCAACATGGACACCCATTTAGGTTCTAAAACGTTCTTCTTACATTCCAAATATGGAAGCTTGTAACAAAAATGGAATATTTTGTAGATCATTTTTTTGGGCTAATTTCTTCTATTTTAGCCCACAGTTGCGACCCCTGGTGGCTAAACTTAGTACTTGTCCCACGGGGATACCCCTTTCTGCTTGCCTGCTCCTGAAGATGAAGATGTATTCCACTGACGTAAATCGGCCGGGATCCCGTTGTCGGACGAGATTCGTCCATAAGTTTAACAATATAGACTTTCATTGGATGACAAATTTTCGGATTGGTAAAATACACGCTTTACCAACTCTTTCCATATACCTGCCGACATCAGGAAATGTCTGACAGTATGAAACTGATTACATATAATACTCCAATTTAGATTCCCAGACAGAAGGACATTTTCTCCCAATCCTAATGTCAAACATCCTCCCTTGGTCTCAAATACCAAGGAGGCTATGCATCCAGCTAGCCTTACCTCTTGGAGTGGAGTGGCTTTCTGCCAATAAAAACTGGGTCACCCACCTGTCCTCGTCTGCTGGTCCCCTTGGACGGCACACAAATGAATACTATACTATTTACCTTAAACACTGTGTGTCTGATATTTAATTGTGTCCAGGTCTGGTGTCATGCTCGTGTGGTGAACTGTTTGAAGATTGCCTTCCTTGGAACTAAATGTGTAATACACAACCTTCACCCACATCCTGGTTAAGCAGTGACACGCACCGTCCTCATTCTGTCACGAGATTACATGGATCTAATTCACAATTATTGGAGCATAACAAGAATACACATTTGGAACAAGGGTATAGTTGTTCCAGATTTCTAATATAGAAAGGCTGTATTGGTAGGATCTTTTTTATTTATCTAAAAGAAATGTATTTTTCCCGGTTATTGTTGGACTTTAGGGTTAAAAGTAATAGCAATTTCCCTGAAATACCATCCTATCTATATTTTTACATTAAATGTTTTGATATAATTATATTAATTGATTGGGATAGAATTCATGGTTAGAACCAGCTGTTATGATCATGATCTTTTAAGTTATATTCATTTCAGTTATTTTGCACAAGTGACTAGTGAGCCAATGCCCTAATCTGGTTATTTCAACTGTAAGGTCCTGTTTTTTCACACTTTTATATAGTAAAAACGTGTAAAAAGTTACTGCTGTAATGCCGGGAAAATCTATTGGTGGGAAGTAAAGAGTATTGTACCCCTTTAAATGGCTCCTTTGACCCAGGGAATATCCAATATTAGTGTTCAGGGGTAGAAGGTTATAAATGCTGATCTGGGGGCATGTATGGATTGGGCCATGTAGTTCTTGACTGAGGGTTGGTAACTTTTTAATATTTTCCACAAATTGGCCGATTTGACTCAGGAGATATTGGAATACCCATTTGTTTACAACTGGATGTCCCATTGACAATGCATCTCAATGATCCCCTTGACTATTAATGTAACAACGATGGTGGATGGAATCAACTGTCTAACACCTTGAGCTGAATAAAGTGAAATGCATTTAATAAAAAAAGGATAATGTTATATGACCCCTATCTCTGTTGCAGTTACTGGTGATTTAATCCTGCATATTTCACAGAGTAGTTTAAGGTATATGTGATGTTGGTAAATACATGCAGTAGGCGACTATGGGGTCCCCTAGTGGTGGATTACGGTACTAGTGCTTAAGCATCTACATGTACAATGAATGTGAGTGGTATAAATATTGCTGATATTGCTTATTGAATATAATGCTAATTGATAAATAACTGTTTTGGGCAAGGAATGCTGTATATAACATCAGTGTTAATGCCAATTCTGTAAAATAGGATTCCAACTGTAATCATAAAGATAATTGTTCAAAAGTAAAACTTTCTAAATGGTTTTAGTGTGTTATTAAAGCTCATAGTCATACATTTGTATGTTGACAGCCAGCATTAATCACATTGCCACTGATGTCATTGAGCATTGAATAATTCTGTACTCGGAAAGCTGATTGTGGGTTCGTTGCAAATAAACTCAGTGTTTCATCATCAACATCATTGGACAATGCAATAGGGATTACAGCGCCCATATGGTGTAGCTGGAGTACTTCGCGACGAACGGATTGATCGAGTCCTGAAGACGGTGACGTGCTTATCATCATTATGAGAACATTATTGACGTTGGCACGGTCACCTGCTGTTTGGTTAAAGATCATTGTACGTACAAAATGCAACTCATCATCAGCATAATTAGAGCCTAAGAAATTCTTTCGCAAATTCCAAATCTTGACTTCAATTTCATTTGCATTCTGCTCATCAGCAAACCTGTGTATTGATGTACCGTGATAATGAGTTGCGACAAGAGCTAATCTTGTAGCTTGGTTTCCAATTGGTAGTAAGCGTATTAAGCTGGTGACAAAGTTGAGCAAGCTGATCCAGTCGTCATCGCTGGGATTGTAACTGTTCAGTAAAAAAGCCACATCAACCATACATGGATCTGATCCGCTTGGTACTGCAATTAGAAATGTCATCACTTAGGTCGGTTCAAAATGATATAGTTGATGTAATTCTGCATTGCTATGATGCATAAAACTTAAAGCATATAATCTAATATCTGTAAGAATCTATATATTCAAGAATAGGTAAAGCGATATCATGGGTCTCAGTGAAAGCCCAATGAAATGTAGGATACCTAATTATCCAAGCAGAAAAAGATATAACATTGTAAAGAATCCAACGGTTTACCTTAATAATGGTTTCCTACATTTTGTCTGTATAACCTTGGTACATATTTTTGACAAAGCATTCTCAGTGCGATCTCCAATATATCACGCAATCTTACAATGGGTTACAAAATAGGTGTTGAAAATGACCTTTTGTGAAGTAATCTATGGTTGGCTACATTATCTTTTGCTTACATTTTGATGATGGACCTTCAATGTTTGAGCAGGGCTTATCTGTAAAGATGGATTTGAAAGATTATACATTATGTAATATTTGAAACGTGGAAAATAGACCGGCGGGGGAAGTGAAACAGGCAATATAATATCATTGCTTAAACCCTCTAAGTGCTGCATAGTTGGGTAAATCAGCAAGCCCATATATATTGTCATGCCGTAGTGTTGGCAAGTCTGTGCTGTAAAAAGAATTCTGTCAAAATAACGGAGATTCACTGGCAACACTGGGTGCCAAACTTTCACAGTAATAATAATGGTCACTGTTGTTTCAAGTTCACCGTAATTTTAACAGTGAAAGTCTGGCACCCTTTGGTGCCAGTGAATCACCATTATTCCGTAACAGAATACGGGACATCATTGTAATTTCCATACAATGCCTAAACAATTGTTATAATGGTATTTTGTGTTGTTTAACTTATTTATCCCAGTATTTTTCCGTCCATTACCCCCCTATACCTAACTCTATGCTAAATGTGGTTGCATGCCAAATTTGATACCATGTCCAATCAGCAATATCATCTTAGTGTCAAGACTTCAGATCTAATCATTAGGAATCAGTCTATGAGAGCATTATAAAATGCTTTATGACACTTTGTAATGTCAGTCCATGAGAAGAATTCACTCTAGGATGGCTACAGAGCAAACCTTACAGCTGTTTATCTATATTTCTTTATTATTACCACAAAAATGGTGTTCGTAGCATCCATGAAAATATCCTCATGAACCAAACTGCCACCTGGTGTGATAAAACTAGCCGTAAAAAACAACAACTGTGTTTCACTGTGAAATAAACTGTATTTCACTGTGCTGGATTACGGATATTCAAAATAAAATTGACCAATTTTACATTGCCCCACTGTATAATATATAATGATGATCCACTATAAAATTTTACATTGATTCTTGGTATATTCAGCAGAATAGTTTTACAGTGTGGCGTAGCCAAAACTAAGTAAAAAGGGTCCAAGCCACACTATATAATCCATATACTTGGGTCATGTGACCTATTGAAGTGACACCTTTAGAGTAAAATAAGTACTAGACATTATATAGCGCTCCGGTAACACATCACACTACTGGTCGGCAAAATAAGAAACATACACCCTCGCTACATATGTCAGGAACATATTTAACAAATAAGTTTTAAGAATATATTTGGACACTATCAGAACTGTATGATGAGCGAAATTTATGAATACAGCTCAAAGAGTGCAATTCTTGTTTCAACATGAATCAAATCACAGTTATCACTTTTGTTTTAATTGAAATTGCATTTACAATCATCGACAGAGAGGTGGATGTTACAATGATACCTACTTGTCACTAACAGGACAGCCACTACTGCCCCGAGGGCTACAATCACACTGATACCAATAATGATAAGCACCCATCCCCAACATGGGGGTTTCTTACACCTCCTCTTCCTCTTCTGTACAGAGGCTTCTATCTGTAATGGCTGTACAGTCCTCTTATTGTGTTGACTGCCTTTTGGTTTTTGGAGACCCTGATAGTGGTGGTCAGTACGTGGTTCGACATAATTATTGTCAATGGTGCTGTATTCTGGTTCTGCAGGGAGGTCAGGAACATGCATTGCTTGCCTGAAAATTAAATCAGTTAAGATGTTTCCCTTAATGTATTCCACTGATGTAAATCGACCGAGATTCCAGACATCGGACAAGATTAGTTCATAACTCTAACATTATAGACTTTCATCAGATGACAAATTCTCGGCCCACCAACGTTGGTGGAATACACGCTTACCAACTCTTTCCAAATACATACTGACAGTATGAAACTGATTACATATAATACTCAAATTAAGATTCCCAGACAGAGGGACATTTTTGAATCACTATGCTAGGTATCATTTTTTTGGTGAAAATTTCTCAGTCTCCCAATCCTAATGTCAAACCTCCTCCCTTGGTCTCAAATACCGAGGAGGCTATGCATCAAGCTAGCCTTCTCTCTCGGAATGGAGTGGCTTTCTGCAAAAAATCGGGTCACCCACCTGTCCTCGTCTGCCGGTCCCCTCGGAGGGCACACAAATAAATTCTATACTATTTACCTTAAACAGTGTGTATCTGATATTTGATTGTGTACAGGTCTGGTGTCATGCTCGTGTGGTGAACTGTTTGAAGATCGCCTTCCGTGTGACTAAATGTGTCCAAATACATAGCTGAGGAAAATACACGACTTTCTGACTCATCCTGGTTGAGCAATGTCACGCACTGTCCTCATTCTTTCACGAGATCACATGGATCTAGTTCACAATTATTGGAGCATAACAAGAATACACTCTTGGCCCCAGTCATACTTAGCCCCAGGACACCTGGCCATCTGGTTAATGGCCAAGGTTATTGCCCCCCTCAGATATATAGCCCCATGTCAGATAACCCCCCCCCCATGGGGTTGTATTATGGTTGCATTAGTGCATTGCATACATTATGAACCTCAAATAAAGTTAGGTTATTCTTTTCCAGAGAAGGACTATTATTTGTTACAGCCCTTTACACTTATCCCCCTTTTTCAGAATAGTTTTTACTTTTGATAAATATTTTTTGTGGAAAAACGAATGCTGCTACATGTCATTTTTATTTTTCCATGTTGTGCCCAAGTGTATAGTTGTTCCAGATTTCTAATATAGAAAAGCTCCATTGGTAGGATCTTTTTTATTTTAGATGAAATCTAAAAGAAATGTATTTTCCCTGTTATTGTTTGACTTTGAGGTTAAAAATAATTGCAATATCCCATAAATATCATCCTATCTATATTTCTTCACTGAAAGTTCTGAGATGAATTATGTGATTTGAGTAAAAATCAAGACTAGAACCAACTGTTATGATCATGATTTTTAAAATTATATTCATTTCAGTTATTTTGCACAAGTGACTGGTGAACCAGTGCCCTAGTCTGGTTATTTCAAGCCGAAGGTTATGTATTTTTCTCACTTTTATACAGTAACCAGCCCCTTGGGGGGCTGGGATTATGGGGAGGGGGGGCAGGTAGGCCCTACTCTTAATTTTCTCCCCCCCCCCCCCACCAATCACGCACACACATACTTAGGCAGACTGGCCGCGGGAACTGGACATAGCTACGTCCCACTGCCCTAGATAGCCGTAGTTATGTCACTATGCGAAAGTGAAGTGTCCTTGACTACTGTGGGTCCCGCACCTCACTTTCCAAGCTGATTTTCCTGGAGGGGCCTGATTCAGAAGTTTAATCAGGCATATCTCGATAATCAATTAAAGGTTTTAACATTATATTTAAATTGGTGGATTACATGCATATGTAGTGTGTTATTCCGTTGTATTTAGTCAACATTTGTCTATAATGATCTTATGGTAGTGCTATTTTAAATGCCAAAACAATGGCGGATTTGGGTGGAAAATTTGGTCTCTTGTTGTCAAGCAATTAGTGCCGAGGTTATGTTTTAACATGGGTTTGAAATGCTATTTCTTTTTTCAAAGGCCTTAAATCGAAGAATTGGTGAAATGAGATGATGGAATAGTGAACGTCAAACACTGAAAATATTATCTCTATGAAGAGCGGGGGTAGAATCGAGTTACCTTTGAAAAAAAGTACATATTATCAAATAGCCTCTTTTGATTTATCTGTTCCCGTTAAGCTAATTCAATGAGGTAGTTCACTGATCCCAATTAATGCTGTTTTATATATAGGGGAAAAACGTGTAAAAAGTAACTGTGTAATCCTGGGAAAATCTAATGGCGGGAAGTAAAGAGTATCATACCCCTTTAAATGGTTCCTTTGACCCATAGAATACCCAATATTAGTAGAAGGGGTAGAAGGTTATAAATGCTGATCTGGGGGCATGTAGTTCTTGACTCAGGACTGGTAAATTTTTGATATTTTCCACAAAATTACGGAAGCCGACAAGGGCCATAGACATACACCATGTCTCTTAGTGATACCATATGTATGCTCTGATACACATGCTTGTTTGCATTGCTGTCAACCATGAAAATCTGCTGTCAGTCTGTCAACTTCTGTCTTTCAGCTTGCTGTCAAGGAGAGATATCTGCTGTCTGTCTGTCAGCTACTTTTATTGAAGCTTCTGACAGGCATCCTTCAAGCATAGGAGGTGGTAGGGGTTTGGGCAAAGGTATGGATTGGAAGGGCAGGGCAGGGCAGGGCAGGGCAGGGCAGGGCAGGGCAGGATGTGGCAGGGCAGAGTGAGATGTGGCATGGTATGGCATGACAAGGCATGGTAGGGCATGGTATAGTAGGCTGTGGCATGGTAGAGCTTGGCATGGCAAGGGATGCAATGGGATGGGATGGCAGGGCATGGGATGGGTTAGCAGGGCATGAGATGGGATGGCCTGGAATGACATGGCATGATAGCACAGGGCAGGGTGCTGGTAGGGCAGGGTGCTGCAGGACAAGGCAATGTGTCAATCTCGATCCAAACTCACTCCTTCCCTCCCTCCATCCCTGACTCTCTCCCTCTCTCCCTTCGTCTCCCTGACTCTCTCACTCATTCCCTCCCCTCACTCACTCACTGACCCATTCACTTACTCATTCATTACTTCCCTGCCTTCCTTCACTCATCCCCCTCCCCCCCTCCCCCCCCCACCCTCCCTTACTTACTCACTCACCCACAGCTTTGACCCTCCCTGTGTCCCTCATTCATTGCTTCCAAGCTTAAAGGATACCTGTCACAAGCATCAATAGGGAAGTTGACAGACAGACAGCTAATATTTTCCATGGACAGCAAGCTAGAATACAGTAATTAACAGACTGACAGCACATTTTGACACTTGATAGCCTACACACTCACACATAAATAGTCTCTATACTACTATGTATGACTTGTGTGCAAAATTACTAAAATACATAGGCATGTCTACATGGTGGCCCACTTCAGCTTCCGTACAAAATAGCCCATTTGACCGACAAGATATGGAAATACGTATTTGTTGATAACTGGATGTCAAATTGACAATAAATCTCAACGATCTCCCTTAACAATGAATGTAACAACGATGTTGAATGGAATTAACTGTGTACTTAATCACCTTGAGCTGAATAAAGTAAAATGCATATAATAAAAAAAGGATAATGGCATATGAGTCATGACAAAGACCTCTATCATGGTTGTAGTTACTGGTGATTTATTCCTGCATATTTTACAGAGCAGTTTAAGGTAAATGTGATGTTGGTGAGCACATACAGTGGGCGACTTTGGTGTCCCCTAGTGGAGGATTATGGTACTAGTACTAAAGCATCTACATGTACAATGAATGTAAGTGGTATAAGTATTGCTAATATTGCTTATTGAATATGATGCTAATGGTTGAAAAACTGTTGTGGGTAAGAATTGCTGTATATAGCATCAGTGTTAACGCCAATTCTGTAAAATAGGATTCCAGCTGTAATCATAAAGACAATTGTTCAGGAGTAAAGCAATTCAACTTTCTAAACAGTTTTAGCATGTTGTTAAAGCTCACACATTTGAATTTTTACAGCCGGCATTAATCACATTGCCACTGATGTCATTGAGCATTGAATAATTCTGTACGCGGAAAGATGATTGTGGGTTTGTTGCAAATAAACTCAGCGTTTCATCATCAACATCATTGGACAATGCAATAGGGATTACAGTGCCCATATGGTGTAGCTGGAGTACTTCTCGTCGAACGGATTGATCAAGTCCTGAAGATGGTGAAGTGCTTATAATCATTATGAGAGCATTATCGACATTGGCACGGTCACCCGCTGTTTGGTTAAAGATCATTGTACGTACAAAACGCAATTCATCATCAGCATAATGAGAGCCTAAGGAATTCTTCTGCAAATTCCAAATCTTGACTTCAATTTCATTTGCGTTCTGCTCATCAGCAAACATGTGGATTGCTTTACCATGAGAATAAGTTGTGACAAGAGCTAATCTTGTAGCTTGGTTTTCAATTGGTAGTAAGCGTATCAAGCTGGTGACAAAGTTGAGCAAGCTGATCCAGTCACCATCACTGGGATTGTAACTGTTAAGTAAAATAGCCACGTCAACCATACACGGGTCTGATCCACTTGGTGCTGCAATTAGAAATGTCATCAATTAGGTTGGTTCAAAATGATATACCGTAGTGGCCCGTTTAAGTGCCCCTGTGCTTATAAATTTCGAGTCCCTGTTACCCCCTGCGCTTAAACAGGGACCTGCGCTTATATGAGTACCTTTAAAGAGAGCTTTTGAGTTTCAGAGGGGTCCTAGACCTGCGCTTAAACGAGACCTGCGCTTATCTGAGACCCCTGTGCTTAATTGGGCCATTACGGTACATATTTTTGCACATTTACATTTTGGTATAAAGTACAGTTTTCTGTGTATTTGAATTCACTGATTTTGGAATATTGTAGTTGTACCACTACACTGGATAAATATTCATGTTGCACATATTTTCGTGGGTTTTCATTTCTGCGAAATTCGCGAAAATATGTACAGCCGGAAAAAACATACATTTACAGTAAAACTTAGCATAGCTAATATCTGTAAGAATCCCTAATCTCCAATTGTTGGCTACATTATGTTTTGCTTACATTTTGATGATTGACCTTCAGTGTCTGAGCCGGGCTTATCTGTAAAGGTGGATTTGAAAAAGTATACATTATGTAATATTTGAAATGTGGAAAATAGACAGGGGAAGTGAAACAGGCAGCAAATAATATTGCTAACACCTTTTAAGGGCTGCATAGTAGGGTAAATCAGTAAGCCCATTTATTGTCATGCTATTGTCATGAACACTGAAGTGTTGGCGAGTCAGTCATAGCCAAGACTTAGTATAATAATGGTCCATGCTGCACTATATTTACCACATACCTTGGTCATGTAAGGGAGTGGGGGGGTGTTGTGGATTTACGCGTGAGCGGGTCGAAAGTTTTTTGGTCCCCCCCACTGGAGGGGTTGAAATATTTTTGGTCCCCCCCTCAGGCAAGTTGAAATCAAGCGCGTCCAACCCCTTTGAGCTATAGTAACGCGCGGGCTTTTTCCCTATAAAGGGGTGCATTTTTTTTGGTCCTCCTCAAATCCACCAACCCCCCTGTTGTTAAAAAATTACCACTCCCTAACCTATTGAAGTTACACCTTTATAGAGTAGAATAAGTATTAGACATTATATAGCGCTCCGGTAACACATCACACTACTGGTCGGTAATAAGAAACATACACCCTCGGTACATACGTCGAGAACATTATTTAACAAACAAGTTTTAAGAATATAATCATACACCAAAGCTGCACCGCGCCACAAATATGGCACTTGTAAGTAAACTCACCAGGGTTACACTCATTTAACTTGTCAGGACTGTATGATGACTGAAATTTATGAATATAGCTCTAAAAGACTAGAGTGCAATTCTTGTTTTAACATGAATCAAATCACAGTTATCACTTTTGATAGAAATTGCATTTAAAATCATTGGAAGAGAGGTAGATGCGGATGTTACAATGATACTTACTTGTCACTAACAGGACAGCAACTACTGCTCCGAGTGCTACAATCACACCAATACCAATAATGATAACCACCCACCCCCAACATGGGGGTTTCTTACACCTCCTCTTCCTCTTCTGTACAGAGGTTTCCGTCTGCAATGGCAGCACAGTCCTGGTATTGTGTCGACTATGCTGTGGTTGTTGTAGACCCTGGTAGTGGTGGTCAGCATATGGTTTGACATAATCATTATCAATAGTGTTATATTCAGGTTCTGCAGATGTGTCAGGAACATGCATTGTTTACCTGAAAAGGAGTTTTGTAGTTTTCAAGGTTCAGTCATTTCTATAAAGTGTCAGTGGTATGTATACTTATATAGATATTAGGGAGAGCCATCAGGGCCCCATGCCCGGATCTGTATGTGTCACAGTGCTAAAGCACCCAAATGCAATAATCCAGTATTCAGCAGTGAGGCATCTTACAACATCAAATGATAATCACAGGATAGATGAATATTGTCTCTTTTCTGTTCTGACCCAAATGTGACATGTAAGTGAACTTTTGAAGATGATTCAATAAAAAAATACACTTATAAACTCACAGTATGCAGCTGCCAGGCAAATAGGTACTAAGGTTTTAATTGGTAAAATAAATACAACTGTAGTGCAGACAGGTAGATTGGAATGGTTTCTAAAGGGGAGGCAGAAAAGAAAAGGGATCAATCGTAAGAATTTTCATTTGTGTTTGTGGGACCTTATACATGTGGACTCTCCTGACGGAGAAGATTTTGTAGGTATCTTATTCTACTTTGTGCCACAACAATTACTATATAAAACCACCCCTGACTAAGTTACATCACGTTAGCAGGCTATTTATATTGTCATGTACTCCCTAAAACCACTCAAAAGATTTTGAAAATAGCTATTTAAAGGACATATCCTCTAAATGACAACAATATCCCTACAGCACAGAGCATGATGGGTCCAGCTAAAGATACTCCAGTAACTAGAGCAGCAGTACACTCTACTGGAGGTAGAGTGGTAGAAAGTGACAGGTACATTCTCCCTACATTTTGTATCTAGAAAATCATAGAAAATAGTCTATCAATTATAGGTGCATAACGTTTGCAGTTCTAGATTCTACTTGATCACCTTAACATACTGTAGGATGCCTGATGTTACATATCAATTTCCTGATAATCCATTCTCCTACCCATAAATATATGTAATATATATATTCACTACTTACGTTATAGCGTGTCTGCCTGTGTCTGCCAAACAGGTATTATGGTGTCCTATATGTGCAGTGAACTGTTAAAGGTCTTTCATGTGGGCTAACTTACATGAATACAAAGCAAAGGGAAATACACCACTTTATGACACAGCTAGGCAGATCAGTGACACACTGTCCTCCTTCTGCCTCACTTAATTAACATAGTGCATTAAAGCATCATGCCCATTGGTCATCATAACTTGCTTACATTCATGCATCATGCCAACCCTATGGGCTGATACACTCTCGGAGGGTCGGCATAATGATCCAATGAAGTGCTGACAAGAAGACTTGTTAATCAGCACTGCATTGTTGCATCATGACGACCGATGGGCATGATGTGTTAGGCCAAATAAAGGGTTGATACATGGATCTAATTCACAACTAATAGTGCATTACAAGAATACACCTTACCAGACAACTCTCTGTATGCTTCCACCAGGGGTAGACACTATTAAGTGTGTGTCCACTATACGACAAGAAACGTGGACGATTTAACCTGTTCGACATCCAGTAATATGTATATATTCGGTTGATATATTCCTCTAAATCGTCCACTTTAATTACAGCTACAGTGTGTCCACTAGAGGTGATAAATTACCTTCCAGACTACCTGGGGCACATGTAAGATATTCAAATGCCCACTTTTGTTATCCACAGGAAGACAAAACATATGAAATTTGTATTCAAATTCACGTTTTAACAGGACACAGGCGTAATGCTGGTCTGTGGCCCAAGAGCCTAGGGGCCACGTAGTTGGTTGAAGCACCATAATTTCAAAGAAGTCTATTTTCCCCACGACCAGGAAACCAGTAAAGAAGGATTCCTTTTACATTGAAACTCTGTATTTTATTGGGTTATCATTATGTCTGTCTATGGATGTGTGTTTCATGTTTCCACACTAGGTGGCATCTTAGCTTATGTGGAAATATTATACTCAAAGCTTCCTCTCTCCTGATCCCTGAAGGGCAGGTAGTGCATTAATGCATCATACCCATTTGTCATCATGATGTATTGAATAAAAGTGACATGCCAGGCCCAAATTAATGCATTATGCCAACCGCATGGGTTTAATATGCCTGTGGAGAATCAGGATGATGCACAAATGAAGTGCTGACTCACCAACATTTCATCGGTGCATCATGCGAATTCTGGGCATGATGCACTTTTGCAGTAGTAGCCCTTAAAACATTATTGGGTTAACCATTTTTAATTATGTCACTATCATGATCTGGAAACTTACTACGATAACTTAACTTAGATAAAAAGCAGATGAACTAGTCCTTGTTACCAAAGTCAAACAAGTTTAATTTAGGGTGATTTAAAGCATTTTAGAATAAGGTGACAGCATGAATGCAACAATAAGCAAAGTGCTTACATCCTAAAGCGTAATTCTCATCATATTATTTTCATTCTTTAAAAAGCTAGTGTCAGGAAATTTGGGATGGCATTGATGTACTTTCATTATTCATAACTCAAACAGTACCCAGGTGTGAGAAGTGAAAGGCCAGTAAATGTGGGGAGACAGATGTAATAATCAGGTGCTGGCAACGCCTTGAAATGACCAGTGACGTTTGAATACGTGGTAATTTTTCACCCTGGCTTCATAAGTCTTTTCAGGGTTATATCCTGGTATTTGCTTGGACATGATGGTTCTGCATGGTGGATGTTAACTTGAGTTTCCAAGAAAATCAATTTTAGGGGGCAGGGCTTACACACTAAAGAAAAACAGAACGAGTGGGCATACAAGGATTCGCTGATGCCCACTGTCATCTGATGGGCATCAGAAAATTTTCACAAATGATGCCGATTATAACTTGAAAAACATCAGCAAAATCGGACCAATTGTTGATTGTTTTATTTGTGGTTCACTCATTGGCAGCTAGGTGTCTCACCCCTTTTTCAGAGGATTTCGATCTAAAATAGGTTTTTATGGTCCGATTTACCTGCTGTAAAATTCTATGGGCATATGTGGACAGTCGAGGGAAAAGGGTCCTCCAAAGGTTAAACTCAATTATAAAATTGAGGTCATCAGCTTTCCAGTGATATGTTTCGTTAGCAGGTACCACTTCTAGTTTTTGAGAACTGGCTCGTTGAATATGTGTGGGCACTGTCCAATCTCAAATGCCAATAAGCTCTATCTCACTTTGTTTACAGATATCTCTATCTCATTAGCATAATTACGAAAATTCCCAAATATCCAAACTTTTTCAAACATTTGGTCACAGCTTTTAATCTTAAAATGGGATTTACATTCCGTTTTCAGCATAGAAATCTTTGTGGGGCCTATGATAATTAATTTCTTGAAAAATGCAATTTAGAATGAAAATTTTGTTTCCATGGCAACCAACAAGCGCAAAAACACTAATTTAGGCCCAAAAACGTTCTTTTTACATTCCAAATATGGAAGGTTTTCACTGAAGTTGGAATTTTCTAAAGTGGCTTATTGTATTCTCCATCAAAAAGTAGTATAGAACAATTTTTATGATATTTTGAACATTGTTGGCTATATGGAGCCCCCTGGTGGCCAAAGTTGGAACTAAAAATCCCCCGCGGAGGTCCCTTTTCCCTTGTTGATCGACATATGCTCTCCTTTGTTATCTCTCTGTTATGACCATTAAACCATCAACGACCTGTTCCATATTTATAGAAAATGATGATTTAATCGGCGATATTTGCAAAGAAAAAAACACACTCTACACTCTGATTGGCCAAGAGGTGATCATGTGACCTTTTCGATGACCTTTTCAATAACCACATATTGGTTTCAGCGCTTAAAAGATATCATATATATGCCATGTATAATAATGCCTTAATAACTTCTTTTATGTACATTCAACATCTTAAGACGTGGCCTCTATGAAAGATCCTTTGACCATTACTCTTTGTGTGAGGAGAAAGTACAAGTTCAATCCCCCATTTGTCAAGTATTCCACAAGGTGTCGAAATCTCACTGCATCAGCATTCCTGCTCGTGCAATAGCCCGACCTACAGACCTAAACTCGTGAACCTTCATCTTTATATCCTCATCTAAATGTGGATATTTCCTTAAGCAGACACAGCTTTTTGGCCCCTCCTCTCAGGTCTGTAGACCTAATACAAGCAATCTGATCCCTCGACTCTTTCTAGCCCTGCACCTCTTGCTCTATCGCCATACAACCCTCCCTGGAGAGAGCTGTTGTGGGATTTGAAAATACTGAAAGTGAGCTGGCCTGTATGCCCTCGGTTGGTAGATAAAAGAGGCTGGGGTAATGGGGGAGAGGTGGAAATGTATATAGGGTAAACCGCCCCTATGTGGCCCTGTTGAGGAGCTGAAACCTACAACACCGACTTTGATAACAGATTACCTATAGAAGGAGTGCTCCGATCTTCACAAAGTATGCAGCAATTTTCATTGGAAAATAATTTGGAATGCTATTCAAAGGACAAAATTATTGATTTCTGTGTAATATAATGTGAAAATCTTGATTGGAATATAAGACCCTTCTCAGATGAAATTGGTACCCTGAGTGGCCCACCATGTACCTTTAGTGGCCCATGCTATAGAACTCGATGGGAAAGCAAACACACAAGAAATACAGCACTGTTTATGGCTCCTTTGTTTTTTACCCATGATTGGCTGATTCTTCAGGTAAAGTTGGATCTCATTGGTTATCTTTGTATTGTATTGTAAATTCGTTTATTTATACTGAAAACATATAGGCATGATTTATTGCCTGTAATTATTCTGTATCCAGTCAATGGTATATATATTTCACCTGTACATGATTTGCAACTCAGTGTGGTTTAGGACCACGTATAACAATAATAAGAGGAGATAGTAAAGATGTTAGTAGCATCAATTGTATATGTAGCCAAAAACTTAGGTGTGTATATGATACACATCCCAAGTCCATAGATCTTGGGGTGTGTATCAGTACACTGGAGGCCGTTGGTGGTGGCCCATTTATGGTCATAGGAGCCTGATGGTGTACTCCTATTCCAAAGGACTGGTGTTATGTCCTGTATATCTTATGTATAAGTCCCTAAAACTACTTATAATTAGTTATTATAACAATATAAGGACGATGTTAGTGTCCTTTAAGGAGACCCAATGGTCAGTTGGGTCTCAGGTCATGGGCGAGGAATATGGGGATTGATTAGGTCCAGGTCAGATGATTGTACCTTTCCAAACGCTGTGTAAAATGCTTACTCATCCAGCCAGCAAATTCACTATGAGTCTTTAATGCACGTATGTCGTTGTCCAGTCCATTCCATAAATTGGCCAATCTAAATTTCAGACTTTTACGGTAAGCAGGGTCCTTGGCTCTGACATGTTTTAAAAGGCGATTGTCATGCAATCTGGTTCTAACTGGTCTATCGTCCAGATTATCTGCATTCAGTGACTTTATAAAAGCCATTTTATGCAGATGCATCTCTCTTCTATCCTGTAGACTATTCAGTTTAGCCTTCCTGTGTAAAGCAGTTCGACTAGTGATGCCAGTACGTCGATAGGCTACTCTGAGGGCCCCATTGATTACACTCTGAATTGACTTTAGGTGGGTTTTGTTTGCTGAGATGTAAAAAATATCACAATAATCCACCGTCGGGATCAACATGGTTTTGACTACCCTTACAGCTGATGGCTCAGTCAGGTTGTACTTAATCCTGCTAAAGAGTTTCATTTTAAACCTGGCATTCTTTTTCACCGTGCCCACATGGTGTGCAAAATCTAGCATGGGATCCAAAATAAGCCCAAGGTATTTATATGATGGTGTTGAGGATATCAGTTCACCGCCAATGATGAGCCTGGGTCGAGCCCAATCCTTCTTTAGAGCCTTAGTTGTGAAGCAGATATATTTGGTTTTCTTACTATTTAATGAGAGTTTGTTCATTTCACACCATACTTCTATTTGATGCATGTCATTGTTTATAATGCGAGAAACAGGTGTTTGAGGATGGTGACTGATGTAAACAACCGTATCATCAGCATAATGTTGACAATTTAGGTCATTAAGTGACTTACTCATGTCATTAATATAGGTTAAAAATAGCAAGGGGCCTAAAACAGAACCTTGGGGGACGCCACAATCTATTAAATGACTTTCCGATAATATTCCATTAGCTTTGGTGCGTTGTCCCCTGTTGGTTAAGTAGTTGCTTATTAAAGATGTGGCCTGATCATCAACGCCGAGATTTTTTAATTTTGCTATTAGTATAATATGATTTAAGGTATCGAACGCTTTTCTAAAATCTAGGAAAATGGCTGTGGTACATTTTTTGTTGTTTAGTCCTGAAAAAATTTTATCTGTGAGTTTTTCTATACTATCAATGGTTGAACGGCCTGGTCGAAATCCATCTTGATTTTCACTTAATAAACTTTCTTCCAGAAGGTAAGTTAATAATTGTTTGTGTAATACTTTTTCCATGATTTTTGCAGGTAAGGGTAGTATAGAGATTGGCCTGAGGTTGTTTACATCAGTCTTGTCACCCCCTTTAGGAAGGGGAGTGACGATTGCTTGTTTCCAGAGGTCAGGAAATGATTGCTTACTAATTACTAAGTTAACTATGTGTAGCAAGTGATAAGGTAGGGTTTGAAATGTGTGTTTGAGGACTTCAGAGTTTATATCTTGTACGCCTGATGATTTTGTGATGTCTATTTTATTTATTATCTTCTTTAAAAAATCTATATTGCATTCTACAAAGGTGAACTGACTCTCAACATCTGTGCCCGGATTTACAAAGGGGATATTCATGTTTTTGGCTAAGTTACTTCCAATGGTTGCAAAATATGTATTTATATATGCCGCTGTTTCTGTCTTTGGGATCGGGACTTTTGTGTTCTGGTTTATGAGATTGTAGACTGGATTTTGTGACTTAGGGTTAACTAGATCATTTATGGCCCTCCAATACTTCTTTGGATTGTCCACATGCAAGGCCTGTTTGCGTCTATGCCACCTATTTTTTAACTTTCTCCCTTCATTTTTGGCATAGTTCTTAAAGTAATTTGAGATTCTTTTGTCATCGTCAGTTCCGGTCCTATTGTATCTACGTAGGGCATCATCCTTAATTTTGTACAAGTATAAGAGATCTCTGGTCACCCAAGGTTTCTTAGCCTGCTTGCATACAAAAGTTTTAATGGGGCATGTGAAGTCCAACAAATATTTAATTCTTTCAGTAAGGATTTCCCAAGCATCAGTTGGATCAGCACAGTCCCAAAAGGGGTTCCAGTTGATATTTTTTAGACCAGTTGTAAAGTTTTCCTTCATATAATATTTATATGTTCTGCCAGTGAAAGTGATTGGGGTGGGTTTTATATGTATATAGTCCCTGGTGACATATATAGGGCGATGATCAGAAATGTTTATATATGAAACTCCTGAATTTGTTACATTTTTTGAGTTAGTAAGTATTAGATCTAAGGTTGAATCCCTTCCTCTGGGGTTAATGTACGTGTGATTTTGTATTAGTTGTTCTAAGCCTAGTTGGCTAATTAAGCCCCCCAATTTATCTCTATCTGGTGAGTTCTTTGAGACATCTATGTTTAAATCACCAATTATAAACATCTCTGCTTCTTCCTTTTTGGCTATGACCAGCAGCAACTTCTTAAGTTCTTTCAAGAACAATGGCACTTTCCCGTTTGGTGGTCTATAGACGCCCACTATATTGAGAGTTTTGTAATTACCCTTGTTAATTTGTATGTAAATTAGCTCCGTGTCCAGGGTACTCACATATGAGTAGGGGAAGGTAGTTACAGTTACCTCAGTTGACCTCTTTGAGCCAGCTTTCAGTTACAACAAAGCAGTCAATGTTTGAATTCTCAATATATTGTGTAGCTTGTATCATATTCTTTTCATTGGCTACGCTGTGCATGTTTAGGCTAGCAATATGCAAGCCTTTGACTCCTGCAAAGTTTAGGCCTGCAGCCATGATATGGAAAACGTATACAGTGAATTACCGGCAGAGCAGAGCATTTCCACTTGGGTATCACAAGTCTGACCTAGACCCATCCCCTCCTCTTCAAGCTCAAGTTGTCTTGTTACTATAAAAAGCCCATAGCTCATAATGCTGGGGTATGTGCAATAAAATGCTGCCCCAGCATGGTATGTAAAAAGGGAGCTAAGTATGGGTAGATTGAGAAGCCTAGTGCAGGCCCCGCCTAATCAATTGTATATTATCCACACACATTTGTCTACCACACAATCAGAGAACAGAATGAGGTGAGTCAAATGAAATAAAATAAAAATAAAATAAGAAAAAAGTAAAATTAATATATTGAGTTCTGACCAGCCATTTAGGTCATGATGCAATCTTTGTGAACTAGAGGTATTAATGTTAGAATTGCATTGATTAATGCTGTTAGTTTTGCTTTGGAGTATCTCAAGGAGCTGGGAACCCCTGATGTATCCCAAGGCAAATGAAAACTATTGAGTCCAATAGGCACAAACGGCCTAAATGTTCGCTGGTGATAAGTGGAGCTCGTCAGTTAGTGTTTTAGTTCAATTATAATGTCCATATAGTATGATTGACACGAGTATCATAATGATCTCACACCTTGGTGTCATAGTAGGAGTAAATGCTATAATACTGTGGTCCTCATCAGTGTTTGAACCAGTCCATAGTTGTATACTGTAATAGTCGACATATATTTGAATCTGAGATTTAAAATTAAATTAAATTAAATTGAATTAAATTGAATTGGTAGGGAATACTTTTACTAAATAGTGTCAGTAGGGATATCCCGTCAGAGAATTTGGCATTAAAAAACCATTCCACAGTCCTATTCTTTAGTTCTATCCTTTAAACTAGCAGTGGCTATTTCCTTACATAAAGATTAGATGGAGTGAGGTTCCAGTTTGCCCAATCTATACGACTAAGCTAAGTGCAGGGACATACTAATAAACAAATTGAGTTTCCGAAAAGTAACATTTATAATAAAATAAACAAGTCACGTACCCAGCTTATTTGTGAAAATGACCAACTAACACCTATGCTGCATGTAGCTTTATTTTATCTTTCTACTTCACCTATATATATAAATTTATAATTTTATAGGGAGGCAGTAATAGTGGCTGGCATGTACACACATCGCTAGCCTACTGCTGGGGAAAAAGGTCTTTACAATTTAATTATGTGAGATTACAGCATAGGCGTTCATTATCATACATTCCTAACTTTAAAGTACATAATGATAGTTTTGACATAATAGGGAGGGTAGAGTGCATACGACCTGTTTTAGATGATGCCCAGTTGGACTGCTATGCCCTGATTGGTTTTCAGGCACTTTGTGAAGATGGAAGCCCATTCTTGTAGGGTAGTGGCGTCTGGATGTAGACCATCTGGGCTCAGCTTCTTGTACCTGTGTGTCCACTTTTTATGTGCTCTATGATGGACGCTATCAGATAGCCACGGTGCTTGAAATGTGGCCAGTTCATTTAGGCCACAGATAAATTTGTTCAAAAAGATCACTCCTTCATTCAGGACCTTTTGCTGCGCCGGGAACTGGTTCGGGACATGATTATACATACCCATGTCTAAGCCAATAACTTGACAGATGACTAATGGTTGGTGATGACCATCAACGATGGCTTTCAATTGTAAGAACTTGTCTGCCAGTACATCCACTAGGGGGCCTACCTCTGTCCACTTCGGGGTAACCGTCCATGGCCGGTCCATATGTTTGTGGATGTGGCTGAGATTATTAACGCCTACAAATACTATCACCAGATGGTAGAAGTTATTGGATAGATGTATGTCCATGGATTCAGCCAAAGAAGTAATAGTGGCGCCCGGTATCGCAGTGACTTTGACTGAAATATTGGTAATATTTTCAAGTCCCAGCTGCTTTTCAATTTCCTTCTCCAAGCCTGTCCCTCTGCTGTCAGTGAATATGTTCACTCTCAGGATACCTCCTTGTGCCATCTTGCCTGCTATGTAGATTTATAATATCAGTTCTAGTAGGGTAGTAGTAGGTATTACTATACGTCTCCCCGGGGTGCGTGCCAGCGGAGTTGTGTGCTGCGGGCGGTGTGGAATGTGGGACTGTCTATTTATAGCGCTTCAGATTCTAAAAATAGCGCGCTGGCTCGGTGTGCGCTATAACCCGTCTAGGTCTTAGTGTCCGGATTTCTCTTCAGGAGTGCTCGTACCTGAGATAGGGAGATGCCACATTTGTTGGCTCCTTTAGGCTTCAGATTTTTCTTGCCGTCTTTGAGTATATACCCTGTAGCCCAAGTTAGGTCTCTAGTACTCTCATACAAAGGCTTGGTTGTTTGCAGTAATTTGGCTTTAATATCTGCATTCTGCCTAAATTTGGCCAGCTGGAGACGTTTTAGGACTTTAAACCTCTCGATTGTGGTCCATTGCTGTGTTTCTTTGAACTGCCTCATCAGAGCTTTGATGTCATATGGGTCAGTGAGAAGTAGGGCTTTTTCCGCGACTGCAGGGGCATTGCAGGCCAGGGCAGCTTGGTGAACGAATCCCTGTTCAACTGAATTGTAGTAGTAGCCACCATACTGGAAGTTAGCAGGATAGAAGTTGCTCAAGTAACTGTGTTTGCTCTGAAAGCATATTCCTTCGTCAAACTCAATTGTTTTTGCATCACCCAGTCGTAGGCCTACCGGCAAGAGCTCCAGATTGTCCCACACATAGATCTGGGTATCAATGATGACACTTTTTCCTTTGTATTTGACTGTATGGCCTTTTGCTTTAGCATGCTGACCCACAATCCTAATGTCTCTCATTTTCTCCTGTTCTGGTTTTGTTAGATCATCACCTACACTGGTATTACGCCAGTGTCTCAGCTTGCCCAGTTTATTCACATTTGAATAGATTGCACCTTTATAAGATGATTGTTTAAGCTGGACCATGATTGGGCGTGAGAATTTTCTTTTGTTACCTGGATCCGCCTTCCCCAGTCTGAACACAGCATTGCAGTCAGCTGTGGTGATTCCGCAGCCTATATCCTGAAATAGGGCATCCACAGCATGGTGAGCGTTGGGGTAGTCTTGCTCTGAGACCCCTCGGAGTATCAAGTTATTTTTTCTTGATTTTTCTTCCAGTGAATCATTTTTCACTTGCAGTTGCTCAATTCTGATAGAGTCTAGGGCCACTTTCTGTTCTAACACGTTGACTCTTGTTTGGAGGGCTGCAATCTGTTGCGTTTGTGTTTTCACCAATGTAGTAAGTTTCCCTATTTGTGTCGCATTGTCCCTGACCTTGGAGGTAAGATCATTCATTTGTTTTAGATACTTCAACTCCAGTTCTTGGACCGACTGTGCAGTGGGGGTAAGATTAAGGGGTGGTGTACCAGGGGGCACTGGGGGTTCAGATTTTGTAGAAGAAGTTTCTGAGTTTGTAGACTGACTGTCACTAGATCCCTCTCCCTCTGGCTCATCTTCCCCACTGTTACTATCATCATCATCCTTATCATCATCTCTATCATCATCGGCACCATCATCACGATCATCACCATCACCATCACCATCACCATCGTCATCACCATCACCACCACCATCACCACCAGTACCATCTTCTCCGGTGCCATCTACATCCCCCTCATTATTGGTGGTATTTTCTTCTATATCTACAAGTCCAATATCTGTAGAGTTTTCTTCTATGGCAGGTGTCTTGGTGGGTACAGCCTCCGGCATGCCATCAGTGCTATCATCATGTGTGGTTACATCATGTTTGCCACCTTTGATCTTCTTCCGTCTTTTTCTCCTACCAATGGACCGTCGCTCAACATTTATATCACGCTCTATGACTTCAATCGTATCATCATCATAAATAGCTTTAGGGGATGGGTGCAAGTCTAGGTCGCGCGCTGCTGACAAATTTACACTTGTATCTGTAGCGCGTAGAAGTTCTTCATCGCTTTCCCCACTCTCAGCGGGCTCAAGTTGGGGTCTCTCAGGTATTGTATTATCAGCCAATACATCAAAGGTAATCTCAATGTTACTATGTGCAGGCTTTCTTCCAGGAGAGATACCCAATTTCGATGAGATCATGGTTAAGACTTTCTTACCCCCTTGTTGCAAGGCCGCCACTGTCCCCGTCGTGTTGACGGGAGTTGTTGGGGTGTGAGCCGGCTGGGTCGGGGACTTGACAGCCCCTCTCTGCTCAGGGCCTGTATTAGCGTTGTGACGCCTATTCCTCTGCGGTAGCGGTGTTGAGGCTGCAGTCCCATAGTGAATGTCAGCAGTAGTTGTGACAGTAGGTGCAGGTTTCACTCCATTATCGCTCTGCTTGGCTCTGGCCGCCCTTGCTCGAGTGTTCGTGCCCTCTAATTCACTTATGGTTGGCATGGTATCAATGAGTATGTCTCTAATTTCTGAAGAAAAACTTTATAGTATATTTTAGCTGAAAAATTTCTACCAAATGTGCGGAATTCTTACTGTTTTGAAACAATTTAGACGGGGCCGCTGCGGCAGCGTGCGACCTACTCAGTGACCATGACCTTATTTTCTTCTGTTAGGCAATATGAGATCTGACCAATGATATCATGGTGTTAGCATGTATGTCTAGTTCTGGTCAATTCGTATTCATGTATGGATTTTCATTCAATTAAGAATTTAAAGAGGGGGGTTGGGGACATTTTTTTCTATACAATTTTAGGGGGAGGTTCTATAGGTTAAAATCCATTTATCTAACATTTTATCCGAAATTATATACCCCACCCCCACCCTTGTGTACTTGTGAACGACATAGCATAGCCCATACTGTTGGAGGGTCACTTAGGGTTGAGGTTCTGGGCCACTTCAGGTACTCCTGTACTGGTGACAATCAATCAGTGAAATTGATATAACATAAATAGAATTGGCATACAGTGACTAGGGCATTTCGTTATAAAGGTATTATATGTGCATATCACGCTGGGAGTGCAGATATTTCGGGAAAAATAAAGGCACACTGTTGAGGGAAAGACATTCATTTTCTTAAACCATAGCTCTGAAATGGACGCTACATGTCACCCAGACATGCCATGTTTGGCACCTTCTAGAAAATACAGTGATTACTTTAGGGAAAGTATAAGCAGTGGCAATGGTACATTATTGCCTCTTCTTTCATATGTATATTCATACATTATGGTTTAATTAACCACAGAGACCGATATATGGAGGTTTAGGTGGGACACATTAGGTACCTCCTACATAGGGGGGCCACACAGGGGCAGTTTACCCTAGTAAAAGACTGGTCCTTGGCTGGGTCGCTCAAGGTTAAGCAGTTAGAGTGCTTGTGAAGAGATACTTTTGATGTTCATTTTGTGCTACCTCTACCAGATATTGCTTTCCAAGTCCTGACCTCTCAGCTGCCATCTAACTCTGGCTTGCCTTTCCACATGCAATTCCATGCTTTTGAAATGTCATGTATTAGAGCATTCTAAACACCATTATTATCTTTCTGTGTATATGCATTATATACAAGCACAGACAAGGGTGATGAGAGTCAGGGCCATGGTCCTTTCCCTTACACTTCGCTCTCCAATATTCAGACTTCCTTATACCACACCTACACCAGAAATCTCCAACCTACCCAATTGGAATAAGGTCAACCCGTCATGAAAGCTGCTCTGTGGTCAGGCCCCCCTTTGATGTTAAACTGCTCATGAGCCAAGCTGGGACCAGACACGCACTCCACACATGATTTATCCTTGAATGCCCCCCCCCCACCCTGTATGTCAAGGGTGGCCCAAGATCTGCTGGGGAAGCCCTGATGCATCCCTCTATACAGCACCCTGTATGCCATTAGTGCCACCACCCTGCCCCTGGTGAGGACAAGGGGAAGTACTGGTGCTGCCATGATCTATTGATGAGGGATTCAGGGTGGGGCTAGGGCAGAAAGTATGGCTCTACATAAAAGAAAGTGGTATAAAGATATGTGTGATGTGTGGGTATGGGTTGTATGGAAAAGTATGGCTAGGTGGCCGGCTAGGTGGTTGGGTATGCAAGGGATGACAGGAGGACCACTGAGGACATACAGACTGTTAGAATGGAGCTCTTGATTCATGTGCAGTCATGCCCAACATTATCATTGTGTTGTGTTGGTAAACGTTTATGACAATTTTGTATGGAAATTGTTTATGAACAGGACCAGATTTTGCAATTCCATCATGCAAATATTGTGGTGTATTGTTGTGTGTTCAGGTTTTTTAAGTAGACAAACAGTGCTCTTCCAAGGAATTCCATAGCAGAGTACACTTATTTGCCGGAGGGTGCTGTTAACATAATGGATTTGAGTTGGGTTGAAAATCTAACTCTAAAGTTCATGTTTAGTGTGCATGGATGTGGCCTGGTTGGTGCGTAGGGGAGTGAGTCCCAGGTGCAAGGTGGGTTTGTTTTAAGGTTTATGAGGTGGGGCGTACAGATAGAACACAGGTAACACTCAGGTAGGAGCTCGAGGGAGTAGAAGAAGGATGAATTGTTAGTTAGGACCCTGCACAGATAGATCATCTGATAGACTGCTGAATGTCATTGGCAACCTCTGTTGGATTGATTACGCTGAAATATCCCATGAGTAGTGTAGAGAAAGGGGAATTACCATCAGACGAAGTTCCATAATGGAAAGAAGCATGTAGTAGTATAGAACAAAAGGCCTATATTGGATGCTTCATTTGAGTGTAATCATTAAGATAGGCAGGGGCATAGAGGGGGTGAAACCCTACTTCCAAAGACACAACATAAGTGTTATATAAACTTTATAACATTACCAGGATATGAAATTGTCCAATTCTCTACAATTGTCTCTATCTGTCACTGTATCCTATCCTCATCATCCTGTACCCTGAGCCCCCATAGGGACAGTGGTGATCATGAGTCTTTAGGCTAATATCACACATCAATAAATGAGGTCACGTTGCATCGTACTGATCTACACAATTTGGTGACCCCTTGCTGACAGGAACCGGAAGTGACCCCTGTTAACCCTTTAACGGCGGCATAATGCATTAACGCATCATGCCCTTGGTCGTCATGATGCCTAAATGCAGCCCTGGTGAGTAACTCGCCAGTAATGCATTCAGACATCATGCCGACCCTACAGGGTTGAGACACTGCAGGAGGGTCAGCATGATGCACCAATGCAGCACCGGCGAGTTACTCGCTGGGGCTGCGTTGGTTCATCATACCAAAAAATGTCAGCTTTCAGTGACATCCACCCTTAAAGGGTTAACTACTGCTGGTTGTGAGGAGGTCTTGTCAGGCCTTAATTTGTCCGGTCTGTATTGCCACCGGCGCTAACCTGTTACTGTTACAGTGTTGGGCCGTGTCATTTGGAGAGGGATGCATTCCTAGAGCACGTAGACATTTAGCATACAATTAGGCGTTCAGGCTGTATCTACATATAATTCAAGGAGTGGTTCTATATATAAGTATTACTAGTAAATATAAGTAAAATGTGTATCACTAACTGATTATGTTGGTTAGAAAAGCTAGAATAGCGCAGCTTCCGGCTCAGGCTCATGAGAATACCACAGAATAGCTATACTCAGATGTCACAATGTGGATTATTTTTTTTACCTGGAATATTTTATCAGAATTATCCAAGTTATAATACATATTCATTTCTTGGAACAAAGTTTGTAATCTTCCCTTTTCAGGGATGTAATTTTAGAACTTTTGTGGTATTTTTTCAGTTTTTCCACGTTTTACAGAAAAATCCATTATAATTCAAAGAAATTAAAAAGCTGTTATCTTATTTTTTGTATTAATATTTAAAAATATACAACATAATAATGCATAATTGAAAATGGTCCAGAATGATTGGAAATTTTTTTCTGATATAAATAGACACCATTTGCATGTGAATATTCGAATTTTTTCACCTATTTTCAATAGTTTAAAGTCAATGTCACAAAACGACCATGTTAAGGTGTCCGTTACGTGTCCGTTAAGCGTCCGTTACGCCATATGGCGCTATATGGCGCCATATTTAGCTCAGATGATTTTAACATATGGCAGCTCATAATGTCGTTAATATTTATCTCATAATAATTCTAAGAGTACCTACCCCCCCTAAATCGATGTCAAGGATTCCAATGAGGCTATCCATTTTACTTTATCTTGAATGGTTGCTTAGCAACCAGCCCTTTTATATGAAAAATGTCCGATTTTGTTGAAGCTATGAAAAATCATGATTTTACATGGTATTTTCATGGCTACGATGCAGTGAGAAATAATCATAGCTATATCACAAAATTTTATGTGCATGTTCCCAAAGACCTATATTTTCTATTGCAATTGAGAAAAAATCTGAATAAAAATATTTTTTATTTACATTTTTTTCACTTTTAATTGTTGCAAAGTCAGGAGTTTGACCCTTCCCAGCTTTTAAAAAAAAAATTGTTTATTTATCCTGTCTGATGAAGGCATTTGCCTGTATTACCAACAAACAGCCATATGAGGATTTTTTTCCCCTAATTTAAGTAAAGTTTAACAGTAGGATGTATCACTAATTTTGAATAGCTAACTTGTGTTTGTACTCAAGAGGGTTTGTTATGCCTGTCTATGCGACCGGCTTTGGATTGTTCAAATCCATGTCCATATTAGTTATGAGATGATGGTTTATAAGTAGTGTATTGTGTAACTAATGATATATAATTTTGGGGTGGAGGCAACCAAAAAATAATGTTCCTCTATGTGTCTAGCTGATGGTCTTACTTACTGGAACTTTGCATCAAGCTCTGCTTTAATCATTGACTTTAGCTTGGTGTAGCTTTCACATGCCTTTACTTCACGGGGTGCTTTTGACCAAGCCTGATATGATCTAAATTGGACAGATCTCTGGTATCTCCTTGTAATTTTGGACTCTACCTTCAATACAGGGAAGTCATGTTGTCTAGTTCTAATAGGCGTCATGTCCAAATATACAGGATTTCTGGATCATTTATAAGCAAAACAAAGCATGTCCTTTTTTGCCAAATCTTCCAACATATGTGTTTTTCTTTCTTTATGCAAGTTCTCTATACTGACCCTAGCCTAGCTGACAAAACTGCATGAGGTACCAACTCACTCCCCCTACTCACCAACCAGGCTCTTCCCTTGCACAACCAACACTTTGGAGTCATATTCCCAACCATTTTGTATCTCAGCAAGGCCCACCTCAGATATCCACATGACCACATCCTCAGTAAAGTAGTGCCATACGATGTGATATATATACTATGTTATTCTTTCCATTATCATTGTTTGTGATACACACTCCTGTACACAGTAAAACAGCATCATAGACACCAGACATTATTGCACTGTGCACACTACTATTGCATGGGATCGGTAATAAAGTCAAATTTGCGTTTTTCAAGGCCGGCAGCTAAATGGTTAAAAACACAAGGTGACACAAGGTAATATAAATTTGATAGTTTGATTTAACATGACTTGATCTTTATAGACTACATTCTAACTGCATGGATGTCCTCCTCCAATCAACAGCATACCATACTACCTGGTCATACTATTCTGTGCCACCTATTATACACATCAATCAAATGCACCTTTCTATCACTATCACTCCATTAGATATGTAGTGATGTAGCCACCCCAAATCCCTTACTGATAAATCATGGCAGCATCAGTACTTCACCTTGTCCTCACCAGGGGCAGGGTGGTGCCACTAATGGTCTCCAGAGAAGAGCTATGTATCTCCTCTCATAGACAGACACATCAGGGCTCTTCCAGCAGATCTTGGGTCACCTCTCACAAGCAGCATGAGAGGCATTTGAGAGTAAATCATGTATGGAGAGTGTGTGTGTGGTTCTCACTTCGGCTCAGGAGTGATTTAACATCAAAGAGACCCTGACCACATGACAGCATCCTTGATGTACCAACCTAGTTCCCATCAGGTAGAACGAGGCCATGTAGGTGGGGGTGGGGGGTAAAGTCAACATAACATTTACAGTACAGAAAGGTATATTTCATAATATGGTAAACCTAATGCTCTTTGATATGAAGCTATCCTAGTTAAGGCTGCTCTTTTCCCTTGCCATCCTCAACAGCTAATACAGAGTCTACAACAATGCCTCTATCCTTTATTATATTAGTAACCAATAGCAACGCTCAAGCTTTTACACTGAGCACCTTCTATGTGCTTCTAAGATGAGCAGGGCATACATTATAGAAATACATCTGTGATAGCTTCTGCTCTTTGATATGTTCTCCTCTGCCCTTAGCCACAAGTCATACCTTGCTAATAGATTAATTCTTTCAGTGAGCTTACAGTCTCTTCACCGATACTACTGCCTCCCAAAATAGATCGGATCCCCTATACACGTACTTAGGGCCCGGTTCGGATCATCTGAGTGATTGTAGTCACCCATCCTGAACCTGTCCCGAATCTGTCAAGAACCTATTTCGCAGTACAGGGAGACCACACAGTATGGGGGCAGACTGACCACCCCTGGCCACATGTGGCAGGGAGGCCCGTCACACAGGGTGCACAGGGTCTTGCCCTACCCTCCCCCAGTCTGTTATTCTGGGAGTTCTTTCCAGGATGAGCTCAGACCCAGTAGGTACCACTTTGCAACCTTCGCAACCCTAGGGATCCCTACAGCCCCTACTACATGCTGTTAGGCTAGATAGTCTCAAAACTGCGAGATAGTCTCAAAATAATATAGTTTTGTTAGTATCTCGCTACCCTCAGGCTAGATAGTCTCAAAATTGCGAGATAGTCTCAAAATACTATGGTTTTGTGACAACCTAGCCTAACACATGCTCTAAACCAGTCTATGCTGGAGCAGACCTTCGAATCAGCTTAGCTGGACGTCGAGCCAACCTACCATACCATCACAATAAAGCGCCGGTTTCGAAAGAGCGCCGGTCTTGGATAAGCACGGGGGGTACAGGGTTCTTGAAATGTTCCTTAAGCACTAAAATAGAATCTTGTATAAGCACCTGTATTGAGGTTAAAGGCTCCGCCAAATTGAAAAGCACCCCGGCGCTTAATCGTGGCGGTACGGTGGTTGAACTATTATATTTATTTTGCCTCTGAGTGGCTGTGATCATATACTTTGCATATTTGTGATTCTACATCTGTTTGAATACTATGTAAATAAACAAGTCTGTTGCATTCAAACCAAATTTGGAACCTGTGTCCTTTCATATTTTCACGATCCCCACATCGCAGTGAAGTGCAATAATATCAATACTGTCTAATTTTGATAATCTCATATCCTCGGGCAATGTCATCTCCACACAGGGACCTTAAAGAATAATGGGTGTTATTTTCACGTGGGTCTTCACTGTCAATTACCGTAAATATTTTCGCTTGTATAAATCTTCGCGATTTTGCTAAAAGTACATTTTTGCGTGTATTTAAATTCCCAATTTTTGGAAGGTTGTAGTAGTATGAGTATACTCTATAAATTTTCACTCTGTACATATTTTTGAGGATTTTTAAAAATCGCGAAAATCGAAAAAATATGTACAACACAGAAATATCTACGTTTACAGTATACTAAAAGTGGAACAGTCAGCATTCATCAATGGACGATAATAGAGGGTAGGCCCCTAAAGGTCCTTGAAGGTCAAAGGTAACGGCAGATTAGGTCGTCCCTGCATATAAACCTATTGGTGAGTATTCATAGGTCTCCATACAATCACACAGGTGTCACAGAGGTAGTGTGCCTCCATGATAATTCGTTGCCTTTTCCACAAAATTACAGCGCAAACATAAGAGAGGTCTAGTATCATCCCTTTATTTTGATTTCAGAATTTCTAATTTTCTATTTTCATGCTACTAAGGGCAGACCAAACATTCCATAAATGTTTTGCTTGTTTTGTTTTGGAATATTTGGAACTAAGATCCAGTTTAAGAATCCGAAATCTAGTATAAAAGCTCATGTCAACATGCATCTGACTCAAGCTTTTCCAGAATGGACACAACAGTATGTTGTCTATCTGCGTCCCTTATAAAGAAGTTAATTGTTAACAATGGGATTAGTTCTATTTTTGGTGTGTTTAGCCAATATCCTTGGTCCCACTGTGGGAGTTTAAAGGTTTCCTGCACAACCTTAATTATCATATAACATGCAGAAAGTTGCCACTCCAAAGTAGAAAAATCATAAATTTCACACTTTTTACCTTTCTACCACATCCTTTACTTTCTCTCCCCCCCAGATAATATTACTTTTATCAATTGCATCTGCCTTCCTCAACAATTTCACTTTTTGACATTTCTTCCCTACTAATCCTTACCTCTTTCTGCCTTCTTTCCCAAACTAGTCATCTCAGTTTTACTTATTACACCTCTTTGGCCTTCCTCAACCTAAAACTATAACCATTTTCACTCCTTTCACCCTCATTGCCCCACCATTTTCACTGATATCACATCTTTGGTCCTTTCTCCCCCTTGCCCCGACCTCTGTCTTATGTCCTCTGTTCTCAATTCTCCAGTCTGTCTTATCATATCACACCTTTCCCTATTTCCCCATTAACACATCGCCCTTTGCTGCTGCATGGCCCTTGCCTTACCCTTATTCTGACTGACTGCATGGCCTCCTGCCATGATTAACCCTTAAAGGTCAGCATAGTGCTTTGATCGTTAGTTTTCATGATACCCGATTGCAGCCCTGGTAAATCCGCTCACCAAGGGGCATTGTCATTAAATCCTGCCATCAAGGGATTGATACACTCCCGAAAGCTCGGCATGCATCCCTGGTAAGTAGAGTGACGAGCCTGCATTCATGCATCATACCAGCAAAGGGCACATTATATGAAAGCACTGTGAGGTCTTTAAAGGCTTATTAATACCAGGAAGGATCAAGTGAGACGGGGCAGGATGACAAAGTGGGGAGATATGGTGCCAATCTGTGGCCTGGGGTCCAGAGGTGTCAGGCCAAACTGGAAATAACTGCCAAATCTTGTTGGGTCAATTGCCTGCAGCATACATTCACACACAGACAATTAAAGGTGTCAACTGTGTCTCCCACGTGGCTCTAGTAAAATAGAGAGTCAATCTGCTAATGACTCTGCTTATATGCAGGGTTAAATTGAGTTGACTCTGATAATGCAGAGTCAATTTGAGTTTACACTGATCGTACAGAGTCAACTCAACTTGACCCTTCATATAAGCAGAGTCATTAGCAGTTTGAATCTCTATTTTTACAGTTGACACCTTTACTTTACTGTGTGCAGGGACTGTTGCATTGATTAGTAGAGAAGCTGATGTTATCCATTGACCAAAAAATATACATAGCGTAAAAGCCAATTACATGGGGTCTTGGTGCAAAATGACTACAAAGTGTAGAATAAGTAAGCGGTGATCTAGCCATACTGTGTGATTTTGAGTCCAGGTGTGCTGAAATAATGTATTTTGGCCCCAGCCTATTATTTCATGCTGGTGTTTGCGCTGAGAAGGGGGGAATCTCTTGGCTCCATTGCTAAATCCACCTAAATGCATTATTTGACCACTCCCACTCAAATTTATATTTCAACTTTCCCTAGAGTCAAAAGTGCAATAAATTACACAATGGGAGAAAATGTAAAAGCAAAGCATTATATAGTATGCTTCATATCAAAACTCCTGGTTTTGCCCTAAGTATTATTCCTCACAATCCTTTGAAAGGCACTGCTGAAATAGCAATAAAAAGTCGACCAGTTGCTGGTCCCTTCTAACTAGCACAACACAATGTCTTCCCAAGCAGAAAACCAGCCGCCTCCCTTTAAGTGCCTGTCAGGGTCCGTCGCAGATGACATGCACCAGAATTGAAGAGACAAAAAAAGAAAAAAGTGCCATCAAACTACGCCCACACAGAAAGCACGCAAACACAACAAAAATGTCTGAAAAGCCAGGGACATGATTGTTGTCTGCTGAGATGGACACAGACAGCCACCTGCCACCTGAGGCTGTGTCTCATGAAATTGGGCCAATGTGGACGTCTTTGACTGGGTGCCATCTTTGACTGGGTGCCATCTTTGACCTCCTGACAAAAGTTTATTTAGGGCAGGTAGAGTGATATATGACGATATAACAACCACCATTTTCTTATGTTATCCTTTACATATCAATTTATTTTTACTTGAATCTTACATATTTATGGTGGCCGGTCAAATATGACACCCTGTCAAAGATGGCACCCAGTCAAAGACGTTGGCCCAATCTCATGAGACACAGCCCTGAGTGTAAGGGGGCGATGAAGGAGTGGGGGTTGGGGGTCTGATGGGGAGAGTGCTAACCCAGTGGGCATAAAAATCATTTCAACATTGAATCAATGTTGAATCAACATTGAAACAACATTGACAACCAGTTATCAACGTTGATTCAATGTTCTGTGCCCACTGGGAAGGGGTGGTGATAAGGGAAAGTGAGCATGGGGTTCGAGGGAGGGGTGATTAAAGGTGGTGAAAACTGGCTGTTGGTGGTGGCTTAAGCGGAGCCAGTGTCTTTTTTGGCAACTTGCAGAGGGGAGAATTGAGAGCAGAAAAATGTGGTTAAAACCTGGTGAACCGTCACTGTTATATTCAATGGGGGGCATTGAATACGGCCTTCCAATACTTAAGCATAGCAGATCTTGTATTTCCAGAATACAGCCTGGAAGCCTCACTACAGTATGGTATAGGTCTATGACTGTATCCCTCTCCACATGACACTGTCCAACACTGTACCAGCTACAATTCAGCAGTGGTGGCTATACCGACCTGACAAATTGAGGCCCGGGAATAGCAGTGGTTAATGGAGGTCACTCGGTGCTGAGGTCACTTTCAGTTCCTGTAAGCAGGGGGCCGTCATATTGTGTGAAATAATGAGATGCGACTTGACCTCTTTATTGACAGGTGATATCAGGAGGATGGGGAGTACTAGCCCCCTTTGATGCATATGCTTAAGTTAAAGCAGGCGGAGGATTGGATAAGTGGCAGTAGATAAATTACTGATATGGATGGAGATGGGTAGATGAATATATAGACGGATTTAAGATAATGAAAGAATCTTTTATCACATCACTATCTGATGAGGATGTGAGGGAGGTAGTATAATATACACCAATACATTCAGAGAGAAAGCAGGGAAGAGGGAGGCGAGAGGGTGGCACGAGACAACAAGCTAAAGCAACATGAAGGACACAGTCTATGACTTAGCCCAACAGAGGAGCAAGACACTTAATTTGTGTCAGCATACCAGTGGACTTTGCTAGACAGGGTGACCTTTGCAGGACTCTTTTCTCACAGTGACAGAAAGCTCCAGTCACAGACACCGGTCTCTAAAACTATATCATTCTCCACCACAGGACTCTGGCAGTAGCAGCTGTAGGGACCTGTGGTTGGAGATGGAAGCACAAGCATTAAGGACAACGGGGACAGGTGAGGTGTGGGCACGGCAGTATGTTCCCATTCTCTAGCTGCTAGTAGCAAGACAGTATGTTTTCCCCATCCACTATAATTATTATGATCGAACTGTAATCCTCACAAAGTGTACATATCATTGGTCCTCATTCTTTCTGTTTTAACCAAGATGAGTATTGAACAGATTGAAACTTAGTAAACTACAAGATAAAAACACCAGCTATTAGCAACATTGCCTATGTTATCAATACTGACCCTTCTCTGCATTCCTCCCTTCTCCTACAAACTTTATAATCCTATATCGACCTTCGGCCTGCAGAGAATTATTACTGACAGTATACTTACAGTGTTATCTATCATAAACTTGACAATATTGTCATGATTCCTCTCTACACTTTAGCAGAAACTGTCAGCCAGACCTATCAGTGTATGTGGGTCTGCCTTATCAATCACAGTATGACATACCTAGTAAATGAGGTCCCTAAAGGTCAAAGATGATGACACATTAGGCTGTTTCCCCTATGATGCCAAAAGTGATCTCAGGTTTCATGAATATTATTCATTCATAATATCGATGACCTGAGGTAATTGATTTTGAGACCATACCTGCATCTTCTACCATGATAATGATATTACATAGGGTAGATTCACCATAAGTCGACCCTTCCCGTCACAGTTTTTCATGACAATTAGGAGAAGTGTGATTACGTGAGATACACATGTGATGGAATCGTGCCTGGTGTATCAAATATGCATATTTTCGTGAAAACACCTTCAGTTCATGTTTTTCTTAGATATCCCTTCATTGATATAAATGTATTAAACAGTACATTGACTGAGACAAATGGATACAAACAAGTACAGAAGACAGACATTGATGAAGATTTCCTGATCTCCTTTATTTGAAAATAGGTCTTACACTCTCACTTGAACGCATTACATAAATATGAAATAAAGTAAATATGTAAAAGATGATGGTGTGGTAGGAATAAATAACACCTAAATTTGCATCCGAATAAAGCCCTGCTACCCAGTATAGCATACATGCTTGACAATATGGTGCAGTAGGTGGTCGACTCATGGTGGTAGGTCGGAAATAGGTGAGCTTACCCTACGACTAATAGAGAATCAAACTTTATTTTACTTTCAAAACGTTTACAAAGTATTTGGTTTGCTATGATTATTTTTTTATACTGATCCAGATCAAACAGTAGGAATCCCATTTTATATTGTATATACAAGACTCCAATGATGTGTTTTATGGATGCAATGTTTCTCTTCCTCTATACTCCTGCCTTTCCTAACACTCAAACAAATGAAACAGAAAGACTTTCTTTCTGTACTACTGCATACTATTTCCCATTATGGAACATTGTCTGATGCTAATTCCGCTCTCCCAATACTACTCATGGGATATATCAGGGTAATCGATCCTACAGAGGTTCAGCAGTCTTTCAAATGATCTATATATATATTATATGTGGCCGGATCCTACAAAGTGGGGCGGAGCCGTATGTATTGAAGCTAATAATAACTGACAATTCAACACATTTCTGCTCACTCTTACCTTTGTGTTACCTGTGTTGTACCTGTATGCCTCACCCCATCCACCTTAAAACAAACCCACATTGCACCTGATCCCCTCATCATCCCTTACTCACCAACCAGGCCACACCCATGTACACCAGACATGTACTTTTAATCTATAATTTCAACAGCACGCTCCCAGAAAACAAGTGTAACACACTCATGGAATCACAAAATCTATTCCATTTTACATACACAATATAACATTGCTGTAAAATTATTCCAACAAACATCATATCATATGTACTGCTTAAACATGACATGAATCAAAAAGTCTATTCTAACAGTCTGTATTTCCTCCTCCTATCCCCTAAATACTCATCAAACCTAGGCATACTTTCCATACCACTTATACCCTATTAAACCTATCACTTCAATATGTAGAACCGTACCTTCTGTCTTAGCCCCATCCTGAATCCCTCACCAATGGATCATGGCAGCACCAGTACTGCCCCTTGTCCTCACCAGGGGCAGGTTGGTGCCACTAACGGCCTACAAGGTGCTATATAGAGGGATGCATCAGGGCTTCCCGAGCAGATTTATGGCCACCCTTGACATACAGGGTGGGGGGCATTCAAGGGTAAATCATGTGTGGAGTGTGTGTGAAGTCCACGGGTAGCTCACAAGCAGTTTAACATCAAAAGGAGCCAGAGCACTGTGTGGCTTCTATGACCTTGCTCTCAGTGGGTAGGTCGGGGATGGGTGGTGTAGGTATGGTGTAAGGAAAATCTGAAAGTTGGGGAGCAGATTGCAGAGCGAAAGGGAGCTAGGGTCGTGATAACAGTGTGTTTAATTAGAGGGCAATCTATAGGTAATGTGTAGTTTGGGAATTCTATCTGGCGCCACCGATATTCATATCCAATGACCAGGACTTTCAGAACTATCCCATGGTCCTCACCCTCAGCATCCTTGTTTGCACCTTCCAACAGTCAACATTTGGGGGTCTATATTTTGAAAACGATCAGGTCTTATTTACCATATACGTGATGCATACAATAATAATATTGTCGCTTTATAATGATATCCTTTGCATGATGAGTGCATTATGATATTGGAGTCATATTGGTAGAGGGAGTGGATATTATTTTACATTGCTACAAGACATCAAACATATAATCGTATGGTATTTGAGCACACCATGAACGTTGGGTTTGAGGCTGGTTATAAAACAGGAGTAGAGAAGGACCACCTCCATCCTTGTTAGCCAAATCAATATGGCCTTGCTCTTCGTTTATTTGGTTTGGAAAGAGCTGTCAGGTAGACTTTCTCAAGGTAAGCATATCACTAATGTACAATAATAACATGAGCTACTGGTAAAGACTTTCAGCCATGGGCCATCTGGGCCAACAACTTCGGAAATATGTGGGACCACTCCTAAAGCCATGGAAATCAAACCATTGTTTTACTTCACATGATCTAAATCTACCTTTCTCTGTCATACATAACACAAGGAGCAGTTCGTATATAACTGTAGGTTGATGCTTTATAGATGTTTGCACAGAGATGCTGAGGCAATTTAGTTATAATATGATTGTATAGTGTGGTTGACAGAAAGGTATTATCAGAAAACCACCACTAGTATCATAGAATGCAAAAATCTTGTGAATACTTACTTTTCTGTATAAGAAAGAGAAATACTCTGAATTGAAACCATTATAGGAATACACTTGATTATCTATCCCACTCTAATAGTGCATTTGGTATCATTTTCTATCTTTGGATATGGTAGCCTCCAAACTATTGATTTCAATTCTTTGAAAGCTACTGACATCTAAATTCAACTTTTTCTTTCATGGAGTATAGTCATAGGAATCATAGGAATAGGGCTCATTTTCCTGTGCAATGATTTCTCATATTATATAATTTCAATATCTAGAAACAAGGCAAATCTACACATCCTTTCAATACCATACAATAATCCTTAGTATAGCAGTATGTATACGTCTATACCTGTATATAGACACAGACACTGCAGCCTCTATACTGGTGCCTGGACCTGACTGTTTTACATAATTATAGATAACTCCCAGGCTGTTTGAGGTGGGTTGTCTCGACATATAAACAGGCACATTACTCCAAGTGTGCCAGTGCTGACCCAGCTCACAGGGCACACAGGCCACGTCCGACCTATAGAGCTATGTCTGTATGTAATGACACTGGATATGACAAGACCAACGCAAAGTTCACAGGGCAGCAGAGAGACAGGAGAAAGGAGTAATGTGAGACAGCATGAGAGAAGGTCAAGCATTTAGACTGTCACCCTTCATCCTCCTCAGTTATCCAAGTATTTGCTGAGCTATTCTATCCAATTTCAAATAGGATGTAGTGGGAGTTAGGAAAGAAGGATATACAATAGATAGTACATGCTATAATACCATCACCTTGGTGGAAAAGGATCTTAAGTTAAAATCTCTTTTTTTTAGATATTGTCATTTCAAGAAAAATAATGGTATTAATTTTAGAATGCTCCAATACATAAAACATCAAAAGTATGTCCTTTAATTGTTATCTACAGAGTGGTTTCACACCCCTAGGCCATATCTAGGCAGGCATCATTTTACAATAAAAAGTATGTTAAGTTGATCATGATCATGACAAATCAGTTCCGATTGTTTGATTTAATATGATTAGACTGCATGGATATTCTCCTCCCATCCCCAGCAAACCGGACTACCGGGCCATGCTTTTTCATGGCACTTACACGCACACATCAAACACACATTTCTATCTCTATCACTCCCTCAGACATAGATGAACCCCACCCTAATCCCTCACCAATAGACCATTGCAGCATCCATACTTCCCCTTATCCTCACCAGGGGCAGGGTGGCACCCCCAATTGTCTTTAGAGACATTATGTATCTGTCTTGGGCAGATAGCCTAGGGGCCTCCCAGTAGATCTTAGGTTACCTCTCACCAGCAGCCTGAAAGGGAAATTATGTAATAAGAATGTGTGGTCCTCATTTGGCTTATGAGTGATTTAACATCAAAGAATGCCTGACCGCATGACAACACACTTGATGGAGCAACCTAGGTCTCATCAGGCAGAACGAGGCCATTTAGGTGGGGGGGGGGGGAAATGTGGTAATTCAATATTTACAGTACAGAAAAGTATTTTGATTAATATGGTAAACATCGTGTTTTTTGATCTGAAGTTATCCTGATTCAGGTTACTCTTTCCCCTTACCATCCTCAAAGATGCATTTCAAACAAAGTCTACAACAAAGCCTTTGTCCTCTATCATATTAGTAACAATAATTATTGCAACTCTGAAGCTTTTACACCTTCTGTGATACATCTGTTACGGCTTGTACTCTTTGATCTGTCCTTTTCTGCTATAGTTCTTATGGTTTAATTCCATCAGTAAGCCTACAGTAAATCCTCTTCTCCTATACTACTACCACCCAAAATAGAACACCCACTGTCTTTGATGTAAATTTTGTTACCTCTGATACTAAAGGAGAGTTTGGTTGTGCATTAGGGCTATCTGGAGAGGCCAACAGTATTTTTCAATTATTGCAGGATGGAATGGCATTGGTTTTAAATAGAACCAATGTCACACATAGTAAGCTGCAATGCTAACCAAAAATGTCTAGATCTTAATACAAGTTGACTGAATCAAATGAGTAAAATGGTTTCTCATCAACGCGTGCATCATAGAAATTAGGTTTTGAGGACTTTTCTTTTTGCTCTTTCTTGATGAAAAACATGAGGAAAATGGACAAATACAGGGATACTTTGGTGTCAAATTAAGGCTAATACAGGCAGTAATGCAGTAGGATAGAAATAACTTACATTCTCTCCATTTTTAATGATCAATAGATTCTAAACTACCTAAATGTGAACTTTGGTAATGAAAAACATTATCCTTTACACTATAGCCTGTGAGTAAAAGGGAAAAAAAGAGAAAGCCTCCCTTGTCATATTTGGCAGTCCTTGGTGATGAGAAACCACCTTTTCTTTAAATGGCCTTAATTTGCACAAGCAAATTTTTGGTTTGTACGTTTTAGTATCATTCAACCATATTACATAGCAGACTGGCAGAATAAACTCACATTTGGATCCAAAGACTGCAGGACAAATACCCATAGGCTTTACACTATACTGAGCTGGACTGTTAGTTAGGTAAGTTGCAGGGTGTTTGAGGTTGTACCTATACACAGGCATACATAACTGTGCCTGTCTCAGTGCTGCCCCTGGTCCCTGCCCATGTGGGAAATTACTGATACTTGATACAAGGCACAGCCAAAACTCACCTGTAGGGAGGTGATAAGGAGAGAAAGAGGTAAGGAGAGAGCATCAGGGACCTGAGGGTCACAAACATGAACTTAGCCCCTCTCTGTATTACCTGAATGGGGATGAACAAGAAGAGAACATTAACTACATTGAAGATAGCTTATTACAGCCAAGTCATGAGGGAGAAGCACAAAGAGTAGATAAGATGCCATGTGATATAAGAAGAAGGCCCATAAAAGTGGACGACATTCAATATACATGTCGGGGCACCACCAGAAGTCGGTAGACAGGGTGACCTTTATAGGCCTCTCAGTGACGGACAACTCTGGTTATAATCTGCAATATTGTCATGTTTACCCTCCACATTGACACCACTTGCAGAGACCTTCAGCCAGACCAATCAGTGTTCTATGTCTATGGCTCTTCATTATCATTTACAGGAAGAAACATAACACTTTTTTCTTATCATCCCCCCCCCCAACCTAGAACTTAGGCTCCTAGAATTTTAAATAATTTTTTTACAATTTTTAATGAAAATGTTGACAGAAAATATTGGCATATCTGATATCAAATTTAAGCCTACTGGTCATGCAATTCCAATGACTTACTACTTGAATTCAAGTATTTGAGCATCATGAATTAATGGACAGGTTATCACACTAGCTACCTAACAGTAAAATACAAGGTAATCTCATGGTCAACCATTTATACTACTCCAGATTGTTATTAAAAAGAAGTACTATTTCAATCTCTCCGTTAATTTCCCCACAGAAATGTCCAGACACATAGCAAGAATAACCTCATCATCTATGGGATATGAGCCACTTTCACTTTCTATGCAGTAAAAAGTCATATCTCATTATATTGTAAAGCTAGTGCTCTTTAATCTTATGCTACTGTAACCTGGGCTGCTTTCCGTCTGTCTTCCTCATAGTTAATGGGAAATAAAGCCTCCACCCTGTAATCTATTAGTGCCTGTCATTAGCTTGTTGATGTGAATTTACCTTTCTCAGTGCAACTAGTATGAATAGACCATACATACAGAAATAACAATTGTGCTAATTAGGGATCTTTGATCTTGATGTAACTAAAGGGTCCTCCCTTTTCAATGATTATGTTTACAGTCTGAAGATCTACAGTCTTTGATTAAACTGCATTTGTCTATAGACAAAACAAGCATTGACATTTCTTCTCTCACTGCTACACCCTTGTAGAGTCCCTGTCACCCTTACGTAATTAAACCTTTCCCAGTACTCCAAATGGAGAAGTTAGGTATTAGTGTTTGGCTTTCTGCATGGTTGCAGAGAGGAGCTAGAAGAAGTTTAGTTGTAATAAGTGTGCATAGAATCTGGTTCGAGAATTTCTATTTTTGGTCTTTCGATCTTGGTAGACTGTTTTTACAATGAGGTAAATTACTCTGTCTAGTTAAGACTTTTGAAGCATGATAAAAGTATTTGGTTATACCATTGTTGTGATGCATTTGATAAAGAGTCTTGTATTTGACGGGGAGAAAATACTTTGATTAAACTGCATATTGCATGCTATAGGCTGCTGCAGATATTTCATTGTATATTATAGAGTACATTCCTATAAAGGCTTCATTTCATTGTTTACTGATTAATGTCCTCTATTATCCCTGAGATGTGCAAGAAGAAAATAAATCCAAACACTCTTTCAATATCATACAATAACCTTTTGTCTAGTAGAATGCATGTATGTCTTGACCTAGATGTACTGCAGCCTTTATACTGTGTGGTGCCTGGACCTGAATGTTTTACACATAGATAAGTCTCAGGCTGTTTGAGGTAGAGTAGGTTGTCATTACCCATACACGGGAACATTTCTCCATCTGTCCCAATGCTGAACCCGCCCACTGCCAGACCACACATGGGACCAATAAACTGTGTCTATGGACACAGATACTGGATATCACAAACCCAATGCTAACTTCGTCGGGCAGCAGCCGAATGGAAGATGAAAGAGAGAGAAAGATAGTAAGAAAGAATTTGAGAGAGAGAGAGAGAGAGAGAGAGAGAGAGAGAAGTAGTATAGTATGTATCGGAACGGGACTATAGTTAAGTACTGTTTATTACTCAATCGACCTGCAGCCAATCAGAGGCCTCCCTTTTGGCGGGAAATTCAAAAGCAGCCAATGAGAGGCCTCCCTTTTGGCGGGAAATTCAAATAGGTCACGTGACCGGAAGTGACCTACTTCCGGTCACGTGACCTTTGGGCGGGAAATTCAAATAGGTCACGTGACCGGAAGTGACCTACTTAAGAGGGTCACGTGACCACCATGTTGGCGGGAAATTCAAATAGGTCACGTGACGGGAAGTGACCTACTTAAGGGGGTCACGTGACTACTAGGTTGGCTTTCAAAATAAGTCACTTGAGATTTTGATGGATAAATAAATTTAAAAAAAGAAAAAAAAAGCAAGCTGAAAAAAGCTTGCTAAAAAATAATTTAAAAATGTGGCTCTTTTTTTCTAGGGGGAGAGGGGCACTCTGGGGGGCACTCTTTAAGATGCATGGGGGGGGAGGGGGGGAGGGGGGGGGGGAGGGGCAGGGTTTTTTAAGAGTGAGACTCGCTTCTCTGCCCTCTCTAAAAGAGAGGGCAGAGAGGCGAGTCTACTTACTATGAAAGGTATCATGATCGCGTTTATGATGATGTGCATCATGATGTGACTATCTTACAACTTTATAGACAATAAGCAAGACATGGGCGTACTTACACGGGCTATTTGTAAACTAATGAATGTGACTTCCTCGTTAAAATCGGTATCTACAACTCTTTTAAGCTTAAGGCTTTTTCTTGAGTTTATTCTTTTGTTCAATTTCGGGCCCACCTCAAAAGAGGAATAGGCCCTCTGTAGCACTTGTCGCTTGCTCATCAATCAGAGCCGGGGTGTAGAAGGCCCCTGCCCTGTCGGGTACGTTCTCCCTCTGGTACGTTTTTGGTTAGTTTGGAGCTCTCAGTCGACTGTCTTATCCACCTTAAAAAAACCAGACTTTCGGTGTCTCATGATAAAACTGGTGCCTTATACTAAGTGCTGGATTACTTTCTCATTTTTTTAGTGTTCTATCCGATGCTTATTTAATTTTTGCACTGATAAAAACGGTTAGCTTGTACAAACACGCGGTCTATTTAAGTGTTAAGTGTAGAAAATGAACAGAACAGTGCACAGAAAATAGAGCTACCGACTACATTTCGCCCAGTCACTCAGCGGAGAACAAAAGAACTAATGACGTAGTGTACCCGCTATTCCGACAGTTGGCGCCACCGTTATACTTTTCCCGCGTGCGACATGAAGCCTTGGGGTGGGTACTGGCTGTTTTGGTTGTAGGTACCGAAACATAAAAAACTACAGCCAGCCCAATGTCATGGTGAGACAGCTCTCTTATTTTTACCTTGAGTAGCGTCCGTAGGGCCTATGACAAAACCTAGTCCCGTACACTGAGCAGCTTGAGGTCTGAAGGCTCATACAGAAAAATGTGTGGGTGTGTGGGTGTGTGGGTGTGTGGGTTGCTTTACGCCTTAGTTAACAGCTATGGTCATTTCAAGAGCGGTGATGGTGATCGAATCTATTGGCCCTTTTACCGAGACAAGGGTTCTTTTACATCCCACACTACATAGCAGAGAGACGTCTAGCAGCCCCTAGAGGCCCCGCAGGGGGCTCGAGAGGTGCCGTGGAGAAGAGCAGATATCCACGAGAGGCCACACCAACAACCAAATTATATCTTTATCCCGCGAGAAAAGGAGATAAGGGTCAAGGTTATGAACCATCAGAAGATTTTAGAGTAAATTAAGTTATGAGATATTAATATAATGTACATATCTAGGGCCCGATATAGGGCCTCTGCAGATCCCCCTTCAGGGCCCCGATCCATGAGGCCTTAGAAACGGAGCTGGGTCATGTAACCAAGGGAGATCAGCAGTTGTTGATGTCGGCGCTGCCGATAACGCTGGTTAAATGACCGTTTTACTCATGTTTAGAGTCAGAATAGCTTGAGTATTACTTGAATATCGAAGAGTAGAGGTCAAATTACCCCAGACAAGATGTTTCCATCTAGAAATTCTCGACAGTATTTCCGAAAATTGCAAAATATTGGTCCCAGTCCCACGGGGCCCCATACCGAGTATTAAAAGTTTGAGATGCAACTTTCATTCATGCTGTTGACCAATCAGAGCGCCCTGTTTTTACGACCTTGACTACATAGTAAAAAGTGATTGACAACGTCAGATATCACTTGACGACGTCAAATATCGATCTGATATTTGATCCCTTGATATTTGATTCAAAACCCGCATCGAGTGGGATAAAGCCTTTTATCATCTTTTGATTGTGAGGCATACACTTTTCTTACACACAACAGCTGTCATCTATCAAGGGGCTCTGGATAGGGGGTCCCCATGTCGAATGTCGATCTTAGAAAATGACCATGTCACATGGCAATGTCACTTAATAATGTTCATATCCCATGTCGATTTTAAGAAATGTTCATGTCACCTGTCACTAGGATTTTTTGGGCCTCATGTCACTTGTCATTAGACCTCATGTCGTTTGTCGATTATAAGAAATGGTCATGTCACCATATCGAATTTAGCGGTCCACACCCATTATCAAGTGTCAGGACATGTCGGCTGCTTGAACACGTAGTCTGTCATCACCCTTTGTTTCTGTGCCTTATCTAAACAGGCAATTAGTGGCCGCTAGCCGAGAGTACCTCCCTGGTCCCCTCTCCCGAATCTGCTAGACGTCTCACTGATAGGAGTGTGTGGGTGTGTGGGTCTGTGTGTGTCTGTTCGGTCTGTGTGTGCACGCGTCTTGCACTCTAGTCTTGCGGACCACTGTTAAGCCTGTGGTTGGAGAGCGCGACATAGCCGCCCGCTACACTCTCCAAACAGAGGTCCGCAAGACTGGGCCGGATCGCGCTCTTGCTTAAAGGTGCACCTCAACTCAGTGCGCCTTTAACAGCCGCCCCTAATAGGTGAAGTTCTTGACGCGGCACAGCGCCTCCCACCAGTAGCCAATCAGCGCGCCGAACGCCGGACACACCTCCACCGTGTGAGCCTCTAAGTAGGTCACACGAATCATACTAAGATGCCGAGGTCTTCTGTCGGTTCGTCGCGGTGGCCGTGAGTGATCGCACGGTCGCCAAGATTCACTGCCTTGATTGGCAGAGGGGGGGGCTGATTACCCCCCGTCGGATGAATTGCGGCGAAACCATAATCAATTTTTCGCTGTTTTAGATAAAAGAGATCCAGAGCTATCCGCTCGTCCAAGAATTATTTTTCTATCAGCCCGGGATCACCCTCAAATTAAGGCCTAAAGTCCAAAAACCCAAAATTTTTTCCCTATGGGATTTCAGTGTCTAAGCGTTTTTTGCAGCCCCAAGGAGCAGCTCGCGGGCTCGAACCCTGTAAACGCTTTGACGCGCTTTCGTCGCCTTAGGCGACGTAGACCTACCCTATTTTTTTTTGGACCATGCTACCTGAACACGGATTATTTTTTTGTTTAGCCCAATGAGCTCACAGCTAGACTAGATACCTCATGTTTTGGATTGGAGAAATCAGCAGAGCAATAAAAAGCGCGGTGAGGCTAGTGTGGCCCCTGTGAGTTGTAAAATTGGTGCTAAATGTGGTAACCAGGCGGATGCTGAGTTCATTGATATTGTCCGTTAATGATACTTAAGGTGGGTGTTGTCTAAAGTTTTAATTGATATTACCAATGTGGCCAATAATGACTTCACAGTTGGGGCCCTCGCCCGCAGGTCCCAGATTCAGGGTATTCTTTGTTTATTGTGTGGCCCCTAAAGAGGGGCCGACTAACTCTTTAGAGTTAGTTAGATGCTGCCACTGTGCTATGCAACAGCAGCTATTAATTACGCTTCATGTTGGGCAGCATGGATCACTTGATGGGTGATACCTCAAAGCTCAAACACGGCAGAGCCGTGTGTGGCATGCGAGGACCAGTGGGTCAGGGGTGATCCGTTGCAAACAGAATGCTGATCCGTGTGAGGTTCTGACTTTCTATAGTTTTTTATAAAGCCTTAGATATGGTGTGGTATTTTTCATCTCGCTATAGTTTAGTTGGTATTTAAGGAAACCGCCTCATTTCTATCAGAAATACACAATATTGAATTGTTTTTTATATTTTAATATATTAGAAGCGCGCTTTGTTGCCTATGTAGCTCATTATGCGTTGAAATGTTCGCGAGCATCGTAGGAATGTACAAAACCCCTATTGTGGCACCATCTGACGAAAGAGCGGAGAACTATACTAGCGCGTTTCGTTATTCACATCTTTTGACAGGGACTTGGTTGGTGGCTTTACGCCCTAATTAACAGCTGAAGTCATTTCAAGGGGGGTGATAGTGATCGAATCTATGGATACCTGAAGGTGGAAAGCACACACCCTACACTTTTACCGAGGCAATGGTGGTGCTGCTCAAAGGGTGTGGCGAGCTAGACTGGAGGATGTAATAACTAAGCAGCAGAAGGACCAAAAAGACAATCTCGTAGTAGTAGGTCTACTTAGATCTTGAGTAGCCGCCCTTGTGGCTATAATTACCTAGACTAGTTGGCTCTGCCAGCCTGGTCAAGTGAAAATTGGTAAGGAGACTATGAACTAAGCTAACATCTCATAAGTATTAGTTACCACCCCCTCACACCCGTTTAACAACGGATTCAAAGTCTAATTATGGAGACCCTAGAGTAAGATTAACAATATATCCCAATGTCTGTAGTAGACATTTACGACATGCAACCTGCCCCCTAGAAGGGATAGATCTGACCACAAGTCCGCAAAATGAGACTCCCCCTCTGAGAGTATCAAGGTTTGCGTATAGTCACTTGCAGGTTAATCTGTTATCTACCCCTTTGTCGACTTCGCCAAAATCCTGGGAGATTCACTTTAAACCTAAGGTCTACCCTTTTTATTCTTTGTTTATTGTGTGGCCCCTAAAGAGGGGCCGCGGTGTTGATTAATTACACCACATGTTAAGCAACATGAGATCAAACCTTCCTCAAAAGCGACAAGGCTCAGAGTCCTGTTGGACGGGAACCCTGTGTGGCATTTCAAGACACCTGGTTGAGTGATCTGTTGCAGATGCCGTTCCGTGAGAAGTTCTGACTTTATATAGCTTTTATATCGCTTTAGATATGGTGTAGTATTTTCAATCTCACTATAGTTTAGTTGATATTTCAAAGAATCTGCCTCATTCTATCAGAAATACACAGCGTTGACATGTTTCTTATATTCAATATATTAGAAGTGTGCTTTGTTGCTTATTATAGGTCATTATGCGTTTAAAATGTTCGCGAGTATCGTGGAAATGTACAAAAACCCTATTGTGGCGGCATCTGACGAAAAGAGCGGAGAACTACACTAGAGCATGTAATGGCCAGACCAGCAGGCGGCAGCAGAGTGGTCAAAAGACAATCTCGTAGTAGTAGGTCTACTTGCATGTTGAGTAGCCACCCTTGTGGTTGTAATTACCTTGACCACAGGTCCGCAATATGGAGCTCCCCCTCTGAGAGTATCAAGGTTTGCGTATAGTCTCCTGCAGTTTAATCTGTTATCTCCTCCTTTGTCGACCTCGCCAAAATCCTGGGAGATTCACTTTAAACCTAAGTCCTACCCTTTTTTTATTCTTTGTTTATTGTGTGGCCCCTAAAGAGGGGCCGCGGTGTTGATTAATTACACCACATGTTAAGCAGCATGAGATCAATCCTCCTCAAAAGCGTCAAGGCTCAAAGTCCTGTTGGACGGGAACCGTGTGTTGCTTTCGAGGACGAATGGTTGAGTGATCCTACCGATCCGTCAGAGGTTCTGACTTTATATAGCTTTTATATCGCTTTAGATATGGTGTAGTATTTTCAATCTCACTATAGTTTAGTTGATATTTCAAAGAATCTGCCTCATTCTATCAGAAATACACAACGTTGACATGTTTCTTATATTCAATATATTAGAAGTGTGCTTTGTTGCTTATTATAGGTCATTATGCGTTTAAAATGTTCGCGAGTATCGTGGAAATGTACAAAAACCCTATTGTGGCGTCATCTGACGAAAAGAGCGGAGAACTATACTAGAGCATGTAATCGCCAGACTAGCAGGCGGCGGCAGAGTGGTCAAAAGACAATCTCGTAGTAGTAGGTCTACTTGCATGTTGAGTAGCCGCCCTTGTGGTTGTAATTACCTAGCCTAGTTGACCCTGCCGGCCTGGTCAAGTGAAATTAGTAAGGAGACCACCCATTAACGTGCTCCACAGTCTTTAGACAGTTAAGACTATAGTCAAGACTGGAGAATTTGGCGAGACGCCCCTCTGGGAGGTCATAATCCTCAATGTTAGGTGTTAGCTCATTAACATCAGATACCATATTAACAACCCATTTAAAATGTTCATTTTAATAGCAACTCACCCTATTCTGACAAAATCCTATTAGCAGGTAACCTCTGTGTAAACCATACTGCAAACATCTGCTACTTCCAGCGTCTGCCTCGTGACTGATAGTGTACAACAAGACGAAGTGGGCAGAGATTAGAAAAAATGAAGCTCTTTATATAGCCGAGAGAGCAGCTAATCTGGATGTTCTAAGCTTGTTTTCACCTAGAGCTCCAACCCTCTTCCAGAGAGAATCAAATCGCTTTTCACCTGAACCCTTCCACCCCTAATCCATCAGCATGAAAAGAGAATTAACGAGTGTAACGTGCGCTACATGTATATGGGATTATAGCTGGTGAAGAGATAAAGCCGAGTCACCTGTGTATACAAAGACTACAGGGGGTGATTAACGACAGGTGTGACGCGCCAGCCCGTGAACGGATTAAGCCAAAAAAAAATAAAAAGGTATGTTTCAGGTAACATGGGCAGAAAGACTGGAGTCGGTAGGTCGGATTTTTATTTTATTTTATTTTATTTTTTTAACATGAAAGTACTAGCCATCCTCCGTGGAAATTCTAAAAATGACCCAAAAAGTATAAAAATATGAAATTTTCTTCAAACTTGCTTAAAAAAAAAACAACGTAGGGTCGACCCTGTTTTGCTAGGGTTGGTCGGGTGACCTGAAACAAACCTTTTTTTTTTATTTGGCCTTATCTTTCAAGCTGACGCTTAAATTCAACTAGCCAGCCGCCGTCCACACCACTCACTGCGACAAGAGGAGGTGCTGTTGTTTTACACTTGAGTCGCTTACCACATGGTCTCTACCTCACAGACAGACACGCGCCCCCTGTAGCTTTTTTTTTGTTTTTTTTTGTATACACACGCTAATCTCATAACCCCCTTATCCGTTATACAGGTAACGAGTATTCTCTTTTAAAATAGCTGCCAGTCAGCTTAGCTCTAGAAGCAAGAAGGCGTGTATAGGTGCCTTATAAGTCGGCAGGGGGTAAATACTAGTGAAAAAGGAAGGCAGGTGTGCAGGTAGCTTTTCTAACAGACACGTGTGTGCACTAAGCTGCTTAAGTCTAAACCCTCCCGCAGTAGTCAGGTGGCATGTGAAAACTTACTTAACTGATCTCTTACATTGAGTAGAGTCTCTGTGCTGAGAGAGCCTTTTCAGCCGTTTAAGAGGATTAACTAGGACAGGGTACATAAGGAGTGAAACGCCGAATAGCGGCTACTCAGTCTCGTGCAGCACAAGCAGCAGCATCTAGCAGCGGCTTCAGCAGCAGCTGCACGTGCAGCACAAGCAGCTGGCAGCGACTTCAGCAGCACAAGCAGCACGAGCAGCACAAGCCGTAGCATTTGTCAGCAGCATCCGTGACATCGTCAGCAGCAGCCCCCATGACCTTGTCAGCAGCACAAGCAGCCAGCAGCTGCTGACAGCTGCTTCAGCAGCTGCTGGCAGCTGCTGCACGAGCAGTAGCACAAGCAGTAGCATCTGTCAGCAGCAGCAGCAGCAGCACAAGCAGCCAGCAGCTGCTGCATGAGCAGCACAAGCAGCACAAGCAGCAGCACCGACAGCAGCAGCAGCAGCAGCAGCAGCAGTGTGGACCACTAAAGTCGAGATGAAGCCTAGTGACATTTGACATGAAGCTTGAAAAACACAGTGACAGGTGACATGAGCAATTCTTAAAATCGACATGAGATATGAGCATAATTAAGCGACATCGACATGCGCCATGGCTATTTTTTTAAGACAAACATCATATGTCATAGCCTCCTCATCCAAACCTCCACTAGTAGTGCTCTATAAGCGCAAGCTGTAAACCCTCTCCTCCCCTCGTGCACACAGGCGAATTATCAGAGTCAGCCAATGGTGTCAATACCCCTCTCATACAAGGGTCGGGCGCTGCTGGACTATAATAGATGAGTCAAGGACCGTTCTACTGAGGGTCAGGCAGGCTAAGTCGGACATTCAATGACAGGTAGGTCTTTGACAACCTTGCTTGAAAGTCTGGACAGCATTGACAGACTGGGGCATAAGGATCTCGCATGGTCAGACTTTCAAGCAAGTTTTGCTAAAGTCGCGTTATTGAATGTCCGACCTAGCCTGACCCACAGTAGAACGGTCCTTGACCCGTCTATTATAGTCCAGCAGTGCCCGACCCTTGGCTGAGAGCAGTTTAAGCGCCATTGGGTGTCTCTGATATTTGCCTCTGTGTAAGATGAGAAAAAAAGTCTGTTGAAAGACTATATTTCAAGCCAGAAAACTGTAATTAGCTTTCCAAGTTGTTTATTTAACAATATCTTAGCCTAGCAAGCAGCTGTCAGATGTCATCTAAGAAAAAAAAATGTGAGCTGTTAATAGATTCAAGAGAAATTAGTTTACAAATAGCCCGTGTAAGTACGCCCATGTCTTGCTTATTTCTCATAGGGTTGTAAGATAGTCACATCATGATGCACATCATCATAAACGCGATCATGATACCTTTCATAGTAAGTAGACTCGCCTCTCTGCCCTCTCTTTTAGAGAGGGCAGAGAAGCGAGTCTCACTCTTAAAAAACCCTGCCCCTCCCCCCCCCTCCCCCCCTCCCCCCCCATGCATCTTAAAGAGTGCCCCCCAGAGTGCCCCTCTCCCCCTAGAAAAAAAGAGCCACATTTTTAAATTATTTTTTAGCAAGCTTTTTTCAGCTTGCTTTTTTTTTCTTTTTTTAAATTTATTTATCCATCAAAATCTCAAGTGACTTATTTTGAAAAGCCAACCTAGTAGTCACGTGACCCCCTTAAGTAGGTCACTTCCCGTCACGTGACCTATTTGAATTTCCCGCCAACATGGTGGTCACGTGACCCTCTTAAGTAGGTCACTTCCGGTCACGTGACCTATTTGAATTTCCCGCCCAAAGGTCACGTGACCGGAAGTAGGTCACTTCCGGTCACGTGACCTATTTGAATTTCCCGCCAAAAGGGAGGCCTCTCATTGGCTGCTTTTGAATTTCCCGCCAAAAGGGAGGCCTCTGATTGGCTGCAGGTCGATTGAGTAATAAACAGTACTTAACTATAGTCCCGTTCCGATACATACTATACTACTGAGAGAGAGAGAGAGAGAGAGAGAGAGAGAGAGAGCAGGGTCAGCCATTTGGACTGACACACTTCATCCTGACTAAATTGGGAAAATCCCCGGTTATAAAGTTGAAAGCAGCAGTATCAAAAAAAGGGGAGTAGGCATTTAGTAGCATGCTAATTAGGCAGAAGGGGGTCGGGTAATAAGAAAGATATAAAGGTTATAAGGCAATACAGGTAAAACAGTAAGACTGTAAGCCCACCTCAATTATAGGTCAGGGTATAAAAGAAAGTTGGCAAACCAGAAAGCATTCAAAGGAGGAAATATGATCAGGATGGTTATATGTTTAGCGAGGAAACATTTTAGATGGAGGAAGCATAGAAGGGACATAAAAGTTATCTCTTTCTAAACACTCTCACAGTTTAACCTCCAAAGACCCAGCCAAGGATGAGTTCCCTGTTATTTACATTCTCAGATCACCCCTGCCTCACTTATTTCCCAACAGAATGAGTATGGGGCAGGGTAGAGACTGGCCGTACTGTAAATCCTGCAGAAACTCTCTCCAGGGAGGGTCGAATGGTGAAAGGGCAAGAGGTGGAGGGCTCTAAAGAGCAAGGGGATCAAATCACTTGTGCTGGGTGTACGGACATGTGGGAACGGGACCTAAAAGCTTTTGTAAAAGGTGTTTGCTTAGCAAAATAACCACATTTGGGTGAAGATCCAGGGGGAGGTCTGGGACACTGGGAATGCTGACACAGTGAGATTCCTACCCCTTGTGGATTTAGTGGCACAGGAGGGATGCCACTGATGGGGATTGGAGTGAAGAACTGGTGTCAGGTCAAAAACAAACTATAAGACTCCAAAGGTGTTTCTTGTCACAAAGACAGTGAGGGGAAAATGAGACTTAAGATATAAGTCACTTCTTTAGACACTAAAGGTGTAAGATATAGATCAGAGAACTGGAGGGTGCAGCGCCTCTGACCAATGATGCCCCATAATAAGTCATGTTAAAATCCTCAACTTGTGTTAACATACATGGCAATCACTTGGGAAGCCAAGCTCTTATCTGTTACGTGCACTCTGTATATGACTGTCACTGTTGGATAACATATTAATGACATCCAGCAATCAATTATAACTTATATCCCTAAGTTGGAAACAATATGCCTCCCTGTGTTCTTTAGCAAAAATCTTATGGTAGCATGGTTCCTAGACATAATAAAAGATAGCAAGGCATTTAATTCAATCTGAACCATTGCTAGGTGACATTTATTATACTGAAGTACTAGGTATATATATATGTGATATAGTTGATCAATATTTCCATTACCTTTCAGTGTAGACCTCTTGCATCTGTGAAAGCAATGTCCCTTAAGACTTTATTCAGTTACTCATTATATGCAGGAAAGTAAGTCACATCTTTAGACTGGAAATTTAAATATGACTATAAACTCCTGTCATTTTAGAAAACTTTAAGACCATTGTAACTCAGACATTCAAAGCACATCTGAGTGCTGAATCTACCAGTGGTTTATCACTTACACACCGCTTTCTAATGCCCTCTATGATTCCATAAAGGACAATAGTGGAAGTATCTGATCTGATTTATTCCTTGCTTACTTTAGATGCTAATTGCCTAGATCTTCATCTAGACTTGTAATATGAAGCTACACTTCTTTCCTTTGAGCAAAAATTTACAGCCTGCTTCTTGCTCTTGATTCACATTTTAACAAAATCTTTTCATTGGATGGGTTATTGACTTGAAATATGAATCTCACCATCTACAATATGATATCTTTGGCAAAAATCAAATATGTTCATTTAATTTTCTGACAATGAAATATGCTGGCAGAATGTAAAATCTCATCAAGTAGCAGAACCAAAGTCCATTAATCTTTAATTTACTGAATGAATCATCTTTAGAATTCAGATGTCATGGTGTATTATGATTTTAGGTTTTCTCACTGACAATGTGAATCAATCAATACATTTCAATGGGGTCCCTATTTCTAGGTGCCTTCTCTCTAGGTTTGAATAATGAATAGGATTCATCATGAAAGGACTTGGAAGCAGCATGGGAAAATCCATTATGGGCAGTGTTTTGTATTTAGTCCAACCAAATTCTGCTATGGGATTAAATTAATCATTTCTATTTTGATACATCCTTGTGTAATTATAACTTTCCTGGTTATTTCTCTTGCTGCCATTGAATTATGAATAATGAAAGTCCAAAGGCACCCCAGAGGCACTCCAGAGAAAACCCAGAGATAGCCTTAACCATTGTCAGACATACCCAAGATTCCCCTATATAGTATGAAGTATTCAAAAGAACCTCTCTTATTTTGGGCCTTCAGGTTTCATAGTGTCATCTGTACCACAGCTTATTCAATTATGTCCATCACCATCAAGGTGGTGGTTAATGTTTCATGATCGTTTGGGTGGGAGATTAATGTATGGTGTTAAAATATGTTGCAGTGGGTGATGATTGTGGCAGTGGGCTGTGGCAGTGGAAGCTGGATCGTTTACAATGTGACTCAATGTGTTCTGGATCAACCCTAATCATATCCGCTGCACAACCTTTTTTGAGAAATGATAAAGAACCCAGTGTGAAATTTGACTGAAGTAAATCTGATATAATTATCATTTGCTTTCTACTTGTTATTACCCCGGTTCTAGGTTCTCTGTTTGCTGTTCCAATCAGACTTCATTACAGACAGAATAAAAAGAAAGGTGATCTTGTTACCAAATTTAGTTAAGGAACATGAAACCGGCAACAACCATTTTATTGTTTAACAATGACAGGCAATAATGTCGGGATAAAAATATCTTACTAAATTTCATTGCACCAGGATTACTCTTTAAGCATGTTCCAGAGAGATCCAAAACCCCTATACAGATATACTGAGATCTCCAACAGCCTTCCTTATCATGCTACATTAGGTGAAATCTAAACTTTGCACCTCGTGAACTAAATCTCAGCTTGGAGACTAAATACTCCTATCACTCTCCATGCATGTGTGCAAACACAACCAGCGCAGCTATAATTATGTACCAGAAATTTCTGGGCTAACATAAACCTCTAGCAGATGAAGGAAAGATAAATGGAGAGCTATTTTTGAAGGGAAGTTAATTTGATTTATTGCATTGCTTTATTACTCGCATCAGGGTGCAGATATCACAATCTGAACAAAATTACATGATACATTATACTATTATCTAGGGATTGTCTTCCACTTAGTATCCAGCCTTTATACATGAACATGGCGATACAATTTTCTCAATGGCTAATTGGTAAACCTTTTGCACTACTTACTACTGATTCTCTCAACCAAAAGTACTATTTCAATGTTTTCTTCCTAGTGTTATATGTATAATGAGGTTGACATTTACTTCAGACACATATCATAATGGTTCTTATTTCTCCACATTGCTCTCCAAATAGAAACAACAGGCCATGATCTATTGTAAAAAAACACCATTCCCATCCTCTTTTGTTAGCATAGAGAAATACCTTCATTCAAAGTATTGATTTAAAGCAAGCCAAACTCGACCTGCTCCTCTCCTCCTGCCTTCAAGGAAGGTTATTCTCAAACGATGCCTCCAACAAAGCCGCTACTTTGTATTCTACTAGTGCTACCTCCCAAGCTTTTACACTGAGCCCTTTGCTGCTTGATGTGAATTCACCTTTCTTATACTACTAGCATGTGTTTATTATACACATACAGAAATACATTTGTGAAAGCCTATGCTCTTTGATCTTAATGTAACTTAATGGTCCTGCCTTTCCCTTGCCTATATTTACTGCCTTCATAAAGGTTACAGTCACATCTCAAATAACTATGAAAGTACCTTCCAGAATAGAATGCTTACTGTGCTCTGTGTTGCCTGATGTTAATTAACCTTCCCATATGACAAAAAAACAGCATTTAGCTCGTCTGGTTTTGTGTGGATAAGCAATTTCTCAATATTTTTTTCTTTGGATGGTATCAATTTATCATCTAGTTCAAAATGTGTATGTATTCAGCTATATTGCTCAAATACTGCATTTTGATTCCAAAAGAGAAGAGAAAGAAGGTAAGATATGATAGAGGGGTGGCTTACTAGAAAAACTCAAAGTCATTCAAAGGATGAAGAATATTTATTATGATGACAGTTAATTAAAGGGTTGGGAGGGCCAGCCAATGATGCATGGAATCTAAGAGTAGCTGATTGAAAAGAAATCTTGATTGAGAGAGATGCACAGAAAGCAATGAAAGAAGTGACTTCTTTCTAAATACTCTGAAACCATAACCTCAAAAGACCCAACCAAGGATGAGTCCCAGGTTATTCACATGCACACATCACCCCTGGCACATTTACCTCCCAACAAAATAAGTGTGGGGTAGCTAGTAGAGATTGGGGTCAATGTCTTGAACTAGTGTACCTACCTATTTGAAGAGGCCTAAAACGCCTGTGTAAAGGTGTTTGCTTTGGAAAATGACAACAGTTGGGGGGAGATCCGGAGGGGGGGGAACCAATGAAATGCTGACACAGGGAGATTCCTACCCCTTGTGAATTTGGTTACACAGGAGGGATGTGGCTGATTGGGGATGGGGTAAATGGTGTTTGGCCCTAAAAGAAACTGTTAGTGAGATGGACAAAAAAGCCACTTCGTTAGATACTAAAGGAGTAAGATGCGTGGCAGAGAATGGTGCCCCATGATAAATCATGTTCTAAAAACCCTCAACTTGTTTTACCCTCTATTCTAGAAACTGTTGGCTATCTAAAAACAATTTCATGATGATATCTAATATACCTAGTTTTTTTTTAATGAGTTATCATGTGCTCAAGCAATGTTAAGATGCAGGCTTTTTCATCAGTTCTGACAGACATTGTAGGCTGAAGCTTAGAACTGTGCATTCACATCAGGTTTCTATATAGTTACAGAGGGGCATGATCGGGTCCATCACCATCTAAAATGGATACATATAGAGTTGTCCTCTGGGCCAATCCTTGGGATACAGACGGGGATATAGGAGCTGTTATATGTGACTAGTATTCAAACTACGGAGTAGTAGACACTGAGGGAGGGGGGGCATACCGGGAGATGGATACATGGAGATGGAGATAAATGGAAAGGTAGAGAGCAAGACAGATGGACCAAAAGACATAGACAAATAAATACATGGAAATTGAAAGAATATGAATACAGGAGGAATGCTATTGAATTTATGCTCTGGTGTATAATACTTACTGTATCTATAGTGTGAATAATTACTTATTGAACACTATGAAAAGGTTTGGAGGTAACCTGGGAAGATTCATTCAGGGTAATTATCCTTCTGTTTGTATTTTAGCCCAATCAAATCCTGGTACGAGATAAATCAATTGTTTCTAAATTGATGTATCCTTTGTTAGTTTGTTGCCACTGCCTGTTATCCAATATTACTATATAATTCCTGACTATTCCTCTTGCTTCCTCAATTAATTGAATTATGAATAGGGAACATCCATCAAAAGCATCCCTAAGGTAACCTTAGCCATCATCGGTACCTGAATACTCTCTTATGAAATTTTCAGGAGGACCACTCTCATTGTGGCACCTCACATTGAGCAGTTTCCTCTGTATAACATGCGCATAACATTCTTGTATGAGATGTTGTTGACTTGAGGTACAGAGTCTTGTTTCAGACTTTCATCATTGCCTTGACAGTAATGGCAATTTTGCAGGAATTACTACGAAATGAAAGACATGCAGATAACCATGTGGAATAAAGACATTAAAAAAAGGATGAATGGAAAACATCTTCAGAGGGATGTTTTCTATGCTGCTGTGTAGAATGAGGTGGAGAACAACTTATTACAACAAAGTAACATTGAAAAAAATGTTTTTAGAGGTTATTACTGATCGCACAAAACTCTGTGCACTGTGCTGTTGGCATTAAGTATTTGATATTTTAATGTCTTCAAACAGGTTTTGAGATGGTAAATTAGGAAAATTAAGGGGGGAGTGAATCCTTTCATCTGCATTTACAGATTAAATGCTTGTCATAAAAAAGTATGGACCTCTCCAGGACAGGGGATAAGAATCTAGATGTCATCATAGGGGGCTGGAAAAGGGTAAGGCAATTGTTTGAAAATCTGAAAATCATGTGTTATCAAATGCGGCTGGGGACAGAAGGCCAAACCCATTCTAATGGTGGACAAAAATCTATCATCGTGCGGGTCGTTGGTAACTAGGTATTAATGTATAGTGCTAAAGTATGCTAGAGGGACTTATGATAGTGCCAGTGGTGGCAGTGATGTTCGAGAGGGGAATGATGGAAGACGAGGGAAAGAGCCGGCAGATCTGACTTCCCTCTCGGCCCACCTTTTATTCATCATCTGTATTTCAATCATAAACTGATCTGTCAAATCTCCATTCTAAGAAGAGACATGAAGAGAGAAAGATGACTAATAAATGCATGCAGATTATTGTTTTAATGATGTGTATTGATAAAGTAAAACTAATGTATTTATTCATTTCTTGCCTTGTATGTACGTCCACACCAGCCATGACTATATGTAATGACACTGGACATGACAAGACCAATGTGAAGTGCTCAGAGCAGCAGCAAAAGAGGAGAAATGTGAGACAGAGAGAGAGCATTTGAACTGTCACCCTTGATCCTCCTCAGTTATCCAAGTATTAGCTAAAACTGTTTAAGTAAGGTCATATAAGATATAGAGGGAGTAAAAGATATGCAACATTATGTACACAGTAAAAATATAAACAAAGTATAAAAGGAAGTATGAAAGGAAGACAAAGCAGAAAACACATTATCCAAATGACAGAATCTATTAAACAGGGATCTCAAAGGCCAGCTAGAGGGAAAATAGAGTAAAGTAGGATCTGAGAGGTACAGAATTAAAAAGCAATCTCTGATGGAAGTGGCACAGAAGGAACATAAAAATTACCTCTTCATAAACATAAAAAAACGCCCAACATTGAGAGACCCAACAAAGCAGTATTCTAGTATTTACATTTCCAGCTCTCCCCTATTACCCCTGCCACTTTCATTTCTCAATAGAGCGTGTGTGGGCCAGCTCATTTTCAGTTGTATTCAAACATCTCTGAGACACTCGGGACACTGGCACAGTAAGTTTCCAACAACTTGTGGATTAAGTGACACAAGGGGGATTACGTTAACCCTCAGGGGCCTAGTGGCGTAAAATGGCATGAAATGGCGTATTTTGCACATATCTAAAGTCCTACATGGTTCTATCAGACAAATATTGAGTGTGTACCACTGTAAGACATACCAATGTCTCGGGGGTGACCTCAGCATTCCATACATGGGCTTGTATTTGTTATCCGATAGATATTTAAAATTTTAGAGCAAATAGAGTAGGAAAATTATGATAAATATTGACAATTTCAGGTTTGGCCACTAGCTGTGCCTGAGTATTCTCCCCTATGATGATATTATTATTTCTCATCCTATTTCTTATCATACATTTTTTAATGCAATGTAGGAAATGTAAATCAAACTATGTAACTGAGCTCAATAACTTGTATGTCATTCCCATGTTGGAGATATGATAGAAGAATTTCACTGTTGCCATGGCAACAGAAAAGAAGGTTTTGCCATAGCTCAAATTACAACCAATCTGGTACAAAGTGCGATAAATTAAACAAATAGATCATTTCTGGTTGCTATGGTTACCGACATTTCCATTTTTTTCAAAAAAGGGCCTAGCACAAGAAAGGTTATTGCAGCAGCTTTCAGGAAATGTAATATGAACCCTATGTCAAAACAATGAATTCAACTGTTGCAGATTCACTTATGGTGCACTAATCATGTTGCAGATATCTTACTTTGGTCAAATAGTTCTGGGCCTGTAAGGGTTAAGAGTTGGTGTCAGATTTGCAAAAAACTGTAGGACCTCAAAGATATCTTTTCCTCACACAAGACATTGTAGAGAGCATGCACAGGCAGCACTTAAGAGCTGCCCTGCCCCCTGTAAAATTCATGACATACTCAGGTTACCATCCAACATGTAGAGCCATCACTTAGAAGGTTGTTATTGCGTCTGACACTCTGTACTTGACCTTGTCACTTCTGGATGAATCTTGACACTCTATGACATCCACCTCTCCATCATAATATATTTCCACATGGGAGGAAAAATATCAATATGCCACCCCTCATTCATTCGCCTTTCACTCCTCGCACCCAGAGATTGATTGAGTTATGAATAAGGAAAGTCCATCAATGCCATCACCAATTTCCTAACACTAGCCTCAAAAAGGACTCATATTTAAAACATGAATTATTTGGTGGTTGTGTCCTCTCTACTATAAAATATTAGTTTTTTGTGGCTTTGGTAGGTATTTCAGGAATGTGACCAAATACAACTTTTCCAATCGCCTTCAAGTGTGGGCCTTCTGCATTCTTATCTTTATCTAAATAGGTGACTTTGATCAGTTACTACAAAGCAAACAATTTATGGATAGATTATTAAGGAATAACCATTAAAAAGTTTAACCTCAGGAAAAAAAAGAGGAAGATAATGATTATGATGATAAGATTTTGACTCCGAAGGGCATTGAGTGCTGTGGTCACTGGACACACCCACTGATGCAAAGTTCACCACTAGCGTATAGACCAATACTGTTGATTTAATGACCTTGTTCTGTCCTGTAATAAGTAACACGGAATACAAATTACGATTTTTTCTAGTAAAGTTAACGGTAATAGTGATAACGTCCGAGTCTCGTTTCTATGAGTCATTAATAAGCGTGAAATATTTGTAGGTGCATACAAGCATAATATACTTTGTAGATGTATCCCCTAAACTTTATAACCCGTATTTATTTAGTATATGTTACAGTACCTCTGAAGCCAACCTGTGATAGAAATATATATTTATAATTCAAATTGTTACTCTACATACGTTATCTACCCATGTGTTCACGCTCATAATATGTGAAAACTACGACAGTGTCATAACGACTTCAAGCACACATGTAAACAATGGAGTTACTCTTGGTTAATAAAGTTAAATTGTTCTTAAAAAAAAATTGTTCTTAAAAAAATGCACACTCTGATTTAAACCCGATCTCAGTTCATCTGGATTCATCTATGGCAGCACTACAGAAATCTGATCTTGTTGTCAAACGTGATGAAAAATAATGAAACCATTCATAGCAATCAATCTTTTGAGAAGATTAGGCAATTGTCCCAAATAACAGATTCTTACTTTCACAGTAAACATAGTTGGACCTCACTTTTCCCCATCGTTGCCAAAGTGTAGAATAATCCGGGCCAATGCTCATGATTAGCCTCAAGGAGCACTGGAGGAAAGGTTTCATGTTTCACAGCAAGGGCCTCAAAGATCCTGACCGCCAACCCACAAAATCTGTCTCAAAACATCTATCATTCCTCTTTTGAGAGTGAGACTTTTTTTGAACCCTGATTAGACTATCTGTCTACCTGATACACCTTCAAACAAACCTATTCTGCACCTGGTACCCACACCCTCCCCCCTACTCAGCAACCAGGCCACACCCATGCACATTCATCATGCCCTTTGGAGTCTTATCCTCAACCCCACTCATTCTTTGTGAACTTGCATCACCTCAGCACACAATAAAATAACACATCATAGATAAGTAATCTTATTGCACATAGTTATCGTTAGTGTTAGGCATAGTTTTACATAGTGCATTTTACACACTGTAAAAAGACAAGGTGACACAATTGAACACAGGTGTCATTGTTTGATTTAATACAACTAGACTGCATGGATGTCATTCTCTCATCCCCAGCATCCCAACTACCTGGCCATACTTCATGGCACCTACACCCACACATCAAACACACTTTTCTATCACTCACCTAGATATGTGGAGATGTACCCCACCTGAATCCCTCACCAATAGATCATGGCAGCATCTGTGCTTCCCCTTGTCCTCACCAGGGGCAGGGTAGCACTGCTAATGGTCTCGAGAGACATTTGTATCTCCTCTCATAGGTAGATAGATCAGGTTTTCTCTCAGCAGATCTTAGGTCAGTTCTCACCAGTAGCTAGAGAGGGGTTCAAGGATAAATTATGCATGGAGAGTGTGTGTGATCCTCTTTGGCCCATGATTTAACATCAAAGTTCCAAGTTCTGATTAGGGATAACAAGGCAAGCTTTAGGGGGGGTAGGGATGTGGAAATATATCTTTATAGTATAGAAAAAAAACTAGTGCTCTTTGATCTGAAGCTATCCTGATTTAGGTTTCTCCTTTCCCCTGCCATCCTCAAAGAGTAATTTCAAGCCAAGTCTACAACAAAGCCTCTTTCCTCTACCATATTAGTACCAATTGCAACGCTGAGGCTTTTACACTGAGCATCTTCGGTATGCTTCTCAAATTAGCAGGGCATATATGCTACATAAATACATTTGTCATAGCATATGCTCTTTTTATCTGCTTTCATCTGCCCTTAGCCATGGTTCATACCTTCCTAATAGATTAATTCCATCAGTAAGCCTACAGTAAAGTCTTTTCTCCTATACTAATATCCCCAAACTAGAACGCCCACTGTCCTCTGTGTTGTTTGATGTGAATTCAGTTACCTCTGATACTAAATGAGGAGGTTGGTTGTACATCAGGGCTCTCTGGATATGTGCATAGAGAGGTCAATCTTATATTTTTATCTAAAAACTGCTAAGGATGGAATGGCATTGATTCTTAACAGAGGATGAGAACCATAAGAAGACCCTAAGCATTGTCTAGTATACACATATATTGAGCTGCAATGATAACCACAAATGTCTAGATCTTAATACAAGTTGACTGACCCTCTTTTCTGCTATGTTTTTTTTGTGTATGGAATCTGGAAAGTTGATATAGTGTTCAGTTTGTTCAACGAATACATCTTTTGGTTTGTAAGTATAAATTATCCTTTTAGTATCATTCAACTATTTTGCATGGCAGACTAGCAGAATAAACTTACATTCTACCCCATGTGACCCCGAGGCAGACTAAATACCCATTTTATACAATATTGGATCTGACTGTAATAGGTATATCCCAGGCTGTCTGAGGCTGACTTTATAAAGGTTCATATCTATATCTGTCCTGATGCTGCCCCTGGTCCCTGTCCCATTCCATGTGGGAAGTTACTGACACTTGATATGACAAGGCACAGCCAAAACTCACCTGTAGGCGTTAGGGGTATTAGAGGAGATAAAGAGAGCGAGGCAAGGAGAGAGCACTTAACTCCTCTCCCTATTTACCTCAATGAGGATAAACAGAGATGGAAGTGGAAGACACTTAAAGACAACCGCTAGTGGCTGGGATATTTGGATCTTTTACTGATTATTACAAATAACTCTGGGGCATTATTATTAGTTTTGTGTGTTTACAAATAGAAAATTCAAGATAATCCCCATGTCACAGTGCTAATTCATAGTATGGTTATCTAGACAAAAATGCCTTAACCATGGGAATGAATGAGGAAACAGTATATCCTCACATTATTTTTTATCAGTAATCTGCCATTACTGATTAACCTACTGAGCTTTGCAGGTGTGTAGAGGAGTTCTTTGTGAACATTTTAGAAGAAAGAACTATAGGGTCACGGTTGAAATGAAAAAGTTATGGCTTAATCTAAAATATTTCTATTGCCTTAGCTACAGGAGCCTATAGGCACTATGACATCTAAGTAAGATGATAAACATTTGTAAATCAATCAACCCTGGACTGCAGGTCCTTGTGCTGAGAAACATTTTTCCCATGGCCTAACACAAACAATTTTAAAGTTGAAGATGGCTGCACATATGATTCAGGAACTCTATTTTAGCTATTTGCATAACCTCCTCCCATCCTCTACACACACACATTCTCCCATACCTATACCTGTCCATGAGAAAATCTATTTATTACTCCCATATACTTAGGGCTTTTGTCTACCCCACCCTGTGCAGCACATATAATCAGAGTATAGGTTATCACATAAGCTACCTATAGGATATTGTACATAACTCAATCTATATAGCAGGTTGACAAGGCGGATACTCACAGTTTTCACTTGACTGCGACAATGATCCTCAGTAGCAGGGACCTTGGTTTATATGGCAGGTTTTTCCCGCCTTCTCTGACAGCTTAGCCAATAGGTGAGGGGTATTTAGTCATGCAACCAATTTTGCTCGGATTGAGAAAGGGACCAGCGAAGGGGTACCAGTGGTGCCCGGTCCTAGGTAAGCTACATATGATGCATGCCTCTGATTGGCTGTGTGCAGCCAAGTGTACAGAACTGCTGGTGCCAGACCTGCCAGCACCAACAACAGTTCTGTCCAGGGCTCCTGACCAGTCAATCTATAGAGCACTCCTTCTATTAATTGTTCTCTTAGTCACCCTTGATTTCACTTTAATGAAGGAAAAAAACACCAATTATTTTAGTCTTTTCCGAAGCGATCTCTCTGTTTACTACTAGCTGATAAAATACAAAATAAACTCATGTCACTTGGTCAACGAATTTTACTACTTCAGATTGCCTTTTACATTCAATCTTTCCTTTGTATTGCTGCAAACTGAACGTGAACATTTTCATACAGTTTCTCTCTCTCTCTACAGGGGGCCAAGTGAAAAGGGGCTAGGTCATCCTTGGGCCATACATAATGGGGCCAGATGCCAGGTGGCTAGGTATGACTGGGGCCAACTGGTGGTATACCATGGTGGGCTGGTAGACATGCTTGGTAGACAAAAGGCTCACATTCCCCTCCTTAACCTAGATAATTCACCTCACATACACCTGCAGGGTGCAGCAACCCAGCCAACATTACTTAGTGGGACCCATATGTGTTTTTACGTGGGCAAGCTGATTTGCCCATATTTGGGTTATGGTCCTTTTTGTCCACGGCTACCAGTAGGAATCCAGATGGGCCGGCCCAGATTCAAAATGCCCAGCTCAAGCCCAGATCAGATATAAACTATGGAAATGTACAATAAATGGTGAATTCTAGAGAAAACTTTATTTCAGCATGTCTTGAAATATTTACAATGTATTTATAGAAAAAAAAGAATTTCCTGGGCTCCCAATGGTAGCCCTGGACATAAAGCACAATAACCCAGATATGGGCAAGCCCAGATGGCCCAAGTAAAACACATATGGGCCCCAGGGACCAATGCTGGCTGGGAGGTGGCACACCCACTGGACAACCTTACATACAGGTGCTGTATACAGTAAGGACAGCTTGTTAACAGACAGTGGCTTTTATGTCATACGTGTACATTGTCTATCTCTACTTTAAACCTGTAGATGTACCACATGAATTCAAATTTATAGTGTGACATGGTAAGTATAACGGTAAGTACATATACAGCAATTTATATCCTACAGAAAGGTTATTTCACTATTATATAGTGTGTAATTAACTACTTGTATCATAATTGATTACATGGTATGTGATGATACATTTTAAAACCCAACCTGTGGTTAGGCAGGCATACAACGCCGTCTATAGGCTGTGCCAAAAACTTAAAAACTATGTCTAAGTAACTCGGGAGGACTCCAGTTGGAATTAGAGTGATGCAAGGGACTACAAGAAGTGAGAAGATGGAGAAATAGGGTTATTGATATTGTAGAATTTTGAACCTGTGCCATTACGGCAACACTGTATATGTAGGCCTCCCTTACAGGGGGAACCCATTGGAATATGAAGGTCCCATGTTTTGGTGGGACAATGGCTGGTGAACACATAACAAGGACAAAAAGACATGACAGAACAAACAACAAAAAAACATGAATCCCACTGAGTGTAGGGGTGAGGGCCAAGCCCTGTTGGATGAGAAAGTACGAGAAAAAATGGCCTAAGCCCAAAATGGGCGATGCCTTAAGATGAGATGAATACTTAATGCTAAGCAAAAGTGTAAAAGAATACCCTGTTGGTATTGAGAAAATGGAAAAAAAAGTAGAGATAAATAATAACTAGTTTAAGGACTACTTAAAGGGACTCGCTACTTGTCGTAGGATTACTGATGTTCTATTGACTTTTGCATATAACTCAGGATTATGTTAGTTCGATTTATTATCTAATAGAAAATCAAAAGAAATTGCCATGTCACGGTACTAACTTTCATAATACGGCCATTTGAGCAAAGGAGTACCTTAACTATAGAAATGAATAGCAAAACAGCATTTTCACATTATCTGTCATGGATAATCCCCTTCTTCTATTGGTATTGTAACCAAACCTTGGGGATGTATAATGGACATCTATACAAACATTTTAAGACCAATAAAACAGGGGGTCACGGTTAAATTGAGAAAGGCATGAATTTTGGAAAAGTATTTCTTTTGCCTTAACTATAGCATCCTATGGGTGTTCTAGCAGTGAATATATGTGAACAATGGAGGTATACTGTCAAAATAGCAAATACAAATAGTTGATTTAGGGAAAGTGGTCTATGTAGGAATATGAATACAGCTTAAAGAATACTTTTCATGAGCTTCGATTTTTGCCGCCAGGTGGCTTCTGTGTAGGAACCAGCAATTCCCTTTAACCTATGAAACCCCAAATGGGGACCCCAAGTGTGGGGAGTCAGAATGTAGACTAAGTCTATTATTGTCTGACTGAATGTATGAAGTATACAGGCCGCCAGCTTCTTCTTACCAGAGAAGCCGCTGGTTGTCTCTGCAGAACATGGCAAGAGGCTTGTATTGTTCCTCTGCTGCCCTTCTGATAACCTATGTATACACGTTTAGTACAGTCAGAGGGGAGTTGAAACCTCATACATGTACTTAGCACTTCTATACCATCCAACAAAATAATTCACGTGTAATTTGACAGAGAATTTTCATCTGATTATCATTAATAGTTTATCACTTCTTAGTCCATTACAGGCTGACTACTGCAGGCAGTACGTGTCCAGTCGTGGTATTAGGGCCATTGTTTAACGTCTGGGTGACAGGTAAGGCCAAATTAGTTTTTTTTAAACTAAAAGCCAATCCCTTCTACGAACCCTAATGTTGACCAAAATGTGTAAAATCTGAAGATCTAATACAAAACTTATCTATACATCTATTCATTTATAATAATTATGTGACTTCTCTCATGCTATACCGTATTCAACGTGATAAGCCGCCGACCCCTAATAAGTGCCCCCCTTCTACTTTTTTAAATTAGTTCCTCCAATATTGTTATTGTTTTTTCACACCTGTGTGTAGCATGTACCACTTCACACCTGTACAGGTGTTAAGGCTAAGCCAATTGTGAAGTCATAGGGGTGTGTACAAGCCTTGTAGAGGCCACATATCTCTGTATATGACAGCCATGGGGGGCACTTATTAAAATGTATATTCGAGGCAGAAGTAATTTTTTAAGCACCAAGGGCACTTATCATGTTGAGTACGGTATAGCAAACTATTCCATCAAAAGCCATGATACCTGTTTGTATTGTGTATAGTAGTATTTTATGTGTTAATCCGACAACATACACTGTTGTGTTCACACACACTAATGCTAGGCTGAGTCAAAACTCAATAAGGTCCACCAGTTTGTATTGTGTACAATAACTAAACTAATCTTTCACCACATCGATTATATCACATAATCCTAGCTCTAATGTTGTATAACTTTCTTTTAAAAAGGGTAAAGATGGAGCTCAGAGCAGGACATTTATTCTTTATACTCTGTGTGTCTGTATTGACACTATACAAGGGCCTAGTACTGCTACCACCAAGAATTTGGCACCTAACATCAACACCCAACACTGTCCATACAACAAGTATTAACCTTCAAAATGGATCCAAACCATCCCATAAAAAAAAGGCATTGAATATCTTCTTCCTCAAGATCCCCAGAACTGGTTCTACTACCCTTCTTGGTATACTGAGTCGATTCGCCATAACCCACAACCTTTCAGTCAGCGTATTTCAGACCTCACCACACCCAACCACAAAAAGCTTCATGGCTTCAATGAGTCCGCCGTTCGTAGATGGGATAAGTAATCAATACAATATCCTCCTTGGCCATGCATACTTTGTACCAGATGCTATAGAGAGGATAATCCAGCACCCAATAACTTATGTCACCATGCTTCGAGACCCCATTAAACAGCTAGAGAGTGCGCTGTACCATGGTAACTGGCTGAAATCACTGGGCCTCAATGAAACCAATCCCCTTCGATCCTTAAAAGATAAAATGGATGACAAAAAATGGTATATGAAGCATAAGTCAGGACTTGGAAATAAACAATATAGTAAAAGATTCAGAATAAATGCAAATGCTGATGAACTTCAGGATGAAAAGAGTTTCATCCTTGCAAGGAAACTGTTCCTTGTAGGAATAACAGAATACTATGATGAGTCAATGATACTGATGAAACGTAAGCTAGGTTGGTCATTCAAGGACATTCTTTATTCTCCACTGCGGGTTCGAAACTATACAAGGACCACAAAGAATGATGACTTGTATGAAAGGCTCTGTCAGTTGACGCCTGCCAACTGTTTTATATATCAGCACTTTAACAAAACATTCTGGAACCTGGTAGCTCAAGAAGGAGAGGGCTTCACCGGAGAAGTAAAACATTTTTAAGACGATTCGGGAAAAACTTGTTCAGTTTTGCTCTCCTGTTTATACCAGAGTTAAGCTAGGAATGCCTTTGGACTTCTCAAAGGTGTTTTCTGCTAATGCCTCAGAATGGCATGACACATTTGTGTATAGCAGTAAGGACTGCCTGCTCTCACGGCTAGGGCCATGGACGTTCAGACCTTACTTCTACTATCGACAGAATCCAAAGGCTAAGTGCACCAAGAGGTGTCCTGTACGTTCTGATGAGCACAAGATGTGTAGGAAAATATGTGATCTCTCCAAGATGTCTGACACATTAAGTCATATACTTGCTACACCAGATGCATATATGTGGCATTGACACCATTGAATAAGTATTTAAGTATAGGCTCAGACAGCATTGATTAATGGGCTCCATATGTATTTTTTACGTCGGTAAACCCAGCTATATTTCCTCCCTGCCTACTCTGTATTGGCAGCCTAGTAGTAGGGCTCTGTAACTAGGAGCATTTCATGATGTATCACACATCAGATTCTATTAATTGACCACAGCAGATTTTTTTTCTTCTTTTTTTCTTCTTCTTTCATCACTTACTATGTACTATTTGAGTTCACCATTCATGTTATGTAAACAAGCTTTCAAATAAGCATATGTGAAATAAGTTTAGACCCAGCTTGTGACAGGAACATTTTGTGCAACAGTACACCTCCCTATGCCATGAAAAGAATTCAAGATATAGGTATTAAATTTATATTATGTTATGTTGATGGAAATAGGGAATAAGACTTGATGTCTTAAAAAAACATTTTAAATGTGAAAATGATGTCTTATAAACAGCATGTTACTGGCCGAAAAATATGCAACTCAGTAATTAAAAACTGAAATGGAAATCTGAAATTGAATTAGTTGCGGCTATCCACTATACCGTGACATATGTAATGGTGGCTTCCCAGTGGACACACTATGCGGTTAAACATTGAATCACCATTGAATCAACATTAGTAACCTTTAAATTTTGTCCCTATTGATTCAATAACTGGGTTATTAAAAGCAGCTTATCTCTGAGCGCTAACTGTTTAAGCTAAATGAAGCCATGTGATACTAGCCCTACTTAGTAGTATGGTCAAAATACATAGAGACGAAGTGACTATAAGTTATAAGTTTATCATTTCATATGACATTAAGCTTCTCATTGAAACTTGACCTCTGCGACAGCCAGCACTGACCATTGTTACTAAACTTATGATATATCAATCCATTTTGGCCATTTTTTGGTATGCTTGCGAACACAGAACAGGGTCGGCTAATAAAAACTATCTACACGTTTAAAGGTTTAATACAGTTTAAGTTTATACTGTATATATATGTGTGATATCTCTTTTTTCTGAACAACTCCGATCTCTATTTCAAACGGAGGCTACAGTAGTAGTACCGAAAGTAACCTGATTACGTTGATACTTTAAGTAACCCTGGTACCTTTCGCTACCTAATATTTCGAAGCCTCATGAAAGCAAAAGTAATTGGACAGGTATTATATATAACAGATTAAAATGGTATAGCCCAGAATCTATCATGATCTACATGATTAAAGGTAAGTAGCTCCTATGTAAAGTCGAAGCTCATTTAGGTTTTAAAACTCCAATATATACTTTAAGAGTTTCACTGTGTTAAATATAGCTATTTGAAACATGGCCTACAATTAAACCGTCTAGGAATGACAACTTATGCAGTTAAAAACATACTGTTTAATATGGGCTATATACAAAAACCATTTCATGACACGCATACAGGTACATAATGATACAGAAAAGTCACTTTTATAATATGCAATGTTTATTCATGAGAATATAAGAAACATGTTATTCAGTGGTATACATTTTATACTTTTTTGCTTATACGGTATGAGGTAGCACATATACATGTAGGTTTTATAAATCAGTCCTTTTATATTCAAGGGTAAAATAATAACCTTATTACTCTAATAAGAAGTAAAGCTCAAACTATAAGATCTTTGTAGAAATGGATGAGTTCTTGTCTGAGCTGCTCGGAGCGCCCCTGTCGTGTTAGTACTGGATGCCGGTTGTGTTGACGCTTTCCCACCATTCTCCTGTAATCATCTATCGGGATGCCTTCTGCATTGCGGCCAATGTTACAGAAAATTCACTTTTATAATACGGAGTGTTTATTCCTGAGAATATAAGAAACATGTTACACAGTGGAATACATTTTATACTTTTTGTATGCGGTATGAGTTAGCACATGATATACGTTTAGGTTTTATAAATAAGTCCTTATGTATTTAAGGTGCAAATTATAGTGGCGAGAGAAGCTGCCATGCTGGATGAGGACTGGTTTATAAGGTATGGGCGTATGTCAAAACAAAAGATTCCTACCTCAACTGTAAACATGGTTGAACCTTACTTTTCTGTCAACAGTATTTCTGTGGAATAATCCGAGACAATGATCATGATAAGAATCAAGGAATACACAAGAAAAGGTTTTATGTTTCCCAACAAGGACTTCACAGATCCAAAACCCCAATTGCCAACCCACAAAATCTGTCTCAAAACAGTTATCATTCCTTTTTAGGGAATGATAATTTTTTTAACCCTGATTAGAATAGCTGACCACCTGATACACCTTCACACAAACCTACTCTGCATCTGGTACCCCCCCCCTCCCTCCCCCCCCCCTACTCACCAATCAAACATACACTTTGGAGTCATATTACTAACCCACCTGTCCCCGAGCCAGCTCTGCCTCAATGAAGATGTAAAGCACATCCTTAGTGAAGTAGTGCCGTACTGTCTGATGGTAATGTTTATTTTATTCTTTGTGTTATCATATATTGTTAACCTATAACTTCCGAGCATACAATAAAACACCATTATAAACACCTGATGTTATTAGACACACTGTTATTATTCCTGTTGGCTATTATTTTACATAGTCTTAAAAATGTTACATTCCAGTCCACTGTCAAAAACAAGGTGACACAGTACATTGAAAATATGATTATTTGGATGACTAAATAAATACAGTGTACAATATATACACTTTATGGATGTCCTCCTCACATTTCAGAGGTGTAAAAAGGGAATCTTCATTTTCTTTTTTTTTTTGGGGGGGGGGGGGCGGGGGGGGGGCAGGGGCACAGGAGGTCTACCCCAAACATAATTTAATTTAAAACCATCGGATTTTAGGCATGATGCTGCATATACAGGTCATGTTGCATTGTGGAAAAAAGAACATTGTTTTGGTCCCTTCAGTTGTGATTGGGAGCCCAGGCTCCTCTGCCCTCACTTTTCCTATCTTGAAGGTGTAAGTTTTGGAATTTTGTGTATTGTAACATTCCAGTATCCCCAACTACCTGCCGATACTTTTCCATGCCACACATAATTATACTAGTTTCAATACACCTTTCATTATCACTCCCTTAAAGGTGTTCACTACCCAAATCTCTCACCAATAGATCATGGCAGCATCACTACTTTCCCTTACCCTCACCAGGGGTAGGGTGGCACTGCCAATGGTCTCTAGAGATATTTCCTACCATTGACGGATATATCGGGGCTCTCCCAGCAGATCTTAGGTCACCAGCAGCATAAGATTTAAGGGTAAATTATATATGGAGACTGTGTGTGGTTCTCGCTTGGCTCATAGGCGATCTAACATAAAGGAGAGTCTCATTACATGACAGCATCCTTAATGGACCAAGCTAGTTCTCATTGGGTTGAACAAGGCCATGTAGGTGAGGCTAACGGATGTGGAAATATATATGCTTAAACCATGGTGGTGGGGCAGAACAATAGAGTTCGCACCTTGGTTATACTGCATACCCTGGTTTAAAGCAGATAGACAATGGTTATGAAAAGGTATGTAGATTAACCACAGCTTGCTGGTAGGGCGACTTGGGCTTCGCCCTCGTCTGGCACCACCAGCAAGCTGTGGTTAATTCTACATACCTTTTCATAACCATAGTCTATCTATTACATATGTAAAGTACAGAAAGGTATATTTCACATTAAATACTGTAAAGCTTTGATCTGAAGCTATCCTGCTTTAGGCTGCTTTTTTCCCCTGACATCCTCAAAGAGTAATTTCAAGCAAAATCTACAACAACCTTTCCTCTCTAGCATACTAGTAACAATGCTTCTACACTGAGCGTCTCCTGTACGCTGCTCAAATTAGCAGGGCATACACCACAGAGATACATCTGTTATAGCTTGTACTCTTTGATCTGTTCTTTTCTGCCCTTAGCTATGGTTCATACATTCCTAATAGATTAATCCCATCAGTAAGCTTACAGTAAAGTCTCTTCCCCTATACTACTACCCCCCCCCCAAACAAAGAGGACCCACTGTTCTCTGTGTTGTTTGATGCGAATTCAGTTACCTCTCATACTAAAGGGGAGGTTGGCTGTGCACCAGGGCACCATGTGCATAGAGCCCAACAGTATTTTTCAGTTATTGAAGAATGTAATGGCATTGAAGTTTGGACGCTACCCGTTGTTCGAAGTCAACAGAATTTCTCCAATTTTCTTTTACAGGTGGTTTAAATCATATAGAATAGGAAAATGAAAAGAAAAGAAGGGGGTCCTGAACTACTTTTTTCATATTGAATTTTGAAAAATACAAGTATTTACATTTTTCTCTAAAAATTAGGAGAAAATGTGAAAAATTGCTTAATTCTTTTCCATATCAATCAAAAAGCACAGATATATGACACATCGCATGTTAGATGCCCATATATACCCCTTTACTGCAAAAATAACTCAATAGTTTCATCAGGCTATGATACCAAAATTGCGGTCTAATTTTAGAATATGATATGGGAAACTCATTTATGTATCAGGCTATCTAATATGAGCTCATTCTGACATATCTAAGCCATATATACACACAGACCTGTGTTGTGAGCTCATTTTCAACATGTAGCAACCAACCTTAATAGAGAATGAGAATACCATAAGCTGTGTCTGGATACACATATTGAGACTGCAGGACAAATGTTCAAAAGCCTTAATACTATACTCAACCTAACTATAATAGATATGTCTGAGGCTGTTTGAGCTTGACTTATAAACAGGCACATTTCAATATCTGTTGCGTTGTTGTCCCAGGTTCCTAACCCATTACGTGTGGGAAATTACTGACACTAGATATGATAAGGCACAGCCACAGGACAGAGCATCAGGGGTCCAATGGTCACAAAGATGAACTTAACTCCTCTCCCTAATATCCTGAAAAAGGATGAACAGAAAATAGCGGATGGAAATAGTTATAAAGTTTAATGATTATGGTCATACAGAAGAAGGCTGTGACTGATGAGATCGGGCCAATTGAAACGTCTTTGACTCGGTGCCAGCTTTGACTGGGTGCCAGCATTGACTGGGTGCCAGCTTTGACAGGGTGCCAGCTTTGACCAGCCACCATAAAAAAATATTTAAAAAAATAAATTTTCTTCATTGATATGTAAGGGATAAAATAAAGAAAATGGCAGTGGTTGTATCTTCATATACGGCTTTGCCTGCCCTAAATAAACAGTTAAAGCTGGCTCCCGGTCAAAGATTTCACCTAGTCAAAGACGTTTCAATTGGCCCGATATCATGAGACACAGCCAGAAGCAGAGACAGAAAATATGCCATGTGATGTGAAATGGAGGACATTCAATGTACATATCAGGGCACCACCAAAAGTCGGTAGACAGGGTGACCTTTGTAGGCTTCTCAGTGACGAACAGCTCTGGTTATAATCTGCAATATTGTTATGTTACCCTCCACATTGAAACCACTAGCAGAGACCTTCAGCCAGACCAATCAGTGTTCTATGTATACATGCCTCTGCCTTATCATTTACAGGAAGAAATATCACATTTATTTCTCATTGCTACCCATCAAAGAAATCAGGCTCCTAGAATTCTAGATGTTTTATTTTCACATTTTTTGAAAAAAAAGTTGACAGAATAAGGGACAATATAGGCATACTTGATATCAAATTAAAGCTTACCCTGTTGGTTTCTGTAAAATAATAAACTCTTGATTACTGACATATGAATTATGTTAGCATTTTTTGTTTGCAAAAATGCAATTATCCCCACCTCCATAGCAATAGAAAAAAGACAGAGAAGAAGTAAAAAAATTTGAGTTCCTGGTGATTAGAAACTTTTTTATTTGGAGTGATCTCACACAAACAATTTGATTGCATATGATTCGAAAACATCATTTTTTTCTATCTCCATCTCCTTCTCCCATCCTCTACACACATACTTTTTTCCATGCCACCTATGCCTGTCCATGAAAATAATATTGTAATACTCTAATATACGTAGGGCTTTACCTTCCGCCCCATCCTGAATCCTTAACTGATAGATCATGGCAGCATTATTACTTCCCCTTTTCCTTGCCAGGACCAGAGTGCTACTTGTATTAACTTATTGTTGGTGCTGTGTGTATCCATAATTGAACAGAGTAAATATTTTTCTTTTCAACCTTGATCAATTCAGAGAACAATTTCATGTAATAAAATGTTCGATATTCCCATTCAAATGGATTTTCTCTCTACCATGATTTGATTTTCAAAGTTTTTCATTGGTTAACATTCATTTAAAATATAATCTCTTCATGGAATCGAGGCATACAATAATTAATGTACAGGTTATCTTAAAAGCTTCCTAGGATATCGCACATAACTCAATCTATAAAGCATTCCTTCTACTAATTGTTCTCTTAGTCACCTTTGATTTCACTTAAATCAAAAATGACTAATTGATTACGCCTTTTCCAAAGCCCTCTCTGTATATCACTAACAAGCGAAATACAACGTAAACGCATGTTACTTGGTCAACCATTTATACTAATCTGTATTTTTTCTAAAAAAAAGGTACCATTTCAACTGCTGCATGTTGAAGGTGAGATTTACTTCAAATGCTATCCCTGCACAGGAATCTCCAGACACATAGCAAAAACCTCACTATCTATAGGATATGAGTCACATTCACTTCCACTTTCTAACCAGTAGAAATAGGCATTTCTAATAGTGATGGTAAAGCTCTTTGATCTGAAGCTACTGTTCATCAGGTTGTTCTCCTCCTGCCTTCCTCATAGTCATTAACTATGGGGATTAAATCTGAACAAAGCCTCTAACCTGTATTCTACTAGTGCCTCTTGTTGGCTTGTTGATGTGAATTTACCTTTCTCATGTGCCACTCACATGAATAGACCATTCATATAGAAATAACAATTGTAATAGTCAGTGATTTAATCTGATACCAAACATGCCTATAAAGTGGGTATGTTTATAGTAGATATAATCAAAATTCAAATTCAGCTTGAAATGTTCAGAAAAAAACCCATATCTTAACAGCCTTTGAATAATGTATGATAACCTCCAGTCCAGCTGTGCACACATAATGTATGCATCCAAACCATACAAAACATACAGCATCCTTTAGACTGGTGCCTGGACCTGAATGTTTTACACATAGATAAGTCCCAGGCTGTTTGAGGTAGAGTAGGTTGTCATTACCCATACACAGGAACATTTCTCCATCTGTCCCAATGCTGATCCCGCTCACTGCCACACCCCTCTTTGGACCAATAGAACTGTGTCCATACTGATACTGGGTATCACAAACCCAATACAAACCTTACAGGGCAGCAGGTGAATGGTTGAGGAAAGAGAGAGAGAGAGAGAGAGAGAGAGAGAGAGAGAGAGAGAGAGAGAGAGAGAGAGAGAGAGGAAGAATGAGAGAGAGAGAGAGAGAGAGAGAGAGAGAGGGGAAGAAGGAGAGAGAGAGAGAGAGAGAGAGAGAGAGAGAGAGAGAGAGAGAGAGAGAGAGAGAGAGAGAGAGAGAGAGAGAGCAAGAAAGAGAAAGAGGAGCAGGGTCAGCCATTTGGACTGACAGGCTTCATTCTGCTTAAAGTCGGGAGAATCCCTGGTTACACAGTTGAAAGTGGCAGTATCATGTAAGGGGAGTAGGGTTATAGTAACATGAGCGGATGCTAATTAAGCAGAAGATGTAAGGGTATAAAGAAATTTAGATAGAATGGTAGGAGTGTACGACCATCTCAAGTAGGTCAGGGTATAAAAGAAATTTGGCAAACCATAAAGTATTCATAGGATAAAGTATGATAAGGATGGTTAAAGGTTTAGCTGGGCAGCCACTGATAAATGGGATCTAATAGAATCAATAATTGGAAAGAGAAAAGTACATTTCAGGAGGGGGAAGCACAGAAAGGACAAAAAAGTTACCTCTTTCTAAATACTCTCACAGTTTAACCTCCAAAGACCCAACCAAGGAGACGAGTCCCCGGTTATTCACATTCCAACCTCACCCCTGCCTCACTTATCTCCCAACTGAATGAGTATGGGTCAGCTAGTAGAGACTGGCTGTATTGTAAATCCTGCAAACAATCTCTCAAGGGAGGGTATTATGGTGAAAGGGCAAGAGGTGGAGGGCTCTAAAGAGCAAGAGGATCAAATCACTTGTGCTGGGTGTACAGACCAATGGGACGGGACCTAAAAGCTTTTGTAAAAGGTGTTTGCTTGGCAACATAACTGAATTCGGGTGGAGGGAAGGGGTGAGACACTAGCAATGCTGACAGAGGGAGTTTCCTACTGTTGTGAATTTGGTGACGCAAGAGGGACCTTGGGGGTGGGGTAAAGAACTGATGTCAGATAGAAAACAAGCTAGAGACTCTAAAGATAGTGAGTGAAAATGACATTTAGATGCTGAAGGTGTAAGATAGAGAACTGAAGCCTGCAGCATATCTCCCCAATGATGTTCCAAGTCATGTTCTTAAAATTTTCAACTTGTGTTAACATCTACCATACAGAAGACAACATCACATCCGCAACAATGTATTTGACTGTCACTGTTTCATGAAATATTAATGACATCCAGCAATCAATTATAACTTATTCCTATGTGGGAAAGAAAAAAGATAACATCAATCTGCCTGTCCATATTTCCTTGGCCTTTCACTCCTGGTTACTCCATACTATGGGATTAGGAATGACAAAATCCCATCAAGGCCATTCACAATGTCTTACAGGGAGCAAGGTAGATAGGCGTAACAAAAAGATAGCAAGGAATCTCATTTTACTTGAGGCGTTGTGGGTTGTTATATATTTTACAGAAGTACGGGGTTCATTTGTTCTACAGTTGATCATTATTAATTTCAAGTATATACCTCCTGCATCCATTAAAGCAATGCCCCCTAAGTCTTCATTCAGTTACTCATAACATGCAGCAAAGTGAATGATATCTTGAGAATGAATACGAACTCCTTTGATTTCAGCAAATTTTAAGACCGTCGAAGCTACTCAGACATTTGGGGGACAATAGTAGAAGCATCTGATCTGATTCAATCCTTGCTTACTAATTGCCCTAGTTCTACTTTCTGTCTCCGCCATTCAAATCAGATTTCATTACAGACACTAATAAAGGAATCTTATCCTGTTACCAAACTTAACTAAGGAACATGAAACTGGCACACAACCATTTTAATATTTAACATCACTAGGTAATCCTGTCGAGATTATTTAGTACTGACTTTAACTGCCACCATAGTAATCATGAAGGAATGGATTAGAAGTGGACAATTTATCGGAGGCATATAATTTTTTCTAGAACTGGGCCGAGATACAATTATCGCTGTATAAAGAGCTCCAGATTCAACAAGTAAAACTGTGCTCTTGGTATTGGAGTTGGAAGCTCCTGTATTCATGTCAGTCCCTGAAGTGATACTTCTGTCTGGTCGGAGAAACGTGTCTGAAATTCTGATGCATTTAATGCTTTAATATGGTGAGTCTTACTGGGAATTTCAATAGTCATAGAGTCTCCATGATGATCTCCCACATTCTATAACCTTCTTTATCCACATACCTAATGGCCACATATTCATAGCTTTTAGGTAAGTAAAAGGGTTAAATCTCCCTGCCCACCAGTGTTAACTAGGAGGTTAAGCTGCACCCCAGAACAATATTTGACCAACAAGCCATTTTTAACTAACATTTGCTCAGCAAAAACACCAAAAATGTTGGTCGCTAAAAGCTTCCTTAGACTAATGGCTAAGATTTATTAGGCCAGACTTTGGCCCTGGCACCTGCATTATGGTGATGTATGCACTGTAGTCCATGTACCGAACAGCCCTATTATGATGAAAGATATGGGGGATTCTAGAAAATGACAGTAGACAGAACAGCCAAGATAATATTTCTTGTGGTGTCATAAAGGCAGTTACTCAGCTTACAGAATTGAATGTTAACATCCCAGATCTTTTCATTCCCATTTAATATAAAGCTACTTTATTTCTTCTAAAACAAATCTAAAGGCTCCTTCCTGCTCTTGATTTTTCCATTTTTCATCGGAAGGGGTACAGACATAAACATAATTATTAACATATGATTCAGACCCTCTACACATATTCAACATTAAAAGCAAAAATGTATATATTAGATCTTGCTTTATTACATTGTGTCTTTTTCTAAATCATCCTAAACATTGTATTCAATGTGCAAATATTTTATGTTCATCTGATTTACTTATAGGAGCTAACCATGAAATGAACTGCCACAGTGTAATACCTCATCAGCAGAACCAAAATCCATTAATTCACTGAATTGATCTTCTTTGGAAATCAGATGTGATGCCATGTTATGTTTTTAGGTTTTCACACTGACAATCTGTATCATTCAATTAATTTCAGAATCCATAAGCTAATGGTAGCATCCCTAGGGTCCCTATTTCTAGGTGCCTTCTCTCTAGGTCTGAATAAGTGAATAGGATTCATCATGAAATGACTTGGAAGCAGCAAGGGAAGATTCATTAAGAGTTTTGCTTATCCTGTTTGTATCTATTCCAACCAAATCCTGCTATGGGATTAAGTGAATAATTTCTGATTTGATGCATTCTATAGTAAGTCATTTTAACTGTTCTTGTCAGCTTGTTGACCAATGTTAAAACTCTGTCTATTATCCAATTTATCATACAAAATATCCCTTAATAATTCCTGGCTATTTCTCTTGCTGCCATTGAATTATGAATGATGACAGTCCAAAGGCATCCCAGAGGTTACTTTAACCATTGTTAGCCCATACCCAAGAGTCTCCTACAGCATGAAGTATGCAGAAGGACCTTTCTGAGTATGGGCCTTCAGGTTGGGAAGTGTCATCTGTACCACAGCTTATTCAACCAGGTCCGTAAGTGAGATGGCTTGGGCGGGACGGCCCATCATCATCACAGTGGTGGTTAATGTTTCATGATTGTATCAGTGGGAGGTTAACGTATGGTGTTAAAATATAGTGTAGTGGGTGATGATTGCGGCAGTGGGCAATGGTTGCAGTTGTTGGCAGTGGTGATGGCAGTGGTAGGTGAAGTTGGTAGCCCTCCCTTATATTCTGTCTCCTATTATTTGTCATTTGTAGGATAAATGCTTTGCTTTCCCAAACAATGCGACTCAATGTGTTTTGGAACAAGCCTAACTATTTGCGCTGCACATTTCTATTTAGAAATGATAAAGAACTCTGTATCTCGGATCTGACTTATTATTTGCTTACTCCTTCTAGTTACCCTAGTTCTAGGCTCTCTGTTTACCGTTCCAATCAGATTTTATTACAGACAGTAATAAAGAAATATGATCTTGTTACCAAACTTAATTAAGGAACATGAAGCCGGCAACAACCATTTTATTATTTAACAACGACAGGCAACCATGTCAGGGAAAAATTATCTTATTATCTTTAACTGCCACCATAACAACCATGAACCACATGAAACTTCTCTTGATTAAAAGTGAGCACAAATCATTGGAACCATATTTTTCTACTCAGCTGTATAAAATACTTATGAACCCCAGAGGAAAGTGTTTATGTTTCCCAATAAGCATGAAGTAGTTAATGCTTTTAATTCCTAAGCAGGGGAAAGAAATCTCTTTTACACCCTGATTATAATCTGTACCAAGAAACTCCAAAGACAACATTGCATCAGGATTATTCCGTAGGCATGTTCAAGAGAGATCCCAAACCCCTACACTGACACACTGAGATCTCTAACAGCCTTCTCTATCATGCTACATTAGGTGAAATCTAAACGCTGCACCTCATGAACTAAACCTCTGCTGGGAGACTACAAACTCCTATTACTCTCCATGCATGTGAGCAAACACAACCAGCTCAGCTATGTATAGTGCTCAGGATTTTTCGGTTGTGAGCTCGGCTAACATGAGCCTCTAGCAGATGAAGGAAAGAAGTGTGGAGAGCCATTTTAGGAGGAAAATCAACTTGATCTCTTCCCATAAGTTTTATTACCAACATTAGGGTACTGGCCAGCTTTACATAAGTAGTTACTTAAATCAATTGTAATCCAAATAGATATAAACGGTGTAGCCTCCGTGATATGTGATTTAGTATCCAGGGATTGGCATCCACTTAGTGGTTGGGACGTTTTAAAGCACCTCACCATGGAAAGGTAGAGACACATCATTTATAGGCTGTGCTAAAAGGTAGAAACTTCATATTTACCAACAGGGGATTTTCTGCAGCCAGAAAGGAGAGTTTTGAAGTTGTGCTAACTGGATGACATCACTGCAAAGTGAAACTTCCATAAGGGGAGCTCCATTGAGTTATGGAGGCTCCATTCCCTTAAAGGGGTGAGGCAATGGTTGGTGGTACACATAACGAGGGACTAAACACATGACCAAAGGAGTCAGTCTTCACTTCAATAGTACCAGTATGCAGTCTTTATACATGAACAATATATACTCACTGCCTCAGTTTAAGAGTGTATGTCAACCCTGCAGTGCTCATGCATGAATATAGCACCAGTGAATTACTCATGAGTATTGGAAAGAAAAGGGTTAAGTGCATCCGGAGAATTCTGCCTTTGTAGGAACATTAATAGATCACCTCCTGAAATTCAACTTTCTTGATCAAAGCACTGATCACTTAACCCTTAGGGGCCCGTTGGCGTGAAAATGGCGTAAAATGGCGTATTTTGCACATATTTAAAGTCCTACATGGTTCTATCACATAAATATTAAGTGTGGACAACTGTGAGACATACCAATGTCTCCGGGGTGACCTTAGCTTTTCATACATGGTCTTACATTAGTTATTTGATAGATATTACCAGTTTTAGAGCAATTAAAGTAGAAAAATCATAATAAATATCTCCAATTTCAAGTTTTCCCACTGGATGTGGCTGAGTATTCTTCTCACATCATATACTATTAGTTGTCATTTTAGTTATTATCATATATTTTTTCATGCAATTTGGAAAATGTACATCTAATTATGTAACTGATGTCAAAAGGTTATATATCATTCCCATTTTAGGGATGTGATATAAGAATTCCATTGTTGCCATGGCAACGGGATAGAAGGTTCCGCCATGGCCCAAAGTACGGCCAATCCAAGGCAAAATTTGATAAATCTAACAAATGGAACGTTTCTGGTTGCTATGGTTACCGAAATTATCATTTTTTCCATACAGGGGGTTTAGCATGAGAAAGGTTACTGCAACAGCTTTCAGGAAATGTAGTATATACCCTATGACCAGACAAGAAATTCCACTGTTGTAGATTTACATAGGGTATACTAATTATGCTACAGATATCTGACTTTGGTCAAATAGTTCTGGGCCCCTAAGGGTTAAGTTAAACAGCATATTCAATTTTTGCGGGCAAAGTTTCACTTAAATCTTGTCTTGATGGCACCCCATTTGGGAGGAGGAAATTGTAAAGACTAGAGAAAAATATCCCATAAGATGCTATCTGCTGAGCTGCTCCCCATGATCTATAAATAGCCTTGAGCTAGTCCCAGGGACGCATTGGCGGCTCAGTGGTTAAGACCCTGTCACATTGATGGTGAGCTTCGAGATGTTTATACCCCAAATAATGACACAGGACTCCATTTCCCAGCTGTCACATGTCTAGCTGAGTATGACAGCAGCAGTTTTACATTTTAGGCAGTGGCAGGGACTGAAGTAAGTAGTTCATTGTGTCATTGTGGAGGGAAAAGCTTTACGCTGTTTAAAAAGTCTTATCATAAGAGTATAAAGTTAAACAAATGCATTCTTACAAATAATCATAAGTAGCATAAAAAGAGGCCATATACCTTTTCCACATTGAATTTACAATGTTCATGTCTTTTTAATCAAAATTAATGAATATGCTATGTCAGAATTCTATAAAGATGCAACAAGCTTATGCTTTAACAAATATTAAACCTAAATGCTAGCTAATGATGCTCAAACAATTAGGATGCTTTCCCTTACATACACATATATCATTTTATAAGGATTATTGAGGAACATGGGTCCGGTGAGTCTAAAGGTAGTTGGGTAGAAAGTGATATGTCATATTGACTTAAGAGAGTGGTGATCATTTTAAAACAGGGGATAATCTGTGGATTTCGGGGGTCCAAACATATTATCTGGACCCCTTGAGAGAGGGTGACCAAAGATGTCCCTATTGTGGGAGGGGGAGGAGCAAAACAATAATTCACCCCTATTAAGCTCAAAAGCCTTACCATAGCCCACAAGGGGCAACCACAATCAATCCAACCCTGTATTGGAGGCAGAGAGGAAACTTCATGTGGGTGATGCAACATTACTGTACATATTGTTCATTTAATTAGTGTTTCTCTCCCCTCAATAAACATGCCAAAATGATTTCTGTCAACTAAGACAACAAAGACAACAGAAAATGTCATATTATTCCGTATACCGAACCTAGCCAACGGAAAAGCGTTATTTCACGTCAAAATAACGTTTTAACATTTTATATAACGTTATGCTATAGTAAGGAGCTTTAGAGAAACGTTATATAACGTTATAAAATGTTTTATAACGTTTTTTGTTTACTGGGGTATTGTCTCCCGTGCTGAAAGCTCTCTGGTTCTAATTCTCCTTTCCCTATACTACTCATGGACTATAACAGGGTATTCAATACTATAGAGGGTGTCAGTATAGGGCTGTCAGGATTTCTTCAAATAATTTACATGTGCCAGGATCCTACAGAGAGGGTCTCGCATAAGTACAATGAAGCCACTTTTTAAGCAACAATGCATGTATCCCTTTTACCAATCAACCTGACCTCAGCTGTGTTCTACCTGTATACCCCAGCCTATCCACCTTCAAACAAACCCATCTCCACAACTCACCCCCTACTCACCACCCAGGCCACACCCATGCACCTTCAATATACACTTTGGAGTCATATTACTAACTCCTTTTTTCCTATGCTGCCTGGCTGCCACCTCCACATCAAAACTATCATGTTATGCACACCCTGTTAGGCTAGATAGTCTCAAAACTGCGAGATAGTCTCAAAACACTATAGTTTTGTTAGTATCTCGCAACCCTCAGGCTAGATAGTCTCAAAATTGCGAGATAGTCTCAAAAGGCTGCAAGATAGTCTCAAAATTTGAGACTATCTTGCAACAGTCAGGCTAGATAGTCTCAAAATCCTGATTATTTCGCAATTTTGAGACTATCTAGCCTGAGGGTTGCAAGGTTGTCACAAAACCATATTATTTTGAGACTATCTTGCAATTTTGCGACTATCTCGCCTAACACACCCTCCAAGAAGAGCAGTGTCATACTGTGTTATGCAGTTCCCCATTGTCCTCACCAGGGGCAGGGTGGCAGCACTAAAGGCCTATGTATCTCTTCTTATAGAGGGATGCATCAGAGGTCTTCCGGTAGATCTTGTGTCACCCTTGACATACAGGTTATGAGGTATTCAAGGGTAAATAATGTATGATCCCAGCTTGGCACACAAGCAGTTTAACATCAAAGGGGGTCTGAGCACAGAGCAGCTTTCATGATAGATTGACCTAGTTCCCATTGGTTAGATTGGGATAGGGGGACAGGGGGAGGTGTTGAAGGTGCTGGGTAAATAAGTCTTGTGGGTCTATGAATATAAGTATTCAGTAAAATATTCATAGGTGAGTGTTGCGGTCATTATGGTGCACAGATACGCTTATTCTGTAGTAGCTATGCCAGGTAGGTCATATTGACATTGGTCAGGCATGACCATATACTATTAAATAATGACTGAGGCAAAACAACATAACAGTGGATCAACAAGGGAAAAGGCACCTCCGCGTGGGATTTTTAGTACCAACTTTAGCCACCAGGGGGCTCCATATAGCCAACAATGTTCAAAATATCATAAAAATTGTTCTATACTACTTTTTGATGGAGAATACAATAAGCCACTTTAGAAAATTCCAGCTTTAGTGAAAACCTTCCATTTTTGGAATGTAAAAAGAACGTTTTTGGGCCTAAATTGGTGTTTTTGCACTTTCTGGTTGCCATGGAAACATAAATTTCATTCTAAATTGAATTTCTCAAGAAATAAATGATTACAGGCCCCCCAAAGATTTCCATGCAGAAAACGGAATGTAAATCCCATTTTAAGATTAAAAGCTGTGACTAAATGTTTGAAAAAGTTTGGAAATTTGGGAATTTTCATAATTATGCTAATTAGATAGAGATATCTCTGAAACAAAGTAAGATAGAGCTTATTGGCATCTGAGATTGGACAGTGCCCACACATATTCAAGGAGCCAGTTCTCAAAAACTAGAAGTGGTACCTGCTAATGAAATATATCACTGGAAAGCTGATGACCTCAAATTTATAATTGAGTTTAACCTTTGGAGGACCCTTTTCCCTCGACTGTCCACATATGAGTAATGCCTTAATCAAAAGGAAATAGTATGAAATGTAAAGACTTAGACAGCCAGACAATGACTAGCTTGGTTAGGCACTATAGTGACTGAGGGTCTGGCTGTATAAGGAGTTAAAGAATATCAGTATGGTTTGGGATGCTTTTAAGGATGCTGAACTTACTGCTACATAATCCTGATATACAGGTTAGATGCACACTATTGTAATAGTGTGAAATCCTTTCATTTCATTTGGTACACATTAACATTAAATCTCCTCTTGTAGGAAAGAGAGGCTTAGTTACTAGAATTCACACCCTATGTCATTGGAGGAAACGAGAGAATCACAGAAGTAATGTACACATAATCACATAGGCTACTTGAACTTACTGTATATCCCTTAATATATTATACACATATTAAGCCTTCCTTTAGTACTGATCCCTCCGGTTCACTTTACTTTGGTGAATATTTAATATTTGATTAAGCCTTTTCCAAAGCTCTCTCTTTGTAGAGTTGCTTCTTGAATATTGAGTATCCCTATAAAAGAGGGCTACATTCTTTTACTACTTACTACAGATTTTTTGTATGAAAATAGTATTTTTAATGTTTTCTTTCTAGAGGCATATGCATAATGAGGTTGAGATTTGCATGGTTCTTTATCATTTTTCCACATCAATCTCTAAATGGCAAAAACAGGCCACAATCTATATGTTTATATGATATGTTAAAAAAAAGAGTTCCCTTCCGTTTCTACACCATCGAGAAATAACTTTATCTAAAGTATTGTAAACCTCCCACTCTTTGATTTGAAACTACCCTAACTTGGCCTTCTCATCTCATCCTGCCTTCCCGGAAGATTAATCTCAAACAAAGCCTCTACTTTGTATTCTACTAGTGCCTTCTCCCAAGTTTTTACACTGAGCCCTTTGCTGCTTGATGTGAATTCACCTTTCTTATACTACTAGCATGAGTTAATTGTACACATAGAAACTTGTGAAAGCTTGTACTCTTTGATCCTAATGTAAGTGAATGGTCCTCCCTTTTGCTTCTCTATATTTACTGCCTTTATAAAGGATTTATCATTGATAAAGCTTACAGTCAAATTTCTATGCAACTACCCCTCAGAATAGAATGCTTACTGAGCTCTGTATTTCCTGATGTGAATTAGCCTTCCACTAAAATACAAAAAGAGCAGTTTGCATACAACTTTAGGTAAATGCTATCTTCACAGGAAGACTGAAAGCAGTGAAGTCAGTGTAAGATGAAATAGTGCTGACAGAGAAGTAATTTACAATACAGAACAATATGACACAATACCAACACTAGTGTGTCACATACTGTTGAACCTTTCTGCCTGAATAAGTCTGGTGAATGCTGACAAAACATTGCAAACATATGTCAATCTCCCCCCTCTTCTTGATGTGAATCGCTACTCCAATAAAAATCACATAACCCAAATCACCTTGTCTGGTTTTTTGTGGATAAGCAATTTCTCAATATGTTTTTCTTTGGATGGTATCATTTTTTTTTATCAATTTGGTTTAAAATGTGAAAGTATTCGGCCATGTTGCTACTATTTCGTCAGCAAAAGACAAGGGAAAGAAGGTCAGAGTATAAAAGAGAGGTGGCTTCCTAGAAAATTCAAAGTCGCTCAAAGTATGAAGAATGCTGATGACAGTCAATTAGAGGGTTGGGAGGGCCAGCCAGTGATGCATGGAATCTAAGAGGAAATTTCTCAATTGGGAGAGATGCAGACAAAGTAATGAAGGAAGTAACTTCTTTCTAAAAACCTCAAAAGACTCAACCAAGGATGAGATCCTGGTTATTCACATTCTCACCCCATCCCTGCTTCACTCATCTTCCAACAGAATGAGGGTGGGGTAGCTAGTAGGGATTAGGCTCAATCTCAAAGGTCAGGAAAATAATTTACGTGCACTGGGTGTACCTACCTATGGGAAGAGGGCTAAATGACCTTTGTAAAGTTGTTTGCTTCAGGAAATAACCACATGTGGGTGGTGATGCAGGGGGAGATCCAAGGAATGCTGACACAGTGAGATTCCTACCCCTTGTGAATTTGGTGACACAGGAGGGACATGGCTGATGGCGGATGATGGGGCTAAGAACTGGTGTCTGGTGCTAAAACAAACTGTGAATACAGTGGACAAAGATACCACTTCTCAAGATACGAAAGGAGTTAGATGCATGGCGGAGAAATGGTGCCCCCCCCTAATAAATCACATTCTAAAAACCCTCAACTTGTTTTACCATCTATTTCAGAAAGTGTTCGCTATCTAGACATTAATAGATTTCATGATGATATTTGATATACCTAGTTTTTCATGGGTGTTCAAGCAATGCACAAATGAGTGTTTCCTCATCAGTTATGAGAGACACTGTAGGCTGCAGCTTAGAACTTTGCATTCACATCAGGTTCCTATATAGTTTCAGAGGGGCATGATTGAGTACATCACCATCTAAAATGGATACGTATTGGCTTGTCCTCTGGGCCCACCCTAGGGAAAGGGAAGGGGACATATGAGCTGTGACTAGTGTTCAAACTAGGGAGTAGTACACAATGTAGCAGGGGGGAGCGCACTGAGATATGGAGACAAAGTGATGGAGACACAGACTGGAGATGAAAAGAGGCCAAAATACATAGCACGCGGGAGAAAATAAATACAGTGAGAGTGATATTAACTTAACTCTTTTCTCTTTCAAATATGGGTAGTTGTTGTGAAGGGCACAGCAGAGTTAAGTGCAAGTTGAATATGTGAGCCAGTAGTCTTTAACTTATTAACGATGAATCTTAATACCAATAGCATCACCCTCAAGCAGCACATAGTGTGAGGGTAGGTATTGACAGCTGAGTGATGGAATACAAGCCAACATTAGGGCTGTCACAGACTTTAAAACTAGAGCACAGGTAGCAAACAAACCAACCAAAGGACTATACTCCACCTTTGGTACATAATACTGAATTGAATCATCCCTTCATCTTTTTGAAATACAAGATTTCCTATGCTTAAGCACCAAATCATCATATTCAATGCCTTCCATTGAATACGATGTGGCAATATTCAGTGCGGTAGAAAAAGGTTGTCTTTCTTTTTTTATATGGCTTTAAATGAAAAAAAAGTAGCCTAGTAACCTTACTAAGATCCCAAAGCGTGTTGGGGGTAAATACCATTGATGCATTGTGCTTACTATTAGCATCCCCTGATAATTTGGTGTCTGCTCCTTTTCTCATGGTTTGAATAATTGCATAGGATTCATCATGAAAAGGTTTGGAGGCAACATGGAAGATTCTTTAAAGTTAATGATCACCCTCTTTGTATTTGAGTATGGGATAAATCAATCATTTATAATTTTATGCATCCTTTACGAGGTTGTTGATCAATGTTGAAGCACTGCCTATTATCCAATATTCCCATATAATTCCTGACTATTCCTCTTGCTGTCTCAAGTGATTGAAAAATGAATAGGGAACGTCCATCAAAGGCATCCCTAAGGTAGCCTTAGCCGTCACCAGTACCTGAATACTCTCTTATGACATGAAATATTCAGGAGGATCTCCCTCACTGTGGCTCCTCACATTGAGCAGTTTTCTCTGTATAGCATAATATGCTTTAAGGGGTAGTGTTGAATTAAGGTACAGAATCTTGCTTTAGACTTCATCATTGCATTGATAGTCATGACAATCTTACAGAAATTAATTGATTAAAAGGCTTGCAGATAACTATGAAGAATAAAGACATTTATAAACTCCAAAACGGGACGAATGGGGTAAAAACATCAGAAGGATGTTTTCTGTGTTGCTGTGTGGAATGAGGTGGACAACTCATTATGATGAACTTACATTGAAAGAAACACCTGATGCTTGCCTGCTCCCATTCTGATGGTGGACAAGTAATCATACTAGTAATCATTATGTGAGTGGTAGCTTACTGGCTGTTAATGTATGGCATTCAAGTATGGCGTTAAAGTATGCTAGAGGGCCTCATGATAGTGCAGTGGTTGGTGGTAGTTGTGGCTTGGTTGTTTGTTATTAGTTGTTGATAGTGGCAGTGGGTGTGTGAGGTGTTGCATGTGAGAGAGGTGAAAGATAAAAGATAGTGCCAACAATCTGGCCTTCCTCTTAGCCCCCCTTTTATTCATTTCCTGTCTCTTTAATTTATTTTAGTACGCTCCCCATTTCCCAACCGTGACAATGTGACTCGATGTGATACGGATCATAAGGAATGAAGGGAATAGTTGGATGGGGCAGGCTGGCAGATTGGGCATTCATTCTATAAATATGTTATTCATGTGGCAACATATAGATTATAATTATAAAATTCCTTTTTTAGAAGATACACAAAGAGAGACAGATAACAAATGCATGTAGAGAATCGTTTTTAATCTTGTGTATTATATAAAACGGTTACATTTAGTCATTTCTTGCCTCATATGTAGGTACACCCTACCCGTGGTAATGTGACTCAATGCAGTATGGCTATAGTGTGCCTCTCCATGGGTAAAAAACGACACGGGCGACACGGCGACACGGCCGTTTTAGGCCGTTTTAAAAATGGACAGACACAGGAAATTTAGGGGTAAAAATCGACCCACAGGGATTTTTCTCTATGTTCTTATATACCAAAAAATCGACACAATGCCATGGCTCTTCTGCTAAAAATCGACACAGCGACATGGTCAAAATTATGGGTACCTATGTAGAGGCACTATAGTAGCATCTTAATAACTATAGAATGGTGAGGTACATCTAGGGTATATAATAGTGAAAATATGTTAACAAATTATAACAAATCTTTAACCTGGTCCCGAAAGTTTCGTTATAACTAAGTTGTATTGTAATACTTAGAGAGGGAATGCCTCATTGCCTTTTTATTGGTTCAGACCAGATCAGCCTACACAGAGAGAAGAAATAGCATCCAAAGGGAGTCCAGGCTGCCTCCAGAATTACTCCCCTGTCCAGGACGACTAAGGGAGCCTAGCTGACTGTTTGGCTGACCTTTGGGGAATCATATGACCCAGAGAGCTAGTATATGTCTCCCCCAGGTGACTCCCCTAGGTCAGCTAGATGACTCCCCCAGGTGACTCCCTTAGGCCAGCCAGAGAGCCAGCTAGGCTCCTTCAGTGGACCTGGACTTCCCTAAACAGGGGAGTCAAATCAAATCAACCTCTGTGTAGGTGGTATAGTGTAATGCTCTAGCACTAAATCCCTCCCCAAAAAGCACAATGTAACACTATATAGTTACAGGTCAGGGCTGGTGGCAATAACGACACACATGTCACCAGTGTGACCAGACAGGGTCAGGCCAAACTGGAGCATCTCACACCCACTCCAGGAGAGGTCAACAGAGGTCACCAGGCACTCAGGTGACTTCCAGTTCCTGTCAGCAGAGGGCTGCCAATATAGATCAATGAGACGGGACTGGAACTCATTTATTGACAGTCAATACCAGCTTAGATGGGGGTGGTCAGTGCTGTGGCAATGATAATTTAGGGTATAGCATGAGGAAAATAGAATAAAGTAGAAAATGCCGAATTATAGATTGCTGGGTTGGATTGCATTCATTGTTTGACTGTAGACAGACATAAAGAGATAGAGGGATAGAGAGCAGGCAATAATAAGAGACATGGAAATAGAGAGGATGAGTGAGGGAGCTTAAAACACAAGAACAGGTGTTGGACACCACCGGAAGTCTGTAGACAGTGTGACCTTTACAGAACCCTTTTCTCTCAGTGATGGAGGGCTCTAGTCACTGACAGTGGTCTGTAAGACATCATTTCCACTACGAATCTCTTGCAGTAACAGCTGCAGGGACCTGTGGTTGGAATTGGAGGGACATGCATTAAGGACCAGAGGGACAGGTGGGGTGTAGACGCTGCAATAATTTCTCTGTCTCTAGCTAAAGAAAGTCTTGAAATAACCACTTCCCCATCCACTGTTCCTTGACTTATAATAGTGAATGCATCTATGTTTACCGTTGACTCCTTCTACTCAGCTATTTTTACCAAGATGTACCATTTGCTGAATATCAACCCAAAGGAAAATTACTTTGAAAGCCAATATTGACATCGTACCTAAAGAGTATTATTCCTCACTGTGTGCTTGTGATATGATGTCTCATTTATTCCAGCAATTATTATGGTCCTGTTTTCCCTCTACGAATACCTTCAGCTAGACTTTTGGTGTTTCATGCTTACAATGTAATGTAGCTACACCTTGTCAATCACACTAAAAGAGGCACGTCAGCTAGTGTAAGCCAGTGTATGGCGTTAGGGCATATTTATGCCCTATATTATGAGTGGAACAGTCAATATTATGTCATTGGACGATTAAAGAGGATACGTCCCTGCATGGCGAAGGTAATATCTGGTCCTCAGCCACCCTTGCGCAATCTTAGGGCCCGGTACCTACTTTCACGTTCTCGACCCTTTAAAGACATGTTACCTTGAATATCCCCTGCCTTGAGTCTGACCAATCTATATTCACTCCACTAATACATGTAGTCCGGCAGTATAGTACCATGACCCAAAATTCTCAGGTATAGTATTTTTCTCTCTTGATTATTCATCTATAGGGTCTGGGTAGGTATTTCCAGGGGGGTGTGAACATGCCACCCTTGAGCATTTTTAATTATTCATGGTTGCCTAGCAACCAATAAATTTTGACAAAAATGCTTAGATACATGCCTTTTGGTAGTTCATAAGGAATATTTAAGTTTACCTACCCCCCCTAATTCCACCCCAAGGAATCCTTTGGAATCATTTTCTTGTTGCTAGGTTACTTAGTTGCCTAGCAACAGCAGTTTTATCATATAAATCCTTAGCAACGGGTATAAATACTGATCACAGGAAACATTGAAGTTTACCTACCCCCCCTAATTCTACCCTGAGGAATTAATTGGTGTTGTTGACATGTTGCTAGGTTACTTAGTTGCCTAGCAACAGCAGTTTTATCATATAAATCCTTAGCAACGGGTATAAATACTGATCACAGGAAACATTGAAGTTTACCTACCCCCCCTAATTCTACCCTAAGGAATTTATTGGTGTTGTTGACATGTTGCTAGGTTACTTAGTTGCCTAGCAACAGCAGTGTTACCATATAAATCCTTAGCAACGGGTATAAATACTGATCACAGGAAACATTGAAGTTTACCTACCCCCCCTAATTCTACCCTAAGGAATTCATTGGTGTTGTTGACTTGTTGCTAGGTTACTTAGTTGCTTAGCAACAGCAGTTTTATAATATTTATCCTTAGCAACAGGTATAAATACTGATCAAAGGGGACATTGAAGTTTACCTACCCCCCTAATTCTACCCCAAGGAATCCATTGGTGTTGTTGACATGTTGCTAGGTAACTTAGTTACCTAGCAACAACAGTTTTGCCACTGAATTACCTGGTTACCATGGCAACCAGTATCCCAATAATCAAAATAATGCCATTTAAAATATTCACTAATGCAAAGTTAATTTTTAAAATGTTTAAACACTCAATTAATTCATCTTTTTAACATTAAAAAAATACCAAACTAATTAGTACTAAATTAAAAGTGAAGGGCTAACTCCATATAATAACATAACAACAAAGATGGCCGCCAAAAGCAGACCAAGTCCTCAAAGTCAAGCATGTCATCCACCATTTGTGGCATTCCCTAAGGTAAGCAACCACATATTTCCTATCAAATATTGTGTAATAGCTATTATAGATCAATCCTAGCCTTGTTATTATATTGCATTGATGATAATTAGTGAGAAAAACATGAATTATGTTGAAATATTCATAATGACTAATCAAATTGTATATCTGAAAGCACCAAATTGCATTAAATATTGCATTAAATCTGTTCACAAATGGCAATATATGATGAAATACCATGGTAGATACGGCCAGAATTTCATAGTCATGATGGATTACCCTAATTTGGGTATGCTGATTTCGAATTTTCTATGTACAGAATGCAGTAATGGCCATAAAGAGGTAAGAAATGAAGTCAAAGGTCAAGGTCACTGAAAGTCTTTGTAAGCTCAGAAAAAGCACCTGTCTTGTTACCCGGTACAACTTGTGGTGCTGTCTATGGTCTAGATGACATGATGTAAAGTCACTGTGCCTGTCTAGAGTCACTTGGGATCTTGTAGACTCACAGGGGGCATGTAGAGTCACTGGAGGCCTTTAAGAATAAAGGATAGTGATGTAGACATGAAGGTAGTGATGTATACGTGATGGTAGTGATGTAGACATGATGGTAGTGATGTAGACGTGATGGTAGTGATGTAGACATGAGGGTGGTGATGTAGACATGAGGGTGGTGATGTAGATGTGATGGTAGTGATAGATTCATACCCCGCCCCCTGGTACCCTGGGGCGCCCTGAAAGTTGGTGATAGTGTAGGGCTTGTGTAGAGGCTTCTGTACCCGGCCCTTGGATGGTAGTGAAGGGCACAATATAATATCCATATAACCACTTGCTTGTAAAGTATTCTTTCATGAATACTGATAAATGATAGCTCAGGTAATGCATATTATGAAAACTGTTTCACATTGCTGTTAATGATCTTGATTGCTTTCAGATCAACAGCCAGGATGGATCATGCATTTTCAAGATCAAGTATGCTTGTAGTGACAGCGATAAGTGCTCCAGCAATGTTACTTCAGACCGAATAGACTCAATCATAAAGTCAAGCAGGAGCTATCAAGACAAGCTCCATGAACAACTGGAAGAAGAGCTCGGGGAAAACCCAGATTTGAAAATTTCTTATCACAAGAATTGTGTCTCTAAGTATGCAACCTCATCCAATACTAAGCGTTATAACAAGGGTGCAGAAAATCAACCCAAGAAAAGGCTCAAAAGTTCAAAGGAACCCTTTAGTTTCCTTACTCAATGCCTGTATTGTGGCAGTAAGTGTGACATAGACAAAGATCCTAAGAATCCAGGACGATGGCGACCTGCCTATCCATGTAGAGCCACTGATACAGCATTTGAAAGGAAACCGTATAAGGACTATATCTTGGACATATACAACCAACGGGGTGAGTGGGGTGATGAAGTTAGAAGGCGAGTTCAAGGGGCTGTTAGTGACCTTCCTGCTGCAGATGCTCGTTACCACAAAGACTGCATGTCCCGTTTTTTCTTGGGCAAATGTCCAATTGACAGTAAAAAAGACACAGCGCCCCCCTCAGACACTGAGCTTCCACATGACCCAGGATTGCTGCACCTGATAAAAACACTTGAAAATGACAAGACCCAAATTTGGAACTCTGTAGAATTATCTCGTGAATATGAAGATCACGGTGGTAGTATTCTCTGTCGTGAAAGACTGACTCAAAAACTCGACGATCATTTCAATGACCTTCTTGTGCTAAAATGTCAGGGCTATGCCAACATTGTTGCCTTTAAACAGCAGACTGCAGTGCGACTTAAGTTTGTAAAAGATGATGAAGACAAATGTGACTCAACAAGCAAAAAGACCCATCCGCGGGGGATTTTTAGTACTGGCTTTGGCCACCAGGGGGCACCAGAAGGGCTAAAGAGTGCATAATTCAAGTAAAAATGCTCTAGGCTAATTTTTTGTGTAGAATACAATAGACTTATTATAATTATTCTATCTTTACTGCAAACATTCCATATTTGAAATGCAAAAAGAACGTTTTCTATGGAAAATTAGCATATAAGACATTTTTTGGTTGCCATGGAAACCATTCCGTTACACAAAATGGGAGATAATTCTCCCGGTTTCTTAAGTATCACATCAGTTACTCAAAACTGAAAACAGACTGTAAAAATTCCTTCTAGAACCAAATTTAGACTAAAAAATACCATTTTATTTGGTTATTTATCAATAAAACAGATTTTTCATAATTATCGCTATCTATTATGGGATGCGATGCTTTTAGAGCTAATCTACCATTTTCAGTTATTGATATGTAGCAACCTTTGAAAATCAATTCCTACAAAACTACCAGGACTTTTTTAGCTCATGATATCTCATTTTAAAGGATATGACACCAACTTTAAATACTAATTCCTACCCGGATGGGTCTTTTCCCTAGCCTAGTCACAAATCTGATCTAGATGCAAGTATCACAATAATGGCAAAGCAGGTGATTGCAGAGACGAAGAAGATAGTTATGGATAAATCCAAGTACAAAGTCAATTTGGATTTCCAAACTGCTGAAGAATCAGTGTCAGTGACATTACAACAATTACTGAGCTCCATATCCCCGAAACTTGGTCACTCTTCCTTGCCAGCATTACTGATTGGAAATATCGTAACTGGAATTCTGAAAAACAAACCAACTGATCTCCAGGTTTCACTTGGTGTACTCTTAAAAGATTCCAAAAAGATACTAGGATTTACGTATGACTATGGGTTCACATGTAGCTATTCAGAAGTTCTTCTGTTCAAGAAGTCAGCAGCAAGGGCAGCAATGAATGATCCATGTGTGCATGGCATCTCATCTTCAGAGACTGGACTGGTACAAGTCATTGCTGACAATTTCGACGCAGACATTAGTTCACCAAATGGGAAGGCATCAACCCATTCACTAGCTATGATTATGATCCAGCCAAACAATGATCTTGATGCCAACGAAGTGGAGTCCATACCTCGTCTGAAACATGGGACAAGATCTCAGTTAATTGAAGAAGAGGATCAAATCAGTCAGAATTACGTTGCCAAAAAGAACCCCCCAATGGAAAATGTTCCATGTCATTCTTTGGATATTGGATTGTACAAGAGAACATCCTCTGACAGGGCAAAACATTTAGACTTTCAGTTCTTCTCAGATATGCAGAAATTGGATCAGTGTCCTGAATTCAGTGGCTACAATACCCAATTGTGCAGAGAGCAAGGCCATCTCCTGAGACCCAAAACAAAAGTCGTGTATCTACCATTAATTGATAGAGCACCAGCCGATCCTAACACAATGCTGACTGCTATGCTGAAAGCTAAGTCAGTGACTGAAGCAACGGGTCAAGAGTTTGTGATCTTTACTGTAGATCAGCAACTATACCGTATAGCCCTTCATGTCTTCTGGGAAAACCAGTCACTGTTCAAAGACTTCTACCTAAGACTAGGTGGCATGCATCTGCTCATGAGTTATGTAGGAAGCATTGGGACCCTTATGGCTGAAAGTGGCATAGAAGAGGTACTCGGTGCAGCGTTTAGTGGGGTGCTCAAAATGTTGAACGGGAAAAAGTTCCCTGACAATGTCAGAGCATTGAGAATGCTTGTAGGAGAGCTACTCAGGCCATTCTGTGAACATTTTGAGATTGAAAGCATGGAGGATCTGGAAAAAGCACTATCAAATGCTTCCAACCAAAACAGAACAACCAAGCTGTGGGTTAACTGTCTCATCTTGCCAGTCTTCACTATCATGAAGTATGTAAGAGCAGAAAGGGAAGCTGACTGGCCCCTGCATCTTGCATGTGTGGAAGAGATGGTGCCCCTCTACTTCGCTGCAGGACATCCGCATTATGCTAGGTATGCACTGCACTATTTACGATCAATGGAAGCCATGCCTGAGGATGTCTGTCAGCATTTCATGAAAGGACAGCACACCATGCATCATATTGCTGGCCTCTTTAACGGTTTGTGGACGGACATGGGGATTGAATCTACCTTCATGCGCTATGGACATGGTCCAGCAGGCATCATAGGCATCCCTTTGAAACCAGAGACCCTCAAGACATGGGCATACAGTCTCAACACATGCAACAAGGTCATGCACAGCCTCACAGCCATGAGGGATAAGGATCCCCAACTATCACAGACCACTCACAAGGAGGAAGCAACATCCAGGATCTTGGCTGACTCTGCAGACAGATTGAACCTCCGTAAAAAGTTGGAGACCTGCATCGATCCTCTTCACAATGATATCCATCCTGAGGGATTAGTCAACATTGTGACAGGAAAGGTAGTTGTGCATCCTTCTGTCAATGTTGAAAATGCGCCCTGTATTGGAAAGTTGCAAATGCAAGCATTTGAGGAAACCTGGCCAGGTGGCTTTCATAACACACTCCACAGGTTAGTCCACACAATGGCCTTATCACGCAAGCACATCAAAGTATCAGACACAAAGGTCTATGACATTGAACTCATCTATGCAAGAGCAATGGGCCTACAGAACAGTGAAAGAAACTATGACACAAGGAAACTACTATCACATGAGCTTGCACCGCAGCCTACCTCAATGTTTGATGACCATGGAAACATGCGTGAAGCAAAAACAAAGTCCACATTGAAGAATGCCATAAAGCATGAGGTATCAGGAAGGGACATCGAAACTGATGGTGTATTCCTGGATGGTTGTGCTGTATTGTGGGTCATACCTTGGCCCATAAACGGGACAGTACAGGACTATCTGGACAGATTTCGGTACCATATCCTGACATATCTCCAAAACGGGGAGATATATGTGACCTGTTTTAACGAAATGGGTCGGAAGTCGCACTTTGAGGAGCCTAGATATAGGTTATTAAAGTAGTATAGGGTGAAAAAAAAAAAAAATTTGAAAAATGAGTTTTTGATTTTTTTCTAACATATGAATAGGTATCATCTGGAACACTAAGTTGCAAACCAGATTTCAACTCCAATTATTTCCAAAATGATGGCCCTAGGATTTATAATTGTATTGTATAATATAGATAATATCTAATTTAAATGTTCATTATCTCATTTTAATTAATTCTCATTTAATTCAACAAAAAAGTATCAAAAATATCGTCAAATGGTCAAAACTGGCCAATATACTACATGTCACATACCAAATGAAAGCTCTTGATGAGCTGTAAATGAATATGGTAATATCACAACATTTTTCATGTGCGACTTCCGACCCATTTCGTTAAAACGGGTCACATATCTGATCTTTGACAGGTGAGTTTTCATAGGAACGCCATTTAAACTTAGATCTTGGATCTACTGCCCAGGTTACATGCAACTTACAGAACCATCCTGAGAAGTGTTGGTAATAATGCTATTTGGGGTCAGGGGAGGGGGCTATTTCTTTGCCCTTCCTCTCAAAATCAAGTTGAAATATCCTATAGTCCTAGTTATCACAAACATTTTCAAACTTTTAAGAAATAATATGCAATTGATATCTAGCACTTCCATAACTATACAAGAATACAATCAGTTAGATTTGTATTGTGTCAATCCATATCCAAATGGTGATAACTCACATAAGATTCATTAATTTAATTATGTTGTAGGTATAATGATGAGAGCATTAAGGAATCAACTAGAATTGGAAGGGACAACGGATCCAGCAGAGTGTACAGCCTTCGACCTACAGCCCAGCTCCCACCCCAGAACGTGGTTCTGACTGTAAGCAGGAACAAAAGACAACTAATAGAGCTCATCCAGGCAGATATAATTCTGCATAAGGATGACTTCACATCAAGAATTGTGGTCACTGGCAATGACCCTGTGCCAGTGGAGATCAACATGGGTGTAGTTATTAGAAGAGGAGACATGAGAGTGACACATGAGGAAGCAGATACTATGATAGTAAATCAGGTAGTGCTCACTGGCTTGTCAAGTGTCTTGATTGTTGCAGATGACACAGATGTCTTTGTGCTTTTGTGCCACTTCCTACACTCTGGTCACATATCTGGTATAGTGATCATGGCATCTCCAGTGAAGGGCAGAGTTGCCATTGACATCAACAAAACTGTAGAGTCCAACAGCAAAATCATGCCAGATCTCCTCAGTGCACACGGTTTAACAGGCTGTGATACTGTCGCGATGTATTTCGGAATTGGTAAGACCATTGCCTTAAAAGTGCTGCGTTCAGGAAAGTACCCTCTTGGCATGGTTGGAGATAAAACCAGAGACCTATCAGATGTCACTCAGCAAGCAACAGCATTTATGCTTGCCTGCTATGGTCAGCCAGACTGTAAGTCAATGACTGATGCTCGACACAAAGTTTGGTCTTCCAAGTTAAAACGCAGTATAGCTGGAGCTCCAAAACTAAAAACCCTTCCTCCTACAGATGAGGCATTCAAAGAGAATGTCGCAAGAGCCCACCTGCAAGTGGCAATCTGGAAGGATGCGTATGAATCCAACTATCCTGCTCTTGCTCCCCTTGAGTATGGGTGGATGAGAGAGGAGAGCACTAATTCACTGGTGGCAGTAACCGTCCCTCAGGATGTGCCACTTGTGCCGGATGACATCCTCAGACTCATCAAGTGCTCCTGTGATAGCACCATACCATGCAAATCGAAGAGGTGCAGCTGCCAAAACGCCAACATTGCATGCTCTGTGTTCTGCAATTGTCAAGCTGGACACAACTGTTACAATGATAAAACCAGAGAGCTTTTGCAGGCCCAAAGTGCTGAGGATGATGAGGACAATGAAAAAGATGAGCTAGACACACAGGAGTAAACTGGTCAATTAGTGAAATGTATGATTATTGCTGTTGACTTCATAGCTATCATATTCTGAATAGTATTACTCTGTGCACATCACCTTTGACTTTATGCAACACCATGTCCTTTTCATGCATTCCGTAGTGATAAAAAAGTATGGCTTTACCCCTGACAATTTATATGTGCATGCACAAATTGTACTCTGTGTTACAGTACACAAAGATGCTTCTAAAAGAACTAGGTGTGTATAAATAAATCCATGAATATTAATCAATTGATCTGTTCCAGTGCTATCCTTATGTAAGACTGCTCATAGCTGCAATACTAGGAGATTAACATCATGTTATTGTAATATCAGGAGAAAAAAATCACATAACCTAAAACACGAGTATACATTCAAGACCACTAATTGGACCATTTTCATTGCAAGTCCAATGTTCCAAACAACTAAGTAACCTAGCAGCATGAAAATGACACTAATTGATTCCTTGCGGTAGACTTTGAGTGGGGGGGTAGACAAACTTTAATGTCCCCTTTGATCAGTATTTATACCCGTTGCTAGGGGTTTACATGATAACACTGCTGTTGCGAGGCAACTTAGTGACCTAGTAACATGTCAACAACACCAATGGATTCCTTTGGGTAGAATTAGGGGGGGTAGGTAAACTGCAATGTCCCCTTTGATCAGTATTTATACCTGTTGGTAGGGGTTTACATGATAACACTACTGTTGCTAGGCAACTAAGTTACCTAGTAACATGTCAACAACACCAATGGATTCCTTGGGGTAGAATTAGGGGGGTAGGTAAACTTCAATGTTTCCTGTGATCGGTATTTATACCCGTTGCTAAGGATTTATATGATAAAACTGCTGTTGCTAGGCAACTAAGTAACCTAGCAACATGTCAACAACACCAATAAATTCCTCAGGGTAGAATTAGGGGGGGTAGGTAAACTTCAATGTTTCCTGTGATCAGTATTTATACCCGTTGCTAAGGATTTATATGATAAAACTGCTGTTGCTAGGCAACTAAGTAACCTAGCAACAAGAAAATGATTCCAAAGGATTCCTTGGGGTAGAATTAGGGGGGGTAGGTAAACTTAAATATTCCATATGAACTACCAAAATGCATGTATCTAAGCATTTTTGTCAAAATTTATTGGTTGCTAGGCAACCATGAATAATTAAAAATGCTCAAGGGTGGCATGTTCACACCCCCCTGGAAATACTTACCCAGACCCTATAGATGAATAATCAAGAGAGAAAAATACTACACCTGAGAATTTTGGGTCAGGCCATTATTCAGCATCTCACTGCCGGACTAATGTAGTTCGACTGATCCTGTCACAACATGAAATGCATGATGAAGGTCTATGACCTGGATACGCAGGTACCTATCTGAGATGATTTGTACACATACATGTGAATTATTGAAAACTTAGGACCTGTCAGGGATTTGTCAGTGGGAGGGGAGAGTATGCGTCTATCATAACCGAGTGGGAGCCGAGTGGGAGCAAAAGTGACCATGGCAGTCTCAACAGGGACTGTTCTTTTTTTATTCAACTAAATCATAATTGCTCTTTATGTTGTCTTACTGTTTATTGTCTATTTGTACCTGTTGAAGTTGTATACTATGTAGACTGCCTATTGGGCCAAATGTTGCATACAGACCGCTATCATACACTGACATGTACAATTGGTTGGTGAAACCATACGCTATGCACACCGTAAAGAACGCAAGCAAATACTTAACGAATGTTAAAATTGAAATGAACACGAATATTGTGCGGAATTGCATTTATTTCTGTCATTTAGATGAATCATGTCATTACATCTTATGGACTATAAATATAAGGTTTTAAGATAATAGTTATCAATGAAGGATTGGTCGACCAATTATTGCCGCTGAGGAAAATGTATTCAATGTTGGAAATAAAAACGTTTGAAATTGAAATTGAATTGAATTTAACTGAATATCAGGGTATTTCTCTGCATCAACCCATCATTGAACTTACCATGCATTGTTTACACATCTATATAGATCACTCTCATTCTCTCTGTATTCGCCTGTCTCTATCGCTCTGTCTGTGTATCTCTGTTTCTGTCTGTCTGTCTGTCTGTCTTAATAGAGGTATGAAAAGATCACCCTTAACTTTTCTATCCACCTCTTGATTTAGTGCTATTCAAACCAGACATTTGAACTTTCCTAGATGACCTGTTTTGTACCAATAAAAAAGGACGTTGAATATTTTATGAGTATAATTGAGGCGTGGATGTCAGTTTGGTGCATGGCAGTGAGTACATCGGCATGGGGTCCATGCTGATGTTTTATTCTGAATAAAGTGCTTTTAGTATTGGTATGTGAAAATAGTATTATCTATGGACAAGCACACACTACTGTACATATTGTATCTGTATAGAGTGTTAGCTGTAGTGTTGTATGAAACATTGTTCTATTTCTCACAAGATATAATGCCGCATGAGAATTTACCCGAGTGGGTCCAGGCTGTCTTATGCAGTTGTAATAGGATATCATTGACAGCAACTTTAAAGACAATAGGGGTGGCACATTCCACTTACTGTATTCGACGTAATAAGCGCACACCCCAAACTACAAATAACCAAAAAATTCTCAAATTCCCCAATTAAACTCTTAACTACTAAAACGTGTCTATAATAATTTTTTAAGCGCACTGTGCGCTTATTACGTCGAATACGGTAACTATAATATACAGTCAAGCAAGTGAATGATCTCTGCACATCTGGCAATTTATTAAATGTGATTTAGCTCTGTTTTTGCCAATAAACTCTGTCTCTCATAAGAACCAGTCACTCTTGCCTCAATACTACCTATCTTTATATCCCACCGCATACAGCTTCAACCAAATCCACTCTGCACCTGGTAGCTACTTACTCCCTTGACTAACCAATAAGGCCACACCCATGCACTCATGACATGCACGTTGCAGCCTTAGTTCTCCCCTGCTACATCAAACTCAGTTAGTGTCATTCACTATAAACATGTGCAATATCTAGGTTATGATTTGTTATAGAACTGTGGGGGTAAACACAAATCACATTAGCACACTGTTTTACTGAAGTTATGTAATAATTGTGCCCTTGTCACACTTATTTTCCTCTAAGGCAGAGTACTCAAATAAACTCTTAACAATCCCTCACAGTGCAGTCCATTCTATATATACGGTATAGAGCTGTTCCCTGTGCCCTTGCCCCACCCTGAATCCCTCACTAATAAATCATGGCAGTATCAGTACTTCACCTTGTCCTCACTAGGGGCAGGGTGGTGCCACTAATGGCCTATAGGGAGCTGCATATCTCCTCCTATAGAGGGAAACATCGGTACCCTCTCAGCAGATCCTTTGTCCACCTTGACAAGTAAGGGGGAGGGGGCATTCAAGGGTAAATAATGTGTGGAGAGTGTGTGTGGTACCTGCTTGGCTCACAAGTGGTTGAACATCAAAGAGGACCAGACCACAGAGCAGCATGGTGATGATCCAACCTAATTCTCATTGGGTAGGTGGGGCTGGTTACTGGCATCGATGGGTAAGGAAGTAGGAATGGGTTAGAGGACAGGGAGATGGTAATGAGATCCAGATGGGCAGCATAGTATGTATGTACATTCTGGATGTTATATCTGGGACCACAAAGATTATGACCCTCTGGACCAGAGCTACCAGAAATAGGAAATAAGGATAGTGGGAATGACATGCTCAGGCCATTAATGGCTACTGTTGATATAATAGGTGTTCTACTTCAAATGCACAGATTTTTGGTTTTCTACAACTTCATTTGGTTCAGATTCCCTAGTTTTATTTTTTTATCATAATCATCTACAATAAAACTGGGTAGCTACAGCTCGAGTGTTTTGGCGCTAATGGGAGTAGGATGTACATTTAGATATGCAATCAGTCATGCTCTTTGATCTTAATGTACTTCTTTGCCCTTACCTATAGTGTATACCTCCCTAATAGATTGATTCCATCAGTAAGCCTACAGTGAAGTCTCTTCTCCCTATGCTACTGCATCCCAAAATAGAATATCCACTGAGCTTTGTGCTGTTTGGTACTAGGCTACAGTGTTCTCTGATATGAAGAGAAAAGTTGGGTTGTTCTGTGCATCAGGGCTTTCTGAACACTTGCATGAAGAGGCCCGAGATGTTCAGATATTGCAAGATGTAATGACTATGGACATAAATCAGGACTCATGACTTAAATAATACTGCGATGGCTTCATGTAGTTTTTGCTCAAAAACTCCCGTTACTATTAATGCATGTTTACTCATCCACTTTCCTGATACATTTTTTATTTCATGTGCATGGTATCTAAGACAAGAGGGAACACTGTCAGAATTCCAATGTTTCACTACGTAAAAGCCCTGGATTGAGACTGATACATTGAAAGGCAACTACAGGTAAAATAGTCAATTTAAAATCTGTCCTATAATCACATGGTTTCGAATGGCACAGACACAATTACGTCAATTATGACTGTCATCTAATGTGTACTAATGTCATTAGAGAACATTAAATCATAGTTGTAATTGATCCTCAACGCAATCTAGAAACGCATAAAGACGTTAGGCGTCCAAAGATCTATGATCACATAGTTGACATAACTAGTACATTAGTTTAAGACTCTATTGCATCGATTGCTCGATTTATGTATCCTCTTTGGCCATTTATGAAAAGCGCCCCACGTCTGTGATTTTTTATGGTCAATAAAATGATTAAACTACAAACTACAAACTACATCGCACTGCTATATGGTGTAGAGAACATTAAATCATAGTTGTAATTGATCACACTGCTATATGGTGCTCTCCACATGCATTTGTAACAGTCAGGAATGACACATTGTTTTATGATCTATAGATAAGGCACAGCCTGTTTCTAGTACCTATACACAGCCATATATATGTTCTATCTGTACTGATACTGACCCTATTCCCTGCTTTACCCGTTAAGGCAACATGAATCTAGGTTTATATACTTAAAGAGGATATGACATGGTACAGGCAGCTCTCAAATCACAACAGAGAGAGGTAGGGGAGCTTTACCCTTTAAGGCAACTATAAACCCAGGTTTATATGACATTGTCCTGACACAGGATATGACATAGTACATGCAGCCCTCATATCACAGCAGGGAGAGGTAGGGAAGCAGGGGCATATATAATTATCATAATGGAAAACTTTCAGAAAATGAAAACAACAACACGCTGGGGTATTTTTGTGGTGAACAATATAAAGACAGTAGATGGACAAAAGCAATACTGAGAAACTGAGAGGGAAGCAATTGGAAAGGAATATCTGAGAGAAGATAAAATGACAGTTTTCATGTAGAGAAATGCTCCATAGAGGGCATATTGGGTAGCTTTTAGAGACTTGGGGGGGGAGGGGTGACTTGGGCTCAATCCTGGCTGTTTTTCTAATCCTTGAAACATCTCTCCTAAAGGGTCGAACGGCAGCGGTCTGGGATGTAAAGGACCCCACAGGTTTAGCAGATCAAAGCACTTGGAGTGAGTAAAAGGTTCTAAAAGCTCCCTTAAATGTCCTTCTGCATGAGGATCTAACCCTATTTAGGTAAGGATCCAAGGGAAGGCCCTGTATACTGGAACTACTTACACAGTGACCAACCTACCCTCTCTGGCTTTGTCGATACAGGGGCGGGGGAGGGGTAGAAGCAGGGATGGGATTAAGAAGTATTATTAGGTCAAAAACAAACAGTAAGACTGTAGAGGTGCTTTCTCATTACACAAAAAGGGACGAAGGAGGCCCAGGCTTGCTTCTGGACTTATAGTGACTCGTTATCTATGTTACCCAGCTACAAGGGCACCTTGGTATATTACTAACTCTGTTTTATTCTGTATGAAGTATTCTATTTGCTACCTTTCATTGCTGCATGATAAAATGTGTTGTGTCGCATAAGGTAATGAATTAATTCACCAGAAAGCAGTGCAAGATATCAATCAACTTATGACATATTTCTCATGTTACATGATGGTCAGTGTCACTACAAGACAATAATTATTAATGATGATGCCTATTATGGAGAACTGACATATATATGTGTGGTAAATTTAGTTTAATTGAAAGATGTATCTGCAGTCTACACTTGGTTATTAAGATTATTTCTCTTTAACCCTTCAATTTGTGATATGATTTGAAAAGTTGTTGCAGCTCCCCATACACCATGCCGGGGCACAAGGAAATTAGCATCGACGTTGTCACATCGGATGGAAAGTACATAAAACCAAAAAGTGATCCACTACAAGATAACATATCAAACACAGAAAGAAAACTTTTCAGATGGTTTTATACAGTGTCCTGTGAGAGCATGAGGGAGATAGGATTGAAGGGCAGAATTTCATTCATATCAATACTGGGTTATGACAAGGCCCGACAGATTGTGGAAATTGTACACAAAAGGCGGTTCTGTGATTGCTACAAAACCCTCCCTCATTTTGTCAACTTGTCAGTTCTCGGACAGTGACCCGACCAGCGACTATAAGGCTTATGGGTGTGTGCCTAAAAGCCCAGAAAAGGGGCACTTCACGGGGCAAATAATGTGTGCCTGAAGTTTGCGTTTAGCCTCATAAATCAGTAGTAGTATTGTATGTATCGGAACGGGACTATGGTTAACTACTGTTTATTACTCAATCGACATGCAGCCAATCAGAGGCCTCCATTTGGTCACGTGACCGGAAGTGACCTACTTAGGGGATTAGTGGTGACGTCACGTGACCTAGTTAGCCAATCAGAGGCTGCCATTTGGTCACGTGACCGGAAGTGACGTCATATGACCTACTTATGGACCGGAAGTGACGTCATATGACCTACTTAGGGGACCGGAAGTGACGTCATATGACCTAATTTAGGATCACGTGACCGGAAGTGACCTGATGAGTCACGTGACCGGAAGTGACGTCACATGACCTAATGGCCAACCGGAAGTGAGTGACCTCATTGAGGATCACGTGACCGGAAGAAGAAGAAGAAGAAGAAGAAGAAGAAGAAGAAGAAGAAGTGACGTCACGCGACTTAATGAAGAGATGAGCGTCTTTAAGGGGTCACACGCTTTAAAAGGTGATATATATATATATATTTTTTTTTTTTTTGGAGGAGGAGGAGGAGGAGGAGGAGGAGGAGCAGGATAAGGAGAGGAGGAGGAGGAGGAGGAGGAGAAGGAGGAGGAGGCGAGTCTCTTATTTTTTTCGGTAAACTAATAAAAAACACCACGATATAAGTTTTTTTTTACATTTTTATTGTTTTACGAGCGACTGGAAGTGACTTATTGAACTAGGTAGAAGCGTTCTTTAGAGTGTATAAGGGGGGAGGGGAGGGGAGGGTAGGGGAGGGGAGGGGAGGGGGGGAGGGGGGCCCCTTTAAGATGCATGGGGAGGGGGGCGCTTTTAGCATGCATGGGGCGGGTGGGGGGGAGGGGGGGAGGGGGGAGGGGGGCACTCTAGGGGGGTGGGGGGGCACTCTAAGGGGCGTTTGTCTCTTTTAAGAAAAAAGAAAAGAAAAGATTTTAATCGAGAGACACGCTTCTTCCTCTCGAGAGGAAGAAGCGTGTCTCTTCATTTTTTTTTTGTTTAGGAAGTGAGGGTCTTTAGGATCACGTGACTGGAAGCGACTTGATGAAGCATGTGACTAGAAGTGACGACGTCACATGCTTTAATGAGGCGATCAGCTGTGACTGGCGGCGGCGGCGGTGGCGGCGGCGGCGGTGCTGGTGGTGGTGGTAGTAGACATTACTGTGGTCAGAGGTGATATGGTTTTTTTCCAACAGAAATCAGAGCTTTTATACAGAGGGAGTTTAATCCTATTATCAACAGCACCCCAGCTGTCTAGCAGCCGCTCCGCTCCTTAAGAGCTTCTTAAGAGCTTAGATGACGAGGGGTATGTCATCGCCATCTGTGGAGGCCAGCTGAAAATGGTGTTTTTTCCTTATCCATAGCCTTACCTCCTACCCCCTACCTGAGGACGACTCTCTCCCCCTTTGGCATTCATTGTAACAAACGTCAGAGGTCAGGTGAAAATCGGATTTTCATGCACAGCCTTAGTCAGCTGTCACCCCTATTGAACTAGCCGGCCGCCGCCGGCCGGTCTACTCACCACGGCAGGAGGCGGTGATTTTTTTTGTATTACACTTAAGTCGCTCACCACATGCACACGACTCTACTCACAGACAGACACACCCGTCTTAGGGGGTCCTGCTTCACACCACACGCCTCCTGTAGTTTTTTGTATACACACTCTAAGCTCATGACTGCTTAATCCTTTATACAGCTAATGCGCGTTGAATTAGCACAGTCGGTACACCGCCCGCTCATGGCAGTCGATCTCTCAAAAAAGGGGGGAAAGAGATCCAGCTGAAAACGTCATGACTTATGTCTTTTGTTTCTCTTTGTGAATGTCCGCCGGTCAGCCGGCAGCAGCAACTGCTTAATCCTTTATACAGCTAACGCACGTTGAATTGCTGAACAAGGCAGTAAGTAGCTTAGCTCATGTCAGTCGATCTCTCAAAGGGGAGGGGGAAAGGGATCCAGCTGAAAACGTCATGCCTTATGTCTTTTTGTTTCTCTTTGTGAATGGCCGCCGGTCAGCCGGCGGCAGCTGAACAGAGCCGTAAGTAGCTTAGCTCTAGAAGCGAGAAGGAGTATATAAGGGGGCTGGAAACACCCATTCACTCACTCAGTCTTTTGCTGCTCTCTACAGTCACCACCATGAGCAAAACACAACAACTAGTGTCGTCCAAGGATCTAATCGAGTTCAAGAACAAGAAGAGTACGCAGAACGGTGATTGTTTAGCGTCAGCGTCTCCTCTTGCTACTGAAATTGAGACTACCGCCGCAACCGCTTCGTCTTATCACCCTCCCGCTGTAGCGAGCGCACGCAGCAGTAGTAGTGGTAGTAGTAGTCGTCGTGGTAGCGACGTTGTTACACTCGCGACAGTTGTTGCTGCTAAGCACGCTGCTGCTGCTACTGCTGCGCCTGCTGCGGCTGCTGGTGATCCTCGTGCTGCTAGTGCTGCTGCTGCTGCTGCTGCTGCTGCTGCGCCTGCTACTGCTGCGCCTGCTGAGGCTGCTGTGCCTGCTGCTGCTGTGCCTGCTACTGCTGCACCTGCTAGCGCTGCGCCTGCTGCTGCTGCTGCTGCTGCTACACCTCTTGCTGCGACTGCCGCTACTAGTACTGACACGCAGCACGTTGCACAGAACCTCTCCACCGCTACATCAACCGACGCCATCAACGCCGCTCGCGCTGAGACTTACAGCTATTCGGACACTCAGCCCCAGCAGCGCGTAGTAGGCATACATGCCCTAAAGCAACAGGGTGAGACAGAGAACGACGCTGACGACGAGGCGTACGAGGAACCCGAAGGGCTACGGGCGCACAGTCCGTTTTTCGACCTCATTTCCACTGGTAGTGCGTCCGGTCCGTGGCGACTGCCCTCACCACCACCTTACGATGTCGTGTGGTTGCCCTGTTCCGACAACGAGTCGTCGGATACCAGCGCAGACGCTGCTCCTGTTATTGGTTCTGCTGCAGTAGTACCTGTATCATCATACTTCAAAGCAGAGCCGTTAGGATACTTGTCAGACGCTATGCTACTGAAAATAAGTAGTAAGTTGCCGACATCAGATTACATATGGTTAGGTTCATACCTTGAAGTGAACTTGAAGGATATGGGATATCTCAGTTGTGAGACAAGTGTCATAACTCAAGCTAAAGAAATGTTCACTACTTGGTACCAGAAAAGTTGTACTACTAGGTGGAAGGACCTAGCCGCCGCCTTGGAAGAATCTTACCGTATAGACCTCATCAAATTCTCACGGGAGTACATGGACAAGCATGACATGTGGGATGGCTTAGAGAGTGGAGACATGGAGTGGAAAGTGCAGAAATATTTCTCTCTTTTAGCTGAGCTCTGCCCTAGAGACTGGAAGACCATAGGGATCTACTTAGGGTTGACTTCTCATGAAGTAGCTTTCATCTCTCAACCTGTGCCTTCTGACAGGACTGTGAAGAACCCTGTCTATGAAGTGCTGAGAGCTTGGAAGTACAACGAGACGTCTGAGCCTATGGCTCTGATGAAAGTGTTGCAAGACGACATGGGTCGCAGCGACGTCGCAATGTATGTTCAAGGGTTGTATGCAGCTGTACCCAAAGACATAAAAGTGAGCTGTGACACTCCAGTGTTGACCACTCTCGTCTGATCCCTGCAGTAAGATGGACATCTGTTGAATTCGATCCTAGACTACAGTCACCTTTCACTATGCTAATAGTATCGTGTGGTAAGAGGCGTCTAGTATTCGAAGTGATAAATAACGTTTATTTTTTTTTAATCATTGGTAAATAAGTGAAAAAACAAAAATAGAAAAACATGACGCAGGACGTTTGCGAAAAGTGTTTCAAAATTTTTAAAAGACCGTACAATCACGAGTGACCCGTAGAAAAATGAAGAACAATACCTAAGTTTTGCCCTCTATGCTGCGATGTCGATTGCTGAAAAGATCACCTGTCGACGCGAATCTCTGGACGAGGTGACTATCCCTCCACGTACATGCGCTGTACCGAACGGTGAGGAAACGTTCACGGCGAATTGGCCTGCAATACGAACGAGTGTCAGGATGCACGGGACTCGCGTGAGTGTAACAAACGTCAAACTACCAACCGGCGAGTTGAGTGACGCTGTAGATACTATGCGTCGCAATCCGCTTCACACAATGATAAAAGTGGGTTTCTCGGTAGGCTTACTCTTACAACACAGAGAAGACAAGAGCATACTGCGCTACTTTCACGTCTCCCAGACCAACGCAACTCTCATTACAACCGCTCCCTACTATAACTAATTCAGAAACTTTGGAAGAGCTCCTCTCATAGATGGAAAACACCGTCGCTTGCAAGGAAGTACGGAAACTTTGCGACGCTGACACCAAGCGGTGCGCTCTTTTTCCTACTAATTTTGAACATTTGCGTTTACATGGGACCGGGGGGTTTTCCCATAGGCGGTAGGAACAGTCAGGACGGTCGAGTTGGAAAGAGAAGCCGTGTGTTAGATTTTCCCAACAAGGACAACCTCTGCGTCTTCCGCCACATTTCCTTTCACTTATACAACACCAGCAAGCGCGCTTCAAATTTGTTACGTCAGTTCTGTCCCACTGCCACACGTGAAACTTTTCCTCCCGACGGACATTCCAGAATCTACCCTTACAACATTACCTTCGATTTCGAGGCTTTCTTCAGACCGTGCAGAGAACCGTCGACCGAACACGTGTCCCTGCTGTGGGATCACGTCCCTTTGTCGGCTAGCGTCGCATCCGACTTTCCGGGGTAGGAGGGGTCGGTGTACGTCAGAGAATCCGATGCAGATTCCGACCCCTTGTTAGACCGAGTTTAAAATCACATAAACGAGAACGCCAAAGTCATCGAGAAAGCTGTGCTAGAACTTTACCGACCAACGTTAGCGAAGTTACAGGTGGCGATAGGTGAAGCTCTCCTGCTGGAGGAAGCGACATTCACCCCTTCTCCAGGCGGCTTCGCTGCAGCTCACACCAGACAACCGTTAGTTCAACTGAAGAAGCGGCTTCTGAGATACATCCGTCAAGCTCCAGTCGTGGGCTTCAACACGGAGCGTTACGACTTGAACCTGATCAAAAATACGCCTTCACTCGTTCTTTGCCTCCGGAGACCGAAGAAACCAACAATTCAGCGTCATAAAGAGAAGCAATCAATACTTGACGGTTTACACACAGTTTTCTTGGACGTAGTAGTCAACTATTTGGCACTTGGTTACAGCTACGCGAATTATTTGCGAGCTTTCACCAGAAACGAAGAGAAAGGTTGCTTTCCATACGAATGGATGACGTATACCAAGAAACTGGTAAACAGAACCCTGCCACCGAGATCGGCTTTTGACAGCGAACTGACGGGCGTCAAAATGGCCGAAATCCGACTACGCCACATGTCAGAAAGTTTAGTACGACAAGAAGATGCAAACTATGAGAGATTACTTGATCCACTACAACAACAAAGACGTCAAACCTTTCATAGAAGCTTTTGAAAAAATCACGCTAATTTTTTCCAAGATCGCAGCATTGTCATGTTGAAAGACGAGATCTCTCTTGCCAGTTTGACTTTACAGGTCCTCTTCCAAAACCTATAAGCTGTGTTCACAACGTTCCCTCCGTTCGACGCCGTCCTCCACGCTCTGATCAAAGAAAATCTAGTCGGTGGTCCTTCCATCATCTTCCATAGATTTCACGAGAAGGAGTGTATAAGTGTCTTATAAGTCGGCAGAGGGTGAATACTAGTGAAAAGGGAAGGCAGGTGTGCAAGTAGCTTTTCTAACAGACACGTGTGTGAACTAAGCTGCTTAAGTCTAAACCCACCTGCGGTAGAAGCTCTGTACTGAGAGAGTCTTTTCAGCCGTTTAAGAGGCTTATCTAGGACAGGGTACATAAGGAGTGAAACGCCACTCTCACCCGTCACACTTTCTCCACCCGCCCTTCATCTTCGTAGCATCGTCCACTCTACGCTCGCTCAGCACGTTACGATGATTAGTTCTGCTATTTTCTTTATTTATGAAAGTGTTGACGCTACAGAGCATCGAAACCTTCTCGAAATGAGTCCAAGAAAGAAAAAGCAACTCCCACTTGAAGCAAGAAGAGAAACAGTGCCCTCTGATGCATGTGAGGTAAAGAAACATTGGAAGGACGTCACCAAGGAGCAATGGATAGAAGCATGCTTCAACTTCATCGGAACAGTAGTTTCATTTGGACAGAGGGAGAAGATTTTGTTAGAGCTATTTTTCTTAGCTCCGTATACTTGGCCTGACTGTGGTGAAATTCCTTCAAGTTTGTCAGTCTTCGCCATACAAGTTATCAACTCCTTGAAGGAGCTTCGATATATGCAAGGCACTCAGGAGGAGATTGTCAAGAAAATGACGGAATTCGAAACAGGCGAAGACACAATATGGTGCGAGGAGACGACATATGCGGACGATGATCTGGAGTCCATCATTTGTAGCCCGTTGGAACATTATGTTAAAGACTTTGAGGACATGCTAGACAGCACTGAGATGAACCCGAAAGAGAGATCCCTTACTGCACAGAAAGAGGCCAAAGCTGTGTTGGAAAAGCACAAGTTTGGTCAAGGATTCACTCTTCAAAGCAGCTGTGTGAGTGTGATAAAAAGTCTTGTGTTGAAACATTCAGACATGAAGTTTTCGCGTGCTGTCGACACACTTCCTTTGCCTGAACTGATGATGAACATGATCGACCCCATCGTACCAACACGTTTCGACTCTGCCAATTGTCCCATGTATAAAATGGTTTCAAGTTTTGCCCGTGGCCGATGGCTAAACGATCCACTGAAGTCAGAAAACCTCCTTGATTTAATCAACTGACTAAATGTATTTTCTCATACTAGTATTAGTAGCATTAGTAATAGCGGCTACTCAGTCTCGTGCAGCACAAGCAGCAGCATCTGTCAGCAGCATCCGTGACATCGTCAGCAGCAGCAGCAGCTGCACAAGCAGCACAAGCAGCCACATCTGTCAACAGTATCCGTGACATCGTCAGCAGCTGCAGCAGCTGCACGAGCAGCGCAAGCAGCACAAGCAGTAGCATCTGTCAGCGGAATCCGTGACAACGTCAGCAGCAGCAGCAGCTGCACGAGCAGCACAAGCAGCAGCATCTGTCAACAGCATCCTTGACAGCGTCAGCAACTACAGCAGCTGCAGCTGTCAGCAGCTGCAGCAGCTGCACGAGCTGCACAAGCAGCAGCAGCAGCAGCGGTAGTGTAGACCGCTAAATTCGAGATGACATCATGTCTGTTTCTTAGCATCGACATTCGACATGAGACCTAGTGACATTTGACATGAAGCTTGATAAACATAGTGACAGGTGACATGAGCAATTCTTAAAATCGCCATGAGATATGAGCATAATTAAGCGACATCGACATGTGCCATGGCTATTTTTTTTTAAGACAAACGCCGTAGTCTCCTCATCCAGACCTCCGCTAGTAGCGCTCTATAAGCGCAAGCTGTGGCTGTGAACCCCCTCCTCCCACCGTACACACGGGTAAATATCAGAGTCGGCCAATGTCCCCAATACTACTCTCATACAAGGGTCCGGCGCTGCTGGACTATAATAGATGGGTCAAGGACTATTCTACTGAGGGTCAGGCTACGCCGGACATTCAATAACAAGCTGGACTTTGGCAAATTTGCTTGAAAGTCTGGCCAGCAAGAGTCCAGCATACTCTCCCAAGAGTTCAGCATTGCCAGACTATGGCATGAGGTTTCCGCATGGTCAGACTTTCAAGCAAGTTTGCCAAAGTCCAGCTTGTTATTGAATGTCCGGCGTAGCCTGACCCTCACTAGAATAGCCCTTGACCCATCTATTATAGTCCAGCAGTGCCTGACCCTTGTCTGAGAGTAGAATTAGCGCTATTGGGTGCCTCTGATATTTGCCTCTGTGTAGTCAAACCTTGCCTGAGAGAGACATACTTCAGAAAGAAACGAAAGCGGATTCCGACATCGGTGTGTGACGATCACTTAGAGCTTTTCGTGAAGATAAAAACGGAAAAAAGTGCGAAAATGGTGTCCGCCGCCCGGCGGATGTTGTGAGAGACGTTACCTTCACGATCTGAGAACTTCGGGGCTTATGAAAGCGGCGTGAGAAGGTGACGGGATCCTAAGTCTCAACCCTAAGACTTACATTTGCTACGATCGAGTCAGCGGCACCGGTGAAAGAAAATCCCCAAAAAAAAGATGGCGTGCAAAAAGTGTACAGAAGTAACAAAACCCTAAAGAACCAGTCTTCTTCTTAGATGTTTTCGCAAACGAAAAACTCTCCTTGCGGTAAATAGAAATTTCAAAGTGGTACGAACCAAAAATGGACACTTACACCATAGAGAAAGATGACGTGCGCTACTTGTATTATAAGCGTCGCGTGCATTCTAACGGTGTGACAACGAGTCCTTTAAAAATATGAAAAAAAGTGTGTTATTGATTGATTGAGCGCATCTTTTCAAAAATAGCGTGTTTATTAGAATTGAAAAAAATAAAATAAAAAAAATAAATAAAATTATTGTTGTGTTTTATTTTCATACGTCTTCTTTTATTAGTAAGTAAAAAAAAAATTATAACAATTAACTAGCGTGTCCTCTTAAAGTGACACTTCCTCCGGTCGCTGCTGATCGCCTAATTAAGGCATGTGTCGTCGTCACTTCTAGTCACGTGACTCATCAGGTCACTTCCGGGCACGTGATCCTAAAGTCGATCACTTCCTAAACAAAAAAAATTAAGAGACACATTTCTTCATGACCCAACCAATCAGGGGTCTCCATTTGACCGGAAGTAGTCCCCTCATTTGCATAATGGGTCACTTCCGGTGTACCAGCCAATCAGAAGCCTCTAACTAAGTCAAGGTCACGTGACGTCACTTCCGGTATGCCCTTATATGGACATGTGAAGGTCACATGACGTCACTTCCGGTATGCCCTTATATGGGCGTGTGACGTCACTTCCAGTCAAATGGAAGCCTCTGATTGGCTGCGTCATGACCTTGACCTCTAACTAGGTCAAGGTCACGTGACGTCACTTCCGGTATGCCCTTATATGGGCATGTGACGTCACTTCCGGTCAAATGGAGGCTTCTGATTGGCTGCAGGTCGATTGAGTAATAAACAGTAGTTAAGCATAGTCCCGTTCCGATACATACTATACTACTATCAGTGAATATTAAACTGATTTTCACAATCAAACCAGTTCTGGAAAGCCTCGGCCATCTGGTTCATGAAGCATAAGCTGCAAGTAGCTTCTCTCCCTTTCTGACTGCTCCCATTTGCTGATGATTAAAGATAAGTGTGACCCGACCAGTGACTTTGGGGCTCATGGGTCTGTGCCAAAATGCTCAGAAAAGGATCATTTTGTTCAATACTAAGGGGTGACTTTCAATATCAATGTCTTTGGACAGTACTCTGTAGCGAGGGCTTTCTTATGATATCATATATCTGGGACAGTGCACAGTTTTGTCAGTATCCACTACACTCTTTACAAAATATTAGGCATGGCTTTCACAAAGTCTTTCAAAATGTACTTTCCAACACAAGCAGGAGAAAATGGAGATTTTCGTCATTTTTCAGTGAAATTTCACATTTTTTGGTGAGATTTCACATTTTTTGGTAACTATGCAACTTTGAACAGCTCTGCAGACCTTAATAATAGGAATATCAGTAAAAGGAAGAAAAGGGTCCTCGGAAATCACTCTAAGATCAGTCCCCACTCATTATATTCAATAAATATACACCATTTCTATCCCATAATGCTATTGAAACCAAAGGAAGCTAAAAAAAAAAGAACGTTTTTGTTCCATTTACATTCCACTGCAATAAAAATCAGAAAAAACTGAAATGATTTGATGGAGGCATTAAATACGGTCAAACCAATAAGCAATACACGTATCTCCAATACATTTAAGCCCAAATAATACATAATCATGGGCACAACTATAATAGGGTGGGGTGTGTCATTAAAGGGTTAATGAGTGCTCACTAAGTAGCAGAGAGGTTTCAAATAACAAATAATAAAATGTCTACAGTCCTGTTGATTGATCAATGTTCTTGGCCTCTTAAATCCGCTTGTGTGCTTGTCTCATTCCTATCTTGCTGGCTACCTGTATACTGATAACAAAAAATAGTGGTGTATAATTATTGTAACACTATCCTCTAGAGATACCCCTGCCTGTGGCTCAAGGATATGGATAACAACCTGATCAAGAAGAGATTTACATGATCCTGTCATAATACCTGCCTCCTTCCTTATACTACTTCCGTTGCCCACCTCATCCCCACCATGTAATACCCTGATTGAAACCCTAGCTCAGACGTTCCTGATGCATATTGATACCCACACCCTGCTCCTAATCCCACCAGATAGTAATAAATGTATCATTGAAGGAACCCCCTCAGGTAACAGACACATAATTATATGCTTAGGTTTTTGGTGAACTTAATTTGAAGTAGAAGTTAGTATGCAGGACACAATGGCAATTGCAGGCATGAGACACTACATAAAAACCCTCCAGTGCCATTCAGTCCTGTCTTTGTAGTAACATTTTTGTAATGAGCAATGGGTCTAACATTTAAACGAAACAGTGCTCTGACACACGAACTGCCAGTCCTGTATATATGATTAATCTATCCCCCGCTCTCTATTATCACTGTCTTAGCAATTCCATTTGAAGAAGAGCCATATTAATATCTAACAAGCCCCTTCAGCAGATGATGGATCACCTTAATGAATAAGTGATCATGTGAAACAAATAGCTTTCCTGCTCCTCCTGTTTCAGTGCGCCACAATCAATCATCCTTCATTATTAGATATCATCTGCTATCTTGGTGTCAAATCCTGTGGAAATCTTTGGGTGAGGGGAAAAGTGTACTGCCTGTCAAAGACCCTGACAAGGGAGGCCCTCCCTTATCCAAAACATTATGGGTTCCTCCAGACTTAGCTGAAAGCTCTTAGCAACATCAGTTTTAGACTGAGTATTAATCTTATAGTCATGAATCATTAATATGTCTTCCTTGTCTGTCTGTCTGCCTCCTTCACTCCCTTACTTGATTCCTTACTTCTGGCCTTCTCCTCTGTCTACTGGTGTCATTACCAAATATATATATATATATATATATATATATATATATATGTATATATATATATAATATATATATATATATATATATATATATATATATATATATATATATATATATATATATATATATATATATATATATATTGAATACGGCCATATTGTATTCAATGGAGGAATTGAATACGGCCTCCTACTGCTTAAGTATGGGAGATTTTGGATTTCCAATAAATAAATATAGATTATCCCTTCCCTCTCCCCTACCTTCTTCATTCGACTCATATTACCTTTACAACAAAGCCTTAAGCTGCATCTTTTCTGAATGTGAAGACCTTTTCTAAATGTGAAGACCTTTTCTGAATGTGTTTCTTAGACTTCAGTTATGTGCATCACTCTACTTTAGGTTGAGAAGCTTGTTCTAGTGGAGGGAACGCTTACAATAGTTTCTTTGTGCAGATGTCACTCTGTGTGAGGCATCTTACTCATCACTATAGTACCAACGAGGAAAATTGAGTTTGCGTCATCTGATCCGACCCTCCAGAAACGGTGCGTTACTGTAACTCACTTACCATTAAGACACAGCCTGATGCTTTAATTACCCATTATCCCCTCTTCAAAACCACCTTTCACCAGTCTCTCTTTGCTGGTTGCCTATGTTGAATATGCAGGAATTGTCTCTTCTTCTTTTTTTTTGGTGTTACTAATTATATAATCTAAACGCAGCCACCAAACAATCACTGTTATTATCAACCAATATTGAATAATACATGACAAACTGTCACAGTCAGGGCCATATCATGCTGTATGATAATGTAATACACAATACCACTAAGGTCCAAAAAAGGCATGTGTGCTAACAAGCTTATGGAATAGACCAACGTTAGAAATATGTTGATTTTGTGTAAAGAATCATGTGACCCTTGTGCACCCTTGCTATGTGTACTGCATTTAGGGATGTTATGACTCTGGAGAAGTGAGGAGAGTAGGTGCCAAGGTGTGTAGTAGTATGAATGTCAAGAAGGAGGAACAGGGGAGCCTCATAATTCAAGTATAGAGGGGTACATCGGACAACATTGAGATTGGTCAATGCGGGAAGGGAAAGTATCATAGAATTAACGTAGACAGGGGAGGGGTTGAAAGCAATAGCAGATTGTAAGATGATGAATGGTGAACTTGGGATGTGGGCCAGGGGCTGCAGAGAAGATTTCCTTGTCAGGTTATTTCTAGCCAACCATCAATTGTTAGGAAATCAATTTGGGAATATGGGTGAAGGAGAAGTTCTTAACACACATAAATTTGTTCAGTATGAAATTGATGTAGTGTAGCTGCAGAGACATCTCATACAGTTCAGGGTCATCTTCATCACCTTATGGCATTACTTTGGGAACTTTTCACTGAAGTGTTCAAGGAAGTAGTCCTTTGGTTCAACAAACAGCTCTTATATGGACTGATTCATCTGGTCTCTGTAATGGTCTGATGAAAAAGATAGTAAGAGAATAAACCGGATAATGAACTTAAATTTGTTATATTTATTCGCATAAGAAATATATGTATCAAGTTTCCTAGTTTGATTCATCATCATCAATTATTTTGCCATAATGAATTTTGATATGTGTCTTTGTGTATTGTTATATAACTGATAGAACTCTGTTGGATAGATCATTCAAGTCAGTTCTTAAATAAGTATATAATATCAGTAAAAAATTGGATTGCCTCGCACGATCCATTCAATATACTACACATCTAGCTTTATTATATACCATGCATCTGGCTGAGGTACCTCTCCCTTGGTGAGACACCTTTTTTATCACCCTTTTAACGAATGCCGATAGATTCATAGAATGTGTGCCGGTAAAGGGGACTTGGTGTATTAGGTTTGAAGCTCAGTATTTCTCAGAACTGCCTGGCTTGATCTAACTAATGTGAAGAGCGAAGGCTGAACTCATTAATAATTGGTAGTGACAATAATTGAGTCTCAGACTATCCATAAACAACATTTCTTCAACAAAGACGCATAATTCTCTGTTCTACAGACTGTTGGTCCCTGAAAGTGTCTTTATCTGTAGTTCACGTACATATTCCTTACACTCCTGTCAGAAACGAAGTAAAAATTGGTAAAATAATCACCTCTTGTCATAATTTGGAAATCAGTATAAACCTAATACAATTAGTACTTTCATCATGAGACAATGTTCTGAACCATAAACTTGCTCAGACAGACAGCATACACAGAGAGAAGAAGTAGGATCACTGTAACTCTCAAATGGGAGTCCAGCCCCAATCACTGAGGTAACTCTCCCCAGAACTCTAAAGTGACTCCCAATCATTAGGGAGTCTTAGAACAGAGTCATTATAGAGTTATTATAGAGTTATTTTAGAGTCCTGCTAATGTTAAGGAGTCACGTTAGAGTCCTGGGGAGAGTTACCTCAGTGATCATGTAGGGAGTCACAGTGATTCTACTTCTTTTCTGTGTGTAGGGAACCTAGCAGCAGCTTGCTCTCCCATCACATTGATTGTGAGCCTGATGAGTACAGTCTAATTAATTCTAGTCTAAATAATTCTGATGATTAGACCACCCAAAATAATAAAATGGTTTCTGCTTACCGCAAACATTATACAAATCAGGTTTTTAGGCTTGGAGAATGTAGATGGAGGATGTGTGATGCTGTGCAGGTAGAACTGGTGATCCATTCTCTTTAAGGTCGATCAGCTGATGATGTTAAGCATTACAATACCTTCTTACAGACTACCTCAAGATATAGTCATAGTGAGCTGTTCCTCTGCCATTGCCATCACTGTCCTTGTGCTTAGTAAGTTATATTTAGTTAAATACAATACAAAGGGAACTTCTCTTGGTCTCTTGGTTTCTTTCTCTACCTCTTTCTTTGTATCATCTGGTAGAAGTGCAGTTCCTGTCTTCTTACGTCTTGGCAACCAGCTCTCCCACCTTTCCTGTCACCCTCCTCCCCCCTCCATCCTCAATTGCATTTCCCCCACACTCATCTCATTCCCCACCACAGGCACAGTGGTCCAGATCTCAGTGATCAAAGTGGCCTGTGTGCGTGTGTGGCCATACTGATGAGGAGATGAAGAGGATACAGGAGGGAGGGGGGTATGTAAAAGGGGGTGTTAGGTGAGTGTGACAGATGTCCCTGTCTGTCCCTCTTCAGCACCCTATTCGTCTTCCCTAATTTCTCTCCAGTGTGACTGGTAGAACATCAGGCAGGTAACCATTAGTGGCTGTGGTACTATTCGGTCGATGCAAATCCTTTGTAAGGTTTGTTTTGTCACTTCTATAGCATAGAAAGAAAGTATTGCAATAATAGATTATCAAATATGAAGGATGGTATTGATACATGCCTACATAAATACAAGATATGCTTCCTGTCTTGATGGCACTCTCTTTCTGTCTAGAGTAAAAAAAATCCATTGAAGAGTTTGGATGCAAAACTACATATTTTCATCCCAGAACTGAAGCATTTAGTCTTTTTTGTACACACACCCTGGGGTCAATCATTATACTTTGGTAACAGGATGTATACTGAGTATGTCCTAATGATATGAAAAATAGTAAATCTTGGAAAAATAGTTTGAGGATTATACTTCACTCTTCCTAATCTTGATTTTTGTCAGATTTCCCCCCCTATGTTTAGAATGGCGCTTGTGTCGTTTCTCATCCAAAGTCTTCATTTCTTCCTTTTTCTATTTCATCATACCTCCCTTATCTTTCTCTTATTCATCTGTCTCATTCTACTCTATGGTCTACATCCGCAGGATGGGATCAATGTACATCCAAATCCCAAAGGTATCAAATCTAGACGATGATATATAGAATCCTATCATTCTGGAAATAATACTGCTAAAATGAGTATAACACGGTATAGATTCATGTTATAGCTGTTATGATATACTGGAGATACATGGATAAGTATTGCCTGGAAGAGCCTCACGCATATGTAAAAGGCTAAGTGTATAGATACAAGATTGCTCAAATATATAAATATTTAAGTGGGAAGAAAATCAAGAAAAATCAATGTTTCAATTACTTATGTTAAGTGTTGGTATAGCTAGTGTTCCTATAGCTATATGGGTAGAATTCATAATATATTAAAGGAAGGGATTTCATCTTCTTAAAGACAGAAAGTTATTATCTGACAATAAATCCCTACATAAAAATAATTTAGTCTGCCAGCCTAATCAAGCAGGCTTTATGGGATTAAATAGGGATTTATACAGAGCCTCGAGATAATCCCACCCTTCCTGCCTCCTCCCCTTAAGAAGACATTCATAAAGATTTACAACAAAGGTAGTTAATCACGTTAATTGGTTTCTGTTCTGAACAGTGCTCAGTGGCAGGTTTTTAAAGGATGTAGGTTCCTTCCTACAGTGTATTCATCTATAGGCCTATATACAGACTATATATAGTTTGTATATAGGCCTGTAGATGGATAGGTACAAGCCTTGATACCAAACCAATATAGGATGCAATCTTTTCTTCAGACTCCAACCCTAGCACCCACATATATTTCTGACAGGGTACAATTTGATAATTTAATAAACTGTACTCGTGTATTAACATAATGGATTATGCAAATGCATTACTTCAACAGTAGTCATTTATATGGGTCAACATCACTGTTTGTAAACAGCTCATCATTCCCATTAAATGAAACAGAATACCAATATTGCCTGAAGGCACTGTCAGTTAAAACCTGGTTGCTGTCATACCATGGTGGACATGTGACAGCTAGGCAATGGGCTCGATGTCATTATTTAGAAAGTTAAATTCCCCAAGCTTACTGTCAATGTGACAGGGTCTTAACCAATGTGAGCACAACCTGTCCCATGGACCAGCTTGGGAATATTTATAGATCACAGGGAGCAGCTAAGCTGATAATATTCCACGAAGTATTTTACCAGACTGTCATCATTTCCTGTTTCAAGTGGAGTGCCATTAAGACAGGGCTTTCTTTGTCAGCCCTAAATGATGCATCATGTGTGGTGCAATTTTATTTTATTATGATGGATATATCTGAATGGCCTATCAAATGATAGACTTAAAGAACAGTTCTAGAAGCCTTCCTCACATGAATAGTTCAGTCTGCTGTGAGAGATTGATTAGATTTCTATTTGAGTAAGGATAGAAGACATTTCAGGTATAATGAATTTAGACGAGGTCTATGACATTCTATGTTAGGCAAGGGTAGCCACCATTTATGCAATTAAGTCTTTTCAGGATATCTCATATTATTTTTGTTAACTGGAATCAGATGAGCCCTAAACAATTCAATACATTATTCACAGTCACAGAAGATTCCTTATCTGGCTCCCATGATCTACCAAAAGTTAGTCAGCAGAATCAACAGGCAGAACACCCTGCGGCGCATAGCGGAGCTGGTTGTGTTTGGCCAAAAGTATTGAGAGTGACAGGAGCTGTCAGTTTCCCATAACAGGTTAGGTTCATGAGGTACAGCCCTCTGAAATCACCTAATGTAGTATGGCAGACATGCTTGTTAGCATTGTGTGTGTTAGTTTGAGTCTCAGATCTCTCATTGCCTCAAGGTATGCTTTGTACATAGCTCTGGTCTTTATTGTATCTTGTCATAAAAGGAAAGGCCCCCTCTCATCAACTATAGCATGGTATCATTTCAGTATTATTGATTAACAAAAATATATACTTGATAGTTGTCCCCTCTTGCAAAAGCTAATATTCTAATAGCTATTAATAGCCAATATGAGTTCTCAAAATATCAGCTAAGGCCCATTCTGTTAACATCATTGTCCCTGACATCACCCCAATAAACACCATCAACACTCATATATGTTTATAATGTAGCAATCGTATCGATAAGATACATGTAGATTTTTGTAGGTTTGCCCAACTAGTCTTTAAGATATCTGGTAATGACAAGGTACCAAGTCACATAGTGACAGCATAATTAGAGTCTCATTCTAGATGGTCTACTAATCATAGTCACCAAGGTTTCACAGGTACATTTCTATTACATCAGGGTTTCCTAGTATGATGGTTAAATGGCAGATTCTAAGTCTAGTGTAAATGATAACGGGTATCTATAGGAGAGAAGGTGCAGACCATAAACAGGATGCTTTACAATAATTTCACAGAACAAAAAAGGGAAGAAGGCCATCACTAATCTGATAGACTGTATAATGTACAGTACGTGTACTCAGGCTGCATACTCTACATAGCAGAGTACATGGTATGGAGACCATTATTAGATCCTAATGTAGCCAAGACAACTTGCCTTTTAAGTCATGCCGAGAAAGTGTGGCCATGGGGTGGGATTTAGGGATGTCAAGTGAACAGTTCCCCAGCCCTAGGCTGTATGGGAGGAAGTCCATGGAGAGCTGATGACATTGTTACTGATATTCTAGTAGTCACAGGTGGAATCAAGATAAAGGCTTTTATTTTTACCTGAGAATACAAAGACATCAGGTGGCTTTAGCAAGGGGTTGACATTCAAGACAGCTACCCCTACATAATTTTTCTTCCTTTCTTCTTGTCAGGGACACTAATTATAGTCTACAGGGATACAGTATCCATGCAGTACAATATGGATAAACAGCAATGGCACAAAATCAATTAAACACAATATTTGTAGCAACAGTACACATATAAAAGTAAAGGTGTCCACTGTGTCTCCTACATGGCTCTGGTAAAATAGAGAGTCAAACAGCTAGTTACTCTGCTTATATGAAGGGTCAACTTGAGTTGACTCTCTGATATTTTCTAAACTGATAATTATTATACTTGCACAATCAGGTCTCCTAATCTCAGGGTATGGTGCTGATATGAGGGAGGGGTGACATTAAAGTCATCAAAGCTTTTGAAATTCTTTCAAAATCAGACTTTGACGGCACAATCACTGAATACCATAATCATAATTCTATCTTCATTAATATACACATATAGACAGAGTCTGAATGGCCATGATGATTCTATGGTTTTATTTTTGTTGTTTGCAATTTGCCAAAATAAGTAGCGCTTAAGTATGCGAGATAACATACCGGTGAAGCTACCCCTTGCCCTCCTGACATCCCTATCTGCAGTAGAACCACTAAACCACAGGCCCTAAGTGGATGAACTCATTCTCTGGCTTGTCCCACACATAATTCAGCTGGTCCTTTACCACTACAGATTGGGGTGAGGAGGCCATTAGCAGCCACTTCTACTAATTAACCTTGCCTTAATTAATAATTTAAAATCAGCTTTGTAATACAACCACCTGACCCTACCAGGGCACCTAACCCATCCAGCCTTACTATGTTTCTATTAATCATGTGTGTGTGTCCCTTTCATAATTATATTCTGTTAAATAGTTTTTCTCCCAATACAACACAGGACAGAGAGGCTAAATCAAATACTGAGACATGATCTATAAAAAGGAAGTCTGAGACATATATAAACTGCATATTTTATCTATATCCATAAACCATTGTATAATCCATTCTACCATGTGGGCTCACCACCCCAAGATGTGTGTTTGCCTTTGTGTTTGGGAATGAAGGTGACAGAAGGGTTAAGGACTCTCAGCACCCATATTGCACTAAAACGGTTTTGAGGGTTTAATTCCAATTACATGTGTTACATCTCTACATATTATACATTATTTGAACCATCTATAATACTTTTATCAAATTCCTTCCATTATTTGGAATTTTTGTCACTGTGGAACGTGAATGGAACAAAAACGTTCCTTTTTATCTTCTTTTGATTTCAACATCATTATGGGATGGAAAATGGACATAATACTTAGGTTTAACTATTCTAAACTGATATTGATGTCAATACCTGGGGTCCTTTTTTTTTCTTTTCTTGATATTCCAATTATTAAGGCCTACAGAGCTCTTCAAAGTTGCATAGTTACTAAAAAATGGTAAAAATGGCTATTTACTCCTATTATCACCCACTTTTTAGCTAACTATGCAACTTTGAAGAGCTCTGTAGGCCTTAATAATTGGAATATCAGGAAAAGAAAAAAAAGGACCCCAGGTATAAACATGAATTGTAGTTTTCAATTTAGAAATCCAAGAATTTTGTCTATTTTCCATCCCATAATGCTGTTGGAAAAAAAAGAGGCTGAAAATGGAACGTTTTTGTTCCATCCACATTCCATGGCTACTAAAATGATAAATAATTGAAGGAATTTGATCTATTATAGATGGTTCAATTGGTGTATAATATGTACAGGTTTAACACATTTCCTTGGAAGTATACCCCCCAAACTGTTTTAGTGCAATTTGGGTGCTGAGAGTCCTTAATAGAAGATGACAATCAAAACAATTCTTTGATATATACAACATGGCATTCTCTACCATAAAGGATTTAAGATTCTCTATGTTAGTTCACTTTTGAGCCTACTCCTCTGCCACCCACGACTCCCATTTTACCCATTCAAGCGGAAATCTAATCCTGTTTTAGGGACAGCAAAATCTGGTTGTTGGTAAGCTTTTATTGCTTTGCATTCTGATTAATAGTTCCCTTGGTTGAATTCTGGTTTTACTTCATGACATGCATCCATAACCAAAATATATATGGGTGGGGGTCCAGAAAATGTCCATTTCCAGTGAAAAACAATAATATTTCTGAATTGCCCAAATGTTGTAGCAGATTTGTCTATATATAAAGGAGGCAATGAACCATCACATTCCCAAATTTTGTGATACTAGGATTCTTACTTTTTTTTCTATGTAAGTTTGAAAAATACAATTACTAATGAAACAAAATTGTGTTACGTTCACCAGATATTATCATAATCATGAGAATAGTGAAAAGATATGATGACATATTTTATTAGTTATGAGCTTGATTCACTGAATTAGGGCAAAAATGTGTCATTTCCTACCATATAACAGGGTGCTGTACACTTTTTCTCTATTTTTAATTCCCCATTGTGATAGTTTTATAGCTAGAGTCAATTGAGGGCCAGTTGGTTTCTGTCTGAATCGAACCTATAATCTTTTTAAATAGGGAAAAGTACTAACATGGAAGAGTATTAAACTAGCTGTGAAACCCAGATGAAAGTATACAAAGTGCTCTAACATATCTGAAGATATTTTGTATTTTCTGCCATTCTATTGTGTTTATTTTACTATTCAGAGGTGTTCAGTGGGATCTAGTGAACGTAACATAGCAGAAAAATAGAGGAATTATGATGAAATATTAGTCATTAATAGCATTGTTTTCAGTTGGTTGTGGTATAATACCTATGCAAAATAAATCACAGCATGTCCCAGATATTTAATATAAGAAAAATAAGACAATTAGACCAAAATTCGGTTGTTTTCAATATATCTGGTGAACGTAACATCTAGTGAACGTAACACAAAAATTGAATAGTTTCTAGAATGAAATACGTTTATGATAAAATGATGGAAACAGGTCAGTGTCATTTGTAATGCTCAGATATACTTGGACAATTTGTGTTACGGCTATATTTTAATCATTTATGCATATTTCTGACTTTTTCATATATCTGGTGAACGTAACATTTCTTAAAATAAAGGACATGTTGTTTTGATAGTTCTTAATATTACATAAATCATTGATTCATCCACATACATCCTTGCTGATAGGTTTGTCAAACAGACATACATGGGGCCTATCAAAAGAAATTAACAAAAAAGGACATATTTTCATGACAATTTACTGTCTCCGTGGAACCAAACATAATTCTAGTGAACGTAACATAATTCTAGTGAACGTAACACAATTCTAGTGAACGTAACATAATTCTAGTGAACGTAACATAAATTGATATCTTAATTTACAAAGACAAAGACATTGCACCGAGTTAAGATTCTTATTGTATATGGTGCATTTACTATGTAGGCACCACATGGATATTTCCCTTCCTCCTTAGAGGACATTTAGGCTGATATTATTCAAAATGTTTAAATAAATCTAGTGAACGTAACATCAATCTAGTGAACGTAACATCCAGTGAAAACAATGATTTTTGCTTGTTAAATGTAAAATAGAAAAAATCTATCGATATGGGAGTGTAGAGCTCACACATACGCTTATCCAATGCAGGTAATATGTAATTTTATGCAGGATTTGTATAATTAATTACCTTTTCAAGAAATTTGGCTTAAACAGGTCATTTTTAATTCCTTCTTTGGGCTCTAATTTCACCAAGAAAATGATCAATTGTCTTATTTTTTATCATTCTGCCCAAGAGTATAGGTGTCCGGGATATGCCTAATGGCACAAAACATCCATCTAGTGTAATATTTTTCCAAAAAATTCAAGTGTTTAAAAAGATATATGAGATTATGAGAATAATTGCTATTTTTGTAATTTAAACAAATATTAGAAAAAAAAAATTTAAATATTGAAATAAATGGTGTTATGAAGAAGTATCATTTGTATGCAACACATATGAAGCAAAAAGTGTAAATCTAATATCATTTGGAGAAAATTTCCGTTAAAATCAGATTTTTTCCAGGGGACATCGATTTTTGGTCATTTTTTCCCTGAAAAGTAGCTAAAATCTGAAAAAATCATGAAATTATAATTAATATGCATATTTTTCCTATTAGTACTCATTGGGCTTATTGCAATTATGTAGTTATCCCAATACATTCTCTTCATTTAAAATGATTATTTTTAAAAAATAACTCAATTTGTGAAAAGGACATTTTCTGGACCCCCACCCATATAGAATACGAGATGTGTAAAAAGAAGGATAAATAGACAAATGCAATGCCTATTGATACAGTATTTGCAGTATTTTACGACTGGGACTGTATTGCAAGAAGCCACAAGATCATGATATAAATGTTGGATATAGATGTATGAACATACATAGATTCACTTCCATATCTATGTATTATGTAGTGAAAGGGCAGTTTTTAAAATCTGGCAAACCTAGTGCCATTTGATCTTAAGCTACCCTTAATTCGCTACCCTTCCTCCTAGCTTTATCTCAACCAAAGCCTGTTACTCTTTGTCTAACTTGGTGCTACCTCCCAGCCCTTAACAGTAAGCCCTGTACTGCCTGATATGAATCCACCTTTATCAATGCTGACTATGTAAATAGGTTGTACAGGGAAATACATCTGTGATAACTCCTGTTCTTTGATCCTTGCATACTGCTTTGCACATAGTTATAGCTCAGCCAGCTAATGGATTAATTTCATTAGTAAGCCTACAGTAAAGTCTCTTCTCCCTACACTAATACCTTCCGAAATAGAAAATTCACAGTTCTGTATAATTATCAGGCTTTCTGGACTATCAGATGGAATTTTAGATATTGCAAGACAGAATGCCATCAGTATTGGATCAGGACTACTAAACACCACTGCTCATGTAGTTTCCACAATACTGTAACTATTAATGCAAGTTTACTCACCCACCTCTCTATTTGGGTGAGGATCTAAGGGATCGTCCTGTATGCTAGGACTACTTACACAGTGAACCTCCTAAACTTTCAGGCTTTGTAGACACAGGGGGAGTACAGCGGGGGATAGGATTAAGAAGTGCTATCAGATTAAAAACAAACAGTACAACAAAAAAAGTGCTTTAAAGTCACACAAAAAAGGACAAAGGATGCCCAGGATTGCTTCTGCTCTCAATCAGGACTATTTATCTTTGAAATCCAGTTACTAAAGCCCTTGCCAGCTTCTATGCTACCAATTTGATAGCAGGCTGCCATACAACTGCCATACAGTAAAAGATAGTGTAAGTGTTTTAGTTACCTCTTTCATGTATAGGGCGAAAATACACAGTAGCACATTACATTAACCATCCGATTTTCAAGCACTTCAAAAAAGTGAAGTTGATTAACGGTTTTCCTTAAGCAGCTTGAGGCAACTTTAAGCAAATATGTGATGTTCAAATTCAAGGGAAAAACTTTTTTCAATTAAAAAAATCCACCTTTAAAAAAGATGGAAATTAAAGTTGCATAAAGTTGCTTCAAGCAGCAGAAAAAAAAACATTGACCAATTTGCTCAAATTTTCTTAAATCTGATTATATCTAATCCATACATGCTGGAATGAACATAACAACAACCCGTAAACGATGAAGGGCCTTCAGGGAAATGAATTGACATTGTTGCATTAGATGGAAAGTACATGAAATGAACATCTCCCTGCCAGTGGCTGACAGATATGGAAGAAGAGATTTATATAATCCTTTCATAATACATCCCTCCTACTTATTCTACTCTTCTTACCCTCCTACCTCATCGCCACCATGTTACCCACTTGTTTGAAACCGTTGCTATGACATGCCTGCAACATATTAATACCCTTATCCTGTACCTTATCCTACCACCTATAAGTAAACATGTCCTCAGGTAACGTAGAAATGACTATGCGTAGGTGTTTGTTAAACTGCTTGGTCATTTAGACTTGATTAAAGCAAGCATAAGGCACTACTCAAAAACTATTCATTGCTCGTCAGTCCTAACACTGTAGTTATTTATTTGCATTGAGAAACAAGAAATACCAGTGCCACAAAACACCACCTACCTGTCCTGTATATATATGAGATAATCAGCAGATAATGAATCGCTATTTTGACTAAGCAATGTGAAAAATGAACCTCTGTTCTGGATATTGTATCATAAAATCGTTCCCCTTCCCTAGCCCTGGATACTCATAGCAACTTGAGCTCTACACTGATATGTTCTCTTATGACCATAAATAACTTTCCTGTCTTTCAATATTTCATCACCTTCAGTGTCTGTCTTCCTTCTTCCGTCCCTAACTTGATTCTTACTTCTGCCGTCTCTCCTGTCCACTTGCCTTATCACTGTAAATCTACTAATCTGCTCCCCTTTCTCTCTCTCCAAAGCCTTTTTGTCTCCATTCTTATAAGCTGCACAACTATATAACATAATGGCATAGCATCTGCTTGACATTTTACAGCAGTTTCTGAAAGTGAAGACTTTTTCCTAATCTGAAGACCTTATTTTTTTCTATCATATATAACAAACATATATAGTTGCCTAGTTTGATTCATCATCAATCGTTTTGCCACAAAGAGGTTTGATATTTTCTTGGGTATTGTTATATTATTTAACAGCACCGTTCATGATCTTCTTCTATGATAGATTATTCAAGTTGATGGCTGAATGGGTATATATCTATGAAATATACATCACTTTCATTGAAATTTTAAGTCTTCCTTGGTTTGACACCTTCCATCACCTTATGATGGTGGATTCATAGAGGTTATGGCTGTATGAGTCTTATGGCTGTATGAGTCTTATGGTGTGATATCTAAACGTATAGATAGATGCTGACCTTCAAAATGTCAATGAAATTATTTTAAAAATCACAAGAAAGACGCAGACTGTTCGTCCCTGCAAGGTTTCTAAAACTCCCTGCCAGTGTAGTATATGGTGTATTGCACTGTAGTGTATATGTACTTCACAGTCCTGGTATGAGAAAGGATATGGAAGGAATAAAGTAAGAATTAGTCAAGCCATTATTACCTCTAATCAGAATTTGAAAATCAGTATTTAATATTTCCATCTATAGACTGGGACTGTTCTATTCTTTCTCTGTGACACATCAGTACATGAAATACACCTTAGTAGTCGATGACATAACATGCAAGGCACCAATATTAGCCAATAGTAGCACTAATTATTTCAACGGGAAGAGAAACAAAAGTTCTGCATTGGTGGGAATTTAACATTAACCACAAATACATTGTAATTCTCTACTGGTGGCAATTCAAGGAAAATGCAATGACCTCTATATGGCTAAAAGAATATAGCTAGATAATGTTCAAAAGCATAAACCTGCTCACATAGACCACACAAGGAACCCACTAGCAGCTTGCTCTCCCACCACATACCTAGTGAGCGTGATGAGCATATTCTTGTTAAAGGGGCATTCTCACCACTCACACTTAACCACATAATAGACTAGAACAATACCAGAACTGTGAGTACTTGGTGATTATGCCACTTGATTAGAATAGTGATGATGAGCAGGTCTGGGCTTGATGAATGTAGACAGAAGATGTGTGAGGAAGTGCAGTTAGGACTGGCGCGCCATTCTTTTTGTTAGGGCTGATCAGCTCATGCTGTTGAATACAATACCTACTGGCAGAGTACCTCAAGATATATTCACAGTAGGCAGTTCCTCTGCTTTTGCCATTGCTGTCCTTGCACTTTGTAAGTTATATTTTGTTAAGTACAATACAAAGGCATCTTCTCTTGGTCTGTGTTTCTTTCTCTTTCTTCATATGTTCTGGTAGAAGTGCTGTTCCTGTCTTATTGACCCTCCCCCCTTGACGGCTGACCTTCCTCCTTCCGCCACCCCCAGTCGCTTTCCTACCACACTCATCTCATTTCCAACCACAGGCACAGTGGTCCAGATCTCAGTGATGAAAGTGGCCTGTGTGCGTGTGTGGAAACCTTGATAAGGAGATAAAGAGGATACAGGAGGGAGGGGGTATGTAAAAGGGGGTGTTAGGTGTGTGTGACAGATGTCCCTGTCTGTCCCCCTTCAGCACCCTATTCGTATTATTGGGTTGGTGCAAACATTTTGTGAGGTTGCTTCTAAAGCATAGAAAGAGGGTATTGTAATAGGAGGGATGGTATTGATGCATCCCTACATTATCAACATGGCATAGTCTCAAATGCTTTATAGGGCCTAGACTTCTATACATGTGGGGTACTACAGACACAGATATGCATCCTGTCCTGATAGCCCTCTCTTTGTGTCTAGAGTCATAAAACTCCTTTGCCTCCCTTTCTATTTCATCATACCTCCTTCATCTTTAAGAAAAAATATTAATATTTTGTATTCAACCGATTTTCATCAGTCTCTCTCTTGTTGTACTACTTTATGCTCTGTATATCATCCTGGTTTACATTGTTTTCCTCTTAATAGGATGGGATCCATGGTACATCCAACACCCAAACTCTAGATGATGATTGTCTTCAATCTTATCATTCTGAAAATAATACTGCCAACATGAATATAAGACAGTATAGCTTCATGAGTCTCATGTAATAACTGCTATAATGCTGAAGAAGCTGGGACAAGCACTGCCTGATAACAAGTTATAAATCTGTATAAGCTATATATATATATATAGATAAAAAGATTGATGATTCATATAAACATGCAGATGAAAAAAGAAATCAAATGTTTTGATTACTTTTATTTAGTGTTGGTATAACTATTGTTCCTACAGCTATATGGATAGCATCTATTGTATACTGAAGGAAGGGACTTTATCCTCTTTACAACAGGCTTTATGGGATTAAATTGGGATTCATACAGAGCCTGGAGATAATCCCACCCCTTCCTACATCCCTCCTTAAACAGACATTCATATGGTTCTACTACAACATAAAATAATTACCTTAACTGTTTTCTATCCTTGATAGTGCTCAGTGGCTGGTGGTGTTAGGATGTAGGTTATACCCTCCAGTGTAGCCATCTCTAGGTCTATACACATGCCATGCTTAATTGAAACAAGTTTTAATACCATGTCAGATGCAAGTTTATACTTAGACTCCAACCTGAACACCCACATGTGTTTGTGCCAGGGTACAACTTAAAAATTGGGATAAACTTTGACAATAATGTATTCACTGAGACATAATCCATTTGTGGAAATACATTACTTCAAATGTCATGAATATAGGTTAAGTGCTCATAGGTTAGTTTGTAAACACCTCATCATTCATATCCCATGAAACAGATTACCCATATTGCCTGAAGGCACTGACAGTGGAAAAAAGTTAAAACCTGGTTGCTGTAATACCAATACCACAGTGGACATGTGACAGCTAGGCAATGCATTCCTTGTCATTATTTAGAAAAATAAATTCCCTAAGCTGACTGTCAATGTGACAGGGTCTTAACCATTGAGCATACAACCACTGACATGGACCAGCTCATTAGTATTGATAGATCAGCCCATGGAGAACAGCTCAGGTGATACACGTCCAATTAGGTATTTTACCACAATGTCATCAGTTCATGCTTCATGTGGAGAACCATCAAGTCAGGGTCCTAAGTCAAGTCCTAAATTGTCTATAGATCTGGTGTGGTGCTATTGGATTTTGTTATAAAGATACATGAAAAGGTCATCAAATGATTACTTCCAAGATCACATCCACATTGCATAGGTAGTTCACTTCAGTGTTAAACTTAAAGGTTGATAAGGTCCGTTTCAGTCTGGTCGCGTGATTAACCATATTCTTGGTATGATGATTTTAGAGGTAGTCTATGCCAACCTATGTAGGTAATGTGTAATTTTCCAGAAACCCTTCATACTGTGTTCATTGCAATCAAACTGAGGCATAAAGATATACAATTCACATTAACACAATATTAGAACAACTAATATTCGACTACTCTCTACCTTAATATCAAAGGATATTCATAAACAGTCCAACACACTCTTTGGGGTTTGAACGCTTCTACCTGTAGTTAAATAAACCCATATCTTGATATTGTTCCTAAAATGGCACTCAGTTTTCTTGATCTACTTAGATTTCATGTCATAAGCAGAGTCAGCAGGCACAACACCCTGTGGCATACAGCTGAGCTGGTGGTGTTTGGCCTAATGCATTGAGAGTGGCAGGAGCTGTCAGTGTTCCATCACAGGTTAGGTTCATGAGGTACAGCCCTCAAGAATCATTTAATGCAGCATGCAGCGATGTGTGTGTTAGTTTGGGTATCTGGTCTCTCAGTGCCTCAAGGTATGCTCTGCACCTAGCACCAGTCCTAATTGTATCTTATCAGATTGCTTGCCATATAACTGGAATCTGCAGTATCATCTGGTTATGACAAAGTACCAAATGGTATAATGACAATACATGAGAGGCTTATACTAGATACTTTCCACAAAGACATTTCTTTGACATTATGGCTTCCTAGTGTGATCCTTAAATGCCTGATGTTAAGTCTAGTGTAAGTGATAACGGGTATCTATTGGATACATTGTGCCAACCATAAACAGGATCCATTACAGTAATTTGATTAACAGAATAAAACAGGGAGGAGGACCATCACTAATCTGATAATGTGATCTGAGCTCCTATGGCTTTAAAATAATGTGTGCCTCTTTTTATTCTCTCCCATTATTCAGGGTAGACCACTGTCCTTATTTCAATGATCAATATTGAAGATGGAAATGATGAGAGTTATTCTTTTCATGCTGAGATGAATCAACTATTTTTTTGATATGCAACATTCTGATATCAAAATTCACAAAAGCAATAAAGCTAGCATTCTAGCATATCACATTGTTTCATACCCCACATATTTTTTGTTGAGATACATGCAAAATTGATAAAGAAATGATACTCTGAATTGTGGACAATCAGCAAAAAAAAAATATGACCCTGAAATGTACTCTCATTTATTCAGACTTTATAGAAGACACCCTACTCTGACTGGTCATGCAGGATGAGAATGCTCCTCCGTGCAGGCTGAGCACAATGTGCTCGAATTTGTAATGGAACATTGTAGTTTGTTACATTATAAATTTGTAATGGAACATGTAGCATGCTCCATTACAAATTTGAACATGCTGTTCTTATGCTTGAGGTAACGATGGGGCCAATTAAAGTGCATCGAGTCATGTGATGACTGTATGAGTAGCTCAAGGCACTAAAGGTCTAATGTAACTATATCCCTTTTTATGCCCTATAATGTCTATATTGCTCTAAATTTGGAGATACTCATTGCTGTAATTCTTACAAAATGTCATGTTATTTTGCATTTATCATTTTTCCCTTTTACATCTCCCATTATACTGACCATCATTTCCATTCACACTTTTTAATGTTTCCATATAATTATTTCCTCAAAGAGCACGGCCAATCTATCTATTTTGCCTCCCAGCCTGCCATTACCCATCGCAGTCTCAGTGTAGCCTATGACGTATTGTTATCAGTGTTCCTGTGGGGCCTGATGCTAATTTTCCCTGGAGGTTTACACAGAGGAACACATATCAGCTTTTATTACATCGAAATTTATTTAGGTAATAAACATACATTGGGCTTAATAAAACAGAACCCACAGTTGGTAAATGGTGAATAGTGTGTTGAATTACCTGTCTGCTGCAAGGATTGAATAAATAAAGCTGCTACCATACACAATACGGGACATAAAATCTTACCTACAAGAGTTGATGCTGGAGGGAAGGAGTGCCTGTTATTATTCTGTAAGTTGCTTATGGCATCTTCTTTTTTTTAATGTTTGGGGAACGCATATTGAACATATGTACCTTAGATAAAAGATGATTTTGTTCAGCATTTTATCAGAATTGACAGATTTTGTAATGTTCATAATATCATTTTGCTTGTTTTAGTTCATTAGCTTACATTAGTCTATTTCCTAAACTTCTACTGTGTGATGGGTTATATCATTTTACATGTTAAACATCTTTACACTTAACATGATATACCTAAATAGAATTTGGCTGAAAAGGTTAATGTATATAATAACTCATTAACGTAGTAACTAGTTGGCCAATTTCATCATCTCCTTCCCTAAATAAACTGTTTTTATTCAGGCTGGTCAGAGATGACACCCAGTCAGAGATGGCACCCGGTCAGAGAGGTTGACATTGGCCCAAGTTCGTGAGACACAGCCAACAGTCTCTAGCAATAATGTAGTACATCATAATAGACTCCCTAAGTGAGCCTGATGGGTGAGAGCTAGGAGTAAGCTTGCCTACCTCAGCTCCCTATCAGGCCCTAATTGCCTTCTTATACAATAATGATTGGCATAAAGATGCGGCTGGGACACAGTCAATCCCCTGCACCCTACTTACTCCCTTTTACCACACAAGAGACCATAAAGGCTAGGAGTAGAGCAGGTCTGTTATTATACCTAGCATATGATAGTCCTATCTCTTAACCACTGAAACCCATATGCACACCCCAGTGGCGTATTGCGCCAATACGCCCACTGGGTGGGCGTATTGGGAAGGTCACGTGACCAGCTATTGACCAATCACAGCACAGCTAGGCTAATGCCGATTTCTGTTTAAATCTCCTCGATTGCCGATTTAATTTACGATTTTTGATAAGTATATAACACATTTGGGGTGGTATAAGGATTGAAAATGCCAGATAGGATATGCCTCCGTGCAAATAGAACTTTATAGCATGTAAATCGGAGGAGAAGTAAAGATTTTAGAGAGAAATCATCTGTCAAAGTAATGAGACACCTAGAGGCATAAAGGTAAACTACAAATGTAAACAATCGGCTATCGGACCGATTTTGCCGACTTTGCATCTATATTCTATGGTTTATGACTTTTAATCGGTATGACTATCATATGCTAGGTATAATAAAGCAAAAACATAACTCGTGGGCACACAGAAGCCATATGCCCATTCGTGAAAATTCGCTGATGCCCACCAGATGCCTGCGGCATCCTGTGGGCATCAGCGAATTTCCACTCATGGGCATATGGCTTCTATATGCCCACTCGTTACGTTTTTCTTTATTATTTCTCTTCCCATTTGGGACCTACTCTCTCAGGACCACTTTGGTAGTTGCGTCAAGGTAAATGTAGGGATGGAGTATGTTTTTATTTCACGTCTGGGATGTAAGAGCCTATGTTATAACAGTAGAGATCTATATCTGGGGTATTGAGCATACATCAAAAGTATCTATTGCTGAAAATTGGCTGGCTCTTTGGGGACTAGAGATGTAACAAAAGTGGGCTGGCTGCACGCAGCAAGTTTAGATCAATGACTAGAAAACAAATACAGAATGTGCTTTCACTAGTATGGCCTAGAAAGTCATATTGAAATACCAAAAATGTTAGTTAACATTATTCTAGTACAGTTTTATATACTGTAATCTTCACCGGTCCCTCTCTTGATTAAGTCTCTTTGACAGATGAACACACTAACATCCCCCATTCCCCTCCTCTAGTGCCACATCAGGCTTCTCCCACACACACAGGAGAGTGGGGCACTTCCTATACCCCACTGCAGACCTCATTATCAAAAAGCACTACTAAGCAGCAGCAGGGCCTCACCGACATTGAGACACCAGCCTACTGTGACCGAATTTCCAATTCATCGTCATTTTTCATTCTCTCAATTTTCTGATTTGTAATATTCCCTCCCAAGTATTATTTTTATCCTAGAGGGTTACAATAGTGGTATCCTGGTTGACCCTTTAAGGATGACATGTCACTAAAAGGGCACATTTGACATTGTGATGTATGAATGCAGCCCTGGCAAGCAACAAATGCTGACCCTTCTGGAGTGTATCAGCCCCATAATGACAGAGGACCTAGCACATTAAAGCATTATCTCACGCTTAATAGGTTTAGTAATCATACCCATCCTTCCAACGCCCATTTATACTTGCCGCTCTGTCTACTCAGTTATCTTTGAACAAACCAATTGGATCTCTACCTTGGGACATCTAGTGTAATCTGTTATCTAAATCCTAAAAACCTCCCTGACTAATACCCCAAGATGTCCAGCATTCCTATCCAATTCACCTGCTTGATGAACAACCATTTTAGCTGGTTGCGAGCACCAAATCCGAAAACGTCTCTCATGTCACTATTTATTCACTGACCAATCAAGAGCAGTGTCTCATTTTGTGGGTCCAGCACCCAGCTAATCTTTCGGCCCGTACCAAGTCCTGTGATTATGTGCCAAACAATGGCAGAAAGGCTGTCCATAAGGGTGTGCGGTATCTAGGCCCTGAGAAAGATAGGCCCCCTGACGTTCAGCCACCTGATGTTCCGCCCCCTGAGCTTCAGCCCTCCGGATTTTTGGCCCCCTGATGATAGGCCCTCCTGATCTTAGGCCCTCCTGAAGATAGGCCATGTGTCTAACATCCATATTCAAACATACAACCACCAAAAGCAGGTTATGTATAGATGAAAGAGGAACAAATATTTCTGGCTATTCAAACACTCAATTATCAAACACCCGACCATGCTATTGGTATATTTCTGGCTATTCAAACACCCAATAACCCAACACCCGACCAGGTTATGAAACCAACACGTTTTGGTATATTTCTGGCTATTCAAACACCCAATAACCCAACACCCGACCAGGTTATGAAACCAACACGTTTTGGTATATTTCTGGCTATTCAAACACCCAATAACCCAACACCCAACCAGGTTATGAAACCAACACGTTTTGGTACATTTCTAGCTATTCAAACAGCCAATAACCCAACACCCAGCCAGGTTATGAAACCAACACGTTTTGGTATATTTCTGGCTATTCAAACACCCAATAACCCAACACCCGACCAGGTTATGAAACCAACACGTTTTGGTACATTTCTGGCGATTCAAACACCTAATAACCCAACACCGGACAGGTTATGAAACCAACACGTTTTGGTACATTTCTGGCTATTCAAACACCCAATAACCCAGCACCCGACCAGGTCTTGTCTGGTTATGAAACCAGACCATATACCTATCAAACACCCGACTATGTTTGATGTTGTGTAGGTGTTTGGGTGTTGGGTGTTCTGGCATTGGAAAGGGTGTTCAGGTGTTGGGTGTGCGTACTCTGGGTATGTGTTCGGGTGTTGGGTGTTCGGTAGGTGTTCGGGTGTTGGGTAGTCGGGTGTTGGGTATATGCTCGAATGTTGGATAGGTGTTCGGGTGTTGGGTGGTTGGGTGCTAGGTAGGTGTTTGGGTGTTGGGTGGTCGGGTGTTTGGTATGTACTCGGATGTTGGGTGGTCGGGTGTTGGGTAGGTGTTTGGGTGTTGGGTGGTCGGGTGTTGGGTAGGTGTTTGGGTGTTGGGTGGTCGGGTGTTGTGTAGGTGTGCGGGTGTTGGGTGGTTGGGTGTTGGGTATGTGGTCGGGTGTTGGATAGGTGTTTGGGTGTTGGGTGTTTGGGTGTTGGGTAGGTGTGCGGGTGTTGGGTGGTCGGGTGTTTGGTATGTGCTCAGATGTTGGAGGTGATCGGGTGTTGGGTGGTCGGGTGTTGGGTAGGTGGTCGGGTGTTGGGTGGTCTGGTGTTTGGTATGTGCTCGGATGTTGGGTAGGTGTTTGGGTGTTGGGTGGTTGGGTGTTGGGTATATGCTCGAATGTTGGATAGGTGTTCAGGTGTTGGATGGTTGGGTGTTTGGTTGGTGTTTGGGTGTTTGGTTGGGTGTTTGGTATGTGCTCAGATGTTGGATAGGTGATCGGGTGTTGGGTGGTCGGGTGTTGGGTTTGTGGTCAGATGTTGGGTGGTCGGGTGTTGGGTATGTGGTCGGGTGTTGGGTTTATGTATGTTACTATAACCTGCCTTAGTCATGTAATTGTTGGATGTTAGGTGCTTGGTTGTTTGATTGATATATCTAGTCATAACCTGCTCAAAAATGGCCTAAATTCCGGGGGCCTAAAATCAGGGTGCCTATCATCAGGGGGCCGAAATTCCTCAGGGCTTATCATCAGGGTGCCAAACTTCCTCAGGGCCGACCTTCAGGGGGCCAAAATTCCTCAGGGCCTAGGATCCTAGTACCATTTAATTGCCCTGCAACACCATCATTTCATTCCCGTAAGTATGCCTGCAAAAACGTACCCGTTCTGTTTATATTCCCTATACTAACGGGCACAGCTTATGTAACAGACCCCTGACATCAGCTGTAGAATCCATGCTACTTACATTTATAGTTAATCTTTCTCACAAAAAGAGTAATGCCCTGGGGTCCTGTGAACTCCCCTGGCATTGCACCTCTCTTCCTTGTTCTCCTCACACTGATGTGTGCCATGGCCAATGCATGAAAGCCTTCTTGAACAGCCTCCCCTCATCCTCAGCCAAAGATATGGTAGCCCACAATACAGGACATACTGAAATGGTACATTTGATAATTTTGGCAGAGAACAGGTCCCCTGGCTGGCTACTATATGTAGCAGAGTACAATGATTGGAGACCATCTTTAGATCCTATTGTAGCCAAAACAACTTGCCTTAAATATAGGCTTTTATTTTTAGCCGGGAATACAAAGATGCCAGGTGGCTTTAGCCAAGGGGATGGCAGGAAAGACAGCTCCTCCAACATGTGAGATACTATAGGCTTTTGACGCCACAATCACTGAATACCATAAATATATTCTATATCAATATATAAGTATGGACAGAATCTGAATTGCCATGATGATTCTATATTTTTAATTACACTATTTACAATTGGCCAAATGAGTACTGCCTAAATATGTGTAATTACATACCTGTCCAGCTACCCCTCCCCTCCTAACATCTGCAGTACTCCTACTGAACCGCAGGCCCTAATTGGATGAACTCATTCTACACCTAGTCCCACACATAATTCAGCTGGCCCTTTACGACTACAGATTGGGGTGAGGAGGCCATTAGCAGCCACTTCTACTAATTAACCCTGCGTTAATTAGGCTGCCAGACAGTAATTTAACATCAGCTTTGTCATACAACCACCTGACCCTACCAGGGCACCTACCCCATCCTACCTTACTATGTTTGTATTATTTATAATTATTGATAACCATCATAATTATGTTCTGTATAATAGTTACTTTTTCCTAATACAAAACAGGACAGAAAGGCTAAAGCCAATACTGGCACATGATCTTCAGTAAAATCTCGTCATGAGGAGGACTGATATAAGGTACTTCCTGTTATAAGGAGCACATATTTAATTGTATGTTCCCTCTACTTTTAGTACTGTCTATAAGGCACTTGCAGACAGGAAAGCCCTGCCAAAAAGCCTTCCTTCTAACGAGATTTCACTGTACATCCACAAACCCTTCCCAGCTAACAAAGAAAAGTTATTTTACGTCAAAATAACATTGTAAAACTTTATATAACGTGATGCCATAGTAAGGAGCCTTAGAGAAATGTTACATTATATAATGTTATAAAATGTGGTATAACGTTTTTTGTTACTGGGGTTGTCTTATCTATTCTACCATGCGGCCTCATCACCCCAACATGTATGTGAGCATTTGTGTTTGAGAATGTAAGTGACAGAAGAGTTAGTAGAAGATGGCCATTAAAACATTTCCTTGATATAAACAACTTGGCATTTTCCACTGAAAAGCGTTAAATAGTAATTCTGTTGGATAACTCTTGAGCCTACTCCTCTGCCAGCTAGGACTCCCATTCTAGCCAATAAAGCAGAATATAATCCTATTGACAGGGACAGCTCAATCTGGTTCTAGGTAAATTTTAGTTGCTTTGCATTCCTGGTAACATTTCCCTTGGTTGAGTGTTCTGGTTCTACCTTGGTGTTTGCCTATATGACATGCATGCATAACCAAAATGCTCACAAAACAAGATACAAAAAAAGAAAGATAGATAGATAAATCCCAATGCCCATTCATACAGTCTATGCCATATTTCCTAAGTTGGGGGCTGGGGCAGTAGTGCATGAAGCCACCGGATAACGATTTAAATATTATATATGGATGTATGAATATACACAATATTCACCGCTATAATTATCTTGACAGTAAACTGCATTTCTAAAAAGGTGGCAAACCTAGTTCTCTTTGATCTTTAGCCGCCCTACCTTTGCCAGCTTACCACTTCCTATCTTCCTCCTAGATTAATCTCAACCAAAGCCTATTACGAAGCATCTACTTTTTGTCTATGTAGTCTACTAGCGCTAGCCCCCAGGTCATACCTGAGCCCTGTACTGCCTGATGTGAATCCATCTTTGATCTATGATGGTTATGTGAGTAGGGTGTATGCATAAATATATCTGTGATAGCTTGTGTTCTTTGATCTTATTGTACTGCTCTACCCATCATAGTTCATCCAGCCGATATATTAATTCCATTAGTAAGCCTATATTAGAACCACTTCTTCTTCGGCTATGAATGGAGAGGAGGCCCATGATCTTCAGATATTACAAGATGGAATGCCATCAGTAATAGATTAGGACGACTGAACACTAGTGCTATGGTCTCATGTAGTTTCCACTTGGAATTACTGTTACTATTCATGCATGTTTACTTACCCACTTTTTTATATGATAATCATTATGTAAGGAAAATGTGGTGCCTGGACCTGACTGTTTTTGTGATCTATAAATAATGCCCAGGCTAGTAAACACTTTATGATATAGATTATCAATATCATCACTGTGAACTGAGAGGGAAGCAATTTGAAAGGGATATGGCTGTGTCTCACGACCTTGGGACAATGTTTTTGTCTCTGACCGGGTGCCGTCTCTGACCAGGTGCCGTCTCTGACGGGTGCCGTCTCTGACCGGGTGCCGTCTCTGACCGGGTGCCGTCTCTGACCGGGTGCCGTCTCTGACCGGGTGCCGTCTCTGACTGGCTTGGCTTGATGAGGTCAAAATACTAACAGCAGGAGGCTAATTATAATTATAACTATGATTATATAACAACCGCCATAACGTTTTTCCAAATCCTTATATATATGAGTATAATTCTTTTTAAAACACCTTTTTCTGACACCTGGTCAGAGATGGCACCCGGTCAGAGACGGCACCCGGTCAGAGACGGCACCCGGTCAGAGACGGCACCCGGTCAGAGACGGCACCCAATCTGAGACAAAAACATTGTCCCAAGGTCGTGAGACACAGCCATATGTGGGAGAAGTATATAGAAAGGTGCCCCATAGAGGGCATATGGGACAGCCTGTAAAGACTTTAGGAAACCAGGGCTCAATCTTAGCTGTTATTCTAATCCTGGCCACATCTGTTTGGGAGGGCTGAGTGGCGAATGGAGGATTCTATGGGTCTGGGAGATCAAATCACTTGTAGTGGGTAAAAGAGGCTAAAACTCCCATAATTAAATGCCTTTCACCATGAGGATCTTACTGTATTTGGGTGAGGATCTAATGGAATGTCTGAATATACAAGGACTACTTATGCAGTGAACATCCTACCCCTTTTGGCTTTGTAGACACAGGGGGGGAGTACAGATTCGGATGGGATTAAGAAGTGGTATCAGGTTAAAAACAACAGTAAGACTCAAAAAGAGTTACACAAAAAGGATAAAGGATACCCATGATCGCTTCCGCACATAATCAAGACTCTTCATCTTTGCAACCCAGTTACTACAGCACCGGCAAGCTTCTATCCTACCAGTTGAATAGCCTATTAGCAGGCTGCCATACAGGGAAAAAAGTCTATAGATATTTGAAGTACCTCTGCCAAAATACGCAGTAGCATTTTGCATGAACCACTTCAGGGAAGTGAAGTTCATTCAGCAGCTTAAGAGCAATTTTAAGCAAAAATATGATGTTGAACTTGAAGGGAGTGACATTTTTCAATTTGAAAAATACAACAACTTTAAAAAAGGTGGCAATTAAAATTGCATAAAATTGCTTCAGGCAGCAGAAAAAATGTCATTAACCAACTTGCTTAAATTTGCTTAAAATATGATAGTATCTAATTCGTAAGAATTCGTAAGAACAGAACAAGGTGTGCTACAATCTGGAATGAAATTTACAACTACCCATAAACCATGGAGGGCCTTCAGGGAAACGAAATTGACACTGTTGCATCAGATGGAAAGTACATGAAATTCATGTCAACCATTCATGAAAAGAAAACAATTCAATCTTTCTCCCTTCACTTTTACTCTACCCTGACTAAATTTAAAAAGAATGATGCAAATCAATCAAAACCATCCCAAATGTCTCAGATGTGGTTCTAGGCATCATTAGAAAGTACCCATGACTCTCATCTGCCATAAAGTATTCAGAAGGACCTTCATGATATGTGTTGCCTTTCAGATTGGACAGTGTCATCTGTACCACAGGACCTCTGTATGGATATCTGTATGGGATGGTGGGAGCAATGGTGATCATTATTGTCAAACTATATGAAATCATGCCAATAAAGTTGATTTTGAACATGAGATTTAGAAGGAAGGCCTGACAGATTGTGTACACACAAGATACTGTAAGTATTACACTCTTTAGAAATAATCAGGCTAGTGATTCAAAAGGTCTTTCAAAAGGTACTTTTCTGAATAGGGTTTTTTTCATCTGATAATCAGGATGTATCTTATGATTTATGCACTAATAGTCAGTAACACACCTTCAAAGGTCACTAAGTAGTGGAAAGGTTTACAATCATGAACAAAGATCACCTTGATTCTTCATCCATCCATGTTCTAACCATTTAAGGCTCACCAAAATTTGTATTTGCTGGTTATATGTGCACAGGCAAGGCAAAAGGGATATCCAACGAAAATGTCAACTTTAAAATTGATATCATAAGCTTTCTAGTGATAGATTACACAAGAAGATATTATTTCTAGTTTTTGAGAAATGACTACCGTATTCGACGTAATAAGCGCACAGTGCGCTTAAAAAATTATTATGGACACCTTTTAGTCGTTAAGAGTTTAATTGGGGTCAAAAATTGAGAAATGTTTGGTTATTTCTAGTATAAGAATCGGCCCAAAACGGGGGGTGTGCGCTTATTAGGGTGTGTGTGCTTATTACGTCGAATACGGTATATGAATATAGGTGGGCACTGCCCAATCCAAAACCCCAATAAGCTCTAAGTCTCATAGTTTCCGAGATATCTCTATCAATTTAGCATAATTAGAATAATTAGAAAATGATCATACATTTTCATCCTAAAGTCCATACATTGTGATCTAGAAAGGATAATTTTATTCTGTTTTGACCATAGTAATCCTCATGAATCATTCTATCAATGAGCTTCTTTATTTTTGTTATTTGGAATGAAAATCATGTTTCCATAGCAACACATATCAACAAGGATGCCCATTTAGGCTCTAAAACGTTCTTTTTACATTCCAAATAAGGAAGCTTTTCATTAAAAATGGAATGTTTTGTATAAGATGACTGAATTCTCCAGAAAAAAGTACTAAAAATGATATATTAGGCTGTTTCTTCCATTTTAGGCCATGGTGGAGCCCCCTGGTGGCTAAAATTAGTACTAATCCCGCGGGGATACCCCTTCCTGCTTGCCTGCTCACATATGGGCGAGATGTTTTCCTAAAGCCCTCCCTAAGGTCTGAGCCTATGCTAAGTCTCATAGACTTATGATGACTAGGGGCGATGCTCGGCCAGCCATGGCATCAAATATAATCCATGCTTGGACATAAGGGGTTAAGCTTGTGGACATGAACAGCATTTTAAAATGGTCTAGGCATTGCTTGTTTCATTCTTATCTACTCATACCTCATAAGTATTACCTACCCCCCCCCCCCCCCCAACTTTATCCCCACCATGTCATACTCTGCTTGAAACCTTAGCTAATACATGCAACATATTAATACCTGTAACCTGTACCTAATCCCACCACCTATAAATAAATATGACGATAGGTAACATACACATGACTATACTAGGTCCTTGGTAAACTGCTTGGTTATTTAGACTCAATTTCAGGCAGTTACACAGGACTGAATGGTGACAGCAAGCTCAAGGCACCACTTAAAAACTAATCATTGTTCATCAGTCTTACCATTGTTGTAATTTCCTTGCAATTAGCAACAATCATTAATGATAAAATAAACTGGAAATATCTGTGCCACAACATACCAACTACCAGTCCTATATATGAGAAATCTATCGCCCTACTCCCCCTTCTATGACGGTCTCAGAAATTCCCTTTGAAGAGGGACCATATTAATATTTAACAAGCACCCACAGCAGATGACAGATCACTATATTAAATGAGTGATGACATGAAAAATGAACCTCCCTGTTCTGGGAACTAGATCATTAAATTGTTTCGCTTTCCCAGCCCTGGACACTCCTGGCAGCTTTAGTTTTGCACTGCGATCTATAGATATTTCTCTTATGGACGTTACTCATTTACCTGTCTCTTTATTTGTCAGTAATTTCAGTGTCTGTCCTACTTCTTCCGTCCCTAACTTAATATATACTTCTGCCTCCTCTCCTGCATATTGGCCTTATCACTGCACATATCTCTCCATTTCTCTCTCTCCGCAGCCTTCTTGTCTCCATTCTTTTAAGCTGCACAACAACATGACAAGTTGACATTTCACATCAGTATCTTTACGTCAAAATATTTTCAGGACTGAATTGTTTTTGAATGTAAAGACCTTTTCTTAGTTAGATAGCATGCAATCTTTTCAGCCTTTATTGGTTCGCCTCCTCATCAATCTAATATACACTTGCTATAGATCTATATGATATACTATACAACTGGCTAAGGTACATCTTTCTGGGGTTGACACCCTTCATTACCCTCTCACCCCATGAGGGTGGATCCATGGAGATTATGGCTGTAAAGGGGATTAGCTGTATGAGGTTTATAACTTAGATTTTATTAGACCAATCTGCTTGCTGGATCTACCTTGTGTCAGGAGGGAAATCTAAACTCTTACAGATAGATGGTGACAGCAGTTGCCCCTCAGAATGTTCATAAAATTATAAACATTTTCAAAACAAAGACACAGAATTCTACATACCACAGACTGTTGGTCTGCGCAAGCTTTCTTTAACTCCTGGGTAAGATTTGAGATGGACAGCCTCTGCCACATTAATGATGTATTGCAATGTAGTCTATATACTTCACAGTCCTGCTGTAAAAAAAGAGATAACGCATAAATTGGTCAAGATATTACCTCTTGCCACAAATTAAAAATTTGTATTTAGTGTTTCTATCTTTAGATTGGGAGCGTGGTCAGTAACATTCTTTCTCTGTGACATATCCATACATCGGATATACAATAGAGCTAGTTACATAACATGCAAGGCACCACTATTAGCCAAAAAGACAGTAACAGTTCTCAATGTCTGTGTTCTTTCCAGACATCATTCTTTGTATCGTCTGGTAGAAGTGCTGTTCCTGTCTTCTTACGTCTTGGCAATCAGCTCTCCAACTTTGAAGGCCACCTTCCTCCCCCATTTACCCACAATTTCTTTCCCACCACACTCATCTCATTCCCTACCACAGGCACGGTGGTCTAGATCTCTGTGATCAAAGTGGCCTGTGTGCGTGCTTGGACACCCTGATGAGGAAATGAAGGGGATACATACCTCCCTCATCTTCCTCTTTATCACTGGTCTATCTCTTGTTCTACATACCTTTGTCCTGTATAATATCATCATCCTGGTCTACATCTCTTTCCCTTCCTTAGGATGGGCCTCATGGTATATCCAACAGCCAAAAAGTATTAAGTCTAACCGATGATGCATGCAATCCTATCATTCTGGAAATAATACTGCCAACATGAGTATAACATAGTTTAGATTCATGAGTCTCATGTAGTAACTATTATGATATGCTGAAGAAGCTCGGACAAGCATTGCCTGGAAGAAACTAATGAATATAATATTTTAAAAAGCTATATATATATATATATATATATATATATAGGTAAAAGATTGATTAATTAAATGAATATCTAAATTAAAAGATAATCAATGTTTCAATTACTTGTAGTGTAGTGTTAGAATTTTTCCTATAACTATGTGGGGTAGAGTCCATTCTATATTGAAGGAAAGGACTTTATCTTCTTTCGGACGGAGAAGTATTTAATATCATGTGACAATAAATTCTTTCTTCCAGACTATAATCAAACAAGCTTTATGGAATTACTGGAATTTATATAAAGGCTGGAGATAATGCCACCCTTCCTGCCTCCTCCCCTTAAAGACACATCCATAAGGTTTTACTACAAAGGCAATTAATTACCCTAATTGGTTTCAGTCCTCAGTGGCTAGTGGCTTTAGGTAGTAGGTTCTTCCCTACAGTGTATCATATATACACACAATATTTAATTAAAACAAGTCTTATTACCATATAAGATGCAAGTTTATCTTACAATGTCAATCTGAACACCCAAGTGTATTTCTGACAGGGTACAGTTTAATAATCTGGGTAAACTCCTACACTAAAGTACTAACTGGGACATAACACATTTATACAAATACAATACATGTCAAGTGCTCATTGCTTATTTTGCAAACATCTTATCATTCCTATTTTGTGAAACAGAATACTGCTACTGCCTGAAGGCACAGTCAGTGGAAAAGAGTTAAAACCTGGTTGCTGTCATACCATAGTGGACATGTTACAGCTAGACAATGGGTTCCTTGTTATTATTTAGAAAATTCAATTCTCCAAGCTCACCACCAATGTGACAGGGTCTTAACCAATCTGAGCACAACCTCTCCCATGGACGAGCTTATGAATATTCAAAAATCATCATGGGAAGCAGCTAAGGTGATAATATCGGATGAGGTATATTGCAAGATCATTTTCTGTTTCAAGTTGAGTGCCATCAAGCCATTATAATGTGGTGTCACTTAATCTTATTATGAGGATGAATAGATCTAAAGAGACTACAGAGGCGTAGGAAGCAAATCTTCTTTGGGGGGGGGGCCCAGCCAGGGGGGGCCCACTCCAGCCCAGTTTCAGCATCGGCTTTTATGCATGATGTATCATATACACGCTTATATTGGAAGTGTATGGAAAAGTAGTATTTGAGCCCCCTTTAGATTTGATTGGGGGCCCAGGCCCTCTGCCCCTACTTTTCTCCATGCGAGGGAGGCAAATATTAGAAATTGTGTCTATTATATTGGAGGTCTTGACAAATTTTTTTTGGGGGGGGCCCAAACATATCCAGGCCCCCCCCCTACTCAGTGATTGGGGGGGGGGGCGGGCCCCCTGCCCCCCCCCCTTTTCCTACGCCAGTGGACTATCAAATAATGCTCAGCTGTGAGAGATTAATAAGATCCCTATTTGAGTCTAGTTGGTGACCATTTTTAGGTATAATGATTTTAGTAGTGGTCTATGCCATTCTATGTGGGGCAAGGGTAGCCCCCGTATCCAATGTAATTTTTCAAAGAAATCTTATTTTGTATGGACTGGAACCAGCTCAGCCCCACAAAATTCAATATGATAATTTACAGTAGTACAATATTACTAAATTGTCTCCCTTGATCTACTAAAAGTTTATGTTAGAAGGGAATATACCCTGCTGTCAGTGTCTCATCACAGTTTAGGTTCATGAGGTACATCCCTCAGGAAGAATGTGGCCATGCATCAATACCATCCTTCTTTGAATGTAGTATGAGAGACAAGCCTGTTAGCAATGTGTGTATTAGTTTGGGTATCCGAACTCTCAGTGCCTCAAGGTATGTTTCGCACATAGCTCTGGTCCTAACTGTATCTTATCATAGAAGGAAAGGCCTCTCTTGGTAACCTTAGCATGGTAACATTGAAAAAAAAAAATTAACTAAGATATTGAACTTGATAGTAATCGCCCCAGAATGTGACATTTTTCAAAAATCTGTCCCATATATATATATATATATATATATATATATATATATATATATATATATATATGTGTATATGTATATGTATACACTGTAAGAAGTAAGTACTGTACACCTACAGCAAAAGTTGCTGGCAACTTTTGTTCCAGTAGATTTTGCTGTAGGTGTACAGCAACTGACTTGCTGTAAATTTACAGCAACTTCTACTGTAAATTTACAGCAACTTCTACTGTAAATTCACAGCAACTTTTACTGTACATCTACAGCAAAAGTTGCTGGCAACTTTTGTTCCAGTAGATTTTGCTGTACATGTACAGCAACTGGGTGCTGTAAAGTTACAGCAACTTCTACTGTAGGTTTCATATTGTTGTTCTCATCAATTTATATTGATTAATACGCATGCATGGAGAGTACTTTCCTGCATAATAGTTCAATCTCAGCTAGGATAATACACACTACACAATGTAATGGTTTAATACTGCTTCAATACAGCTGAACCGTATGTGATACCAGCTTTTCCCCAGTCCGGGCACTTAAGCATTTAACTTTTCCCACCAATGTGGTGTCTATTCTATACTTTTGCTGTTTTTTTGTATTATTCAACACAATCATGCAAATATCAATACACTTTATGATAACTGCATTCAGTATCTCTCATCCATTCTCATTTTACAATGTCTTGAGAGTTTGTGAGGCTTTATTTGACTTGGGAAAGGGATGGGTGGAATAATTAATACAGAAATGGTCTACTGCTGCCACCTAGTGGCGGAAATCTACAGCACAATGTACTGTAAATGTACAGCAACATTGCCGGAGACCCAATTTACAGTACATGATGCTGTAATTATACAGCAAATAGTGCTGTAATACCAACTACAGCGAAAAGTGTTGTAAATGTACAGCACATTGTGCTGTTTAAATACAGTAACTTCTTACAGTGTATATATATCTTCAAGTCTGGTAAAAGCATAGTGACAGCATAATGAGAGCCACATGCTAGATGGCCTACTCATCATAGTCACCAAGCATTCACAAAGACATTTCTATGACATTATGGCTTGCTAGTATGGTCCTTAAATGCTGATGTTAAGTCTAGTGGAGAGATAGTGGGCATCTTTAGGAGACAAGGTGCCAACCATAAACAGGATCATTTGCAGTAATTCTATTAACAGAACAAAAAAGGGAAGAAGACGGTCACTTATCTGATAAACTGTATAATGTGATCTGAGCTCCTATGGCTTTAAAAATATCTGTGTTACTTTTTATTCTCTTCCATTATTTAGGGTGCACTACTATCTCTATTGCAATGAACAATATTGAAGTTGGAAATGATAACCAGTTATCTTTTATGATGAGATGAATCAACTATTCAGACATGCAATATTTGGATGTCAATAGTTACAAAATCAATGGAGCTAGCATTCAGTTAGTGCTGAAAATATCAATATCACAATGCTTCATTTCACTATGTAGTCTTCCCTGATCTCCATAGGTAATTTGATTTGTACAGGCTTTAGAATACTGTATTGAAATGAGAACACCATACTCTGACTTTTTTTGCAGACTGTGAACACTGTTCCATTAAAAAATTGGAAGTTGTGCATTCATTCAGATACAAATTGTTGGGATTGTGCAGGTTGAGCACAATGTGTTGAAATGTGTAATGTAACAGTGTAGTTTGTTCAAAGAATTTGGGCATTTGTAATGGAACAGGCAAGATGTACCATTACAGACTTGAACACGGTGTGCTCTACTAGAGGCAAGTAGCCCGGGACACTAACCTTCTAATGTAACATATATGAGCCACTCAACTCTAAATGCTATATCCTTGAGGCAACGTGACACTGCTCTACAAAACCTATGAGAGAGCACCTAGAATAACATTTCATATTCCTAAGTAACTGAAATATACTCCTTTTTTAATCTTGTAACTGAATCCCTACTTACCCCCTATACTTTATACTGGCCTAAATTTTAGAGACACTTATGGTTGTAACTATTATAAAGTATGATTTTGATTTTTTTAAAATATTTTCTGTTCTTCACATCTCCCATTATCCCAGCCATAATATCCATTCCAACTTTTGAATTGCAATCTAGCGAATCACCTCTCAGCCTGCTGCTATTCATCACAGTGTCTGAATCAATGTAGCCTATGATGTTTTATTAGCAGTGCTCCAGTGGTATAACTTTCTTTGGAAGTGTACAAAGAGGAACACATTTCATATCAATCAGGTAATACACACATTGGGCTTTATGGAACAAAACCCAAACTTTGTAAATGGTAGATGGTGTATTGAATGATGTGTCTGCTGCAAGGATTAATTAAATTACTACATCAGGCTATTACCATCCGCGGACTTGTATATTAAATATTAGCTAAGAAACTGAATGCAAGAGGGAAGGAATGCCTCTCATTATTCTCTAAGTTGCTTAAGGCATTCTCTTTTTTTGTGTGTTGGGGGAATCCATTTACTTTATTTGAAAGTGCAATATGACAGGCTAAGCTGAAAGAGATATTGTGTTGCAGGAAAAGTGAGAGAGGTAGAAATAAGGAAGCTTTGAGTGAACAAGATTTATTTCAGCAGCTCATCATAATTTGGCATATTCTCTCATGTTCATAATAATTATCAGGTTCTTTGTTTTATTTCATTGGCTCTGGTTTACATGTGCATATGTTTATTGTAATATCCAGTGAAAAGTCTTAATCAACAACTGCAGGCTTTTATATACTTGGTTTATATCAAAAGATGCAGCTTATAAAACTGCTGCTAGTAAAAATAATATACTCTATTTCATGCCTGCAGTGTTTAGTACCAGGCAAAACATTTTGATAGTATCATTGTTGTAAGACCATCATTTGTTATCAACACTTATATTGGTGAATATGTGACATCCTCAATCTGCATGACTCTTTTCTGTACCGGATGTATAGATATGCACGCTATGCATCTGAAAGCATATATACTATGTAAATTTATAAGTTATTCACCAGATATACACTGTACATTCTTACATTCTTATATTGTATTAGTATTTCATTTATAAATAAATACATGTTACAAAACTCAAATCACTCGAGATATTTAACATCTTTACACTGCACATGATCTACCTATAGTAAAGTTCTAGATCTAAACCATAATAGACTCTCTATACAATTTGTACCCTTGAACACTAGACATAAACATTCTCTAGCTATAATAGTGCACCATAGAGCCTGAATACACCTTTACACTTAACCGTATCTAGCTATAATTATGTAGTACACCATGATATAAATAATATTCCCTAAATGAGCTTGATTGGTGAAAACTAGTTGGAAGCATGCCTACCTCAGCCTCCCATCCGGCCCCAATTGCCTTGTTATACGATAATTATTGGCATAACGCTTCTGCTGTGACCAAGTCAATCCCGTATTCCCCTCTACTTACTCCCTTTTACTATACAACAAAGCACTCTCCCCCACATCGGGACCTGCCCTGACAGGAAATTTTGGCAGTTGCATTAAGGTGAATGTAGGGAGAGAGTATGTGTTTTCATCTCACCTCTGGGATGTAAGAGCCTATTAAATTTTCATCTGCCTATATCTGGAGTATAATGCTTACATCAAAAGTTCAATAGCTCGGAATTGGCTGGCTGTTTGGGGATTAGAGGTGTAACAAAAGTGGGCTGACTGCATGAAGTGATTGTAGACACATGACTAGAACACAAATACAGAATTTGCTTTCAATGGCATAGTCTAGAAAGTCATATTGAAATGCCAAACATGTGCTAGTTAGTCTTATTTTTGTACAGTTTCACATACTTTTATCTTTCTGTCACTACAAATTAACCAGTCCTTCTCTCAACTAGGTGTCCTTGACAGATGAGCACAAAAACATCCCCCCATACCCCTCGTCTGGTGCCACATCAGGCTTCTCTCACCCACGCAGGGGAGTAGGGCACTCCCTACCCGCCAGCAGACCTCGTGATTAAAATGTACTACTTAGCAGCAGCAGAGCCTGCACAGAATACATCCAGCTACCTTCAAACACTAGTTGACTGCGACTGTTTTTCCTATACAGCATCATGTTTTATTCTTTTTTGTTGTTGTTGATTTAGTCAATTATTATTTCTCATCCTGCTGGGTTTGAATAGTGGTATCCTGGGTTAACCTTTTAAGGATGGCATGTAGCTAAGATTTACACATTTACAGTCATGATGTCTGAATGAATCCCTGTAGTCCAGTCATCATATGATGGTTATGGGGTCAGCCCACCAAAAATTGCAATAGACTTCATTTTTTTCACACTATACAACTCAGGAATGTATATAGAATAACATATCAAGAGTTTGTGAAAAACTAACCGGTGGAAAATTACTTAATTATCATTATGTTATTCTATGCACATAAATTTCTGAGTCAATTGGTGCAAAAATGAATTCTGTTGCAATTTGTGGTAGGTATAGGCTTAGAATGACTGGACTACTGGCAAGCGACTCGTGCTGACCGTTCTCGATCAGCCACATAATGGCCAACAATGTCTCACGTTGTGGGTCTAGGACCCAGCTAGTCTGTGGACCTGCATCAAGTCCTGTGATTGCCTGCTGACCAATTGCAGTAAAGCTAAAAAACTAGAGTCTCACAATAATGAAGGCCCATCCTAACATCACCTGCAATTCTAACACAATTCAGTATTTAAAATAGCCATATAAAGCATAAAAAGAGTGCTAGAGCTTGAAAATTAGGCAACACTAGGAGCTGTACTATATTAAAAAATATTGATATTGCTTGAATCATCCATAATTTGCTAATATTAATAGTCTTTCTCACAAAAGGAGTCAGTACGTGGGCACCTGTGACCAATGCATAAAAGTCTCTAGATTAGCTTTACCTAAGCCCAGCCAAAAATATCCTAGCCTATAATACAGCACATAAGGGAGACCACACTGCCACAATTGATAATGTTGGCACAGAACCTGTCCCCAGGCCGCCTACTCTAAGTAGCAGAGTGCACAAGACAGAGACCATCTTTAGATCCTATTTTAGCCAAAACAATTTGCCTTTTAAGTCATGCCAAGGTAGTGTGGCCCTGGGCGGGGATAGAGGGTTGTTGAGTGGGCAGTTTCCCAGAATGGGTGAGAGGAAGTACGTGGGGAGCTGCTGTTACTGGTAGTCACAGGTGGAATCAAGATAAAGGCTTTTATTTTTACCTGGGAATACAAAGACATCAGGTGGCTTTAGCAAGGTGGATGCCATTCGAGACAGCTACCCCTAGATATAAGACACAGGGTTCTTTCTTCTTTTCTTCTTGTTGGGGACAATTATTATAGTCTACATGGATACAGTATGAATGCAGTACAATATGGATAAACAGAGATGGCACAAAATCTATAAAACACAACATTTGTACCAACAGTAGTCTAAAAAGTTGTTCCTTTCATAAAGTACATGGAAGGATTGTGTGCAGCAGTTTTCTAAACTGGTATAAGGCCAATACTATATTTTGCACAATCAGATTTCCTAATCTCAGCATCTGGTGCTGATATGAGGGAGGGGTGACATCAAATCTTTCAAAATCTGATTTTGACAGCACAATCACGGATTACTACAATCATATTTTATCTTCATTGATATAAGTATATACTGAGTCTCAATGACCATGATAAATCCATGGGTTTAATGTGATCACATACCTGTCCACCACCTCTCTCATAATCCTTATTTGGCTGTACTACCTCTGAACTACAGGCCCTAAGTGGATGAACTCATTCTACACCTTGTCCCACACATAGTTCAGCGGGTCCTCCACCACTACGGATTGGGGTGAGGAGGCCATTAGCTGCCACTTCTACTAATTAACCCTGCCTTAATTAGTGATCTAGTGTTAGTGTCAGGGAAGGTGGCTACTGTTGTCTTCAACTGCACATCTATGTAGTAAAGTGATTTCACCGTGAGAATCTAACTCTATTTGGGTAAGGATCTACAGGAACGTCCTGTATACTAGGACTACTTAATAGTGAACCTCCTCCCCCTTATGGCTTTGTTCACAGGGGGAGGGGGGATACAGAGGGGAATAGTATTAAGAAGTGATGTCAGGTTGAAAAACAAACAGCAATACTAAAAAGTACTTTCTTGTCACACAAAAAAGACAAAGGGCACCCAGGATTGCTTCTGCTCAAGCCTGTTTATCTTTGCAACCCAGTTACTACAGCCCAACTCAAACTCTATTGTACCAGTTGGATAGCCTGGTAGCAGCCTGCCATATAGCAAAAATGAATGTAAATATTTTAAATACTTCTTTCATATATATAGGGCCAAAATATACAGTAGCACATTGCATGAATTTCAAGGGAATAACTTTTCTTAAATTTGAAAACAGCAACTTTAAAAAAGAAGGAAATTTAAGTTCCATAGAATTGCTTCAAGCAGCAGAAAAAAGACCATTAATCAATATTCTTCGATTTGCTTAAATTCAATGGTATATAATTCATCAAAGTACAAAACAACCTATGATACAATCTGGAATGAACAAAACAACCACCCATAAACTATGGAGGGCCTTCAGGCAAATGAAATTAACATTGTTGGATTTCAATCTTTCTCCCTTCACTTCAACTGTTTTACCCTGATTGAATCAGAAAGATGCAAGTCCATCAAAGCCATCTCCAATGTCTCAAAGGTGGTCCTCTCCATCATCAAAAGGTACCCATGACTCTCATTTGCCATAAAGTATTCAGAAGGACCTCTATATGTGCGGCCCTTCAGATTGGACAGTGTCACCTGTACCACAGGACTTTAGTTTGAGTTTCTGTATGAGATGATGAGAGCATGAGTGTTAGACAGAACGCCTGACAGATTGTGTAAATTGCATACAGGAGGTACTGTGAGTATAACACTCTTTAAAAAATTATCAAGTTAGGGTTGATTCTGCACTGATAGTCAGTAACATGCATGGGCAGGAGTGCTCACTGAGCAGTGGAGAGGATTAGAATCATGAACAAGGATCACCTATGATTTTGGTCCGTCCATATCCTAAGTCTGGGAACATGAACTGCATTTTAAAATGGTCTTGACATTGCTTGTTTCATTCTTCCTAAATACAGAGATACAACAATGTGGCATTTGTTAAAGCCAAAACACTGCCCTCTGGAGATCTCCCTGCCTTTGGCTCACCAATATGGAAGAAGAGATTTATATTATCCTCTCATAATTCCTCCTTCCTTCCTTATGCTACTTTTGCTACCCACCTCATCCCCACCATGTAATACCCTGCTCAAACCCTTAGCTCAGACATGCCAGACGCATATTGATACCCACATCCCATGCCTCATCCCATCAGCTATGAATAAACATACCCTCAGGTAATGTAGACATGACTATATATGCTTAGGTCTTTGCTTGGTTATTTTGACTTGATCTAAGGTAGATATACGGGATAAAAATAGTAACAACAAACATTAGGCACTACCTAAAATGATTCATTGTTCATTAGATCTAACATTGTAGTAATTTTTTGCAATGAGCAATGGATATACAAACAAACAATACTAGTGCTCTGACGCACCACTTGTCAGTCCTGTTTATCTATATCTGTGCCCTGCCTATTGTCACTATCTCAGATGTTGAATTTGAACTAGAACTATATTACTATCTAACAAAGGCTGTCAGCAGATAATGGATCATTGTATCAAATGAGTGATTATGTGAAACATGAGCCTTTGTTCTCCCCATGTTTCAGTACACTATAATCAGTCATCATTAGCTATCAGATATCATCTGCGATCTTGCTGTCAAGTCTTGTGGATATTGTGGGGTAAAGCAAACAATACTCTGCCTATAAAATGGCTAACATTATTTTGGAAAATATGGTCTCACCCAGACCTGAACACTCTTAACAACCGTAGCTTTGGCCTGCATATTGATTGTATTCTAAGGTCATGAATGATTTACCACTCTTTAAACTTGTCATAGTGTCTTTTAGTGTCTATCTGCTCCATTCCCTCCCTGTCTTGATTCCTCACTTTCTACCTTTCTCCTAGTCCTATCTACCAATCTCATCACTTCATATCTCTGATCTCTTTCTCTCTCCCCCACCTCCTTAACCCCTAACCCCTTCCCTGCGAGCTTGGTAACTTCACCACTTCTCTGATGGGTGCAGTCGTATAGATGCCAAAAGGGAGGGCCCAGGGATGTCTATAGGAATTGAAGTAAATGAGGTACATTGGACGTCAATATACGAAGAAGAGATGAGTCGATGAGGGACAAGAAAGCACCATAGAAATCGAAGGGGGAGGGGTTGAAAGTGGCAGAGGGTTGGATGTGAGATGTATGGTGAACTTGGGGTGGGGACAGAGGCTGTGAATTTGGTTTCTTTGTCAGGTTATTTCTAGCCAGCCATCAATTGTTAGGAAATCAATTTGGGAATATTGGTGAAGGAGAATTCTTTTACAAGCAATCGTCCAGCATAAAAAGTTTCTTGTGACTCCAGATACATCTGACACAATCCAGGGGCATCTGCATCACACTATGGAACTACCATGGGAGCTATACACTGAAGTGTTCAAGTGTTTTAGTTGGATATACAGCTTCTATGAAGACTAATGCATTTGGTCTGTTTAATGGTCATAGGAAAGCCAATCGGAAACCATAGGATGAACTTAACCCTTTTAGCTTCAGGGCCTCTCCACTACTGGAAAATAGTTTTTAACTACCAGGGATATTGCAGATGAATATGAAGAGTTTGGTTCCCAAACACATTAAGCACCATTTTGAAAAGTGTTCTACCAAAACGGTGCTTATGAAGTATCAGTTTTTTTGGGTACTAAAACACAGTACTGCATAATTATATGCAGCATCAGTTTTACAGTGGTACTGCATATATGCAGTATCGGTTTTACAGTATCTAACCATACATCTAACCATACATAAAATCTGCTTAGCTACCTAGTTTAATTCATTAACATTTATTATTCTACCATAATAGGATTTGATTTTGCCATGATGAGTTTTAATACATTCTTTGTGTATTGTCATATGATTGAAATCCCTCGTTACGCTACTCTAAACATCTATATTTGAAATGTTGGATAATGTTTTCGTCTGTTCTTTAATGTATTCGTTACCATTAGTTACTTTTAAGCCAGTAAAATGATTTCCCTCCATGTAAAATATTGGGCATCAAACAAAGGTACCTTAAAGCACCAGTAAGTACCTTTCCCCCTTCATTATTGTATGCTAATGTCACCACCATTCTTGTGCTGTAAATCATAACTCTAAAATGCAATATAAGGGAGAATTTCGTCTCTCTGTCTTTTGGTCTGTACCTACTGGTAGACAATTAATATTATTCCGATCTTCTCATGTCTTGGCCATCAGTTCTCCCACCTTTCCAGCCACCCTCCTCAACCCCCCCCCCCCCTCCCCCTGACAACATTGCTCTTCCACTGCACTCATTCCAATTCCCGCCACATGTACAATAGACCATATCACTGTGATCAAAGTGGCCCGTGTGCGTGTGTGGAAACCTTGATGAGGGGATGAATGGGATGCTGTGGGGGCTGGGGGTATGTAAAAGGGGGGGTTAGGTGTGTGTGACAGATGTCCCTGTCTGCCCTCTTTCAGCACACTATCCATCTCCACTAATTTCTCCCCAGCGTGACCAGGCAAACCCTAGTCGCTGACCTGCTATAAATATGATGTAGAAGGTTAGAGTTTGAACCAGACTATTCATATATTACTATACTGGATCCCTAGTATAAATACCAACAGAGCTAATTGACTCCTTATAAATAAATACAAGCAGACTTTTTCAGTTCATCCTTTTAAAATTCATGACTTTCAAGGGCGATGTTTTTCTAGAAAATATAGGATGATACTTGGTCAGTTTTTCTAATTGTCCTCTTCTGACATGGATACTCTCTCACCTTCTTTAGTCTTTATTCCATCACCCTCCGGTCCATACCTGCCACTACGATACTACGGGCACCTAGACTTCTTCCCTGGAAATAATACTGTTAACATGAGTAAGAAAGGATAGAGATCCATGAACCTTATGTAATAACTGCTATAATATGCGTAAGGCACTGGACAAACATTACCTGTAATCCAGTGGGGAATATGCAAAAGGCTAAAGTAATATATATGATAAAATATCAAAATGAATATGACATTTATAAAAAAGGATCTCCATTCAAATTAACTGAATATAATGTTGTTATATCTATTGAACCTATAGCTAGGTGGATAGAATACATTATGTACTAAAGTAAAGGAACTTATCCCCTCTAAGACGGAGGGCTTCTTGATATACTCTAAAGATAAATCCTTGCATAAAAACAATTAAGGCTGCCAGAGTTGATAATTAAGCACGCTTTTTAAAGATTCAATTGGGATCTATACAGACCCTGGGGATAATCCTATCCTTCTGTCTTCTTCCCTTAACGGCACATTCATAAGGTTTTACTCCAAAGGTAATTAATTACGTTAATTGGTTTCTGCCCGCAACAGTGTTCTGTGGCTGCTGGTTAAAGGATGTAGGTTCGTCCCTACAGTGTAACCATTTATAGACCTATACACATTATACATTGAAATAACAATTCTTAATACTGTAAATATGATTATAGGACCCAGGTATATTTCTGACATATTACAGTTTAATAATTTGGTAAACTCCTACGCTAATGTATTAACTGAGACATAATGCTTTTATACAGATGCATCATTCTAATAGTCATAAATACATTTTAAGTGCTTATTTCGTTCTTTGTAAATGGCTCATTGTGCCGTTTTAATGACGCAAAATACCAATATACCAATATAAGAACCTAGCACCTAATGAGATGCGGGTTCCTATCAACTTATCAACTATTTGTTTATCCTGTTGACTAATGCTAACCCATTATTAGGTAATCACCCTCATGTCAACTTGGGATATGTCTGGGTGGGGGTTAATGTAATGTAGGGAATCAAGCACCTAATGAGATGCGGGTTCTTCCTATTTACCTATTACCTACACTGTTTGATTAATGTTAACTCCTATTGTACAAAGATTATTTACACTTATTTGTTATAAAATTATGATGTAAAATAACTTTAATATGTGAATCGATGATTACTGTAACTCAGACATGCACATATGTAAGGGAGTGTGTGCCCTGCCGTGTGTGCCAGTCTGACTGATTCTTCTCCATTCACCATTGCTTGTGCACCTAATGAGATGCCGAAACCAACATAACATAACCAGCCATGATTTATGATCTAAAATATCTATTCCAGATGTTTTTCCATATAACTGATGTATGTACTAACAGACTATTACCCACTGTGATAGTTTAAATCAACTATTCGTGACTCACCACCACGATATATTTATTCATATGTAATTAGCTTAGATGGGAAGTCTCAGTAAGATACATTATTAGTACAAGGGTAGTTTATGCTGATTGTTATAATGATAATATACAATCAAGTATTATAGGGATATCGCTACATTCAGTTAGTTAGTTAGTTAGTTAGTTAGTTTTAGTACTAATCTATGGTATTCCATGAAAATAGACATGTGGGGCAGCAAGCATCCCAGTCATGAGAGAAAAGACAAACGCGCACAAACTACTTATTGATAAGGACACTCTTTGTCAAACCGCCCTACTACAGGGCGCCTCTAACTCTATCTCAACCCTGATCACATTGTATATTGATACTCTATTTTCACTACCTGGTATTGACTTGCAAAAATGACCACAACCCCCCAGGCCTTTACAAAACTTAAAGGTCTGAAAATTGGTCATTATAACATTCGTAGTCTGCACTATAAATTTAGTCTATTGTATGACTTGGTCAAACTATATGATATCATGTGTGTAAGTGAAAGCTGGCTTGCAGAAGGCTACTCTGACCATAAGTTACACATACCGGGTTATATATTTTTCAGATTTGATAGGGTTATTGATAAGACTGGTGGAGGTTTGTTACTGTATATATGTAATCGTATGGCTCCATACTGCTCCATTGTTCCCTCATTAAAACATTCTAATGCTAATATTGAATCCTTGGTTATAAATTATACCCAAGAAAAACACAGATTAACCTCCATTATTCTTGTTTATAGGCCACCCAATGGCAGTTATGTAAAATGCATAGACACAATGGTCGAAATATGTCAAGACTCTGCTCTTGAAAACAGGGAACGATGGATGCTGGGAGATATTAATGTAAACTTGTTTGAACATAATGATTGTAAAACTAAATATTATAAAAAGGCTATTGGAGACCTATCCATGCAAGATGTTATCTACCACATAACTCGCCCATACACAAATGGCACCCCAGGCGGGACATGCATAGATCTCATAGCAACTGACTGTCATAATGTTAAATATAATGGAACAATGCCTCAGCTATTAAGTGATCACCTTCCAGTGTATGCAATCAAAAAGAAAATAAAAGAGGTATATGAAACTATTACAATCCAGGGGAGGTCTTATAAAAATTATAATTATCATAACTTTGTTGAATACTTGCTTGATACTGACTGGACACATTTTGATACAAACACTAATGTAAATGAGAAATGGTCTTTTATACTAACCCGTATTACTAACTACCTTGATATCTACTGTCCTATAAAAACCATGCAGTTCAAAGATATGAAAAAACCATGGATGACTAGGGACATATATGAAACAATTCAGGAACGTAATGAGTATGTACATGAATACTGTATGGGTAGCAAGGCAGATCCGGTGTTATTTGAAATGGCCCGCCAATGTCGCAGGGACATAAATGCTAAGACAAGGGTAGCGGAAGAAGACTTTTATAAAAATAAGCTTGCAAATCTTGCCAAAAATCCCACCAAGTTCTGGAGGGAGTTAAACATCTTATTAGGGAACAAGGGTACAAATAAGGCGAGTATAGTTATGAAACATCATATCTCAGGAAAAGAAATAAAAGGTGTAGACGTCCCAGAATATATAAATGGTTATTTCTCCGGTATTGGCTTAGAGCTTTTCAGATCATTAGGAAATGTACCTCAGGTCAGTGAGGACAGAATGCCATCTGCCCCTACTCACTCGGAGTCTGCCCTGACTACCATTTCCTATAGTGAAGTGCTATCTCTTATAAAAGATATAGAAACTCACAAATCTAGTGGCATAGATGATATTAACACGTCCGTCCTAAAGGACGCTCTTCTAATTATGGCCCCTCAGCTGAGAGACCTAATAAACATCTGTCTGCATACCGTCTCCTTTCCTAAAAGTTGGGCATCAGCAAAAGTGGTACCCCTCCCAAAAAACGGTGACCCCAGCCAAGTCGGGAACTGGAGACCAATTTCATTACTTCCTGTGCCCAGTAAGATAATGGAAAGGATAATTTATCGCCGAATAGATAATCATTTAGAAGATAATAATGTACTAACGAATAGTCAATATGGGTTCCGTAGCGCCAGAGGCACAAATGACGCTGTCTTTAGGCTCGTTAATGACATATACTCTGCCAAAGACAATGATGAATATATGGTTGCCTGCTTCCTAGACGTAAGAAAGGCGTTTGACAGTATCCACCAGGGGGAGCTCATTCACAGGTTACGCCAAATGAAGTTGCCTTTAATCTATACTGACTGGATATGTGCCTATTTAGACAACCGCAGTCAGTCCGTGATTTGTAATAACACAACATCATCAGTATTGCCTGTTAAATATGGTGTCCCACAAGGGTCTATACTGGGACCCTTACTATTCATTTGTTTTGTTAATAATCTACCCAATGTTGTTAAAAATAGTAAAATAATCCTGTATGCTGATGATGTAGTATTCTACTACTCAGCAAAAACCCTAAACTGTGCTGTACAAAAAATCCAACAGGATGCCACTGCTATTTATAATTGGTTCACAATGAGTGGTCTGTCCATCCACACCGGCAAAACAAAAATTGTGACTTTTGGCTTACAACCAAATCCTACAGACATAATTTCCATTTCCATGGGCTCGTCCATACTTGAAAATGTAAAAGAATATGAATATCTAGGCATAATTCTTGACTCTGACTTTTCCTTGATAAAAACCATTAGTAAATCGGTAAGCACTGCCAGCAACCGAAACCATATGCTAGGTAAAATGAGACGTGCTGTCTCAAAAAGCATTGCTATATTGGTTTATAAACAAACTATTCTCCCGGTTCTTGAATATTGCGGCTATCTGTATAATGGTGTAATTGGAATGCAGCATAAGAGACTCCAGCAAACGCAGAACCGCTGTTTACGCACGTGTCTGGCTGTCAAAATGAGATACCCTGTTATTAATTTACATGCAGACACCGGAATAGATTTCCTCAGTATTCGCTATGACCTTCAATTACTATTACTACTGTATAAATACATGTACGGCACCTGTCATAAGCCAGAAGCTCTTGGTCTAAGATTCCAACCATTAAATCCAACCGGGAGGGTCACTAGATCTAGTGGAACCGGTCTGTTGATATATCCACCATCTATAAAGCTGGGCTATAGAAGAAGCCCTCTTTATAGAGGAGTGGACCTTTGGAATAAAATGAATAATTCATGTAGGTTAGCCGGCACTAAAGAAGTTTTTAGAGCCAAAGCTTTATTAAAGGTAAAAGAGCTATATGAGCTAAATCTGAAGCGGTAGGCTCTTACCTATACAATGTAACAAATGATTACTAAACTGTAAATTCCCTTATAGGTCGAGTTCCTAACTTGTATTACAATGATTATTACTACCATGATATCAGCAATGTACCATGTTCAAAGATTGTAATGTGACAAATCGCCTGTTAACCTCTACGTTGATCAGCTGCTTGATAGTTACATAATTACATTAAATGAGATTGTTATTATGAGCCATCTAATAACTATTCATGTACCGCTATCATCATGATTAAATCTCATATTTGAAATGTATACTGTATTTTGGAATATCACTTGGTGAAATAAAATACATTATAAACTCAAATATTGCCTGACAGCACTGTCAGTGTCAAGAAGTTAAAACCTGGTTGCTGTCATACCCTGGTGGACATGTGACAGCTAAGCAATGTTTGTCTTGTCATTATTAAGAAAAGAAAATGCCTGAAGCTCACCCTCAATATGACAGGGTCTTAACGAATGAGCATGGAGTACCTCAAATAAACCAGCTCATTGCTATTTATAGAACAGCTCATGGGGAGCAGTTCAGCTAATAACATCCTATGGGGTATTTTGTCATGTTGTCATCATTTCCTGCTTCCAACTGAGTGTCATTATGTCTGGTATTTTCGCTGTCAGTCCTAAGTGGTTCGTCTTGTATGGTGCAATTTAATTTTGTTATAAAAAAGAATAGATCTGAATGCACTATCAATAGATGAGCTTCAAAGAAAGATCTACATTAAATAGTTTAGGCCAGTGTTTTGGCCTTATACTCTGATGGAACAAACTCTAGGTGTAAATAATTTAGAAGTAGTTTACATGTGACATCATAGATGTCGGACATGGGTAACCTCCATATCCAGTGTAATTTTCCAGGCAACTCAGTGCTCTTGAAACTAAGGCTAGCTGAGCTATACAAAGATATAGTAATTCACACGACTCCTAGAATGTCTATCCATACAGTTTTCCTTGATCTACTAAAGATTCGTGTTGGCAGAGTTAACAGGCAGAACACCCAGCTGTACACACACAGAGAGAACTAAGGGTGTCAACTGTGTCACCCACGTGGCTCTGGAAAAAAACAGAGAGTCAAACAGCTAATGACTCTGCTTATTTGAAGGGTCAACTTGAGTTGACTCTCTGTTATCAGAGTCAACCAATGTTGACCCTTTCTATAAGCAGAGTCAATAGCTGTTTGACACTCCGTTTCTTACCAGAGCCACATGGGAGACACAGTTGACACCTTTACTTTTCTGTGTGTAGCTGAGCTGGGGTGTTTGCACACATGCGTGGAGAGTGACAGGGGCCTTCAGTCTCCCATCAGAGGTTAAGTTCATGAGGTACAGTCCATAGATATAACCTAATGTAGCATGGTAGAGAATGCTGTTTGCAATGTGTGCCTTAGTTTGGGTCTTTGATCTCTCAGCGGCTCAAGGTATGTACATAGCTCCAGACCTAATTGTATATCTTGAAAACCTTGGCATAATATCATTTAGTATTTAACCTGATAGCTATCCCTTGTCTCTTAGGTTCTTTTTTATCAGCTATCCTCTCTAAAACTATATTATGGAAACTGACATTAAATTTAGCTTCCAATAATTATCACCTATTAATGCAAATGACCGTTTTACATGAATGGTGTACTCAATATAGTCCTGCATAAACAAGTCTTTACAAAAGCATTTTAGTACACATTAGAGCTTCTTGGTACCATCCTTAAATTTCCAATGTTAAATCTAGTGTAAGAGATAACGGGTATCAGTTCTACAGTGCCAACCATAAAACTAAAAAAAATGCATCTTATAGCAGTAATTTAATTAACAGAATAAAAAAAAGGGGAAGAAGAACGTCACTAATCTTATAGACTGTATAATCTGAGCTTCTATGGCTTCTGTGCCTCAGTCTTTTTCCGCTATCATTTACGGCAGACCTCTGCCCTTATTGCGTTGAAAATTATTTAAGATGAAAATGATATGGAATTATTTTTTAAGGGTGACATGAATCAAATATTTGTAAAAGCAGTATTTGGATGCCAATGATTATTAAAACAATGAAGCCGGCATTCAAATTAAGTACTGGAAATATCAACTCCAATTGGCTTATCTCCCTACTCCCTAGCTGTATGTATTTGATCAACTACTTGTATTGAAGCTTTAGATTACTTAGAATAAGTTATCCCATGGGATACCATAGTTAGAATACGCTTAGTACTGTTGTACACTAGTGATTATAATCAATTATAACATAGCGGGCACGGAGAACAAAGCATTTCACACCTCTTGTATATTGCATATAGCTAGTGGTATAACTGAGTTATAGGCCTTGTACCAAGCTATAAGGGTATTCAGTGAAGGGAGCCTATAAGACTGTATTTCCTGTACAGCTTGGTACTCGTCCTATAACTACTAATAGTCTGATGTTTTTCTCTGCAAAGAAACATGAAAAGAAGTAGCAATAACAGTATGAACTGTTTGAGGAAAGCAATATTTAATATCACTAGATTCCTCATCCAGCAGACCACAAATGGAAACACATACTTCAGAAATAATTCTTTTCATTGTTGCCTGCACCCAGAGGTCCAAGCTTTGATTACATGTGGACAGGCAAGATTAATTCTCATTGTGTACTGTTTTTTCCAAAGGTTTCCAGAGTGGAATTCCACTGCACTCCATATGAGAGGTTCATAATCAAACCAATTTTATATAGATAGGACAAGCACAAGGATTGGATCTCAAGTTTCCGTTTTCTAAAAGAGACTGGCTTAACTAAACACATACAGGACCATCAGAGTCCTTATAGTATTTGTGGTCCCCATAAACATGTATGTATTTCATTAACTGAGCATGACTGGAAAATATTTTTGAAAGCAAAAATCCAACTGCCCTTTTCGTGTTGGCAAAAGGTAGGCCTACTTCAGAAAAAGAAAGGTTAATAATTATGTAAACCCAATCAAGGAAATTCATGTTTCAAATATGTTATGTTATCATATTTTTACATGTCTACTAGTTTTTTAATTGCTTTGATTGCCCTTAATTTATGTCTTTGTCAGGAAAACATCATGACTTTGGGAATGAGTTTTGTACTGAGGTGACTTTTGGAAAAGCTTGGGGCAATAACGGTCTAATGTAATATCTTTGTGAGCCACTCAACTCTTAATGCTATAGCCTTGAGGCAACATAATACTGCTCTATAGGATCTATGATATCATTTGTCATATGCTTGTTGGAGTTATGTGTCAGAAGATCTTCTAGCAGAGCTGCAGAAATATACACTTCTATTTTTTTTATTTAACTGTATCCCTACATATGTCTCTTTAATTTCTATTGGCCTAAATTTGGAGAGACTGATGGATGTAATTTTTACAAGGTTTTGTGGTATCTTGCATCTTACATTTTCTCCCTTCACATCTCCATCATCCCAACCATCATATCCATTCACACTTTTCAATATTATCATGATTTCCTACAAAAACACTTGCAATCTATTCATTCCCTTTGCCTGCTGATAGTCATCGCCGTCGCTGAATTATTGTAGCCTATGATGTATTGTTAGCAGTGTTTCAGTGGGGCCTAAGGCCAACTCCTCTTGTAAGGTGTACCATAACCAATAAGTATATGTATACAGATGTTTACATATCAGCCTGCACAGTCAGTCTAACAAGGGCTGACAGTCACCTTTACTGTTGTCATCCCCAATCCCCCTCCGTAGATGTTGACTTATTCATGACTGTCAGATACGGGCAATATTACTGATCAAAAACACATTTTGTGTGAATGGCCATTTCATTTAGATGATACTCCCAGTGGGCTTTATGGAAAAGAACCTACACGTTGTTAATAGTGAATGGTAAATGGTGTGTTGAACAGCTTGTCTGCTGCAGGGATTGATTAAATTATTACGTCAGGCCGTTACCATCAGCCGGCTGGTGCATTAAATATCGTGACCATGACCGGGAGGCAGGAGGCTCACAAAGCCTTTAGTTTTAAGGAATATTATTTTTATGTTTTGCGAATCAATTTTCCAGGACATTACCTTTGGTTATCTAAAAGGTGCCAAATGAGAAGCAAAGCTGGAAGAGAAAATCATAGCATTACAATGATATGGAGGGATACGGCATCATGTGATACGGCCCAGCTTCAACTTGTGAAGTATGATGTGCATGTATGTCAATGGCGTGGAGTTTTGTCTATGTATTTCGAAATCTACTACTTTTTGGTAGGTTATATCATCTTATATATCAGACAGATTTACATTGAACATGATCTATAGCATTAATAGTGCACCCATATTATATGTCTAGCTATGCACCAAATAGACTCTGTACATATGTGTATCCTCTAGCTCTAGCTAAACTGGGGTGCAATGGGTAGCCATGTACGCCTTTACACTGGGCAGGCTATAGCTAAATGCAGTACACCGCATATACTCCCTAATTGAACCTGATGGGTGAGAACTAGTAGGAAGCGTGCCTACCTTAGCTCCCATTCAGGCCCCTATTACCCTTTAACACAATAGTTATTGGCATAAAGCTGCATCTGGGACAATGTCTATCCCCTACTTCTCCTCTACTCACTCCATATTACCATATAAGAGACCTGAGAGGGGTAGGGCATTTCTCTCCCTATTTGGGACCTGCGCGTACATGACATTTTGGTAGTTGATTCGAGGTAGATGTAGGTATTTAGTATGTTTTTTATTTCACCTCTTGTTATTGCAGCAGGGATCTATCTAGGGTATTAAGTGAAAGCTGGCTGTTTGGGGATAACAAATGTAATAGAAATGGGCTCGGCTTTAGGGCCTATGTTTCCAAAACAGTCTGCATTTTAAGTGTGGCCATTAGTAGGGAAGGAGGGCTGTCGGTTGTGCAGTTCCCCAGAAAGCCCAGAAAGAGGTTGTAGTATCGGGAGATAAGCACTGTTACTGGTATTTTAGTAGTCACAGGTGGAATGAGGAGGTATGCTTTTATTTTTGTGTGAGAATAAAGGATCTCAGCTGGCTTTTGGGAGAGGCATGGCATATAAGACACCATTCCTATGTTTCTTTTTTTCTGCCAGCTTTAACTATTCTTAACTAAGATGCCAGCAGCAATACAGTCTAAATCGATACAATAAAAATGTATGAATGTGAGGTACAATATGGATAAGAGCTGGGAAAAAATCTGTACAACATTATATTGCTACCAACAGTTTAGTTTGTTTCATACATGAAGAGGTAGTGTAATTTTGTTTTCCAAACAAATGGCCACAATGATTTCAGGGATTGAGTAATCCACATTGCAAAAAAAAGAGAACTGTCTAACTATCATGTTTTTTGATTCACCAGTATGTCTACCTGCCATCCCCTATCTGTCTTTTGTACCACTGAACCACAGACCTGTGGTAGACAGTACTATAGGCTACATAGCCAGAGACCTGAGTTGATAATACCTGTGCTACCATCTTCTGTGAAAGCTAAGAACTATATGGTTGTAGTGGGTTACACTTTGCACCTTTTGTGCTGGGGCAGTTTTGGCTTCCTGTACCTGAATGACAAGACATGTTTTCAAGGTCACTCCAGTAAAGAACCTTCCAATCTTCACAGGACTTATATGTTTACTTGCTAAGTATCCAACAAAACCCTAAGTGGATGAACTCATTCTACACATTGTCCTTGCATAATTCAATGGGTCCATTACAATTTCGGCTGCCGGTTCCCAGATCACTGTGGAGAGGCCATTAACTGTCACTTCTACTAATTAACCTCACCTTGATTGGGTTGTCAGGCAGTAATTAAGGCAGCTAGGAAATGGTGATATACTTACTATATTCACTATGGGGTAATGCATTCTCCAAGATAAAGACTTCTGTATTTTGATAAATATTAAGGGCAAGCATCAAGTAAACTTGATGGAACGGCAGAACCAACTAATATTTCCAACCACAAAAATGTCCTTGTGCAATCCTTTAGCACTAGACTGCAGCTTGATTGGACTGGGGTAAGCTGTGTACAGAGGGAAGGCACTCTCCTGGTGTGTTTAGTACTATCACCCTCAACAGGTCCCCAATCTAACTGCCACCAGAGAGAGGAGCCCAACTGCCCCATCACCAACAGGTGGTGAGCTGGGTTTGTGACACAAAGCTAGCAGTCCTCTAGTGAGTAATCATGGCTTAAAAAGAACCTGTATCTTTTCATAGCACTGTTATATCTCGCTAAGCTTGGCCATGCATAATGATGCCGACGATGTACAGCAGGGGTAGACACGAAGGGGAGATGAGGCAGCAAAGTACTAGCAGAGATCTCGATCTAAAGGTACCGAACAGGTACATAAATCTAATCAAACCTGTATAAACGTCATATAATATATATATATATATATATATATATATATATATATATATATATATATATAATATATATATATATATATATATATATATATATATATATATATATATATATATATATATATGGGTGGGGGTCCAGAAAATGTCCATTTCCAGTGAAAAACAATAATATTTCTGAATTACCCAAATGTTGTAGCAGATTTGTCTATATATAGAGGAGGCAATGAACTATCACATTCCCAAATTTTGTGATACTAGGATTCTTACTTTTTTTTCTATGTAAGTTTGAAAAATACAATAACTAATGACATAAAATTGTGTTACGTTCACCAGATATTATCATAAACATGAGAATAGTGAAAAAATATGATGACATATTTTGGTTATGAGCTTATTTCACTGAATTAGGGCAAAAATGTGTCATTTCCTACCATGTAAGAGGGTGCTGTACACTTTTAATCTATCTTTAATTCCCCTTTGTGATAGTTTGATAGCTAGAGTCAATTGAGGGCCAGTTAGTTTCTGTCTAAATCGAACCTATAATCTTTATAAATAGCAAAAAGTAGTAACATGGAAGAGTGTTAAACTAGCTGTGGAACCCAGATGAAAGTATACAAAGTGCTCTAACATATCTGAAGATATTTTGTATTTTCTGCCATTCTATTGTGTATATTTTACTATTCAGAGGTGTTCAGTGGGATCTAGTGAACGTAACATAGCAGAAAAATAGAGGAATTATAATGAAATATTAGTCAAAAATAGCATTGTTTTCAGTTGGTTGTGGTATAATACCTATGCAAAAAAAGTCACAGCATGTCCAAGATATTTGATATAAAATAAAATAAGACAATTAGACCAAAATTCTGTTGTTTTCAATATATCTGGTGAACGTAACATCTAGTGAACGTAACACAAAAATTGAATAGTTTCTAGAATGAAATATGTTTATGATAAAATGATGGAAACAGGTCAGTGTCATTTGTAATGCTCAGATATACTTGGACAATTTGTGTTACGGCTATATTTCAATTATTTATGCATATTTCTGACTTTTTCATATATCTGGTGAACGTAACATTTCATAAAATAAAGGACATGTTGTTTTGATAGTTCTTAATATTATATAAATCATGCATTCATCCACGTGTATACATCCTTGCTGATAGGTTTGTCAAACAGATATACATGCGGCCTATCAAAAGAAATTAACAAAAAAGGACATATTTTGGTGACAATTTACTGTCTCCGTGGAACCAAACATAATTCTAGTGAACGTAACATAATTCTAGTGAACGTAACATTATTCTAGTGAACGTAACATAATTCTAGTGAACGTAACATAATTCTAGTGAACGTAACATAAATTGATATCTTAATTTACAAAGACAAAGACATTGCACCTAGTTAAGATTCTTATTGTATATGGTGCATGTACTATGTAGGCAACACATGGATATTTCCCTTCCTCCTTAGAGGGCATTTAGGCTAATATTATTAAAAATGTTTAAATAAATCTTGTGAACGTAACATCAATCTGGTGAACGTAACATCCAGTGAAAACAATTGTTTTTGCTTGTTAAATGTAGAATAGAAAAAATCTATCGATATGGGAATGTAGAGCTCACACATACGCTTATCCAATGCAGGTAATATGTAATTTCATGCAGTATTTGTATAATTAATTACCTTTTCAAGAAATTTGGCTTTAACAGGTCACTTTTAATTCCTTCTTTGGGCTCTAATTTAACCAAGAAAATGATCAATTGTCTTAATTTTTATCATTCTGCCCAAGAGTATAGGTGTCCAGGATATGCCTCATGGCACAAAACACCCATCTAGTGTAATATTTTTCCAAAAAATTCAAGTGTTTAAAAAGATATATGAGATTATGAGAATAATTGCTATTTTTGTAATTTAAACAAATATTAAAAAAAAAAAAAATTTAAATATTGAAATAAATGGTGTTATGAAGAAGTATCATTTGTATGCAACACATATGAAGCAAAAAGTGTAAAGCTTATATCATTGGGAGAAAATTTCCGTTAAAATCAGATTTTTTCCAGGGGACATCGATTATTGGTCATTTTTTCCCTGAAAAGTAGCTAAAATCTGAAAAAATCATGAAATTATAATTAATATGCATATTTTTTCTATTAGTACTCATTGGGCGTTTTGCAATTATGTAGTTATCCCAATACATTCTCTTCATTTAAAATGATTATTTTTAAAAAATAACTCAATTTGTGAAATGGACATTTTCTGGACCCCCACCCATATATATATATATATATATATATATAAAGTGATCTTAGTGTATGTATACACATAGTAGCCATGAGTTAACAGCTACAGTGTGTGTAGGGCGTTTATCTCTCAAAATTGCCCTTATCCCTAAAACTGGTATCCTTTTGAGGGATAAAGGCTCTGTCGGGCCTTTATCCCTCAATAAAGGCGTTAAAGCTCAAAAGCCCGGTGTCCGGAACTGGAGCCCTGTGGAGGATAGGCCCTCAGATGATAAGCCCCCTGATGTTTTGCCACCAGAGGATCTGCCCGCAAGATTTTCAGCCCCCAGATGATAAGCCCTGCTGAATAAAAGCACCCAGGATAACAGGTCATGTTCCTAACCTCCAATCACCTAACATCCGATCATCTAACATCGAATCACCTAACATCCGATCATCTAACATCCAATCACCTAACATCCGATCATCTAACCACCAATCACCTAACATCCGATCATCTGATCTCCAATCACCTAACATCCGATCATCTAACCTCCAATCACCTAACATCCGATCATCTAACCTCCAATCACCTAACATCCGATCATCTAACCTCCAATCACACTCCTCACAATACCTGGGAATATATTAGAAAGGTGTATCCACTCCCAGCTTTACCCTTATCTGGAGGTAAATAACTTGTTACCGTCCAGTCAGAACAGATTTAGAAGGTCCCACTCTACGTAGGACACGGTCTTTCAGGTATCAAATAATGTTCACCAAAGTCAAATTAATAAAACTCACACTGGTGTTGTATATCTCGATTTCAAAAAGGCTTTCGATTCTTTAGACCACTCTCTGCTCATTAATAAATTAGTTCCCCTAGGACTGTGTGAGGATACTATAGCTTGGATAAAATGTTACCTTTCTGAAAGGTCCCAAAGGACAGTATGTAATGGATCCAGTTCTGGCTACCGCCCCATAACGTCAACATAGCCCAGGGCTCAATATTGGGTCCTTTGTTTTTCATTATCAGAGGCGTAGGAAGCAAATCTTGATTGGGGGAGCCCAACTCAACCCGGCCTTAAATATTGGTTCTCAATCATATTTTTGCTCATATAGGAATTGTATAGCAAAGTAGTATTTGAGCCACCTTTGGTTATGATTGGGTGCCTGGCCCCAATGTCCCCACTTTTCCCTATGTGGGAAAGGTACGTTTTGGAAAGTTTGTGTTATTTCATTATAGGGTCTTGGTAAATTTTTTTTGGGGGGGGGGGGGGCTAAACATATCCAGGCCCCCCTGCTCTGTGATTGGGGGGGCCAGGGAGCCACTGATTATTTATGTCAACTTTTTACCTAATGTCAATGTCTCCTCAGAAGTTAGAATGTATGCTGACGATACCTTATTGGTTCACTCAGCTAGCACTGTAGCTGAGCTGAATAGAGTTTTGCAGGCTGACTTGGATGTAATACACACATGGTGTAATAACAACTCTCTAACGATTAACGCAGATAAATCTAAACAAATGTTAGTCAGTCCTAATAAGGACACACAGCTTAACCTTTCCATAGGAAAAACCGTACTGGAACCTGTATCTGACTATAAGTATTTACGGATAATTCTGGACGAGCACTGAAAATTCTGGGGGTCAGTCAATGCTAAAATATCTTAGTCAAAACCACTAACTTATCAGCATTATTAAATCGAACTAAGATTTTGCTAAACTATGACTACATTTTTACTAACCAGCTACCCACAGGAACTCCACACCAGGTGACAGTACAAGCAAATCATGAGATATTTATCTATATGATAAGATTGTAATTGCACTTGTTATCATGCTTAGAGGTAACCTTTTCTAATTTAGCCAAATTTAAAAACAACAACTGATCAACCTATTCCAATGAGGTTTTCTGAATGGGACACCTTTTTTGTGTTTTTGAAAAATGCATATATCAAAGACAGACTCAAGTCTCTATAATTATGGCCGTGTATTTCCCATGTTGACTGGAGGTTAGGTTGACTGGAGGTTAGATTGATTGGACATTAGGTTGACTGGACGTTAGGTTGTTTGGATGTTTGATGATTGGAGGTTAGGTTGACTGGAGGTTAGGTTAATTGGAGGTTAGATTGACTGGAGGTTAGATTGACTGGAGGTTAGGTTGACTGGAGGTTAGGTTGACTGGAGGTTAGGTTGACTGGAGGTTAGGTTGACTAGAGGTTAGGTTGACTGGAGGTTATGGCATATGTTCAGGGGGCCTATATTCAGGGGGCCCATCATCACAGGGCCAATTGTCCGAAGGGCCTACATTCTGGGGGCCAATTTTCTGGGGCGCCATTCATCAGGGGGCCCTTTTTCCAGAGGGCTCCAGCTCCTAGTACCCAAAAGCCCTGATCCCTAAAAATATTTGCCTCTATCCCTCTAAAGCCTTTATCCCTCAAACCTTATATAATCCCAGGTTTAATTGCCTTTATCCCTCAAAACATACATGTACTGGTCTCAGAAACCAATCTGCACTCAGATATTGACTTGCCTTTGTGCCTCAAAACCTATATATAGTATATATACTGCTCTCAGAAAACAATCTGCACTCAGATTTTGTCTTGCCTTTATGTCTCAAAACATATATACTGGTCTCAGAAACCCTTGTGCACTCAGATATTGACTTGCCTTTATGCCTCCAAACCTATATATACTGGTCTCAGAAACCAATCTGCACTCGTATATTGACTTGCCGTTATCCCTCAAAACCTATTTACTGGTCTTAGAAACCAATCCAGACTTGAATACCAACTTGCCCTTATACCTCAAAACATGTATAATCCCACATATGATTGCCTTCATCACTCAAAACCTATAATACAGGTTTCAGAAACCGATCTGGACTCAGATATTGACATGACTTTATCCCTCAAATCCTATATACTGTTTAGAAACTAATCCAGCCTTGAATATCAACTTGCCTTTATACCCCAAAACCTATATAGATTTTCGCCCGTGAGTAAAGAAAAAAAAATGGAAAGAAAAATGCGTCCCTCGTCAGATTTCTCAGACCTTGGTTACTCACCTCCAATGCATTGGTGCATCACAAAGCAATAGCTGAGATTCTACTAGGACTTGTTTTCTTTTAGCCAATTTGGCTAATTTGAATCAATTCTGATTAGCTAAATTCTATATCCTATATTTTATTACCCAAAGTCTTTTCTGTGAGATATACTCATATTTCTTCCTAACATTGAACATCATATTATGCAGCACTCTGTCGTATTTCCAACAAAAATGCACGAGTTATCTATACTTGCTATTATAAAATGGACTTTGCTACGATTTTCAGCAGAAACAATCAAGATGTTCTGGGTAGTGTAACTTGGCATCTCTTCTGAGATATCACATTCCGACTCTATGAAAATTAAAAGTAATAGTTGACCATTGAGAATATTTTCAATTTGTATGTACATGCTGGTCAGAAGATGATGCCGTTGGACAGTGTGCAATTTGGTGGATGTACAGTGGGTAGCAATAGCCAAAATGGACTTTGATTTGCCAGTGGTAATTTGGCGAGTGGCTAGCAAAATCCCAGAATAGAGGATTGTGTTAATTACTATAGTAGTATAGTATGTATCGGAATGGGACTATGCTTAAGTACTGTTTATTACTCACTCGATATGCAGCCAATCAGAGGCCGCCATTTGGTCACGTGACCCGTTGCCATGGTAACGTGACCTACTTAGGACTCTCAGCCAATCAGAAGCCAGCATTCTGGGTGACCTACTGACCTACTTAGAAGCTCTCAGCCAATCAGAGGCCGGCATTCTGGTAACCATGGTAACGTGACCTACTTACGTCACGTGACCTACTTAGGCTAAGCCAATCAGAAGCCAGCATTCTGGTAACTAGGGTAACGTGACCTACTTAGGGTTTGTTTGTAAACAACACCACGTGGCTCTCTTGTTTGTAAACAACACCACGTGACACGTGACTGTTTGTAAACAAACAAACAAAAAAGTTATGTAACTTATATATAGAAAATAAACACAACAAGATAATTTCTTTTTTTCCATGTTATGCTAAAATTATATTTTCAAAAAGCACATCTGTTACAGTGTCTATGTGTAAGTACGCGCGTTCTCATTCAAACACTATAACACTATTATACTGTAGCAGCAGCAGGTAGGGCAGGAAGAAAAGCAAGAGCACGAGCAGAAGCGACGACACCATTTGCACCATCCGGCCGTCGCGTTGGTAGCCCTACTACCCGTCGCGCGTTCAACTGGAGGTTTAAGAGTGACAAATGACGATTCTTTGTCGACGCGACTACTAACATCAGCAGCATCAGCAGCAGCATCAGCAGCATCAGCAGCAGCGGCAGCAGCCTCGGCAGCAGCGGTAGCAGCAGCAGCAGCAGCGTCAGCAGCAGTAGCGTGAGCATTAGCAACAACAGCAGCAGCGACAGTAGCAAGGGTGGCAGAGCGTACACTAGCAGCGTCATCAGCTGCAACATCGGCAGCCGCAACAGCATCAGCAGCAGCGTCGGCATCGGCGGCATGAGTAGCTGCATCGGCAGCAGCAACAGCAGCAGTCACAGCCGCAGCGGCAACAACAACAACGTCATCACAACCAGCGTCACTAACAGCCGCAGTAAATGCAGCAGTAGCACGATGAGCAGCACTAGCAGCAGCAGTAGCAGAGGCTACAGCATCAGCTTCACATTCGCGCGCCGCTTCATCATACCGCTTCATGTCACGGTCCCAACTTTCCATCATGGGGATCTGCAAATTGAGGGGTGGTGCTGGTGGTGGTGGTAGTAGTAGTAGTAGTAGTAGTAGTAGTAGTAGTAGTAGAGTGAATGATGATTGACGATGACGAATACGGTTTCACTCCCCCTTATATACCCTTACTCCCCCCTTTTTTCAAGCCGTCGGCCAGCTGCCCACTCACGGCAGGTCTTTAGATTAGCCTTAAGTCGCTTACTACGCGCTCATCATCCCTCTAATCGCATTTTCCAGCCGCCGGCCAGCTGACTGCTGATGACAGGAGAGGGTGATTTTTTTTCTTTAGATTTAAGCCGCTTACCACACGCGCACCCTCTAGTCACAGACAGAGTGACAGAAAGGGAGGGGGTCGCTTTGTTCACGCTACCTGTAGTTGTTTTTCTATACACACTCTAAGCCCATGACCTGCTAATCCTTTATACAGGTAACACGCGTTCAACTAATTACACTATTGTATGACAGTCGGTACACGGATTAATTTTAAACCACCCGCCCATCTGGATCCATGTCTGGTGGGTGGAAGGATCCAGCTGAAAAGCGTGATTAGGGCTTTTGTTTCTCTTATGATAGCAGCAGGTCAGCATGCGACAGCTGAAAATGTCAGACTAAGTCGAACTCTCGCCGCTCCTATAAAAGACTGAGATGCATTCTCTTTCCACACGCCCTTCTACCATCGCCGCCGACACCCCCACCGCCGGCCAGCTGACCGCCGCCACCGCCTGCAGTCACCCAGCCGCCCCTACCGTCACCGCCATCACGCCAGCAGGGAATTTCGAGCTGAGTCTGCTTATTGCTTTTTTTTTTTCTTTGAGCTTTTTGTTTTTAAATTTTTATTTTCACTCAGTCTTTTTTTTTTTCGGAGGAAAGAAATATGGCACTGCAGAGGGCGCGAGTTTTTAAAAGACGGACACGCGAACAAAGTGCCCTCCTCAACTGCCCGGCTATTTTTTTATCTCAAAGGAGAGAGCGTCACGTAGTTGAGGTTCACGCTTCTCTTGAAGCGTACCGAATTCTCGAGAAAAGCAAAGCCGAGTGCCTAAGAAATCGTCGTTATACAAGAGCGGAAAAGGAAAACGTAGCGACATGGCCGAGAGCCGTCTTCTCAGAACAGTATTTACTCTACCATTGCATAATAGCCGCTCTCAGCGCCCCCACTCGTTGGGCCTTTCATGAAAAGAAAGAGCGCTGCTACTCTCCTCACCCTGCCTCCTCTTATAAAGTGAGAATAAGCGCTATGAAACGATTCGACAAGCCGATCGTTTTTTTGGGAGTGACTGCAGCTCCCACTCGGTGGGCGCGCGTTGTGGCCGACGTGAACACGGTCTCTAAACGTTTCGACGTCGTCACTCGTTATCCCACATATTGCAACAGAGCCGAATTGAAGAAGATAGGGACGCACTATTTTAAACCATACGCTCCAATATGTATTTGTCACCGCCGCGCTCACACGCCTTATTGCTTTTTCGAGACGATCGTGTCACAACACAGAAATAGAAAAAAAAGTGGCAAAGCGACGAGCTTTGCCTAAATGATCAAAAAAATAAAATAAAATAAAATAATTTATCTCCTCCCTTCCTCCTCCTCCTCCTCCTCCTCCTCCTCCTCCTCCTCCTCCTCCTCTTCTTTTTTTTAAAAATAAATATTTGTATCAGACTCCTCTGGAGTCTGATACAAACATTTATGACTATTAAGTGAAAATAGAATTTTATCGCAAAAAGAAAAAGAAAAAAAGTCACTTCTGCCGCCGCTACTGTGACACCGGCCGGTATCAATAAAAAGGTCGGCTGACTTTTCTCCACAACCATTCACTACCGACCGTTCGAGTGAGAAACACAGCAGACAGTCAGACACACAACTACTCTCTGACGCGTGCTGAAAAAAAAAAAAAAAGTCGAGTAGTAAAAGCAAACTCTTCACAGAAATTCATTTCGACGCTCGACTACAAGGACCCTTTAGTTGTATCATTAGCGGTCCGTCGGGTTGTGGAAAATCGCGCTTGGTGGATCAATTTCTGAGCGATGTGAACAATTTGGTCACGCCGCCGGTGGAAAAGACTTTTTACCATTACGGCGAGTGGCAACCTCTGTTTGAAAAAATGCAAAATCAGTACGGTGTGGAATTCAGAGAAGGTCTTCCTAGCAAAGAGTCTATAGCGGGAGACGTGGAAGTAGCAGAAGACGCTTTACGACCACACACTCTACTGATATTGGACGATCTGATGAGCAGTTCCAATCAGCAAGTGGTAGCTGACATATTTACTAAATACTCCCATCACTGGAACGTGAGCGTCATATATATCACTCAGAACCTATTCCAGAAATCACCCGACTTTCGAACTATGAGTCTGAACGCTCACTACATGATCGTTTTCAAGAACCCGCGCGACATGGGGCAAATAGCTAGTCTGTCTCGCCAGGTGTTTCCCTCCAACGCGGCGGCCCTCTCTAGTATATTTACCCATGAACTCAAGCGACCTCACTCATACCTCCTTCTGGACTTCAAGCAGTCAACACCTGACGATCTGAGAATACGCTCCTCTTTGACGTCCATACACTCTCAGCTAGTATTCGTACCGCTAGACAAAAAAAAGAACAAGAGAAAGTAGTAGCAAAAATGTCTTCTCATCTACTCGAAAGACACTTTGGTACTCTCAAGCACTTAGCTAAGTGCTCGCCAAAGGACTGCTCGCATCTAATAGACTCTGGAAGCGACAATCTGATCGCAGCATTGAGTGAGATCTGTCACAATTTACTCGTAGGGAACATCCCGCTCAGCGACAAACAACTGGACAAGCTTCGAGAATCGGCTGACGTGTTGAGGGAGGTCGGCAAAAAATCTACGCCCATCAAAAAAAAGAGACGCGTCTTGGTACAAGAGGGAGGTTTCCTCATTCCGGCTCTCATAGGGATGGCCTTACCGCTTATAAAGAGCATTCTCCGTATATGAGACACCTCATTCGACACCTACTCGCCGACAGTACCACCACTACCGCCACCGCCAGCGTCATCGCCACCGTCGTCCCCATGACGGACTCAGAGCAGCAACAACACTACAAACGCTTAGCGCTCGTGGATCCTGAGACGCTCTACAAATCATCACGAGCAGGTCTACTTCATCATGTGCCCGCTACTGCTACTACTAGCGCTGCTACTACTGCAGTCGCTGCTGCTAGTACTTCTACTGCTCCAATCCTTCCTCCTCTTCCTGATGAGCGTAGTGAAAAGAACGAGAGTTCCGCCTCTGCCACCGCCGCCCGCCTACCTGCCGATATGGCCTATTACCACAAGCAGGCAGAACAATCCCTTCATCCCGACGCGGCATTGCACCAGGTGCTACAGTTTATCTACAGCAACATCTCTTCGTCCTACACTTCTTCGCCACCGGCTCACCTCCGTCAGTCTGCTGAAGAAGCCAGCGCGTCCCTACTTGAGCGGTTGGTGAACCAAGTTCCCAAGAGAAATCGCATCCGGACCACTGCGCTGTACAATAAATTGGAGAAATCCGAAGTGGTCAAGTGGAACGAGGACGGTGCGGTGTGCGAGATGTCGGGTCGTAGAATACCACCTGAGCGTCACATCAACATAGTGGACTTACTGAGCGACGCCGCCAGGTTCAGGAAGACGGCGACTAGACCGGCGGGCTACTCTCCGTTCACAAAAGCGCTGCGCGAAGCAGATCCCACAGACTCCTTGATCGGAAACCATCTGTATAAAGCGAGCGGACCTGGCCGAAGTTTGGACACACGGCTTACTGACAGAGGTCGGAAACCACCGACCACCGAGCAGCAGACTCTTCTCTCCAGGTGGACGATCAATCCTCTGACGACAACGAGGGCAGTGAACTTTTCCAAACTCCGACTACACTGAGACCCCCGTCGGCCTATAGGAGCGCAGCGAGTAAGAAAAGGAAAAGGCGCAACCGCCTAGCGCAGGCGGCGTCGTTCACTCCCGCTCCTGGTGCTACTCCTCCATCAGGCCGACGATGGGAAAACCGGTGAAGAGACTGACCAAGAAGGAAAAAGAAAAGAAGCGCGTAGTAGCTAGATATACCGACATCAAAGCACCCTCCAGTTTCACTAGCGTGACTAAACTCCAGAAACATCATTTTCGCCACCTAAACCCGGCCGTCATCCGAGATGCTTTAGTGTCGCTGGACGCCTACACTAAACATAAACCCATTCGGAGAAAATTCGCAAGGAACAAGACTATAACCGGTGCAATCGATCAGCAGTGGCAGACAAATCGACGAAATATGGAAAAAGAAGAAAAAAACAAAGACGTCTGCCGTCGACGTCATCGCTCCGGGTGACAGAGTGAGGATGTTGAGAACTAAAGGCGCCTTTGACAAAGGGTACGAGGGAAACTGGCGCGAGGAAGTGGTCGACGTTGCTAAGACGTTGGGAAGCAGAGGGTTCGAGCTAAAAGACGACAAGGGCGAGGAGATAAAAGGCGTCTTCTACCCGGAAGAGGTTCAGAAGGTGTACAAGAGTCGTTACGACAACAATTACCTGATAGACGAGGTGTTGCGCCGCAAGACCGTCGACGGTAAAGAGCTAGCTTTCGTACGTTGGTTAGGTTATGACGGCAAGTTCAACGAGTGGATCCATGTCAAAAAAATAACGTAGAAAAAAAAATGAACATCACCCTACCTAGCAACAGCTCTATGGAGTATTATCCTGACAACAGCTTGACGTCTTTCCGAACTCACTTCGACTCGCCGCTCCTTCTGCCCGAAGCGTACGAAGCGGCTCTGACTGAGATCATCCTCCCTACAGAATGGACTAACGTGCACGACGACGACTTGATCATCGTTGTTGCCGTATACACCCTAGTCGAGCGCTTGAGTGAGACGTTGCGAGATGACAGATTAGAGGGCACCAGCTTCCTGCTCAAACCGATGGGGATCTTATCGTACGACTCCAAGACGAAACGCGTCACCATCAAACCGCCGAGACACTGCGCTGTCCTGCTGACTCAGCATCTCGCATGTGTTCTAGGCTTCGGAGAGAAGACGTGTTTCGCGTCGCCGACTACCGGCGCCTACTCGATGGATGTTTTCGGGGACGTGCACTCTGTGTACATATACACCGACATGATCCAGGAGAGACGTGTGGGCGACATGCAAGTGCCGCTGTTACGCTGCGTCGCGGTGGACAGAGGCGGAAGGCGTCGAGGTGGCGTGCAAGCTATCAGTTTTCCCCATTTGGATTATTTCCCCTTGAAATCCAAGAGGTTTACCGAGGTTGGCATCTATTTAAGAGACCGATCCGGCCATTCCATCCCATTCAGTAGAGGCGAGGTGACCGTGACACTTCATCTGAGACCTATTGAGCGTGGAAAGAAAAAAAAAAGATGCGTCAACGCGTTCCGTACTTTCCACCCAGGCGCACCGTCGGCAGAGGGTACAGCGATTACTACAACGCGCAGCTGGGCAACGGCATCAACGTGTACAGCGGGCGCTCTTTCCAGAGCGGGCACGGTTTGGGCGGCGCTCTGTTAGGTCTGATGCGCTCGGCTACCCCGCTATTGAAGTCAGTGGGAAAAACGCTGCTCCGCGCCGGTGTGGGCGTAGCTAAAGAAGTGCTGGCGGGTCGGACTTTAAAGAGCAGCGTGAAAGACCGAGGCGCAGGCGCTCTGAAGAGACTGGCGAGTACGGCGTTCTCAGGAGGAAAGACAACTGTCGCGTCTAAGAAAGGGTCGAAACGTCGCCGGCATTCTCCTCGGACGGGCGGTGGCTCTTGCAAGAGACGTAGAGGGGATGTATTCGACCGGTAAGCGCCTAGGCACCTAGGTATAAATAAAAAGACTGGAGGCGGCCAGCGTGAAGAGAGAACACAATGGCTTACGTACACGAGAGCAGTAACGAGTGCGCGCTGTCTGAGCTGGACCTGCACACCGGGATAGAAACAAAAAACTCTTTAGAGGATGGAGGTAACATAAATTTCACCATCAACAAGTCGCAAGAGTACACAGACTTGAACGAGAATTACCTTCATCTGGAATGTCAAGTGCTGAAAGCGAACGGAGCGGCGCTAGAGGACACCGACGCGGTAGCTCCGGTGAACAACTTGGCTCACTCGCTCTTCAAAGATGTCCAAGTCTCCATCGGCGGTCTCAAAGTGTCTGGCAACACCGAGACCTACCCTTACCGAGCTTACTTGGAAGGGTTACTCAACTACAACAAAGATGTGAAGTGCGGCGTCATGAGCGCCCAGGGGTGGCATGAAGATACGCCTGGTCAGTTTGACACGTTGACTAACGCGAATGCGGGGTACAAAGCGCGCAGGAAGCTAATCTCCAACAAGCGCTTTTCGCTGATGGCGCGACTGCACTTTGACCTGGCTCATCAACCGAAGCTCATCGTTGGAGAGACAGAAATCAATCTCACTCTGAAACAGGCAGCGCCCTCTTTCTATCTGATGTGCGCCGCTGACGCAGGCTACAGCTTGAAGATCTACAAAGCAGAGCTCTACGTGCGACGTGTGTTGGTGGCGGATGCTGTAGCGGAAACGCACGAGAGAGCGGTGATAGAACACGGCCCCTTCGACTACCCGGTGAACAGAGTGGAGGTGACGACGTACGCCATCCCTCAAGGTAACAGAGATCACAGCTACACACACTCCAACACAGGCCAGCTTCCCAAGTCGATGATGATTTGCTTCCTGGACCACGACGCCTTCAACGGTAGCTACACCAAGAACCCGTTCAAGATGAAGCATTACGACATCAGCTCGCTTCAAGTGATAGTGAACGATCAGAAAGTGCCGAACGACGCTTACGTGCCCGACTTTAACACCAAAGCGGCCGTGAGAGAGTACTTGGCGCTACACACGGAAACGGGGATGTACGAGGGCGCGCGCTCCTGTGGTATTTCATACGAGCAATTCCTGAACGGTTACACGGTGTTCCCCCTCGATTTAACCCCAGACAGATCGCACAACGGATGTCGCGTGAACCTTATAAGAGCGGGTCAGCTGAGGGTGGAAGTCAGTTTCCGCTCGGCGCTACAAGCGACAACAACGGTGCTACTCTACTTGGTGTACGACAATGTCGTCGAGCTGACCAGAGATCGACATCCCATCACTGACTACCACATGAACTGAAGACAAGACAGCGGTACTTAGCGTATCGTATGAATACGCTTGAAATAAGTAGAGTGTTGAAGGAAAACGTTCACACAAAACATCGTTTCCTAGGTGTTTTCTCTTGTGACACTATTCCGAAGCACCCTATCAAAGACACTTGTTTCGTGAGCAACACAGATCCGCAACATTTACCAGGTCAGCATTGGGTAGCGTTTTACGTGTCGAGCACCGGTGAAGTGTACTACTTTGATTCCTTCGGCTTACCGCCGCTGAGTGCGGAGTTCTTGTCTTTCGTGGAACGCTCTGCTCCGTTCAAGTGGCAAAGAAACCGCGTTCAACTACAAGACACTTCTGCTGACACCTGTGGACCTCATTGCGCTCATTTCCTAATTGAAGCATGTCGAACAAGAAACCCCAAGAAGTGCATCATGCGCATGAGCAAAATCCCAAAGCTGAGCGACCGGACAGTGAGTCAGAAGCTATCGATGATGCTTTTGTGACAGAAATAACGGGTTGTTGCGATGGCGGACGTTTCATGGAGGCAAAGATTCTCTGCCTTGCCGAAATGGTGTTGGATTCATCCAAAGTCGTGCAATGTCTATTGGAGAGAGGACGTCAGGGGTGTGGTGCGAGTGACGGCGGCGTGAGACTTTGCGGCCTGTTGGGTTGCAAATCGAAGAAGCAAGCTAAAAAAGCATAAACTTGTGTGTTTTTTGATTGAAATGAAAATAAAGAATAAAATGAAAAAAAAAGAAATTATCTTGTTGTGTTTTTATTTCTATATATAAGTTACATAACTTTTTTTTTGTTTGTTTACAAACAGTCACGTGTCACGTGGTGTTGTTTACAAACAAGAGAGCCACGTGGTGTTGTTTACAAACAAACCCTAAGTAGGTCACGTTACCCTAGTTACCAGAATACTGGCTTCTGATTGGCTGAGCCTAAGTAGGTCACGTGACGTAAGTAGGTCACGTTACCATGGTTACCAGAATGCCGGCCTCTGATTGGCTGAGAGCTTCTAAGTAGGTCAGTAGGTCACCCAGAATGCTGGCTTCTGATTGGCTGAGAGTCCTAAGTAGGTCACGTTACCATGGCAACGGGTCACATGACCAAATGGCGGCCTCTGATTGGCTGCATATCGAGTGAGTAATAAACAGTACTTAAGCATAGTCCCGTTCCGATACATACTATACTACTTACTATGCTGCTCTTAAAGGGTTAAACCCTTCATGGTTGACATTGTGCATTAAAGCATCATGCCCTTGGTCATGATCATGTATGAATACAGCCGTGTCATGTCACTAACCAGTGCTGCATTCATGCATCACACTAACCCAATGAGGCAGATACACATCCAAAGTGTTGGCATGATGCACTAATGCGGCCTCTGTGAGTTACTTGCCAGGGCTGCATTGGTGCATCAAGACAACAAATGCCACCTTTTACTGACATGCTATCCTTAAAGGGTTAAACTCGCAGCTAAGTGATGTTTGTGATATGCACTTCACACACCCTGTGGTCACAGCATTATTGACATGGAAACTAATATCTTTACATGAAACAACATGTCAACAATAGCGCGCCTAGATGGGCATCTGTTGAAAGAGGTTTTGAATTCTCTGGAGAGATATTTAAATGCATGCATCCTGATGGTAAAGGAAGAAGTTTGTATAATATATTTATTGGCCATAAAAAGGCCTATATCATTGAAACACTATACAGTCCCTATAGCTGTAGGTATGTGAAAATGAGATCAATAGCTTGTACCTGCAGTATGAATGAATCAATTAAAGTGAACACCACATGTGACCAACTGAATGTACTGCTACAGCGTACAAGGTTATGTGTACTATTGCTGAGATCTGTGTCTAGAACCAATTAGAAAATGAAATAGCCGTTCATTATAGTTTTGGCTCATAATGTATTTATTTCTAATCAAGTCAGAGATCTAAGCCTTCCAATGGAAATTTAAGGCCAGATTCAGGGGTAGACACTAACGTTTTCAGCCACTGGCCACATGTGGGCCTGGACCTAAATCTGCGGGCCCAACAAAAGCATTTACTTAAAAAAAAGAAAAAGAATCTCAGTTACCATTGATTAGTTTACATAAAAACCTAATCAGAACTTTAAGATTCCTGATGATCTTCTCTTTCCATTGACATATTACATGCTTGTAATTATAACAGTAAATTCTCCATGGATTTCGTTTCCCCATTACTGTGGGCCACATGGGCCCATAGGAAGCGTATTCTGTGCAAAACTATGGGCCTGGGAGCAGAATTACATGCCATTGGCTCCCAGGCCAGCGTTAGGGTCTACCCCTGCTGGGGGGGGGGGGGGGAAGCTTTGTGGATTTTGCCACAACGTCAATTGTTTTCTCGATTATCCATTAATTAGCAGAAAGTAATCTTGACCTCCCTATGAATGTCCCTACAAATTTATTTTAATGGACTGTATTTAGTTTTGACCCCCCCCCCTCCAAGCATGGAGGCTTTTCCAGTTTTGCCCCCCCCCCCCTAACCAAGGGCCTGTGTTCCATTATGACCCCACTTATATCCATCAAGCTCCTATCCCCAACTAGAAGTGTAATGACTCAGCAACAACTCATGTAGGTTAGAAGATGGAAGAGGTACCGTTAATTCTTATTTAGAAGCCAAAGATTGTACGCAAGTCAGACTTGGCTATCATGGAAAGTGCTGGCCATGTTCAATATCGCTCTTTAGAATACAAGATACCCTCCTATATTTTCTAATTTTCTGTCTGTTCATTAGCATGTTTACATGTTTATTTCACAAAAGATTTGCTCTGCTGTAATCACTTTTCAATGAAATGCTGCAAAATGGATGCTAATTTGCCAATCTGGCTAATAGAATGCACATGCTAGCACTAACACATATTGTATTTTGGTAGAATTAAGATTAATGTGTAGAACCTGAAATTGGCACTGCAATTTTTACAATAACTTTGTATATATTGTATCAGACAATAAAAACCTTTCCAAACCAAAAATGAAAACATCAATGAATGTATAAAAGGATCAACGAATCAAACACAGCTCTTGTGTTTCACTATATTTCCCTTAGGTTAATGTATGAGATATCAAAATATCCTATGAAGATAGATTCAATGCATTTCCCGAATTGAATCAACATTTAATCTAAATTCCTGTGGTCATTTTCAAAGATATAACTAGGATACATTTAGGCTGTGTCTTAGTGGAAAGGGAAACTCACAAGAAAAGAGGAATACATGTATACTGGTTCTATCTTTGATATATTTGAACTTGTGATTTTGTATAATTCTAACTTGAAACATTTATTTGTTATTTAGCCTACACATCATAATGTATCAATTCTAGTACAAGCTTTTGTAGCCTTTTATATTGGGCGGTTCAGAGGAACTATCCATACAAAACTTGGTGATTCGATAAAAATATATAATACGTTTCGTGAGCATCAGTACAACTCAGGAGGCTGCTGAATATTTTGTATGAGCAGTTCTGATGATGCAGATATCCACCAGGAGTCACTCTGGGTGGGAGTGTTTAGAAGGCCTCTCTGTGTGGTTGAAATCTATAGCAGAGGAGTCGCTTAACTAGCAGAATCTTGGTTCAGACTCAAACCCAACTGCATGAATAGTAATACATTATTGACTATTAGACTAAGATGGCTGTATCTATACAGAGAGGTAATTGATTGGGTGGTGCCATGTCTGGTCTTGTGACAGAACACCGGGAGGTGCAGAATGGTACCATCTGCCAACACCTGCTGCGGGGGGGGGGGGGGGGGAGGGACAGTGGCGCTAGACAACCTAGTGCAGAATGATATCATCTTGTATCCCCTCACAGACCACAAACTGCTTTAAAACACTAGACTCCTTGGTCATCATGATGCATGAACGCAGCACTGGTGAGTAACCCACAAAAGCTGCTTTCACACATAGTGCCAACCCTACATGGAAGACATAGGGTCAGTAATATGCACAAAAGCACCACTGGTAAGCTACTCCACAGCGCTACTTTGGTGCATCAGAGGTCGTGAGGCCTCATGCTGCCCTTAAAGGGTTACCTAGCAGATAAGTGGTGTTTTAGACACCATGTGTTGACAGCATAATTAACATGATAACAGACTCTGTATATAAACCAACGTCCACCACTAGGGGCAGCACTCGTCTTATCCACACGCTGACAGTGACATCCACAGCTAGAAGCAGCAGTTGACAGAATCACCCAAACACCTACATCAAAGTCAGCCACATCCAGAAGCAGCCGCCGGCTCGTCCTTCTCACCACCAACTGAAATTCAAGCCAGCCACATCTACACATGTGAGTACCTAATTTAGGTTAAAATTGAATGTGCAAAGGCTCCCTTATTAGGGAGTGGACGTTATCTAGCAACCAGGTGCACTAACAATCTGACAGAGCTTAGTCAGTACTGGTTAACAAATCAGTCAATAGTAGGGTAAATATTGTCACTAGGTGCGCAATATCACCCAACTTTTCCTCACCACTCTTTTGCATGAAGAACGATTTTTCAAAGTAATTCTTAAAAAAAGATTTTGAATTAAATTGATTTTTTGGTGGGTTTTATGATATAAAGACAACACAACTAGATTCCAACTCGGTTTTTAAGGTGACGTTTTATTTAGTCAATTTGAACCAACAGTTTCGGCACATGTGCCTTCATCGAGGTTAATCATATGACATAAAATGTGTTCTAAGGTACACTGTGAGTCGTTGTTTACACAAAATTCTTCAAAAAAACATAAATATTATGATTCATAAATATATTTGAACTTATTTACAGTGCTTATATATTATTTAACATTCATTCAGTATGATCATATATAGATAGTATGTTCAATGAGTGAAAGTATAATATGTGATATGCGTTGTCATGGTAACAGGTAAATATTCTATAAGATTATGAGATAAAGTTATACGGTACTTACATTTTTTTATAGGCATACAAGTATGGTTTATAATTAATCTTATCGTCTGGGTCGTACAATATATCCTTCTGATATCATAGCACATTTCATTGAATGTCCCACGCCTTGGTTTATCTTCATGACCATTCTCGGGAGGTCACCCATGACTTCTGCGGCAGGCAGAGTCTGGTTGTGAGACAAGGGGTTGGTAGGGTTGAGGTAATGTGCGGCAGGTTGAATTAGCTGGGGTTTGAGCACTGGGGGTGCAAATGGTGGAGATGGGTTGTTGCTATGGGGTGTTGTACCCCTGGTGTTTGTTAGTATGACAACCACACTACGTGGCTGGGTTGTTTTGTTGTTAGTGTTGCTGTTTGACTGTGGGCTGGTTGTTTTACTGGAGAATGTTGAACCCTGGGGTGCGAGTGTTAGTGGTGTTTGTTGTGTTTTGTGTGGTAAGTCCTCGTCAGATAGGTGTAGGTCTTCCGACAGGTTTTGTTTTGGTAGATCTCTTTGTAGATGAGACGGTGTGTGTTTGTTTGGTGTGTTTGTGGGTGGATTTTTCAGGTGTGGAATTGGTGCTGCTCAAGCTGGATGAGCTTGAGCTACTTGAGCTGGATGAGGAGCTGCTTGAGCTGCTGCTTCTAGAGCGTGTTGGTGTAGTGTGTTTGTTTTCCGGTGTTGGTGGTACGGGAATGACAGGTTTTATGTTTGTGCACGAGGTGAAATTCTCAAGTGTAGGCATGTTTGTGAGTGTTGGGGTTGAGTTTTTTTTTTTTTGTTGATCATGTTTAATGGGTGTTGGGTGCATGGTTTCTTCCTGATAATACCATCAGTTATAGCAGGGTCAGTAATGTTAGTGATCTGACGTTTAGGGGCAGATTTATTAGCTTTTGCCCTATTCTGCAGCATTTTCAGTCTCTGAAATTAAATGAGAAAAAATAAATGCCAATTGCACCCCCCTTGTATGGTGAGCAGGGGCCTAAAACTTTTGGGTTATTTCGTTGAAGTTTTGGTTAAACCACTTATATCATTGTGTTATATTGCTCACCCATTGAAATATAGTGTATTTCATCATACTGGTTATTTTGCGCACCTGTTTTCACACCTGAAAGTAGTATCCTTAAAGTTATCCAAGTGTTAGACAACACACATGGCTACAATGTAGGCTTATTTCAGACACCCATGTCAAGTTTATTACATTATTTTTTATTACACTAATATGTGCACGATATTACAGCATGCATGCGCCGGAAAAGCCCTATAAGAAATACTATAGAAAGTGACATCATGGTAAGTCTTTTAAATTTTTATAAGCGTTTTTGTCACCTAGGGGAGTCACATAAGGACCTGGGCTATGCTAAATAGGGGAGTCCTTCTGGAGCCAGCCTGGACTCCCTTTTGAATCTCTCTCTCTCTGTAGGTTCAAGATGCAGATGGTACTGGGACTGCTGCTGTTGACCTTTGCGTCCTTCCTGCCCGACACTCACTGCGTCCCGGCAGCTGACTGTCAGGACAAGATGGACTGTGCCCAGAAGTTGTCTGTGCGTGGTTGCAACCCACTTGTGCTATCATCTGGAGATAGAGATAACTGTCTCCGCTTTTGTGGAATTTGTGATGGTAAGAAGTTATTTTTATATAATTAAAAATGAATACTTCCCAGGGAATGTGAGAGTATTTTTATTATTATTATTATTATTATTATTATCATTATTATTAATATTATTATTTTGGAACTGCTGTTGTAGCAGAATGGTCCTAGCAACATGACAAAAGTTCAAATAGAATCCCCAGGGCTTGTATAATAGGGGTAGGTACGGTCAGTGCCTTCTATTCCCACCTATTATGCCGGTTGCTAGGCATGAAATGTTTGGAATTGGTGTTGCTAGGTAACAGAGTGGTCCTAGGAACATGAAAATAGTTCCAATAGAATCCCCAGGGCTTGTATACTGGGGGTAGGTATGGTCAAATACCTTCTATTCCCACCTATTGTGCCTGTTGCTAGGCATGGAATGTTTGGAATTGCTGTCGCTAGGTAACAGAGTGGTCCTAGCAACATGACAAAAGTTCAAATAGAATCCCCAGGGCTTGTATACTGGGGGTAGGTGTGGTCAAATACCTTCTATTCCCACTTATTGTGCCGGTTGCTAGGCATTGAATGTTTGGAGTCGTTGTTGCTAGGTAACAGAGTGGTCCTAGCAACATGACAATAGTTCCATTTGAATCCCCAGGGCTTGTATACTGGGGGTAGGTATGGTCAAATACTTTCTATTCCCATTTATTGTGCAAGTTGCTAGGCATGGAATGTTTGGAATTGCTGTTGCTAGGTAACAGAGTGGTCCTGACAACATGAAACTAGTTCCATTAGAATCCCCAGGGCTTGTATACTGGGGGTAGGTATGGTCAAATACCTTCTATTCCCATTTATTGTGCCAGTTGCTAGGTATGGAATGTTTGGAATTGCTGTTGCTAGGTAACAGAGTGGTCCTAGCAACATGACAATAGTTCCAATAAAATCCCCAGGGCCTGTATACTGGGGGTAGGTATGGTCAAATGCTTTCTGTTCCCAATGATTGTGCCCTATTAGGGCACTTGTACTTTTGGGTGATTGTACGAAAGGGGCAATGCCATTTAAAGAACAGGAGTTGCATAAAATTACTAAAACTTTTTTTTGCATGATATCTATAAACACTTGTTTTAATTATTATTATTATTATTATTATTATTATTATTATTATTATTATTATTATTATTATTATTATTATTATTATTATTATTATTATTATTATTATTATTATTATTATTATTATAAGCCAGAACCGAACACAAGTGTTCGGTTCTGGCTTGATCTTTCCATATAATCTTTAGATTATGATGATCAACTGAAATTAAAGGCATCCACAGCAGTGGGGGATGACACATAAGTGCAGTTGATTATATATTGTGCCAGTTGTTACAATGCTAGGCACAGGATGTTTGGAATTGCTGTTGCAATAGAATGGTCCTAGCAACATGAAGATAGTTCAAATAGAATCCCCAGTGCTTGTTTACTGGGGGTAGGCACGGTCAAATACCTTCTATTCCAACCTATTATGCCGGTTGCTAGGCATGAAATGTTTGGAATTGGTGTTGCATTGCCAATAGTATCAGGTCTACTAAGCTACCCTTATCCTGTGGAGTCCCTCAAGGATCCATACTAGGACCTTTATTTTTCTTGTTATATATTAATGATTGTATTTCTAACCAGGATGACCACCATACTATGTTATATGCTGATGACTCCGTATTATATGTTTCTGGTAAAAAAATTGAAACCCTCTCAAACAGATTAACAATAGCCTTAGACAATTTCGGATCTTGGACAAGGAAAAATAAACTAACTATTAATGAGAACAAAACCAAAATTATGACCTTTGCCTCAGAAATTAAATTAAAGAATCTTCCAAAACCAAAAATTAAATTAAATAACAAAATTCTGAAAACAGTCAATTCCTACTAATGTATAGGGTTAGCAAAATGCTGCCTTCTAAGGCCCTACTAAGAGTTTACAAAACTCATGTTTTACCTGTAATTGATTACTGTGATATACTGTACTTAAATTCTAATGTAGCAGCGTGTGAATAACTACAGCGATTACAAAACAAATGTTTAAAAACATGTTTATTTAAACACATATTAACCCCCACAGAAACTGTACACGGTGAAGCTAAGCTACCTACCCTTGAAGAGCGTAGGATTTACCATTGTAAAATGTATGCCTTTAAAAGGGCTCAATTTGATAAGTATTTGAAAACCAAGGCAAGGGATACAAGATTTTCCTCTGCTCCAGTTTTAAAGTAAGATATAATCCATTGTAAGGCATATGAAAATAGTCCTTGTGTAGCCCTTGCACAGGCCTGGAATGCCCTTAAACCAGAAACAAGAAATATTGTAGATTATGATACATTCAAAACAAAAATGTCAGAAAAACTGTATAAAACAGTCCCAATAATTAATTAACTAATTCTGTATCCGAGTAAGTTAATCTCTCGAGATATAATGGGTAATTTTAAAAAGGGGTTATGTATAAATGTACTTAATATTAATATGTGATGCCGCGGCAAGTTTTCTACGAAATACCTGTTATAATTATATATGTTATGTATACTTGCATCTTATCATATGGACAGCCTATAATAACTGCTTGCAGATGGGCTGTCCATGTTCTTTATTTGGTCGTACCGTATAGTATATTGACATAATCATAGAAAATTGTACTCGAATATTAGACCAAATAAAAGTTCGAATTTGTTAAAAAAAAACAAAAAACAGAGTGGTCCTAGCAACATCACAATAGTTGCATTAGAATCCCCAGGGCTTGTATACTAGGGGTAGGTATGGTCAACTACCTTCTATTCCCACTTATTGTGCCGGTTGCTAGGCATGAAATGTTTGGAGTTGCTGTTGCTAGGTAACAGAGTGGTCATAGCAACATCACAATAGTTCCATTAGAATCCCCAGGACTTGTATACTGGGGGTAGGTATGGTCAACTACCTTCTATTCCGACTTATTGTGCCGGTTGCTAGGCATGAAATGTTTGGAGTTTCTGTTGCTAGGTAACGGAGTGGTCATAGCAACATCACAATAGTTCAATTAGAATCCCCAGGACTTGTATACTGGGGATAGGTATGGTCAACTACCTTCTATTCCCACTTATTGTGCCGGTTGCTAGGCATGAAATGTTTGGAGTTGCTGTTGCTAGGTAACAGAGTGGTCCTAGCAACATCACAATAGTTCCATTAGAATCCCCAGGGCTTGTATACTAGGGGTAGGTATGGTCAACTACCTTCTATTCCCAATTATTGTGCCGGTTGCTAGGCATGAAGTGTTTGGAGTTGCTGTTGCTAGGTAACAGAGTGGTCATAGCAACATCACAGTAGTTCCATTAGAATCCCCAGGGCTTGTATACTGGGGGTAGGTATGGTCAACTACCTTCTGTTCCCACTTATTGTGCCGGTTGCTAGGCATGGAATGTTTGGAGTTGCTGTTGCTAGGTAACAGAGTGGTCATAGCAACATCACAATAGTTCCATTAGAATCCCCAGGGCTTGTATACTGGAGGTAGTTATGGTCAAATACTTTCTGTTCCCAATGATTGTGCCCTATTAGGGCAAATGTATATCTGGGTGATTGACAGACGTGACCTCAGGTCATCTGCTGACCTGGGGTCACACCTGTCAATCATTTAAGGATTTTGATGAAATTTTCATTACAGCAATGATTGTTATAGGTGCCCTACACTGGTATTTGAGGATTCAGCATAAATGTAAAGTAACATATAGGCAGAAATATACATTTTCTAGCTCTGTGTGAAAGGGGCAATGCCATTTAAAGAACAGGAGTCGCATAAAATCACTAAAACCTTTTTTGCATGATATCTATAAACACTTGTTTTAATTATTATTATTATTATTATTATTATTATTATTATTATTATTATTATTATTATTATTATTATTATTATTATTATTATTATTATCATTATTATTATTATTATTATTATCATTATTATTCAGGTTTCATGATGTCAATGTAAATATCTAATCAATTACCCAACGTTAGTCTGAATGTCTGGTCAAGTTTTAAAGCTGATACAGTCAGACCCTAATTACCCTGTCTTCAATAAATCAGATCCTCCTTTATCCAGCTGTTTTGGTCCGGGACAGTTCTATACATAAACATAGAAGAAATAAGGTTCCATAACCCTGTGGATTCAACTTTTTAACATGTTTGGCCTAAATAGGTCTGAATATTGAGGTCTGGCTGTATACAATTGGTGCAGTTCTAACATTGTCTTCACAATTCTGCAGGAAGTGAGCCATGTCCACTTCCGGAGCCGGTAGCAGACGCCATCATGTGGGGCACGGCTGTAGGTAAGAAAAAGGCTGCACCAGGAGACTATCTTACCTACATGTGTATGAAAGGCCCTTACAAACCAACTTCAGGGAGCAAAGATCGCATGTGCACTGGAGATGGCGTATTCACAGGTACACCGCCCGTCTGTAATGGTTGGTATATCTTTGATTTCTTTATTCTGTATTTTTTATGTAATATGGCAGCCCCTTGATTTAACCAAAGGCACCATATTCACCGTCTGCCACTCCCGTAAAACAATGCAGGCACGTATTTCACAGCCCTGTGACATCATTAAAATGGCAGTTCATTTACATTTGAACGGTTTATAAATAAGAGCTCTGCAATAAGCTGCATTTGCAATCTGATTATGGTGACTTTAGTAGGTATCATAGTAGCAAAATCTCTCATATAAGCCGCACCCTGACCCTGGGCCACTCCTGTAAGCCGCACCGGCAATCTGACTCCCAGAGTAGCCATGGCTAGTATGTGAGGTTTTATGGTATGGGTAAAAAAGGACATACCATAGTCATTTGAATAAGCATGCATACTTTTAAATATTTTTAGGTGCAGTGTAGAGGGATGGTTCTCCCCTATGCGCTGGCAGTGACTCACTGAATACTTTCCTGAAGGCATCGGATGACCAGCGCGCTGGATGGGTCGCTTGTTTATTTGAAAGTGGAAACCAGACGTCTTCAGCCTGAACGCACTGTCATTACCTTTAGATGTTAAACACACAAAATAAATGTCATTCATGACAAACCCATCTTGTTGTTGAATCTTCTGGTATACAGCATGTTTATTCACTAGATATATTATTTTGATGATAAGACCACATCCAAAGATGTTGTACAGAATGAGAATATACAGCTGCAAATATACAGTTTCTTATAATTCTTTAACCTCTCACCGCCAGCAGGCCGATATAGCACTTAATCTACTGAGCTGAATCAGAAAATCTTACTCAGAATTGATGAAAATATTTTGTTACAAGTCTTAGTCGAAGCACCCTGTGTTTGGTATCATATTAAAGGTCGGTAAATAAAAAAAGTTATTATACAGTGTTATATAACGTTTCTCTATGACTCATGTTAAAACATTATATAACGTTAAAAACATTTTTTTGAGGTAAAAAAGCGGTTATGGGGTGGTCATATAGATGTGAGGGTCGTACTATCCCCACCCCCTCCATGTCAGGTGATATGTTTGATCAAATAGGATTCAAAATAGTTTATGCTACGCCTCTCCCAATCCAACCACCAGCCTCTCACTTATTGATAATGGCCACTCCCTTACATGGGAGGTTTAGGCCTGGTCTGGGGGTCAATTCATAACAATCAACGACTGGTCAGTTATGTAACGACTGAGGAATTCCATTTCTAGTAAACATAAAGACATATAGAACATTTTAATCGTGAGTAACAAATGATATGTTCCTTTCTCAGTTGTAAGGTGATTTTTGTTGCATTTCACAATGTGATTGTAAGGATAAACTGTGTCAAAGAATCATTGGACATAAGGGGATTAGGTGGTTGTTAGTACATAAAAGGTAATTGCACAAATAGTAGGGTCTGTTAATGGATTTAGGGGAACCTGCTGGACAAAACTCTGAAATTTTGGCTACAAGTTCATTTTGACCCACTTTTTCAATCTGGATGGGGAGCCAAGGTGAATTTTCATCAGAACCCCCTAAAATCCAAGATGGCCGCCATATTTGGAACATTTTTCAATATTCTGCTATAAAATCCCTGTTTATTGACCAAAAACGTTGTGTAATAGCTCAAAATGACCGTATGGATGCAGGCTAACAAGTAACATGTTTTTTGTTATGATCTGGCTAATATGGTAACCATGGCAACCAGATAAATGTAAAAAATGACATTTTTTACATATAATTAGGCAATAAAATCCTTGTTCATTAACTGAAATAGTTGTGTAATATCTCAAAATGATGGCATAGAAAAGGGCTAGTAGATGGGAGCTATCTATTTACCACCAAAGTAATTTGGTAACCATGGTAACCCAATATTTGGGAAAATTGACCTATTTTCATATAATTTTGATATAGAATCATTGTCTAGTAACAGAAATTGTCACATAGTAGCTCAAAATGATGGCATAGTAAAGGGCTTATACATAGACATAGATGTAGGATAACAAGTACAATGTTTTTGTTATGATCTCGCTAATATGGTTACCATGGCAACCAGATAAATGTAAAAAATGACATATTTTTCATGTAATTATGCAATAAAATCCTTGTTTATTAACTAAAATAGTTGTGTAATAGCTCAAAATGATGGCATTGAAAAGGGCTAGTAGATGGGACCTATTTTGTTACCACCAAAGTAATTTGGTAACCATGGTAACCCAATATTTGTGAAAATTGACATATTTTCATATCATTTTGATATAGAATCGTTGTTTAGTAACCCAAATCGTCATGTAGTAGCTCAAAATGATGGCAGAGTAAAAGGGCTGATACATATATATTTTTTGAACTATATGCTTCTTGATAGCATCTTCACAATATAACAATATGAGGCTTTTTATGATCTTTTCAGTTTACATCAATATTCAGCAGCCTCTTATATAACAAAACTTAAATATCGTCGCCTCAGTTTACAAAGGTTGTAAGTGGAAAATTCATGTTTTGAGATATGAGCAAAAATCAATGTGATCATTAGGCTGTAATTTCAAAAGTACATGGTATATTGCCCCAGAAATCCTCCTCCATGTAAACAAAAATAACTAAAAACTAATTATATGAAAGATACTAAAATATCTTACCTAATTCCTTAGTTAATATGGCAATAATTAGGGAAAAAAGAGGAAAAATGGGTCACTTACGACCTTTGTATACTGAATTGCATGTATATTTTTGTACACCTGTTCAGAATACAAAGGTTGTAAGTGATTTCCTCAGTTCAAAATTGTAAATAAATGTCCAAATAGTTGATTAATTCAAGCCTAAGCTTCACTAAATGAATTGTTTATATTTTTAGTTGCTTCTATCACTTAAAGGTATTATACACAAATTGCTGTTGCCTAGCAACAATGAAATTTTGGCTAAAATAAGCAATTTTAGTCATTTTCCCATTAAATTCACCCCCTTAGCACTTCAAAGTTAGCATATTTTTGTAAAAATATCAAAAATGTATCTATACAATAGGAATTATATAAATGGTTAGAAAAAACACACAAAATAAGTTGTTTTAATTATTAAATACATTGGGGTAACAATTTCCACATCACTTACGACCTTTGTATACTGAGAAAAACATCATTTTCTCAGTTACGACCTTTGTATACTGAGCTTTAACCTCCCAGGAAAAGGTCATTTTTGAAAAATTCCAAAAAATTTCGAAAATTTATTGGATAAAGAAAAATATTAAAGGATAAAAAAAAAATCCAATTTTTTCACTTACAACCTTTGTATACTGAGGCGACGATATGTGTTACAAAGTGGGGGGGATATAAGTAGAAAGAAATTATTTTGTAGCATAATACAATTTAAATAAATCAATAGAAAAATTGAGAAACAACAGAATTGGTATGATATCTGTATTTATTTCCACTACCCTTTGATCAATGTCACTTCATATTCGACAATTTGTATTGGAATGCACATAAGTGCACATACTTTTACACCATTTTTTGTTTTGCAGTGATACAGTAAATGAACATGTCAATCCAATGCTGAAATAGTCCAGGCACTATTTAACTTCGGGAAGTAAGACATTAGACTAAACCATTGGCATCCCCCATTAATCTAGGAGATACATTTTCTTGAAACAATGAGGTCCAAGTTCATGCTGAGCATCACATAGTGACTTTATCAGCCTTTATTCTATGTCAAATTTACTGGTATATCATATCAAACTTATTGTTAGAATTCTGACGATAACTTATTGAATTTGAGATCTCATCAGACCTCTTACCATATTATATGGTTTACACACTGTGGGTTTTCTTACATATTCTACTTTCTCATGCAATTACAACCACATAGTTCAGTGCACGGGAAGTTGGCCTTCTGACATACACATTGTCCATGACATCCTTTGCTTGATTTGCAATTACATTTGAGCAGTTGTTTGCATGCCTGAGAAGCCATTGGGATTGTGGTCCAAACCGGTGTCCACACATCATCGTGCAGCACCCAAGACCACAGGTCAGGTGAGGGAGGACATTGCATTGGCACAAGGGAGAGGTTCCATAGGGCTGCCTGATAAGCTGCTCGGCGTGCATGTTGGAGTAGTGCGTTGGCAGTTGGCGGTATTAGCTCCAACATCTTGGAGTTTCCTTGGCAGTACATGTGCCATCGTGCAACATTGATTGATGTTTCTTCGGAGGTTTTGTCATACATTTTGACAACAAAGCGCTGTAGGAGTTCAAACTGGGGACTGGTCTCCTGGATGTCTGTGAATGGGTTTTCTGTATAGTACATAAATGCTTCCGTTATCTCCAGGAATTGGCACCAGGCAGTCCATGCCCTTGACTTGCCTTTGTTAAAGAATGAAGACACAGTATCACACCCTGTGAAACTGTGAAAGAAGGGCAATGCCTTTGAGCTAACCTTACCGAGGTCATTGTGAAGAGAGTTTACATGCACATGATGATAGTCCTTTCCTTTGCCAAACCCGACCCAAATGTCTCCTTCGGGGTTGATCTCGAGTAGCTCAGCCATTTTCCCCATCAAAATGACTAGCACGTCACTGATTCCAGTAATCACCTTGACACTGTTAGCTCCATTTTCCAAAGCATCTTTGATATGTAGTATTATTTTGGTGTCAGCTTCTTCCTAATCATTACCCACCATTGTATGGTCAGACCCTTTTGATAGGACTTCTTGGCCTTTGCTGAGGAATAACTGTTTACCTGGGAATTCACTCTCCATGGCTTTATCAGTGAGAAAATTGCACAATTCATCTTTGTTTTCTTGAACAAGCAGAAATTCAGGCCAGTTTCCAACATGCTTTGAAGCAACAACCTTTCGTTCTGATGCTTTTCCTTTTGATCTTTTTTTCCTTGTTAGCGATTTCAAACTGTTTTTCTTGTAGGAGTCCCAGGCAATGTCCAGTCTGTCAGTGTGGCTCAACTCATGTTGGAGTCGTCGGACAAAGACATGCTTTGCAAAGTCATTGAAGGTTGAACCAAGAGTGGGTGTCAGCGAATACAACAATGCACCCCCATCATGTACAATTGTGTCAAAGTAGGTAGGTGGTTCAGGAGGTGTCATTTGAGAGCTTGTATTTAGACACTTGAGAATATCAGATTTTTTACCCAGGTACAACTGACCTTCTTGTGACAGTGCTGGAGGAGAAGGGCTGTTTTCATGTGAAAACAGTTTTTCCATGTCAACTTCCCGTTCACGTGCTACAATGAACAATCGAGCAAAGAAGTCTACTTCACTCTTTAGTCTTGTCACTTCCGCTTCTTTTTTTGATTTTTGTTTTGGTTGATTGCGCCCAAAGAGTGGTAATTTATTCTTTTTGATGGGATCATGGATCGATTTTGTCTGGGTAACCAGAACATCATTGACAAAGGCATCATACTGCATTCTTCCCATTTCCTCAATGGAGTTCACTGTGTTGACCACATCATCAGTCATAACTCTGTGTGTGTCCAAGGTCAGCAACTCATTTGTATTGTTCATGAAAGGGTTCCCCATGGATGAGATCGTACTTGTAAGTCTTTCAGTTTCATTATTGAAAGCTCTTTGGCAGGCCAAAGTTTCCTCATGATGTGATTTGATGTCATCATCTTTCCCCAAGGACTGTTGGAACTCCTCAATCAAACGGGATTGCTCTGGCCCAGAAAGCATCCATTTCCTGAGTGCTTCTGGGTTCTCAGTTAAACCCACAACACCTCCCACGCCTTTAACCTTGGCGTTGTTTTGTTCGTGGGCCTGGTCTACAGGTATTGCAGAGAACCTTCTTTTAGTTTTTTGGAGAACCCAACCACTTCCTGTTTCAAACTGTAGCCTGATGGCAGATGGAAGGTTCTCCATGTCATGAATATGCACAGGCATCCATCGGGCATAATGCGGATGGTCTAGGACGAAGAACAGTGGGGCTATGGATTTCATGCTGCTTACGTACAATCCGAAGTTCATCTCACGGTGAGCTCTTACAAAGGTCAACCCTAACAGTTCAAGGTTCAACACTATGTCAAAGTATTTGAAGGTTGGACTACTGGCTCTCATATGGTGCTCCCATTCATTTCTTCCATCAGGGGTTTTGGGGTAGTCCGATGCACTGAATGCACTGGCTTTGAGGTTCCCCAGTGCCAGGGCACTAACCTCATGAAAATGCCTTGTTTTTGTGAGGTGACATACTGTTAAACGCGATTTGACTGTTCCAGCAGTACTTATTTCTGCATCAATAAGCGCTGAGGTCCATCCTGACCCATCCAAGAAATCTCCAATTGTTTTCCAGATTGCCATCTCGATATGTAAACCACCGAGGAGAAGTACAAATTTGTCTTCTCCATATCTGTGTGGCCAATTCCACTGTATGTACTTCCCAATAGCGAATAAAGGAAGGTCAACAGCAGCTATTGGTATTTGTCCTGCATTTACAAATTCAACAGCTCCCTTTATAACATCCATGCCATGCTTCATCATTGCTGGTGTGGCTGCTTTATCCTGAAACAATGGGAGCATTTCAGAAATTGCAGGTTCCATGTCTTCAAGTAGAGCCGTATCCTGCTTGGCAGCATGATAAGCTGCCCAAGCAACGATGTCTCCATCTTCAAGCTGAGATTTGTTCAGCAGTTGTATGGCATGATCTAACCACTGATGTTCCTTTTGAACGCCAACATGAAGATCATCCCCGAATAATACAAACCGATTGGTAGAATTTGGCTTAGACACTTGAACCAAATTGGAGCGAAGGGATACCTCTGGAACAACAGTGAATTTGTTGGGTAGGGTAAACTTGTCACTGCTTGGTGATCCAAGTTTGATTGCTGGTAGATGTTGGCCCATATTCTTTGAAGTTGGTTGTTGGAAGAGGCTAATGCCAGTCCCATGAAAGGAGCCTTTTGCTGTGGAGCTGGATGGATCATAATCCAAATTGTCTATCGCGGTGACAGTAAACAGCCCTGTTCTGAGATGCATTGGCACAACAACATTTTCATTAGTAGATCTTTCACATACTCTATTTGCAAGTTGGCTCTCTACTTCAAGAACTCTAGAGTAAGAGACGCTTAGTCCTAAGTCGGCCATTTCATTCACAATTTTTTTGGACCTTGTCTCGGTATGTAGGAAGATGCCGATGTACAGTGGAAGTGGTTGCTCCTGACTATGTGCATGCCGCTTTGACACAGTTGGAGTAAATGTCCTCTTCGCGTTGAAAGCAATCAGTTGGCATATCGTTAAACATGCTTGGGTTTCTTCAAAAGTCTGATGCTTGATGTTTGACCCATAAAGTAGCATTGTTACAACAGTGTTTAGCATAGCACACTGAGGATCTTTTTGACAGCCTGGCTGAAATGTCTCATCAAATTCAAAGCCCTTTGAACTGAAAATCTCATCTCGCACAGTCTTTGACAACCTTGCAGCCCTGCTAACCTCATCTTCATAGGTGCTCTGGCAACTTGTTAGCATTTTGCGAATGCTTTCTGGGAAGACAATCCAAATATGGTTCTCACACTTCTGCTTTAAGGCATCAGGGTAATTCAAAAACAGTTTACATTCGAATGTTTCTTTATTGACTTTCTTTTCTACACCAAGCCCTTCCAAACGATCAGTGTAAAGATCTCTTAACTGGGATACTCTAAACTGATAAACACCATCTTGCAGTGAGTTTTCTATATAAGTGATCAGCTCAATATAAGCTCTTGCCTCTTTTTTCTGTTTTTCTGCTTGTGAATCTTGTTCCCTTTTTTTTTGTCGCATTAAACCACGATGCCTATTCCGGAATGCGGTCAGACAGTCAAAATGGTATTTTGTCTCAAGGGATACTGCATCACCACAACACAAACGGGCACTTAAGGCAGTATCATCTAGGTCTTTTGCTTTCTGAAATAGGTCTTCTCCAAAGTCAAGTTTTTCAATTTCCAACAATGACGGTGCTTTGGTACAACAGAAGAGACACATGTCTTTGGTGTAAGATTGGTGTGATCTAAGATGCTTCGGTCCTGTTGGGCAAAGATTAGTCTGAAGACAATCATCTGGATCTCTTTTTCTCTTTCTTTCCTTGGCTCTTGTCACTTTTGTATCATTGAACTTCATTTTGCATGTTTTATGCCACTTTGCACTTTTAGTGGTGAAGTCCTCTATTAAATAGGATTCCTCAAAGGGAATTTTTACTGGCAGTTCATTGAGGTCTTTAAGCTTTTTCACATTTGCTAGGAATGACTTGTATTGCTTTGTCTTGTCTCCTGGTACACAGCTTTTTAGGGGACACTTGAGATCCTCATCCTTAATGTTTTTTTGGCAGATGACACAGCATGTCCAGTCCATATTGAGAGACTCCTGAAGAAGATGAGGATATATATATTTGATATGACATATTGGTATTGGTATTGGAAGAGGTAGTGGACGTGAGGAAGAGGTAGTGGACGTGAGGAAGAGGTAGTGGACGTGAGGAAGAGGTAGTGGACATGAGGAAAAGGTAGTGGACATGAGGAAGAGGTAGTGGACGTGAGGAAAAGGTAGTGGACGTGAGGAAAAGGTAGTGGACGTGAGGAAGAGGTAGTGGACGTGAGGAAGAGGTAGTGGACGTGAGAAAGAGGTAGTGGACGTGAGGAAAAGGTAGTGGACGTGAGAAAGTGGTAGTGGACGTGAGGAAAAGGTAGTGGACGTTAGGAAAAGGTAGTGGACGTGAGGAAGAGGTAGTGGACGTGAGGAAGAGGTAGTGGACGTGAGGAAGAGGTAGTGGACGTGAGGATGATGAAGTGGACGTGAGGAAGACGAAGTGGACGTGAGGAAGACGTAGTGGACGTGAGGAAGAGGTAGTGGATGTGAGGAAGAGGTAGTGGACGTGAGGAAGAGGTAGTGGACGTGAGGAAGAGGTAGTGGACGTGAGGAAGAGGTAGTGGATGTGAGGAAGAGGTAGTGGACGTGAGGAAGAGTTAGTGGACGTGAGGAAGAGGTAGTGGACGTGAGGAAGAGGTAGTGGATGTGAGGAAGAGGTAGTGGACGTGAGGAAGAGGTAGTGGACGTGAGGAAGAGGTAGTGGACGTGAGGAAGAGATAGTGGACGTGAGGAAGAGGTAGTGGACGTGAGGAAGAGGTAGTGGACGTGAGGAAGAGGTAGTGGACGTGAGGAAGAGGTAGTGGACGTGAGGAAGAGGTAGTGGACGTGAGGAAGAGGTAGTGGATGTGAGGAAGAGGTAGTTGACGTGAGGAAGAGGTAGTGGACGTGAGGAAAAGGTAGTGGACGTGAGAAAGAGGTAGTGGACATGAGGAAAAGGTAGTGGACATGAGGAAAAGGTAGTGGACGTGAGGAAGAGGTAGTGGACGTGAGGAAGAGGTAGTGGACGTGAGGAAGAGGTAGTGGACGTGAGGAAGAGATAGTGGACGTGAGGAAGAGGTAGTGGACGTGAGGAAGAGGTAGTGGACGTGAGGAAGAGGTAGTGGACGTGAGGAAGAGGTAGTGGATGTGAGGAAGAGGTAGTGGACGTGAGGAAGAGGTAGTGGACATGAGGAAAAGGTAGTGGACATGAGGAAAAGGTAGTGGACGTGAGGAAGAGATAGTGGACGTGAGGAAGAGGTAGTGGACGTGAGGAAGAGGTAGTGGACGTGAGGAAGAGGTAGTGGACGTGAGGAAGAGGTAGTGGATGTGAGGAAGAGGTAGTGGACGTGAGGAAGAGGTAGTGGACGTGAGGAAGAGGTAGTGGACGTGAGGAAGAGGTAGTGGACGTGAGACTTAAAAGAAGGGGTTGGACGTGAGATTGGTGCCTACAGACAGGGGGCTTGTAGTGAGGGTGGCCTAAAGGCAGGGGGCTGCAAAAATCGGAGGGCCTGTGGGCAGGGGGCCTGTGTTCCGGCAGGGGGCCTATAGTCAGGAGGGCCTTTATTCCGGATACAGAGGGGAAGGTAGTGGACGTGAGGGGAAGGTTGTGGACGTGAGGGGAAGGATACTAATCAGGGGAGTAAGGGAACCCATATCCTGTTATTTCTAACTAACTTCAAAGGTCTTTACAGGGCTGCAACCCGTGATACTAATCAGGGGAGTAAGGGAACCCATATCCTGTTATTTCTAACTAACTTCAAAGGTCTTTACAGGGCTGCAACCCGTGATACTAAATAGGGGAGTAAGGGAACCCATATCCTGTTATTTCTAACTAATTTCAAAGGTCTTTACAGGGCTGCAACCCGTGATACTAATCAGGGGAGTAAGGGAACCCATATCCTGTTATTTCTAACTAATTTCAAAGGTCTTTACAGGGCTGCAACCCGTGATACTAATCAGGGGAGTAAGGGAACCCATATCCCATTATTTATAATTAATTGTAAAGGCCTCTGGAGGGGTACAACCCGTGATACTAACCAGGGGAGTTAGGGGTACAGGTAGATGTATGAACACCGTGTGTTTTTCATGTCTGTTCATAGTTTGTGTATACTAAGAATTATGCAGAGAACACAACTTACAATAAAATTCTATCTAATGATATAGACTATTCAGTGAAGACTCAAGTGGTATTTAACTGTTACATGCATTTATCAATATAGCCACAATAGTCAATACCTTGGGAGAGACCATCTGTACTGATAAACACTCAACCATAATACAATAATATATATAACATGGATGAGAAAATTTATTAATATCATACAGACTATACATTGATAGTTTGTTGACCAAATACATTATGGGTTTGAATTATATTTGCCTTTTATAGACATGTATCACCAAAACCATTCACACAATGAACATATAATTTGATTCCTCTCTTTTATTTCTTAGATTAACCTCCTCCAGTTTTCAGAGGCATCCTGATGTGGAAAATGGTTCATTATAATGAGATTAAAGTGTATTTACCTTTCAACTCTGTGAGCCTCCTATGCAGATTTTGTTTGGTTTGTGGCAATTTCTTGCTCTGCATTAAGAGGAATCGGATGAACATATGAAAAGACAGTATACAAATGTTTTCTCAAGGGTGCACTTTAAATTAAACATTTTAGAACAATATGGCTTTAAGGCTTCTGAGTTTGAGAACTCTCCCTTCTTTATGCATCCCCTTACCCTGCCTATCCCTTACCCCGCCTCAAACTGTCTATCCCTGCCAATGACCCAGCATCCCTGCAGGTATAGGCAGAGAGAGAAGTAGGTAGGGAGAGAGGTAGTTGAGAGAGGGAGGTGTAGGCAAGGCAGGGGATAGGTAGACAAAGGTAGGGAAGGGAAGAATCAGGCAGTAGAAAATGACAAAATAGGCAGGAAGCAGACAAGTGAGGGGAAATTCTACTCATTTTTTTTACCTTGCACATAGATTTATTGTTGTGATACCTAAAAGTGATATGACTCAGCAAAATGCCTACAGTTTATACTATTAGCATGCTGTTTGAGACTGAGTATTGTTAATGATTGATCAACTGGTGTGCAATTAATGACAAAATAATGGTGAATTTACCTGTATCTAAAGGTCAGATCTTCGGATCTTCTGATCTTCAGTCTTCAATGCTGCATGCAAAGGTTGTGCTGTGACACCTTTAACCTGAATTGGCATGAGTCACCATAACAATGTAAATTAGAAATGTGCTATTCACCCTAACATTACATATAAAAGCTTGGAACAGGTCTATAATGTACAGAAAATGGATCTATAACTACTTATCTAACTGTTTGAAGATGATAAATAGATGAACTCACCTTCAAAAGGCTTGCAACAGATCAGAATGTAGTCAGCAGAGAGAGACTCAGTCTGCTACAAGTAGCCTCTTGGATTGTCAAGCAACATGTAGAGTTGGCAACTTCAACTTGTGTTTTAGTTTCGTATTTTAGTTTCGTATTTAAACAAAATACACAAGAATTGATCCAAATTACACTATAATTATTTCTAAATTCTATTGGAAATTTATCAAAATTTTAAAATGCGTAAACATTGTTTATTTGGATTTTCTGGGACATTGATGTAATTAAGGGATATGTTGAAATACTTTTTTTTTAATTGGCAAAATAATGAATTTTTTGAAATTTTCTTTTAAAGTATACATAATTATCATGGGATTCACGAGGCACAAAATAAGCATTATGCCATGGTTCATTTAGGAAAATATGTATTTCATGATTAAGGGATATATTGAAATAGTTTTTTTTTTACTCACCAAAAATATAAAATATTCCTAAATATAATGTCTATAAATTTATAGTAGGTTCCTGAAATGTGCAGGGAATGCATCATGTCCTTGTTCTAATTCATAAATAAGGGATATGTTGAAAAAATATGTTTAAGTTTAAAAAAAAATTAAATAAACTTGGAAAAGAAAAAAGAGGTTCATGCAATATACAACATAGGCACCATCTAACAGTATTTACTGTCAATTGTAATTTTCTCGTAATTAAGGGATATGTAGAAATAGATTTTCTGTTTTTTAATAAAAGAAAAATTATCCATCTAAAAAAAAAATTATAAAAAGATATATGCACATAAAGAGGTTGAGGTTCATGACATATCATAGGAACAATATCATTGAACATGTTTTTGAAAATTATAAGAGTTATGTTAATTAAGGGATATGTTGTAAAAGTTATCTATTAATAAAATAACAAAAAGAAGATACACTCTAAAAAACGCTATCTTATCTATAAGGGACTTTCTGAATTAACTTTATTTATTCGGGTTTGGTAATAATCATGTATGTCTATATGGGTCCGGTATGTGTGACCGGTCTATTCATCAAAGAAATGAAAAAAATGTCAAGCCTATGAAAAATGGCATGGCAACGGGTATCATGTTATGATTTGTGTAACCATTATCATACTAATACCATGATGTAATAAAATGCATGTTCTACTCATTTTGAGCTATTACACAACTATTTTGAAACAAGAAACTAAGAAACAAGGATTTTATAGCAGAATTATATGAAAAATGTGTCATTTTCTTACAGTTATCTGGTTGCCATGGCTACCATATTAGTTGAATCCTAGCAAAAAGGGTACATTTGTTAGCTACCATCCATACGGTCATTTTGAGCTATGACACAACTATTTTGTTTAGTAAACAAGGATTTTATAGCAGAATTATATGAAAAATGTGTCATTTTCTTACAGTTATCTGGTTGCCATGGTTACCATATTAGTTGAATCCTAGCAAAAAAGGTACATTTGTTAGCCACCATCCATACGGTCATTTTGAGCTATGACACAACTATTTTGATTAATAAACAAGGATTTTATAGCAGAATTATATGAAAAAAGTGGGTTTTTTTACAATTATCTTGTTGCCATAGTTACCATATTAGCCAGATCATTAAAAAAAAAGTTGTCCTTGTTAGCCCTCATCGATACGGTCATTTTGAGGTATTACACAACTTTATTGGTAAAAAAATAAGGATTTTATAGCAGAATATTGAAAAATGTTCCAAATATGGCGGCCATCTTGGATTTGGGGGGGTTCCAGTGAAAATTCACACTGGCTCCCCATCTAGATTGAAAAAGTGGGTCAAAATGAACTAGTAGCCAAAATTTCAGAGTTTTGTCCAGCCAGTTCCCCTTTGACCCAAAATCAAACCTAACAGACCCTAAAAAGCAACGGACGTAGAACAGGTCCTCATTTCAAAATTTTAAATAAATCAACCTTTAATTAGGTTAATTTATTTGAAAGCATAATGGTTGTTGTGACTAGTGGGGTCAGGGCCCAAAAATACTGCTCTGATGCGCCTTCTATGGGAGACATTCGGAAAAATACTTTTAACGACAAGGTGGGAACTCCTTCCTGGTTGGAAAACCCCCAAATATTGCAATAAATATTGCAATAAATACCTTTTATCCACTTTATACGACGGGGGGGTTCATGATTCAAGAAATAACGGATGACTGCATATGTTCCCAATCGTAACTCAATTTACTTCAATCTGTTGTTGAGCAATATGTACTGACTAATGCCCAAGGTGGCTTCTGCCGAGGCCATAGTACAGTCAACACCTTGGCTTCCTTCACTGATGATATCACATTGATGGATGCTGAGTTCCCAGCCTCACCTTGCAATACAGCATTCATAAACTTTCAGGAAGCTGTCTGATAGAAATAGTTGTATTCCGGACTCTTAAAGTCCTTTTTTTCCCCATTGCTTATTGTGTGGAAAATTCTCTTTGTAGAATATTGCGGACAGTCGAGGGAAAATGGTCCTCCAAAGTCAAAAACTCAATAATAAGATTGATGTCATCAGCTTTCCAGTGATATCTTTGATTCTTTTTGAGTACTGGCTCTCTGAATATGTGTGATCACTGTCCAATCTTAAATGCCAATAAGGTCTATGTTACTTTATTTTTATATCCAGCAAATTGGATAATGTAATAGGCTTCTCCTATTAGATACCAAATTGGCCACCACAGAGTAGTCGTAGCGCGAGAGAGGTCGCCAACAAATGCATGATTTTAATTGTGATATATCCTGAATCCACTTCTGAATTTCGGTACATCAGGGTATGAAGATACAACAATAATAGTGAGCACATTTAATTGTCATATTAATCAACATTATGGCCACAGCGTAGCGTCAAACGGGACAGCGGGCGGCACGCCGACTCCTATAGCCTGGAGCGTCACTAGCACAAACAATTGACGCCATCAACACCATTGACAGGAGACTCATCGATGAGGAACTGGCCACAGCAACGGTTTCAACTACATTGGAGAGTATAAACAGGAGCTTTGAACTGGCGGAGAATAGGCCGACAACTCAGGAGGAGTCTATGATGAAGGTAACTAGGTTACTTCACGGCTTAGATCATAGGATGACAGCGGCCGAGTCAAAATTGACAGCGAATAATGAAGATCTGGACGGCATTGACGCCTTTGCCCGGTCAAATCACCACGCTATCTTTGACTCCCGGGTAAAGGTAGATGATTTTAAATGTTGATTCTCTAAAATGGATCAACAGGAGAAGGAGAAGACTGTCATTTTAGAAGGTGTCCCCGAGGAAAGAGGTGAGGATTTACGAGGAATGATGGATCAGTTATTTCATGACTTTGAACCTGACTATGGCAATGAGAGGATCGACTTAATTTACAGGCAGGGAAGTGGTAGGAGGTGAACAGGCAGAGGCCAAAACCGATTACGGTCAAACTGTCGAGTAAAATCACAAAATCGGAAATCTACAGAAATGTGAGGAAACTCCACGGTAAGCAATATTGGTACGGTGTCTCCATAGTAGACGAGCTCACTGTTGATGAGAGACATCAATTTGCAAATCTCAGATCTCTCTTCTGTCTTGGCAAACGTAAAAGCATTAGAAATCTGAAGCTGCTACAAAGGTCCCTGTTGATTGACGGTGAAGCCTACACCAATTGCCACACGGTCTCAATATGTGACTTGCAACCACAATAGACACAGTCGAGGGCATTGGATTTCGCTCTGAATTCAACCCCCTAGTGTATTGGTAAATGATGTAGAATTTGACAGTATGGATAGGGCCTTCCAACATGACAAAGCCAGAGCGTGCGGAGACCTTGATAGTGCCACCCGGATTATGGAAGCCGCTGACCCATATGCGATCATGGCAATAGGAGCAAAGCTGCTACCACCAGCAGACTGGAACCGGGATGCCCACAAGAAACTATACAACCTACTGCGACAGAAGTTTGCCGACGGGCCTGTAAAGCATTACCTGACAGATACCGCTGGGAAATTCCTATATGAGAGCACATTACACCCGGACTATGGTTGTGCCCATCATCTTGGTAACGTCCACACAGTATCGCAGGCCACAGTGAAAGGCAACAACGTCATGGGCAAAATGTTAGAGAAACTACGGGATGAGTTAATCGGTCGTGGTGTCAACAACAATGCCCACAACAATGTCCCTGGGCCAACAGAACAGCAATACCAACGGCTAGGTCCTCCTGATCAACAGGACCAACAGCAGAATCAACAGCCACAACAGCAGCAGCCTCCACCAGCCCAGCAGCAGGCACCACAGCAGGCTCAGCTAGAGCCCCAACACCAACTACCAGTGCCTCAACAGCCGATCCATCAACAGCAACAACCACCTCAACCACAGCGACAAGCACAAATTCAACAGCTGCAACAACTGCCTCGACAACAACAGCCTCCTCAGCCCCCAGAACAGCTCCAGTCTCCATAACAACAGCCTTCTCACCAGCATCAACAGCAACAACAACAAGTCAACGTTGATGAGTTCAATGTATTTCAAGCAATGAATGGAAACTTTGTACCTGCGCATGATCAAGAAGCTGTCTTAAACACGGTGACAAATCATGCCCTAGGAACAGCAAACCTAGAAATAGCTGCGGGTACAGCTTGATAGCTGAGAGTAACTGCCAATTGTAGGATATATATACACATGTAGATATTATGCGGCATATGACTTGTGGTTTAAACAAATGTCTCACAAATCTAATTCTGATTAACCCTAGTCTCATAATATTTCGTTGTTGAAATAAGTAAACATGTCTTAATTTATAATGAACCACGGGTTGTGTTGTTAGACATATGCAAACATGTATGAAATTAAGTGACATACACAACTTGTGATTTAAAAATTGTCTTATGGAAATTAATTTTGAGTTACTCTGTTTTTATGACATTTCGTGGTTGAAATATGTAAACACGTCTAAATTTACAACACCCCCGGGTACCATATTATGACAGGGATGATATCAATGTCACAGACATGATCCTATGTAATTCATGTTTACCCGTACTTGAAATTATGATCTTAAACCAATTTAACCCGGCCCCTACCCCTACCACGACCACGACCCCGACCTCGACCATGTGTGGTTGTGGCAGGTGTAGTTGGGACAGGTGCACGGGAGGAAGGTGCAGTGGTGGTAGGTGCAGTGGCAGTAGGTGCAGTGTCAGCTGGTGCAGGGACGGTAGGTGCAGTGTCAGCTGGTGCAGTGGCAGTAGCTGCAGTGTCAGATGTTGCAGTGCCAGTAGGTGCAGTGTCAACTGGTGCAGTGACGGTAGGTGCAGTGTCAGCTTGTGCAGTGACAGTAGGTGCAGTGTTGGCAGACGCTGTGATGGCAAGCCTAAGGCCCTGTCGCAGACCCCGTCCTTGGGGTGGTCTAGCTGATGTGGGCTTCTCTGCCAAGAAACAGTGATCTTTCCAGTAGTTCCAGATCCAAGGTAGGGGTAAATACAATGGGATATGTTTTGGGAACGTCTGTTATTCGGTATGCTTACATCACTGTGTGGAGGAAAATTTAGTTTAAAGCTTCATGGGTAAACTTGATATTGAATGCGGACAGAGCTTATCGTTAGATCAATGACTCCTGTTCTTGTTTTGATGCTGTTTTGATGCTTGAGGTAAGGTTTTTGGTAGGGGTTTATGTAAGTGTACCATTAAAGGTAATAAAGGGAACAGTCAATGTGTATTTAAAATTCACTTTTCAATACAGCTCTACATGATTGGAGGCTCCCTTGGTTCAGGTTATTTGACATATAGAGCTATGGTGGAATGTTATTTGATGCCTTCCTACACCAAGACAATATAGTTTTATTGTACAATTCCCCTTTTCCCCTAATCTGCATCACCATATTCTGTACCTCAATATAGAATCCTGTCTTGTGAAATATGGCTTAGGGCTCATTGACACCAGTTTGCATGAGGTTTTGGCTAATGGCAGCATTGAATATTGAATATACTGCTGTCAGTGTCTGTATCTAAATAACATGACAAAATACAAAACTTCTTTTGTAATAGCAGAATATGAAAAAAACCTGAGTCGACATGACAGATTTAAAAAAAAGGGCTTGGAACATCAATTGATTTTTACAGGTCCACCACCACCACCACCTACTGGTCCATAGACTCCTCATTTACAAAACGACCACATCCCTCTGCAATGACAGACATAAGGAAATACAGTGCAGATAAAAAGGTTCTTATAACATGATCCAATTTCAAGCAGCGTCCGTGTGTACCCTAAGTAGTTGGAGAGCAGAGAAAAAGAGGTTGGGCGATGTATGAAATGGGGCTTTTATCTTTTATCATTTCTGTTTCCTTGCTTGCTTTTTTATTTTCTGTTTGGCATTCAAGTGATTACCATGACAGCGCTGGGAGCAATAGTATTTGTTCGATTTGCATGGGCGCTAAAAGTTGAGGTGACTTTAATTCATACAGTTCTGGTGTAGCTGTGGATTGCCTCAGTGTTTGTGATTAAGCCTATGAAATAGTCATTATCCACCTCACTAGTTGCGGTCTTCTATAATAAGATGGGTATCCAGGGAGTCTATGGGGGTTCTATGCCTATTGGATGTCTCAATCTTAGTAGTACAGTGCAGGGTTAAATTTCCCACTACTACAAGATAAAAACCAGTATGGTCCCTAACAAGCCTGCATAAGGGTTATGTTTATATATACTGCTAGATGCGCCAGAGGGACATTGGGATTTTCAGGCTTCAAAGGGTATATCAATGTTCCATTGCCCACATGACCCTGTGCTTTTATGACATGAATGAAATAAATCAAACAGATACCCTTTAATGATTAAAAGAAACATTGGCTGCAACAACAACCATGGTTCTTTTCGGAGCTCAGAGTCAATCAAACAGCATTTCTGGATTTTTGACACGCAAGAAATCTCCCTCTCAACGATGATCCATTCAGTTAATCATAACGGATCTTGGATTTGCTACTGTACGGGTTAAGATATTACAGAAAGTCAACACTTCTCAGAAAATGAGATGAATATTCATAGGATATGACTAAAGATATAGCTTTATCATATTGCTATACATTGAGTGCATAGAAGGAATAGCTAAATAATATAACAGAGCAAAATATACCTCATGTTGAAAATGGTGCTGATTAATCTCTCAAGTTTAAAGTATGTTTGACTGTCATCATACATTGCAAATAGATTAGATCATTAAAATTGAACCCAAATGCCCAAATGACAAACAGGGAGGCCAACATTTTGATTAGCATGTGTTTATGTCAAGAAAGGATATTACGATATATCATATGTGACATGTCCTGGGAAAAGGGACCTTAGTGCACCCTGCATTACAATTTTATTATGTAAATCTGGGCTGTCTACAGCCATTTGTGTATTTTCAGCTACCTGATATGTATCTACATTTATAATGCTTCTCTGACACCAGAACTATTTAAGCCCTACAATTAGTTCCCCTCCTCCCCCGATATAGGACAGTCAGTACATAAAATAGTATAGTGTAATACTTCATACAGGGAGAGTAGACCGACTTCTTCATTGAATATAGGTGCCAGGGCCAAAGTAAGGGCTGATAGATATTAGCCATTAGTCAAGGAAAGCTCAATATGTTTTTGCTGAGAAAATGGATCGTCTGTCGATTCCGTATTGTCATTTCCATCTATCACCAAGTGGAGCATAACATCCTGGTAAGTAATGCCCTCCAGGCAGGTCCGAGTAATAATCAGGGGTCTAAGTCCTATACTTCTAGCCCTCTCTACCTCAAGAATACCCATGAATCTACTACTATCTTTACAAGTAGGTGACGCAAGGTGTCCTATGCAGCACAAACATCAAGCAGAAAAACCACCAGGATCCTGGTAATTATTTTATTAAGATAATTCTCCCGATAGAAGAGCCTTTTAAATGTGACATAGGGGTGGGATTATTGGTTTAAGGGATAGGATAACCGGCAGACTCTCAATAAATCCCAATTCAATTTCATAAATTTATACTAGTGCACTGCTATAAATAGGAAAACGGAAAGTAATGTCTGAAGGAAGGGAGAACACTAAATATTCCTAAACACTTGATCTTACCACTTAACCCCCAAAGACCCAACCAAAGCCAGCTCCCCTGTTATTTACATTTTCACCTCTCCCCCATCACCCCTGTTTCTCTTATCTCCGATCAAAAAGCAACAAGGGCCAGCTTGCTTTCGGCTGTATGCATAAATCCTGCAAACACTCTCTCCAGGGAGGGTAATATGGTGACAGGTCAAGAGGCGAAGGGCGGTTAAGGGCAAGGAGATCAATTCACTTGTACCAAGTTTACACACACCTAGGGAAAGGGCATAAAGGTTTGATGCTTACATAGAGGAAAAATGACATTTGGGTAAGGATCTTGGTACACTACCCAAAGACATAAAGCTATTAAGGAGAGCAGGGTGGAAGCGCAGGATTATCTCCAAGCTCTGTATAAATCTCAATTTAATCCCAGAAAGCCTGCCTTTTTATTGAGTCTGGCAGATTTAATCGTTTTTGTGTAAGGACCCATTGTTAGATGATATCAAGTATCACTCTGTCTTAGAGGGGATAAAGTCCCTCATTAAAATAAATTAGTTTTTGGATTCTAGCAACATAGCTAGAGGAACAGAAGCTATACCGATATTGAATTAAGTTAATCTCAATAGAGTGTTTTTACAATTTCATCTTCATATTAATTAATCATCTTTTATCTTTATCTATATCTCCATGCATCATGCCAACCCTTCTTGAATGTACCAAGATCCCTATATTCCTGTTCCTTGTAACAAATACTGTTATCTGTCGTCTACATTCTAGGAACCTACTTGACTAAGCCTCCCAGATGCCCAGCATTTCTAGCCAATTTACCTTCTTGATGAATACCCAGTTTAGACATACAATGCAAACAGCTGATCAGGAAAAGTGTCTCATGCCACCATCTTTTCACTGTCCAATCAAGAACTGCATCTTATATTATGGGTTTAGCACCTAGTCCAACATCAATTAAGGCCTATCCTAGCTTCAGCTGTATAACCCCTGCTACTAACACAGTGAGTGAGATATACCAGTGTACTGTCACACTACTCAATCAAAATGGAAGCAATTGGTGCCTCGTAATATGGTCTCCCCTTGAATTGTACCTCAATTGTGACCCATTTTAAAGAAATGGGTCGGCAGTCACCTTATTATAAATGTTGTGATATTGCCAGATTCGTGTATAGCTCATCAAGAGCTTTCATTTGATATATGACACATGTTAGATTCACTCTTAGGCGTTTTTTTTTTGTTTTTTTCTGAATTAAATTCTGATGGAAATTGATTAAAATGAAATAATTAACATCTTAATTAGATATTAACTATATATCATACAGTACAATTTGTAGATCCCATGTTTGTTATTTTGGAAGCATTGGTTTCTCGTAGCATGGTCTCCCCTTAGATTGCACCTCAATTGTGTTTTGAAATTCAATCTACATATAAGATAAACAAGGCTTGTAGAGATTGTTTATTTCTACATTGCCAGTGCCATGAATTATTACAATTTTCTTACATCAATTTCATCAGTTTTGGAAATATTATTGTCTTTGAAAAGCTTCAAGTCAACTCATTCAATGACCACCCTTCTAATGCATGCACCCTTTCGATGCAAGAGCAACCAATGGTATTCTGAAATACTAGGGTTTACATTGATAAATATTCAGAAGGAATTGATGATACTACACCATAACAGTGACAGGTAATATTCTGTTGCATTTTTTGTGTGCTTACATTGTGCATATTATATAACTGACATTTGATCTACTTTCTCACAAAAGGATTCAGGCCCTGGGGTCCTGTGAATTCCTCTGGCCTTACACTTCTCTTCCCAGTCATATTCACACTGAGGTGTGCTTTGCCCAATCTTCACATATGATACAGTCCATAGGGAAGTGGTGGGAGAAGCCACTGGCACAGCTAAAATTGTTGGCATAGAACCTGTCCCTAGGCCTCCTTACTCTACATAGCAGAGTGCCCGGGATGGAGACCATCTTTAGGGCCTATTGTAGCCAAGACAGCTTGCCTTTTAAGTCATGCCAAGGTAGTGTGGCCATGGGGAAGGGGTTGGCATTTGTTGACTGGGCAATTTTCCAGAAAGCCTGAGAGGTATTGTATGGAGAACTGAGGACTGTTACTGGTATTCTAGAAGTCACAGGTGGAATAAAGATAAAGCCTCGTCCACCGAACCCTGGAATAAAGATAAAGGCTTTTATGTTTTTTTAAACTGAGAATACAAAGAGCCTAGGTGGCTTCAGCTAGGGAGATAAATGGTCATCCTACACATGAGATACAGGCCTTATCCTTAATTTCATTTTGCCAGGGATAATATAGTCTAGACTGATACAGTATGAAAGCAGTAAAATATAGATAAATAGAGATGGCACAAAGTACATAAAGAGATGGTGTACTGCAGTTTTCTAAACAGTTTTCTACAGTAGTACCACTGAACCACAGGCCCTAATTGAATCAACATATTTTACACCTTGTCCCACACATAATTCAGCGCGTCCTTTACAACTACAGATTGGGGCGAGGAGGCCATTAGCAGCCACTTCTAGTAAATATCCCGGCCTCAATTAGGCTGCCAGACAGTTATTCAACATCAGCTTTGTCATAGAACCAGCTGGCCTCAGTAGGGGACGTACTCCCTCTTTCCTAACTATGTTTGTGTCCATTAGCTGTGTGTGTGTCACTTTCACTGGCTATACTCACTATGGGGAAATGCATTCTCCAGAATAAAAACTTCCACATTTTGATGGCTATGAAGGGCAACCTTCAAATAAACTTGATTGAACAGCTGAACCAACAAATATTTTCAAGCACAGAAATATCCATGCATCTCTTTAGTACTAGACTGCAACTTGATTGGACTGTGGTGAATGAGCAAGGTACAGAGAGAAGACACTCTCCTGGTGTGTTTAGTAGGGCTACTATCGACCCCAACAGGTCCCCAATCCAACTGACACCAGGGACAGTGTCCCATCCACCCCGACATTCCACAAGTGCGGAGATGGGTTGGGGGCTATGGCTGGCAGTGAGGGCAGCCCCTCAAGATTTGTAAGATTGTAAGATTTGTAAGATTTTTTATTCATTCCAAGTCACGGTTCTCACTGCGATTTTCATAGGATGAAAATAGGTATGTACAGTACAGTGGTGGTCATGTCTTAGTTAGATTCACATATAAACAGTTAGCGACAAATAAAGCATGTCTGTATGTCTCAATGAGTCATAAAGGCTAAATGGAACCCATACCTTTGCACAGTGCTACAGGCTTGGCCATAGCAGAGGTCTAGCTATTAAGATACAAAACAGGTGAATATAAACTTAATTGAATCTGTATAAACATGATAAAATTATGTGTAGGGAATTTAGTGCATACCATAGCCATGAATGAGCAGCTACAGTGTCTTTGTCAAGTAGTAACAAGAGCAGTAGCAGGAGCAGGACCAGTGGCAGTACGAAGGTGGCCAGTAGCTAGTAAATCAGGTCAAATGGCCTCGTTTCCCAAGAAACATATTGACCAAGAGGAGAGACAATAACTACTCCCCTCCCCTATACCACCTCTCCTAGCAGTTTGAATAATAAAGTAGCAAGGGTGTTGCTCAGGGTGGGCTAGGGTTGAGAGATGGAGTCTTACCAGATCTATGATTTTCAGAGGAGCTAGCTCATGAAAGCGACTAAACTTTACGTTATTTCAATACAATGTATGGGATGTTCAACTGTGACAACATATCCTTTTTGACAGTGAGACAAATAGTATGTGCTTCCAGTATAAATTCATAAAACTCACATATTTATAAAACATAACATAACTTGGTTGAATAGGAATGGGAGTTACCTTTTGTGTGCAACAGCAATAGGCCTTTCAAATCCATCAGGGGAGAAACCTGATGTTTCCTCCTTACCTGCTGAACCCACTTCCTGGCCAGGCAAATCACCCAAATGCGTCCCTGGGAGGCTTTAGGAGTAATTACATGAGAAGGTCCTAAATGATCACTGCCTTAAAGGATTGCAGAACAATATGGCTGCGAGTAAAATCAATGGGTGCTGATGATATTGATAAATATCCACTTTGGAAGCATTATGATGGGAAAGACGGGTATTTATAATCAACATGATAAAGTAAATCACCAAGAATAAGTGAGTAGGTAGCTTCAGCAAATTGCATAATGTAATAGGCTTCTCCTCATGGGCCTGGTGGTAATGGATTTAAGATTGCTTTTTATACCAAAGCCATTTCCTGGTCCTAAGTGTTGAATAATGTAGGCTAAGAGGGTATGGTATACTTTCAGCTCGCTGCTTAAATACTAAAGAGAGTCTGTACCTGTGGAGTGGAAAATTGTCTTACAATAGTTGATTACCTGAGAACTTTATGGTGGAATATGTGCACTGAGCGGATGCATAAGCATTGATTCATCACTAGCCTACTGTGTTTGAAGCGCTGTTTGAAAGCTCTCATACCATCCTTGGTGGAGTTTACTGATAGGCCAAAATGCAACTTGACAACAATTGCCTTTAACCCTTTAAGGGCGGCTGCTGCCTCTGGGCAGCATCTAAAATACCCTTGAAAAACCGCTGCTGCCATAGGGCAGCAACAGTGCTGCCCTATGGCAGCAATACCACTAAATTCCAGCTCCTGCTTTGAGACAAAGAGTGAGAATTTTTGGGTCAATCCAAAAATATCTAACATGAGTACTACGTCCCCTTGTCAGAAAAGTGTGAATTATGTATACAATAAAATTAATTTTACTCCGTAGTCACTATCCCAGGGAGCATATACTTGCAAAGTTGCATATTCCCATGGTATAGGGCCGGTGGTTAACCCCCAAATTGCATTTTTCAAGGCCAGCAGTTAAAGGGTTAACAAGAGCCAACAATAACAAACCAGCCTGGCCGAGTTCTTTTATTTTAGCCCACACCTTGCCCGGATCATGTACATTAAAGATGCAAATGTCTGCAACAGAAAAATATATTCAAACAACTAGAGTATATTAGAACATAGACAGATTCAAAATATGTGCCACGATGAGTGAAAATTACCCTTGGTGCAGCCTGAATAAAGATCCCTTTTCACAATGCATGTTAATATCAATATTGAATGCGTACAGAAGGAACAGGCTACACGTGCCTCTCCCACAGTCCCTTTAACAAGCCTGGTAATGGTCATAGCCACTAATGACTTATACAGCAGCCTTTCATGCCTAATGAACCAGATACTAATTAGAACATACATACTAAAGCAGTTCCAGAGCCAAGGTAGGGATAATTACAATGGGATATGTTTTGGGAACGTCTGTTATTCTGTATTCTATGTGGAGGACAATCAAGTTTGTTTAAAGCTACATGGGTAAACACAGTGATATTGAATGCGGACTGAGCTTACCGCTACATCATCGACTCATATTTTTAGTTTTGATGCTGTTTTGATGCTCTAGGTAAGGTTTTTGGTAGGGGTTTCCGTAAATGTACCACAGTCAATGTCTATTTATAATTCAGTTTTCAATACAGCTCTACATAATTGGAGGCTCCCTTGGTTCAGGTTATTTCCTATATAGAGCTACAGTGGTCGGGAATGTGATTGGATGCCTTCTTACACCAATAAAATAAAGTTTTATTGTGCCATTCCCTCTTTTCCCCATCTCTACATCATCATATCCTGTACCTCAATATAGTAGCCCCTATTGTGACGTATACTTTAGGACTAATTGATACTTGTTTGCATGAGGGGTTGGCCTATTGCAGCATTGAATATTAACAATACTGCTGTCAGTGTCTGTGTTTATATAACATGACAAAAGAACAAACTCCTTTTGTAGTAACAAAATATGACAGAAACCCGAGACAACATTACAGATTTTTAAAAAAGGGCTTGGAACGCCAATCAATTTTTTTCAGGTCCACCACCACCACCCACTAAGACCATAGACTCCTCATTTGCAAAACGACCACATCCCTCTGCAATGACAGACTTGAGGAGATCCGGTGCAGATAAAAAAGGTCCTTATAACATGATCCAATTTGAAGCAGCGTCAGTGTGTACCCTAAGTAGTTGCAGACCAGAAAAAAGGAGGTTGAGCGATGTATGAAATGGGGCTTTTATCTTTTATTATTTCTTTTTCCTTGCTTGCTTTTTCCTTTTCTATTTGGCATTCAAAATGGGAGCAATAGTATTTGCTAAATTTGCATGGGTGCTAAGAGTGGGGATGACTGTAATTCATACAGTTCTAGCCTAGCTGCTTAGTTGCCTCTGTGTCAGTGATTGAGCCTATGAAACTGTCACTATCCACCTCACTGGTTCCAGCTTTCTGTAATAAGATGGGTATCCAGGGGGTCTATGGGTTCTCTATGTGGGCTGATAGTGGGGTATTGGATGTTGCAGTTCTTGGTGGTACAGTACAGGGTTAAATCTCCCACTAGTACAATATAAAACCAGTATGGTTTGTCTAAAAACTAACAAAACATAAATTAGTGAGAATTGATGCAATGCTTCAGGCAAAGCCTTTTTCAAGATGTGTACAATTTTACATGGGTAAAGTGCACACACTTAATGTAGATAGATATTATGATACACAGATTATACATTGCTTTCTTTCTACTGCTCTGACTATAAATGGATGGTAACACTTATGGTTGCTATGCTTACCCCCCCCCCCCACTCCCTCATCTGACAGTCTAAGACTTGGCTATGCTGATTATTCACATAGCTCCAGGGTATGGAGAGCAGAACAACGTTGGAGTTGCTACTTATTAATTAGGAATCTTCTAGAGATATTTAATTACAGATGTAATTACAGTTTGCAGTCTAGATATTCCATTCACATGTCAGAGAAGCCTTGGTAGGCCAAATGATGGTGAAATGTTAATAGACCTCGAGATCCCTAACACGCCTGCATAAGGGTTATATCTAAATACTGCTAAACGTGCCAGATGGACATGTGACATGAAGTTTAGCCCTATGATACCAAGAACACCTTTTCACTCATTGCAGCTAGAATAGCTGATACACTGAGAATATATTTAAAGACAATAGTGTTGGACAAGTATGCTTATTCTCGATATTTGTTAGGATACAGCAAACAAAGTGCCCTATGATTTAAAGCTGCCCTAGGCTGGCTGCTTTTCTCCCCCGCCCCATGCCCTGAATATAAAGAAATGCCTCCATAAAAATCCTCTACCCTGTATTCCACTACTGCCACCTCTCAAGTATAATAACCTTTTATTTAGTGTAGAAAACCCCATAAATCTAGGAGTATAACCACGAGGATCCTGGTGATAAAAAACAATTTAGAAAATGCTCCCGATAAAAGAGCCTTATAAATATGACATAGGGATTATCAACTCATATTATCAATAAATCCCGATTCAAGCTCATAAATACTAGTACAGACTGCTATAAATAGGAAATCGGAAAGCAACGTCTGAAGGAAGAAGCAGAGAACACTAAATATTCCAAAACACTTGATCTTACCTCTTAACCCCAACCGTCCCAACCAAAGCCGGCTCCCCCGTTATTTACATATTCACCTTTCCCCCATCACCCCTGTTTCTCTTATCTCTGAACAAAAAGCAACATGGGGTAGCTTACTTTCAGCTGTATGCATAAATCCCGCAAACACCCTGTCCAGGGAGGGTCATATGGTGACAGGTCAAGAGGTGGAGGGTTGTAAATGGCAAGGGGATCAATTCACTTGTACAAAGTTTACATGCCTAGGGAAAGGGCCTAAAAGCTTGGTGTCTGCATAAAGGGAAAATTACATTTGAGTGAGGATCACGGTAAACTACAACTTAAAAAATTGGGGAGGAGGCAGGAAGCACAGGATCATCTCCAGCAGATTTAATTGCTTTTGTGTAGGGAATCATTGTTAGATGATACCAAGTATCTCTCCATCTCAGAGGAACAGAACCTATGCCAATATTTAATTAAGTTAATCTCAACAAAGTAGTTTTACAATTTTATCTTCATATTAATTCATCATCTTTTATCTATATATATTTTATTATAGTCACGTTAATTGGTTTCTGTCCTTGACAGTGCTTAGCTCCTGATGAGTAGCTTTCTGGTGCTGCTTCAGTGCATCATGCAGACCCTTCAGGAATGTACCAGTCCCATAGGTTTGACTTGATAAATGACTGCAGCACTAATGTGTTACACACTGTGACTATAGAGGACCTAGTTCATCAAATCACTATGCTATCCCGAAAGCCTTAAATAATCACACCCAGCCTACATTCATCTATACTTGCCTTTTTACTCACATTTCTCTTAGGTCCCTATATTTCTGTTCCTTGTAAAAACTACTGCTATCCGTCATCTACATTCTAGGAACCTACTTGACGTATCCTCTTAGATGCCCAGCATTTCTAGCCAATTTACTCTCTTCATGAAAACCTATTTGAGCTGGTTGCAAAGAGCCAATCAGGAAAAGTGTCTCATGTCACCATATTTTCACTGGCCAATCAAGAACTGCATCTTCTGTTATGTGTTCAGCACCCAGCCAAGCCAGTCATGTGATTGCCTCCTCGTCAATGGCAGTAAGGCTGCAAATAAGAGTCCAACATCAATTAGGGCCTATCCTAGCTTCAGCCCTAGAACCCCTACTACTAACACAGTGAGTGAGATATACCAGTGTACTCTCACATTGCTCAATCCAGATGGAAACCATTGGTACCTAGTAGTATGGTCCCCCCTTAAATTGTGCCTCAGTTCTGTTTTAAAATTCAATCTACATAATTATAAGATAACGAAGGCTTATAGAGATTGTTTATTTCTACATTGCCAGTGCCATGCATTCTTACCATTTCCTTACATCAATTTCAACAGTTTTGGAAGTATTGTCTTTGAAAAGCTTTAAGTCAGCTCATACAATGACCACCCTTCTAATGCATGCACTCTTTCGATGCAATACAAACAAATGGTAGTCTGAAACACTATGGTGTACAGTAATCAACCCCCTCTGATGGAGCCATACCAGAAACAAGACCACATTGTTTAAAAGGTGGAATATATGATATTCAGAAAGAATAGTGTTGATTGCTGACATTTAAAAGTCCTCCTCACAAAAGGATTCAGGCCCTAGGGTCCTGTGAACTTCCCTGGCCTAGCACTTCTCTTCCCGGTCATATTCACACTGTTGTGTGCCTTGCCTAATGCATTATAAGCCTGCAGGAATAGTCTCCACGACCCTCAGCTAAAGAAATCCTCACAAATGATACAGTCCATAGGGAAGTAGTGGGAGAAGCCACTGGCACAGAACTGTTGGCATAGAACCTGCCCTTAGGCCCCCTACTCTACATAGCAGAGTGCCCGGGATGGAAACCATCTTTAGGGCCTATTGTAGCCAAGACAGCTTGCCTTTTAAGTCATGCCAAGGTAGTGTGGCCATGGGGTGGGGGTCAGGATTTGTCGAGTGGGCAATTTTCCAGAAAGCCTGGGAGGTATTGTATGGAAAGCTGAAAACTGTTACTGGTATTCTAGTAGTCACAGGTGGGATAAAGATAAAGGCTTTTATGTTGTTTTTTTAAACTGAGAGCCCAGGTGGCATTAGCTTGGGGGATAGCATAAAAGACAGCTCCTTCTACACATGAGACACATGTTTTGTCTTTAATTTCTTCTTGCAAGTGATAATATAGTTTTGACTGATACAGTATGAAAGCAGAATAATATAGATAAATAGAGATGGCACAAGTTAGATTGAACACAATATTGGTACCAACGGTTTCCATTATTCCATGTGTAAAGTATGTGTACTGCAGTTTTCTAAACAGTCTTCTGTGGTAGTCCCACTGAACCACAGGCCCTAAGTGGATGGACTCATTCTACACCTTGCCCCACACATAATTCAGTGGGTCCTTTACAACTACAGATTGGGGTGAGGAGGCCATTAGCAGCCACTTCTACTAATTAACCCTGCCTTAATTAGGCTGCCAGACAGTAGTTGTCATACGACCAGCTGGTCTCAACAGGGGTCGTACTCCATCTTGCCTAACTAAGTTTGTGTTTATTAGCTATGTGTGTGTCACTTTCAGTTGCTATACTCACTATGGGGAAATCCAGAATAAACGCTTCCATATTTTGATGGATACGAAGGGCAACAATCAAATAAACTTGATTGAAGGCAGAACCAATCAATATTTCCAAGCACCAAAATGTCCATACATCTCTTTAGTACTAGACTGTAACTTGATTGGACTGTGGTGAATGAGCAAGGTACAGAGAGAAGACACTCTCCTGGTGTGTTTAGTACTGTCACCCCCAACAGGTCCCCAATCCAACTGCCACCAGGGACAGGGTCCCATATACCCCCAAATTCCACAAGTGGTGGCTTATAGCTTGCAGTGAGTGCGGCCCTTTAGTGAGTTATTATGGTTAAATGGAACCCATATCTTTCCACAGTGCTATAAGCTTGGCCATACATAATGATGAAGAAGATGAAAAGCAGGGGTAAACACTAAGGTGAGATGAGATAAAGCAGCAAACTACTAGCAGAGATGAAAATATAAAGGTACAGAACAGGTACATTTTATAAACCTTAGAATCAAACCTTTAAAGTGATTCTAATGAATACTGTAGCCAGCTACAGTGTGTCCGTTGAGCAGTAACAAGAACAGTAGTAGCAGTAGTAGCAGTACAAAGGTGGCCAGTAGCAAGTAAATCAGGTCAGATGGCCTCGTTTCCCCTGGAAACATATTGACCAAGAGGAAAGACAAAAACTACTCCCCTCCCCCATACCACCTCTTTTGGTAATTTGAATAATGAGGTAACAAGGTGTTGCTCAGAGTGGGCTAGGGTTGAGAGATGGTGAAAGGGACTAAACTGTACATTATCACAATACAAATATGGGATAAAGCAATAGGACTTTCACGTCCATCAAGGGAGAAACCTGATGTTTCATCCTTACATTCTGAACCCACTTCCTGGCCAGGCAAATCAACCAGATCACCCCAAAGGAGGCTTTAAGAGTAATTACTTAAGTAGGTCTTTAATGATCACTGCCTGAGAGGATTGTAGAACAATATGGCTGTGACTGCAATTAATGGGTGTTGATAATATTGATAAATATCCACTCAGGAACATTATGATGGAAAAGATGGGTATTTATAGTCAATATTATGACAAAGTAAATCACCAAGAGTGACAGAGTAAGTAGCTTCAGCAAATTAGATAATGTAATAGGCTTTTTCTCACAAGACTGGTGGTAATGGGTTTAAGATTGCTTCTTATACTAAAAGCCATATTCTGGTCCCAAGTGGTGAATAATGTGTGAGATGAGGGTATGGCAGACTTTTGGTTGACTACTAAGATACTAAAGGGAGTTTGTACGTGTGTAGTGGACTTTTAATGTTGGAAATTTGCATTGAGTGGATCATACCAGTACATATTACAAGAGAAAATGATACTCCAAGGAAAAGCCAAACTTCGAAATTGATGTCATAAGTTTCCTAGTGATATATGACACTGGGAGATATCATTTCTATTTCTGCTGAGTAAACCACAATTATAGCTCCATTAGATTGCACTCTTATCTCACTGATCAGATCCTGCTGTATCCAAAGTGATCCCGAATGTTGGGAGTGTGGATAATGGAAATATCATCAGCCAAACTTGCTGCCATCCGTCCATGCAAAAAGGCAAGGAATCTAGGAGGAAAGTGAAAGCCTGGTGGCTGGGGAGTTATTGTGAGCTAATGAGGGAATGAGGAGAAATGGGGAGAGCGTGACTGATTGAGTAATTTTTTTTTCTCATTTTTGAGTTATGAGCATTTGATTGTTGTATTTTAACACTGTGCTGAGACCTTGATAGTTGTATGCTTCAAAAACGGCCCTTAAATGATGAGTATTTGTTATGGGGCACTATAGCACAGTAAAAATATTTGATTTCAATTTGTAAGGATGGTTGATGTTCTTGCCTTATAATACTAATGACCATGTATACAGTAAACCTGGAATTAATGGAACCTTGCCTGGATCTAGCTTCCTAATACTTTCGCTTTTCTCATGTGTAACCAGTCTTCAAATTGGACTGTTTTCTCCCAGCAGCTGTCAATTGGATGAGTTGCTTTTTAAATTGTCAATACTGACTCTACAGTTAATAATATTGTGCTTGCCAAAAAATGGAGGAATTGCAATCATTGGATGCCATCTGTACTCCTACATTAGATATTGATTTATCACTACCCACTTGTTATAACGTTTTACACAAACCTTGATGGAGTTTCTCAAAAGGCCAGAATGCAACTATACAACAATTTCCTATAACAACGGTTAACAAAATCAAGCCGACAATCTCCCTGTTATCATTTTTCAGCCCATGCCTTGCACCAATCATGCACACTATGGACTAGCAAATGTCTATAGCAGAAAACAAGATTAATTCAAAGAAATAGAGTGCATCAGAACAAAGAAAAGTTCTATATAATAATTAGCACTAACATTGAATGTATACAGAAGAAACAGGTTACCCCTGCTTCTCCAATAATGCCTGTAGGGAGGCCTAATAATGAGCCTGGTAATGACCATTGTGACTAATGATTCCAACAGCAGCCTTTCATGTCTAATGACATAGGTGCTACTTACCACATACACCATGATAATTGCAGATCCAGGGGAGCCATAATTACGATGTGATTTGTTGGGGGACACTCTGGTAACTCTATGAGCTTGTTCCTTCAAAGCTACTATAGCAAGCTTCTTGTCAAAACTCAGTTACATTGAGTGTGGGCTGAGCTTTTAGTTTTAGGCACAGCAGTGACTTGTTTGTATTTTTCTGATACTAATGTTAGAGGAAGGTCAGGGTTGTGGTAGGGTTTCTGTAAGTCTACCATTTTAGTGGATGGTGAAGGGAACAATGGATGTTGGTTTGATTTTCAAAAGTATGTAGCTCTAAATGGAAACCCCATAGGTTCTTTTTCCAGAGGTTACTTCCTAAATAGAGCTACTATACTATGCTGGTTGACTATGATTGGATGCCTTCCCATACCAAGACATTAATGTCTTATCATGCAATTTCCCTCTGCTTTCCATCATCGTTCACTGGTCCTCAATATACATATATAATAGTCTGTATTATCACATATAGCTCAGTGCTCATTGACATCAGTTTGCATGATCGGAGAGATTTGCATAAGAGAATAAAGGTACTACTGCCAGTGTTAGTGCTTTTTTAACAAAATGAAAAAATACAAAGCATTTTTCAAACAGCAGAATGTGATAGAAACCTGATGCCACATAAGAGGTTCAAAAAAGACCTGGAACACCCAGATAAATAAGTGCCCATATTAATGAAGGTTCTACCTTTTCTCAGGTCCACAAGCACCACCACACACCTAGATATAATTTAGGGTCTAGAGACAAATCCTTGGCTGACTAATATCAGCCATTAGTCAAAGGAAGGTTGAAGTGCTTTTGCTGAGAAATTGTCTGTAATTGATGGACTGCAGATCCCAGATTATCAAAACCATCTATCACCCAGTGCAGCTTAATCCTCTGGTAGGGTACCAGTAAGACCCACCAAGCTGGTCTCAGTAATAATCAGAGGGTCTAAATCCCGTACTTCTAGCCCTTTTACCTCCAGAAAATGAATGAATCTACTACTACAGGGCAATTGGGTGATAAAGGTGTTAGGCTTGAAAAGATGGAAATCAGTCCGATATCTTATAGGCACTAGGCAGCACAAATGTGGCTTTTGGAATGGTTAATTTTAAACTCATGAAAAGACCAGAACAGAACTGAAACCGAAAAGAATGATGATAGGGATGCCTCAGAATTTCAGGCACGTTTCTCTGACCAGACAGAACTCTCTCTTTAAGAACTGACATAAATACAGGAGCTAACACCTCCAATACCAAGAACACTGTTTTACTCATCATAACTGGTAAAACTAGTACAGGGAAACATAGTTAATAGAGAGTAATTTTGAATAAGTACATGCATATTCTATGTGTTTGACGTTTTTATTTTTGTATTCTCTTGGATGGGTTGTCTTTCTAATGTATGTGACATAGGGGTGGGATTATCAATATATGGCTGAGATTATCTGCAGACTCTCAATAAATCCCAATTCAATCACGTAAAGTCTGGTCCACTGCCGAACATTCCTTTTCCATCCACCTTTGAATCTGATATTGTCGCACAGCCCACCATTACTCACAGTATATGTTTATGATTCTGTTGGAAATACTGCCCTGTTTACTATGAACATAGCCATAGACCTTAAGCCAGATTAACGAGTGTTCTATGTGTGTGGGTATGCTTTGTAAATCACACAAAGGGAGTAACAGTCACCATGTATACATTGATTCAGTGAACGATAGAGGATATGCCCCTAATGTCCCTGAAGGTCTAAGCTATTGGCAGCTGAGGGTATCCATGCATATAAACAAATTTCTTCCGTTCATTCAAAACTTTGAATCCTTCTGGTTGGCCCCACTTCAATCTATTCGATTGAATATTTTTCGCTTTAACTTTAACAGGAAGGAGTTATGTTCATGCATTTACAACATAATAGAAATAATCGTTTCTTGTTAGGAGGCCATAAGGTATATCAATACAGTGATGCTAAATATATATCATAATAAAAATCTAAGTAATTTTAAGAATAAAGTTTCAATAAACAGAATATATTATTCAGTCCGATGGCATCTGAAATATAAGCAATTGAAGAGCAAAATCAGAAGATGTACAGAAAGAACACTACCTCTTTCAAAAGCCTTGTACCAGTTAACCATGAAAGACCGAACTAAGGCCGGGTCCCCCGTTATTTACATTTTCACCTTTCCCCTATCACCCCTGCTTCTCTTATCTCCTGACAAAAAGCAGTGTGGGACAGCTTGCTTTAGGCTGTATGCATAAATCCTGCAAATGCTCTTTTCAGGGAGGGTCGTATGGTGATAGGTCAAGAGGTGCAGCGCTATAAAGGGCAAGTGGATCAAATCACTTGTATTAGGTCGAGACCTGAGCAAACAAACCTAAAAGCTTGGTGTCTGTTTAGGGAAATGATGACACTTGGATGAGGATCTGGGAATGCTGATGCAATAAGATGCGAACCTTTTGTGGATTTGGTGATATGTACATCATACTTCACGAGTTGAAGCTTGATCATATCACACTATGCCGAAGGCTGAGTGTGATATGACCCAGCATTAGATTATATCCATTTTCCCTGCTTTAGTATTTATACAGGATGTGAGTTTACTTACAAAACATACACATATTCAAGGGCAGAAAGCTAACATCTAAAGCTTGCCTTGATAGCACCCCATATAGAAGCAGGAAATTATAAAGACCAGTGGAAAATGTCCCATAGGATGCTATCAGCTCTGCTGCTCCCATGATCTATAAATAGCCTTGAGCTGTTCCCAGTGATACATTGGGGGCTCAGTGCTTAAGACCCTGGCACATTGACATTGAGCTTGGGGCATATCTGTACCCCAAATAATGACACAGGACTCCATTTCCCAGCTGTCTAGTACAGTAGTAGTCTTAACTCTTTGACAGTGGTAGTGACTTAAGGTGACGTCAGTAGAGGCAGGAGCCATTCGCTGTTTACAAAGTAAGTAATCTGCATTTAAAATCTACCTCTTCTTTTATACAGAGTTTTATTGGAATAAATATTACAGTTACAAGTAACCAAATTGTGTACATTTGATAAAATAAACTGATTAGAACCGCTATTAAGCATTACTAGTAGGTACCCCAAAGGTCCTCTGTCAAACTGCAGTTTTATAATTGTATTATTTGGAGCACATGAAGAGACCTCTTTTCATTCCTTTCTTCAGATTATTTTCAAACTGCATACATTCATCAGTTAATTAAATTAATGACAGAAATGCTCTGGTAATGTTATAAGGTTAAGAATTTCCCTACAATGTACATGTCTCTCAAAAAGTCTGTATCACCAAAAACATACATTCTGGCTTTGCCCAACATTTATTTCATTAGCCTTAACCTCAAAGCTATCCCTCTCATGCTCAGATAGAATTAGGCTGTGTTTCCGCTCAGGTCTCCAGATGCTTTTAGCACCAGGGCCTGATGGCAGAGTCAAATCAGCTTGTTTTCTCTGTGGTCCTGGTGGTTAATTTGTCCTTGACGTGACCTGTAATGATAGTAGCGGTAATTGATCTGGAGGTGAGATGGGTTTAGCTCAGTTCTTCTTTTGAAGCATGGACCAAATTTTATCAGAATCAGGTGACTAGATAAAAAATATATAGACAAATGCCAACGCCCATTGATACCATCTCTGTCATATTTCACGAGTGGGGACTTGGGCCATATCCCACGAAGCCGCATTTTGTGGACACCTTATGAAAGGCTGTGGAAAAACTGTATTTTGTGGACACTGTGGGATGGAAGGCTATGGGCATAATGTGATGTGGACACTTTGCAGTCTGTGGCATCACATACCCCTGTATCAGATTTTATACAAGCAGTACCAACTATACCGAGTAAAAATGTATTCTTGGTATCTGAGGTCTGAGCTCCTGTATTCATGTCAGCTCCGAAAGTGACAGTTCTGTCTGGTTGGGGAAACGTGTCTGAAATTCTACTTCATCATTTTCAGATAAATCATTTCACTGCCTTTGAGTTTGTATCTACTGTTATAAAACTTTCATGAGTTTCTGATTCATCATCTTACAAAGTCTGAAATGTTATAAGGTGTTCCATTTACAGAAGTACTATATTATATTATATGCCTACAACAAGGTTAAGCTGCACTAAGTGATAGATGATAGTGTCAAAATGTCGCCCCAGAACCATCCATAACCAAAGTTTTCTCAGAAAGAACACTTTATTTCCTTGCCTAATAGTGTTGGTAGCTAAAAGCTTCCTCTGACTAATGGCTAAATTTTACCAAACCTGCTTTGGCACCTGTATTAGTCTAAGTATTGTAATGTGGGCCATGTAGTGCAAAAATTTTCTATATGGGAATCTAGATCAATTCAGCATGGGGTCGATGGTTATGTTTTATGCAGATTTTTTGTCTACAAATCTAGTATGTGAAAAAGGTATTATCCATGGCCAATCAAATATTACAGCACCTGTTGTATATTGATACCATGTTAACTAAATCTCTGTGAGTAATCATTATCAAAGTGTACAAAGGTGTTCTTAGAGCTTAATGCACTTACTCTGACTATAGCGTTCCCCCTCCAACCTTTTCCCTCCCAGACGCCTGCCTCCCTAAGGGGGAATTATTCTCAAAGAAAGCCCACTGCAAAGGCCTGTCGCCCTATACTACTACCACCTACTATGGGGCTGTTTCTTCTCTCTGTGCACTCACACCCCTACTCACCGATTAGGCTACACCCTCATGTCCTTGATGGTCATATTCATTTGTCCCATGTTCAGACTATCAAGTCAATTAGTGTGAAACTCAGTGAGGAAGTATCATACATCTGACGACACAATGTATAGCATGTTATCATACTGTGTAAAATAGAAACATGGGACAACAAGACACAGTACACCAATGGATCATGGCAGACTCATGGAGCTCTTGCCAATTTTGGGTTTGCCACAGCATATAGGATGAAGGGCATTCAAGGGTAAGAAATTTGGAGAGTGTGTATGTGTCCTCAGCAGTTTAAGATCAAAGAGGGCCTGACCACAGAGTAGCTTTCATGATGGACTGACCCAGTTCCCACTGGTTAGGTTAGGGTGGTTGGTGGAGGTGGGTGTAGATTTCATAACACATTGTCAACATCAGAGAGTGAGAATATGGGATTGGGGAGTACAGATAGAAGGGAAGGTGGGAGAGGGATGAGGGACTATAAAATGGGAAGAAGAGCAACATGTATGACACAATCTTCGAAAAAGTTCCTTATTGCAGGGTGCACTAAGAAACCTTTTCCCAGTACATGTCACATATTAGGTGATGTGCAGTTTGGTGTCTAAATTAGATTAATTTAGAACAATCTTCTGCATATCCATTCCAGTTTATAAAACAGTGTTTCCTGATCTGGGGGCACCCTTGTATGTACTTTTACATGCAATAACAAAGCAAATACCCATGCTCAGGTCTGGTACAGTGCCTTTGAATTACAGTATCCTCTTCTTGGTTGGTGAAAGGTTATCGGAGTAGTAGTTATGGAGATGGTAGACATTTTATTGTACTCCCCTACACTAAACTGGGTTAAGGGTACTGTGGGTGTTGGCTCTGGGGCTTAGCTGACCAGAGGGTTACAGAGAGGGACCATAACCAACATTGTTACACCAATCAATATAGCCCTCCTCTGGTTTGGAAAGGGCTGGTGGGCAGAATTTCCCGAAGCAAAGCTTGGCGGTCGTTGTTGTTGACCCTTGGACATAATGCCGCTTAGGACGAAGAATAGTTTAGAGCTAGATTCGGTGGATATATGCCAGTATTTCAGATGGAATAGTACTGACACGAACATACTGTTTTCTGTTTTTGGTTTGGGTTGTTATTGCCCGATAGTAGACCTATCTGTGCTTCACATTTTACTTCATTTTGTAGGCCTACTTAATTTGCATGTCGGTATGACCCTTACTTTAACAGAAATCTGACCCTTACTATTCATGGCAATCTATGCCTTACTTTGAAGGTGATCTGACCCTTACTTTCATGACGATCTGACCCTTACTTTCACGTCAAATTGGTCTAGCCAAAACGAAACAATGGGGACTCAGATCTCTAAAGGAAGTGACGTCACTGCTTGGTAGCATCGCTAGGTAACGTAGCAACGTTGCTTTGTGATGTAGTAGCAGGGTCGCTAAGACTGTGACATCACTGTGACACTCTCCATGCAGAGGTTTAGTCGAGTTACATTGGAAACATATTGATGTCTTACTATGTGCTAGGAGAAGGTGAAAATGCACACAATGGTGGCCATTTTGTTCCCTCTCAAATGTTTTGCAGCATTGTGTAGACATCTCTCGTGACTGATGATGACAGATAATAATTGTTTCTTTACAATCCATCTTCAGGGGAGTGGTAGATCTTAATAATGGGAGATGATCTATCGTTTATTTCAAAAGTAATGTTAATGAACTTCCTAGAAAACGGCCATTGAAATTGCTATTTGAATGCTGCAAATCCCCCATAAATTTCGACCACTGCATAAAGTGCTTTGTGGTTTCAGGCTAGGCTTTGCCTAGGCTCACTTTAAAAAATGTTAAAAAAGCTGGGTTTGCCTCCAATAATGTTAGGATACACATGTATCTGTGAATTCCTCTAAGATCAGGGTCAAATGTAAATTACATACTTTGTAAACAGCCTCGAATTCAGCCTCCATAATGAAGGAATATGCTATTATGTTCTGAAGTCATTGTCAGAGAAATCACCCTGTCATACTTTACTAGACATTTGACAGCCTGGAAATGGAGTCCTGTGTCATTATATGTGGTGTAAACATCCCCAAGCTCAACGTCAATGTGCTAGGGCCTTAACCACTGAACCACCAGTGCGTCCCTGGGAGCAGCTCAAGGCTATTTTTAGATCATGGTGAACTGCTCAGCTGATAGTAACCTCTAGGATAGTTTCCCCCGGGTCTTTATCATTTCCTGTCTCTATGTGGGGTGCCATCAAGACAAGTTTAGGGTTTTACCCTGTAGCATAGATGAAGAGTTTGGATGCAAAACGACATAAATCCAACCCAGAATTGAAGCATACAGTGCTTTTTTTTTTCACACCCTCAGGGGTCAATTATTGTACTTTGGTGACAGAGTGTATATTAGGTAGGTCCTAATGATATGAAAAATAATAAATCTTGGAAAAATAGTTTGCAGATTGTATTTCACTGTCCCTTATTTATGTTTTTGCCAGATTTGTGTCCCCATTTTTAAAATGGCGTTTATGTCGTTTTGCATCCAAACTCTTCAGATTTTGTGTATTTTGGATTGGACTTAATTTGGTCAATGCATTCTAGCAAATGGTGACCAAGTAATTTTGGCCACGGTAAGAAAAAGTTAATGTCCATTGATAGTTCATGTATTGTATATTCTCGCGCCAAAGCCGTGTATTGTATGCTAGTCAACCCCAGTCTTATAGAGTATGGCTTATACAAGGGTTTCACGAGTATAGTGACACTTTTCAGACCACCATCAGCATTACAGAGTTCATTACTGCTACATTCCTGCATCATACACTCGCTGGTACAGTGTTGATAAATCATGATGAAAACAAACATATTGAGGTATCATGCCACCCTCACATGGATAAGTTAAGGCATGAAGTCGATAGACAGAGTCAGGGACAATTATATTGCCATGGCATCCTAAATTAGCACCCTACTGTGTGTTATAAATACATTTAGTTATTGTTGTGTTGATACTCCTCCGAAAAAGGCTCTCCATACATCTTTCCTTTATCTGCAATGGGTTCATGTTAGCAGAGCCAGCAACCGGAAAACGCTGCCACACATAGCTGAGCTGTTTCTGTTTGCTCACATGCATGGAAAGGGATAGTAGTCCTCAGGCTCAAAGCAGAGGTTTAGTTCATGAGGTGCATCTTTCAGATATCACCTAATGTAGCATGCTAGAGAAGGGTGTTGATGATCTGTCTGTGTCAGTGAGCACCCTGAGATCTTTTTGATCTCTCTGGAATAATCCCAAGATAGTTGATGAATGTATAAGAATGAAAGTCTTTCAATGTAGTTACATAATATAAAGGTTTCCCTTTTAATATGTAATTTACAATGGAAAATGAAATATTCTCCTGCAGACCGCTTTGCTGCAGTTTTAGATTTACTATAATCATGAGAACACACCTCCTGAACATATCAGCTAAAGATTGGATAATAAAGATGACAGACTTAAAATGGCCACTTTCACCAGTTTTATCTTTGCTTAAAGGTTGTGAAACAGGATAATGTTTTAACTACATTCAAGAAGAGAGTAAAATACAGTTTGATTCTCTTGCCTATTGAAGAGAATCAAAAAGAGTTATTCTGGTGATAGAATTTCGACTCTTTTCTGTGTATTAACTGATTATTTCGACATTTGTAGCATCAAACTAGAAAATTTTGTCGGTCTGATTGCCTCACATTACTACATGATTGCAATGAATTTCTAGATATGTTGAATCTAAAGAAGGTCCTTTATCCATCCTCTTAGAGTATCACTGTTTGTTTTCAACCTTAGACAAGGTTCTTAGTATCACCCTCCACCTCATCTAAGGTCTTCCATGCAAATCTCATCCAAACCTAGTATTTCCTAAAGCAGGCCACTTCTTCCCCTAGAATACACACCCAATACAAGTATTTTATCACCTAGTTCCTTAGAGCCCTCAGGATCTTGGCCCTTTGCAATGTGACACTCTCCTGAGAGAGCACTTGCAGGATTTGCTATTCTGCAAGCTGCCATGTACACTGTCTGTTTGGAGATAAGGGAGGCAGAGGTGATTGGCAAGTGATAGTAATATGATCTCCAGCTTTGAACAATAGGAGCTCATCCTGGGTTAGTTTCATGGAGCTTTACCTGTTAGTATATGTATCTAAGAAAATGTCACTTTTATATCACTTCCGTGTCTAATCGTTTTGTTTTCAATTGCTTACTTCTTAAATGTTCACCTTCTATATGTAGTATACAGTGATCAAATATTACTTGAAGTCTATGACCAGTGCAGTGCCGGGGCAATTTAACTCTATCCTATAACATCGTGACTTTTATCTCCATCCTATATAAATAACCTCATGCTGACAATGCCTTATTATCTGATCAAGAAATATTCTCTCCTTGCTCACTTATAAACAGCCTATAGATAGTTCTGTGGTCCATACCCATGTAAACAGATATATGTCCATCTTTATTAAAACCCAAACTAAAGATTTGTAATCTTTACTTTATTTATTATATCACAGGATTGAAATAAGATAATCAACCCGCCCCATTAGTAAGAAAATGATAAGGTATACAAATGTTTATGTTGAAAGGAACTGTTCTAGTATTTTGAGAACCCCCAACTCAGCATGGTCATGGTTGGGTGTTCGGTTTCTAGCCTTGTTGAGGGAAAGGTCAGTGCTTGGAAACAACGTTTTTCCTCCAGTGTTCCTTGATTGTGATGACAGTCCTTATCCTAGATTATTTCACACAGTAGCATAGAAAATTGTCCTTTCGAAATTGGTGTCAACTTTTATGGCTTCCCATTTAATTTGGCTATAGAAATCCAATAAGGGGGAATGCTCAGGCACAGCTATGGATGCGGTGAAAATAGTACACACTTAATTGGACACAATTGCCGGAAAGATCTTTAATAAATGTTGGTTGTGGCAGGTATAATGTTACTGTATTAGGTTTAATGCCAAGATCAGATTCCAGAAAGAGGACACTAACAAGTGGAAAGCAAATAATAACGCCTTTAAAATAATGACTTAATATATTGAATAGAAATTATAAAATAATCTTACAGCTTTTTTTGGAATTCAATCATCATTAATTTTAGGCATTCTCAAATATTCTGACCATCTTTCCTTGCATTGTCAAATATTATGAACAACTCAACAAATAACGTTTAAAGCTACATTATTTGGGGCACTTGTATAAGGCCAACACTTGACAGGCATGAAATAATATGATTTTCATTAGAGAAAACGTGTACTTCTGTACCAGAGATGACACTTCCTTATAACTTATGTAATATAAGAGTGCTTGCAACTGGTTTACATTCTCATGATGTCTGGGATTACCTGTTATATCTACAACATCATTGGCCATAGTCATACATCCTTGAGTGAATTCAAAAGTAGCTTTAAAGTTAATGCATATGGAACATACTTGTAAGGAAACGGGTTACGGTAAATGAAAAGTTAATTCAAAGTGGAGTAACATTATATTAACTAAATCCAGCACTGAGCTCATGCCATTCCAACCAGCATTGTTTCCAAAGATCACCAAGGAATTCACAATAGTAGCCACAGAGCTTTGCTTTGGGAACCTTTGCTTTGGGAACCTTTGCATTGGGAACCTTTGCCTGCAAGCCCCTTCCAAACCAAATTTGACCTGTGTAGGGCTGTTTGATTTGTGTAACAAGGTTGGATATGGTTTTTCTCCGCATCCTCTGGTCTGTAAAGTATATCTAGCACTGAATTCAGATGGTCTAAATCTCAGATGTTCCAGGATATTAATGGGATATACTATCATAAAGTTACAGCAAATAATTATACTCTGTAGATCTGATGTAAATGTTCGCCTACAAAAGAATCGGAGGTAGCCCCATATAGGTAGGCTTCATGTTCTTATACCAAAGAGCAAATAAAATGTTAAATGTTAAATGTTACATCTTTGTTATAAGATTAATCAAACAATATGAGGGTCAATGATACTGCACAGCCACAAAAACAACTATTAGACACCAGGGTGTCCAGCCCAACCTCCAACTCTCTCTCCTTCTTACTGCTATTCCCTCTGTCACTGACCACATGACCCTGCAGATGTTACCATTAGTGACCTGTGGTAGAGATGTAAACCTACAGACCAGTGTTAGTGACTTTGACTCTAGAGCCGTCCTTCACCAAGAGAAAAAAGTCCTGTAAAGGTCACCCTGTCTACCAGCTTCCTGTGGTGATCTGACATTAATTGTGTAATCTGCCTCCATGGGACTTCTTTTTAGTGGTAGATCCTATGCTCTAGTCTATATCCTCCCTATATTCTCTCACCCTTGCTCTTTGATTGCATCTCCTCACATTCACTTGGATCATATTCCTTCTGTCAATTTACCCTGAGCCCAAATGAGGAAAGAACTGACTGCTCTTGCCAACTCTGGTATTGACCTTCAATGAATTAGGTCACTTCTCATCTCACTGATCCTCAATACTCGGAGGCAGCCCGCTGACCAGAACGGGAAGTGACCTCAGCTGCCGATGACCTATGGTGACGTCTGTTGGAGTGTCTGTGAGGTTATCTAGTCCAACTTGAAGCTGTCCTGTTGAAATAGTAAAATGTGTGTCATTTCTGCCACCAGCTAGCTCTGACCCGTGACAATTGTGGTGTTAAACATTGTCGGTTGTGGAAAGAGATTCAATGGTGGAGTATATATGCTGTAGCATATAGATTTTCTGAAACAGTCTGTACCTGTAGTGAGGCAAGGATGTGTCTTATACATAAGTAACACTAAAAGTATACCCAGCATATGATAATCTCTTAATCATTGGCAGAATGTCATGTGTCCATTAATTCACAAATAAGTGCCTAGCCATTCTTTCTATATCTTTACTATAGAACGGTCACCAATCTCCGATTCAGATCTCTATATAAACAAATAGGCAGATGATGATTATCATGTTGATACACTTGATGAGCTTTAAAAAATGTCACCACTAGAAATAATTTTGTTAAGTAAACCCTGGGTGAGCATCGGCCTAAGGACTGATAAACAAAAAAAGGGACAGTATAAATAAAAATGGAAGCTGAGAGAGAAGCCAGATCTACTGGTTTTAGTCTTTGTCTACAATCTGTCATCTGTCATCTGTCATCTGTCTCACATCCCATTACCTTACATCATCAATGCTGCCAGCACTATATAACCATAAACAGTACCCCAGCCACCACCATCCACTTGCACCATCTACCATAATCACGAACCACTATGCCATACATTAACACAACGCCCACCCACAGCATCATAAATCGTTAACCACTATCACAATTCTGGCTTTTTTGTAGCTAGATTAGAATCAACATGACAGACATAAAATAGTATAACCAGATTATAAACTCTACCCTCATTTCACTTTGGATTATTCTTCAAACAACATGTGCTCTCAGCAAGGATTCAAGTTTGTCAAACATCTATGCACTGTTCTAATCTTTCTTATTTGATAGATTGCATCGTTGAAATGCTTATTATCCATTGGATTTGCTTCAGAAAATATCTCTTATCGGAATTTTCACCACTTGGTGTATTTTGCTCTCATTGAACTTCAACGTTAATCTGTGTACCGGTGGCTAGAGGAATGACCAACAACTTTGTGGTAGTCCTTATGTTAAAATGGATAATGGGAATTTGATTCCCATTGATCAGCAAGCTGATGAGCTTGTGAACTTTGCACATTGATGCATCAAATCAGAAGTGAATGATCTTATCCTGCAGCAAGATCTGGTTAAGCTAAAAACAGAATCATAATTCCTCTTCCCATATTATCTAATCCATATCTTCCCATATTGCCTCACACCCCTTTCATGATGAATCCGGACATGAAGTGATTGAAACGCACTGAAAGCCAAAATACATGACATTAAATGATATGAAAGCAATTCTCCCAAAGATGAATGATTTAGTGAATTATAATAAACATCAGACATATTGTTGGATGATATATTACAATGGGGCTCTCCTGGGAAAATTAAACGAATATTGGTTTTAGAAAGCATCTGTCTCAAACACATTCACAATAAATCACAGTTCATTAAAGTAAGATACCTCCATTGTTGGTTCATATTTTAGTGTTGTGGATGTTACTTATTCATCCCATTTGACCATTACCCAATGGAAATATATCAGCTTTCGAGGAAAATCAAGATTGTATTGTTTTCCAGATCTGCTGAATTTAATCTTTGGTCTCCATAAGTCGTCTATGCTATCTGCTCAAATATACATTGTATTTTATAGGAACATGTTTCTTTTCCTCTGTGTTCTTCATTATTATATTATTCCTCATTTTCGTCATAGCTCTCTTCATTTTCTTTATGTTCATCTATATTTGTAATTTTCTGGCTATTGGTTAGTTTCTAGGTGGAAGCTATATTTCATTGAAATTGTGAGTATGGGACTTTATCTTCAACACAAAGGAGGGTTATTTGATATGTTGTGACAATAAGTCCCTGTACAATAACAACTTAGTCTGCCTATATTAACAGTACACCAGCCTTTATAAGACTAGACCAGGATTTATACCATGCCTGTTGATAAACCCACCCTTTAGTTGCATCAATAATGCCTTACTGCAGCATTATCTAAATTGTATTTTTTCTCACCAGCTTGGAAGTTATATTACAGGATGTAGCAGAATTTTTACATTTTATCAGCCTACATTAGGCAGTATAATTGGGAAAAATTATCCTATATATTATGATATGTCTTATAGGCTTCTTAATTGATGTGAAGATAAAGAAAGGCCATAAGATGGGATATTACTATCTCTCAGATATAGGCCTCTTTATACAAAATTATATCAAGTATAAACTTATCAAGACCATCTAAAAATATGTGACCATAAATGCATAATTATATTCTCAGTCGGAATAATATTATAAGAAGATGAGATTCATTCCATTACGTTACATCAATTATATACATTATCCCACTTTCCTTTTGGTTTGTGGGTATAAAAAAGAACAAAATTAATTATAAAACTTATACGAGGGTGGGGGAGGGGTCGATGAACATGATTGGTATGGAAAGATGCCACACCGAAAGACTAACAGGTAGCTTCCATATATAATTTTTCTACTACAACCTATTATGGCTCATGGGACTGCATAATGGTTAACGACAAATATTAATCAAGGCTGCAAGATAGGTAGGACATTTTTATCTTGAGGTGATTGCATGTTGATATTAAATAGTAGAATTATGGCTGGTTTCAAGTCATGTAATTAAGTCTGGTAGCAAGATCAGATTCCTTTATTGCTCCCTGTAATATAATCTGACTGGAACTGCACACACACAAACAAGAAACAGTGTAATATTATAGAGTAAGAAAGTCTGATATCAGATCGGATTGTTCTCCTGCTGTCTGCTATGAAATCATGAAGGTCAATAAAAAATGGGTTAGCAAGTAATAAAACTCTCTCAGATTTAATACTCGAAGTAAAAATGTGTTCTGTGTGTGTGTTTACAATGGTCTCAAAGTTTTCTGAAATTATTTGTGTTAATAGTCAAATTTACAGTCTGTGTGCATTGCTAGCACTTTTGCTTAACATGTGCATCACTGAACAAGAAAGTAGTGCATGAATGGGACTTTAGAGTAGAATAAAAGCTGCTGGAGGCCTGGATACTTACCAAATCTCCATGTTTTATCCTTCATGCCACTCCTCAATGTTTCACCAAATCTACACAGCGGTAGGGTTCTTACTAGCTGTGTAAGCACTGTTTGTGTCTCAGGCCTAGCCCTGCATCCTCAGCCAAACATGGCTCAAGGTAGAGCACTTTTACAAAGGATTTTAGGACCATGCACTTAGGTCTACAAACCCACTACAAGTGGTTTGATCCCCCGGCTGCTTAGAACCCTCCATCTCTTGCCCTGCTACAATATGGGCCTCTCCGGAGAGAGCATTTGCAAGATTTACTACTCTGGCCAAAATTGAGCTTCTGTGGGGTACCCCATTCACCTTCTGTTGAGAGATGGAGATTATGGGCACATGGTGGCAATGTGACCTTTAGCAGTGAACAGTGCGGGCTTGTTTAATGTTGTTATATCTACTGTTTGCATAGATAGGTGGATAGAATCTATCATGTACTGAAGTAAAAGTATTTATCCCCTCTAAGACGGAGGGCTACTCAATATCATCTAAAGATAAATCCCTACATAAACCCAATTAAGTCTACCAGACTTGATAATTAAGAACGCTTTATGGGATTAAATTGGGATTTATACAGAGCCTGGAGATAATCCCACCCACCCTCTCTGCCTTCTTCCCTTAAAGGAAATTTCGTAAGGTTTTACTCCAAAGGTAATTAATTATGTTAATTGGTTTTTGTCCATAACAGTGCTCAGTGGCTGCTTGTTTTTGGATGTAGGTTTGTTTCTATCTATATACCTATATACACACTATACATAATAATAACAAGTCTTATTACTGTAAATAATATTATAGGACCCAGGTATATTTCTGACAGGTTAAAGTTTATTAATTTGGTAAACTCCTACGCTAATGTATTAATTGAGACATAATGCTTTTATGCTAATGCTTCATTCCAATAGTCATAAATACAGTTTAAGTGCTCCTTGCGTGTTTCGTAAACGGCTCATCATTACGTTATAATGAAACAGAACACCAACATTGTCTGACAGCACTGTCAGTGTCAAGGAGTTAAAACCTGGTTGCTGTCATACCCTGGTGGACATGTGACAGCTCAGCAATGTTTGTCTTGTCATTATTAAGAAAATAAAATGCCTGAAGCTCATCCTCAATATGACAGGGTCTTAACGAATGAGCTTGCAGTATCTCAAATAGAAGAGCTCCTATGGAACATCCTATGAGGTATTTTATCATGTTGTCATCATTTTCTGATTCCAACTGAGTGTCATCAAGTCAGGTCTTTTCGTTGTCAGTCCTAAGTGATTCATCCTGTATGGTGCAATTTATTTTTGTTATGAAGATGAAAATATACTGAAAGGTCTATCAATTGATGAGCTTCAAGGAAAGATCCTATGTCAGATATGGCCAACCTCCATATCGAGTGCAGTTTTCAGGGGAACCCAATGCTCTTGAAACTAAGGTTAGCTGAGCTATACAAATATTCAGTAATTCACAGGATCTAAATGGCTTTCCATACAGTTTTCCTTGATCTACTAAAGATTCATGTTGGCATAGCCAGCAGGCAGAACACCCTGCTACACATAGCTGATGTATTGGGGGTTTTTGCACACATGCTTGGAGAGTGATAGGAGCTTCCAGTCTCCCATCAGAGGTTAGGTTCATGAGGTACAGTCCTTAGATATCACCTAAGGTAGCATGGTAAAGGAGGCTGTTTGGAATGTGTTCCTGAGTCCTGCATTCTATTTTACAAAGGTATTTTAGTACACATTAGAGCTTCCTAATATCATCCTTATATTTTCAATGTTAAATCTAGTGAAAGAGATAATGTATATCTACAGTGCCAACCATAAAATTAAAAAGATAGGACCTTGTAGCAGTAATTTGATTAATAGAATAAAAAAAAGGGGGAAGAAGACAGTCATTAATCTGAAAGACTGTATAATCTAACTTCTACGGCTTTGGTGCCTCAGTCTTTTTCCACTATCATTTGAGGCAGACTTCTGCCCTTATTGCATTAGAAATAATTTCAGATGAAAATGATATGGAGTTACTTCTCAATGGTGAGAATATTTGAAAAAGCTATATTTGGATGCCAATAATCATAAAACAATGAAGCTGGCATTCAAGATATTTGACATGCAATCAGTACTAATCACAATTACTTAGAATAATTTATCCCATGGGATACCATAGTTAGAATAAGCTCAGTACAGTTGTACAGGGGCAATAATAATCTGTAGTCTAATGATTTTCTCTGAAATGAAACATGATAAGAAGTGGCACTAGATTCCTCATCCAGCAGACCACATATGGAAACACATACTTCAGAAATATTTCTTCTCATTGTTGCCTGAGCTCTGGAGTCCAGGTTTTGATTACATGTGGACATTGATGCCTCTCAGCTAGATCAATTTTCAGTGTGCACTGTTTTTCAAAAGGTTTCAGAGTGGAATTCCTGTGCACTCCATGTGAGAGACTAAATTTTATATGGATAGGGCAAGCATAAGGATTGGATAAGTTTCGGTATTAAAAAAGAAGGCTGGTTAAAGTGTACACGTACATGACCATCACCGTCCTTATGTATTTGTAATCTGCAGTTACATGCAAGTAGTTCAAGTGCTTCAAGATTAAGGTGCTCATGAGATATAAGTTTGATACAGCATTATAATTTATATGAATTATTTGCATATTAGTTCTGTACACATCATTTCGATCCCAGATGCATTAAACTGCCAACTGTTCACCTTCCATGCACTTCAAGCAGGAGTGCTGCATTTTAAGATATAATCTTAGTTTCTATTTCTATGTTTAGTATAGAATGATGGTCTGTTATATATTTATCATATCTTATTAACTGAGCATGACTGGAAATTATTCTTAGAAGCAAAAATACAACTGCCCTCTTTGTACATGTGTAAGCAAAACATAGGCCTACTTGAAAAAAAAGAAGAAAGTAAATCCAATAAATAAGATTCATGTTTCAAATATGTTATGTCATCATATTATTTACATGTCTACTAGTTTTGTAATGTCTTGATTGTCCTTGATCTAGGTTTTTGGCATGAGTTTTGTATTGATGTGACTTTGGGAAAACATCAGGCACTAACAGTCTAATGTAACATCTATGTGAGCCACTCAACTCTTTATGCCATAGCCTTGAGGCAACATGGTACTGCTCTATAGGATCTATAATATCATTTGTCATATTCTTGTTGAAGTCAAGTGTCAGAAGATCTTCTAGCAGTGCTGCAGAAAGATACATCTCTAATTTTGATTTAACTGTATCCCTACTTATGTCCCTTTAATTTCGATTGGCCTAAATTTGGAGACACTGATGGCTGTAGTTCTTACCAGGTATTGTGGTATTTTGCATCTAACATTTTCTCCCTTCACATCTGCATCATCTAAACCATAAAACCCATTCACACTTTTTAATATTTTCATAGATTTCTTACGAAAGCACTTGCAATTTATCCATTCCCCTTGCCTGTTGACAGTCATCGCAGTCGCTGAACCAATGTAGCCTATGCTGTCCAACTCCCCTTGTAGGGTGTACCATCACCAAATCAGTGTATGCAGAGTTTTATACATCAGCCCATTCCCCTCCATAGATGTTGACTGATTCATTACTGTTAAATATGGGCAATATTACTGATCAAAACGCAGCTTTTTGAACCTACTCTTTGGTGAATGGTTAATGGTAAATGGTGTGTCAACATGTCTGTGACAGGGATTGATTGAATTACTACCTCAGGCCATATACCATCAGCGGGCTGATGCATTGAATTTTGCAAACATTGCTGGGGGGCAGGAGGCTCAAAAGCCCCTAGTTTTAAGGCATATTCTTTTCATGTTTTAGGAATCCATTTTCCAGAACACTATCTTTGGTTATCAAAAAAGTTCTATATGAGAAGCAGACCTGGAAAAGTAAATTATAGCATTACAATAATACTGAGGGAGACAGAAATATGGAAGCTTGAATTAAGCCGGATACATTTCAGCAGTCCATCACAATTTGACATCTTCTTTCATGGTCATATTTTACTGATATCATTTCAATGGTTCTGGTTTGAACGTGCACATGCATATTAGTGTATTATAACAGCTAGTGACAAGCCTTTAATCAACAACTGCAGCCCTGTATCTACTTGGTATGTTTTAAAATATATAGCTGCTTGAATTGAGTGCTTTGTCATGCCAGCAGTGTTTAATACCAGGTGCAATATATCTCTGTGGATTTCACCGTGTAATGTGGCTATGGATCAGTAGTAAAGCTCACATCAACTAGGACACATTCAGTTGATGTAGCACCAATGCCTCATAAGCTGTCTAGTGTGTAATGGAAATCTCCTTATTGTGTGCTTTGATCATGAATATCATACAACCATATGATACTTTATAAATCATTATGTATGGTGTATATTTTGGCCAATCAGGAAGATTGGCTCTATCACAGTACATCACTGTAGGATATGGAAAGAAGTGTATTCCAAAATCTACTACTGTGTGGTAAGTTATATCATTTTATATGCAAACAAATTCATTTTGAACATGACCTATAGCATCAATGGTACACCCATATTATATGTCTAGCTAAGCACCAAATAGACTCTGTACACATGTGTATCCTTACATTCTAGATATAGCTATACTAGGATGCACAGGGTAGCCTATGTACGCCTTTACACCGGCAGGCTCTAGCTAAATGCAGTACACCGTATATATACGCCCTAAGTGAACCTGATGGGTGAGAACTAGTAGGAAGCATGCCTACCTCAGCTCCCATTCAGGCCCCGATTACCCTTTAACACAATAGTTATTGGCATAAAGCTGTGGCTGGGACCAAGTCTATCCCCTACTCCTCCTCTACTTACTCCCTATTACCATACAAGAGATGAGATAGGGGTAGGGCAGTTCTCTCCCTATTTGGGACCTGCTGCTACATGACCTTTTTGGTAGTTGAGCCGAGGTAGATATAGGGATTGAGTATGCTTTTTTCATTTCACCTCTGGGATATAAGAGCCAATGTTATAGCAGCAGTGATCTATCTGGGGTATAAAGTAAAAGCTGGCTGGTTGGGGATAACATATGTAATAGAAATGGGACTGGCTTTAGGGACTGTGTTTCCAAGATAACCTGCCTTTTAAGTGTGGCCATTGGTAGGGACGGAGGGCTGTTGCTTGGGCAGTTGCTCAAAAAACCTGAGGTGTAGTGTGGGGAGCTGAGCAGAGTCACTGGTATTCTAGTAGTCACAGGTGGAATAATGATGTTTGCTTTTATTTTTGTGTTGGAATATAGGACCTCAGCTGTCTTTTGGCAGAGGCATGGCATACAATACACCATTCTTATGTTCCTTCTTTTCTACCACCTTGAACTGTTCTTAACTAAAATGCCAGCGGCAATACAGTGTAAATAGGTACAATAAAATCCATACAACACAATATTGGTACCAATGTACCAATATTGCAAAATATGAACTTTTTAACTATCATGTAACTTAAATTCACCAGTATGTCTACCTGCCATACCCTATCTGTCTGTAGTACCACTTAACCACAGACCCTAAGTGGATGAATTCATTCTACACATTGTCCCACACATAATTCAGCGGGTCCTTTACCACTACAGATCGGGATGAGGAGGTCATTAGCCACCACTTCTACTAATTAACCTTGCATTGATTAGGCTGCCAGGCAGTCATTAAGGCAGCTTGGAAATGGGGATATACTTACTATACTCACTGTAGGGTAATGCATTCTCTAAAATTAAGACTTCTGTATTTTGATAAATACAAAGGGCAACCATAAAATAAACATGATGGATTGGCAGAACCAACAAATGTTTCCAACCACAAAAAATGTCCTTGTGCAATCCTTTAGCACTAGACTGCAGCTTGATTGGACTGGGGTGAGCTGGGTGCAGAGGGAAGGCACTCTCCTGGTGTGTTTAGTACTATCACCCTCAACAGGTCCCCAATCCAACTGCCACCAGGGAGAGGATCCCAGCTGCTCCATCACAAACAGGTTGTGAGCTGGCTTTGTGACCTAAACCTAGCAGTGATGACAGCCCTCTAGTGAGTTATCATAGCTTTAATAGAACCTGTATCTTTCATATTGCTATCTAGCTAAGCTAGGTCATACATAATGATGCCAAAGATGTACAGCAGGGGCAGACACTAATGTGAGATGAGGCAGCAAAGTACTACACAGTAAACAACATTTTATAACGTAATATAACTTTATATAACGTTTCTCTAAGGCTCCTTACTATGGCATAAGGTTACATAAAGTTTTAAAAAGTTATTTTGATGTAAAATAATGTTTTTTTTTGTTAGCTGGGTAGCAGAGATCTAAATATAAAGGTATAGAACAGGTACATAAACCTAATCAAACCTGTATAAACAAAATACATTTAAAGTGATCTTAGTGTATACACATAGTAGCCATGAATGAACAGCTACAGTGTGTCTGTCATGCAGCAGCTGCAGTAGTAGCATTACAAAGGCGGCCAGCAGCGAGTAAATTAGGTCAGATGGCCTCTTTCCCCTGGAAATATATTGACCAAGAGGAGAAACAATAACTACTGCCCTGCCCTATAAGACTCCTCCTGGTAATTTAAAGACCTGCACAGCAAGGGTGTTGCTTATGGTGCGTCAGGGTGCGGAAACGGAGTCTGGTCCATCATAGCGTATCCTCATTGACAGTTAGACAAACTGTACTTACGGCCATTCCAAAGTTTTGCAAAACATATCATAACTAGGTGAAATAGATATGTGAAGTGTTCTTCTTGTGCAACTAAAATAGGCTTTTCACATCCATCAAGGGATAAACCTGATGTTTCCTCCTCACCTTCTGAGCCCACTTCCTGACCAGGCAAATCACCCAGATGCCTCACATTGGGGGCTTTAAGAGTAATTACATAAGTGGGTCCTAAATGATCACTGCCTGAGAGGATTGTAGAACAAAATGGCTGTGAGTACAATCAATGGGTGCCGATAATATTGATAAATATCCACTTGGGAAGCATTATGATGGGAAAGACGGGTATTTATACTCAATATGATAAAGTATATCACCAAGAATGAGTGAGTAGGTAGCTTTAGCAAATTGGATAATGTAAAAGGCCTCTCCTCATGGGCCTGGTGGTAATGGCTTTAAGATTGCTGTTTATACTTGAGCCATTTCCTAGGAGGGTATGGCAGACTTTTGGCTGGCTACTTAAATTTTAAAGAGAGTCTATACCTGTGTAGTAAAAAATTGTCTTACAATATTTGATTACTTGAGAACTTTAAGGGTGAAAATGTGCACTGAGGGGATCAATAGACGTTGATTCATCACTAGCCTACAGTGTTCGAAGTGCTGTTTGAAAGCTGTCACACCATCCTAAGTGGCGTTTACCAATAGGCCAAAATGCAACTTGACAACAATTGCCTTCAACAAAAGCCAACAATAACGAGCCAACCATGCCTCAGTTCTTGTTTTTTAGCCCACACCTTGCCCGGATAATGTACATTAGAGATGCAAATGTCCGCAACAGAAAATAAAATCAAACAACTAGAGTATATTAAAACATAGACAGATTCAATAAAATGTGCCACGATGAGTGAAAATGGCCCTTGGTGCAGCGTGAAAAAAGACCCCTTTTGACAATGCATGTTAATATGGTTAATAATGTTAACATTAAATGCATACAGAAGAAACAGTCATACGTGCCTCTCCCACAGTCCCTAACAAGCCTGGTAATGATCATAGCCACTAATGACTCATACAGCAGCCTTTCATGCCTAATGAGCCAGATACTAATTAGAACATACACACTAAAGTAGTTCCAGATCCAAGGTAGGGGTAATAACAATGGGATATGTTTTGGGAATGTCTGTTATTCTGTATACTTACATCACCGTGTGGGGGAAAATCAAGTTTGTTTAAAGCTACATGTGTAAACTCAGTGATATTGAATATGGGCTGAGCTTATCATTAGATCAATGACTCCCATTCTTGTTTTGATGCTCGAGGCAAGGTTTTTAGTAGGGGTTTCTGTAAGTTTACCATTGTAATGGATAATGAAGGGAACAGGCAATGTGTATTTTTAATTAGCTGTTCAATACAGCTCTACATAATTGTAGGCTCCCTTGGTTTAGTATCAAAGGGTATTTCCTACACCATATAGTGCTACAGTGGATGGGAATGTGATTGGATGTCTTCTTACACCAAGACAATAAAGTTTTATTGTGCCATTACCTCTTTTCCCCTACTCTACATCATCTATTCTGGCCCTCAATGTATTGTGACGTGTACTTTAGGGCTCATTAAGACTATACTAGTTTGCATTAGGGTTTGGCTAATGGCAGCATTGGCTATTAAAAATACTGTACTCAGTGTCAGTGTTAATATACCATGACAAAACTCCTTTTGAAATAGCAGAATATGACAGAAACCTGAGTCGACATATCAGATTTTTTTTAAAGGGCTTGGAACGCCAATCAATATTTTCAAGTCCATCACACCCACCACCCACTAAGACCATAGACTCCTCATTTACAAAACGACCACATCCCTCTGCAATGACAGACCTGAGGAGATGCAGTACATAGACAAAGGTTCACGAGTTTCAGTCTGTTGGCTGGGTTATTTCACGAGTTAGATGTCAGGCCGTATTTCACGAGGCTGTAGGAAGAAGCAGAGAACATTAAATATTCCAAAGCACTTGATCTTACCTCTTAACCCCAATTGACCCAACCAAAGCCGGCTCCCCCGTTATTTAAATTTTCACCTTTCCCCCATCACCCCTGTTTCTCTGAACAAAAAGCAACATGGGGCAGCTTGCTTTCAGCTATATGCATAAATCCTGCAAACACCCTGTACAGGGAGGGTCATGTGGTGACAGGTAAAGAGGTGGAGGGTTGTAAACGGCAAGGGGATCAATTCACTTGTACAAAGTTTACATGCCTAGGGAAAGTGCCTAAAAGCTAGGTGTCTGCATAAAGGGAAAATTACATTTGAGTGAGGATCACTGTAAACTACAACTTGAAAGATTGGGGAGGAGGCAGGAAGCGCAGGATCATCCCCACCAGATTGAATTGCTTTTGTGTAGGGAATCATTGTTAGATGATAGCAAGTATCCTCCATCTCAGAGGAACAGAACCTATGCCAATATTCAATTAAGTTAATCTCAACAAAGTGGTTTTACAATTTTATCTTCATATTGATTCATCATCTTTTATCTATATATATTTTATTTTAGTCACGTTAATTGGTTTCTGTCCTTGACAGTGCTTAGCTCCTGATGAGTAGCTTTCTGGTGCAGGCTGGGACAATCATGGGTTTCTCAGGTTGCAGTGAGAAACGACAGCACTGTGATATCTCACTGCCAAATTGAGGGGTTATCATACAGCGCTGTGAGATCTCACCCCCCTGTTGAAAACCACACTGATGCTATTTCTAGCATATAGAATCATAGGGAATACAACATCTAAGCTTGTTTATTAATTATTTCTCATGAAATACACATTTGCTGCAGAGGCCCATTCAGATGTACCTAGCTGATGACATAATACATCACTGTAGACATTCATTTTCTGGAGCAAATAATGGCAAGCCTACAGCAAATTGGGTTTTCTCAATACCATTTTATAGGATTGTATGAAAATCATCCTTTTTCAATGTTAATATCCACACAATCAGATAATTGGAGTGAGCATTGAGAAAACAATTGTGTGCCCATTTATACATAATCTTGATTTTGATTTGGACTTGAGGAAATCCTTGGAAAATGTGAAAATGTGAAAATATATAATATGGGTGTGGTTTCCAACAGGGGGGTGAGATCTCACAGCGCTGTGTGAAAACCCCCAATTTAGCAGTGAGATATCACAGTGCTGTCGTTTCTGACTGCGACCTGAGAAACCCATGGTTTTCCTAGCCTGCATCATGCAGACCCTTTAGGAATGTACCAGCCCCAAAGGTTTGACTTAATGAATGACTGCAGCACTGATGTGTTGCACACTGTGACTATAGAGGAACTAGTTCATCAAATCACTATGCTATCCTGAAGGCCTTAAATAATCACACCCAGCCTACATTCATCTATACTTGCCTTTCTACTTACATTTCTCTTAGGTCCCTACATTTCTGTTCCTTGTAACAAAAATTGTTATCCGTCATCTACATTCTAGGGACCTACTTGACTAATCCTTTTAGATGCCCAGCATTTCTAGCCAATTTACTCTCTTGATGAATATCCATTTTAGCTGGTTGCAAACAGCGAATCAGGAAAAGTGTCTCATGTCACATCTTTTCACTGGCCAATCAAGGACTGCATCTTATGTTATGGGTTCAGCACAGTCATGTGATTGCCTCCTCACCAATGGCAGTAAGGCTGCAAATAAAGAGTCCAGCATCAATTAGGGCCCTACTACTAACACAGTGAGTGAGATATACCAGTCACTGCATCAAAAACACCATTTAAGTATATTTAATTTTACTTATTTAAGGTGGAAATGCCATGGAAATGTCGTTTGAACCTTGCCATGTAATATAATGGCCTTTAAGTATCCTAGAAATATCATATGACATTTAAGTTGACCTTAAAGTCACTGGAAATTCCATATGGCATTTAAGTTTACCTTAAAGTCACTGGAAATTGCATACAACATTTAAGTTTACCTTATAGTTACTGGAAACTTCATATGACATTTACGTTTTTTTTATATACATACTTAGATTGAAAGCATCAGTCTCTCATCACGTTATTATACATTATTTTGAAGACATCTATAGAGGGATACAGCCCGTGATACTAACCAGGGGAGTTAGGGGACCCTTATCCCGTTATTATAAATTATTTTGAAGGCATCTAAATGGTCCAACCCATGATACTAATCAGGGGAATTAGGGAACCCTTATCCCGTTATTATAAACTATTTGAAGGCATCTAAAGGGGTCCAACCCATGATACTAATCCGGGGAGTTATGGGACCCTTATCCCAATGTTGTAATCATTTTGAAGGCTTAATTTTGTGCATAGAATTACCTATCATTATCACAAGAAGAAAAGAAAGATAGGTCTATGATGCTGGCAATATATAGACCAAGATAATACTACCCTTGCCAACCCATTCATAAGAATAAAAAAAAGTATTATTTTAGTTGGTCTCCCCCCCCCTACTTCCTACCCACACATGGTGACAGGAGTGTCTGGAGGTAGCTGTGAACACACCACCATGGCGCCCATTGTGATAGGGGTGAAGGTGCGAACCATGAAACAATAGGCCTAATCACATGACCCACATCCTGGCACCCCTACTAATATGAGTGACCTACATACATACACCAGCCAATAGAAAGCCTTCAGCACTACGCATCTTGGATTTTGAAACATTCAGCAGTTGTTAACGGATAGCATTACATGTATGAGCTCATGGTAGTATTACCTGTACCATGCACATGGTGGGTATTTCTGTTACCTTTTATTTATCCCAAATCGATTTAAACCATTTTATAAGTTAGACATACATAATATCATAATTATGCAGACTTGCTGTTGTACATATAATCAAATGGTATTTATTTTAATTGTGTCTCCCAGACCCAATAAGGACATGACCATGGAAATCGTAATTATCAAACCTTCTCTCTCAATAGAATTATCATGTAAACAATCTTATTTTACCATTCCCTACAGCAAGAGCCTGCCTTCTAGAGACCTTCTAGAGACCGGCCCTGCCTTCCAGAGACCGGCCCTGCCTTCCAGAGACCGGCCCTGCCTTCCTGAGACCGGCCCTGCCTTCCAGAGACCGGCCATTCCTTCTAGGAGCCAGCTCTGGGCTCCAGAACCCGGCCCCGGCCTCTTGGGGGCGACCCCGGCCTCTTGGGGGAAACCCCGGCCTCTGGGGGGCGGCCCCGGCCTCTGGGGGCGGCCCCGGCCTCTGGGGGGCGGCCCCGGCCTCTTGGGGGCGGCCCCGGCCTCTCAGGACGGCCCCCGGCCTCCATGAGAATAAGAAAATGAAATTGATGAATGAATACCTGCCATTGACCCTCATCCCCCCCCCCCACAATAAAACTATTGCCTATCCTCATTTAAAGAATAAACAAGCTGAATTGATCATGCATAAGTAAGACTAGAGCAATATTTATTGAATATATCTGAAGGTCCTTAAATGTGCTTAAATGTTGTTAATGGAAATCAAGCACTGGACCTTGATATTATCTTTGATGACCTTTAATGACCACCTTGCCAGGCAATTTAATCAACTTAAATCAACTTAAATTCTACTTAAATGTCGCCTTAAAGTGTTCCTTTAAGCACACCAAAATGCCGCTTAAATGTCAAAATCGACATTTAAGTTTCACCTTAAATGTACTTAAATTTGACATTTAAGTAATAAAAATGACATTTAAGGTATACTTAAATAGATATTCTTGTGCAGTGAGTGTACTCTCACATTGCTCAATCCAGATGGAAACCATTGGTACCTTGTAGTATGGTCCCCCCTTAAATTGTGCCTTCTGTTTTAAAATCTAATCTACTTATAAGATTAAAAAGGCAATTTCTACATTGCCAGTGCCATGCATTCATACTATTTCCTTACATTAATTTCAACAGTTTTGGAAGTATTGTCTTCAAAAAGCCTCAAGTCAACTTGTACAATGACCACCCTTCTAAAACATATGCACCCTTTCGATGCGATACAAACAAATGGTAGTCTGAAACACTATGGTGTACAGTAATCAACTCCCTCTGATCGAGCCATACCATTTAAAAGTCCTCCTCACAGAAGGATTCATGCCCTAGGGTCCTGTGAACTCCCCTGTCCTTGCAGTTCTCTTCCTGGTCATATTCACACTGATGTGTGCCTTGCCTAATGCATAAGCCTGCAGGAATAGTCTCCCAGACCCTCAGCTAAAGAAAACCTCACATACAATACAGTCCATATGGAAGTAGTGGGAGAAGCCACTTGCACAGAACTGTTGGCATAGAACCTGCCCCTAGGCCCCCTACTCTACATAGCAGAGTGCCCGGGATGGAAACCATCTTTAGGGCCTATTGTAGCCAAGACAGCTTGCCTTTTAAGTCATGCCAAGGTAGTGTGGCCATGGGGTGGGGGTCAGGATTTGTTGAGTGGGCAATTTTCCAGAAAGCCTGAGAGGTATTGTATGGAGAACTGAGGACTGTTACTGGTATTCTAGTAGTCACAGGTGGAATAAAGATAAAGGCTTTAATGTTTTTTAACTGAGCATTCAAGGACCCAGGTGGCTTTAGCTAGGGGGATCGCATAAAAGACAGCTCCTCCTACACATGAGATGCATGCTTTGTCTTTAATTTCTTTTTGCAAGGGATAATATAGTCTTGACTGATATAGTATGAAAGCAGAATGATATAGATAAACAGAGATGGCACAAGATAGATTAAACACAATATTGGTACCAACGGTCGCCATTATTCCATGTGTAAAGTATGTGTACTGCAGTTTTCTAAACAGTTTTCTGTGGTAGTCCCACTGAACCACAGGCCCTAAGTGGATGAACTCATTCTACACCTTGTCCTACACATAATTCAGCGGGTCCTTTACAACTACAGATTGGGGTGAGGAGGCCATTAGTAGCCACTTCTACTAATTAACTCTGCCTTAATTAGGCTGCCAGACAGTAAATTAACATCAGCTTTGTCATACAACTAGCTGGTCTCAACAGGGGTCATACTCCATCTGCCTAAATATGTTTGTGTTTATTAGCTCTGTGTTACTTTCACTTGCTATACTCACTATGGGGAAATCCAGAATAAACGCTTCCATATTTTGATGGATACGAAGGGCAACAATCAAATAAACTTGATTGAAAGGCAGAATCAATAAATATGTCCAAGCACCAAAATGTCCATACATCTCCTTAGTACTAGACTGCAACTTGATTGGACTAGGGTGAATGAGCAAGGTACAGAGAGAAGACACTCTCCTGGTGTGTTTAGTTCTATCACCCCCAACAGGTCCCCAATCCAACTGCCACCAGGGACAGGGTCCCATATACCCCCAAATTCCACAAGTGGTGGCTAAAAGCTTGCAGTGAGGGCGGCCCCTGAGTTGGTCATCATGGTTTAATGGAACCCATACCTTTCCACAGTGCTATAAGCTTGGCCATACATAATGATGGAAGAGATGAAAAGAAGGGGTAAACACTAAGGTGAGATGAGATAAAGCAGCAAACTACTAGCAGAGATGTAGATATAAGGGTACAGAACAGGTACATTTTATAAACCTTGGAATCAAACCTGTATAAACGTGGTATAATTATAGGTAGTGATTCTGGTGTATTCCTTAGCCATGAATGAGCAGCTACAGTGTGACTGTCGAGCAGTAACAAGAACAGTAGCAAGAGTAGTAGCAGTACAAAGGTGGCCAGTAGCGAGAAAATCAGGTCAGATAGCCTCGTTCCCCCGGAAACATATTTACCAAGAGGAGAGATAATAACTACTCCCCTCCCCTATACCACCTCTCTTAGCATTTTGAATAATAGAGTAACAAGGGTGTTGCTCAGAGTGGGCTAGGGTTGAGAGATGGTGATTTGCAGAGGGGCTAGCTCATGAAAGGGACTAAACTGTACATTATCACAATACAAATATGGGATAAAGCAATAGGACTTTCACGTCCATCAAGGGAGAAACCTGATGTTTCATCCTTACCTTCTCAACCCACTTCCTGGCCAGGCAAATCAACCAGATCACCCAGAAGAAGCTTTAAGAGTAATCACTTAAGTAGGTCTTTAATGATCACTGCCTGAGAAGATTGTAGAACAATATGGCTGTGACTACAATCAATGGGTGTTCATAATATTGATAAATATCCACTCAGGAACATTATGTTGGGTATTTATAGTCAATATGATGAAGTAAATCAGCAAATCGGATAATGTAATAGGTTTCTCCTCATAAGCCTGGTGGTAATGGGTTTAAGATTGCTTTTTATACTAAAAGCCATATTCTGGTCCCAAGTGGTAAATAATGTGTGAGATGAGGGTATGGCAGACTTATGTTTGACTACTTAGATACTAAAGGGAGTTTTACGTGTGTAGTGACCTTTTAATGTTGGAAATTTGCATTGAGTGGATCATACACGTACATATTGCAAGAGAAAATGATACTCCAAGGAAAAGCCCAACTTGGAAATTTATGTCATAAGCTTTCTAGTGATATATGACACTGGGAGATATCATTTCTGCTGAGGATACCACAATTATAGCTCCATTATATTGCACTCTTATCTCACAGGTCACTGATCAGATCCTGCTGCATCCAAAGTGATTCCAAATGCTGGGAGTGTGGATAATGAAAATCTCATCAGCCAAATTTGCTGCCAACCGCATGCAAAGTCCTCCCAAAAGGGCAAGGAATCCAGGAGGAAAGCGAAAGCCTGGTGGCTGGGGAGTTATTGTGAGCTAATGAGGGAATGAGGAGAGATGGGGAGAGTGTGACTGGTTGAGTAATTTTTTTTTCTCATTTTGGAGTTGTGAGCATTTAATTGTATTTTAACACTGTGCTGAGACCTTAATAGCTGTATGCTTCAAAAACGGCCCTTAAATGATGAGTATTTGTTATGGGGCACTATAGCACAGTAAAAATGTTTGATTTCAATTTGTAAGGATGGTTGATAATCTTGCCTTATAATACTAATGACCATGTATACAGTAAACCTGAAATTAATGGAACTTTGCCTGGATCTAGCTTCCTAATTATTTCCCTTTTTTAATGTGTAACCAGTCTTCAAATTGGACTGTTTTCTCCCAGCAGCAGTCAATTGGATGAGTTGCTTTTTAAATTGTCAATACTGACTCTACAGTTAATAATATTGTGCTTGCCAAAACATGGAGGATTTGCAATCATTGGATGCCATCTGTACTCCTACATTAGATATTGATTTATCACTACCCAATTGTTATAACGTTTTACACAAACCTTGATGGAGTTTCTCAAAGGGCCAGAATGCAACTATACAACAATTTCCTATAACAACGGTTAACAAAGACAAGCCAACAACCTCCCTGTTATCATTTTTCAGCCCCTGCCTTGCACCAATCATGTACACCATGGACTAGCAAATGTCTATAGCAGATAACAAGATTAATTCAAAGAAATAGAGTGCATCAGAACTAAGAAAAGTTCTATATAACAATTAGCACTAACATTGAATGTATACAGAAGATACAGGTTACCCCTGCTTCTCCAATAATGCCTGTAGGTAGGCCTAATGAGCTTGGTAATGACCATTGTGACTGATGATTCCAACAGCAGCCTTTCATGTCTAATGACATACCCAGGTAACATAGATACATTGGGCCATCATTGGGCCAATATACCACTTAAAAATGGGCCAATATTGGCATTTTGATATTGGCCCACCGCTGGTTTGACCGCTGGCCCTGTAATGGCCCATGCTCGGAAAAAGGGATATTGATTTCATATTGGCCCAATGGTGGGCCAACATTAAAATGTTTTTACATTATTCCAAAGTTACAAATTAAACATCGGGGCAACCTTGAAATACATATGTGGCTCCAACATATAAATCTCAATATAGGACAACTGCAACAATCACTAATATTGAACAATACTATTTTTATGTGTATATTTGAATGTACAAACACATTTAAGACATGACTGTCAAGTATCATCAGTTTAGAAAAAGCCATTTCTGTCTTTTTAATCCATCTTGGTCTCTATCCCAAATTGGTTAGACACCATACAAACTGTATTACTATGATTTAGGACTTATCTAACTCCATTACCCACACATGAGGTGTCTTCAAGTTCCTTTTGACAAATTCCCACTGATGTCATGCAGTAAATGGCACTTTTAGATATCAAATTTCATCCATAAACTTCCTCTGACCTTTAACCATGTAGAGCACACTGGGGATCACATTTATAACCCAATATGATGGCAAAGTTGGAGCCATCCTGTAAGATATTCTTCAGGCAACATTGAATCCCCCTGGTGTAGATCACAGCCAATATTGGACAAGTGCAGTTAGAATTTATGTTGGTCCAACATCAGAAATAATATGATGGCCCTGAAATGTTCCAGCACTGGGCCAACACTGGGTCAATATCAGCAATATCAAGCATGGGCCAGCTCTGGGCCAGCGGTCAACCCAGCAATGGCCCATTATAGGAATTGCCAATGGTGGGCCATCATTGTTATTTGTATGTTGAACCAATGTGTGCATTACCTACAATGGGCCATGGTTGGTATAACGATTGCGATGGAGTCGATGATTGTCGACATTGGCCCAATATACCCTTGCTACCTGGGTAGGTGCTACTTACCACAGACACCATGATAATTGCAGATCCAGGTGAGCCATAATTACTGGTAACTCTATGAGCTTACGTCAACTTGTTCCTTTAAAGCTACTATAGCAAGCAATTTGTTAAAACTCAGTAACATTGAGTGTGGGCTGAGCTCTTAGTCACAGCAGTGACTTGTTTGTATTTTCTTGATACTAATATTAGAGGAAGGTCAGGGTTGTGGTAGGGTTTCCGTAAGTCTACCATTTTAGTGGAAACCCCATTGATTCTATTTCCAGAGGTTACTTCCTAAATAGAGCTACTATACTATGCTAGTTGACTATGATTGGATGCCTTCCCATACCAAGACAATAATGTCTTATCATGCAATTTCCCTCTTCTTTTCATCATCGTTCACTGGTCATCAATATATGTATATAGAATAGTTTGCATTATCACATATAGCCCAGGGCTCATTGACACCAGTGTGCATGATCGGAGAGATTTGCATAAGAGAATAAAGGTACTGCTGCCAGTGTTAGTGTTTTTTTAACAAAATGAAAAAATACAAAGCATTTTTCAAACAGCAGAATGTGATAGAAATATTATGCCGCATAAGAGGTTCAAAAAAGACCTGGAACACCCAGATAAATAAGTGCCCATATTAATGAAGGTTCTACCTTTTTTCAGGTCCACAAGCACCACCACACACTTAGTATTCCCATCATAGACTATTCATCAAAGAAACAACTATTTCCCTCAGCAATGACACACAATTGAGGAGACGCAGTGAAGATTAAAAAAGGTCCTTAACCCTTTAAGGGCCGCTGCTGCCTCTGGGCAGCATCCTAAATACCCTTGAAAAACCGCTGCTGCCATAGGGCAGCAACATTGATTCCCTAGGGCATCAATACCACTAAATTAAGCTCCTGCTATGAAACAAAGAATAAGAATTTTTGAATCAATCCAAAAATATTTAACAGTAATGCTACATCCCCTTGTCAAAAAAGTGTAAATTCTGTCCCCAATACTAATTATTTCACTCCTTAGCCACTATTCCAGGGAGCACATACTTGCAAGTAGCATATTCCTATGGCATAGGGCCGGTGGTTAAGTCCCAAATGACATGTTTCAAGGCTATCAGGGAAAGGGTTAAAACATGATCCAATTTGAACCAGCGTCAGTGTGTACCTTAAGTAGTGAGAGAGCAGAGAAAAATAGGTTCAGCAATGTATGCAATTAGTTTTATCTAAACAAATCTATTTCTTCCTTGCTTGGGCTTTTACATTTTATTTAGAATTCAAAGCGATGACTATACTAACAGCACTGTATAACCCCTGTTAAAGGACGACCCGAAATTAAGAAAAGAATTCTGCCTACACAAAATTGTTCTCGTTGTTTGACTCTGGAGAAGCTCTTCCTAAAATGGCTCTCTACACTCCTTCTCAGCTACACAGAATTGAATATTTCCTACAGACCATAACAAAGTTACAATGGAATTTGAAAATACCCCCCCCCCCCAACACAGAGTAATGTCTCTGCTATGCACAGTACAACTTGAGTAGCACAATTTGCTACATATTTCATGTACTAAGAGAGGCCAGGGTATATGCAGACAATGACTATTTACACCTTTGAGACATCAGAGTTGGCTCTGGTCGACTTTCCTTCTTCAATTATTGATAATTCAACCATTGTACAGACAGTAGGAAGGAATAACAAGGGATTATGTCGAGAGTGATATGTTCCTGGATTAGTCCATGGGGGCAGAAAAGGCTATTATTGTGCATAATTCTAAACCATTATTGCTGACCATGTACACAGGGATGAGCAAGGGGAAGGCTCCCTTACCCTTTACAGTTTAAGGTAATATATGAGCTGTTCTGGCAGGATTAGATTGGATTAAATTTCCCATGCTTACTCCAAGGTGTTATATGATAATGTATTATAATATGATTATAAAGTGACAATCAGAATTAATATGGATGCATACAGAGCTTCTTATGATGCCAGTGATCAAACAGTTTCATGATGGGTCCTATCCAATTATTCCAACCCATAGAGACGGGTGCTTTTACCCCTCCTGAGGGTGATATCATTAGCCCATGTGTACTGATAGCTAAAAGACATGCTATAATATGACATGCAAGAAATCCCTCTTTCAATGATGATCCATTCAGTGAATAATGATGGCTCTTGGATCTGCTACTGGTCAAGATATTAGGTACAGAAAATCATCTCCTATGGGAAAATGAGGTGAATATTAATAGGACACATGTGGAGGTACAGCGGCTACAACTTACCAAGTCAGGATATTCGTCTTTTTAATATACTGAGATGACAAACAAGGAGGCCAATGTTCTAGATCATTATCTGCTTGCTGCAGAGAAGGATAATGCTACCTCCTATAAAGTATTACATTTGACTAGTACTGTACGTAAATCTGGGCTTGCTACATCTATTTGTGTATGCATACTCAGCCACCAGAGATATTTTTACATTAAAGCCTTTCTGATACCATGAGAAGTATTTATTTTAATATTAATCATTCTCCTATAAGTCTTGACTGTCAGTAAATAAATTAGTGAAGTGTAATACTTCATACCATACATCATACATCAGTCCGATATCTTATAGGCACTAGGTAGCACAAATCTGGCTTTTGGAATGGTTAATTTCAAACTCACGAAAAGACCTATAACAGCAGAACAGAACTGAAACCGAGTAAAATGATGATAGGGATGCCTCAGAATTTGAGGCACCTTTCTCCGACCAGACAGAACCATCTCTTTAGGAACTGACATGAATACAGGAGCTAACACCTCCAATACCAAGAACACTGTTTTACTCCTCATAACTAGGAAAACTAGTACAGGGAAACATATTTAATAGAGAGTAATTTTGAATAAGTACATGCATATTCTATGTGTTTGACGTTTATCTTTTTGTATTCTCTTGGATGGGTTGTCTTTCTAATGTATGTGACATAGGGGTGGGATTATCAATATATGGCTGAGATTATCTGCAGACTCTCAATAAATCCCAATTCAATCACGTCAAGTCTGGTCCACTGCCGAACATTCCTTTTCCACCCACCTTTGAATCTGATATCGTCCCACAGCCCACCATTACTCACAGTATATGTTTATGATTCTGTCTCTCATATCCGTTGGAAATACTGCCAAGGATTATATAGGGTACACTTCTTGATACTGCCCTGTTTACTATAAACATAGAGACCTTAAGCTAGATTAACGAGTGTTCTATGTGTGTGGGCATGCTTTGTAAATCACACAAAGGGAGTAACAGTCACCATGTATACATTGATTCAGTGAACGATAGAGGATATGCCCCTAAGGTCCCTAAAGGTCTAAGCTATTGGCAGCTGAGGGTATCCATGCTGTAACTTTGAATCCTTCTGGTTGGCCAGACTACAATCTATTCAATTGAATATTTTTGGTTTAAGTAATTTTAAGAATAAAGTTTCAATAAACAGAATATATTATTCAGTCCGATGGCATCTGAAATATAAGCAATTAAAGAGCAAAATCAAAAGAAGTACAGAAAGAACACTACCTCTTTCAAAAACCTTGTACCAGTTAACCTTGAAAGACCCAACTAAGGCCGGGTCTCCCGTTATTTACATTTTCCCCTTTCCCCTATCACCCCTGTTTCTCTTATCTCCTGACAGCTTGCTTTCGGCTGTATGCATAAATCCTGCAAATGCTCTTTCAAGGGAGGGTCATATGGTGATAGGGCAAGAGGTGCAGGGCTATAAAGGGCAAGTGGATAAAATCACTTGTATTAGGTCGAGACCTGAGCAAACAAACCTAAAAGTTTGGTGTCTGTTTAGGGAAATGATGACACTTGGATAAGGATCTTGGAATGCTGATGCAATAAAATGCCGACCTCTTGTGGATTTGGTGATATGTACATTATACTTCATGAGTTGAAGCTTGATCATATCACACCATGCCGAAGGCTGAGTGTGATATGACCCAGCATCAAATTATATCCATTTTCCCTGCTTCAGAATACATGATGTGAGTTTACTTACAAAACATACATATTATTCAAGGGCAGAAAGCTAACCTCTAAAACTTGCCTTGATCAGGCCTGGACAATCCGGGACATTTACCATTACAGGTATATTAGCCTACAGAGGAGTTTCTTCCAGCAAGGGCAAATCTCCCCTTACTTAGTGCAGCCCCCAGGTCGGCCTCCTGCCCTTATCTCTGTATAGATAAGGGCCGCCGGGAGAGATAAGGGCCGCCGCCGGTCCGCCCCACCAAGGGGGAATCTCCCAGTGCAGTATCTTATACAGGTGTGATGGTATGGGTGGGGTAAGGGGGGAGGGGGTTCCACATATAAATGTACCTTATTTCGGCTATATTCTGTCATTCAAATCAATATATTTCATGAAATACAAAACCAAAATACAAGCCCATTCACATATACCAAGATAAACACATTGTCTACCTGCACATGGGTTTGTAGAAGGCAGTGAAAACGTCGAGCCCCACGGGGAATCAAACCCCGGTCCCTCCGCTCCGAAGCCGAGAATGCTACCGCTGCACCACAGGGCCAGGCTGATTCTCACTGCTCTGCTACGGTACCTGAGCTACCATAGGCGGGCAATGCGCTCTCCACGCACGCTCGGGCTGCCCCGAGCGATACGTGCCCGCTACAGGTTAATCAATTTCAGCAAATAATGTTTAGACATCAGCAAATTTGATTTACTGAATTACATTTATATTAACCCGAAATCAAGGGGAGAAACCCCCTCATTCTCTTTTTTCCCTGCACGGTATGAATGCCAGGATTTACCCAGCCTGTTGATGGCAACCTATATAGAAGCAGGAAATTATAAAGACCAGCGGAAAATGTTCCATGGGATGCTATCAGCTCTGCTACTCTCCTGATCTATAAATAGCCTTGAGCTGGTCCCAGGGATGCATTGGGGGCTTAGTGCTTTAGACCCCGGCACATTGACGTTGAGCTTGGGGCATATCTGTACCCCAAATAAGGACACAGGACTCCATTTCCCAGCTGTCTAGTACAGTATGACAGCAGTAGTCTTAACTCTTTGACAGTGGTAGTGACTTTAGGTGACGTTTGTAGAGGCAGGAGCCATTCGCTGTTTACAAAGTACGCAATTTGTGTTTCAAATCTACCTCTTCTTCTATACAGAGTTTTATTGAAATAAATATAACAGTTACAAGTAACCTAATTGTGTACATTTGATGAAATAAACTGATTAGAACCGCTATCAAGCATTACTAGTAGGTACCCCAAAGGTCCTCTGTCAAACTGCATTTCTATAATTGTATTATTTGGAGCACATGAAGAGACCTCTTTTCATTCCTTTCTTGAGATTATTTTCAAACTGCATACATTTATCAGATAATTTGATTAATGACAGAAAAGCTCTGGATATGTTATAAGGTTAAGAATTTCCCTACAATACAAATGTCTCTCAAAAAGTCTGTATCACCAAAAGCATGCATTCTGTTTTTCCCCAACATTTATTTCATTAGCTAAAACCTCAAAGCTATCCCTCTCATGCTCAGATACTATTAGGCTGTGTTTCCCCTCAGGTCTCCAGATGCTTTTAGCACCAGGGCCTGAAGGCCAAGTCAAATCAGCTTGTTTTCTCTGTGGTCCTGGTGGTTAATTTGTCCTTGACATGACCTGTAATGACAGTAGCGGTAATTGATCTTGAGGCAAGCTGGATTTAGCTCAGTTCTTCTTTTGAAGCATGGACCAAATTTTATCAGAATCAGCTGAACTAGATAAAAAAATATATAGACAAATGCCAACGCCCATTGATACCCTCTCTGTCATATTTCATGAGTGGGGACTGGGGCCATATCCCACAAAGCCGCATTTTGTGGACACCTTGTGAAAGGCTGTGGACAAACTGTATTTTGTGGACACTGTGGGATGGAAGGCTATGGGCATAATGTGATGTGGACAATTTGCAGTCTGTGGCATCACATACCCCTGTATCAGATTTTATACAAGCAGTACCAACTATACCGAGTGAAACTGTATTCTTGGTATCTGAGGTCTGAGCTCCTGTATTCATGTCAGTTCCCAAAGTGACAGTTCTGTCTGGTTAGGGAAACGTGTCTGAAATACTACTTCATCATTTTCAGATACATCATTTCACTGCCTTTGAGTTTGTATCTACTGTTATAAAACGTCCATGAGTTTCTGATTCATCATCTTATAAAGTCTGAAATGTTATAAGGTGTTCCATTTGCATAAATACTATATTATATTATATGCCTACAACAAGGTTAAGCTGCACTCAGTGATAGATGGTAGTGTCAAAATGTCGCCCCAGAACCATCCATAATCAACATTTTCTCAGAAAGAACACTATATTCCCTTGACTAATAATGTTGGTAGCTAAAAGCTTTCTCTGGCTAATGGCTAAGATTTATCGAACCAGACTTTGGCTTTGGTGCCTAGATTAGTTTAAGTATTGTAATGTGGCTCATGCACTGTAAACATTGATATTTTCGCTGGTATAAATGGTCTGTATGGGATTTAATTCAATTGATGCAGGATCCTGTTTTGAACATATTGCAAGAATTAGTTTTGGTCAAATACATCCTCCCTCAAGGGTGTTTATTATTCCACTTTCAGGACCTCTTTATTCATTATGTTCTGTATCATTTAAATATCATCTTATGAGTATAATGAAGCGAGAACATTGGTTTTGTGCATGGTAATCACCAGCACGGGGTCCATGGTAATGTTTTTAATGGTAAGTTTTTGCCTACAATACTAGTATGTGAAAAAGTATTATCCATGGCCAGTCACATATTACCGACCTGTTGTATATTCATACTGCGTTAGCTAAAGCGCTGTGAGTTGTCATTACAATGGTGTACAAAGGTGTTCTTAGTGCTTCATGGACCCTGACTAGCGTTCACCTCCAATCTCTACTCTCACAGACATCTACCTTCCTAGAGGATATTATTCTCAAACAAACCCCACGGTAAAGGCCTGTCCCCTATACTACTACCACTTCCTATGGGGATGGCTGCCTGACGTTAATTCCCTATCTTCTGTACTGCTCATGGTCTTCATAGAGCCATATTATATCATAGTCAAGATCCACCCCTCCAGGTGTAGTAAATGGTCCACATTCGCCCTGGGATAGGTTAAACTCTTCTTTACATTCTCTCTCAATTGCAATTTTACCTAAATGTTTTGCACGTTTACCCCCCATCAAACTCTGCAATCATGCCCCTATCCATACATATGTGACGTGTACTGGGAAAAGGGACCTTAGTGCACCCTGCACTAATGGCCTTTTTCCAAGATCGTGTCACATATTATATTAGGCTCCACCTGTCTTAGGTCCTCTCCGACTATTGCTGTTAGGGTAGCGTCATTCAGGCCCTTAATTATGTCTCTGTTCTGCTTGTATTCCTCACCTCACACACTTCAAACAAACCAACTCTTCACCAGTACCCACTCACACCCTTACTCACTTATAAACATTTTGCCCATGCTCATACTATCAAGTAAATTAGTGTTATATTCAGTGGGGAAGTGTCATATCTCTGATGACTCCATGTATATCGTTCTTTCATACTGTGTCAAATGAAACACAGTACACATAACTATGTGATTGACTTGATCAGCTTACCATTCATCCTCCATCTACCCTGAGTACTCAGCAAAACTCTTTTCAGTATGTCTTTATATCCTCGTTCACACCACCCATCAAACATACCTTTCTAATGCTCTGATCTATTATGTAGAACCATACCAATTTTCCTTACCCCACCTGAACCCCTCACCAATGGATCATGGCAGAATCAGCACTTCCCCTTGTCCTCACCAGGGGCAGGATGGTGGCACTAATGGCCAACAGGGTACTGGGCATTTCCTCTCCTATCTGATGGAGCTCTTGCCAATCTTGGATTCGCCACAACACACAGGATGAAGGGCATTCAAGGGTAAAATATTTGGAGAGTGTGTGTGGTCTCCTTAGTGTTTAACATTAAAGAGGGCCTGACCACACAGCAGCTTTCATGATGGACTGACCCATTTCCCACTGGTTAGGTTAGGGTGGTTGGTGAAGGTTGGGGTCAATATCGGAACACATTGGTAACATAAAAGGCTGAATCCACTGATGTTAATCCATCACATCTGACAAGATTCGTCCATAGGTTAAACATTGTGAACGTTCATTAGATCTGACAGATTTACGTCAGTGGATTCACCCTTTCAGGGAGTGAGAATATGGGATCCAGGAGTGTAGATGGAAGGGAAGGTGGGAGAGTTATCAGGACCGAAGAATGAGATGAAGAACAACATAAGGTGATGTGTAGTTTGATGCCTAAATTACTATGATACATATATAAATATGTTTGTACTGAAGTATAATATCGCTGGGAGGATTTAGTACAATCTTTTGCATATCCATTCAAGTTTATAAGTTTATAAACCAGTGATTCCTGATCTGGGGGCACCCTTGTCTGTACTTTTACATGCAATAACACAACAAATACCCACGCTCAGGTTACAGTGCCTTTGTATTACAGTATCATCCTCTTGGTTGGTAAAAGGTTAGCGGAGTAATAGTTGTGGAGACGGTAGACATTTTATGGTACTTCCCTACACTAAACCGGGTTAAAGCCACTGTTGGTGTTGGCTCTTGGGCTTAGCTGACCAGAGCGTTGCAGAGAGGGACCATACCCAACATTGTTATACCGATCAATATAGCCCTACTCTGGTTTGGAAAGGGCATGTAAGTAGAATTTCCTTAAGCAAAGCTTGGTGGTCGTTGGAAAGTGACTTTGTTACATCTTTTATTGACCCTTGGACATAATGCTGGTTAGGACGGTACATAGTTTCGAGCTAGCTTCTGTGGATATATACCAGTATTTCAGATGGAATACTACTGACATGAACATACAATTTTTCTGTTTTTGGTTTGGGTTATCATTGCCTGATAGTTTTCCTTTTTTTCACTGAATAAAATATTTCTTCTTATGAAACGAGTAGAATCTACTGTAGGTTCACAGTTTAGTGTAGGTAAACTTTGCAAACTATTTACAGTGTATTCTATTATAAATCGATATTATAATGGATATGGTTCCTCAAAAGGTGTTAAGGGCCCATATATGCAATACACACTGCAACCTGAGGTATGATGTTTCCTTTTTTAGTAAGGCCAATATATATGACATTGTATCATGTAATTACAGCCTTGTAATAAATCAAATATCATCCTTCTACCTTCTACCTTCCACTTCCCCCCTCCTCTTCCCCTTCCTCTCAGTGTAGCATATTGGCATGCCATTTCTGGAAAAAAGCAAGGGTAAGGTAAAATATGGTTAGAACATTATCAATGTATCAGGTGGAGAACCTAGTCAACCCAACTGACCTCTCCGTCTTTCAACTATGACAACCGTGTCAATATACATAACATCAAGGACAATTTGACTACCAGGATGTCAAAGAAAAGAAGTTGATTTGACTTAGCCTTCTGCGCTAAATGCACTTGAGGACCTGAGCGGTAAAACATCCTAGTTGTTTGAGCTTGACAAGGGTAGCATAAAGGTTGAGGGCCAATGATAATGTTAAGAAGAGCCTGCAAGTATACTGGGTGATGAATTTCATCAGGAGAGAACAGCGTATTATTGGGAAGTGTATATGTATATGGAAATTGATATCTATCACTCACATGGATAATAATGTCAAAAATCCATGTTTTATTTTAAGTTGCTCTACCAATAGGATAGGAATACACATGTACCTGTGAAATTTTCTAAGATCAGGGTCAAATTACCTACTTTGTAAACAACCTCAAATGCAGACTCCATTACGAAGGAATATGCTATTATGTTCTAAGGTCATTGTCAGAGAAATCATCCTGTCATACTTTACTTGACATGTGACAGCTAGGAAATGGAGTCCTGTGTCATTATTTGGGGTATAAATATTCCCAAGCTCAACCTCAATGTGCCAGGGTCTTAACCACTGAGCCACCAGTGCATCCCTGGTACCAGCTCAAGGCTATTTTTAGATCATGGTGAGCTGCTCAGCTGATAGCATCCTCTGGGATAGTTACCCCCTAGTAGTATAGTATGTATCGGAACGGGACTATAGTTAAGTACTGTTTATTACTCAATCGACATGCAGCCAATCAGAGGCCTCCATTTGACCGGAAGTGACGTCACATGCCCATATAAGGGCATACCGGAAGTGACGTCACGTGACCTTGACCTAGTTAGAGGTCAAGGTCATGACTCAGCCAATCAGAGGCTTCCATTTGACCGGAAGTGACGTCACACGCCCATATAAGGGCATACCGGAAGTGACGTCATGTGACGTCACACGCCCATATAAGGGCATACCGGAAGTGACGTCATGTGACCTTCACATGTACATATAAGGGCATACCGGAAGTGACGTCAAGCGACCTTGACTTAGTTAGAGGCTTCTGATTGGCTGGTACACCGGAAGTGACCCATTTATGCAAATGAGGGGCCTACTTCTGGTCAAATGGAGACCTCTGATTGGTTGGGTCATGAAGAAATGTGTCTCTTAATTTAATTTTGTTTAGGAAGTGATCGATTTTAGGATCACGCGACCGGAAGTGACCTGATGAGTCACGTGACTAGAAGTGACGACGACACATACCTTAATTAGACGATTCAGCAGCGACCGGAGGAAGTGTCACTTTAAGAGGACACGCTAATTAATTGTTATATTTGTTTTACTTACTAATAAAAGAAGACGTATGAAAATAAACACAACAATAATTTTATTTTATTTTTTTATTTTCTTTTTTTCAATTCTAATAACACTCTATTTTTGAAAAGATGCGCTCAATCAATCAATAACACACTTTTTCATATTTTAAAGGACTCGTTGTCACACCGTTAGAATGCACGCGACGCTTATAATACAAGTAGCGCACGTCATCTTTCTCTATGGTGTAAGTGGCCATTTTTGGTTCGTACCACTTTTGAAATTTATATTTACCGCAAGGAGAGTTTTTCGTTTTCGAAAACATTTAAGAAGACGACTACTTCTGTACACTTTTTTTGAGATTTTCTTTCACCGGTGCCGCTGATTTGATCGTAGCAAATGTAAGTCTTAGGGTTGACACTTGGGATCCCGTCACCTTCTCACGCCGCTTTCTTTTCTTTCTGAAGTATGTCTCTCTCAGGCGAGGTTTGACTACACACAGGCAAACATCAGAGGCACCCAATAGCGCTAATTCTACCTTCAGACAAAGGTCAGGCACGGCCGGCCTATAATAGATGGGTCAAGGGCTATTCTAGTGAGGGTCAGGCTACGCCGGACATTCAATAAAAAGCTGGAGTTTGGCAAACTTGCTTTTGAAAGTCTGACCATGCGGGATCCTCATGCCATAGTCTGGCAATGCTGAACTCTTGGGAGAGTATGCCGGACTCTTGCTGGCCAGACTTTCAAGCAAATTTGCCAAAGTCCAGCTTGTTATTGAATTTCCGGCGTAGCCTGACCCTCAGTAGAATAGTCCTTGACTCATCTATTATAGGTCAGCAGCGCCTGACCCTTGTATGAGAGTAGTATTGGCGACATTGGCCGACTCTGATATTTACCCGTGTGTACGGCGGGAGGAGGGGGTTCACAGCCACTGCTTGCGCTTATAGAGCGCTACTAGCGGAGGTCTGGATGAGGAGACTACGGTGTTTGTCTTTTGCTTGTGCAGCTGCTGCTGCTGCTGCTGACGATGTCACGGATGCCGCTGACAGATACTGCTGCTTGTGCTGCACCAGACTGAGTAGCCGCTATTACTAATGCTACTAATACTAGTATGAGAAAATACATTTAGTCAATTGATTAAATCAAGGAGGTTTTCTGACTTCAGTGGATCGTTTAGCCATCGGCCACGGGCAAAACTTGAAACCATTTTATACATGGGACAATTGGCAGAGTCGAAACGTGTTGGTACCATAGGGTCGATCATGTTCATCATCAGTTCAGGCAAAGGAAGTGTGTCGACAGCACGCGAAAACTTCATGTCTGAATGTTTCAACACAAGACTTTTTATCACACTCACACAGCTGCTTTGAAGAGTGAATCCTTGACCAAACTTGTGCTTTTCCAACACAGCTTTGGCCTCTTTCTGTGCAGTAAGGGATCTCTCTTTCGGGTTCATCTCAGTGCTGTCTAGCATGTCCTCAAAGTCTTTAACATAATGTTCCAACGGACTACAAATGATGGACTCCAGATCATCGTCCGCATATGTCGTCTCCTCGCACCATATTGTGTCTTCGCCTGTTTCGAATTCCGTCATTTTCTTGACAATCTCCTCCTGAGTGCCTTGCATATATCGAAGCTCCTTCAAGGAGTTGATAACTTGTATGGCGAAGACTGACAAACTTGAAGGAATTTCACCACAGTCAGGCCAAGTATACGGAGCTAAGAAAAATAGCTCTAACAAAATCTTCTCCCTCTGTCCAAATGAAACTACTGTTCCGATGAAGTTGAAGCATGCTTCTATCCATTGCTCCTTGGTGACGTCCTTCCAATGTTTCTTTACCTCACATGCATCATAGGGCACCGTTTCTCTTCTTGCTTCAAGTGGGAGTTGCTTTTTCTTTCTTGGACTCATTTCGAGAGGGTTTCGATGCTCTGTAGCGTCAACACTTTCATAAACAAAGAAAATAGCAGAACTAACCATCGTAACGTGCTGAGCGAGCGTAGAGTGGACGATGCTACGAAGATGAAGGGCGGGTGGAGAAAGTGTGACTGGTGACAGGGGCGTTTCACTCCTTATGTACCCTGTCCTAGATAAGCCTCTTAAACGGCTGAAAAGACTCTCTAAGTACAGAGCTTCTACCGCAGGTGGGTTTAGACTTAAGCAGCTTAGTTCACACACATGTCTGTTAGAAAAAGCTACTTGCACACGCGCCTTCCTTTTTTCACTAGTATTCACCCTCTGCCGACTTATAAGACACCTATACACTCTTTCTCGTGAAATCTATGGAAGATGATGGAAGGACCACTGACTACATTTTCTTTGATCAGAGCGTGGAGGACGGCGTCGAACGGAGGGAACGTTGTGAACACAGCTTATAGGTTTTTTGGAAGAGGTCTTGTAAAGTCAAACTGGCGAGAGAGATGGCGTCTTTCAACATGACAATGCTGCTATGTTGGAAAAAAATAGCGTGATTTTTTCAAAAAGCTTCTATGAAAGATTTGACGTCTTCGTTGTTGTAGTGGATCAAGTAATCTGTCATAGTTTGCTTCTTCTTGTCATACTAAACTTTCTGACATGTGGCGTAGTCGGATTTCGGCCATTTTGACGCCCGTCAGGTCGCTGTCAAAAGTCGATCTCGGTGGCAGGGGTTTTTTGTTTACTAGTTTCTTGGTATACGTCATCCATTCGTAAGTAAAGCAACCTTTCTCTTCGTTTGTAGTGAAAGCTCGCAAATAATTCGCGTAGCTGTAACCAAGTGCTAAAAAAGTTGACTACTACGTCAACTATTAATTGCTTCTCTTTATGACGCTGAATTGTTGGTTTCTTCGGTCTCCGGAGGCAAATAACGAGTGAAGGCGTATTTTTTGATCAGGTTCAAGTCGTAACTCTCCGAGTTGAAGCGTACGACTGGAGCTTGACGGATGTATCTCAGAAGCCGCTTCTTCAGTTGAACTAACGGTTGTCTGGTGTGAGCTGCAGCGAAGCCGCCTGGAGAAGGGGTGAATGTCGCTTCCTCTAGCAGGAGAGCTTCACCTATCGCTACATGTAACTTCGCTAAGGTTGGTCGGTAAACTTCTAGCACAGCTTTCTCGATGACTTTGACGTTCTCGTTTATGTGATTTTTAAACTCGGTCTAACAAGGGGTCGGAATCTGCGTCGGATTCTCTGACGTACGCTGCCCCTCCTACCCCGGAAAGTCGTATGCGACACTAGCCGACATCGCTGCATAGAGGGCAAAACTTAGGTATCGTTCTTCATTTTTCTACGGGTCACTCGTGATTGTACGGTCTTTTAAAAATTTTGAAACACTTTTCGCAAACGTCCTGCGGCATGTTTTTCTTTTTTTTGTTTTTTCACTTATTTACCAAATATTAAAAAAATAAACGTTGTTTATCACTTCGAATACTAGACGCCTCTTACCACACGATGCTATTAGCATAGTGAAAGACGTCTGTAGTGTAGGATCGATTTCAACAGATGTCCATCTTACTGCAGGGATCAGACGAGAGTCGTCAACACTGGAGTGTCACAGCTCACTTTTATTTCTTTGGGTACAGCTGCATACAACCCTTGAACATACATTGCGACGTCGCCGCGTCCCATGTAGTCTTCCAACACTTTCATCAGAGCCATAGGCTCAGACGTCTCGTTGTACTTCCAAGCTTTCAGCACTTCATACACAGGGTTCTTCACAGTCCTGTCAGAAGGCACAGGTTGAGAGATGGAAGTTACTTCATGAGAAGTCAACCCTAAGTAGATCCCTATGGTCTTCCAGTCTCTAGGGCAGAGCTCAGCTAAAAGAGAGAAATATTTCTGCACTTTCCACTCCATGTCTCCACTCTCTAAGCCATCCCACATGTCATGCTTGTCCATGTACTCACGTGAGAATTTGATGAGGTCCATACGGTAAGATTCTTCCAAGGCGGTGGCTAGGTCCTTCCACCTACTAGTACAACTTTTCTGGTACCAAGTAGTGAACATTTCTCTAGCTTGAGTTATGACACTTGTCTCACAACTGAGATATCCCATATCCTTCAAGTTCACTTCAAGGAATGAACCTAACCGTATGTAATCTGATGTCGGCAACTTACCACTTATTTTCAGTAGCATAGCGTCTGACAAGTATCCTAACGGCTCTGCTTTGAAGTATGATGATACAGGTACTACTGCAGCAGAACCAATAACAGGAGCAGCGTCTGCGCTGGTATCAGACGACTCGTTGTCGGAACAGGGCAACCACATGACTTCGTAAGGTATTGGTGAGGGCAGGCGCCACGGACCGGACGCACTACCAGTGGAAATGAGGTCGAAAAACGGACTGTGCGCCCGTGACCCTTCGGGTTCCTCGTACGCCTCGTCGTCAGCGTCGTTCTCTGTTTCACCCTGTTGCTTTAGGACATGTATGTCTACTACGCGCTGCTGGGGCTGAGTGTCCGAATAGCTGTAAGTCTCAGCGCGAGCAGCGTTGATGGCGTCGGTTGATGAAGCGGTGGAGAGGTTCTGTGCAACGTACTGCGTGTCAGTACTAGTAGCGGTAGTCGCAGCAAGAGGTGTAGCAGCAGCAGCAGTAGCAGCAGCAGCAGCAGCAGCAGCAGCAGCAGCAGGAGCAAGCGCAGCGCTAGCAAGTGCAGCAGTAGCAGGCGCAGCAGTAGCAGGCACAGCAGCAGCAGGCACAGCCGCCTCAGCAAGCGCAGCAGTAACAGGCGTGGCAGCAGCAGCAGCAGCAGCAGCAGCAGGCACAGCAGTAACAGGCGCGGCAGCAGCAACAGCAGCAGCAGCAGCAGTAGCAGCAGCACTAGCAGCACGAGGATCACTAGCAGCCGCAGCAGGCGCAGCAGCAGCAGCAGCAGTGTGCTCAGCAGCAACAACCGTCGCGAGTGTAACAACGTCGCTACTACTGCTGTGTGCGCTCGCTACAGCGGGAGGGTGATAAGACCAAGCGGTTGCGGCGGTAGTCTCAATTTCAGTAGCAAGAGGAGACGCTGACAGTAAACGATCACCGTTCTGCGTATTCTTCTTGTTCTTGAACTCGATTAGATCCTTGGACGACAGTAGTTGTTGTGTTTTGCTCATGGTGGTGCCTGTAGAGAGCAGCAAAAGACTGAGTGAGTGAACGGGTGTTTCCAGGCCTCTTATATACTCCTTCTCGCTTCTAGAGCTAAGCTACTTACAGCTCTCTTCAGCTGCCGCCGGCTGACCGGTGACCATTCACAAAGAGAAACAAAAAGTCATAAGGCATGACGTTTTCAGCTGGATCCCTTTCCCCTTTGAGAGATCGACTGACACGAGCTAAGCTACTTACTGCCTTGTTCAGCAATTCAACGTGCGTTAGCTGTATAAAGGATTAAGCAGTTGCTGCCGCCAGCTGACCGGCGGACATTCCCAAAGAGAAACAAAAGACATAAGTCATGACGTTTTCAGCTGGATCTCTTTCCCCCCTCCCTCTTTTTTTTTTGAGAGATGGACTGCCATGAGCGGGCGGTGTACCGACTGTACTAATTCAACGCGCATTAGCTGTATAAAGGATTAAGCAGTCATGAGCTTAGAGTGTGTATACAAAAAAACTACAGGAGGCGTGTAGTGTGAAGCAGGACCCCCTAAGACGGGAGTGTCTGTCTGTGAGTAGAGTCGTGTGCATGTGGTGAGCGACTTAAGTGTAAAACAAAAAAAAATCACCGCCTCCTGCCGTGGTGAGTAGACTGGCCGGCGGCGGCTGGCTAGTTCAATAGGGGTGACAGCTGACTAAGGCTGTGCATGAAAATCCGATTTTCACCTGACCTCTGACGTTTGTTACAATGAATGCCAAAGGGGGAGAGAGTTGTCCTCAGGTAGGGGGTAGGAGGTAAGGCTAATGGATAAGGAAAAAAAACACCATTTTCAGCTGGCCACCACAGATGGCGATGACATACCCCTCGGCATCTAAGCTCTTAAGAAGCTCTTACGGAGCGGAGCGGCTGCTGGACAGCTGGGGTGAGTAGACCGGCCGGCGGCGGCTAGCTAGTTCAATAGGAGTGACAGCTGACTAAGGCTGTGCATGAAAATCAGATTTTCACCTGACCTCTGACGTTTGTTACAATGAATGCTAAAGGGGGAGAGAGTCGTCCTCAGGTAGGGAGTAGGAGGTAAGGCTAATGGATAAAGAAAAAACACCATTTTCAGCTGGCCACCAAAGATGATGATGACACGCCCCTCGTCATCTAAGCTCTTAAGAAGCTCTTACGGAGCGGGGCGGCTGCTGGACAGCTGGGGTGCTGTTGGAAATAGGATTAAACTCCCTCTGTATAAAAGCTCTGATTTCTGTTGGAAAAAAACCATAGCACCTTTGACCACAGTAACGTCTACTACCACCACCACCAGCACCACCGTCGCTGCCACCGCCGCCGCCGCCGCCAGTCACAGCTGATCACCTCATTAAAAGCATGTGACGTCGTCGCTTCTAGTCACTTGCTTCATCAAGTCGCTTCCAGGCACGTGATCTTAAAGACCCTCACTTCTTAAACAAAAAAAACGAAGAGACACACTTCTTCCTCTCGAGAGGAAGAATGACGTATATAAGGAGGCTGACACGTGTATAGGTGCCTTATTAGTCGGCAAGGGGTAAATACTAGTGAAAAAGGAAGACAGGTGTGCAGGTAGCTTTCTAACAGACACGTGTGTGCACTAAGCTGCTTAAGTCTAAACCCCCCTGCAGTAGTCAAGTAGCATGTGAAAACTTACTTAACAGATCACTTAATTGAGTAGAGACTCTGTACTGAGAGAGTCTTTTCAGCTGTTTAAGAGGATTATCTAGGACAGGGTACATAAGGAGTGAAACGCTGCTCTCACTCATCGTAGCATCGTCCACTCCACGCTCGCTCAGCATGTTATGAGGGTTATTTCTACCTTTACAGCTTCTTTTCTTATCGAAGTGTCGACGCTACAGAGCATCGAAACTCTCCAAATGAGTCCAAGAAAGAAAAAGCAACTCCCACTAGAAGCAAGAAGAGAAACAGTGCCCTATGATGCATGTGAGGTAAAGAAACATTGGAAGGACGTCACCAAGGAGCAATGGATAGAAGCATGCTTCAACTTCATCGGAACGGAAGTAGTTTCATTTGGACAGAGGGAGAAAATTTTGTTGGAGCTATTTTTCTTAGCTCCGTATAGTTGGCGTGACTGTAGTGGTGAAATTCCTTCAGGTTTTTCAGCGTTCGGCATACAAGTTATCTGGTCTTTGAAGAAGCTTCGATATATGCAACGCACTCACGAGGAGATTGTTCAGAAAATGACGGAATTCGAAACAAAAGAAGTATGGTGCGAGGAGACGACATATGCGGACGATGATCTGGAGTACATCATTTGTAGCCCGTTGGAACATTATGTTAAAGACTTTGAGGACATGCTAGCCAGCACTGCGATGACCCCGAAAGAGAGATCCCTTACTGCACAGAAGGAGGCCAAAGCTGTGTTGGAAAAGCTCAAGTTTGGTCAAGGATTCACTCTTCAAAGCAGCTGTGTGAGTGTGATAAAAAGTGTTGTGTTGAAACATCCGGACATGAAGTTTTCGCGGGCTGTCGACACACTTCCTTTGCCTGAACTGATGATGAACATGATCGACCCCGTCGTACCAACATGTTTCGACTCTGCCAATTGTCCCATGTATAAAATGGTTTCAAGTTTTGCCTGTGGCCGATGGCTAAACGATCCACTGAAGTCAGAAAACCTCCTTGATTTAGTCGACTGACTAAATGTATTTTCTCATACTAGTATTAGTAGCATTAGTAATAGCGGCTACTCGGTCTCGTGCAGCACAAGCAGCAGCATCTGTCAGCAGCAGCTGCTGCAGCAGCAGCACGATCAGCACAAGCAGCAGCTGCTGCAGCAGCTGCACAAGCAGCACAAGCAGCAGCATCTGTCAGCAGCATCCGTGACATCGTCAGCAGCAGCAGCAGCAGCAGCAGCAGCTGCACGAGTAGCACAAGCAGCAGCATCTGTCAACAGCATCCGTGACATCGTCAGCAACTGCAGCAGCTGCACGAGCAGTACAAGCAGCAGCAGCTGTCAGCAGCTGCAGCAGCTGCACGAGCAGCACAAGCAGCAGCACCGACAGCAGCAGCAACAGCAAATCAGCAGCAGCAACAGCAGCAGCAGCAGCAGCAGCAGCAGCAGCGGCAATGTGGACCGCTAAATTCGAGATGGTGACATATCTGTTTCTTAGAATCGACATTCGACATGAGGTCTAGTGACATTTGACATGAAGCTTGAAAAACATAGTGACAGGTGACATGAGCAATTCTTAAAATCGACATGAGATATGAGCATAATTAAGCGACATCGACATGCGCCATGGCTATTTTTTTTTTTTTTTGAAGACAACCGCCATAGCTTCCTTATCCAGACCTCCACTAGTAGCGCTCTATAAGCGCAAGCTTTGCCTTAAGAGAGCTGTGGCTGTGAACCCTCTCCTCTCTCCGTACACACAGGTAAATATCAGAGTCAGCCAATGTCGCCAATACTACTCTCATACAAGGGTCAGGCGCTGCTAGACTATAATAGATGGGTCAAGGACTGTTCTACTGAGGGTCAGGCTAGGCCGGACATTCAATAACGGGCTGGACTTTGGCAAATTTGCTTGAAAGTCTAGCCAGCAAGAGATGCACATCATCATAAACGCGATCATGATACCTTTCATGGTAAGTAGACTCGCCTCTCTGCCCTCTCTTTTAGAGAGGGCAGAGAAGCGAGTCTCACTCTTAAAAAACCCTGCCCCTCCCCCCCTCCCCCCCTCCCCCCCATGCATCTTAAAGAGTGCCCCCCAGAGTGCCCCTCTCCCCCCCTCCTAGAAAAAAAGAGCCGCATTTTTAAATTATTTTTTAGCAAGCTTTTTCAGCTTGCTTTTTTTTTCTTTTTTTAAATTTATTTATCCATCAAAATCTCAAGTGACTTATTTTGAAAGCCAACCTAGTAGTCACGTGACCCCCTTAAGTAGGTCACTTCCCGTCACGTGACCTATTTGAATTTCCCGCCAACATGGTGGTCACGTGACCCTCTTAAGTAGGTCACTTCCGGTCACGTGACCTATTTGAATTTCCCGCCCAAAGGTCACGTGACCGGAAGTAGGTCGAGCAGCACAAGCAGCAGCACCGACAGCAGCAGCACGCTGCCACCCATAGCTGAGCTGTTTCTGTTTGCTCACATGCATGGAAAGGGATAGTAGTCCTCAGGCTCAAAGCAGAGGTTTAGTTCATGAGGTGCATCTTTCAGATATCACCTAATGTAGCATGCTAAAGAAGGGTGTTGGTGATCTGTCTGTGTCAGTGAGCACCCTGAGATATTTTTGATCTCTCTGGAATAATCCCAAGATAGTTGATGAATGTATAAGAATGAAAATCTTTCAATGTAGTTTCATAATATAGAGGTTTCCCTTTTAATATGTAATTTACGATGGAAAATGAAATATTCTCCTGCAGACCGATTTGCTGCAGTTTTAGATTAACTATAATCATGAGAACACACCTCCTGAACGTATCAGCTAAAGTTTGGATAATAAAGATGACAGACTTAAAATGGCCACTTTCACCAGTTTTATATTTGCTTAAAGGTTGTGAAACAGGATAATGTTTTAACTACATTCAAGAAGAGAGTCAAATACAGTTTGATTCTCTTGCCTATTGAAGAGAATCAAAAAGGGTTATTCTGGTGATAGAATTCTCGTCTCTTTTCTGTGTATTAACTGATTATTGTCGGTCTGATTGCCTCATATTACTACATGATTGTAATGAATTTCTACATATGTTGAATCTAAAGAAGGTCCTTTATCCATCCTCTTAGAGTATCACTGTTTGTTTTCAACCTTAGACGAGGCTCTTAGTATCACCCTCCACCTCATCTAAGGTCTTCCATGCAAATCTCATCAATACCTAGTATTTCCTAAATCAGACCACTTCTTCCCCCTAGAATACACACCCAATACAAGTATTTTATCAATTAGTTCCTTAGAGCCCTCAGGGTCTTGGCCCGTTGCAATGTGACACTCTCCGGAGAGAGCATTTGCAGAATTTGCTTTTCTGCAAGCTGCCATGTACACTGTCTGTTTGGAGATAAGGGAGGCAGAGGTGATTGGCAAGTGATAGTAATATGATCTCCAGCTTTAAACAATAGGAGCTCATCCTGGGTTAGTTTAATGGAGCTTTACCTGTAAGTATATGTATCTAGGAAAATGTCACTTTTATATCACTTCCGTGTCTATTCGTTTGGTTTCCAATTGCTTACTTCTTAAATGTTCGCCTTCTATATGTAGTATACAGTGATCAAATATTACTTGAAGTCTATGACCAGTGCAGTGCCGGAGCAATATAACTCTATCCTATAACATCATGACTTTTATCTCCATCCTATATAAATAACCTCATGCTGACAATGCCTTATTATCTGATCAAGAAATATTCTCTCCTTGCTCACTTATAAACAGCATATAGATAGTTCTGTGGTCCATAGCCATGTAAACAGATATATGTCCATCTTTATCAAAACCCAAACTAAAGATTTGTACTCTTAACTTTATTTTATCGTATCACAGGATTGAAATAAGATAATCAACCCGCCCCATTAGTAAGAAAATGATAAGGTATACAAATGTTTATGTTGAAAGGAACTGTATTTTGAGAACCCCCAACTCAGCATGGTCATGGTTGAGTGTTTGGTTTCTAGCCTTGTTGAGGGAAAGGTCAGTGCTTGGAAACAACGTTTTTCCTCCAGTGTTCCTTGATTGTGATAACAGTCCTTATCCTAGATTATTTCACACAGTAGCATAGAAAATTATCCTTTCGAAATTGGTGTCCACTTTTATGACTTCCCGTTTAATTTGGCTGAAGAAATCCAATAAGGGGCAATACTGAGGCATAACTATGGATGCTGTGAAAATAGTACACACTTAATTGGACACAATTGCCGGAAGGATCTTTAATAAATGTTGGTTGTGGCAGGTATTATGTTACTGTATTAGCTTTAATGCCAAGATCAGATTCCAGAAAGAGGACACTAACAAGTGGAAAGCAAATAATAACGCCTTTAAAATAATGACTTAGTATGTTGAATAGAAATTATTAAATAATCTTACAGCTTTTTGCAAATCAATTATCATTAATTTCAGTCATTCTCAAATATTCTGACCATCTTTCCTTACATTGTTGTATATTATGAACAACTCAACAAATAATGTTTAAAGCTACATTTTTGGGGCACTTGTATAAGGCCAACACTTGACGGGCATGAAATAATATGAGAAAACGTGTACTTCTGTACCAGAGATGACACTACCTTATAACTTATGTAATATAAGAGTGCTTGCAATTGGTTTACATTCTCATGATGTCTGGGATTACCTGTTATATCTACAACATCATGGGACATAGTCATACATCCATGAGTAAATTCAAAAGTAGCTTTAAACTGAATGCATATGGAACATACTTGTAAGGAAATGGGTCACGGTAAATGAAAAGTTCATTCAAAGTGGAGTAACATTATATAAACTAAATCAACCACTGAGCTCATGCCATTCCAACCAGCATTGTTTCCAAAGATCACCAAGGAATTCACCACAGTAGCCACCGAGCTTTGCTTTGGGAACCTTTGCTTTGGGAACCTTTGCCTGCAAGCCCCTTCCAAACCAAATTTGACCTGTGTAGGGCTGTATTGATTTGTGTAACAAGGTTGGATATGGTTACTCTCCGCATCCTCTGGTCTGTAAAGTATATTTAGCACTGAATTCAGATGGTCTAAATCTCAGATATTCAAGGATATTAATGGGATATACTATCATAAGGTTACAGTAAATAATTATACTCTGTAGATCTGATGTAATATCCGCTTACAAAAGAATGGGAGGTACCAACATATAGGTAGGCTTCATGTTCTTATAAGAGCAAATAAAATGTTAAATGTTAAATGTTACATTTTTGTTATAAGATTAATTAAAAATAATGAGGGTCATTGATACTACACAGCCACAAAAACAACTATTAGATACCAGGGTGTCCAGCCCAACCTCCAACTCTCTCTCCTTCTTACTGCTTATCCCTCTGTCACCAACCACATGACCCTGCAGATGTTACCATTAGTGACCTGTGGTAGAGATGTAGACCTACAGACCAGTGTTAGTGACTTAGACTCTTGAGCCGTGCTTCACCAAAAGAAAAGAGCCCTGTAAAGGTTACCCTGTCTACCAGCTTGCTGTGGTGACCTGACATTATTTGTTTATTCTGCCTCTATGGGACTTCTTTTTAGTATTAGATCCTATGCTCTAGTCTATATATCCTCCCTATATTCTCTCACCCTTTCTCTTTGATTGCATCTCCTCACATTGACTTGGATCATATTTCTTCTGTCAATTTACCCTGAGCCCAAATGAGGAAAGAACTGACTGCTCTTGCCAACTCTGGTATTGACCTTCAATGAATTAGGTCACTTCGCATCTCACTGATCCTCAATACTCGGAGGCAGCCCACTAACAGGAACGGGAAGTGACCTCAGCTGCCGATGACCTATGGTGACCTCTGTTGGAGTGTCTGTGAGGTTATCTAGTCCAACCTGAAACTGTCCTGTTGAAATAGTAAAACGTCTGTCATTTCTGCCACCAGCTAGCTCTGACCCATGACAGTTGTGGTGTTAAACATTGTCGGTTGTGGAAAGAGATGGTGGAGTATATATATGCTGTAGCATATAGATTTTCTGAAACAGTCTGTACCTGTAGTGAGGCAAGGATGTTTCTTATACATAAGTAACACTAAATGTATACCCAGCATATGATAATCTCTTAAGCATTGGCAGAATGTCATGTGTCCATTAATTCACAAATAAGAGCCTAGGCATTCTATCTATATCTTTATTATAGAACGGTCACCAATCTCTGATTTAGATCTCTATATTAACAAACAGGCAGATGATGATTATCATGTTGATACAGTCTTGATGAGCTTTACCAAATGTTACCACTAGAAATCATTTTGTTAAGTAAACCCTGGATGAGCATTGGCCCAAGGACCGATAAACAAAAAAGGAGACAGATATAAATAAAAATGTAGGCTGAGAGAGAAGCCAGATCTGCTGGTTTTAGTCTTTGTCTACAATCTGTCATCTGTCATCTGTCTCACATGCCATTACCTTACATCATCAATGCTGCCAGCACTATATAACCATAACCAGCACCCCAGCCACCACCATCCACTGGCACCATCTACCATAATCATGAACCACTATGCCATACATTAACACAGCGACCACCAACAGCAGCATAAATCATGGACCACTATCACAATTCTGGCTTTTCTATAGCTAGATTAGAATCAACATGACAGGCATAAAATAGTATAACCAGATTATAAAGATCCAACTCTACCTCATTTTACTTTAGGTTATTATTCAAAAAACATGTGCTCTCAGCAAGGATTCAAGTTTGTCAAACATCTGTGCTCATTCTTTCAATAATCTTTCTAATTTAACAGATTTCATCGTTGAAATATTATCCCTTCGATTTGCTTCAGGACAAGTCTCTATTCTGAATTTTCACCAGTTAGTGTGATTTGCTTTCATTGAGCTTCATCATTAATCAGTGTACCGGTGGATAGAGGAATTACCAGGAACTTCGTGGTAATCCTTATGTTAAAATGGATAATGGGAATTGGGTTCTCATTGATCAACAAGCTAATGAGCTAGTGAACTTTGCACATTAATGCATCAAATCAGAAGTGATTGATCTAATTCTGTAGCAAGATCAGGTTAAGCTAAAAAAAAAACAGAATCAGAATTCCCCTCTAGGGATCTTCCCATATTGCCTCATACCCCTTTTATGGTGAATCCTGTAAGCATTTGGCCAAAGAATCAGCCTAAGAACAGTTACCAGGCCTCCTGTGGATGCTCCCATTACCTAATGTGTCCGGACATGAAGTGATTGTAATGCACTGAAAGCCAAAATACATGACATTACATGACATGAAAGAAATTCTCCACACAAAGATGAATCATTCAGTGAATTAGAATAAACATCAGACCTGTTGCTGGAAAATATATTACAATGGGGCTCTCCCGGGAAAATTAAATGAATATCACTTTTAGAAAGCAACTGTCTCAAACCCATTCACAATAAACCACAGTTCACTAAAGTAAGATACATCCTTTGTTGGTTTATATTTCAGTGTTCTGGATTTTACTCATTCATCCCATTTGACCAATACCTAATGGAAATATATCAGTTTTTAAAGGAATATCAAGATTGTATTTTTTTTTTCAGATCTGCTGAATTTCATCTTTCATCTCTTTAAGTCGTATATGCTATCTGCTATCTTCAACACAAAGGAGGGTTATTTGATATGTTGTGACAATAAGTCCCTATACAATAACAACTTAGACAGCCTATATCAACATTGCACCAGCCTTTATGAGATTAGACCAGGATTTATACCGGACCTGTCGATAAACCCACCCTTTAGTGCCTACTCTGAGTTGCATCAATGAGGCCTTACTATCCGCAGCATTATCTAAATTGTTTTTTTATCACCAGTTGGAAGTTATATTACAGGATGTAGCAGAATTTCTACACTTTATCAACCTACATTAGGCAGTATAATTGGGAAAAATAATCCTATATTATATGTCTTATAGGCTTCTTATTTGATGTGAAAATAAAGAAAGGCCATAAGATGGGATATTACTATCTCTCAGATATCGGCCTCTTTATACAAACATGTATAAACTTATCCATCTAAAAATATGTGAACATAAATGCATAATTATATTCTCAGTCGCAATATAAGAAGATGAGATTCATTCCATAAAGTAACATCAACTATATACATCATTCCACTTTCCTTTTGATTTGTGGGTATAAAAAAGAATAAAATCAATTATAAAGCTTATGCAAGGATGGGGGAGGGGTCGATGAACATGATAAGTATGGATAGATGCCACACCAAAAGACTCCCAGGTAGCTCCCATATATGATTTTTCTACCAGAACCTGTTATGGCTTGTGGGACTGCATAATGGTTAACGACAAATATTAATAAAGGCTGCAAGATAGGTAGGACATTTTTATCTTGAGGTGATTGCATGTTGATATTAAATAGTAGAATTATGGCTGGTTTCAAGTCACGTAATTAAGTCTGGTAGCAAGATCAGATTCCTTTATTGCTCCCTGTAATATAATCTGACTGGAACTGCACACACACAAACAAGAAACAGTGTAATATTATAGAGTAAGAAAGTCTGAAATCAGTTCGGATTGTTCTCCTGCTGTCTGTTAAAACCTGGTTGCTGTCATACCCTGGTGGACATGTGACAGCTAAGCAAAAAGGGCTATCAATTGATGAGCTTCAAGGAAAGATCCTATGTCAGATATGGCCAACCTCCATATCGAGTAATTCACAGGATCCTTAAATGGCTTTCCATACAGTTTTCCTTGATCTACTAAAGATTCATGTTGGCATAGCCAGCAGGCAGAACACCCTGCTACACATAGCTGATGTATTGGGGGTGTTTGCACACATGCTTGGAGAGTGATGAAGCTTCCAGTCTCCCATCAGAGGTTAGGTTCAAGAGGTACAGTCCTTAGATATCACCTAATGTAGCATGGTAGAGAAGGCTGTTTGGAATGTATTCCTGAGTCCTGCATTAGATTTTACAAAAGTATTTTTAGTACACATTAGAGCTTCCTAGTATCATCCTTAATTTTCCAATGTTAAATCTAGTGAAAGAGATAACGTATATCTACAGTGCCAACCATAAAATATAAAAGATAGGACCTTATAGCAGTAATTTGATTAATAGAATAAAAAAAAGAGGGAAGAAGACAGTCATTAATCTGAGCTTCTACGGCTTTGGTGCCTAAGTCTTTTTCCAATATCATTTGAGGCAGATTTCTGTCCTTATTGCATTGGAAATTATTTCGGATGAAAATGAGTTACTTCTCAATGGTGAGAATATTTAATAAAGCAATATTTGGATGCCAATAATCATAAAACAATGAAGCTGGCATTCAAGATATTTGACATGTAATCAGTATTAATCATAATTACTTAGAATAACTTATCCCATGGGATACCATAGTTAGAATAAGCTCAGTACTGTTGTACAGGGGCAATTATAATCTGTAGTCTAATGATTTTCTCTGAAATGAAACATGATAAGAAGTGGCACTAGATTCCTCATCCATCAGACCACATATGGAAACACATACTTCAGAAATAATTCTTCTCATTGTTGCCTGCGCTCTGGAGTCCAGGTTTTGATTACATGTGGACATTGATGCCTCTCAGCTAGATTAATTTTCAGTGTGCACTGTTTTTCAAAAGGTTCCAGAGTGGAATTCTCATGCACTCCATGTGAGAGATTAGCAAGGGGTTTGCTTGTAGCATAAACACTACAGGGCTAGAATTGGCAACGGTTTTCTTGTAACCCATTTGCTGAATTTTCTATCAATTTGCTGTTAAATGTATATATCCCATAAGATAGATTAGTGTATGTTCTTGAATCATACATGGGGAAAAGTGAATCATACAGGTGATTGCCATGAAATCACATATAAATAAGCTTTTTCTATAGACTTTCCCTCTGTGCTCCTCCATTTCACCCAGTAGGCAGTGAGCCCTGCAATGTTTTCACACCTACCTGCGTTGTGAAAATGAACACTGGTGTAAATAACGGCTCTGGGGAGGGTTTCCCTTCATTTCCCGGACCTGAGCATAAGGATTGGATAAGTTTCCGTACTAAAAAAGAAGGCTGGTTAAAGTATACACATACATGACCATCATAGTCCTTATGGTATTTGTAATCCGCAGTTACATGCATGTACTTAAAGTGCTTCAAGATTAAGGTGCTCATGAAATATAAGTTTGATACAGCATTATAATTTATATGAATTATTTGTATATAAGTTCTGTACACATCATTTAGATTCTAGATGCATTAAGCTGCCAGCTGTTTTCACCTTCCATGCACTTCGAGCAGGAGTGCTGCATTTTAAGATATAATCTTAGTTTCTATTTCTATGTTTAGTATAGAATGATGGTCTGTTATATATATATATATATATCATATTTTATTAACTGCGCATGACTGGAAAATAATCTTAGAAGCAAAAATACAACTGCCCTTTTTGTGTTGGCAAAACATAGGCCTTCTTGAAAAAAAAAGAAGAAGTAAATCCAACAAATAAGATTCATGTTTCAAATATGTTATGTCATCATATTATTTACATGTCTACTAGTTTTGTAATGCCTTGATTGCCCTTGATCTAGGTTTTTGGCATGAGTTTTGTATTGATGTGACTTTGGGAAAACATCGGGCACTAACAGTCTAATGTAACATCTATGTGAGCCACTCAACTCTTAATGCCATAGCCTTGAGGCAACATAATACTGCTCTATAGGATCTATAATATCATTTGTCATATTTTTGTTGGAGTCAAGTGTCAGAAGATCTTCTAGCAGTGCTGCAGAAAGATACATCTCTAATTTTGATTTAACTGTATCCCTACTTATGTCCCTTTAATTTCTATTGGCCTAAATTTGGAGACACTGATGGATGTAGTTCTTACCAAGTATTGTGGTTTTTTGCATCTAACATTTTCTCCCTTCACATCTCCATCATCTCAACCATAAAACCCATTCACACTTTTTAATATTTTCATAGATTTCTTACAAAAGCACTTGCAATTTATCCATTCCCATTGCCTGTTGACAGTCATCGCAGTTGCTGAACCAATGTAGCCTATGCTGTATTGTTAGCAGTGTTTCAGTGGGGCCTAAGTCCAACTCCCCTTGTAGGGTGTACCATCACCAAATCAGTGTATTCAGAGTTTTATACATCAGCCTGTACAGTCAGTCTAACCCAATTCCCCTCCATAGATGTTGACTGATTCATGACTGTTAAATATGGGCAATATTACTGATCAAAACACAGCTTTTTGAACCTACACTTTGGTGAATGGTTACCCAGCTAACAAAAAAAACGTTTTCCTAACGGTTGGAAAACGTTTGCAGGGGGTTTGCAAACGTTTGCAAAAAACGTTTATAAAACGTTTATAAAACGATCAAACGTTGACACAATAAAACGTTTGCAAAAAAACGTTTATAAAACGTTTTTGTAGAACCTCTGGAAAACGTTTGCAAAAAGTTTGCAAAAGGTTTGGTTGCAAACCACTTGGGTCACCATCACTGCTGCACTAAAACCTCAGTGAGGAGCGAACTCAGGACCTTTAGATTTGTAGTTCCGGGCTCTCCTGGTTGAGCTACCGAGGCTGTTGTTGCATCTTGGAAACTTCTGCCAGTCTCACTTCTGCCACTCTCCATTCTGCTGCTCCCTTTGTTCCTGCTGCCTCTCTCCCCAAAGGCGCTTAGAAATCCTGATTATGCTCTTCCTGCTGTTACTCTACATCTAATAGTATAGCAACCTTGTCAAAGCTCATAAAACATGGACGTTGTGCACTGTCAGAAGTAACTGTAGCTGCACAGCGAGTTATAGGTACTGTAGATTTACAGTATAAAAGGAGGTATTCAAAGCCAAAAATACTTCCTTTTATACTGTAGTTCTACAGTATAATTCGCAGTGCAGTTCCAGTTATTTCTGACAGTGTGGGTTCAGTGCCCATTTAACCCAGACGTATCCGTCCTAGATTGAGTATATGTACTTGGGACCTTTAGCAAACTCAATGTATTTTGTTTAACCCAGACATAGCCTATGCTGTCGGTACGGCAGGTTTGCTAAAAGAGAATGTGTTAACCACCAGCATAACTTACTATATAACCCTACATCCTTTCTTGCTATGTATGACATGTTGGCTTCGTGGCCACATGGCTTAGTAGCCTGCCATCAAATCACAGGGTGACACTTGTGCAGGTTCGAATCCTGGTATGGAAAGCCCAAAAGGTTTTAATAATTCTTTTTAAAAAGGTGGTCTAAACCAAATTCAAAATTACATATAGAATGGCTAAGAATGTTTTGTTCTTTGATGTCTTCTTGCCTGTTAATTTATGTGAAATGCACACAAATTGCTGAACGTGTTACCAACAAACACTACAGAACTGTCTGATAAAGTTTTCACAGGAACGTTTGTTTCCAAACGTTTCTAAAACGTTTCAAAATGTTTGGAAACAAACGTTTCCTTCCAAACCATATACAAACGTTTTAAAACGTTCTGAAAACGTTTTTTGTTAGCTGGGTAATGGTAAATGGTGTGTCAACATGTCTGTCACAGGGATTGATTGAATTACTACCTCAGGCCATGTACCATCAGCGGGCTGATGCATTGAATTTTGCAAACATTGCTGGGGGGCAGGAGGCTCAAAAGCCCCTAGTTTTAAGGCATATTCTTTTTATGTTTTAGGAATCCATTTTCCAGAGCACTATATTTGGTTATCAAAAAAGTTCTATATGAGAAGCAGACCTGGAAAAGTAAATGATAGCATTACAAAAATACTGAGGGAGACAGAAATATGGAAGCTTGAATTAAGCCGGATACATTTCAGCAGTCCATCGCAATTTGACATCTTCTTTCATGGTCATATTTTACTGATATCATTTCAATGGTTCTGGTTTGAACGTGCACATGCATATTAGTGTATTATAACAGCTAGTGACAAGCCTTTAATCAACAACTGCAGCCCTGTATCTACTTGGTATGTTTTAAAATATATAGCTGCTAGAATTGAGTGCTTTGTCATGCCAGCAGTGTTTAATACCAGGTGCAATATATCTCTGTGGATTTCACTGTGTAATGTGGCTATGGATCAATAGTAAAGCTCACATCAACTAGGACACATTCAGTTGATGTAGCACCAATGCATCATAAGCTGTCTCATGTGTAATGGAAATCTCCTTATAGTGTGCTTTGATCATGGATATCATACAACCATCTATGATGCATTATAAATCATTATGTATGGTGTATATTTTGGCCAATCTGGAAGATTGGCTCTATCACAGTACATCACTGTAGGATATGGAAAGAAGTGTATTCCAAAATCTACTACTGTGTGGTAAGTTATATCATTTTATATGCAAACAAATGTATTTTGAACATGACCTATAGCATCAATGGTACATCCATTTTATATGTCTAGCTTTGCACCAAATAGACTCTGTACACATGTGTATCCTTACATTCTAGATATAGCTAAACTGGGATGCACAGGGTAGCCTATGTAAGCCTTTACACCGGCAGGCGCTAGCTAAATGCAGTACACCGTATATAGGTCCTAAGTGAACCTGATGGGTGAGAACGAGTAGGAAGCATGCCTACCTCAGCTCCCATTCAGGCCGGATTACCCTTTAACACTATAGTTATTGGCATAAAGCTGTGGCTGGGACCTAGTCTATCCCCTACTCCTCCTCTACTTACTCCCTATTACCATACAAGAGATGAGATAGGTGTAGGGCAGTTCTCTCCCTATTTGGGACCTGCTGCTACATGACCGTTTTGGTAGTTGAGTCAAGGTAGATTTAGGGATTCAGTATCCTTTTTTTATTTCACCTCTGAGAGGGAAGGGACAATATGCTTCTTGTCCCAATCAATCACTACCACCGACTGGCCTTGATAAGGCCTGCTGCTGTGTATAGTACCATGGTTACCTGGGCCTCTGACCAATCAGAGGGCAGGGATTCAGATTGTGACCTAACTTCCTGTCACAACAAAGGCTCACTCTCACATCAGAGTCTTTGTAGGGCCATTGTTGGGTGTTATCTCCAAACAGATATTTAGACAGGATTGCAGGGAAGGTCTAGGATTGCCACCATTAGCCTATGTTGAGTGCATATGGCTGTGTGTTGCATACAATGAATGGGATGTATGTAAAAGGGGGTGTGTGGGTACTTGTGAGTGGTTTCAACTTAAATGCATCATCAGGTGTGAGTGTTTAGAAATATCTAGCGGTTGTTTTAAATACCTTATCTAGTTTCTTGCATAAATAGGTAATTAGTGTGAATCTCCTACTACTCTACTGAACCAATTTATTGTTAGTATAAATTTATGATTTAGTTAGAGTATGGAATTAGGTGCTCTATGTGGGGCAATTTTGAGAAAGTTAATATTTCAATGCCTGTGCTTTAATGCACCAATCAATGTGAGACCATATTCAGGATTCAGGGGTGTCAGTCTATATTTAACCCTTTCCCTGCCAATACTGCATATATGCAGTACCACTGTAAAACCTATACTGCATATATGCAGTACTGTATTTTAGTACCCAAAAACTGATACTGCATATATGCAGTACCAGGGCACTATCTGTAGTGTAGTGCCGGTTTTAGTAGGACGTATTCATCTGCAATGACCCGGTAGTTGGGAACATTTTTTCAATAGTGAAGGGGCCCTTAAAGGGTTAAGGGCTGAAGTCATGGTACATGTAGATTAATATGGTCACCAACTGGTTTATTTTGTTGGTTGACTGTGTCCCAGATATTTGAGGATATATGGGACCAGATGAACAATAAATTGATGATCTGGGCATATTAATATCACAGAGGGCTCTTATGGTAGGACGTTGTCCACATGAATTGAATTTCATGCAATTCCATAGACAGCACGGTGAGGGCCAGTTTTTCTATCCTTAAGTTTACGGATAAGGGTGGCCCTCTGAGCTGTCTCTAGGTTAGTCTAGGAGATTTAAGCTGTTTGGTGTGATGCTTGAGAGGCGATGCATCCACCGTTTCTCCTCCACATTGAGCTCCAGGACTCCTGCTAGGGTCCTAGGGGGTCTCTTTATGAAACTCAGAATTGTTTCATCGAAGCCAGCCCATCTTGCGGGTCTCATGGGGGGAGGGGGACACGAATTGAAGTGCCTGGCAACGGTAGTGTCCTGGTACTTCTCTATGTCCCAACCGTGACGATAGGTCCGGTCTAAGATGCGTTTTAGTGTTCAGCCAACATATTGTTCGCCACAGGGTTTACATGTCAAAGCATATGTGACCTGTTTTAACGAAATGGGTCGGAAGTCGCACTTTGAGGAGCCTAGATATAGGCTATTAAAGTAGTATAGGGTGGAAAAAATTAAATTTTTGAAAAATGAGTTTTTGATTTTTTTCTAACATATGAATAGGTATCTTCTGGAATACTAAGTTGCAAACCAGATTTCAACTCCAATTATTTCCAAAATGATGGCCCTAGGATTTATAATTGTATTGTATAATATAGATAATATCTAATCTAAATGTTAATAATCTCATTTTAATTAATTCTCATTTAATTCAACAAAAAAGTATCAAAAATATTGTCAAATGGTCAAAACTGGCCAATATACTACATGTCACATACCAAATGAAAGCTCTTGATGAGCTGTAAATGAATATGGTAATATCACAACATTTTCAATGTGCGACTTCCGACCCATTTTGTTAAAACGGGTCACATATATTACGGTGGCTGTCTGGCAATTAACTGCCATTAGGGCCCTGTACTTTCTGCCCGTATGGGTAGATTTTATGCATCCTGTCTTATTGAGTTTCAGACAGTATCTGCATAGTAAGGGGCAATTGCAAGGGTACTTTCTAATGTGTGGGATCTTCGGTTTGTCAGCCTTGGTGCTGGTTGAAGCTCGTACTAGTTCATTGCTCAGGCTGACATTTTTCCTACTACCAAAAATTAATTTGTGGTCGTGGAATTCCCTTATGGTTTTTGATTTTTTCATTTGATCCCAATTGTTAGTCAGAATATCTCTGATGCAATAAAATGCTTTAGGTTTAGCTTTGTCTTTTGGCCTCAGTTTGATAAGGTCTAGGCCGTTTTGGATTTTTGCCCTGGCCAGGGATTCTATGACGAGTTGTCTCGGGTATTTTCGTCTTAGAAAGTGGGTGCATAGCATCAAGCTGTTTCGGATGAATTCCGAGTCCCGTGTGCATATGCGTCTCACTCTCACAAATTGTGAGTATGGGATTGCCCTGACTACATGTCTAGGGTGTTCTGAAGAGTATAGGAGGTAGTTGTGACTGTCTGTCGGTTTACAATACAGAGTGGTCTCCAGTTTACTATCTGTGCCCTGGAGGACTTTGAAATCAAGGAAGTTAATTTCCGTGTTTGAGTCCTCCATTGTAAACTTGATCGTTTTATGACAATTATTTAGGTAGTCTTTGAACTTTATCAGTTCATCCCTTCCGTGTGTCCAGATGATAAAGACATCATCTATGTATCTCTTCCAGACGTAAGGACGGGGGGAATAGGGATAGACAAATCTTTCCTCAAAATCCCCCATGAAGATGTTGGCGTACACTGGGGCGAGTTTGGTGCCCATTGCAGTCCCGCTGACTTGTAGGTAATCCTTGTCGTCAAACTGGAAATTGAGGACCAAGGCCAGCAATTTACAAATGGAGTCATTTGTGGGGTTCAGGAAGGGGTGTCTCTCACAAGATAATGATCTTCTCACTGCCTGTATGCCCTCAGTGGTGGGTATGCTTGTGTAGAGACTGGTTACATCCATGGTGGCTAAAATGGCACCTTTCGGGAGGGACAGATCTAGTAAGGTGTTTATGAAGTGTCCGGAGTCTTTTAAGAAGGACGGTAATTTTGGAATGATTGGTTGAAGGAAAAAGTCCACAAACTGGGAGATTCTTTCAGAGGGGCAGTCATTAGCTGACACTATGGGTCTGCCCGGAGGGGGGGTGACATTTTTGTGAATTTTGGGTAGTAGGTACAGTTTGGCTGTTCTCGGTTTTTCAATGTGGAGATACTCAGCCGTCTGTGTGTGGATTTCACCACTTGTGTGCATTGTGGATATATATATATGCGTTTTGTATCATTTGATTGTGTTTACCTGTCAGATCGCCTGGTTTTTGTTAATAGAAGTTGCCTTCGTTTAGCTGATGTAGACCTTCCTTGATATAGTCAGATCTATTTTGTGGTACAACTGCTGAGCCTTTGTCTGCTTTCTTTATTATGATTAGGTCATTCTTAGAGAGGGACTTTTTAGCTATCTTCTAAGACCAAGTTAGGTTGGATCTTTGTGATACTTTAGGGTAACACTCTTCTATTTCTTTAAGGTTTAATAGGGCCATGTGTTCAACTATCCCCGGGCCTGGTGGATTCCAGGACGAGGGTTTTTCGAATTTCTGTGATTTGAAGGGGGGTTGTATTTGATTCAAGTTTACTGGAGTGGGTACTTCGTCATCAAATTTGCTTATTGCGATTTCCCTTCTAATGCTTAAATGGAATTTGTTAATATTTTCCATGATTAAACCTGGGTCAGGTGCCTTAGGGGTACTGACGAACGTGAGACCTTTTTGGAGGAGGCTAAATTCTCCCTCAGTGAGTTGATGATCTGAAAGATTGACAACACCAGAGTAACTGTTAAGATTACTTTTATTTCCACTAGAGTTCACATTGTAGTTTTGAGAATCGAGGATCGATGGTAAATGATCAATACAGAGCTATTCAAACGCTTCTAAGAAGAGTTCATCTTCGAAATGATTGTCATAATTTGAGTTGGTGATGGGAAATGGGTGACGGTTCAGCATTGGGTCGAAGTTATTTAGCTCCGAGGTAAGGCCTGACGGATTAATTCCAGCAGGTCCGGCTGAGCCCGTCGGGGATTCTGTTGATTCCGTGATTCCCCGTTTTGTGCCCGTGGTCTTCCGGGCTGGGCTCGGGACTGGTTTCCCGAGGGGGGGCGAAGGCCTTGGTTTGGTGGGTAGTTCCCGTTGTTTGCACCTCCCCGTGATTGGCGAGGTCAGGACGATCTTTGGCCTGCTCCTCGGTTCCAACTGGTCGAAAAAACCTGGTTGTTTGGAGAGGTTGACTGGTTTTGTTGCAACTGATTTTCTAGGCGGGATCTATTTTCCGCCCTCAGTATGTTCTCCAAGGTGAGAGCATGGGAAGGGATATTTTCAGCTATGCTCTGGCCAGATAGTGGGCTTGAATGGGCAACTGAGCGTGGGTCACGGCTTCCAAAGTTGCTGGAGGATGGTGTATTGAAGAGGGGTGTGTCCTGCTGAGTGAGGGCATGAGGGTTGTAGCTGGGTCGCAGTTCCACTAGGATGCCAGACCAAAGGGCATCGTGCGGCCTGGCTTTGAGCTCAGTCACCTCAATATTGAGCTTTTTGTTTAGCTCAGCACTTTCTCTTTCCACTAGGTTCTTTGTTAGGTCAAGTGCTGCTTGGAATTCATAGTGGTCAGGGCTGCTGGCTTTGGCCGTCTGACGCTCATAGTGTGCTGTTAGGGCAGCATAGTAAGCGTCAATGTTGATCCTAGTGGCCTCGGCCTTATTGTCTAGGATGCTGGCTAGGGTGTTCAGGGTGGAAACAGCCTGTGTCTTGCGCATTCCTACTAAAGTGAGTGCTGCTTCGGTTGTGGTGACTACTCCAGCGGGTGGTAGAACACTGGTCGTCCTGGCTGGGAACCTGGATGATCTTGCCATATGGCGGTAGAATGAGGCCCTTAAGCGGGCCTGCGCTGCCTTGTTGTAGGAGCCCCAGTATAATCTCCATGTGTCCGAGGCCTCTGGTAGTATGCGGGCGTAATAGGCCTGTTTTGCGCCGCTGTTCTCCATATTGAGGCTCACGGTTTGGGGGGGTATGGCCATGCTGGGGGGCACATAATTGGTTATTATTTCACCTCTGGGATATAAGAGCCTATGTTATAGCAGCAGGGATCTATCTGGGGTATTAGTGAAAGCAGGCTGTTGAGGGATAACATATGTAATAGAAATGGGATTGGCTTTAGGGACTTTGTTTTCAAGATAGCCTGCCTTTTAAGTGTGGCCATTGGTAGGGATCGAGGGCTGTTGCTTGGGCAGTTCCTCAGAAAAGCTGAGGTGTAGTGTGGGGAACTGAGCAGAGTCACTGGTATTCTAGTAGTCACAGGTGGAATAATGATGTTTGCTTTTATTTTTGTGTGGGAATATAGGACCTCAGCTGGCTTTTGGCAGAGGCATGGCATATAATACACCATTCCTATGTTCCTTTTTTTCTACCACCTTGAACTGTTCTTAACTAAAATGCCAGCTGCAATACAGTGTAAATAGGTACAACAAAAATGTATGAGGGAGGTACAATATTGATAAAAAGAGATGGAACAAAATCGTTACAACACAATATTGGTACCAAGGTACCAATATTGCAAAATATGAACTTTTTAACTATCATGTGACTTTAATTCACCAGTATGTCTATCTGCCATCCCCTATCTGTCTGTAGTACCACTTAACCACAGACCCTAAGTGGATGAACTCATTCTACACATTGTCCCACGCATAATTCAGCTGTCCTTTAACACTACAGATTGAGATGAGGAGGCCATTAGCCACCACTTCTACTAATTACCCTTGCCTTGATTAGGTTGCCAGGCAGTCATTAAGGCAGGTTTTGAATGGGGATATACTTACTATAATCACTGTAGGGTAATGCATTCTCTAAGATAAAGACTTCTGTATTTTGATAAATATAAAGACCGACCATAAAATAAACTTGATGGAATGGCAGAACCAACAAATATATCCAACCACAAAAAATGTGCAATCCTTTAGCACTAGACTGCAGCTTCATTGGACTCGGGTGAGCAGTGATAGCAGCCCCCGAGTGAGATATCATGGTTAAAATGGAACCTGTAACTTTTCATAGTGTTATCTAGCCAAGCTTGGCCATACATAATGATGCCGAGGATGTGCAGCAGGGGTAGACACCAAGGTGAGGCAGCAAAGTACTAGCAGAGTTCTACATATAAAGGTACCAAATAGGTACATAAACCTAATCAAACCTGTAGAAACATAATATGTGGCATGTGCTGGGAAAAGGGACCTTAGTGCTCCCTGCACTGAGGGGCATTTTTGCAGATCGTGTCACATATATGCAAAGTGATCTTAGTGTACCTTATTAGATGTAATGAGCGCACAGGGCGCTTAAAAATGATTGTGGACACCTTTTAGTAGTTCAGAGTTTAATTGGGTCAAAAATTGAGAGATTTTTGGTTATTTCTAGTTTAGAAATCGGCCAAAAACAGGGGGTGTGCGCTTATTAGGGGGTGTGCGCTTATTATGTCGAATTTGGTATACACATAGTAAGCATTAATGAGCAGCTACAGCTTGTCCGTTGAGCAGCAGCTGCAGCAGTAGCAGTACAAAGGTGGCCAGCAGCGAATAAATCAGGTCAGATGACCTCGTTTCCCTGGATATATAATGACCAAGAGGAGAGACAATAACTACTGCCCTCCCCTATACCACTCCTCCTGGTAATTTGAAGAACTGCACAGCAAGGGTAATGCTCATGGTGGCTCAGGGCTGGGAAATGGAGTCTGGTCCGTCATAGCATATACACATTATAACGTTAGACAAACTGTACTTACTGCCAGTCCAAAGTTATAAACATTTGCAAAACATATCATAACTAGGTGAAATAGATATGTGAAGTGTTGTTCTTGTGCAACAAAAATAGGCTTTATCCATCTATCAAGGGATAAACCTGATGTTTCCTCCTCACCTTCTGAACCAACTTCCTGACCAGGCAAATCACCCAGATGCCTCCCATGGGGGGCTTTAAGAGTAATCACATAAGTGGGTCCTAAATGATCACTTGCTGAGAGTATTGTAGAACAATATGGCTGTAAGTTCAATTAATGGGTGCTGATAATATTGATAAATATCCACTTGGGAAGCATTATGATGGGAAAGACGGGTATTTATAATCAATATGATAAAGTAAATCACCAAGAATAAGTGAGTAGGTAGCTTCAGCAAATTGGATAATTTAATAGGCTTCTCCTCATGGGCCTGGTGGTAATGGGTTTAAGATTGCTTTTTATACCAAAGCCATTTTCTGGCCCTAAGTGTTGAATAATGTGTGCTAAGAGGGTATGGAATACTTCTGGCTGGCTACTTAAATACTGAAAAGAGTCTGTTCCTGTGTAGTGGAAAATTGTCTTACAATAGTTGATAACCTAGGAAGTTTAAGGGTAAAAATATGCACTGAGGGGATTCATAGCCATCGATTCATTACTGGCCTACTGTGTTGAAAGCGCTGTTTGAAAACTCTCATATCATCCTCGCTGGAATTTAACGATGGGCCAAAATGCAACTTGACAACAATTGCCTTTAACAAAAGCCAACAATAACGAGCCAACCATGTCCCAGTATTTGTTTTTTAGCCCACACCTTGCCCGGATCATATACATTAGAGATGCAAATGAAAAAAAATATCAAATAACTAGAGTATATTTAAACAAAGACAGATTCAATACAATGTGCCACGATGAGTGAAAATGGCCCTTGGTGCAGCGCGAAAAAAGACCCCTCTTGACAATGCATGTTAATATGGTTAATAATGTTAACATTGAATGCATACAGAAGAAACCGTCATACATGCCTCTCCCACAGTCCCTAACAAGCCTGGTAATGATCATAGCCACTAATGACTCATACAGCAGCCTTTCATGCCTAATGAGGCAGATACTAATTAGAACATACACACAAAAGTGGTTCCAGATCCAAGGTAGGGGTCATGACAATGGGATATGTTTTAGGAATGTCTGTTATTCTGTATACTTACATCACTGTGTGGGGGGAAATCAAGTTTGCTTGAAGCTACATGTGTAAACTCAGTGATATTGAATATGGGCTGAGCTTATCATTAGATCAATGACTACCATTCTTGTTTTGATGCTCGAGGCAAGGTTTTCAGTAGGGGTTTCTGTTAGTTTACCATTGTAATGGATAATGAAGGGAACAGGCAATGTGTATTTTGAATTAGCTATTCAATACAGCTCTACATAATTGTAGGCTCCCTTGGTTTAGTATCAAAGGTTATTTCCTACACCATATAGTGTTACAGTGGTTGGGAATGTGATTGGATGTCTTCTTACACCAAGACAATAAAGCCTGTATTGTGACGTATACTTTAGGGCTCATTGAGACTATATTAGTTTGCATTAGGGTTTGGCTAATGGCAGCATTGGCTATTAAAGATACTGTACTCAGTGTCAGTGTTAATATACCATGACTAAACTCCTTTTGAAATAGCAGAACATGACAGAAACCTGAGTCGACATATCAGATTTTTTAAAAAGGGCTTGGAACGCCAATCAATCATTTCAGGTCCATCACCACCACCACCCACTAAGACCATAGACTCCTCATTTACAAAACGACCTCATCCCTCTGCAATGACAGACCTGAGGAGATGCAGTACAGATTAAAAAAAAGGTTTATAAAACATGATCCAATTTGAAGCAGCGTCGGTGTGTACCCTAAGTAGTTGCAGACCAGAAAAAAAGAGGTTGAGCGATGTATGAAATGGGGCTCTTATCTTTTATTATTTCTTTTTCTTGCTTGCTTTTTCCTTTTCTATTTGGCATTCAAAGTGATTACAATTACAACGCTGGGAGCAATAGTATTTGCTCAATTTGCATGGTTGCTAAGAGTGGGGATGACTTTAATTCCTACAGTTCTAGTCTAGCTGCTTAGTTGCCTCTGTGTCAGTGATTGAGCCTATGAAACTGTCACTATCCACCTCACTGGTTCCAGCCTTCTGTAATAAGATGGGTATCCGGGGAGTCTATGGGTTCTCTATATGGGCTGATAGTGGGGTATTGGATGTTGCAGTTCTTGGTGGTACGGTGCAGGGTTAAATCTCCCCTAACTAACAAAACATAAATTAGTGAGAATTGATGCAATGCTTCAGGCAAAGCCTGTTTCAAGATGTGTACAATTTTACATGGGTAAAGTGCACACACTTCATGTAGATAGGTATTATGATACACAGATTGTACATTGCTTTCTTTCTACTGCTCGGACTATAAATGGATGGTAACACTTATGGTTGCTATGCTTACCCCCCCCCCCCCACACTCCCCCATCTGACAGTCTAAGACTTGGTTATGCTGATTATTCACATAGCTCCAGGGTATGGAGAGTAGAACAACATTGGAGTTGCTACTTATTAATTAGGAATCCTCTAGAGATATTTAATTACAGATGTAATTACAGTTTGCAGTCTAGATATTCCATTCACATGTCAGAGAAGCCTTGGTAGGCCAAATGACGGTGAAAATGTTAATAGGCCTTGAGATCCCTAATACGCCTGCATAAGGGTTATGTTTAAATACTGCTAAACCAGATGGACATATGACATGAAGTTTAGCCCTATGATACCAAGAACACCTTTCCACTCATTGCAGCTAGTATAGCTGATACACTGAGAATATATTTAAAGACAATAGTGTTGGACAAGTATGCTTATTCTCGATATTTGTTAGGATACAGCAAACAAAGTGCCCTATGATTTAAAGCTGCCCTAGGCGGCTGCTTTTCTCCCCCGCCCCATGCCCTGAATATAAAAAAATGCCTCCATAAAAATCCTCTACCCTGTATTCCACTACTGCCACCTCTCAAGTATTATAACCTTTTATTTAGTGTAGAAAACCCCATAAATCTAGGAGTATAACCACAAGGATCCTGGTGATAAAAAACAATTTAGAAAATGCTCCAGATAAAAGAGCCTTATAAATATGACATAGGGATTATCAACTCATATTATCAATAAATCCTGATTCAAGCTCATAAATACTAGTACTCACTGCTATGAATAGGAAATCAGAAAGCAATGTCTGAAGGAAGAAGCAGAGAACATGAAATATTCCAAAACACTTGATCTTACCTCTTAACCCCAATCAACCCAATAAAAGCTGGCTCCCCGGTTATTTACATTTTTACCTTTCCCCCATCACCCCTGTTTCTCTTATCTCTGAACAAAAAGCAACATGGGGCAGCTTGCTTTCAGCTGTATGCATAAATCCTGGAAACACCCTCTCCAGGGAGGGTCATAAGGTGACAGGTCAAGAGGCGGAGGACAGTTAAGGGCAAGGGGATCAATTCACTTGTACAGAGTTTACATGCCTAGGGAAAGGGCCTAAAAGCTTTGTGTGTGCATAGAGGGAAAATTACATTTGGGTGAGGATCACGGTAAACTACAACTTAAAAAATTGGGGAGGAGGCAGGAAGCGCAGGATCATCTCAAGCAGATTTAATTGCTTTTGTGTAGGGAATCATTGTTAGATGATACCAAGTATCCCTCCATCTCAGAGGAACAAAACCTATGCCAATATTAAATTAAGTTGTGACAAAACGTGGGAAAACGTAACATTACGGGGATTAGTGTAATTTTTAGCCACCAGGGGGCACCACTAGTGCAGCACCTTGGCATTGAATTAGGGAACTTTCTGTCACTTCCTCTCATCTGATTTTGACAATCTATATATCAAAATAATCCCCATGACCTCCCCTTTCAGAAACAAACAGTCACATCTTTATGGATTGTTAAATTCTAACCTAAACAACTGCTTACTTAATCAACTTAGATATGCCTAAAATAAGGATAATCTCTGTTCCTGTTCAGACACACAGAAACTGTTAATGATGGCCATGATGACATGTCTATTTTTGTTTATACAAAGACCTACAACTATTAATTTGGGCCTATAATTGTGAAAATAGGACAAGGGAACCTAGCATACGGTTCCCTGAGAAATGTTGACTAAAATGCCTTGTTGCTACATTTGATGGTACCACCTAGCCTTTGTGTAATGCTCTAAATCCCCATAATGTTACGTTTTCCCACGTTTTGTCACAGTTGATCTCAACAAAGTGGTTTTACAATTTTATCTTCATATTAATTCATCATCTTTTATCTATATATATTTTATTTTAGTCACGTTAATTGGTTTCTGTCCTTGACAGTGCTTAGCTCCTGATGAGTAGCTTTCTGGTGCTGCTTCAGTGCATCATGCAGACCATTCAGGAATGTACCAGTCCCATATGTTTGACTTGATAAATGGCTGCAGCACTGATGTGTTGAACACTGTGACTATAGAGGACCTAGTTCATCAAATCACTATGCTATCCTGAAAGCCTTAAATAATCACACCCAGCCTACATTCATCTATACTTGCCTTTTTACTTACATTTCCCTTAGGTCCCTATATTTCTGTTCCTTGTAAAAACTACTGCTATCCGTCATCTACATTTTAGGAACCTACTTGACGTATCCTCTTAGATGCCCAGCATTTCTAGCCAATTTACTCTCTTCATGAATACCTATTTGAGCTGGTTGCAAAGAGCCAATCAGGAAAAGTGTCTCATGTCACCATCTTTTCACTGGCCAATCAAGAACTGCATCTTCTGTTATGTGTTCAGCACCCAGCCAAGCCAGTCATGTGATTGCCTCCTTACCAATGGCAGTAAGGCTGCAAATAAGAGTCCAGCATCAATTAGGGCCTATCCTAGCTTCAGCCCTAGAACCCCTACTACTAACACAGTGTGTGAGATATACCGGTGTACTCTCACATTGCTCAATCCAGATAGAAACCATTGGTACCTAGTAGTATGGTCCCCCCTTAAATTGTGCCTCAGTTCTGTTTTAAAATTCAATCTACATAATTATAAGATAACAAAGGCTTATAGAGATTGTTTATTTCTACATTGCCAGTGTCATACATTCTTACCATTTCCTTACATCAATTTCAACAGTTTTGCAAGTATTGTCTTTGAAAAGCTTCAAGTCAACTTATACAATGACCACCCTTCTAATGCATGCACTCTTTCGATGCAATACAAGCAAATGGTAGTCTGAAACACTATGGTGTACAGTAATCAACCCCCTCTGATCGAGCCATACCATAAACAAGACCACATTGTCTAAAAGGTGGAATATATGAAATTCAGAAAGAATAGTGTTGATTGCTGACATTTAAAAGTCCTCCTCACAAAAGGACCCTGGGGTCCTGTGAACTCCCCTGGCCTAGCACTTCTCTTCCCGGTCATATTCACACTGATGTGTGCCTTGCCTAATGCATTATAAGCCTGCAGGAATAGTCTCCCAGACCCTCAGCTAAAGAAATCCTCACATACAATACAGTCCATAAGGAAGTAGTGGGAGAAGCCACTGGCACAGCACTGTTGGCATAGAACCTGCCCCTAGGCCCCCTACACTACATAGCAGATTGCCCGGGATGGAAACCATCTTTAGGGCCTATTGTAGCCAAGACAGCTTGCCTTTTAGGTCATGCCAAGTAATGTGGCCATGGGGTGGGGGTCAGGATTCGTTGAGTTGGCAATTTTCCAGAAAGCCTAAAAGGTATTGTATGGAGAGCTGAGAACTGTTACTGGTATTCTAGTAGTCACAGGTGGAATAAAGGCTTTAATGTTTTTTAACTGAGAATACAAAGAGCCCAGATGGCTTTAGCTAGGGGGATCGCATAAAATACATCTCCTCCTACACATGAGACACATGTTTTGTCTTTAATTTCTTTTTGCAAGGGATAATATAGTCTTGACTGATACAGTATGAAAGCAGAATGATATAGATAAACAGAGATGGCACAAGATAGATAAACACAATATTGGTACCGACGGTTGTCATTATTCCATGTGTAAAGTAATGTGTACTGTAGTTTTCTAAACAGATTTCTGTGGTAGTCCCACTGAACCACAGGCCCTACGTGGATGAACTAATTTTACACCTTATCCTACACATAATTCAGTGGGTCCTTTACAACTACAGATTGTGGTGAGGAGGCCATTAGCAGCCACCTCTACTAATTGACCCTGCCTTAATTAGGCTGCCACACAGTAATTTAACATCAGCTTTGTCATACAACCAGCTGGTCTCAACAGGGGTCATACTCCATCTGCCTAACTATGTTTGTGTTTATTAGCTCTGTGTTACTTTCACTTGCTATACTTGGGAAATCCAGAATAAACGCTTCCATATTTTGATTGATACGAAGGGCAACAATCAAATAAACTTGATTGAAAGGCAGAACCAATAAATATTTCCAAACACCATTATGTCCATACATCTCTTAAGTACTAGACTGCAACTTGATTGGACTAGGGTGAATGAGCAAGGAACAGAGAGAAGACACTCTCCTGGTGTGTTAAGTACTATCAACCCCAACAGGTCCCCAATCCAACTGCCACCAGGGACAGGGTCCCATATACCCCCAAATTCCACAAGTGGTGGCTTATAGCTTGCAGTGAGTGCGGCCCCTTAGTGAATTATCATGGTTAAATGGAACCCATACCTTTCCACAGTGATATAAGCTTGGCTATACATAATGATGGAAGAGATGAAAAGAAGGTGTAAACACTAAGGTGAGATGAGATAAAGCAGCAAACTACTGGCAGATATGTAGATATAAAGGTACAAAACAGGTACATTTTATAAACCTTGGAATCAAACCTGTATAAACGTGGTATGATTATAGGTAGTGATTCTGGTGTATACCGTAGCCATGAATGAGCAGCTACAGTGTGACTGTCGAGCAGTAACAATAACATTAGCAAGAGTAGTAGCAGTACAAAGGTGGCCAGTAGCGAGAAAATCAGGTCAGATGGCCTCGTTCCCCCGGAAACATATTGACCAAGAGGAGAGATAATAACTACTCCCCTCCCCTGTACCACCTCTCTCAGCAATTTGAATAATAAAGTAACAAGGGAGTTGCTCAGAGTGGGCTAGGGTTGAGAGATGGTGAAAGGGACTAAACTGTACATTATCACAATACAAATATGGGATAAAGCAATAGGACTTTCACGTCCATCAAGGGAGAAACCTGATGTTTCAAACCTTCTAAACCCACTTCCTGGCCAGGCAAATCAACCAGATCACCCCAAAGGAGGCTTTAAGAGTAACTACTTAAGAAGGTATTTAATGATCACTGCCTGAGAGGATTGTAGAACAATATAGCTGTGACTGCAATCAATGGGTGTTGATAATATTGATAAATATCCACTCAGGAACATTAGGATAGAAAAGATGGGTATTTATAGTCAATATGACGAAGTAAATCACCAAGAGTGACAGAGTAGGTAGCTTCAACAAATTAGATAATGTAATAGGCTTTTTCTCACAAGACTGGGGGTAATGGGTTCAAGATTGCTTCTTATACTAAAAGCCATAATCTTGTCACAAGTGGTGAATAATGTGTGAGATGAGGGTATGGCAGACTTTTGGTTGACTATGAAGATACTAAAGGGAGTTTGTACGTGTGTAGTGGACTTTTTATGTTGGAAATTTGCATTGAGTGGATCATACACGTACATATTGCAAGAGAAAATGATACCCCTAGGAAAAGCCCGACCTTGAAATTGATGTCATAAGTTTTCTAGTGATATATGACACTGGGAGATAATCATTTCTGCTGAGGATACCACAATTATAGCTCCATTAGATTGCACTCTTATCTCACAGGTCACTGATCAGATCCTGCTGCATCCAAAGTGATTCCATATGCTGGGAGTGTGGATAATGAAAATCTCATCAGCCAAATTTGCTGCCAACCGCATGCAAAGTCCTTCCAAAAGGGCAAGGAATCCAGGAGGAAAGTGAAAGTCTGGTGGCTGGGGAGTTATTGTATGCTAATGAGGGAATGAGGAGAGATGGGGAGAGTGCGACTGGTTTTTTCTCATATTTGAGTTGTGAGCATTTGATTGTTGTATTTTAACACTGTGCTGAGACCTTGATAGCTGTATGTGTCAAAAACGACCCTTAATGATGAGTATTTGTTATGGGGCACTATAGCACAGTAAAAATATTCGATTTCAATTTGTCAGGATGGTTGATGTTCTTGCCTTATAATACTAATGACCATGTATACAGTAAACCTAGAATTAATGGAACCTTGCCTGGATCTAGCTTCCTAATACTTTCGCTTTTCTCATGTGTAACCAGTCTTCAAATTGGACTGTTTTCTCCCAGCAGCTGTCAATTGGATGAGTTGCTTTTTAAATTGTCAATACTGACTCTACGGTTAATAATATTGAGCTTGCCAAAACATGGAGGAGTTGCAAGCATTGGATGCCATCTGTACTCCTACATTAGATATTGATTTATCACTACTTGTTATAACGTTTTACACAAACCTTGGTGGAGTTTCTCAAAGGGCCAGAATGCAACTATGCAACAATTTCCTATAGCAACGGTTAACAAAAACAAGCCAACAATGTCCCTGTTATCATTTTTCAGCCCATGCCTTCACAAATCATGTACACTATGAACTAGCAAATGTCTATAGCAGAAAAAAAGATTAATTCAAAAATCTAGAATGCATCAGAACAAAGAAAAGTTCTATATATAATTAGCACTAACATTGAATATATATACAAAAGAACCAGGTTACTCCTGGTTCTCCAATCATGCCTGTCGGTAGGCCTAATGAGCCTGGTAATGACCAATGTGACTATTGATTCCAACAGTAGCCTTTCATGTCTAATGACATGGATGCTACTTACCACATACACCATGATAATTGCAGATCCAGGGGAGCCATAATTACGATGTGATTTGTCGGGGAAACTCTGGTTACTCTATGAGCTTACGTCAACTTGTTCCTTCAAAGCTACTATAACAAGCTGCTTGTCAAAACTCAGTAGCATTGAGTGTGGACTGAGATTTTAGTCACAGCATTGACTTGTATGTATGTTTCTGATACTAGTGTTACAGAAAGGTAAGGTTTGTGGTAGGGTTTTTGTAAGTCTACCATTTTAGTGGATGGTGAAGGGAACTTATGTAGCTCTAAATGGAAACCCCATTGGTTTTATTTCCAGAGGTTACTTCCTATATAGAGCTACTATACTATGCTGGTTGACTATGATTGGATGCCTTCCCATACCAAGACAATAATGTCTTATCATTCAATTTCCCTCTTTTTTCCATCATCGTTCACTGGTCCTCAATATACATATATATAATAGTCTGTATTCTCACATATAGCTCAGGGCTCATTGACACCAGTTTGCATGATCGGAGAGATTTGCCAAAGAGAATAAAGGCATTGCTGCCAGTGTTAGTGTTTTTTTAACAAAACGAAAAAAATACAAAGCATTTTTCAAACAGCAGAATGTGATAGAAACCTGATGCCACATAAGAGGTTAAAAAAAAGACCTGGCACACCCAGATAAATAAGTGCCCATATTAATGAAGGTTCTATCTTTTTCCAGGTCCACAAGCACCACCACACACTTAGTATTCCCATCATAGACTATTTATCAAAGAAACAACTATTTCCCTTAGCAATGACACACAATTGAGGAGATGCAGTGAAGATTAAAAAAGGTCCTTAAAACATGATCCAATTTGAACCAGCATCAGTGTGTACCTTAAGTAGTGAGAGAGCAGAGAAAAATAGGTTCAGCAATTAGTTTTATCTTAAAAGAAATCTATTTCTTCCTTGCTTGGGCTTTTACATTTTATTTAGAATTCAAAGTGATGGCTATACTAACAGCACTGTATTACCCCTGCTAAAGGACGACCCCAAATTAAGAAAAGAATTCGGCCTTCACAAAATTGTCCTCGTTGTTTGACTCTGGAGAAGCTCTTCCTAAAATGGCTCTCTACACTTCTTCTCAGCTATACAGAATTGAATATTTCCTACAGACCATAACAAAGTTACACTGGAATTTGAAAATACCCCCCACCCCCCCCAACACAAAGTAAAGTCTCTGCTGTGCACAGTACAACTTGAGTAGCACAATTTGCTACATATTTCATGTAATAAGGGAGGCCAGGGTATATGCAGACAATGACTCTTCATACCCCTGAGACATCAGAGTTGGCTCTGGTCGACTTTCCTTCTTCAATTATTGATAATTCAACCATTGTACAGACAGTAGGAAGGAATAACAAGGGATTATGTCGAGAAAGATATGTTCCTGGATTAGTCTATGGTGGCAGAAAAAGCTATTATTGTGCATACTTTTTTTAACCATTACTTGCTGACCACGTACACAGGGATGAGCAGGGGGCAGGCTCCCTTACCCTTTACAGTTTAAGTTAATATGAGCTGATTTTATCACCTAGTTTACTAAATTTATTTTTAATGAAATACTGCAGCCACATTGATTTAACCAAAGAGAGCCTATTTCATACCCCCCCTTAAATAACCCATGCCCATATTTCACTGCCCTGTGACGTCATCAAAATGGCGGTTTGTTTACATTTGAACTGCCAGAGAAAGAAGCCTTTTTAGGCTCCCCCCTACCATAATTTTGGTATTTTGAAACAAAAAAGATAAAAAATAAACACAAAGGAACACTCGTTATTGGTCTGTTGAAGGGTTATTTCACTTGTTGGAGGTGGGGCCGCATTTCACTCGGCCTACGGCCTCGTGAAATACGGCCCCACCTTCAACTTGTGAAATTATCAGACTTAACAGACCAGAACTTGTGCACATTTGTATATATATATACATAGTCTACATTGCAACAAATTGCATTCCTTGCATTACTCTAAAAGTAATTTCTTATTTTTCTGGCAGGATTAGATTGAATTAAATTGCACATGCTTACTCCAAGGTGTAATATAATAATCTATTTTTTGGAAATACAAGATCTCCTATGCTTAAGCACTGGATGGCCGTATTCAATGGCCCCATTGAATACAATGTGGCCGTATTCAATGGGCTAAGAAAAAGTAGTTTTTCCTTCATTAAATTGCTTCAAATAAAAAAATAATAACTCATGGGGGCTGGGGCGCATCCCACTCAGCCTGTGGCTTCGTGGGATACTGCCCCAGCCCCCACTTGTGAAATACAACAGAGACGGTATCAATGGGCGTTGGCATTTGTCTATGTAATATAATACGATTATAAAGTGACAATCAGAATTAAAATGGACTCATACAGAGCTTCTCATGATTCCAGTGATCAAACAGTTTCATGATGGGTCCTATCTAATTATTCCAACCCATAGAGACGGGTGCTTTCACCCCTCCTGTGGGTGATATCATTAGCCCATGTGTACTGATAGCTAAACGGCATGCTATAATATGACATGCAAGAAATCCCCCTTTCAAGGATGATGCATTCAGTGAATAATGATGGCTCTTGGATCTGCTACTAGTCAGAGATTAGGTACAGAAAATCAACTCCTCTGGGAAAATGAGATGAATATCAATAGGACACATGTGGAGGTACAGTGGCTACTACATATTTGTAAAGCTAATGTTGGATCCTTAATTCATTAAAGAGAAAACCAAGTCAGGATTCCTCTTTTTGATATATTAAAATGACAAACAAGGAGGCCAATCTTCTAGATCATTATCTGTTTGCTGCAAGGAGGGATAATGCCACCTCCTATAATGTATTACATTTGACTAATACTGTACCTAAATTTGGGCTTGCTACATCTATTTGTGTATGCATACTCAGCCACCAGAGATATTTTTACATTAAAGTCTTTCTGATATCAAGAGAAGTTTTTATCCTAATATTAACCATTCTCCTATAAGTCTGGACTGTCAGTAAATAAATTAGTAAAGTGTTATACTTCATACCAGAAGAGTAGATATAACTTAGGGTCTAGAGACAAATCCTGGGCTGATAAATATTAGCCATTAGTCAAAGGAAGGTTGAAGTGCTTTTGCTGAGAAAATGTATGTAATTGATGGGCTGCAGATCCCATATTGTCACTTCCATCTATCACCTAGTGCAGCTTAATCTTCTGGTAGGGTACCAGTAAGACCCACCAAGCTGGTCTCGGTAATAATCAGAAGGTCTAAATCCCATACTTCTAGCCCCTTTACTTCCCGAAAATGAATGAATCCACTACTACAGGGCAAGCGGGTGATAAGGGGTGTTAGGCTTGGAAAGATGAACATCAGCCTGATATCTTATAGGCATTAGGTAGCACAAATGTGGCTTTTGAAATGGTTAATTTCAAACTCATGAAAAGACCTATAGCAGCAGAACAGAACCAGAACCTAGTAAAATGATGTATCAGATAGGGCTGCCCAGAATTTGAGACACGTTTCACCGACCAGACAGAACCATCTCTTTAGGAACTGACATGAATACAGGGGCTAACACCTCCAATACCAAGAGCACAGTTTTACTCAACAGAAATGGTAAAACTAGTATAGGGAGAACATATTTAAATTCTGGATAAGTTGGCATTTAAGCAGCTATTGTGTCACAATTTGCTAATGTTTATAGAATTGTCACAATTCATATAATACACATTCCATCATTCTAAACCATACCGAATGGCAACACAACGTGGCACACAATTACACAAATGTGTTTGGTTTACATTGTCAAGCCTACCCTCCCCCAAATTCCTATACATGTCCTCTTCCCTACCCAAGCCAAAAGCCATACTTTATACACACCCTATTCCCACGAATCTAATCTAGCTAAGCATAGTTTCATATGATATGATTGTAGTTCTTAAGCATCTTTTCAGAGCAATCGCCAGGAAGAAAATAGAATGAAATAACCTCATGATTTATTGAATATGGGTACATATTTTTCTCATTTGTGTGGATACAATAATGCTAAGTAAAGTGCTCTTTGATCTGAAACTGTTGTAGACTGGCTGCTTTATTTTCCTCTGCCGTTCCAAAAGATGAATATAAAAGAATGCCTGCATAACCATACCTCTAACCTGTATTCCACTTCTGCCACCTACCAACTATTGTAACACATTTAGTGTAGAAAAGCCAAAGCATCTAGAAGTAGAAGCACTAGGCACCTAGTGATAAAAGGACCAATTCACATAAATCTCCCAAAAGTAAAGCCGGATATATGTGACATAGGGTTAGGAGTATCAGAATGAGCCGGGAGTATCTTAAGAGTCTGAATAAATCCCAATTGAATCTCGTAACGTCTGGTGCACTGCTAAGATCAGTCCTTTTCCATCTGCCATGGAATCTGATATTTCCCCACAGCCTACTGTCTACCATTACTCACTGTATATTTATGGTACTGTCTCTCATATCCGACTGTCCTGTTTACTATAGACACAAAGACCTAAAGCTGTATTAATGAGTGTTCTATGTGTGTGGGTCTGACTTGTAAATCACACAAAGGGGGGGAACAGTCATCATGTATACATCATTGAACGATAGAGGATATGTCCATAATGTCCCTAAAGGTCTAAGTTATTGGCAGCTGAGGGTATCCATGCATATAAACAAATAGTTCCCTTTATTCAACATTTTTAATCTTTCTGGTTGACTACAATCCTATTCAATTCAAATTTTTCGTTCTAAAGGTAGGAACTATGTTCCTGCATTTATAACATAGTAGAAATAATGGTTTCTTGTCAGGAGGCTGTTAAGGTCCATCAATACAGTTATGCTAAATAAATGTCATGATAAAAATCTAAGTCATATTGATAATAAAGTTTCAATAATTAGAAGATACTGTTTAGTTCAATGGCATCTGAAATGTTAGCAATTGAATAGCAAAATCAGAAAAAGCACAGAATGAACACTACCTCTTTGATAAAGCTTGTACCACTTAACCTCCAAAGACCAAACCAAGGCCGGGTCCCCTGCTATTTACATTTTCACCTCTCCCCGTTCAACCCCTGCTTCTCTTATCTCCTGACAAAAAGTGGTGTGAGCCAGCTTGCTTCCGGCTGTATGCATAAATCCTGCGAATGCTCTTTCAAAGGAGGATTGTAAGGTGATAGGGCAAGAGGTGCAGGGCTAGAAAGGGGAAGGGGATCAAATCACTTGTATTAGGTCCAGACCTGAGCAAACACACCTAAACGCTTGGTGTCTGTTGAGGGAAATGATGACACTTGGATAAGGATCTGGGAATGCTGATACAATAAGATGCAGACCTCTTGTCGATTTGGTGATACTGGAGGAACATGGACTATTATGTAAGGACATTAAGAAACAGTGTAAGCTGAATTAAAAGCTCCAGTTATGCCTTACTCTCAAAAAGGGACTTTTAAAATTGAATCCACATGATTATTTAGATGCTATCTATTTTGGCTCCCAAGCAGCCTACCTTCGATTGCTCCTTCTGATGAGGGTATTATATGGCTGCACGGCAATATAAGGTACCAATAGCTTTAAATTACCTCCGATCACTTGTACTTGTATTAGGTCTGGAGGAATAAGGAAAAGTGCTAAGGAAATACGGGAGTGTCTGAGCCCGCAGGAGGTATGGGGGATAGAGGCTCAGGTTCAAAACAAACTTCAGTAACATAAGGTGCTTTACTCTCATAAAACTGCCTTCAAGATTGAACTCAATTTTATGGGAATGGGGGAAAACTTTTAAATCTATTCCATTATGTTCCATTATGCCCTATATTCGTTGGCCTCAAACTATCTCATTCCTGAAAATGTAGACCAATTGAATTATCAATAAAGAGAGTTCCTATATGCATTGTGTAACCGGTAGCCCTGCCTGTCATAAAGATAAAAATGGCTTATTGGGTCGTGTTCTCTATGCAACAGAATTAATATGTTTCTCTGCGGTGTGGTAAGAACCGAAGGTATGTGATCACACGCTTAGCAGCAAAGTAAAAAATGCCTATATGGACATTTGAGCTACCAATTAATGCAATTTCAGAAATCAACAGAATACCTTGGATGATGCTCATTTGTACTCTAAACCTATCTGAGCATTGAATTTGAGATGGCTTTATTATTTGCTTTACATTTTTTATTACTTTACCAATCATATTTCTATTACAGACCGGTTGAGTAGTTTCTTCTATTTTAATATTTGCTTGCTGGCTGTTTTTCATGGTTTCTGTGTTTGCACTTTCAGTCCGATTCTATTACAGATGGCATCACAGGAATCTGATATTGTTCCTAAAAATGATTAAGCAACATTAAACCAGCCACAACTCTCTTACAATTTTATATCAACAGGCAATTATTTTGAAATTAAAATGTCTTCTTTTCACTGCAACAATAATAAAAACCTGCATTGACCAGCACACAAGAGCTTGAGCCACATCAGATAGTAATAAAGAGCAGGCTGGTGGAGATAGATTATAGAAAAGATATGTTTCGACTCAGCTATCTGGAATGATCTTGATCAGGATCTAGCCACCCAGGGAAATTCTGTTACGTCTTATAAGGAGCATGCAGAAGTATAGCCTTATGATCTGTCTTGAAACTCTTGGTCACATAAGATTGAGAATAAAATTATAGATAGATGTACAGCTGAAATAGCCACTGAGATATCAAACCCCACACTAATACAGAGAAATCTTAAACAATCCTCTCTGTCATGATAATCAGCAGATACCTTAAGAATGCACATCATGCACTGAGGCTCTGATGGGAGACTGACAGCCCAGTCACTCTCCATGCATGTCAGCAAACACCACCACCTCAGGTATGTGCTGCAGGATGTTCTGACTGCTGACTCTGCTAACAGGAAACCACAGCAGATAAAGTAACAATTTATGAAGAGCCATCTTAGGAGCAGGATCAATAATGGTTTATTTCAATTGAATAGGTTTGTAGTACTCATGTTATATCATATATTATGTCATTGTAGATATAACGTTAGAGTGAATGCCCTCTGACAATTGTTTGCTGCAGCCAGGCTACACATTTTCAAACTTCAACAGTCCTAAGATCTGAAGATTAGCAATATTAGCAGAGTGTAATGAATTAGCTACTGTCTAAACACTTCTAGGATGGATAGGTAGGGCTACATATATTGAGGAACCTACACAATTCATTGCTGTACAATCTGGGTGTTTAGTGCATTTACAGTAAGCAACTTTTCGATGGGTTAAGATTTGTCTTCCAAGGATTCTATAGAATTTATACATGAAAACAGCTATTTAGGGATTCAATGATGTATCAATATTGCTGCAGGGTTAAAGGGATGTAGCGCCAGTGCATTACTCACTAGTTCTGCTGTCGTGCATCAGACATTTAACTACATGTACTTGGGAGAGACTTTTGCACCCACAAATGAGGATCTGTGCTGGTTAACATTAAATTATAATATCCATCTTTCCTGCTTTAGAATACATGATGTGAGTATAGTTACAAAACATACAAATGTTCAAGGGCAAAAAGCTAACATGTAAAGCTTGCCTTGATGGCACCCCATGCAGAGGCAGGAAATTATAAGGGCAGAATGCCAATATCTAAAGCTTACCCTGATGGCACCCCATATAAGAGCAGGAAATTATAAAAACCAGTGGAAAATGTTCCATAGGATGCTATCAGCTGTGCTGCTCTCAGGATCTATAAATAGCCTTGAGCTGGTCCCAGGGAAGCATTGGGGGCTCAGTGGATAAGACCCTGGCACATTGACATTGAGCTTGGGGCGTGTTTATACATCAAATAATGACACTTGACCCCATTTCCCAGCTGTTTGACAGTGGTAGTGACTTTAGGTAATGTTTGTAGAGGGAGGAGTCATTAGCTGTTTACAGGTATTCTGCATTTAAAACTGACTTTTTCTTCTATACAGAGTTTTATTGAAATTACATATTACAGTTACAAGTAACCTAATTGTGTCTTCCTTTTTTTATGGTAAAAACAATGATTACAAAACCCTGTTAAGCATTAGTACTACTAGGTTCTCCAAAGGTCCGCTGGCAAACTGTATTATTTGGAGCGCAAGAAGAGACCTCTTTTCATTCCTCTTTCATGCTCTGGTAATGTTATTACCCAGTGGGCAAACTTCAGTTGATTCAATGTTTAGAGCGACATGATATTAACAGTTGATACAGGGTTGTCATTTGGTTGATATTGATGAGGTCATCAACGTTGATCATTGATCAATGATTCAACATTGATATGGCCATTGTCAATCAACAACGAATAAACATAATAAATGATGATTTACATTGATTTAATATTGACTGCTGAAGCATAATTTGAGATTCAGTATATTGTCATGTTTTCATATCCCTTGCAATTTATATATTTTCATTACAACATCCCCCACATTTCTCCAAGATTAAACGCTAATTCTAGCACCATCCAGGGTAGGGTTACATGCATGACCTCTGATGATCACACTAAGAGGCGGTCATATCCATTTCAAACTGACCTGGTCAGGACTGAGGCTTTATCTATTATTCTTAGCAACATAAAGGGTGTCTTACTGAAACCATGCATGTATTCTTGTCCTTTAGTTCCAAATGTCAACCAAATGCACACACCATAGGTGTCAATAAAAATGAATGATATTTTGATCAATTGTATACATTGATGAGAAAATAAGAGCTTACAAATAGATGTAGCATGCAGATAGAAATGCTAAGGAGTAGGTTGTGGAGGCACCTAGTGGGAAAAGTGGGAACGCATGGTTGATTCAAGGTTGATATCCAAACTTTGCATCAATGTTGAAACAGGTGTTAGTTGACAACGTTGAAATTATAACATTTTGTCTTTGTTGAAAACCAGTTGATCTACCCTGTAACCCTATATCAACCAGTTGTCAACGTTGAATCAATGTTTTGTGCCCACTGGGTAGGTTAAGAATTTCCCTACAACATACTTATCTCTCAAAAAAGCTGTATCACCAAAAGCATACATTCTGGCTTTCCCCAACATTTATTTCATTACCCCAAACTTCAAAGCTATCTCTCTCATGCTCAGATACAATTAGGCTGTGTTTCCGCTCAGGTCTCCAGATACTTTTAGCACCAGGGCCTGAAGGCCGAGTCAAATCAGCTTGTTTTCTCTGTGGTCCTGGTGGCTAATTTGTCCTTGACGTGACCTGTAATGATAGTAGCGGTAATTGATCTGGAGGCAAGCTGGATTTAGCTCAGTTCTTCTTTTGAAGCATGGACCAAATTTTATCAGAATCAGCTGAACTAGATAAAAAATATATAGACAGATGCGAAGCCTATTTATACCGTCTCTGTCATATTTCACGAGTGGGGACTGGGGCCATATCCCACGAAGCTGCATTTTGTGGACACCTTGTGAAAGGCTGTGGACAAACTGTATTTTGTGGACACTGTGGGATGGAAGGCTATGGGCATAATGTGATGTGGACACTTTGCAGTCTGTGGCATCACAGCAGTACCAACTATACTGAGTGACGCCTGTGTCTCACGACCTTGGGCCAATGTTTTTGTCTCTGACCGGGTGCCGTCTCTGACCGGGTGCCGTCTCTGACCGGGTGCCGTCTCTGACCGGGTGCCGTCTCTGACCGGGTGCCGTCTCTGACCTGTTGTCAGAGGAATGTGTTTTTTAATTGTTAACCTATACTCATATATATAAGGATTTGTAAAAACTTTATGGCAGTTGTTATGTAATTATAATTTATTAGCCTCCTGCTGTTGGTAGAAGGTAACTAAACTCCCAAAGTAATGTCCGGTCAGAGACGGCACCCGGTCAGAGACGGCACCTGGTCAGAGACGGCACCCGGTCAGAGACAAAAACATTGGCCCAAGGTCGTGAGACACAGCCTGAAGCTGTATTCTTGGTATCTGAGGTCTTAGCTCCTGTATTCATGTCAGCTCCCAAATTGACAGTTCTGTCTGGTTGGGGAAATGTGTCTGAAAGTCTACTTAATCATTTTCAGATAAATCATATCACTGCCTTTGAGTTTGTATCTACTGTTATAAAACTTTTATGAGTTTCTGATAAATCATCTTACAAAGTCTGAAATGTTATAAGGTGTTCCATTTACAGAAATACTATATTGTATGATATGCCTACAACAAGGTTAAGCTGCACTCAGTGACAGATGGTAGTATCAAAATGTCACCCAGGAACCATCCATAACCAACATTTTCTCAGAAAGAACACTCTATTCCCTTGACTAATAATGTTGGGAGCTAAAAGCTTTTTCTGGCTAATGGCTAAGATTCATCAAACCAAACTTTGGCTTTGGTACCTAGATTAGTTTAAGTATTGTAATGTGGGCCATGCACTGTAGACATTGATATTTTCGCTGGTATAAATTGTCTGTATGGGAATTAATTCAATTGATGCAGGATCCTGTTTTGAACATATTGCAAGAATTAGTTTTGGTCAAATACATTCTTCCTCAAGGGTGTCCATTATTCCACTTTCAGGACCTCTTTATTCATTATGTTCTGTATCATTTAAATATCATCTTATGAGTATAATGAAGCGAGAACATTGGTTTTGTGCATGGTAATCACCAGCACGGGGTCCATGGTAATGTTTTTAATGGTAAGTTTTTGCCTACAATACTAGTATGTGAAAAAGTATTATCCATGGCCAGTCACATATTACCGCACCTGTTGTATATTCATACTGCATTAACTAAAACGCTGTGAGTTGTCATTACAATGGTGTACAAAGGTGTTCTTAGTGCTTCATGGACCCTGACTAGTGTTCACCTCCAATCTCTACTCTCACAGACATCTGCCTTCCTAGAGGATATTATTCTCAAACAAACCCCACGGTAAAGGCCTGTCCCCTATACTACTACCACTTCCTATGGGGATGGCTGCCTGACGTTAATTCCCTATCTTGTGTACTGCTCATGGTAGTAGGGAATCGAATTTGGATTCTCCAACTTCTAGAAGCATTTCTGAGTAAAGTCTTGCAAGTGTTTTTTTCTAGACCTATTTTTTCTGTAGATTCTGAAAAAAAAACTTGCGGAGCTGAGAATTGAGTTTTAGGGGGGGGGGGCAAGAGCCCCTAAAATGCAAATTTTGACAAAAAACATTATTTTTCCCCTAGAATTACCATTTCTTCTCATGTATCATGAAGTAATAATTAACATGAAAGGTATGATTATCATTCATCAATAAATAGTGTTGTGCTGGTTGCCATGGTTACTCGCTTACCAACAAAACAAAAAGTACACATTAATCTGCACTTGTTCTGACCATAGTGACCTGCTTGTAGTAAATGACACCTCTGATACATTGCTATATCTCAATAATAAGTAGGTTTTGTCATCAGTACTCTGCCAGAATCTCTGTCTTTTTACTGCTTACTCCTTAAATATCATTGGTTGAAAATGGCTCATAGTCCATCATATTTCACAGTTTTTGCTTTTTTGTCCTCACTTAGTCACATTGTGGCAAGGGGAAGAGGCAGTTCCAGTGTGGCAATTGATTGCATACTGGAACCCTGCCTTCCTATACCCACACTGATAATTCCTACACCCAGTCCTACACTGGCAGGCGTCTAGAGAGAGGCAAGCCTCTGGAATTGCTTGCATTGTCATTAGCAGAGGTAACAGGTTGTTGTCTTCCATCTTCCATCCCATGCATGTAGGATCTGTAATGTAATGGACTCCAGGGAGTGAAGTATGGGGGCCGTCAGGCATGTTTCTGAAGGTTTCATGTATGGGAATCAACTTTGGATTCTTACCAATTCCTGCTTGTAGTCACAGGTCTTTGCAACCAATGCACTCATAGTTGGCAAGCAGGAGAACTAGTATGTCTATGTCCCTTGCCTGTATGACTTTTGTGTTGGAGGAGCAGTTGATGGCCTGCAAGATGATATGAGTGTCTGCCTCTGCATGATTACCTTTCAAGCCAGATGTGTCTAATAGGAGTGTGGTCCTTACCTCCTCCGGATCATGGAATTTTCCACCCATTACAACCATTTTGTGTTCACTGTTTTCATTACATGCTCCATAAGGAAAGTAGAGAGTTCCCTCATGTTTTCTGGGTGTGCAATGCAACTCCACAAATCATCAGGGAGAGGAACAGTTTCCTTTTGCACCATCCTCCGAATTGGCCTTTTGTTGTTCTTACGTTGCTTCCTTGTTTCAGCCTTGATGCTTTTGTCTCTGTATTGATCACCTACCTAATCAATAAATCTCTGATAGTTTTCTCTTGCTAATTCCCCAAAAACTTTTGCTCCTTCAGGTTTGCCCAATGCATGTATTGTAGCCAAAACATATCTAATGATGGTTGAATCATTTGTTGTGTGAATTGAAGTTGAGCAGGCAATGTCTTTAGTCAGGCTACGTATGAGGAGTGATTTATCATCACTCCTCAACCTTTCATTTGCTTCTGCAAGAGAAGGAGGAACTGCCATTAGCTCATGCTCCAAGATCTTCCAGCAGCAAATGAATTTGTATTACATTTCTGTCAGCTTTCAACACAACAGTTTCCCCTTTTGCTTTCATTTTCTTTTCAACCTTATAGAGATTTGTGAATGTCATTAGATTGTTCTGCTTGATTGGGCTGTGAAATTTTTCTTTTAAAAGAGCTGATGCTAATGCATCCTGAAATGCAGGTGTTGCCAGATCTTTGTTTGCAATGTTATGGAGTAGCTCTGTTTGTGTCAATACCTCCATGCTCTTTAACCCTGTTCCTACCAACTCACCCATAACCAAATCAATCAAGGTCCATTTCAAGGAATTTAATCTACAGGCCATGACAGATATTCAGCCTGTGATTGATCTATATAATCACACCTACAAATGACATTTAAAACTAGCCAGTTCTTGCAGTGACTGATCCTTGCAGTGCAGAAGAGTCGTGATCATTGTGGTATATATGTACAGTCACCTCCCTCTATGAAGACCACAAAAGGGGGTGCCAGAAGGAGGGGCTATTGGCTAGTGAGACCCTTTGATGGGAGCATAGTGCGTTATCCCATTTTGGGATGATTATTCATGGCTGTGTTCATCATTGGGCTGCATTCATGCCTGATGAACCAATATTGTATGGTGAATTACTAGTCACCAGTACTTCATTCATGCATTATGACAACAACTGCATGTGTAACTTGAAGCATCATGTGATCCTTCAATGGTTAAAGGGGAACTTAGATATATAGATGGTTATATCAATTTATCTAACACAAAACGAAGCCTTGTTAGGTATTGATTGTAACCATGGTTACCATGGTTACCATAATGGTAAATCATGAAGATGCCTCTCTATCAGACCTTTCATTTAAGGAATTCCCTGACTGAATATGGTAATGAACAGACCTTTAAGATAATGAAATGTGGATTTTTGTCAGAAATGTGTGTTTTGGGGGGGGGGGTTTGACCCCCTTGTATGAATTTCTCAGTTTCGCAAGTATTTTTTTTGTAATCTACACGAAAAATTGGTTTTAGGGAAATGGCTTGCGAAACTTTACTCAGAAATGCCTCTAGAAAGTTTTAGGACGACATTTCTCTTATTTAATTCCCTACTATGGTCTTCATAGAGCCATATTATATCATAGTCAAGATCCACCCCTCCAGGTGTATTAAATGATCCACATTCGCCCTGGGATAGGTTAAACTCTTCTTTACATTCTCTCTCAATTGCAATATTACCTAAATGTTTTGCACGTTTACCCCCCATCAACCTCTGCCATCATGCCCCTATCCATACATACATATGTGACGTGTACTGGGAAAAGGGACCTTAGTGCACCCTGCACTAATGGCCTTTTTCCCAGATCGTGTCACATATTATATTAGGCTCCACCTGTCTTAGGTCCTCTCCGACTATTGCTGTTAGGGTAGCGACATTCAGGCCCTTAATTATGTCTGTGTTCTGCTTGTATTCCTCACCTCACACACTTCAAACAAACCAACTCTTGACCAGTACCCACTCACACCCTTACTCACTTATAAACATTTTGCCCATGCTCAGACTATCAAGTAAATTAGTGTTATATTTAGTGGGGAAGTGTCATATCTCTGATGACCCCATATATATTGTTCTTCCATACTATGTCAAACAAGACACAGTACAAATAACTATGTGATTGAAGTGATTAGCTTACCATTCATTATCCATCTACCCAAAGTACTCAGCAAAACTCTTTTCATAATTATCTTTATTTCCTCGTTCACACCACCCATCAAACAAACCTTTCTACCACTCTGATCTGTAATGCTGAGCTATATCTTCTTTCCATTCCCCACCTGAATCCCTCACCAATGGTGAGCAGCCAAGCAGAAAAGACACTCTGTGCAGGATTAGTTCTGAATTTTTAGCCTTAGTCTATGGATCATGGCAGAATCAGCACTTCCCCTTGTCCTCACCAGGGTCAGGATGGTGGCACTAATGGCCAACAGGGCACTGGGCATTTCCTCTCCTATCTGATGGAGCTCTTGCCAATCTTGGGTTTGCCACAACATACAGGATGAAGGGCATTCAAGGGTAAAATATTTGGAGAGTGTGTGTGGTCTCCTCAGCGGTTTACCATCAAAGAGGGCCTGACCACGGAGCAGCTTTCATGATGGACTGACCCAGTTCCCACTGGTTAGGTTAGGGTGGTTGGTGAAGGTGGGTGTTGATATAGTAACACATTGTCAACATAAGGGAGTGAGAATATGGGAGTGCAGAAGGAAGGAAAGGTGGGAGAGGGATCAGGGACTGTAACATTGGATGAAGAGCAACATATGTGACACAATCTTCAAATAAAGGTCCTTAGTGCAGGGTGCACCAAGGTCACTTTTTCAAGTACATGTCACATATTAAGTGATATGCAGTTTGGTGCCTAATTGGTATCAGACCTTTAGGCCCTCTGGAATAGGGGCCCCCTGAACTGGGGCCCTCAGAACTTCGGCCCTCTGAACTTCGGCCCTCTGAACTGGGGCCCTCATGAACTAGGGCCCCCATGAACTGAGGCCCCAAGGAACTAGGGCCCTCAGGAACTTGGGCCCTTTGAACAGGGGCCATCATTTCAATTCAGTGACCGTCAGATTGCTAGATCTTATTCAGCACCCGTCAGGTTGCTAGGTTTAAGAGACTGCTAGATTTTCTTAAGTTTCAGAGCCCGCTAGATTTTTTCAGGTTTCAGAGCCCGCTAGATTTTATGGATTTCAGAGCCCGCTAGAATTTCTCGGGTTTCAGAGCTCGCTAGATTTTTTTAGGTTTCAGAGCCCGCTAGATTTTATGGATTTCAGAGCCCGCTAGATTTTTTTCAGGTTTCAGAGCCTGCTAGATTTCTGTAGGTATCAGAGCCCGCTAGATTTCTTAGGTTTCAGAGCCCGCTAGATTTTATGGATTTCAGAGCCCGCTAGATATTTTGTAGGTATCAGTGCCCGCTAGATTTTTTTAGGTTTCAGAGCCCGCTAGATTTTATGGATTTCAGAGCCCACTAGATTTTTTTCAGGTTTCAGAGCCCGCTAGATTTTTTGTAGGTATCAGAGCCCGCTAGATTTTCTTAGGTTTCAGAGCCCGCTAGATTTTATGGATTTCAGAGCCCGCTAGAATTTCTCAGGTTTCAGAGTCCGCTAGATTTCTGTATTTATCAGAGCCCACTAGATTTTCTCAGTTTTCAGAGCCCGCTAGATTTTATGGATTTCAGAGCCCGCTAGATTTTTTTCAGGTTTCAGAGCCCGCTAGATTTCTGTAGGTATCAGAGCCCGCTAGATTTCTTAGGTTTCAGAGCCCGCTAGATTTTATGGATTTCAGAGCCCGCTAGATATTTTGTAGGTATCAGTGCCCGCTAGATTTTTTTAGGTTTCAGAGCCCGCTAGATTTTATGGATTTCAGAGCCCACTAGATTTTTTTCAGGTTTCAGAGCCCGCTAGATTTTTTGTAGGTATCAGAGCCCGCTAGATTTTTTTAGGTTTCAGAGCCCGCTAGATTTTATGGATTTCAGAGCCCGCTAGAATTTCTCAGGTTTCAGAGTCCGCTAGATTTCTGTATTTATCAGAGCCCGCTAGATTTTCTCAGTTTTCAGAGCCCGCTAGATTCTATGGATTTCAGAGCCCGCTAGAATTTCTCAAGTTTCAGAGTCAGCTAGATTTCTGTAGGTATCAGAGCCTGCTAGATTTTTTCAGGTTTCAGAGCCCGCTAGATTTCTTAGGTTTCAGAGCCCGCTAGATTTTATCGATTTCAGAGCCCGCTAAAATTTCTCAGGTTTCAGAGCCCGCTAGATTTCTGTAGGTATCAGAGCCCGCGAGATTTCTGTATGTATCAGAGCCCGCTAGAATTTCTCAGGTTTCAGAGCCCGCTAGATTTTATGGATGTCAGAGCCCGCTAGAGTTTTTTCAGGTTTCAGAGCCCGCTAGATTTTTTGTAGGTAACAGAGCCCGCTAGATTTTTTTAGGTTTCAGAGCCCGCTAGATTTTATGGATTTCAGAGCCCGCTAGAATTTCTCAGGTTTCAGAGTCCGCTAGATTTCTGTATTTATCAGAGCCCGGTAGATTTTCTCAGTTTTCAGAGCCCGCTAGATTTTATGGATTTCAGAGCCCGCTATAATTTCTCAGGTTTCAGAGTCCGCTAGATTTCTGTAGGTATCAGAGCCTGCTAGATTTTTTCAGGTTTCAGAGCCCGCTAGATTTCTTAGGTTTCAGAGCCAGCTAGATTTTATCGATTTCAGAGCCCGCTAAAATTTCAGAGCCCGCTAGATTTTTTGTAGGTATCAGAGCCCGCTAGATTTTTTTAGGTTTCAGAGCCCGCTAGATTTTATGGATTTCAGAGCCGCTAGAATTTCTCAGGTTTCAGAGTCCGCTAGATTTCTGTATTTATCAGATCCCGCTAGATTTTCTCAGTTTTCAGAGCCCGCTAGATTTTATGGATTTCAGAGCCCGCTAGAATTTCTCAAGTTTCAGAGTCAGCTAGATTTCTGTAGGTATCAGAGCCTGCTAGATTTTTTCAGGTTTCAGAGCCCGCTAGATTTCTTAGGTTTCAGAGCCCGCTAGATTTTATCGATTTCAGAGCCTGCTAAAATTTCTCAGGTTTCAGAGCCCGCTAGATTTCTGTAGGTATCAGAGCCCGCGAGATTTCTGTATGTATCAGAGCCCGCTAGAATTTCTCAGGTTTCAGAGCCCGCTAGATTTTATGGATGTCAGAGCCCGCTAGAGTTTTTTCAGGTTTCAGAGCCCGCTAGATTTTTTGTAGGTAACAGAGCCCGCTAGATTTTTTTAGGTTTCAGAGCCCGCTAGATTTTATGGATTTCAGAGCCCGCTAGAATTTCTCAGGTTTCAGAGTCCGCTAGATTTCTGTATTTATCAGAGCCCGGTAGATTTTCTCAGTTTTCAGAGCCCGCTAGATTTTATGGATTTCAGAGCCCGCTATAATTTCTCAGGTTTCAGAGTCCGCTAGATTTCTGTAGGTATCAGAGCCTGCTAGATTTTTTCAGGTTTCAGAGCCCGCTAGATTTCTTAGGTTTCAGAGCCCGCTAGATTTTATCGATTTCAGAGCCCGCTAAAATTTCTCAGGTTTCAGAGCCCGCTAGAATTTCTGTAGGTTTCAGAGCCCGCTAGATTTCTGTATGTATCAGAGCCCGATAGATTTCTGTATGTATCAGAGCCCGCTAGATTTCTTAGGTTTCAGATCCCGCTAGATTTTTTCAGGTTTCAGAGCCTGCTGAAACCTTGCGTGTCCCCTGGCCAGTGTGCCCTATCCTAGCCCATAGAGCAGAGCAAAGTACATCATTACAGAGTGATACAGAGTTGTGTAATATAGAGCAGCGCAGAGTAAGTCAGATCTTGTTCTGTGCTATTCTGCTCTACATTTACACTGCTTTGGCTTGGTCTGCCCTGCTCTACTATACATTAATCTGCTCTGACCTGCCCTGCCTTACTCTGCCTGGCTCTGTCTGGATCTGTCTTACTCTGTTTTGCTCTGCCTTGTTCTAATCTACATTATTTTGCTCTGCCTTGTTCTGCCTCCACTGTAAGAAGTAAGTACTGTACACCTACAGCAAAAGTTGCTGGCAACTTTTGTTCCAGTAGAATTTGCTGTAGGTGTACAGCAACTGACTTGCTGTAAATTTACAGCAACTTCTACTGTAAATTTACAGCAACTTCTACTGTAAATTTACAGCAACTTCTACTGTACATCTACAGCAAAAGTTGCTGGCAACTTTTGTTCCAGTAGATTTTGCTGTACATGTACAGCAACTGGGTGCTGTAAAGTTACAGCAACTTCTACTGTAGGTTTCATATTGTTGTTCCTATCAATTTATATCAATTAATATGCATGCATGGAGAGTACTTTCCTGCATAATAGTTCAATCTCAGCTAGGATAATACACACTACACAAGGTAATGGTTTAATCCTGCTTCAATACAGCTGAACCGTATGTGATACCAGCTTTTCCCCAGTCCGGGCACTTAAGCATTTAACTTTTCCCACCAATGTGGTGTCTATTCTATACTTTTGCTGTTTTTTGTATTATTCAACACAATTATGCAAATATTAATACACTTTATGATAACTGCATTCAGTCTCTCTCATCCATTCTTATTCTACGATGTCTTGAGAGTTTGTGAGGTTTTATTTGACATTGGAAAGGGTTGGGTGGAATAATTAATACAGAAATGGTCTACTGCTGCCACCTAGTGGCGGAAATCTACAGCACAATGTACTGTAAATGTACAGCAACATTGCCGGAGACCCAATTTACAGTACAAAATGCTGTAATTATACAGTGAATAGTGCTGTAATACCAACTACAGCAAAAAGTGCTGTAAATGTACAGCACATTGTGCTGTTTAAATACAGTAACTTATTACAGTGTTGATTTACCCTGCTATACTCTACACTACTCTGCTCTGCTTGCTCTGCTCTGCCTTGCTCTGCCCTGTCTTGCTCTACATTATTTTGCCCTGCCTTATTCTGCATTGATCTACCCTACTATACTCTTCCCTTATTCTGCCGTTCACTGTCCTGCTCTACTCTACTTCGCTTTGCTCTGCCTTTCTATACCCTGCTGAACCTTAACCTGCCTTTAGTACTTAAGTTTACCTTATTTCTCATGATTGACTATATCTAATAGTCATAGTGACTTCTTTAACCCTTTAGGGCCGAATATCGACTATAGTCGATGCCATGGCTGGCCAAGCATCGACTATAGTCAATACCATGGCTGGCCGAGCATCGACTATAGTCAACATAACTCTATGGGAATCAGCAAAGGCTCGGTCCAGGGAAAGTTCCTGTGAAAATGTCTCGCCCCCAGCACCAGATAAAATATTTTTTGGTCGGCCTTGAAGGGTTAATTAACCCCTTCAGCACTGAGTTTCTTGTAACTCAATGCAATTTTGTGCAATATATTGGCTTACCGCGTGGAAGGGGTTAAACCATGAAACCATTAAATTCATAGTTGCTTGACTATATAGCCCAAATCAGCCAATTTAATGGCTGACTATAGGTTGACTATATGACTACCTTATGTTAGACAAAGTTGACTAACTATTTTTTGCTAAATTCATGGGACTATAGAAATGTAGTCCGTAGTGACTAACATTTCCAGGTCCATTATTATGTACTTGATATACTCCTGGGGTCGAGAGGCAATATCATTGATATAAGCCAAGGCCGAAGGCCGAGGCTTATATCAATAAAATTTGACTTGAGACACCAGGAGTATATCCGACATACAGCCCGCTTTGATAGACTGATTATGTAAAATAGCCTGATTACAGCTCTTTTTCCACACATGTGGCCTAGGAGGATATCCTGTATAACCCTCCTAGGAGGTTATATGATCATCAAACATATCCTCTGTGTGTTCTCCTAGATATACAATGATCCCAGCATATGCTTGAAGAGTGTAGCCTCATTCTGATACAGCATAGCCATATATAAACTAACCATGAACCAACACTCACAGCTGGCTTCTGGGGTGAAACTCCTTGAGTACATGGTACATTTGTGTACTTCTGGTTTGGACTTCCAGAAGCTGGGTTCGAATCCCATGTCGAGCGGAACTTTTGATATGCCTGACATACATTTTTCATTTCTTTGGCTATTCAGATATTTCAAGAAAAATAAGAAAAGAAAAAAAAGGAGAAAGAAAACGGGGGTGCGGGGGCAGAGCCCCCGAATTATACAACAGCAGCACCAACTAAACAGCACTCTTAACTTTATCTAATGGGACAATACCTCAGCAACATAGGCCCTAGTTAGCTAGTTGGCTTTTCTGACATTTTAAGAAAAAAAAAGAGAACGGGGGCGCGGGGGTGGAGCCCCCGATTTATACAACAGCAGCACCAACTAAACAGTACTCTTTACATTGTCTAATGGGACAATCCCTCACCAACATAGGCCCTAGTTAACAGGCCCAAACACATGTGGCTGGGTGGTCCTGCTGCTTGCATACAGGGTAGTTCTTGTTGGGATTGGGACCAATTAGGTTCAAGCCCCGCAAAGTTTTTGAATTACATTACTCATTGAGCTAAAAATGCAGAAGCACTATATACACTATTGGCTGTTTAGTATCTGTGAACATAGTGCCCATCTGTGAACATAGTCCCCATTTCAGGCGGTATGAAGCTTGAACGTCAAAGACGTCAACCTCTCAAAGAATGCAATCTTCACAAAAATATTGATTATTCCATATTTGATGCTAACATTCTATATTTGCTTTATAAAGAATAAGTACATATGACAGTTTCTGTTGTCATGGAAACCATCACAGAAGTTGATTTTGGAGGTTATAATCCTAATTCCTTAAAGAATCCCATCAGTTACCCAAAACTGAAAAGAGAATGCAAAAAATCCTGATACCTACAAAAATTGAGTGGGCTCTAAAACCTGAGAAAATCTAGCAGGCTCTAGAAGCAAAAGAAATCTAGCGGGATCTGAAACCTGAGAAAATCTAGCATGCTCTGATAACTATAAAATCTAGCAGGCTCTGAAACCTAAGAAAGAATCTAGTGAACTCTGATACCTGAAAATATTTAGAAGCCCTGAAACCTGAAAACTGAGAAAATCAAGCGGGCTCTTAAACCTGAAAAAATCTAGTGGGCTCTGATAGCTGAGAAAATCTAGCGGGCTCTGAAACCTGAAAAAATCTAGCGGGCTCTGATAGCTGAAAATTCTAGCGGGCTCTGAAAAATGCGAAAATCTAGCGGGCTCTGAAACCTGAGAAATTCTAGCGGGCTCTGAAACCTGAGAAAATCTAGCGGGCTCTGAAACCTGAAAAAATCTAGCGGGCTCTGATAGCTGAAAATTCTAGCGGGCTCTGAAAAATGAGAAAATCTAGCGGGCTCTAAAACCTGAGATTTCTAGCGGGCTCTGAAACCTGAGAAATTCTAGCGGGCTCTGAAAACTGAGAAAATCTAGCGGGCTCTGAAACCTGAAAAAATCTAGCGGGCTCTGATAGCTGAAAATTCTAGCGGGCTCTGAAAAATGAGAAAATCTAGCGGGCTCTGAAACCTGAGAAATTCTAGCGGGCTCTGAAACCTGAGAAAATCTAGCGGGCTCTGAAACCTAAAAAAATCTAGCGGGCTCTGATAGCTGAAAATTCTAGCGGGCTCTGAAAAATGAGAAAATCTAGCGGGCTCTGAAACCTGAGAAATTCTAGCGGGCTCTGAAACCTGAGAAAATCTAGCGGGCTCTGAAACCTGAAAAAATCTAGCGGGCTCTGATAGCTGAAAATTATAGCGGGCTCTGAAAAATGAGAAATTCTAGCGGGCTCTGAAACCTGAGAAAATCTAGCGGGCTCTGAAACCTAAAAAAATCTAGCGGGCTCTGATACCTTAAAAAATCTAGCGGGCTCTTAAACCTAGCAACCTGACGGGTGCTGAATAAGATCTAGCAATCTGACGGTCGCTGAATTGAAATGATGGCCCCTGTTCCGAGGGCCCAAGTTCCTGAGGGCCCTAGTTCCTGGGGGCCTCAGTTCATGGGGGCCCTAGTTCATGAGGGCCCCAGTTCAGAGGGCCCAAGTTCAGAGGGCCCCAGTTCTGAGGGCCCCAGTTCAGGGGGCCCCTATTCCAGAGGGCCCTAGGGCCTGGAACCCACTGTACCAGACCTGAGCATGTATATTTGTTGTGTTGTTACATGTTAAAGTGCAGACAAGGGTGCCCCTAGATCAGGAAACCGTGGTTTATTATAAACTGGAATGGATATGGTTCCAGTTTATAATAAACCACGGTTTCCTGATCTAGGGGCACCCTTGTCTGCACTTTAACATGTAACAACACAACAAATATACATGCTCAGGTCTGGTACAGTGCCTTTGTATTACAGTATCATTATTCTTCTTGGTTGGTAAAAGGTTAGCGGAGTAGCAGTTGTGGAGATGGTAGACATTTTATGGTACTTCCCTACACTAAACTGGGTTAAAGCCACTGTGGGTGTTGGCTCTGGGGCTTAGATGACCAGAGGGTTGCAGAGAGGGACCATACCCAACGTTGTTATACAGATCAATACAGTCCTACTCTAGTTTGGAAAGGGCTGGTAGGCAGAATTTCCTTAGGGGAAGCTTAGTGGTTGTTGGAAAGGGACTTTGTTACATATTTTGATGAGCCTTGGGCATGGTGTTGGTTAGGACGATAAAGAGTTTAGAGCTAGATTTTGTGGATATATACCAGTATTTCAGATAGATTACTACTGACAAGAACATATATGCTGTCCTCAGTTTTTGGTTTGGGCTATTATTGTCTGACAGATCTCGTTTTGTCACTTGACAAAGATATTTCCTCTCATAAGAAGTTGGTTGCCCTTTTGTAGGTACAGAGAATAATCTACTTTAGGTTTTATAGTTTAGTGTAGTTAAACTTGGCAAACTATTTACAGACTGCAGGCCCCAATACACACTGCAACCTCTATACTGGGACCTGGACCTGACTGTTTTTAGATAAGTATAGATAACTCGCAGACTATTTGTCCTGGGTGGTCAGGACATATACACAGGATTATTTCTCCATGTGTCCCAATGATGACCACGCTTATGTGGATAGCATCAGATTGCCATATCAGATCGTTAGCGTTGAATGTAAACTACTTGCCTTTTTTTCCTCCTACCTGATGGGTCATATCAAATGGTAAGGTGGGGAAAAGCAGTAAAATATCATTCAGAGAAACTATTCCTGGTCACAATGTCTGCCAACTTTTCATGTTACACTGTTGTCATGTTTCATGCCATATTCAGTATGTACTATCAGTGGTGTTAGCCTCTCATATGACCTCATTGGTCGCACATTTGAGTTACATGTAATAGGTATTGTTTCATCTTTTTTTGTCAGGCCAACATAACATTGTATCATGTAATTGCAGCCTTGTAATGAATCAAATATCCTCCTTCTACCCTCCTCTTCCTCCCCCTCCTCTCAGTGTAGCATATTGGCACACCCATTCTGGAAAACAGCAAGGGTAAGGGAAAGTAAAATATGGTTAGAACATTATCAATGCTTTGGATGGAGAACTCAACTGACCTCCCTGTCGTTCAACTATGACAACCATGTCTATATACATAACATCAAGGACAACTTAACCACCGGGATGTCAGAGAAAGCAAGTTGATTTGACTCAGCCTTCTGGACTAAATGCACCTAGAGACCTGAGGGGGAGACATCTTAGTCTTTTGAGCTTGACAGGGGTAGCATAAAGGTCGAGGGTCAATGGCAATGTCTATGGGAATACTCAGTGATCGTATTCATCAGGAGAGAACAGTGTATAAGGGGAAACTCATAATGTACATAGATATATGTCTTGATATCTCTCTCATGGATAAAAATGTTAAAATAGCTGGGTTTATTTTAACTTGCCACCAATAATATTAGGATTCACATGTATTTGTGAATTCTTCTAAAATCAGGGTCAAATGTAAATTACCTACTTTGTAAACATCCCCTAATTCAGCCTCTACAATGAAGGAATATGCTATTATGTTCTGATGTCATTGTCAGAGAAATCACCCTGTCATACTTAACTAGACTTGCGACAGCTGGGAAATGGAGTCCTGTGTCATTATTTGGGGTATAAACATCTCGAAGCTCAACGTCAATGTGCCAGGGTTTTAACCACTGAGCCACCAATGCGTCCCTGGGACCAGCTCAAGGCTATTTTTAGATCATGGGGAGCTGCTCACCTCATAACATCCTCTGGGATAGTTTCCCCCTGGCCTTTATCATTTCCTGTCCCTATATTGGGTGCCATCAAGACAAGTTTATGGTTTGGCCTGTAGTATAAATATTGTGTATTTTGGAGTTAACTTAATTCAATGAATGCATTCTAACAAAAGGTGACCAAGTGATTTGGGCCATAGTAAGAAAAAAGTGAATGTCCAGTGATCATTCATGTATTGTATATCCTGAGCACTGCCATAGCGTTCCAATGCCGGTAGTAAAAGGGGCCCTCCAAAAGCCAAAATTTTGCATTGGAAACAATACGCTATGGCAGGGCTCCTCCAGAACGTACCAGCAGTCCTAAGGATATTAACGTGTCCAAGCCGTGTCTTGTATGTTAGTCAACCCCAGTTTTATAGAGTATGGCTTATAGAAGGGGTTTCACTAGCATAGTAGACACTTCTCAGACCACCTAAAATGCTTATAGGATTTGTCTAAGTTAGTGGAGCAGCTCATACATATAATTTATAGTACCTTACCCTTTAAGGCAGCACAGTACTTAGATACAGTATGCCCTTCTGCCAGTATAATGTATTAAATCAGTATTACAGAGTAATAATTTATTACTGCTACATTCTTGCATCATACACTGTTGATACACTCGCTGGTACAGTGTTGATAATCATGAGCACAAGAAACATCTTGAGGTATCATGCCGCCCTCACATGGATGTGTTAAGGTATGAAGTCTTTGACAATATTATCTTTCCATGGCATTCTAAATTACCATCTTAATGTGTACTATAAAAATATTTGGTTGTGGTCATGTTGATACTCCTCCGAAAAAGGCTCTCCATACAGCTTCCCTTTATCTGCAATGGGTTCATGTTAGCAGAGCAAGCAACTGGAAAACGCTGCCACACATAGCTGAGCTGTTTGTGTTTGCTCACATGAATTGGGAAGGATAGCAGCCTTTAGGCTCCAAGCAGAGGTTAAGTTCATGAGGTGCATCTTTCAGATATCACCTAATGTAGCATGCTAGAGATCATGCCCGATCATCTTTTAACCCCATTCCATAAGAGAATGAAATACAGCTTGACTATCTTGCTTATTGAAGAGAGTCAAAAAGGGAGTTATTCTCATGATTTCGACTCTATTCTGTGTATTACCTGATTACTTTGACATTTGTAGCTTCAAACTAAAGAATAGTGTCTCTGATTTGGCCTGATTTGTTCATTATACAACATGTCACAAATAAGCCTGTGATTAGAAATTATAAGAAAAGGTGTAGGTGATTTCATGTACTTTCATTGTGATGGGTTACATTATTAAATTGCTGTATTCCTCAGAGTTAATATTAAGATTGGGATTTAAAGAATGTATACTACACACTAACGTTCACTGGTATTTAAAACCATTGGCATTTCTACATAAAAATGATTATGTTGCATTAAAAGAAGGTCCTATACCCATCCCATTTGTGTGAGTACCTTTAGAGTATCAGTGTTTGTGTTAAACCTTACACAAGGTTTTTAGCATCATCCTCCACCTCATCTCAGGTCTTTCATGCAACTCACATCCAAACTTGGTATTTCCTTAAGCAGGCCACTTTAACAAAAAGCTTTCATGACTTCTTCTCCCAAGAATACACACCCAATACAAGTGATTTGATCCCCTAGTTCCTTAGGGCCCTCAACATCTTGGCCTGTTGCAAAATGACACTCTCTGGAGGGAGCATTTGCAGGATTTGCTATTCTGCAAGCTGCCATGTACACTGTCTGTTTGTAAATAAGGAAGGCGGAGGTGATGGACAAATGGTAGCAAGGCCAAAAAAAAAGAGTTTTGTTTCAGGTCACAGGTATCCCAGATTATTTTACATAGTAGCAACGAAAATTGTCCTTTTGAAATTGGTATCCACCTTTATGGCTTCAAACAATTTCCCGTTTGATTTGGCTGAAGAAATCCAATAAGGGGGAATACACAGGCATAGCTATGGATGCAGTGAAAATAGGATACACTTAATTGGACACGATTGCCGGAGGATCTTTAATGAACGATGGTCGTGGCAGATATTATGTTACTGTAATATGCAAAGAACACATTCCTGTATTGCTATGTATTGGTTGACCACATTTCTTTACTTCCTAAATAAAAGGCAAGGTCTTCTCAAGGGTAGTTGCTGTAAATATTGCCCGTGGTAAAGTAAAGGTACGGTAAAGAAAAAGTGCATTTTAATTAGATTAATTTTATATCAACAAAATCCAGCAGTGAATTCATGTCATTCCATCCACCATCATATCAAAAGATCATTAGACCATAGTCACTCCCCAATCACCACCAAGCTTTGCTTTGGGAAGTTCTGTCTGCCAGCCCTTACCACACCAAATTGACCAGTGTAAGGCTTTATCGATTGGTGTAACAAGGTTGGATATGGTTCCTCTCTGCATCCCTCTGGTCAGCAATGTATAGCTAGCCTTGCACTCACATGGTCTTAATCTCAGATGCCCAAGGTTATATGAGATATACTAGTATAACGTTACAGCAAGTAATACTACACTGTAGATCTAATGTCAATATCTGTTTATGCTGGGAAAAAGAAGGGCCGGAGGTGCCCTAATATACGGTTATAGTCGGTAGTGACTGACACACCTTAGTCATTCCATTCCTATGAGTATTATGCCTTAGTCATATTTTGTCATGCTCTATTTGAATTTCAGTTTGTCACTCTGACCAATATCCCAACTAACCTGGGATAGCCATTACAGACTAAGGCTTGGGGCATTTCGATTATCAATGTAGGTAGATACATGTACTTATACCCTTCAAATATTTGTTACATTGTTATTATTATTATTACTATTGTTATCATCATGCATTTATCATTTTTGTATTAAACTGTATTGTAATATATTGTGAAACCTAAAGACATGACTGTCAACCAAGACAGCAAATGTCAGATAAACAAAAACCAACATTTCATGCATCCCTCACCTGTAAATATTCATTTTTGTCTGCATCATATATGGATTTCATATTATAGCCCTAACGAAACTGGTACCAACTAATTGATTGAACTTATTATCACTTCAACATGTAGTGGAAAGATCAATAAACTTTTCATATTAAAAAAAATAAATTTTCACTACCCCTCCCCATATTTGTCCAATGATACATCCTTGTTAGAAGATTAATCTAAAAGAATGAAGGTCTATGATACCACACATCCACAAAAACAGAGAATAGTTACCGGGTTTCAAGGCCCCCGTCAAAGTCTCTGTCTTCCTTAACGCATGCCCCTCTGTCACCAACCACAGGTTGCTGCAGATGTTACTCTTAGATACGGGAAGGCTACAGGGTTTTTCCGACCCTCAAAATATCACCTTTTTCTACACAAATCTGAGAAATGAAGATTTTTATTTACGTTTTTTCTACTAATGTGTGACCCTTACCCTGTTAATTAGTCTAAATGTGTAATTCTTGATGATTGGCAATTATTTTTACTAGAAAATCGGTGTTACATGGCTAAAAACAGCCCAATATGCATGTCCCCTGACCAATGTTGACCTTATGGAGATGTTTTATCATGTTTTTATATTCATTTTTACATTTTCACTTAACATTTTTGAAAGTATATGGTAAAGGCAATATGAACATGAATTTCTCCTCTTTTTAAAATTATTTCCTACTTTTCCATGTTTAGTTAAAAATAGATACCCACATACATAATATCATTACAGCAACTTAGTAATTATTTTATTCACAGTGAAAACATGCTGAGACATGATGTTTTAACATATTAGCCATCTACTATAACCCATTTATTTGCATGATTAAAATAAAATGCAAGGGAGATTATTTCTCCTTGTTTTAGAGCCTCAAAAATCAATCAGAAATGTATTGTTTAAGGGCTATATGTTTAACTAGCAATTTGTCCATCTAAATTTTTTTTAAATCACATGTAAACCAAGGTACTACATGCTTGTGGCCATATCTAAAGGTGTGCATAGCTAAATCTTTGGATTTTAGCATATTTATGAGGTTTCTAGACGTGTTGTGTTCAGAATATGTGGCACGATCTGCAAAAAGGGACCTTATTGCAGGGTGCACTAAGGTCCCTTTTCCCAGGTCATGTCACATATGTTGTGTTCAGAAGATGTTGTGTTCAGAAGATGTCAGAAATATGCCATATACAAGCAAATATATCCTAAAAATCACTTAGTATGCAGCATAGAGAGCTCATATGAATTACCTCATGGCATTGAAATGGTATAGTTTAGGATAGTTGAGCTAGAAACTCACTTGTTGTATTCGTGAGGTGTTGTGTTCATAAGACGTTGTGTTCATAAGATGTTGTGTTCATAAGATGTTGTGTTCATAATGTTGTGTAAGTAAGAAAGTGGGAAAAATACAATTAGAAGCAGGGTTCTGATAACAAATCAAATACTACTGTCACAATGAACAGATCCCAATGACCTTATTGCAAATTCATGGTCGATTTCAATCTAGATCTATATCCAAATCAACATTTTGTGACCACAAGGTGTTGTGTTCAGAAGATGTTGTGGTTAGTAGATGTTCAGAAGATGTTGTGTTCATAATGTTGTGTTAGTAAGATTGTATAAAAAAGAAGCTTAGAAGCAGGATTCTGATTGGAAATCATTAAATATGGTGATTATCAACATTTGTCAATAAGGTCATAGCAAAATTATATTTAATTTCATCTTTATTTATATGGAAATCTACATGTTGTGTTCAGAAGGTGTTGTGTTCAGAAGATGTTGTGTTCAGAAGATGTTGTGTTGGTGAGATAGTAGAAAGAAAAGACATTCACGAGGTGGGCCATGATGAATACTCACTTACAAATGTGATAATCAACAGTTAACAATGAGCTCATGGCAAATAACTGGTTGATTTCATGTAAATCTAGATGTTGTGTTCATAAGATGTTGTGTTCATAAGATTACTCAATGCACCATTATTCAAATTTAACCCATTAGAAAGTTGGTACACTTTCACTGTCCAAATTGGATATATATCTACTACATGTCCAAATCAATCAAATTTGATATTTCTGATTATTTCATGTATTTTTAATCAATGTTGTGTTCATTAGACAGGATGTTGTGTTCATAAGATTTAGCACTACCACCGTTCAGCAGCTGTTAGTACAGGCTTTTGGAGACATATTAGCAAATAATCTTTGATGAGAGGAAAGAGACATACATTAACTGTACAGGGAGATACTATACATATGAAACAAGGGAATGCCAGTGTATTTAATTTATAGAAGAAATGTGATTAAGGCTGTGTCTCACGACCTTGGGACAATGTTTTTGTCTCTGATCAGGTGCCGTCTCTGACCGGGTGCCGTCTCTGACCGGGTGTCAGAAAAAGGTGTTTTAAAAAGAATTATACATATATATATAAGGATTTGGAAAAACGTTATGGCGGTTGTTATATAATCATAGTTATAATTATAATTAGCTTCCTGCTGTTAGTATTTTGACCTCATCAAGCCAAGCCGGTCAGAGACGGCACCCGGTCAGAGACAGCACCTGGTCAGAGACGGCACCTGGTCAGAGACAAAAACATTGTCCCAAGGTCGTGAGACACAGCCTTTTAATAATGGAGATGAACAGACAGGGATAAATACAGATAAAATAAAGACATATAAAGTCCTATAAAGTAGGCAAAAGAGTAATGGTTACTTTTTTCTCTGAAATGTATGTATAGATATATAATGCAGCATTATACTTAACATAGATTATATTGAAAAATGTCTTTCCCAGCACATAATGATTGATTTTATTGTGAATCTCACAAATGCAACATGTGGCTTGAAGCTAACGAAGGGTTGTATTTTTATGCTACTGTATCACAATGGTTAAAAGAGTTGCTGTGCCAATTTCGATATATGTAAAAGATCAGATTCTTGAAATCATCTAAAAGAAAAGTGGTAAAGATGAGGCAATATTTCTAATTTCACCATCATGTTGAGGGGTGGAAAAATCCTGTAGCCCCTCCCTGTGGCAGAGATGTAGTCCTAGAGACCAGGGTCAGTGATTTAGACTCTAGAGCTGTCCGTCACTGAGAGAAAAGAGCCCTGTAAAGGTCACCTTATCTACCAGCTTCCTGTGGTGTCCTGAAATTAATAGGTGATTTCTTTTTAGTGGTAGATTATAATTATGCTCTATTCTATATCCGCCCTATATTTTCTCTTGCTTTCTCTTTGATTGCACCTCCTCAGAATTACTGTGCATCATATTTCTTCTGTCAATTTACCCTGGGCCCAAAATTAATGAGGAAAGAACTGACAGCTCTATCCCACTCTGACATTGACCTTCAATGAATGAGGTCACTTCACATCTCACTGATCCTCAATATCTGGAGGCAGCTTGCTAACGGGAACCAGAAGTGACCTCAGCTGCCGATGACCTATGGTGACCTCTGCTGGAGTGTATGTGAGTTAATCTAGTCTGACCTGCAAATGTCTGGTCAAAATGATAACATGTGTGTCATATTTTGCCACCAGCTAGCTCTGACCTGTGATGGATGTAGTTATAAACTTTGTAGGTTGTGGAAAGGGATTCAATAATGGAGTATACATACTGTAGCTTATGGACTTTATGATAGAGTCGGTACCTGTAGCGAGGCAAGGATGCTTCTTATACATAAGTAACTCTAAAAATATACCCAGCATATGATAATCTCTTATGCATACTCTTACTGTGTCCATTAAATCACAAATAAGGGCCAAGCCATGCTATCTATATCTTTACTATAGAGCGGCCATCAATCTGTGATTCCGATCTCTATCTCTATTAACAAATAGGCAGATGATAATTATCATGTTGATACACTTGATGAGCTGTAGAATATGTTTCGACAAGAAATAATTTTGTTAAGCACAAACCCTGAGATCAAGGCTAATTATGTCATGCCTGTGTCGATCCAAACACTTTTGAGTGCGTGTATTGCCACTCTATGCACACATGTTTTGTTATCATTTAATGTACATAAGGTATCTCAGAACCATCCATTTAGAATAAATATAGGATGCAGTATATATATATTTATGTGCTGCTCCTAGAAATCTGTCCATCAACCCTCCACATAGACTTGCTATAGTACCTAGTCCACTTTCAGCAACTAGTTTCAGATCTCAGTGAGTCACAGCACCAGGAGCAGGGTGAGCATCAGCCTGAGGACTTAATAAAAAAGAAGACAGATATAAATAAAAATGGGGGCTGAGGAAGAAGCCAGATCTGCCGGTTATAGTCTTTGTCTACCATCTGTCACTTGTCAGCTGTCTCACATGCCATTACCTTACATCATCAATGCTGCAGCCACCAACCATAACCAGCACCCCAGCCACCATCTCTACCACCCACCATCTACTATACTCATGAACCACTATGCCATACATTAACACAGCGCCCACCCACAGCAACATAAATCATAAATCATCAACCACTATCATAATTATGGCTTTTCTACAGCTAGTTTACACTGTAAAAAATAGATTTACTTTTAACAGATTCACTCTGTAAAATTTAACGCTGATTCACTGTTATTTGGAATACAATGAAGCATCATAAATATCAGCTAATTTACAGTGGATCCTTGTTAAATGCTAACCTGGTTTGGATTACAATGATTCAACGTTAATTCAGTCTCTATTGTCAACTCCCAGAGGGAGCCACGTATGGTGGATCTTGCCATAGATAGGTGGCCTGGTTTGTGAGAAGATTTTTCTGGAGAGTGTGAGCCCTTGAAGTGGAGTATACATGTTTAACTAATGGTAATTTTCAATTAATCTATATGCTTGACAATTGAACAATTCAATCTTGTGATAGGTTTGACAAAATACCATGATCACTTGATAATGTAGCTGTCTGGAATCTATACACCTATTTTGTGGTAACATACTATGCATATATCCTCACCTCTGAAAACTCCGCCTTGTATCAATCCTATAGAGTGAAACCTCTTGTATAGGCCAGGGCTAGTATGCAAGTCAGAACGCCAGTGTGGCGTAAAGGATAAGGACAAAGTCAAAGTATGGCTTATCCATAAGTTTTCAGATGTATACTGCAGTAACTAAAGTCACCATAATCAGACTCCCTGTGAGGCTTATCGAATATTCTCTGTATATTTGAATACTCTGAATCTATTAATGGTGATTCTACATAAAATAAACGGTGATTCTACGTTAAATTAACAGTGATTCTACGTTAAATGAACAGTGATTTTGCGTAAAATTAACGGTGACAGTCACCGTTAAAAAAACGGTGAAAGTTATGTCCCAAAAGTTGCCGGTGATTCAACGTCATTTTGACGACATTTTTTTTACAGTGTAGAATCAAAATGACAGACATAAAGTAGTATAACTAGATTATAAAGATCCAGCCCTACCCTCATTTCACTTTGGGTTATTACTCAACAACATGAGCTCTCAGCAAGGATTCAAGTTTGTCAAACATCTGTGCTCATTCTTTCGATAATTTTTCTAATTTGCTAGATTTCATTGTTGAAATATTATCCCTTCGATTTGCTTCAGGACAAGTCTCTACTCTCAATTCTCACCACTTGGTGTGATTTGCTTTCATTGAACTTCATCATTGATTAGTGTAACGGTGGCAAGAGGAATTACTAGGAACTTTGGGGTAATTCTTATGTTAAAATGGATAATGGGAATTGGGTTCTCATTGATCAACAGGCTAATGAGCTAATGAACTTTGCACTGTGATGCATCAAATCAGAAGTGATTGATTTAATCCTGTAGTAGTAACGGGTTAAAGTAAAAATACAACAGAATCATAGTTCCCCTCAATGGATCTTCCCATATTGCCTCACACCCATTTCCATTAAAAAGAATTATACATATATATATAAGGATTTGGAAAAACGTTATGGCGGTTGTTATATAATCATAGTTATAATTATAATTAGCTTCCTGCTGTTAGTATTTTGACCTCATCAAGCCAAGCCGGTCAGAGACGGCACCCGGTCAGAGACAGCACCTGGTCAGAGACGGCACCTGGTCAGAGACAAAAACATTGTCCCAAGGTCGTGAGACACAGCCTTTTAATAATGGAGATGAACAGACAGGGATAAATACAGATAAAATAAAGACATATAAAGTCCTATAAAGTAGGCAAAAGAGTAATGGTTACTTTTTTCTCTGAAATGTATGTATAGATATATAATGCAGCATTATACTTAACATAGATTATATTGAAAAATGTCTTTCCCAGCACATAATGATTGATTTTATTGTGAATCTCACAAACGCAACATGTGGCTTGAAGCTAACGAAGGGTTGTATTTTTATGCTACTGTATCACAATGGTTAAAAGAGTTGCTGTGCCAATTTCGATATATGTAAAAGATCAGATTCTTGAAAACATCTAAAAGAAAAGTGGTAAAGATGAGGCAATATTTCTAATTTCACCATCATGTTGAGGGGTGGAAAAATCCTGTAGCCCCTCCCTGTGGCAGAGATGTAGTCCTAGAGACCAGGGTCAGTGATTTAGACTCTAGAGCTGTCCGTCACTGAGAGAAAAGAGCCCTGTAAAGGTCACCTTATCTACCAGCTTCCTGTGGTGTCCTGAAATTAATAGGTGATTTCTTTTTAGTGGTAGATTATAATTATGCTCTATTCTATATCCGCCCTATATTTTCTCTTGCTTTCTCTTTGATTGCACCTCCTCAGAATTACTGTGCATCATATTTCTTCTGTCAATTTACCCTGGGCCCAAAATTAATGAGGAAAGAACTGACAGCTCTATCCCACTCTGACATTGACCTTCAATGAATGAGGTCACTTCACATCTCACTGATCCTCAATATCTGGAGGCAGCTTGCTAACGGGAACCAGAAGTGACCTCAGCTGCCGATGACCTATGGTGACCTCTGCTGGAGTGTATGTGAGTTAATCTAGTCTGACCTGCAAATGTCTGGTCAAAATGATAACATGTGACACAACGTGGGAAAACGTAACATTACGGGGATTTAGTGTTATTTTCAGCCACTAGGGGGCACTAACAGTGCAGAACTGTGTCAATCTCTAGTATTGAATTTGGGAACTTTCCGTCACTTCTCCTTGTCTGATCTTGATGATCTATATACCAAAATAATCCCCATGGCCTCCTCTCCCCATGAAATAGTTTAATACCAACTGAAACAACTGCTTACTTATTTAAGTTAGATATACCTGAAATGAGGGTAATCTCTGTTACTGTTCTGATGCTTAGGAATTGTTAGTAATGGGTGTTATGGCATGTTTATTTTTATTTACACAAGATACCTACAACCATTAATTTGGGGCTATGATTGTCAAAATAGGACATGGAGACTTAGTACAAGATTCCCTGAGATGTTACATTGCTGTATTAATAAAAATACCCGTTGCTATATTTGGTGGTGCCACCTAATCTTTGTGTAATGCCCTAAATCCCCATAATGTTACGTTTTCCCATGTTTTGTCACACATGTGTGTCATATTTTGCCACCAGCTAGCTCTGACCTGTGATGGATGTAGTTATAAACTTTGTAGGTTGTGGAAAGGGATTCAATAATGGAGTATACATACTGTAGCTTATGGACTTTATGATAGAGTCGGTACCTGTAGCGAGGCAAGGATGCTTCTTATACATAAGTAACTCTAAAAATATACCCAGCATATGATAATCTCTTATGCATACTCTTACTGTGTCCATTAAATCACAAATAAGGGCCAAGCCATGCTATCTATATCTTTACTATAGAGCGGCCATCAATCTGTGATTCCGATCTCTATCTCTATTAACAAATAGGCAGATGATAATTATCATGTTGATACACTTGATGAGCTGTAGAATATGTTTCGACAAGAAATAATTTTGTTAAGCACAAACCCTGAGATCAAGGCTAATTATGTCATGCCTGTGTCGATCCAAACACTTTTGAGTGCGTGTATTGCCACTCTATGCACACATGTTTTGTTATCATTTAATGTACATAAGGTATCTCAGAACCATCCATTTAGAATAAATATAGGATGCAGTATATATATATTTATGTGCTGCTCCTAGAAATCTGTCCATCAACCCTCCACATAGACTTGCTATAGTACCTAGTCCACTTTCAGCAACTAGTTTCAGATCTCAGTGAGTCACAGCACCAGGAGCAGGGTGAGCATCAGCCTGAGGACTTAATAAAAAAGAAGACAGATATAAATAAAAATGGGGGCTGAGGAAGAAGCCAGATCTGCCGGTTATAGTCTTTGTCTACCATCTGTCACTTGTCAGCTGTCTCACATGCCATTACCTTACATCATCAATGCTGCAGCCACCAACCATAACCAGCACCCCAGCCACCATCTCTACCACCCACCATCTACTATACTCATGAACCACTATGCCATACATTAACACAGCGCCCACCCACAGCAACATAAATCATAAATCATCAACCACTATCATAATTATGGCTTTTCTACAGCTAGTTTACACTGTAAAAAATAGATTTACTTTTAACAGATTCACTCTGTAAAATTTAACGCTGATTCACTGTTATTTGGAATACAATGAAGCATCATAAATATCAGCTAATTTACAGTGGATCCTTGTTAAATGCTAACCTGGTTTGGATTACAATGATTCAACGTTAATTCAGTCTCTATTGTCAACTCCCAGAGGGAGCCACGTATGGTGGATCTTGCCATAGATAGGTGGCCTGGTTTGTGAGAAGATTTTTCTGGAGAGTGTGAGCCCTTGAAGTGGAGTATACATGTTTAACTAATGGTAATTTTCAATTAATCTATATGCTTGACAATTGAACAATTCAATCTTGTGATAGGTTTGACAAAATACCATGATCACTTGATAATGTAGCTGTCTGGAATCTATACACCTATTTTGTGGTAACATACTATGCATATATCCTCACCTCTGAAAACTCCGCCTTGTATCAATCCTATAGAGTGAAACCTCTTGTATAGGCCAGGGCTAGTATGCAAGTCAGAACGCCAGTGTGGCGTAAAGGATAAGGACAAAGTCAAAGTATGGCTTATCCATAAGTTTTCAGATGTATACTGCAGTAACTAAAGTCACCATAATCAGACTCCCTGTGAGGCTTATCGAATATTCTCTGTATATTTGAATACTCTGAATCTATTAATGGTGATTCTACATAAAATAAACGGTGATTCTACGTTAAATTAACAGTGATTCTACGTTAAATGAACAGTGATTTTGCGTAAAATTAACGGTGACAGTCACCGTTAAAAAAACGGTGAAAGTTATGTCCCAAAAGTTGCCGGTGATTCAACGTCATTTTGACGACATTTTTTTTACAGTGTAGAATCAAAATGACAGACATAAAGTAGTATAACTAGATTATAAAGATCCAGCCCTACCCTCATTTCACTTTGGGTTATTACTCAACAACATGAGCTCTCAGCAAGGATTCAAGTTTGTCAAACATCTGTGCTCATTCTTTCGATAATTTTTCTAATTTGCGAGATTTCATTGTTGAAATATTATCCCTTCGATTTGCTTCAGGACAAGTCTCTACTCTCAATTCTCACCACTTGGTGTGATTTGCTTTCATTGAACTTCATCATTGATTAGTGTAACGGTGGCAAGAGGAATTACTAGGAACTTTGGGGTAATTCTTATGTTAAAATGGATAATGGGAATTGGGTTCTCATTGATCAACAGGCTAATGAGCTAATGAACTTTGCACTGTGATGCATCAAATCAGAAGTGATTGATTTAATCCTGTAGTAGTAACGGGTTAAAGTAAAAATACAACAGAATCATAGTTCCCCTCAATGGATCTTCCCATATTGCCTCACACCCATTTCCATTAAAAAGAATTATACATATATATATAAGGATTTGGAAAAACGTTATGGCGGTTGTTATATAATCATAGTTATAATTATAATTAGCTTCCTGCTGTTAGTATTTTGACCTCATCAAGCCAAGCCGGTCAGAGACGGCACCCGGTCAGAGACAGCACCTGGTCAGAGACGGCACCTGGTCAGAGACAAAAACATTGTCCCAAGGTCGTGAGACACAGCCTTTTAATAATGGAGATGAACAGACAGGGATAAATACAGATAAAATAAAGACATATAAAGTCCTATAAAGTAGGCAAAAGAGTAATGGTTACTTTTTTCTCTGAAATGTATGTATAGATATATAATGCAGCATTATACTTAACATAGATTATATTGAAAAATGTCTTTCCCAGCACATAATGATTGATTTTATTGTGAATCTCACAAACGCAACATGTGGCTTGAAGCTAACGAAGGGTTGTATTTTTATGCTACTGTATCACAATGGTTAAAAGAGTTGCTGTGCCAATTTCGATATATGTAAAAGATCAGATTCTTGAAAACATCTAAAAGAAAAGTGGTAAAGATGAGGCAATATTTCTAATTTCACCATCATGTTGAGGGGTGGAAAAATCCTGTAGCCCCTCCCTGTGGCAGAGATGTAGTCCTAGAGACCAGGGTCAGTGATTTAGACTCTAGAGCTGTCCGTCACTGAGAGAAAAGAGCCCTGTAAAGGTCACCTTATCTACCAGCTTCCTGTGGTGTCCTGAAATTAATAGGTGATTTCTTTTTAGTGGTAGATTATAATTATGCTCTATTCTATATCCGCCCTATATTTTCTCTTGCTTTCTCTTTGATTGCACCTCCTCAGAATTACTGTGCATCATATTTCTTCTGTCAATTTACCCTGGGCCCAAAATTAATGAGGAAAGAACTGACAGCTCTATCCCACTCTGACATTGACCTTCAATGAATGAGGTCACTTCACATCTCACTGATCCTCAATATCTGGAGGCAGCTTGCTAACGGGAACCAGAAGTGACCTCAGCTGCCGATGACCTATGGTGACCTCTGCTGGAGTGTATGTGAGTTAATCTAGTCTGACCTGCAAATGTCTGGTCAAAATGATAACATGTGACAGAACGTGGGAAAACGTAACATTACGGGGATTTAGTGGTATTTTCAGCCACTAGGGGGCACTAACAGTGCAGAACTGTGTCAATCTCTAGTATTGAATTTGGGAACTTTCTGTCACTTCTCCTTGTCTGATCTTGATGATCTATATACCAAAATAATCCCCATGGCCTCCTCTCCCCATGAAATAGTTTAATACCAACTGAAACAACTGCTTACTTATTTAAGTTAGATATACCTGAAATGAGGGTAATCTCTGTTACTGTTCTGATGCTTAGGAATTGTTAGTAATGGGTGTTATGGCATGTTTATTTTTATTTACACAAGATACCTACAACCATTAATTTGGGGCTATGATTGTCAAAATAGGACATGGAGACTTAGTACAAGATTCCCTGAGATGTTACATTGCTGTATTAATAAAAATACCCGTTGCTATATTTGGTGGTGCCACCTAATCTTTGTGTAATGCCCTAAATCCCCATAATGTTACGTTTTCCCATGTTTTGTCACACATGTGTGTCATATTTTGCCACCAGCTAGCTCTGACCTGTGATGGATGTAGTTATAAACTTTGTAGGTTGTGGAAAGGGATTCAATAATGGAGTATACATACTGTAGCTTATGGACTTTATGATAGAGTCGGTACCTGTAGCGAGGCAAGGATGCTTCTTATACATAAGTAACTCTAAAAATATACCCAGCATATGATAATCTCTTATGCATACTCTTACCAGGTCCGGTAAATGGAGGAAAACCCTCCCCAGAGCTGTTATTTACACCAGTGTTAATTTTCACAACGCAGGTAGGTGTGAAAACACTGCATGGCTAGAATTAGCAATGGTTTTGCTTGTTGCATAAACACTACAGGGCTAAAATTAGCAACGGTTTTCTTATAACCCATTTGCTGAATTTTCTATCAATTTGCTGTTAAATGTATATATCCCATAAGATAGATTAGTGTATGCTCTTGAATCATACATGGCCAATTGTGAATCATACAGGTGATTGCCATGAAATCACATATAAATAAGCTTTTTCTATAGACTTTCCCTCTGTGCTCCTGCACCTCAACCAGTAGGCAGTGAGCCCTGCAGCGTTTTCACACCTACCTGCGTTGTGAAAATTAACACTGGTGTAAATAACAGCCCTGGGGAGGTTTTTCCTCCATTTCCCGGACCTGCTTACTGTGTCCATTAAATCACAAATAAGGGCCAAGCCATGCTATCTATATCTTTACTATAGAGCGGCCATCAATCTGTGATTCCGATCTCTATCTCTATTAACAAATAGGCAGATGATAATTATCATGTTGATACACTTGATGAGCTGTAGAATATGTTTCGACAAGAAATAATTTTGTTAAGCACAAACCCTGAGATCAAGGCTAATTATGTCATGCCTGTGTCGATCCAAACACTTTTGAGTGCGTGTATTGCCACTCTATGCACACATGTTTTGTTATCATTTAATGTACATAAGGTATCTCAGAACCATCCATTTAGAATAAATATAGGATGCAGTATATATATATTTATGTGCTGCTCCTAGAAATCTGTCCATCAACCCTCCACATAGACTTGCTATAGTACCTAGTCCACTTTCAGCAACTAGTTTCAGATCTCAGTGAGTCACAGCACCAGGAGCAGGGTGAGCATCAGCCTGAGGACTAAATAAAAAAGAAGACAGATATAAATAAAAATGGGGGCTGAGGAAGAAGCCAGATCTGCTGGTTATAGTCTTTGTCTACCATCTGTCACTTGTCAGCTGTCTCACATGCCATTACCTTACATCATCAATGCTGCAGCCACCAACCATAACCAGCACCCCAGCCACCATCTCTACCACCCACCATCTACTATACTCATGAACCACTATACCATACATTAACACAGCGCCCACCCACAGCAACATAAATCATAAATCATCAACCACTATCATAATTATGGCTTTTCTACAGCTAGTTTACACTGTAAAAAATAGATTTACTTTTAACAGATTCACTCTGTAAAATTTAACGCTGATTCACCGTAATTTGGAATACAATGAAGCATCATAAATATCAGCTAATTTACAGTGCATCCTTGTTAAATGCTAACCTGGTTTGGATTACAATGATTCAACGTTAATTCAGTCTCTATTGTCAACTCCCAGAGGGAGCCACGTATGGTGGATCTTGCCATAGATAGGTGGCCTGGTTTGTGAGAAGATTTTTCTGGAGAGTGTGAGCCCTTGAAGTGGAGTATACATGTTTAACTAATGGTAATTTTCAATTAATCTATATGCTTGACAATTGAACAATTCAATCTTGTGATAGGTTTGACAAAATACCATGATCACTTGATAATGTAGCTGTCTGGAATCTATACACCTATTTTGTGGTAACATACTATGCATATATCCTCACCTCTGAAAACTCCGCCTTGTATCAATCCTATAGAGTGAAACCTCTTGTATAGGCCAGGGCTAGTATGCAAGTCAGAACGCCAGTGTGGCGTAAAGGATAAGGACAATATCAAAGTATGGCTTATCCATAAGTTTTCAGATGTATACTGCAGTAACTAAAGTCACCATAATCAGACTCCCTGTGAGGCTTATCGAATATTCTCTGTATATTTGAATACTCTGAATCTATTAATGGTGATTCTACATAAAATAAACGGTGATTCTACGTTAAATTAACAGTGATTCTACGTTAAATGAACAGTGATTTTGCGTAAAATTAACGGTGACAGTCACCGTTAAAAAAACGGTGAAAGTTATGTCCCAAAAGTTGCCGGTGATTCAACGTCATTTTGACGACATTTTTTTTACAGTGTAGAATCAAAATGACAGACATAAAGTAGTATAACTAGATTATAAAGATCCAGCCCTACCCTCATTTCACTTTGGGTTATTACTCAACAACATGAGCTCTCAGCAAGGATTCAAGTTTGTCAAACATCTGTGCTCATTCTTTCGATAATTTTTCTAATTTGCTAGATTTCATTGTTGAAATATTATCCCTTCGATTTGCTTCAGGACAAGTCTCTACTCTCAATTCTCACCACTTGGTGTGATTTGCTTTCATTGAACTTCATCATTGATTAGTGTAACGGTGGCAAGAGGAATTACTAGGAACTTTGGGGTAATTCTTATGTTAAAATGGATAATGGGAATTGGGTTCTCATTGATCAACAGGCTAATGAGCTAATGAACTTTGCACTGTGATGCATCAAATCAGAAGTGATTGATTTAATCCTGTAGTAGTAACGGGTTAAAGTAAAAATACAACAGAATCATAGTTCCCCTCAATGGATCTTCCCATATTGCCTCACACCCATTTCCATTAAAAAGAATTATACATATATATATAAGGATTTGGAAAAACGTTATGGCGGTTGTTATATAATCATAGTTATAATTATAATTAGCTTCCTGCTGTTAGTATTTTGACCTCATCAAGCCAAGCCGGTCAGAGACGGCACCCGGTCAGAGACAGCACCTGGTCAGAGACGGCACCTGGTCAGAGACAAAAACATTGTCCCAAGGTCGTGAGACACAGCCTTTTAATAATGGAGATGAACAGACAGGGATAAATACAGATAAAATAAAGACATATAAAGTCCTATAAAGTAGGCAAAAGAGTAATGGTTACTTTTTTCTCTGAAATGTATGTATAGATATATAATGCAGCATTATACTTAACATAGATTATATTGAAAAATGTCTTTCCCAGCACATAATGATTGATTTTATTGTGAATCTCACAAACGCAACATGTGGCTTGAAGCTAACGAAGGGTTGTATTTTTATGCTACTGTATCACAATGGTTAAAAGAGTTGCTGTGCCAATTTCGATATATGTAAAAGATCAGATTCTTGAAAACATCTAAAAGAAAAGTGGTAAAGATGAGGCAATATTTCTAATTTCACCATCATGTTGAGGGGTGGAAAAATCCTGTAGCCCCTCCCTGTGGCAGAGATGTAGTCCTAGAGACCAGGGTCAGTGATTTAGACTCTAGAGCTGTCCGTCACTGAGAGAAAAGAGCCCTGTAAAGGTCACCTTATCTACCAGCTTCCTGTGGTGTCCTGAAATTAATAGGTGATTTCTTTTTAGTGGTAGATTATAATTATGCTCTATTCTATATCCGCCCTATATTTTCTCTTGCTTTCTCTTTGATTGCACCTCCTCAGAATTACTGTGCATCATATTTCTTCTGTCAATTTACCCTGGGCCCAAAATTAATGAGGAAAGAACTGACAGCTCTATCCCACTCTGACATTGACCTTCAATGAATGAGGTCACTTCACATCTCACTGATCCTCAATATCTGGAGGCAGCTTGCTAACGGGAACCAGAAGTGACCTCAGCTGCCGATGACCTATGGTGACCTCTGCTGGAGTGTATGTGAGTTAATCTAGTCTGACCTGCAAATGTCTGGTCAAAATGATAACATGTGTGTCATATTTTGCCACCAGCTAGCTCTGACCTGTGATGGATGTAGTTATAAACTTTGTAGGTTGTGGAAAGGGATTCAATAATGGAGTATACATACTGTAGCTTATGGACTTTATGATAGAGTCGGTACCTGTAGCGAGGCAAGGATGCTTCTTATACATAAGTAACTCTAAAAATATACCCAGCATATGATAATCTCTTATGCATACTCTTACTGTGTCCATTAAATCACAAATAAGGGCCAAGCCATGCTATCTATATCTTTACTATAGAGCGGCCATCAATCTGTGATTCCGATCTCTATCTCTATTAACAAATAGGCAGATGATAATTATCATGTTGATACACTTGATGAGCTGTAGAATATGTTTCGACAAGAAATAATTTTGTTAAGCACAAACCCTGAGATCAAGGCTAATTATGTCATGCCTGTGTCGATCCAAACACTTTTGAGTGCGTGTATTGCCACTCTATGCACACATGTTTTGTTATCATTTAATGTACATAAGGTATCTCAGAACCATCCATTTAGAATAAATATAGGATGCAGTATATATATATTTATGTGCTGCTCCTAGAAATCTGTCCATCAACCCTCCACATAGACTTGCTATAGTACCTAGTCCACTTTCAGCAACTAGTTTCAGATCTCAGTGAGTCACAGCACCAGGAGCAGGGTGAGCATCAGCCTGAGGACTAAATAAAAAAGAAGACAGATATAAATAAAAATGGGGGCTGAGGAAGAAGCCAGATCTGCTGGTTATAGTCTTTGTCTACCATCTGTCACTTGTCAGCTGTCTCACATGCCATTACCTTACATCATCAATGCTGCAGCCACCAACCATAACCAGCACCCCAGCCACCATCTCTACCACCCACCATCTACTATACTCATGAACCACTATGCCATACATTAACACAGCGCCCACCCACAGCAACATAAATCATAAATCATCAACCACTATCATAATTATGGCTTTTCTACAGCTAGTTTACACTGTAAAAAATAGATTTACTTTTAACAGATTCACTCTGTAAAATTTAACGCTGATTCACCGTAATTTGGAATACAATGAAGCATCATAAATATCAGCTAATTTACAGTGGATCCTTGTTAAATGCTAACCTGGTTTGGATTACAATGATTCAACGTTAATTCAGTCTCTATTGTCAACTCCCAGAGGGAGCCACGTATGGTGGATCTTGCCATAGATAGGTGGCCTGGTTTGTGAGAAGATTTTTCTGGAGAGTGTGAGCCCTTGAAGTGGAGTATACATGTTTAACTAATGGTAATTTTCAATTAATCTATATGCTTGACAATTGAACAATTCAATCTTGTGATAGGTTTGACAAAATACCATGATCACTTGATAATGTAGCTGTCTGGAATCTATACACCTATTTTGTGGTAACATACTATGCATATATCCTCACCTCTGAAAACTCCGCCTTGTATCAATCCTATAGAGTGAAACCTCTTGTATAGGCCAGGGCTAGTATGCAAGTCAGAACGCCAGTGTGGCGTAAAGGATAAGGACAAAGTCAAAGTATGGCTTATCCATAAGTTTTCAGATGTATACTGCAGTAACTAAAGTCACCATAATCAGACTCCCTGTGAGGCTTATCGAATATTCTCTGTATATTTGAATACTCTGAATCTATTAATGGTGATTCTACATAAAATAAACGGTGATTCTACGTTAAATTAACAGTGATTCTACGTTAAATGAACAGTGATTTTGCGTAAAATTAACGGTGACAGTCACCGTTAAAAAAACGGTGAAAGTTATGTCCCAAAAGTTGCCGGTGATTCAACGTCATTTTGACGACATTTTTTTTACAGTGTAGAATCAAAATGACAGACATAAAGTAGTATAACTAGATTATAAAGATCCAGCCCTACCCTCATTTCACTTTGGGTTATTACTCAACAACATGAGCTCTCAGCAAGGATTCAAGTTTGTCAAACATTTGTGGACAGTCGAGGGAAAAGGGTCCTCCAAAGGTTAAACTCAATTATAAAATTGAGGTCATCAGCTTTCCAGTGATATATTTCATTAGCAGGTACCACTTCTAGTTTTTGAGAACTGGCTCTTTGAATATGTGTAGGCACTGTCCAATCTCAGATGCCAATAAGCTCTATCTTACTTTGTTTTAGAGATATCTCTATCTAATTAGCATAATTATGAAAATTCCCAAATATCCAAACTTTTTCAAACATTTGGTCACATCTTTTAATCTTAAAATGGGATTTACATTCCGTTTTCGACATAGAAATCTTTGTGGGGCCTGTAATCAATAATTTCTTGACAAATTTAATTTAGAATGAAAATTATGTTTCCATGGCAACCAACGAGTGCAAAAACACCAATTTAGGCCCAAAAACGTTCTTTTTACATTCCAAATATGGAAGGTTTTCACTAAAGTTGGAATTTTCTAAAATGGCTTATTGTAGTGTCCATCAAAAAGTAGTATAGAACAATTTTTATGATATTTTGAACATTGCTGGCTATTTGGAGCCCCCTGGTGGCCAAAGTTGGTACTAAAAATCCCCCGCGGAGGTCCCTTTTCCCTTGTTGATCCACATTTGTGCTCATTCTTTCGATAATTTTTCTAATTTGCTAGATTTCATTGTTGAAATATTATCCCTTCGATTGCTTCAGGACAAGTCTCTACTCTCAATTCTCACCACTTGGTGTGATTTGCTTTCATTGAACTTCATCATTGATTAGTGTAACGGTGGCAAGAGGAATTACTAGGAACTTTGGGGTAATTCTTATGTTAAAATGGATAATGGGAATTGGGTTCTCATTGATCAACAGGCTAATGAGCTAATGAACTTTGCACTGTGATGCATCAAATCAGAAGTGATTGATTTAATCCTGTAGTAGTAACGGGTTAAAGTAAAAATACAACAGAATCATAGTTCCCCTCAATGGATCTTCCCATATTGCCTCACACCCATTTCCTGATGAATGCAGTATGCATTTGTTTAAACCATGAGAGCCTAAGATCAATTACCAGGGCTTCTGTGGATGCTACCATTACCTCATGGGTCCGGACATGAAGGGAATGAAACACACCGAAAGTCAGAACACATGAAATTACAACGGGGCTCTCCTAGCAATATTAAATAAATATTGTGGCGGTGAGGGACGCGGTTATCTACGCCCCGCAAGTTTGGCGAACTTGCAGGGCAGTAGTTCCATGCGGGGCCACTAGAGGGGGGGGGGGGGTGCTGCCTATATAAGGTAGTGCTCTGCCCCTCAGTGGCCAGTGTTCCCCACTCCTTAGTCTAGAGCAGACGTGTCTCTAGACTGGAGCACTCCTACTAGGTTATCACTATAACTAGTAGATTCTGGAGCACTCCTACTAGGTTATCACTATAACTAGTAGATTCTGAGCACATACTAGTATCAGTATACTAGTATCCTAGTGCCTTTTAAGTAGTATCTTTATACTACACCCTGGGTTATCCTTATAACCTGTCTTTAGTCATTATTGTTAATTGTCATAAGTAAAGCCTCATGCTTGTATGCCTCATGCAACTTCTGAATGTAACTAGGTAATAAGTCACCCTCTAATAGAATGCCTATTTCTTATAACTACAAATAGCTTGTGTTGTCTTCTCTCTGGCTATATTATTCCTCCACCCCTATACATCCATCTCCCCGTTACATTGGTGACGGCCGGTGTATCTAAACGGAAAAGATTCACGCCGGGGTTGATGGATAACAGCTATCAATTAGGATGAGAGGAAGACAAAACTAGGGCCATAAGAAGGACGCTTTTGTGGTCATTAACAGGACACCTTCTGTTCCTATTTGAATGTGGGAACTGCCGTGCGAACGTTGCTGACGAATTTGCGGGGCAGAACTTGCGGGGCGCTGCAAACTTGCGGGGCGCTGCAAACTTGCGGGGCGCTGCAAACTTGCGGGGCGCTGCAAACTTGCCGGGCAGTTCCACAAACGTGCGGGGCACAACTGGCGCTGGTAAGCCGTGAGAAGGACGATTCTAGGGCTGTGGGAAGGACGATTCTGTGGCCGTGAGAAGGACCATATTCTGTGTCCATTTCATTTGCCCAGGCCACACAACTGGAGTCAGGCCTGTTGGTCATTCCTTTTTACGGCTATGTCTTTATTCTTTTGACTCTATGACTGTAACAACAGGGGCAACTTTCTTTGGTCGTGTCTTTGGTCGTTGAAAGGATGTTTCTTTGGCCGCTGTCAGGAGCATTCTTTGGCATAGTTATCACTATAACTATCAGTCGCAGACTAGTACCACTGTAGCCTACTACTAGAAGTGCCCCTCGGGGCAGCTCCACAGACTTGCGGGGCACAACTTGCGGGGCAGCTCCACCAACTTGCGGGGCACAACTTGCGGGGCAGCTCCACCAACTTGCGGGGCACAACTTGCAGGGCAGCTCCACCAACTTGCGGGGCACAACTTGCAGGGGCAGCTCCACTAACTTGCGGGGCACAACTTGCGGGGCAGCTCCACCAACTTGCGGGGCACAACTGTCAACAGGCGCTGGTAAGACGTTACTGTGGCTGCTGTAAAGGCGCTCCTTTGGTCGCTGAGAAAGCGTTTCTGTGGCCGCTGGAAAGAAGTTTCTGTGGGCGCAGGGAAGATATTTCTGGGGCGCTGGTGGCATAGAGAGGTAGCCTGGTGGCATAGAGAGGTCACCTGGGGGCCAGAGACGTCAGCTGGTGGCACAGAGACATCACCTGGTGGCACAGAGACGTCAGCTGGTGGCACAGAGAAGTCACCTGGTGGCACGGAGACGTCACCTGGTGGCATGGAGAAGTCACCTGGTGGCATGGAGACGTCACCGGGTGGTACAGAGGTGTCACCTGGTGGCACGGAGACGTCACCTGGTGGCACAAGAAAGTCACCTGGCGGCACAGAGCATTGCACAGGTGGCACAGAGAGGTCTGCTGGTGGCACAGAGAAGTCACCTGGTGGCACGGAGACGTCACCTGGTGGCATGGAGAAGTCACCTGGTGGCATGGAGACGTCACCTTGTGGCACGGAGACATCATCTGGTGGCATGGAGAGGACACCTGGTGGCATCGAGACGTCACCGGGTGGTACAGAGGTGTCACCTGGTGGGACAGAGGTGTCACCTGGTGGCACGGAGACGTCACCTGGTGGCACAAGAAAGTCACCTGCTGGCACAGAGCATTGCACAGGTGGCACAGAGAGGTCTGCTAGTGGTGCAGACATCACTGAGAGGTCCCCCTGTGGTGCAGGTGGCAAAGAGAGTTCACCTTGCGGTGCAGGTGACACAGAGAGGTCTGCTAGTGGTGCAGACACCACCCAGAGGTCCCACTGCGGCACAGGTGGCATAGAGAGTTCACCTTGCGGTGCGGGTGACACAGAGAGGTCTGCTTGTGGCACGGAGACGTCACCTGGTGGCAGGGAGAAGTCACCTGGTGGCCTGGAGACGTCACCTGGTGGCACAGAGACGTCACCTGGTGGCATGGAGAAGTCACCTGGTGGCCTGGAGACGTCACCTGGTGGCACAGAGACGTCACCTGGTGGCACAGAGACATCACCTGGTGGCACAGAGACATCACCTGGTGGCACTGAGATGTCACCTGGTGGCACCGAGAAGTCACCTGGTGGCATGGAGACGTCACCTGGTTGCATGGAGACGTCACCTGGTGGTACAGGGGTGTCACCTGGTGGCACGGAGACGTCACCTGGTGGAACAGAGACGTCACCTGGTGGCATGGAGAAGTCACCTGGTGGCATAGAGACGTCACCTGGTTCCTCATGGGCCGCTACCTCACCATAGTTAAGATTGTTCTACAGTTCGGCAGTGCGGCCAGCGAAGACGACCCACAGTGCATGAGAAGGGTCCAAGTCGTGGAGTAAATGGGAAAAAGGAGAGCGTCCATCCTGGGCAGCCATCAGTTGAGGTGGTGCGTCAGTGTACTACTTACCATCTTTGCAGGTCAGAGAGTGGAGAGAGTAGCGAGACGCATCGGTGGGAAGGAGCCCTGCACTGTCGGTTTAGTTAAGATTGTTCTACAGTTCGGAGATGTCACCTGGTGACACCGAGATATCACCTGGTGGCACAGAGACATCACCTGGTGGCACAGAGACGTCAGCTGGTGGCACAGAGAGGACACCTGGTGACACAGAGACGTCACCTGGTGGCATAGAGAGGTCGCCTGGTGGCATAGAGAGGTCACCTGGTGGCACAGAGACGTCAGCTGGTGGCACAGAGACGTCACCTGGTGGCACAGAGACATCACCTGGTGGCATGGAGACGTCTCCTGGTTGCATGGAGACGTCACCTTGTGGCACGGAGACATTATCTGGTGGCATGGAGAGGACACCTGGTGGCATGGAGACGTCACCGGGTGGTACAGAGGTGTCACCTGGTGGGACAGAGGTGTCACCTGGTGGCACGGAGACGTCACCTGGTGGCACAAGAAAGTCACCTGGCGGCACAGAGCATTGCACAGGTGGCACAGAGAGGTCTGCTAGTGGTGCAGACATCACTGAGAGGTCCCCCTGTAGTGCAGGTGGCAAAGAGAGTTCACCTTGCGGTGCAGGTGACACAGAGAGGTCTGCTAGTGGTGCAGACACCACCCAGAGGTCCCACTGCGGCACAGGTGGCATAGAGAGTTCACCTTGCGGTGCGGGTGACACAGAGAGGTCTGCTTGTGGCACGGAGACGTCACCTGGTGGCAGGGAGAAGTCACCTGGTGGCCTGGAGACGTCACCTGGTGGCACAGAGACGTCACCTGGTGGCATGGAGAAGTCACCTGGTGGCCTGGAGACGTCACCTGGTGGCACAGAGACGTCACCTGGTGGCACAGAGACATCACCTGGTGGCACAGAGACATCACCTGGTGGCACTGAGATGTCACCTGGTGGCACCGAGAAGTCACCTGGTGGCATGGAGACGTCACCTGGTTGCATGGAGACGTCACCTGGTGGTACAGGGGTGTCACCTGGTGGCACGGAGACGTCACCTGGTGGAACAGAGACGTCACCTGGTGGCATGGAGAAGTCACCTGGTGGCATAGAGACGTCACCTGGTTCCTCATGGGCCGCTACCTCACCATAGTTAAGATTGTTCTACAGTTCGGCAGTGCGGCCAGCGAAGACGACCCACAGTGCATGAGAAGGGTCCAAGTCGTGGAGTAAATGGGAAAAAGGAGAGCGTCCATCCTGGGCAGCCATCAGTTGAGGTGGTGCGTCAGTGTACTACTTACCATCTTTGCAGGTCAGAGAGTGGAGAGAGTAGCGAGACGCATATGTGGGAAGGAGCCCTGCACTGTCGGTTTAGTTAAGATTGTTCTACAGTTCGGAGATGTCACCTGGTGACACCGAGATATCACCTGGTGGCACAGAGACATCACCTGGTGGCACAGAGACGTCAGCTGGTGGCACAGAGAGGACACCTGGTGACACAGAGACGTCACCTGGTGGCATAGAGAGGTCGCCTGGTGGCATAGAGAGGTCACCTGGTGGCACAGAGACGTCAGCTGGTGGCACAGAGACGTCACCTGGTGGCACAGAGACATCACCTGGTGGCATGGAGACGTCTCCTGGTTGCATGGAGACGTCACCTTGTGGCACGGAGACATTATCTGGTGGCATGGAGAGGACACCTGGTGGCATGGAGACGTCACCGGGTGGTACAGAGGTGTCACCTGGTGGGACAGAGGTGTCACCTGGTGGCACGGAGACGTCACCTGGTGGCACAAGAAAGTCACCTGGCGGCACAGAGCATTGCACAGGTGGCACAGAGAGGTCTGCTAGTGGTGCAGACATCACTGAGAGGTCCCCCTGTGGTGCAGGTGGCAAAGAGAGTTCACCTTGCGGTGCAGGTGACGCAGAGAGGTCTGCTAGTGGTGCAGACACCACCCAGAGGTCCCCCTGCGGCACAGGTGGCATAGAGAGTTCACCTTGCGATGCAGGTGACAGAGAGGTCATCTGGTGGCACGGAGACGTCACCTGGTGGCATGGAGAAGTCACCTGGTGGCCTGGAGACGTCACCTGTTAAGGGTTCTCACATAACTCCAAAAAGAAAGTAGAGGTGTCGCTGGAAATGAAGAGGGTACGGAAGTAAAAGTCGGTAGCGGGGAAGAAGGGATCCAGGGGATGCTGGTAATGAGTAGTAACGAGGCACTGTAGCTACAACGTTGTTCCACTTCTTGCAGGACAAGGAGGAGCAGTAAGGCGGGGATCACCAGGGCACCACGCAACAGGGCGCGAAGCAGGGTAGAGGGGGCGCGGCGCGGCCGTGGCTGTGCCACATCAAAGTCCCACTGGAGGTGGGCAAGGGGGGACGGCACGACCGCCATTCCCCCTTCCGCACCCCCCTCCGCCCAACTCCCTGGCGTGCAGACACCGGCGGGGATATCAGCGAACACCGGGGAACACTCTTCGGGTGCATGAACGTTGGCCTAGGCCCTGACAAAACTTTGACACATTTATACACGATTCACTTTATCCTCTGGGCGCGCCACGCAAGACGGCGTAAAAGGGGGGCAGGAGGGGGCCCGGCACGGCCGCGGCTGTGCCACACCAAAGTCCCACTGGAGGTGGGCAAGGGGGGACGGCATGACCGTCATCTCCCCTTCGGCAACCCCTTCCGTCATCTCCCCTTCGGCAACCCCTTCCGTACAGACACCGGGAGAAGTGCTAGATAGGACACACTTTGGGCTTAGTCCCAGAGAGGTCACCTGGTGGCACAGAGGGGTCACCTGGTGGCACAGAGACATCACCTGGTGGTAAAGAGACATCACCTCGTAGCACAGAGAGGTCACCTGGTGGTACAGAGACATCCCCTGGTGACACAGAGAGGTCACCGGGTGCAGGTGACATAGAGAGGTCTGCTAGTGGTGCAGACATCACCCAGAGGTCCCCCTGCGGCACAGGTTGCATAGAGAGTTCACCTTGCGGTGCAGGTGACAGAGAGGTCTGCTGGTGGCACGGAGACGTCACCTGGCGGTATGGAGAAGTCACCTGGTGGCCTGGAGACGTCACCTGGTGGCACAGAGAAGTCACCTGGTGGCACAGAGACATCACCTGGTGGCACAGAGACATCACCTGGTGGCACTGAGATGTCACCTGCTGGCACCGAGAAGTCACCTGGTGGCATGGAGACGTCACCTGGTGGCATGGAGACGTCACCTGGTGTAGGGAAGTAAAAGTCGGTAGCGGGGAAGAAGGGATCCAGGGGACGCTGGTAACGAGTAGTAACGAGGCACTGTAGCTACAACGTTGTTCCACTTCTTGCAGGACAAGGAGGAGCAGTAAGGCGGGGATCACCAGGGCGCCACGCAACAGGGCACGAAGCAGGGTGGAGGGGGCGCGGCGCGGCCGCGGCTGTGCCACACCAAAGTCCCACTGGAGGTGGGCAAGGGGGGACGGCACGACCGCCATTCCCCCTTCGGCACCCCCCTCCGCCCAACTCCCTGGCGTGCAGACACCGGCGGGGATATCAGCGAACACCGGAGAACACTCTTCGGGTGCATGAACGTTGGCCTAGGCCCTGACAAAACTTTGACACATTTATACACGATTCACTTTATCCTCTGGGCGCGCCACGCAAGACGGCGTAAAAGGGGGGGTGGAGGGGGCGCGGCGCGGCCGCGGCTGTGCCACACCAAAGTCCCACTGGAGGTGGGCAAGGGGGGACGGCACAACCGTCATCTCCCCTTCGGCAACCCCTTCCGCCCCACCCCTCGGCGTACAGACACCGGGAGAAGTGCTAGATAGGACACACTTTGGGCTTAGTCCCAGAGAGGTCACCTGGTGGCACAGAGGGGTCACCTGGTGGCACAGAGACATCACCTGGTGGTAAAGAGACATCACCTTGTAGCACAGAGAGGTCACCTGGTGGTACAGAGACATCCCCTGGTGACACAGAGAGGTCACCGGGTGCAGGTGACATAGAGAGGTCTGCTAGTGGTGCAGACATCACCCAGAAGTCCCCCTGCGGCACAGGTTGCATAGAGAGTTCACCTTGCGGTGCAGGTGACAGAGAGGTCTGCTGGTGGCACGGAGACGTCACCTGGCGGCATGGAGAAGTCACCTGGTGGCCTGGAGACGTCACCTGGTGGCACAGAGACGTCACCTGGCGGCACAGAGACATCACCTGGTGGCACAGAGACATCACCTGGTGGCACTGAGATGTCACCTGGTGGCACCGAGAAGTCACCTGGTGGCATGGAGACGTCACCTGGTGGCATGGAGACATCACCTGGTGGTACAGAGGTGTCACCTGGTGGCACGGAGACGTCACCTGGTGGAACAGAGACCTCACCTGGTGGCACAGAGACGTCACCTGGTGGCATGGAGAAGTCACCTGGTTCCTCATGGGCTGCTACCTCACCATAGTTAAGCTAGTTCTACAGTTTGGCAGTGCAGCCAGGGAAGACGACCCACAGTGCATGAGAAGGGTCCAAGCCGTCGAGTAAATGGGAAAAAAAGGAGAGCATCCATCCCAGCCATCAGTTGAGGTGGTGTGTCAGTGTACTACTTACCATCTTTGCAGGTCAGAGAGTGGAGAGAGTAGCGAGACAGCTCGGTGGGCAGGAGCCCTGCGATGTCGGTTCAGGTGGGGAAGAGCCACTGGAGATGGATGGGGGAGAGGTAGTAGTAGCACTACTTTCCCACAGGCCGCCTGGTGGCACAGAGAGGTCACCTAGTGGCACAGCAAGTTCACCTGTTGGCACAGAGTGGCCCACCTGCTGGCACAGAGTGGCCAGCTGCTGGCACACAGAGTTCACCTGATGGCACAGAGAAGTCATCTAGTGGCACAGAGAGGTCATATGGTCAACACAGAGATGTCATCTGGTGGCACACAGAGATGATCAGTCGGAACAGAGTTCACCTTGTGGTGCAGGTGGCACAGAGATGTAACCTTGTGGTACAGAAGGGGTACTTCCCAACGGGCTGCCACCTCACTATAATTAAGCAAGTTTATATAAGGGCTTAGGTTACTCCGCCACATTTTAATAAGATTAGCTACCTCTCATATTGTTAAGGGAGAGAGGCCCTAGTTTAAATTAAGTAGGGAAGAATGTGGCGGTGAGGGACGCGGTTATCTACGCCCCGCAAGTTTGGCGAACTTGCGGGGCAGTAGTTCCATGCGGGGCCACTAGAGGGGGGGGGGGGGGGGGGGGGGGGGGGGTGCTGCCTATATAAGGTAGTGCTCTGCCCCTCAGTGGCCAGTGTTCCCCACTCCTTAGTCTAGAGCAGACGTGTCTCTAGACTGGAGCACTCCTACCAGGTTATCACTATAACTAGTAGATTCTGGAGCACTCCTACTAGGTTATCACTATAACTAGTAGATTCTGAGCACATACTAGTATCAGTATACTAGTATCCTAGTGCCTTTTAAGTAGTATCTTTATACTACACCCTGGGTTATCCTTATAACCTGTCTTTAGTCATTATTGTTAATTGTCATAAGTAAAGCCTCATGCTTGTATGCCTCATGCAACTTCTGAATGTAACTAGGTAATAAGTCACCCTCTAATAGAATGCCTATTTCTTATAACTACAAATAGCTTGTGTTGTCTTCTCTCTGGCTATATTATTCCTCCACCCCTATACATCCATCTCCCCGTTACAATATATATTTTTGAAAGCATCTGACTCCAACCCATTCACAATAACTCACAATTCATTAAAGTAAGATATATCTGTTGTTGGATTATTTTTAAGTGTTGCAGCTATTTCTGATTAATCCCACTTGACCATTACCCAATGGAAATATATCAGATTTTTAAGAAATTTGAATTTCATCTTTTATTTCCTTAATATCATATACTTGCTACCTGCTCACACATACATGTATTCTCCCATTTTTTAGGAAGACATACTTTTTCCCCATTGTTCTTCATTATCATCATTCTTTTATTCACCATCTCTTCAGAGCTCCCTTCCTTTTTTTTCTATTCCCATGCGTGCATTTGTGAGTATCTGCCTGTTATTCTGTCTCTAGGTGGAAGGTGAAATTCATTATAATTGTAAGTATGGGACTTTATCTTTGGCACACTCAAGGGTTATTTGATATGTTGTGACAATAAGTCCCTATACAATAACAACTTAGTCTGCCTATCTTGACAGTGCACCAACCTTTATGATATTAGACCAGGATTTATACCGGATCTGCCGATAAACCCACCCCTTAGTGCCTACTCTGAGTTGCATCAATAAGGCCCTACTATCAGCAGCATTATCTAAATTGTTTTTTTATCACCACTAGCGTAGGAGTTATATTGCAGGATGTAGAAGTATTTCTACACTTTGCCAACCTACATCAAGCAGTATTATTGGCGAATATAATCCCATATGATAAGCCTATGGGCTTCTTAATTGATTTGGCAATATAGATAGATCATAAGAGATTGTCACAATCTCTCAGATAATATCTGAGGGATTGTGACAATCTATATTATAGGCCTAGGTTGAAGACCACCTTGAAGTACATAGTAATAAATAAATATTGCATTGCCTATTGATAATCCATTGATAACCCAAATAAAGTAATTTGGTAGTTTTTCATAAAAAAAGGACAAAAATCCCCATTTTCGCCTGTTTTTTACAATTTTCAACAATATTCAAGTGACTATGCTACTTTGAACAGCTCCTTAGAGCTTAATAATTGAAAAGACCCTAGGGAATGCATATGACACCTAGGTGAATCCCTAATAATCGGAGCCGTTAAAAATGTTTTTTTTTTCATCCAATAATGGTGTTTTAAGAAAAAGTACATTTTTATTCCTTTTTCACTCCATTTGACAGAAACATTAAATAAAGTGGAATGGACGGAGGTGTTTACACTCTAGCACTACTCAATCAGAACTGAATCAGGTAAGTCCCAGTGCTGGTTATATACCAGCAGCTTGTCAATTGACCTCACCTTGACATAGATTGACTGCCTCTCATTGGTTTATGTGTGGAGGCAGGTCATGTCCATACATTTGGTCCCAATGTTTGGGTATTACTACAGAAAACTATTTCGAAATTGTGACTAAAATTGCCCATTACTGGAAAAGTTTAGTTATGTTTCCTAAAAAACACATTTCTAAATTTATATTTAGAATTTCTGAGTAATTTTTAGAAAAATCTGGGATAATTTCTAGTACCAATGTTTGAGTCTCATTGCAAGTTGAGTGTGGTTCTGAGTTGAGTTTCAGCTGTTCCCAGCTTCATCAGGTGTATCCAGAGTGAGTATAATTTGGATGTTTTGGATCCATAATTAATATGTTCTGTCCTGTGGGATTTTGATTTATTACTTGTGTAATTATCCCTGTCACATTGACCTGGTGACTTTTGTTTGTTTATCAGTATGAGTTTGGTCTGTTTAGACCTGGGACTATTGATTCAGTGAAGTGTAGCTTCTGGTTTTGACTCTGATCAATCTTTCAATTGATAATCTCCCGTACTGTATGGGTTGTCATCTACAGGGCAGGTATCCCGATTGTGTAAATTAAAAGATATGATTTACCTAATCGACCTGGACCCATGAATGTAGAGTTCAGCGTAGGGGAAAAAAATTAAATAAATCTAATCTGCTGTATGATATGTATAGTCTCAATATATCTGTGTCAAATAATGCAAGCATAATGAACCAACCTGCTGAGAGTCTTTAACACATGATGCAATTTGATCATCCCTCGCTTGCTTTACACAGGCCCCTACCAAAACACGAAAGTTTATGTTTTATTACATTTATTGGGTAGCAGGCCCTTGTATAGGTATCATACTGTGAACACAACTTCTGATATTGTCTGCCTAGTAGCTTATTTAATTTAGTCTTTCTCATCACGTCAATAAGTGTCACATTCAATTCAATCGATTCGGTTTGAATTTGATAAATGGTTGACATGATGATTTGGTAACACTGCATTCATTCATTATGACAATTGAACATGAAAACATTGTGTCATTTCATCTTTCAGGAAAGTGTTGATGAAGGATACAATCGCTGCTGATAATAAGAATCAATGCATAAGTGTTCTGATGACAGCTTGAAATGCTTAATGCCAATGGAAAAACATCTTTCGTCCAGGTCTATCGTTTTTTATAGAACCTAATAACTATGGCTCATGGGACTGTATAATGGTTAACACAAAAGTTTAATAAAGGTTGCAGGAAAAGTAGAACATTTTTATCTTGAGATGACTGCCTGTTGATATCAAATTATAAAATCATGGCCGGTTTCAAGTTCCTTAATTAAGTTGGGTAACAAGATCAGATTCCTTTATTGCTCTCTGTAATAGAATCTGACTGGAACTGCAAACACACAAACAAGAAAAAGGGTAATAATTCAGAGTAAGCACATCTGAAATCAAATTGGATTGCTCTACTGCTGTCTGCAATGAAATCATGAAGGCCAAAAAAGGGTTAGCAAATAATAAAACCTTCTCAGATTCAATACTCGGAATAAGAATGTGTACTCTGTGGTGTTTTCAATGGTCTTCTGAAATTATTTGCTTTAATATTAATTCTCAAATTTCCAGTCTGTGCACATTGCTAACACTTAACATGTGCATAACTGAAAAAGAAAGTAGTGCATGAATGGGAATTTAGAGGGGGATAAAAGCTGCTGGAAGCCAATACTAACAAAATCTCCAGGTTTTATCCTTCATCCCACTCCTCACTGTTTCACCAAATCTATGCAGGGGTAGAGTTCTTACCAGATGTTTGCTTGAGCAGTCCTGGTGTCTCAGGCCTTCCCCTGCATCCTCCCCCAAACATGGCTCAAGGCAGAGCACCACTACAAAGGATTTTAAGACCATTCCCTTAGGTCTACAACTCACTACAAGTGTTTAGAACCCTCCACCTCTTGCCCTGCTGCAATATGAGCCTCTCTGGAGAGAGCATTTGCAAGATTTACTACTCCAGCCAACATTGGGCTTCTGTGGGGTGCCCCATTCACCTTCTGTTTAGAGATAGAGAAAATGGACATGTGGTGGCAATGTGACCTTTAGCTGAGAACAATGCGGGCTTGTCCTTGGTTAAGGTATTTGAGGCTAAAGTATGAGAATGTTTAAAAACAAATAACTTTAATGTTTTGTCTGAGGATGTTCCTTTAACAATGGCTTTCAGACATCCAATAAAAGTGAATGCAGAGGCTTAGCAATGGTTACATTACGCCCCACCCCCTTTGAACTATAATTACACACACGCTTTCTTGCTAAAAAGGGCCATAACCTTCTACACCCTTCCTCAAAGGGGTCAGAATAATTCATGATCAGCAATTATTTTGCTTCACTTCTATGTCAAATACCTTTAGAATTCCTCCGGATTTGGAAGGCTGACTTCATTCCTCAAAAGCAAAAATCAACAAGAATCAACTTTAGGTGTAAGTGGGTGAAATTTGCCAGTTTCCTTGGTCCTTAGACATATTAATGCAATATGCTGATTGTATTACATCATGATACCTGAATGCAGCTGCATGGAAAGTCTACTCTCTACATTCATGCATTATGCCGATCCTTCAGAGGTTCTAAGGGATTCATCGGGGCAGCATTCTTGCACCATGAGCACGGAGGGGCTTTGGGGCCAAAGGGGTTGGCCTCTCAAGAATTGACTTCCTCCTTGAAAGTCCTCTCTTTGTGAGGAATAAATCCTACGTCAACGTGTCACATAACTATCATATCACAACACGACGGCTACTTAGGTTTGGGTGTGTTTATTCACATTGACCTTATCACATACACAGGCATTATCACATACACAAACAAAAAAGAAATTTACTCCAGTCTGCCCGCTGTGGTGCCGGGTTGGGATCTGAATTCCTTTGTCTCAACCGGGCTTGACCAGTTCAGGCGCTCCACACCAGGTGGCAGTGCTGACCCCAACTCCAGGGGGGGTGACCGGTCCTTGTCTTTATAGCCCCACAAGCTCGACTTATGGCCACAATAAATCCTACGTCAACATGTCACATAACTATCATATCACAACACGACGGCTACTTAGGTTTGGGTGTGTTTATTCACATTGACCTTATCACATACACAGGCCATACACTCCCCAAACCGAAGGATGCCGAGTAAGTCAGTCTTGAGTATACGCCGATGGGTTCTGGAAGATATCCCTGACTACTCTCCTATCCAGTCCAATCTTTGACTCCAGGGTCCTCGTCAAGTAGAATAGTACACTGACACTTTTCCAATCACCCAAGTTCTTTATATCCACGAGACTTATGCCGTTCTCTGCCAGTAGGTTTGCCCCCCCACGTCTCATTGAGTGGGAAGACAACATAACCAGACCCTGAACAACACACAGTTTTGACAATTTCTTGGCATACCAACCATACGATGCTCTCACCCACTTGCCCCTTTTCATATAACTGATCAGCTGGGAGTGTACCCCCGGGTAATGAACTGCCCCCCACAGCTTGGTTAGATAGAACTTGACACAAAAGATAGAATCCAATATCGGTACAAACGGAATGAACAAGACCCTTTCATTGAAACTAATAGTTTTGGTCCTCCTTACAGATACCCCCACCCCCCAATTTTCCCATGAAACATCTGACCTCTTAATTGACAATTCTTGTTCCACTAGATTTGATTTGCGCAACAACCCTCTGAACCCCAAAAGCACAGCCACCCAGAATGCCAAATCCTCTGATACTGACATATCTAGCCCACTGAACAACCTCATGAGATCCACCAAAGTAGCCGGCCTTGCCTGCTTGGTTACATCCCCAATTGTCCTCTTTATCCCCCTGAGAGCTATCACTAACTCAAATACATTTGAATCAACATGCTCTAACCCCGCCATGTCATGCAGAATCCAAACTGCCCCAAGATATTGCAATATGGATTTATACTGCAGCCTATCAGCTAAATGAACTACGTACAGAAGAACCATGTCTAAAGTAGCTGGGAGGGGTTCCTTGTAACCAAACTCCTCACAAAATTTAAAGTACGATTTCCACTGGGATTTACGAGTTGACTTTGAATTTTCACTCATCCACCTAGATTGATAGACCCGCAACTTTTTCCTCAGATCGTCTCCTGGAAACAACAAATCCAGTCTGAGAGCGATATTGGAAGTGACCCCTTGCATCTAGCATCAAATAACCTAGATAAATAATCTGCAACAGTATTTTCTTTTGAAGAAATCCTCCTGGCTACAATTTGTATATTATATAGGCAACACCTCCAGAATAGCTCCCTCAACCACCACATAGCCCTAACGCTGGTTGATCTCCCAGTCAGCAACATTGCCTGGACCTGAGTGTTGTCTGTCCAGATGACCACTTTGCTATTCCTCCAATGCTCCCCCCACCTGTCTACCGCAGCCAAAACTGGCCATAATTCTAAAATGTTTATGTCTGCATCTGGAACCAATTCTGACGGACGTTCTGCCCAATGGTGGTCCAGATGAACCTTTGCCTCGTCCTGCCGATCTATGTCCCAAGCACCTGCCACCCAGTCCCCATCCCACCTAGCACCAAACCCACTCATAGACGAGTCAGTCTGGACCTGACTCCCCTGCCTAGCGTCATTTCTTATCATCTTCGCCTTGCCATTGAAAATGGATATGAAATTCTTCCACCATATTATGTCATCTCTGAACCACTCAGGTAAGTGTACAACCCTGCGATTTTGGGGGACAAACTTCAGGAGGTTTATAATTCTTCTAGAAAACGTCCTACCCCCCCTTACCACTTGGCTTGCATGAGCCAAGTGTCCAGCCAACACCTCAAGATCCTTCCTAGCACACATTTTCATGTCTACGAAGCTATTTACTAACTCTGTTGTCCTCTTCAATTTGTCAGCCGGGAGCCTTATCTCTAATTCACTGCTGTCTAACTCGAGGCCTAGGTATTTACATATCTTTGTAGGGCTTACCAGTTTTTTCCACGCTATGTGAAAACCCAGTTTTCTCAACAGTTCCACCAAGATAGCTTGCTTACTCCTACATTCTTCGTATGTTTTACCAATAACCAGGTAGTCGTCCAAGTACCCAAATACCTGTCCAATGCCCCGTCTTTCTAAGCAGCGAATTACAAATTCTGTCAACTGCGTAAATATGAAAGGGGCACATTTTAAACCAAAGCTGAGACTGCAATCTACAAAGTACTCATCCTTTCCATCTAGATTCCAAACAAACCCTTGTTTACTTCTATCCACCACCTGTACCGGTACAGAGCCGTAGGCGGCACTGATGTCTATCACAGAAAAATAACAATCCTGTGACACGGATTCTAGAATCTTATCCATTCTGACAAAAGCAAACTTCTCACATGTGTTGTCCATATGATCATTAATACTTTTACCATCAACACCCCCTTCACCCCTACTGCAGTCAGTGATTGGGCGAATAGCCCCGTCAGGTTTAAATATAGCCCCTAGAGAGTGAACACATTGAGGTTCCTTGTCCACCCTACAAACTTTGCCCACCTCCAATTCAGACTTCACCAATTTATCCATTTTTTCCTTTGCCCCGTCTTTGAGGATAGAGTCGTAATTTCTACGAGTGTAACTACCTTCATAGCTATCATCTACAATCCTGAACCCATTTTTCACACCGTGGAAAATATAATCTGCCCTCGAGTCTACCCCCGCCGGATGATTGTAACACTCGTCAAAGAAAACACAAGGATTTAAATGAGTTGGGACTCCTCCTAACAAATGATATTTGTTGCAGAAAACGCCGCACGGCCTGAAAATATCAACTCCTTCCGAGACGGCATTGAGTTTTACCACCGGGGTTTCTATCACTGAGCGATAAATGGGGGTATCACCACTTCTCGACCCAACGGGCCAACAACTATCATCAGGCTCACCTTCCAGCATCAATGATTCCATGGCCACCGATTCACCATCATAACAACCTTCAACTCGATGTAGAGAACACGTATTTTCAGAATCCACTAGCGTACAACCATCTCCTTCGTAATCCGAGCTACCATTTTGAACTATGACGTCACGCGCCTTCTCGTCTAAAACCTCGTTTGAACCCACGCGAGACAACACGGGATTCAAGATGGCGGCGCCCTCGCTTGTTTTCAAAACAACTCCCGCAGCGCCTTGTTTACTCGCATTTCCCTTCAAATTACAACCAACAACACCCGGGTCAAGTGTCTCAGATTGTAAACAACCAGAAAAAATAGTAAGAGAGTCTGCTGCAGCACAACTCACGACCTCTGCGCTGGAATTCTGGTATCCACACCCCCGAAGGAGGCTACCGCCACGTTCATCTTCAGACCCGACCACGCCCCCTTCCGTGTGAAGGTGCGATTTGACCGAAACATTGTTTATTTGACTAGCTTCACCTGCCTGTCTGTAACTAGGACCTACCTGTCTACCACTAGTTAACACTGATTTACCTATGCTTTCTAACCCATGTAACCTACCTGACTGACTAATTTCTACCCCTGCCTTGACAGTAACTCCTGAGTCATCACTGACCATATACCCAAGAGTCGACCTATCCTAGTCTTTACCCCCCCCCCCTGACTGGGGCATTTGGCAACCGGGTGCTCACCCCCACACCCCCTGCACATATGTGGGAATCTGCAGTTTACAAATCTACAGCCCTGAGGGCTGTTGAATACGTCACATACCCTCCTACCAGAATAACCATGCTGGCCTTGACCATAACCCCTGCCTTGACCCCACTGGCCACCCTGTGCCCCTGATTCATACCCCTGGTTATAACCACCCTGGTTATAACCTCCCTGGTTATAACCACCCTGGTTGTAACCACCACCGTAGTTACCCCCCTGGCCGTACCCACCTCTGTTCCAACCTCTACCCCTGCCTCTACCCCTGTTACGGTTTTGTCCCTGACCACTGTAACCACTGTTGTACCAGTCTTCACCTGTACCCACCCTACTTAACCCTTCGGGCCCAATCTGGGCCATCCAGATTTCATGGTCCCCATAACAGAAGGAATCTAACCCCTGCAACTCCCCCCTGTCCCTCATAGCCATGTCGTATCTTAAGAGAGCCGTATGGTCATACACCTTTACCTTATCCAGAAGGAATTTGATATGTCTACCATAACAGTAAGTACTAACACCAGTAGCACCAATACTACTTTCCAATCCCAGGCTAGCGGAGATTACATCATGTATGGAAGGGTTCTTGATTTTGTCAAAAGCCATGTGAGGTTCTAGATCAAAAGTTATGTACCTACGTTTCTTTGTGCTTTCAGACACGATGAACGTTGACTGTTGTGCTCCAGGAACACCACCCTGGAGGAATCCTTGTAGCTGCTGCAGTAGCTGCTCCTGTGTCGTACCTCCCCCCTGGGACTGTGGCTGTTGCTGCTGTTGACGCTGCTGCTGCAGGAGTAACTGCTGCACATGACGTTGCTGCTGTTGTTGTTGAACCAAGGGGTTTGGTACCGAGGAAGGAGCAAACATGTTTACTTGAGAAGGTGCCCGCATGGTGTGAGTGGGAGGGTACCTTTTCCCTAAGACGAACCCACTCTGTCCTCCACCAGCCGCCAGGCTACCTCCCGCACCTGCCAGTTTGATACCTAACAAGTTACCCAACATATTGTAAGTCGACGACTGCTCCTCCTCACCACCCTTATCGTCCTCATCATCATTATCCTTGTCATCATCACTACCGGTACCACCCACTGCACCAGGAGGCACCGCGGATGACCCCTGCTGAGAGCCGGCACCTGCTCCCTGGAGTGATGCCATGGACGCCGCCATGACACTTTGATCACCCAGCCCTGTCATGCCCGCCATGAGACCTGACAACATGGCCATTTGTTGTTGCATGACTTTGCGACTTTCCCTGCATTCAGTGACCAATGCACTCACCAGATCCACATTACTTGTCGTACCACCTCCTTCTGGTATGTCACCTTCCATATAAAAGTCACAGTCACTTTTGATCAAGGCGGTGTTCAGGTAGAGCTTCCAGTCCTCTCTTTTACCTGTGGCTGCTGCCGCCGCCGTCTTCGCTGGATCCACATAAGGGCACTTTTTTCCTCCTTTTGGCGGATGTGGAAGGTCACATTCAGAACAATTTTGCAGTTTCCTAGTCATGGTGCTTAATACCAACCATACCAAACCATACCAAGAAATTTACACCAGTCTGCCCGCTGTGGTGCCGGGTTGGGATCTGAATTCCTTTGTCTCAACCGGGCTTGACCAGTTCAGGCGCTCCACACCAGGTGGCAGTGCTGACCCCAACTCCAGGGGGGGTGACCGGTCCTTGTCTTTATAGCGCCACAAGCTCGACTTATGGCCACACACCATTTGAGTCTTACAATTGACACCAGTCCCCCACCCTCCATCGGCTGTGTCCCTCCTGTGTCACCAAATGCAAAAGAAATAGGAATCTCAGTATATCAGCATGCCTAGTGTCCAAGACCCTTTAGGATCCTTACCCAAATGTGGTTAGTTCCCTCAGCAGACACCCTTTACAAAAGCTTTTAGGCCCTTTCCTTTGGTCTGCACACCCAATACTAGTGACTCATTTCCCTTGCTCTTTATGTTATAGCCCTGCACCTCTTGCCCTATCGCAATACGGCCCTCAGAGGGAACGTTTGCAGTGTTTACAAATGCAGCTGAAATTGAGCCCAGTTTGACAGAGGTCTCTGGAAGCTGCCTTATACACCTTCTGTCGATAGGCAATGGAGATGGGATTTGAAGTGTGAATAGTACGGGAGATGTCCTTTTGTGGGTATTTCCAGATTAAGTGATAACAGGTTGGAAAGATGTTGCATACGCTTTGCTGCTCTGGGAGTAAGAGTCAAGATTGAGTGAGTCAATCAAATATCAGGGAGGTGGGGATTTACTTTTTGTGCTTCTTCTTTCAGATATTGCTTTCCGATTGCTTTAATGTCAAAGATGCAATCCAACATTTACTGTGGCATGTACTGGGAAAAAAGGTTTTGAGTACTACTGCATTAAGGGCCTTTTTCAAAGGTCGCGTCACATAATTCTAGTAACCAGAAGCAGGTCATACATGGAATATTAACTGTTTGCTTTGGCCTAAGATCAGAAGTTGCAATTCTATACCTCCACCCATTTTGTAGTCACAGTTAAGTCTCTTATAATGTCAGGTTTGCCTTTAGAAGGGCTTATATATGCAGGGACACACTGATCTGCCATTACCTTTGACTTTCAGGGACCTTTAGAGGCATGTATCATTTGTTATCATTCACTGATGTGTAGTGACGTTCCGTTCTTAGTGTGATTGACAAGGCACATCTACACACATAGAACACCAATCCTGCTTATAAGGTCTCTGCCTGTGTCTCATGAGATCGAGCCAATTGAAACGTCTTGGACTGGGTGCCAGCTTTGACCAGCTGACAAAAAACGGTTTATTCAGGGCAGGCAAAGCCATATATGAAGATACCGCCACCGCCATTTTCTTTAATTTATCCCTTACATATCAAAGAAGAAATTTAATTTTTTTAAATATCTTTTTTATGGTGGCTGGTCAAAGCTGGCACCCAGTCAAAGATGGCACCCGGTCACAGACGCTTCAATTGGCCTGATCTCATGAGATACAGACCTCTGCTTTGACGATAAACAGGACAATACTGCCAAATGAGGAAATAATTATGCAGAGAAGAAGAATCTTCTGTAAACCTAATGGTAATCTCCATTATTATAGGCTGTTGGGAAAGAAGGGAATTAAAAAGATATGTTGGCGTGTTCTGACATAGGCACAGTGATTGGCTTGTAAATCTCTCTGTGGTTTTTATTCAGTATAATGGTGAAAATGATACCACAGAAAGAACTGATAACAGATACATCCATGCTATACCTATATAATCTCTAATTGTTGTAGTTCAACCGAAGAAACAGTGCATGGTTTAACGTGTTACTTTTGGGCCTGCTTTTAAATGGAGTCAGAGAAAATACTGGCCCATTCACAATCCACCTGTTCATCTGGTCCAACCACAGGTCCCTGCAGCTGTTACATTAAGATAGTTGTGGTAGAGATGTAGTCCCAGGGACCAGTGTCAGTGAGAGAAAAGAGGTTTGCCAAGGTACCCCTGACGTGTAGCAAATGTCCTCCTACTGGGTTTTAAATAGAACTTTCCTCTTTGCTCCGTCAACTCACTCTATGCCCTTGTCTCTTGCTTTTACTCACACATCCCCTCTCTCACTCTTTCAGTCTCTTCACAATCAAGTAATGCTATCCTCCTATATTCTCTCATCTCTAAACCCTGAATTCCGATGTGGAGTGCACTGACCACCCCTCCTAGAGCTAGTATGGACCATCCGTAAAAGAGTTCACGTCACATCTCACTGATCTGCAATCTGTTGGTCTCCTACTGACAGGAACTGGAAGTGACCTAGGTGCTCAATGTCCTCTATTCATCTGTCCTAGAGTGGCTGTAAGTTGGTTAAGTCTGAGCTGAAGCTGTCTGAGGTCTCTTGCACAACACAGACTGTTTTCGTTACATAGTAACGCGTACATAATTAACCAGAATCATGCACTCGTCAGAAGGATACTGGTCAGACCATATGCTAGGGATATTGCAGAACAATGGTATATAACTCATGGAAATATTATGATAATACAGATCTATTGCTCAATATCCTACTGTTCTGCAATACACCATAATTATATTCTGAAGAGATCATTTTATTTTAAAGAGGATTCGTGGGAATAACATAAGCATTCATGCACTGGTGTTTTGCAGAACAAACAGACACCTGTGTTAGATACAACAATTTAGAGTTGAGCCCCCAATAAAAGTAGGTTGGTAATTGGGATAAACAATTCACAACGAGATGACCTTTATTTTTTTTATGTTGGATTTCTTGCTTATTTATGCTTGAACTATCAAGCTATGATCACAACTTGGCTGCTGGTCATTGGGAAAATTAAAATATTAACAATTATACCACTATTTCCCATTAGAACATTGAGCAACACACATTTTATTTGCTAACGATTACCAATGATTCCTAATTGTTAAACTGTATGAAACATACATTTATTAGTTATATGAATCATATGTTAGTGGTTCTCTCCAAAATGATATTTCTTGCATAACCCTCCAGCAATACACACTAGTACCAATGAGTGGTCGTCACTATTGTGTTGCTAAATGAAATGATATGATCATTTTGCTCTGCAACAGACCTCAGGGCACACTGGCCACATGTGTGACCGCCAACTATGTTACTGTTATGGTGTTGTGAGTTGTGGGTTGTAGAGAGATTTAATTTTGCATATTAAATTATACAGTCTATGCTTTCTGAAAGACAATCTAAATGAATATCCCGGAATCCCTGATGCTCGCCTCTACACTAAGATCTACTTCAGCATCACAGAGAAGGGTGGATTCACACAGACCTGAGGGATATTTCTGTTGGGAGGCAGCAGAATAGGGATACTGTTGGAATTAAGCTATTAGGATTGCTATGGACAGGAATAGAATAGTACATTGAGATTAAAGAGAGCAAGCTATCACAAATGCTTTTGGAGGTGGCACTAGTAGGAATACAGAATAGAGACATTGTTATCAGCTTTGTTTCAGACTAATCTATGGGAAAGGCAGGAGATTGAGGAGTCGAAATTAGGGGATAGAAGCACAAGATGTTTACCATGTTTGCCGAAATGCTATATAGAAAGTGAAGGTGAATATACACTGTAAAAAGTTGTTGTTCGTGAACAGCAAAATTTGCTGTAGATGTACAGTACTTTAGCTGTAAAGAATAATACAGCAACTATTACTGTACATGTACAATTCTGTTAAGTACTGTAGATGCAGTTAACGGCTCTGACTTGTAGATCTACAGCACTTTTCGCTGTAATATGCACACGAGAGGTTGGGGGATCGATCCTTGGTCTAGCCACCTCTCATCAGGGATCTTCAGCAACAAGGCTGTAGCTTATTTAATACAGACATGGCAGAGGTAGCTTATATCCCAATATGACCATTTGTAACACCGGGTCTGTGGCACAACTGAACAGCGCCCGTCTCCAACACCACAGTTAGTGAGTTCAATCTTTGGGCGAGCCACTTTTCTTGTTTTACCTACATCCACCTAAACTTCGTTTTCTTTTCCCCTCACACGGATGATTAAAAGTATCACCAGCACTGCGAGTAGAACCCCAGACCTATACAAATTATAATCAACCAGTTGAGAATTAGAGTAGAGATATATCCCAATATGAATGTTTGTAACACCGGCTCTGTGACACAACGGTTCAGGGCCCGTCTCCAACACCGCAGGTCGTAAGTTCAATCCTTGGTCGAACCACTTCTCTTGTTTTACCTACATCCACCTAAACTTTGTTTTCCCTTTACATGGATGATTAAAAGTATCACCAGCACTGGGAGGGGAACCCCAGACCTTTACAAATTATAATCAACCAGTTGATAAAATTAGAGTAGAGATATATCCCAATATGAATGTTTGTAACACCGGCTCTGTGACGCAACGGTTCAGGGCCCGTCTCCAACACTGTATGTCATGAGTTCAATCCTTGGCCGAGCCACTTTTCTTGTTTTACCTAAATACACCTGAAATTCGTTTTTCACTCACATGGATGATTGAAAATATCACCAGTACTGGGAGGCGAACCCAGAAACTTTAGATTTGGTTTTACAATTAATTCTGCTGTACAGTAACAGTAGATTTTGGTGTTACTGTATTATAATATATGTGCTGTAAATATAAATAAGCTGTCTTGCTGTAGGTCTACAGCACAATCTACTGGAACCCAAGTTGCCCCCAGTATTTGCTGTACAGGAACACTACTTACTTCTAACAGTGTAATCTTCATACGCTTATTAGGATGTGAACGTCAGCATTACTATGCTGCACTATTATTGAAATTGTAAGAGTATGCACGATAATATAATCCAGTACTGAACTCAGCATGTTGTTCTCACCAGCATTGTTTCAAGTATTGATTTTGTATAAACGAAAGTCATTCCGCAAGCATCCCCAAAGCTCACCTTGCAAAATGCTGCGTGCTAGCTCTTTACAACCAAGAAAATACACTGAGGGTAGAGGTATACTGATTTGTATAACCCAGTTGGAGGTGGCACCATGTTCACTCACAACGCAGAGATGTTTCTTTAGCTAGTAATATATTACTCTACAAATTATGTACAGAGAATCAGAGCTGAGTAAAACGTAGTCTGACGATGGCCCGAGGAACAATGAGATAATTGGGGCTAAATCTCAGTGGTACCAAATGATACAGCCCTGGAATAGGGTAGATTCACCATAAGTAGGACGCATACCCTAAGACAGACAGTGGAATTTAAGCATATTTATGTACACCACGACTTCAAGTGTTTCTCTTCTGGAAATAAAGAAAACACTTAAACTTTACCATTATTCACAAATAAAGAGCCTAAAGTGCCTGATTAACCTCAAAATCCAGTGTCCATCTCAAGGTATGTGTCCGGCGCTGGGTGAATCTACCCTACAAATTACCATCACGCTGGCTTCCTTTGGTTTGGCTCCCATCCTGATCACATTCCCAACTTCTTATCCTTCCCCGCATCCTTCTGTACATCAATCAACCAACCCCACCAACCCAGTGGGAACTAGGGCAGTCCATTATGAAAGCCGCTCTGTGACCAGGTCCTCTTTGATGTTAAACCGATTGTGGGCCAAGCAGGGACTCTCCACACATTATTTACCATTGAATGCCCCATATGTTGAGGGTAACCAAGGATCTGCTGGGAGCACCATGATGTATGAGGTTAGGAAAGGGGGCACACATCACTCCATAGGCCATTAGTGGCACCACCCTGCCCCTGGTGAGGACAAGGGGAAGTACTGATGCTACCATGATCTATTGGTGAGGGATTCAGGGTGGAGTAAAGACTGATTTTATAAAGCTATGTATAATTATGTAGAAAAGAGGGGTGGCAATTTTTGATCTATGGGAATATATTTAGTCGACACACATTGTGCTTATACAGGATTTTGGGGAAAACATAATTAGTGTTACCTGGTATCTGTTGAGACATAATACAGCTTCTTTATATTGTTAATCTGATGCCCCAGCAGAAGTAGTAGACCCCATCCACACATGGATCTAAAACACAATCATATTGTACATTATACCTACCAGTAGTGGTGTAGTCATATTGTTGTAGATTGACAGTGTGGTGAGGGAAGGCAGAGATATGTGCAACCCCTTCTCCTTCTCCCTCTTGATGGCAGTCCTCTTTGGCACACATGCTATTGTATGACTACCTTGATCATATATATCTGGTCTATGGTGCATGTGGTTTGGTTTGGATGGAGAAAGGTTGGATCGAACAGTAGGGGTTGAGAAATCAGGGGGACTTTGAGACTCTATATCAAATTTCTTCAGAATTATAAATAGTAATATGTAAAAAATTGATTTGCCATACCTATCCAGGTACAATGGTTGATACTCCTCTTGCAGTGCCAGCTTTAACAAGTAACACTGTCTTTTTGGTTTTTGAGGTTGAAAATTGTGTATTCATGTCAGTTTCCAAAGTGACGGTTCTGTCTGCATGGAAAAAGATGTCTGGAATTATATTCCATCACTTTCTTAGACATCATTTCGTTGGATTTGAATTTGTCTACAGCCATAAATCTCACTATGAGTGTGAGACGAATATTTCAATTTCCAAGTTGCTGAAATTTCATGCGCTCATCATCCTATGAGTGTGTATCACCCTGATGTGCTGTTTGGCTGAGCTTTTGTTGTCCGAAGCTAGACACTGTTTCTCACCAATTTACCCTCTGACAGTTGATTCATGTGTTTTACAAATAATAAAGGGGGCTAGATGTTAGCAAATTAGACCCCTGGTTATTGCTCAGCGTGGTATGTTCCAGAGAAACAATTATAAACAATAGTTTTGGATAGGTATCTATATCTGAAGTACTTGTTCAGTTGTACAAAATTAAGGGTTCTACCCAGAAAATAAAGATCGCCCTGAAGACGTGCATAATAATTTGCATCTCTGGTTGTATCACTTAAATTGCTGGTAAGTAATATACATGTATAGCTAGATAAGCGGCGGTTATTGTAAATGGAATTATGGGAAATCATCTTCTGTACTATAGAGGTTCATTGGATAAATTCTGACATTGAATCCCTACACATCTCTGCCAGTCTTAACAGTATATTAGACTTTATGGGATTGGATTGGGATTTATACAGATGCAGGTGATAAACCCACCCCTCAGTGCCTCATCTAAAGGGGTGAATCCACTGAGGTAAATCAGTCGGATCGGACGAGATTCCTCCATAGGTTTAACATTGTGAGGTGCATCCGATCCGACGAATTTTGCCTCAGTGAATTCACGCTTTAAGGTGGATCTATAAGGCCTCTACTATCGGCAGCATTATCTAAATAGTTTTTATCACCAAGGGCCTGGTGGTTAAATCACTGGATGTATAGGAATTACTACTACACTAGGACCATATACATCAAGAATTTTATTTAGTGGAAACAACCCTGTAATAATGTTGATGTGTAAATAATGGTAGCATGCCCTAGTACCATAGTATGAATATCCTGTGATAGGGCTTAGTTACATGCCTATTTTAATTAGTCTGTAAAAGATAATATTATCATGATTTGTTCATTGATCAGGTTAATGAGTGTCATGTTGTTATACAACATTAGCAGGGGAGTGAACTTTCACGTGTGAATGATAAAACATATTTATCACTCTCTCTCACTCTCTCTCTCAAAATATATTACTCCGGAGATACAAACTACCAGAAATAGTGATGATTCCTTTTCTCATTGTAACTGTCAATAAAACTAGGTAATAGAGATAGATTATTAATTAAATTATCACCAATTCGCTTCCAAACCCATCATTGATGAATACCATCGATATCCGTTTATTCAAAATCTGAGATGCGGACCCTGAAGAAAATTACAGAGCTCCTGTGAAATAATCCGGTCATAAGCCTGTGCCGGTGTCAAGTTTAAAAAGCATGAAATGAAAGAGATCTTGTCCAAAGATGATAAAAACAGTGATTTACCATGGACTCCAAATGGATGTGTTACCAGATGAAATATTACACTGTGGCAGTAGAACTAAAGATTCAGCCTTTCGGAGAAACATTGGAAATAAATAATGTAAAAAGTTAATACACAACGAATAATTCAAAATGATGGACTGTGTTATGCAAGATCACAATGCAGCAGAGCAAAATATATCTATTTTTGATAGAAATCAGATCGCATGAGACATATAATCGCGACACTGCAGGACTGCAAATTACATTAACTACAGTGTTATACTTCATCCAACCAGTGCTAGGGCCAAAGTCTGGTCCGATAAATCATAGCCATTAATCAAAGGAAGCTTTTAGTGACCAACAATTTTTCAGCAAGGAAATTGAGTGTGAGGAAATGTTGGTTATGGATCATGTGGGGGTCGCATATTGTCACCCCCATCCATCAACATGGGACTACACAGCTTAACCTCATGCGACTGATGAGACCCAGTAGGAGGGTCTGACAAAAACTTGAAGGTCTAAATTACATCTATTATATAACCCCTTTTACAAACCCCATACAAATGTGACTGTGGGGCAAAGTAGGTTACACAAGTTCATAAGATGGGGACATCAGTGTCATTCTAGTAACATTATTAATGCCTTAATTAACTGGTAGTAAGAGGCTGTGTCTCACGACCTTGGGCCAATTTTTTTGTCTCTGACCGGGTGCCATCTCTGACCAGGTGCTGTCTCTGACCAGGTGCCGTCTCTGACCAGGTGCCGTCTCTGACCGGCTTGGCTTGATAAGGTCAAAATATCAACAGCAGGAGGCTAATCATGATCATAATTATACTTATATAACAACCGCCATAAGGTTTTTGCAAATCCTTATATATACACCTTTTTTCTGACAACTGGTCAGAGACGGCACCTGGTCAGAGACGGCACCTGGTCAGAGACGGCACCTGTTCAGAGACAAAAATATTGGCCCAAGGTCGTGAGACACAGCCAAGAACGTTGACAAACACATGATTGTTTTGATGACAGCTCAAAGGCTGTTTCATGAGAAAAAAATAAATCTTTAATCTAGGGATACTAGAACCATGATATGGTTCATGAGTCTAAAAAACTGGTTGACGTCAAAGTTTAATCATGGTTGAAATGAAAGTAGGACTTTTTATCTTTTACAGATTCAGATCGTGGCTGGTTTCAAGTTTGGTTACAAGATCAGATTCCTGTATAGCTATCTGTAATACTTTTCGACTGAAACTGCAAACACAGATACCAGAAATAGGGCAATAAGAAAGAGTTACAAGTAACTTTTAGATGCGATCAACTGCCTTAACGTTTGTCTGTATTGGAACCATAAACTGGTGCTGGCAACTCCTTAAAATGAGTATGCCAGCGACTTTTGAACCTGTAGTCATTTTTCACCCTGGCTTAGGAAACCATTGTGGAAAATGACCCTGCTCTTGAATCATAGCAAGTGCCTTTTTGTAATGGATATTTCGGATATTTGCCTTCACTTTTCAATTGTGATATCATTATAAATGGAAGGAGAACTATATGTATTAGCAATTTAATATTTTTAAATAACTCCCAATGATTTTTCTAAGTAGTATACTAAATACTTGCACCAGGCATGGTGGAGAATAGCTCTCTCTTCTCAGAAGAATGCAAATGTGACTAGTGTGCCAAATTTGTGAAAGGGAAAAAGCACCCCATCAGTAGAACCACAATGTAATCTAGTAAAATCCGGGAGAACTTTGGTACCAGAAGTATAGCAGCTGAGAAAACTGAATTTTAGCCTTTGGCCTTTGGCCTTTGGCCTTAAACTGGAATAAAAGATGCGGGAGGCCTACACTAACCAAGACGTCACGATATAAAAAATCCTTACTATCTCCTTATAAAGACATTGGTGATGAACTCGGTGTGCAGGGCTAATCCATATAGGTGCCTCTACATAAAACGACACGGGCGACATGGCGACACAGCCGTTTTAGGCCCTTTTAAAAATTTACGGACACAGGAAAATTAGGGATAAAAAATGACCCACAGGAATTCTTCTCTTAGTTCTTATATAGCTTAAAATTGACACATTGACACGGCCCATTTGCTAAAGATCGACATGGCAACACGGCCAATACTATGGGAACCCATGTAGAGGCACATATAGGGAGTTTGATACATTGTTTCCTCTGTAGTAATAAGTCATCATTTAATGAATGTTTTGAAATTTAAAACACAATAACGACTTCCTTAGTGATTGCCCTGCATTGAGGCATTAGTGTGCCGACATACCGTCAGTTCTCTGCAGTTATACTTATCTTTTATCATCTAGTGGCATTTGTCCTAAAGGTCCTTTAGCCATTCCTCATTGTGTCATAGAGTTTGTTTTAAACATGTCGCCACTTTTCAATCATCCTCCACGCCTCTTCTAGCTTCCATGGGTCTTCACCGAAACATTTCCCTGAGCAAACCGCATTAAACGAAGAGATAATAAGGCCCAATCCCTTAGGTGTACATCCTATACAAGTTATTTGATCCTCTATTTCCTTAGAGCCCTCTACCTCTTACCCTGCTGCTATAGGACCCTCCCTTGAGAGAGCATTTGCAAGATTTACGATTCTAGCCAAAATTTGGCTTCTGTGAGCTGTCTCTTAGGCCTTCTGTTCGGAGATAAGGTAGCCAAGGGTGATGGGCCAATGGTGCCAAAGTGACCTTTAGCTGTGAACAGTGGGGACTGGTCTTTGGTTAAGTCTTGGAGGTTGAGCTGTAAGAATGTTTAGAAAGAAGAAACATTAATGTATTTTCTGTGCTTGTTCCTTCAAGGATTGTTTTCTAATTGCTTACCTCACAGATGCCATCCAATCAGATGGCCTTTCATATAACATGAACACATGTGACCACAGTGGAGACCATAGGGGAAACAGCACATGAAAAGTATCATTTTACACCCAAATGGTTAATCAAACTGCTTGGGAGCTGAAAGAAATCTCTGCGGTTGTGGCTTTTGTCTAAAATGTCTTTTTTTTTATGGGGAGACAGAACCATTCATTTTGAGTCTTACAATTCTCAATTTTTAACATGAGCTCCCAAACAGCCACACCCCTCATGTGATGTGAGAGGTAAAGATGTGAATAGCTGAGGAGGTATCATTGTGTGGCTCTTTGGAACTTAAGTGGTTACCAGGTAGGCTACTTTCTGTGGTTGTTCTCGTATTGATCTTTAACTTGCTTATGTCTCGGATGCAAGCCAACTTAAAACATTGATTGAAAGCCATTTATTCATGGAATGTGAACTGTCTGATTTGGTGTAGCGGAAAAGATCTGAATTCTTAATTCTAAAAGGAATAATTCTATACGTCTATCATGTTTGTAATCATAACAAAGATAGGGTATAAAGATATGTTATCGAAACGTGCCCCTCTGTCCAATATTATGATATAGCTCTATGTGATTGTATAGACCTATAAATCTGTGGTTTTATATACCGGGACACACCGATCAGCCATTACCTTTGACCTTCAGGGACCTTTGGAGGCATATCATTTATTATCGTTCACCGTTGTATACTGACGTTCCCCTCCAAGATCTATTGACCAGGTAGACCCTCATACATGAAACACCCAACGATCTAGCTTCCTAGTCTCTGGTTCAACAGTAAACAGGACAATGATATTATTGCACAACGATATAGGATACATACTACTATAGAAATACAGTTAGTAATACTACTCTGTGAGTAAAATGTGAGTAAAATCTCCAATGTTATAGTTTTTTGGGGGAAAGAAAGAGATTTAGATAATGTGTTGGCTTATTCTGACATATGCTCAGTTATCACTAGATTATAACTTCAAATAATTCATAAATCTACCCAGTATTTGATAGATAATGGCGTAAATAGCCAATAATGGACAGAGATTCATTGTATACCTTTGCCCCCCCCCCCTACATATTCTCTGAAAGTTGTAGCTCAACCAAATAACAGTGGATTGGGCAGCGTGCTACTTTCAGGGCTGTGTTAAGCTAGAGACTAGGGGGTGCACTGGTGCATCCACACCCTGTTAGGCTAGATAGTCTCAAAATTGCAAGATAGTCTCAAAATACTATGGTTTTGTGACAACCTTGCAACCCTCAGGCTAGATAGTCTCAAAATTGCGAGAAAGTCTCAAAACACACGTCAGGCTAGATAGAGAGTATCTTGCAACCCCTTAGGCTAGATAGTCTCAAAATTGCAAGATAGTCTCGAAATACTATAGTTTTGTTAGTATCTTGCAACCCCTCAGACTAGATAGTCTCAAAATTGCAAGATAGTCTCAAAATACTATAGTTTTGTTGGTATCTTGCAACCCTCAGGTTCTTATATTTTTCTCATCCTTTTTCTCTGATCCCTCATGGGGATATCACTGACCACCCCTCCTAACGCTGGCATCGATCATCGAGAAATGAGGTCATGTAGCATCTCAATGCTCTTCAATATGCTGCCCCCTGCTGACAGGAGCTGGAGGTGACCTTATCGTCTGGTGACCTCTGCTGACTAGAGTGGTTGTGAGTAAGTCTGGTATGGTCTGACCCTGTCTGGACAAACTGGCCATATTATGTGTATTGGTGTTACTAACAGCTCTGACCTGTAAATATTATGGTATTGAGACACTTTGTAGTACAAAAATGTAGTTATAGGAAGGGTACCAAGCTGTACGCGAAATACAGTTAAGGGAGCCTGAATACACCTACAGCTTTGTACAAGGCCTAAAACTTCTTTATACTACTAAGTGTATGCAGTATGCAAGAGGTGTGAAATGCTTTGTTCTCCATGCCCCCTGTGGTATACTGATACTACTGCAGAAGGAGCCCATGTAACTGTAATTTTATTATAACACAGAGTATGTCGGTCTAGATTGACTGATATACCCAACTGTGAGACTAAATAGGTGAGGCTTGTATTGTATCTTTTCCTAATATAGTAACATAATTAGTAACACACATAAGCTGTTGGGGATAGTGTTTCAGGCAGGTTTTCGCTCGTGATGTAGTCAAGAAGCCATGGTGTAGTGGTAAATATTTTCTACTCTGAGTGGAGCAGCCTGGGTTCAATTCATGATTGCAATCGTTTAACAATCATACATAATAATCTCTTCTCTTTGCAATGAGAAAGTGCTAAGGGATTGTCACTGTCTCTCACTGTCTTTCTGTATAGACTACCTCAATGAAGCTAACCTCTCTCTTATTACTATAGAGAAATGCACATAAAACAACAAAGGGCTCAGTGAATGCTCTAGAGGGGGAAGCATAGAGAATGCTGTTTTAGTGCAAACTTACTGTTACAATGCAAACATGTATTTTATATATGTAAAGGCCTGAGTGATGCACTTTTAGTATACAGGCTAGAGGCCTTTCCAAATGCTTCGTTAGAGATTAACTTTATGCTTCCTGTACTGTATAGGAAGTGAAAAAGAACAATGTTACAATCATGTTTCTTTCACTTGGCTCCCATCCTGCTTCTGTTTCCACCTTCCTTTCCCTATCCACTTCCTTAACCCTGACATTCACCAACCAACCCCACCTACCCAGGGGGGAACTAGGCCAGTCTTTATGAACCACGCTCTGTGGTAAGGCCCCCTTTGATGTTAAACCACTTGTGGGCCAAGCTTGGACTCTCCACACATTAAATACCATTGAATGCTACTCACCCTATAATTGTGTTGATGGTCACCCAAGAACTGCTGGGAGCGATGATGTATCCTGTTAAGGAAGGGGATACACGGCACTCCCTGGGCGAATTGGCACCAACTTGACCCTATTGAGCACAGGGGGAGGTACTGATGGTAGTTGATAGTCAACCAAAAATTAATGACTCAACTTATGAGAGGAACCAGCAATAACAATAAATACATTTCGGGGTTAAGGCCAGAAGATTCTATCAATTTTAAGATGCATAATAACCTGTACCAGCATGAAATGGCAGACATCTGGCTTTATCGCATAGATATCTATCACATTGTCCCAGAGGAGTTGAATGTAAAATATATCCCATAAAATAACATCCTGTTAAAAACCCAAGGTCCAAGGTCCATGGTTCTCTGCATTGATTGTTCACGAAAAAAGGATTATTCCCTTCATGTCAAGGTATGGCATGGATAAAGGCTATTAAGACATCTGCGGGGTTAAAGCACCATTCATTTGATAACATTCATCATGAAACTGAGGTTTGTTTTAGGCATGATGAGAAACTCCGTGGGTGGACATTTTAATTATGCTTGCATTGTAATCATTATTACATCCTGGAGTCATCAGGTGGAGGACTAGTATAGAAGAACAGGACGGCCTGCATTAACAGGCAGCCTGTACTTTCAGGTCGCCCAGCCTGTACTTTCAGGCCGCCCCTATACACTCTCCAATCACAGCAGGCTGATGTACCATGCAGGCAGCCTGGTATAGCAGGCTGCAGCTCAGGCTTTCACACCTTCTCCAACCAGAGACTCTGCTACATGTGTCTCACATTAGATAAAATACTGATTTAAACTGATAATAACTCAGAAATGCAACGGACCATGCACATAATGCATCTAAAAGTTGGTAGCTGTTATACTCATCTATATACTAGATAGGTGTAAATATTTCGCAAATATCATATAAAAATCGCAAATATGGTTATATAAAAGCTGTAGTAAAATTACAGTGGTGTACTAGAACGGCCCATAATACAGGGCTGAGCGACCTGTAAAACCAGCCTGGGTGGGTTATCCAGTCTGTATTGTTAATCCGGGCAGTCTTCCACCTGGTCATCCTTGATTAATCAAATCAATTCTGCGAGATGAAGTAGAAGTAGATTAATTATGATATGATATATCTGGATATTATCTAGAGCAATGCTGGATCTGGATATTATCTGGAGCAATGCATCCTTGTGTAAATTTAAATGTTCCATTACATCAGTGATCAAGATTGAAACACTATCTATTGATCATTAAAACAGATCCCCACATATAACAGAAAGTCTGCCGCCACATTCTCCCTTGGTAGTACTTCTTACTGCCTGTACAGTAATTGGATTATGAAAGAGAAAGGCCCATCAAAGCTATCCCGAATGTCTCACTTCTACGCATATTCTTCATAAGACTCTCATATTACATAAATATTCAGAAAGGTGTAGCACATCAGGTTTCTTTACAATTGGGTTTTTGTATAGTAAGGATGATTTTTATACAAAGACGTGTTGTGTGTGAAAGTGTATTGCCCTGCTACTTTCGGATAATAAAGCATAGGCCAAAGGTTTCTTGGAAAACGTATCAATTGCATTGCATGGGGAGTTTTGCTTTGCACAGTATGTTATATAGGATTCTAAACACTAAATAACCAAAGTGTGTTCAATTGAAGCAACATCGATGCAACATTGGCACATACTAACAGGATATCAGGGTGAAAATAACTTACAGGATGCTCAGCCCAGCTGCATCTAATCATTTATTAATAGCAACAAAGTATTCTGAGAGAGGCATTGGTGACTCAATAGTTAAGCTCCTGGCAAATGTTGTTAGGGGTGTTTTATCTTTTTAATTAAAGACAGAGGAATCCATTTCAAATCTGTCACACGTCAACTAAGGTATGATAGCAGTAGGGTTTCAACTCTGACACTGACACTTGACGCTGACAGTGCCTTCAGGCCATGGAGGTATTCTGTTTCATTAAGCGGAATCAACGAGCTGTTCACCATCTGAGCAGTAAGCACTAAACCCTGATGTATGGCTATTATTGTGTTGCATTGGTATAACTTAATCCCTATTGCCATATCAACAAATTGTGCCTCTGATTTGTGTTCCCTGTGCATTATTGTCTGCTATGATTCCCAGTATGATAGCACTGCGTCCATCATCATCTAAAATTGATACCTTTTCGGAGGAAATAAGGGAGGAATAATGTAATTATTGATTCCCTGCACAATGACAGTGCAGAGTAGGTAGTACCTAACTCAATTAAGGTATAGACCCTCTATGGCACTATGCCTTGTCAATGATGTAGGAGAATGTTGACATGCTACGCTTCAAAGAACGGAGGTGCATGTTAGTGGGGGGGGGGGGGGGGGTGATGGAATACAGGCTCCATAGATGTATACATGTGTAACTCAACATACACTCAACGAGGTTCATCTTGTATCACTGGATAATATTTTTCATATAATCATAATTATATGTTGGTATTTCTCCTAGGGATCTATGGTAGGAGTAAGAATTAAGTAAAGTAAGATGTAAAATTTAATATAAGGGTAACACACATTTAACACCCCTTTACATATCTCCGGCTCCCTTTATTCGTATAACCTACCTACTAGACCCAAAGTCCTGCTCAGTAAATCTTACCCATGAGTAGGGGAAAGCTTTTAGCTAATAAAATTCCTTAGACATCTTTTGGGGGGAAAACATCTTTACGGATAGTCTGAGGATCTCCTTTTGTTACTACCATTTATCACTGAGTTCAGCTTACCCTCCTAATACCAGTCATATCCAGCTAGCAGGAGGGTCTCAGAAATAATGATCTATAAATCCCATACATCTAGCCTCCCTTACCTCCATAAAGCCCTATGAATGTATGGATATGAGGCGGAAGGGTGATAAAGGTGTCCAACTCATACCTCAGCTAGACATGTAGTATGTTGAATGGACCCTAGCAGCCAAAACTTCTATTGGAGTTTATACAAAGGATAAAAAGACACGATGATACCTTAGAGATTCTAATGAGATACAGGGGTACACAAGGGTACATATTATGGCACTTAGATTTGTGTTAAACCTCTGAGATCCTAATGAAAAAAAGTTAGCTTATTGTAAATGAATCTTTAGGCGTAGAAACAACTAAGAACATGGCAAGGGGTACATAATACTGGCACAGGGCAAGCAATTACAGTGTTGATAATTAGCTGTGTCTTAGCTTGCATATGGAAGCTTCCAAATATTTGGCTCTTTTGAGTGCATTTTCTATTTCTGACTGTGTATTAGCAGTCACTACCTGTGGTTGTACTAAGGATTATCATTGTATTGTGTCACATGAGATTTATGAATCACATGTGACAAATTTTAGCTGTTCTGCCTTATGTGGGAGAATCACCAATTTGGTTATTTTTGACTACAAATGGTAAGTCAGAAGGCCCCTGATGCCTTCAGATGGCCACTGAGATCCCAATAGTAGGTCTTTACATGCCTCTCTTCGTATAAATTTATATTTATAATATGGGAACAGTAACCAAACGGTGGAGATTACAAAAGTGAGGACCACTGGGAGAAAGATGAAAGCCAAGGTTATTACCAGTTTAATTAGATATGAATGCAAAAGTTTGTCATGTTGGTTTTATGATATAAGATGTCACTTGGATGCAGAGTAATTTCAAATGGATGAAAAAGAATGCAACTTGACTGTGGAGTAGTCTTTTGCTAGTAAGTACCATGTGCTGTACTATGCTTAGTGCAACCTCCAGTTAATGACAGTGAAGGTTTTGTAGTCTGTGATTATTTAGTACTTACTTGAATAATGCAACGTTTTTCATATTATGGATGGATATTTCATTGTAAATTTCATGAACACTTCCGTAAATAGCCCCAATGGTACCACTATGGCATGATATAGATTGTCCTAAAATGAGAGAGAAGTATCAATGATGTGTAAAAACCTCCTTCTTCTCCCATGTCCCCAAATTGATTTCCTAACGATGGTTTGCTCTCTATAAAAGATATCTGACATCGAAATCCCCTTTGCAGCCTCTGCCCAGCAGCTCCACCCTCACTATCTATCTTACCATCACCCTTCTCTAGCTTTCAATGTCACCCATTCTGGTCATGTGCTCATAGTTCAGGGACAGTACCCTTGTTACCAGGGCTGTAACCTTTTTTCATTGCCAATTTATTACTATATTTTCTACTACTGTGTAAAGGAACTACATATTATTATGTGTGTTAAAAGTGGCACACAAGGAAAGGTAATATAGACCTAGAATTGGTTTTTCTACCACAGCATCTATATCATGCTTTGAAAGGTATCAATGAAGCTAAATGGGTCATCCTACATTTTATAGGATATAGAAATGTTCAGAGTATGTTTACTTTACTGTAGCAATGAGTGTTTTGAGGTGGAAAAATGTGCCAAAATAGATAGAAATAGCATGATAAAGAGGGAAGCGAGACCAGGCATACCTAGATACTGTCTCTAGGTAACCCGATGTATTCTGGGCATGCACAGGCTGCTGCTTAGTAGTACCTTTTAATCATGAGTCGTGCTGTGGGGCAGGAAGTGGGTTCCCTCTCATCTGGTTAAGAAGTCCTGTCTGATGTGGCACCAGGAGGTATGTGGAGGAGGAGTAGGAAGGATGACAAAGCGTTTCTCCTTAGAATAGAGACCTAGTAGAGAGAAGGACTGGTCAAATTATAGAGGGGATGGTGCACTTAACCCTTTAGGGCCGCCCAAAAAAGTATTTGCTGGTGATGGGGCCGGCCCAATTTTTACAGCAACTTGCCCTGAGCCGAGCCGTTGCTGAATCCCATAGAGTTGTGATGACTACAGTCGATGCTTGACCCCACATGGCATCGACTATAGTCGATGCCTGGCCCCCCATGGTATCAACTATAGTTGATGCTCGGCCATAATTGGTCAAGTATAACTCTTTCTTGTGAAGGTCTTGTCATCACACTTTATGATGGATAAGGTTATCTATTATTTATTTTGGTGAAAAATGTGCACAGGATGTTGCCTTACATGTCTGCATTTGGCTCAGGATGGTATTTTATAGGAGGGCAAAGTTGTCGGTAGATTTTTCCTAAAGCTGTACATACTGAATTGAGAAAAGTATGAATTGCTCTCTTATGTCAAATTATGCACAGAAAACAAACAAGCAATTAAAATTTAAAAAGAATTCCACATCTAATGTGTTAATCATGCTCCTCTTTGCTGCATCGAATATAATAATCACAATGAATAAGGCCAACTTATACTCAATATAGCCCGTACTTTATATTAACCCTTTAATGGCCGCTGCTGCCCTGGGCAGCATCTAAAATACCCTTGAAAAACCGCTGATGCCATGGGGCAGCAACAGTGCTGCCCCATGGCAGCAATACCTTTAAAGTCCAGCTCCTGCTATGAGACAAAGAATGATAATTTTTGAATCAATCCAAAAATAAAACTGCACGGTAAAACTGTTACGAAGGCATCAACTCTTGTTATGAGCAGCCAGAGCATTTTATTAATTAGGCAATAAGCTCCACCTTTTCACAAAGAACTTGTACCTGGCTATCATTGTACACCTACATTCATGAAAGAAAAAACATATTTTATGTAAAGAGTAAGATCTTAACACAAAACAGAGATGTCAAATTTAAACATATAGTTTAAAAAGAAGAGTTTGGTTACTACAGCCATCAATGGTCTCCTTCCATTCTCAGCTCTCTCGAAATTCAGGGAGTTGAGTCCCACCTTGACACAATAGGTAGTTCTGTTGAAATGTGCATGAAAATCTAAATTATACATTATCATTATTTATTATTGAAATATTCACTAGTTAAATTTCTATGTCAGTAGAAGTGAGAAGACTCAAACCTATGATCTCCAGATTGTAGACTACAGCGGAAGAGTCTGGTGCTAATCAGTATGTAATACTGGAAAATACATCCTTTTATATTGTAAATCTACAGTTTATCCTATAGTAAAGTTACACTACCTTCTAACAGTGTATAATATAGTCTCATCTGTCCTTAATTTACAGAACAGTAATAGACTTCTTGCATCTACCATGAGACAATTAACAAAGCTACAATAAGTGTATGTTATGAAACACCTCCCAAGTAAAGGTGGCCTTAGGGCCCCTGGAACACTGCTATCAATACATCATAGCACATATTGATTCACAAAATGCTATGACTAGAAGTGGCATGGAAGAGGGTTGGATGGATCGAATGTGGCATTACAGGAAATAAATGGAAAAAGCAAAAGATGTCAAAGGAGATAAATATTTGCTGAATTAATGTACGAGTTGAAGGGAGAAAATTACACTTCTCCAGGTAGGGATATTTGGTAAATTGAAAAAAAAGACAAGGGAAGAAACTGTCCTGAAGCTTGTTAGCAGGTATCCTGACAGATTCCCTGACACAATATGATACATGTTAGAATAGATCCTATAGACAAATCTAACCTCAAGGCAATACTATTGAGAACTGAGCAGCTCAATCAGAAGTGATATTAGACCCTTGGTGCCCTAAGTGACTCCAGCCAGGTATTACATCCATATGCTCCCTTAACTAGCTAGGTTCACAGCATATGTAATACTATTTCCTTCCGTGTTGGAACCTAAAAACAGTGTTGAGTGAAATTAGGATTAGTCCTAGGTCCCTTCGGGGCTGGATAGGGTTATAGGCTCAGTAGAGAATGGGTTAGTCTTATTAGTGGTTGAAAGGTCTGTGTGGGCTAGACCGCCCGCAGGCAGGAATGGTTGATCGGATAGGTTTCAGTTTCAAAGGTTACTTATGAAAAAATTCTGATGGCTGGAGAATACACAAAAATCTGAATCTGTGGCTCTTGAACACGTCTATTCTACCTGAGGAGGTGCTTACAAGAACATGTTTATTCATAGCTGGTGATATTAAGGACAGGATGAGGTCTTAATATGATGTAGGCTTATCGGAGCTTGGGTTGGAGCAGGGTATGAAATGGTTGGGGATAAGATGGGTGAGCAGAAAATGTAGTAAAAGGAATGTGGGAGGTACTATGCGAGGATTATACAAATCTCTTTTTGGTAAGGAACGGCATAGGTCTGGGTGGATAACTAGTGGGCCAAGTAACTTCTGGACAATATTAAAATATTCTTCATTTTCACAGGATTATATAATGAATGGGGCAACATCTATAGTTTTTAGGTTACCTTTATAGAGCTTGTCAGTGAACAATAGTTCATAGGTATGCTAATCATGTTTTACAACAGGATGAAGGGAGGAGAGAAGGTTAATGAGGAGAGATCAAAGATATTCCATTCACCAAAAAAACATTTCATTTATTTTAAATGAAAGATGATGTGAAGTGGGTAGCCACTATAAAAATGTGAAACTGCTGTGTTGGACGGTTAATATGTAGGTCATGAATCCTGCTGATCAATGACCTCAGTGGAAACAACCCTTTGGCACTTGGGAAAAAAAAACATTCATCCATGCCATTTTTTCTTCATAAAATTCTCCTCCATGAGTTGGTTACACCTAGATACTGTCTCTAGGTAACCTGATGCAGTTTGCGCATGCACAGGCTGCTTAGTAGTACCTTTTAATCTTGAGTCCTGCTGTGGGGCAGGAAGTGGGTTCCCTCTCATCTGGTTAGGAAGTCCTGTCTGATGTGGCACCAGGAGGTATGTGGAGGCGGAGTAGGAAGGATGACAAAGTAGAGAGACCTAGTAGAGCAAAGGACTGGTCAAATTATAGGGGGGAATGGTGAGCTTCTGTATAAGCCTTCCTTGTGTAAGCTATCACACTTTATGATGGATAAGGATGTATTTTTCCATGTTTCCCTCTATCTTCAGCTTTGCACATAATATTGCACCTACTGGATAAATGATGCTAGTATGCAGACTGTGAGAGCAAATGTGTTCCCCAAACATAAGATGAGGATGCCTTAACCCTTTAAGGACGACCACAAATTGGTATAGCTAGCTGTGGAGGCGAGATTTCTAGCAGGAATTTGCTCTAAGGACGAGGCTTTGTTGAATCCCATAGAGTTATGATGACTATAGTCAATGCTCGTCCTGTCATGGCATTGACTATAGTCGATGCTTGCCCTGCCATGGCATCAACTATAGTTGATGCTCGTCCACAAAGGGTTAAGCAACTTACAGAGTAACAAGAGGATTCAATCAATCACTGCAGCAGTGGGGTCGTTCAGCGCACCATTTGCCATTCACAAAGTCTGGGTGTCATTACACAAAGCACACCATGAGCTTTGCCTCCAAAATATGTACCAGCAATGCAAGCATAAAACCATGTTTTATGATCTGTTACACCCGTTGAGGATGAAGGGGATGAGGTCTCAATAAAAGTGAGTGCCCTCATTATCATTATTGTACAGACTTCTCACTGCTTCCCTGTCTCTAAGTCTAATTTTCTATCAACATGTAAACTATACTGTAAGATGTATGCGGTGTAGCTGCACAGTATAAAATGAAGTTTTATTGGTTTCCAGCCTCACATACTGTACAGTTACAAACTCACTTACTAGAATCCACATTCTGAAGATGGCGGGGGTTGAGTCCGACCTTGACACAATAGGTATTTGAAATATGCATAAAACATCTAGGTTATACAGGTTTATGAATCAAATATTCACTAGCTATTATTTCTATGTCAATATCCTTCCTATTGTCCAAAGCTGATACTCGAACCTGTGATTTCCAGATTGTGGATTACAGTAGGTGAGTCTGTATCTAAACAGTATGTATTACTAGAAAGCAATAGTATATCCTTTCATACTGTGAATATACAGTATATCCTATTGTGCAGCTGCATTAACTTCTGACAGTGTATAGTATTGTCTCATCTGCACTTCATTTAGAGGAAAGTAATTGACCTTGAGACCTTTTATGTCTACCATTGGACAATGAAAAGCTATGTGTATGTTATGTAACACTTCCCAGTAGATGGCCTGAGGGCCCCTAGAACACTGCAAACAGTACATCATAGCATATATCGATTCACGAAAATGTGATAACTAGAGGAAGCAAATCTTCATGGGGGAGAGGCCCCAGATGAACCAGCATTAAATATCAGATTCTGAGTATGATAGCATTTATACACTTTTAGAATACATTGGTATTCACTCAATATCCAGAACTATGGCTCTGGAACGCATAGATCTACGTTACCTAAGGATGTGCGTACAAGGACATGTTTATTTATAGATGGTGAGATTAAGGACAGGATAGCTGTTAATATGCTGCAGGCATATCAGAGCTAGGGTTGGAGCAGGGTGTGAAATAGTGGGGATAAGGTGGGTGAGTAAAAGGAATGCGGGAGGTACTTTGTGCGGATTATAAAAATCTCCTCTTGATCAGGAAGCGATCTGTATCTCTAAGGCACAGGCCAGGATGGATATCTAATGGGTCCTGTACTGGCTTCAACATGCCCCACGCCTTTCTGTATCTGTATACTCATGTAGGCAGCCAGTAGACAAGAATTTAGGAAGAAACTTCTAGGCAATATGAGGCAGTTGGTTGGTAGATTTTGGGGAGAGATGAAAGGGGGTAACACACACTTCAGACATTTTCCATGAAAAATTATGTGCAGTAGCAGTTTGAAACTGCTGTGCGGGACTAAAGATGTAGGGGAAGGGGGATATATAAAACATGAGTCCAATGTTAAAGGGGTGTCTAAATAGTGCAAAATGTATGAGGTCTACTTTATACATCTTATATAAAAACCTAAAGCGTTTAGGTTAACAGACCCTTCGGCAAAATTACGTTCAAGCAATGTTTATATTTCTGGAAAACTTTCTCCTCTGAGGCTTGGTTATACCGGCTTTATGTTAAAAGGTAGAAAAGGGTAATGAGATCTTCTAAAGCATGCATACCACAATTTGATACACCAAATAAACTCACATGCCAACTAGACAAACAACACCAACTTCTAGGCATAATATGAATGGATTATGGTTTAGATCACTCCATACTCTTCATGGTATCACTCGTTTAATGCAGCTTCACAATCAATGCGATCTTGTGACATATCCAGCTGATTGCCTGTCAATACAGTTATAACTGAAGCACTGCATCAATTCCCACATCCCTCCACAGCACAACACACTTCTTGCAGGGGTCAAGACGTGGGCTGACAGAAGGTGCTGTGGTATATTTACCAGAGACTTGACCTCAGGGCCAATGATTCCCAGAAGGGAAAGTAGCCTGAGGTAATTTGATTAGTGTGTGTGGGTCAGTATGGGTTAATAGTGTTCGCTTCCTAGGCTGTACTATTAGGGTGACTGAGGTCAGTATGACCGGGATCATTGTGCAGTTTTATCCCCAATTACACCACTGTGTGGTGTCTTGTAAGCATGACACATTAATATTCTGGCCCTTCTGGGATAGATACTGTCATTTGGTTGGTTTATAGACCTGGTCTACTTCCCACAAAGACACAGTCCGTCAGTGGACCTCCATTGCATACCCCTCTATCGCCCCATCCCAAGCCTCCATTAATACCCCCAGAAAACCCATCTTATCACAGCAGGCTGGAACCAGTGATGGGGATAATGACAGTTTATAGGCTTCATCATTGACACTCAGGCAAGCAGGGGCTACACCAGAACCTGAAGGAGTAAAGCCCCCCTCCGCTCTACCAACCATGAAGCCTGAGCCAATAATTGTCTCCATCACTATTGTCAACCCCAACACTTTCAATGTCAAATTAAATGAGAAAAAAAGCAAACATGGGAAAAGGACAATCTTGATAAAAGTCTCATACATCACTCAAACTCATTTTCTCTGCTCTCTCACCAGACCATAAACTAGCCAACTGACAAACTGACTCTGCTTCTTAGCATTCTCTTTCCATATAAAGAAGATCTCATTAATCATGCCATAGCAGAATATTGCTGGTCTGTGATTGAAGGACGGAAGGGAATGCTTAGAAAATTGTTGTGTTGGCCCTGACAAAAGGAATTGAGCCTGACACTCATTTATATGGATATGTTATATAAATGAAGTGTTGGACACTATATTAGAACTGACTATCAAGTAAGAAAATTGATTTTTAAATGTTAAGCCGTTTACCTCCTGATGCTAACCTCTATATAATCCAATTTAAAAGAAAACTGGTATGTGACTTCATTGTCCTTACCCTGGAGGGTGATTGGAAATGTTCTAACAATGGATCCCTACACCATTGCACCGAAGTTTGTGTATTTTAAAAAATGCAACAGACTTTACGGGATTTGATTTATTCAGAGGCAGGCGATGAACACTCCCCTTAGTGCCTCCTCTAAGGCAGATTTATAAGGCCTCTACTATCGGGAGCATTATCTAAATTGTTATCTTATCACTATGGGCCTGGTGCCTATATTATTGGATGTATGGCAATAACTACTACACTAGAACCATACATGAGGCATTTTATTTAGTGAAAACAGCTCCATAATGATGTTCATAGGTTTTCTATCAATGTGGAATTGAATGTAGCAGGCCCAAGTACCACTATTAACATCCTCTGATATGTCTTGCCAAACGCCTATTTTGATCAGTAGGTAGAATATGATGAATTATGTCTTGATTATCAGGTCAGTTACTTTTAAGTAATTACTAAATGATAGAATATCTGATGATGCCTTTTCTCAAAACGTCAACACCGCAGTAGGCAAGGACGACAATTGAGACAGACAAATGGAATATTATATAGGATATTGTGCATAAGAAGGAAAATTTACTTGAAACCAGTTTACCTCATGAGTATTAGCTACCACCAGCTGACCAAATTTTGATAAAAGTCAGCATGACATACATAAAATAGTATGACCAGATCAAAGAGATTCCACCTTGACACACAAGGGGGAGGTTATTCTTTTCACTTATAACTGGACAGCAAGTATGCCTGAATGTCTTCAGATGGGGCAATGTAAAATGTGTATTTAAAAGCTACTCGACTTAGAACCCTAAATTGATGAATCTTTAATTGTTCAAACTCAGAAAGGTGGACTCTACAGTAAAGCACACAGCTCCTGTAAATTTAACTGTAAGCACATGAATACTAAATAAATTCACAATGCATTTTCAGTTGGAAATCAAAATGACATGAAGGCAACCTCTCAAACAAAGATGATCAGTGCAATGAATCATTATGCGATTTGAATCAGTTACCAGTAACCCCTGATTATTGCACCTTAGTCCATGCACTTAACAGCACTGCTGTGAGAAGTAATATGGGTAACTCAGCTCATGAAATGGATATATAGATGACCCATTGAAGGAGGCTAATCTTTCTTCTGGGAGAACATGCAACAATCAAGATATTGGCGGTACTGTTTTTTTAAAATTCCAGCACATTAAAAGTCTATCTCCTTGTAAAGGCTAGGAGATTTTCTATCAGTACTATGTGTATTCATCTGAACAAATATGAGGGGCAGCCGTGCATCAGGACACATAGACTAATGGTATTAGATATTATGAGAGGAGTTAAAGTGCCATTCATTGACTAGGATTCATCATGAAACAGTTTAAATTTAGGCATTTAAGCTCTGGGGTTAACATCTTAATTATGCTTACATTGTAATCATTATTACATCCTTGAATTATCCTTGACTCAATTGTGCTAGAAGACTAAGTAGATTCAGTATAATCTGGAGAGATGCATCCTTGTGTAAATTGCAATATTTCATCACATCAGTGATCAACATGGAAACACTATCTATTGTTCATTAAAATGGATCCTCACGTATAACAAAATAATCTGCTACCACATTCTCCCTTGGTAGTACTTCTTACTGCCTGTACAGTAGTTGGATTAGGAAAGAGGAAGGTCCATCAGATCCCTCCTGAATATCTCACTTCTATGCATATTCTTCATAAGACTCTCATATTATTTAAATATTTACAAAAGTGTAGTGCGTCAGCTTTCTTTGTGCCGACTGTACAACACTGTCATTGTGCTTTTGTATAGTGAGGATGATTTTACAATGAGGCGTTGTGTGCTAAAGTGTCTGCTTTCACTGAATGTCCTCTGCTCTCACAAAGCAGAGTCGAATAATAGCTCTCATTGGGATTAATTCATCAATATGTATTGCCCTGCTGGTTCTGGATATTAAAATAATATTAAACATATTGATTTCATTGCATGGGGAGTTTTGCTTTGCACAGTATGTTATATAGGATTGTAATCCTTAAATAACCGAAGTGTGTTCAATTGAAGCAACATTATGGCAACATAGGCACATGTGTACTAACAGGATATCAGGGTAAAAAATAACTCAGAAGATGCTCGGCCCTGCTGCGTCTAGTTATCTATTAATAGCAGCAAACTATTCTGAGAGAGGCATTGGTGACTCAATAGTTAAGACCCTGCCAGATGTTGTTAGGGGTGTTTTATCTTTCCAATAAAAGACAGAGGAATCCATTGCAAATCTGTAACATGTCAACTAAGGTATGGCAGCAGAAAAGTTTTAACTCTGACACTGACACTTGACGCTGATAGTCCATGGAGGTATTCTGTTTTACTTAGCAGAATCAACAAACTGTTCGCAGTCTGAGCAATAACCACTGAAACTAGATGAATGGCTATCATTGTAGTGCATTTGTATAACTTAATCTGTCCCGACATATCAACTCATTGTGCCTCTTATTTGTTGTTCCTGTCCATTGAAATCCAGGAAATAATTAATGTAACCAATGCCCCCTATAGTAGAACCTAATAAATCTGTCATGAGGAGGCGGGGTGGGATTATCTCCAGGCCCTGATAAATCCCTATTTAATCCCATGAAGCCTACATCGTTGACTTAATTGTTTCTCATGAAGCAATTTACTGACACAAAATATAAATACTATTCTGTCTTTGAGGGGACTAGGTCTCATACTTAGCTATACAATTAATACCATCTAGAAAGCTATTGGAACACAATACCAATATTAAACTTACCCAATCTAAGGTTGAATCAACAGATGTCTTTTTCTACATATTGAATAATCAATTTGTTATCCTTCATTATTATACTACATCAATTTTTCTTCCAGCCGATCCTTTTCCCAGATACTTATTATGCAAGGCTCATCACTCTACAATCTTTTATGCTAATGTCTGCAGTATCATAGCACTGAATCCATCACCATCTTGTATTGATACCTTTTGAGAGGAAAGAAGGACAAATTGAGTTATTCATTCCCTGCACAGTGACATCACTGAGTATGCAGTACCCCACTAGCATAGAGGTATAGACCTTCTATGTTAGTGCATCTTCCTTCACAATATTAGTGTAACGAACATTTAACACCCCTTTTATATGTCCCCTCCTTCCTGTATTCATATAGTTTACCTGATACAGCCAGATCAGTACATCTTACTCATGAGTAGGAGAAAGCTTTTAGCAAATAAGATTCTTTAGGTGGGGAGATTCTACATCTGTGGTGGGGAAATTTTAGTATGGATAGTCTGAGGCTCTCCTTTTGTCACTACCATTTATCACCGAGTTTAGCTCAACCTCCTAATACCAGTTATATCCAGCCAGCAGGAGGGTCTCAGAAATAATGTCCTATAAACCTATACATCTAGCCGCCCTTACCTCCATAAAGCCCTATGAATGTATGGATATGAGGCGAAAAGGTGATAAAGGTGTCCAAGTTGTACCTCAGGTAGACGTGTAGAACCTTTAGCAGGCAAAGGTTCTAATGGAGTTTATACAAAGGATAAAAAGACAAGATGATACCTTAGAGATCCTAATATAATACTGTGCTAATTTACTGTACGCAGGGGTACATAGTATGGCACTTACATTTGTGTTAAACATACTGCATGATACTGACACGTGACAAACAATTACATTGTTGATGATGGAAGTCTAGGAATATTCTGCTCTTTTTAGTGCATTTTTATTTATGACTCTGTGTAACAGCAGTCACTATGGTTGTACTGAGGATTATTATTGTATGAATCTCATGTGATATATTTATTTTCAGCTGTTCTGCTGCATGTGGGAAAATTACTTTTTTTTTTACTACAAGTGGTAAGTCTGAAGTTCCCTGATGCTTTCAGATGGCTGCTAAGATCCCAATAGCAGGTTTATAGATGCCTTTCTATGTATTGTATTTATATATATATATGGCAACAATAACCATATGGTGGAGATAACAGCTGCAACTTCTTTGATCATTTAAGAATGTAATCTTCCTGAAAAAAGTGAAGACCACTGGTAGAAAGATGAAAGCCAAGCTAATTACCATTTTAATTGGATATGAATGCAAAAGTTTGTCATGTTGGTTTTATGATATTAGATGTCCCTGCCCTTGGATTCTTTTCTCTGCAGGTTAATTTTAAATGCATGATAAGGCATGCAACTTTATTGTGGTATGTAATTATGCTAGTAAGTACCATGTGCTGTACTGTAAATAGTGAGACCTCCCATTAACGACAGTGAGGGTTTTGTAGTCTGCGATTATTCAGTACTAACTAGAATAATGCAATGTTTTTGATATTATGGATGGATATTTCATTGGAAATTCCATGAATTCTTCGGTGAATAGCCCCCATGGTACCACTATAACATGATTGTCCTAAAATGAGAGAGATGTATCAATGGTGCATAAAACCTCCTCCTTCTCCCATATTCTCAAATTGATTTCCTAACGAGTGATGGCTCTCTATAAAAGAAACCTGACATTGAAATCCCCTTTACAGCCTCTGCCCAGCAACTTCACCCTCACTATCTATCTTACCATCACCCTTCTGTACCTTTCAACCCCAACCATTCTAGTCATGTGCTCATGGTTCAGGGAGAGTACCCTCGTTACCAAGGCTGTAACATTTTTCATTGCCAATTTATTATCATATTTTCTACTGCTGTGTAAAGGAACTACATGAAGAGTTTGGATGCAAAACGACATATCTCCATCCCAGAATTGAAGCACATAGTGCTTTTTGTAAAGACACCCTGAGTTCAATTATGGTTCTTTGGTAACAGAGTGTATATTAAGTAGGTCCTAATGAGATGAAAATTAATAAATCTTTGCAAAATGGTTTGAGAATTATATTTCACTAACCCTAATCTATATTTTTGTCCGATTTTTGTCCCCATTTTTAAAATGGCGCTTATGTCGTTTTGCATCCAAACTCTTCACATATTATTATATGTTTTAAAGGTGGCACACAAGACAAAGTAATATAGACCTAGATTTTCTTCTTCTACAACAGCATCTTTATCCTGCTTAGAAATATATCAAACTAATTTAGTCATCCAACATTTCATAGAATATAGAAACGTCCAGAGTTCTCATAATTAATAAAGTGAGAATTCAGTGAGCACTGCCATCTTCTATGCTTACTATACTGCAGTGATGTCTGTTTTGAGGTGGGAAAATGTGCCAAAATAGGAACAAATAGCATGAGAAAGAGGGAAGCGAGCCTCATGGTTGTAGGTAGGAGGCACAGCTAGATACTGTCTCTAGGTAACCTGATGTATTCTTGGCATGCACAGGCTGCTGCTTAGTAGTACCTTTTAATCATGAGTCCTGCTGTGGGGCAGGAAGTGGGATCCCTCTCATCTGGTTAGGAAGTTCTGTCTGATGAGGCACCAGGAGGTATGTGGAGGAGGAGTAGGAAGGATGACAAAGCTTTTCTCCTTAGAATAGAGAACTAGTAGAGAGAAGGACTGGTCAAATTATAGAGGGGATGGTGCGCTTAACCTTTAGGGCCGCCCAAAAAAAGTATTTGCTTGTGATGGGGCCGGCCCATTTTTACAGCAACTTGCCCTGGGCCAAGCCTTTGCTGAATGCCATAGAGTTATGATGACTATAGTCGATGCTCGGCCCCACATGGCATCGACTATAGTCGATGCTCGGCCCCCCATGGCATCAACTATAGTTGATGCTCGGCCATAATGGGTTAAGTATAACTGTTTCTTGTGAAGGTCTTGTCATCACACTTTATGATGGATAAGGTTATCTATTATTCATTTTGGTACAAAATGTGCACAGATGTTGCCTTACATGTCTGCATCTGGCTCAGGATGGTATTTTATAGGAGGGCAAAGTTGTTGGTAGATTTTTCCTAAAACTATACATACTGAATTGAGATGTGTTAATCATGCTCCTCTTTGCTGCATTGAACATAATAATCACAATGAATAAGGCCAACCTATACTCAATATAGCCCATACTTCATTAACCCTTTAAGGGCCGCTGCTGCCTCTGGGCAGCATCTAAAATACCCATGAAAAACTGCTGCTGCCATGGGGCAGCAACAGTGCTGCCCCATGGCAGCAATACCTTTAAAGTCCAGCTCCTGCTATAAGACAAAGAATAATAATTTTTTAATCAATCCAAAAATAAAACTGCACAGTAAAACTGTTGCGAAGGCATCAACTCTTGTTATAAGCAGCCAGAGCATTTTATTAAGTAGGCAATAAGCTCCACCCTTTCACAAAGAACTTGTTACTGGCTATCATTGTACACCTACATTCATGAAAGAAAAAACATATTTTATGTAAAGACTAAGATCTTAACACAAAAAAGAGATGTCAAATTTAAACATATAGTTTGAAGAGAAGAGTTTGGTTACTACAGCCTGCAATAGTTCTGTCTCCTTCCATTCTAAGCTCTGCCCATGTATAACATTGCACATTGTATGACTGAAGCTAGTATGCTGTGAGAGCAAATGGCATGTTCAAACATAAGATGAGGATACCTTAAGCAACTTACAGAGTAACAAGAGGCATTCTGGGCCTCCTGCCCCCCAGTCATGTAGGCAATATTTAATGCACCAGCTCGCTGATGGTAACAGCCTGAGGTAGTAATTGAATCAATCACTGCAGCAGTGGGGCTGTTCAGTGCACCATTTACCATTCACAAAATCTGGGTGCCATTACACAAAAGCACACTATGGCCTTTGGTGTATGTATACCATACTGTAAGAAGTAAGTAGTGTAGCTGTGCAGCATAAGAATAAGTATTTTTGGTTTCCAGTATCACATACTGTACAGCTACAAACTTACCTACTGTGATTCACAATCTCGAAACTGAGGGAGTAGAGTCCCACCTTGACACAATAGGTAGTTCTATTGAAATGTGCATGAAAATCTTAATCATACATTATTATCATTTATTATTGAAATATTCACTAGTTAAATGTCTATGTCAGTATAAGTGAGAAGACTAAAACCTCTGATCTCCAGATTGTAGACTACAGCGGAAGAGTCTGGAGCTAATCAGTATGTAATACTGGAAAATACATCCTTTTATATTGTAAATCTACAGTTTATCCTATAGTAAAGTTACACTACCTTCTAACAGTGTATAATATAGTCTCATCTGTCTTTCATTTACAGAACAGTAATAGACCTCTTGCATCTACCATGAGACAATTACCAAAGCTACAATAAGTGTATGTTATGAAACACCTCCCAAGTAAAGGTGGCCTTAGGGCTCCTGGAACACTGCTAACAATACATCATAGCACATATTGATTTACAAAATGCTATGACTAGAATTGGCATGGAAGAGGGTTGGATGGATCGGATGTGGCATTACAGGAAATTAATGGAAAAAGTGAAAGATGTCAAAGGAGATAAATATTTGCTGAATTAATGTACGAGGTAGGGATATTTGGTAATTTGAAAAAAAAGGACAGGGGAGGAAACTGTCCTGAAGCTTGTTAGCAGGTATCCTGACAGATTCCCTGACACAATATGATACATGTTAGAATAAATCCTATAGACATATCTAACCTCAAGGCAATACTATTGAGAACTGAGCAGCTCAATCAGAAGTGATATTAGACCCTTTGTGCCCTAAGTGACTCCAGCCAGGTATTACATCCATATGCTCCCTTAACTAGTTAGGTTCACAGCAGATGTAATGCTATTTCCTTCCGTGTTGGAACCTAAATACAGTGTTGAGTGAAATTTAGATTAGTCCTAGGTCCCTTCGGGGCCGGATAGGGTTATAGGCTCAGTAGAGAATGGGTAAGTCTTATTAGTGGTTGAAAGGTCTGTGTGGGCTAGACCGCCCGCAGGCAGAAATGGTTGATTGGGTAGGTTTCAGTTTCAAAGGTTGCTTATGAAAAAGTTCTGATGGCTGGAGAATACACAAAATTCTGAATCTGTGCCTCTTGTCTATTCTACCTGAGGAGGTGCTTACAAGGACATATTTATTCATAGCTGGTGAAATTAAGGACAGGATGAAAGCTTTATATGCTGTAGGCTTGTCGAAGCTTGGGTTGGAGCAGGGTATGAAATGGTGGGGGATAAGATGGGTGAGCAGAATATGTAGTAAAAGGAATGTGGGGGGTACTATGCGAGGATTATATAAATCTCTTCTTGGTAAAGAAGGGCACAGGTCTGGGTGGATATCTAGTGGGCCCCGTACTGGCTTCAACATGTGCTGCGCCTTCTGAGAGCCTTAAATCTATATATTATGCAGGCAGCCAGACAACAATTTGACAAGTAACCTCTGGACAATATTAAAATATTCTTCATTTCCACAGGATTGTATAATGGATGGGGTAAAATCTAATTTTTTTAGGTTACCTTTATAGAGCTGGTCAGTGAACAATAGCTCATAGGCATGTTAATCATGTTTCACAACAGGATGAGTGGAGGAGAGAAGGTTAATGAGGAGAGATCAAAGATATTCCATTCACCAAAAAAAAACATTTCATCCATTCTAAGTGAAAGATGATGTGAAGTTGGTAGCCACTATAAAAATGTGAAACTGCTGTGTTGGACGGTTAATATGTAGATCATGAATCCTTTGTTCGAATTGTGCCAAAATGGTGTAAAATAGACTAAAAGGACTGTGAGGTTTCTCCAATATCATACCTATTATTTGAAAAGCTAGCCGTGACACTGCAGATCAATGACCTCAGTGGAAACAACCCTTTGGCATTTGGAAAAAAAACCATTCTTCCATGCCATTTTTTCTTCAAAAAATTCACCTCCATGGGTTGGTTACGCCTAACTTTTTTTTCAAAGAAAAGAGAGGGTATTGGGATCATCTAAAACAACAAACCAATCACTTTTTACCTTACTTTCAATGATAAAAAGACACCTACTTCCAGGTATGATAAGAAAGGATAATGATATGGATCACTCCATACTATAGAAGTATCAATCCTTGTGTGTAGCATTCACAATCAATGTTAACCTGCAACACCTCCAGCTGATTGCCTGTCGTTACACTTATAACTGAAGTGCTACACAATCACCACATCACTCTTCTACACAGCACGCTTGTTGCAGGTTTAAGACCTGGGCTGATATCATGTGGTATGGGATGGGTGTGGTTTATTTATCAGAGGCTTGACCTCAGGGCCAATGATTCTCAGCGAAGAGAGGAGACTGAGATGATTTGATTAGTGTGTGTGGGTTAGTGTGGGTTAGTAGTAGTCTTACTTTCCCAGTCTGCACTATTAGGATGACTATGGTCAGTATGACTGGTATCACTGGCAGTTCCATTCCCATTTACACCACTGAGTGGTGTCTTGTAAGCCTGGTTTACTTGTGTCATGACACATTAATACTATGGGCCTACTGGAATGGATACTGTCATCCTTCTACAAAAAAAATCCTCAGTATACATCCACTGCATGCCTGACTATCACCCCATCTGCAGCCTCCTTTGATACCCCCGATACCCATCTTATCACAGCAGACTGGAACCAATGATGTTGATAATGACAATTTATATGCTCCATCATTGACACTCAGGTGATCAGGGACTAGACCAGAACAGAAAGTAGTAGAGCCCCCTACCTTTCTTACCAGCCATGTAGTCTGAGTCAATATTGTCGCTGCCAGTGTTTTCATCTCCAACCTTTCGAATGCCAAATTGAATGAGAAAAGAACAAGCATAGAAAGAGGAACATGAACACAATCTCAATAAAATAATTCATACATCACCTAAAGTCATTTTCTCTGCTCTCACACTTTTTTTTCATGCCACAGTAGAATATTGCTGAGATCCATGTAGCAGGTCTGTACATGCCTCTCTTTATATCTATAATATGGCAACAGTTACTAAATAGTGGAGATGACAGCTGCAACTTCTTTGATCAAATAAGAATGCTATGTTCCTTAATAAAGTGAGGACCACTGGGGAAAAGATGAAAGCCAAGGTAATTGCCATTTTAATTGGATATGAATGCAAAAGTTTGTCATGTTGGTTTTATGATACTAGATGTCCCTTCCGTTGGATTCTTTTTTCTGCAGGTTAATTCAAAATGCAACTTTACTGTGGGACTTCCCATTAATGACAGTGAAGGTTTTGTAGTCTCTGATTATAAAGTACTAACTTGAAGAATGCAACGTTTTTGACATTATGGATGGATATTTCATTGGAAATTCCGTGAACACTTCAGTGAATAGCCCCCAAGGTACCACAATGGCATGATATAGATTGTCTTAAAATGAGAGAGATGTATCAATGGTGTATAAAAACCAGCTTCTTCTCCCATATTCCCTAACTGATTTCCTAGCGATTGATGATTCACTAAAAAAGATATCTGACATTGAAATCCTCTTTGCAGCCTCTGCCAAGCAACTCCAGCCTCACTATTTATCTTACAATCACCCCTCTCTGGCTCTCAACCCCACCAATTTCTGGTCATGGTTAAGGGACAGTACCCTCGTTACCAAGGCTGTAACATTTTTTCTTTGCCAATTTATTACTATATTTTTTACTACTGTGTAAAGGAACTACATAGTATCATGTGTGTTAGAGGTGGCAGACAAGGCAAAGTAATATAGGCCTAGCATTCTCCTTCTACACCAGCATCTATATCATAAGGTATTAATGAAACTGAATTGGTTGTCCAACATTTCATAGAATATCTATAGAAACAACTAGAGTTCTCATTATTAACAAAGTGAGAATTGATGGAGCACTGCCATCTTCTATGCTTACTATACTGTAGCGATTTTTGTTTTGAGGTGGGAAAATGTGCCAAAATAAAAAACAAATTGTTTGATAAAGAGGGAAGCGAGCCTCATGGTTGTAGGTAGGAGGCACACTTAGATACTGCCTCTAGGTAACCTGATGTATTCTGCGCATTCACAGGCTGCTGCTTAGTAGTACCTTTTAATCATGAGTCGTGCTGTGGGGCAGGAAGTGGGTTCCCTCTCATGTGGGTAGGAAGTCCTGTCTGATGAGGCACCAGAAGGTATGTGGAGGAGGAGTAGGAAGGATGACAGAGTAGAGAGACCTAGTAGAGCAAAGAACTGGTCAAATTATAGGGGGGAAAGGTGTGCTTCTGTATAAGCCTTCCTTGTGTAAGCTATGACACTTTATGATGGATAAGGATGTATTTTTCTTTGTATCAAATCTGAACAGATGTTGTTTTATAATAATTATGTTTGAATTTGGTACAAAAAAAATCATGTTTCCCTCTATCTCCAGCTCTGCACATAATATTGCACCTACTGGATAAATGATGCTAGTATGCAGACTGTGAGAACAAATGTGTTCCCCAAACATAAGATGAGGATGCCTTAAGCAACTTACAGAGTAACAAGAGGCATTCCGAGTCTCCTGCCCCCGAGTCATGTAGGCAATATTTAATGCACCAGCCCATTGATGGTAACAGCCTGAGGTAGTAACTGCATCAATCACTGCAGCAGTGGGGTCGTTCAGCGCACCATTTGCCATTCACAAAGTCTGGGTGCCATTACGCAAAGCACACTATGAGCCTTGCCTCCAAAATATGTCGCAGCAATGCAAGCATAAAACCATGTTTTATGATCTGTCACATCCGTTGAGGATGAAGGGAATGAGGTATCAATAAAAGTGAGTGCCCTCATTATCATTATTGTACAGACTTCTCACTGTTCCCCTGTCTCTAAGTCTAATTTTCTATCAACATGTAAACTATACTGTAAGATGTATGTGGTGTAGCTGCACAGTATAAAATGAAGTATTATTTGTTTCCAGCCTCACATACTGTACAGGTACAGACTCACTTACTAGAATCCACATTCTGAAGATGGCGGGGTTGAGTCCGACCTTGACACAATAGGTATTTGAAATATGCATAAAACATCTAGATTATACAGGTTTATGAATCAAAATTCACTAGCTATCTATCATTTCTATGTCAATATCCTTCCTATTGTCCAAAGATGATACTCGAACCTGTGATTTTCAGATTAAGGATTACAGTAGGTGAGTCTGTATCTAAACAGTATGTATTAATAGAAAGCAATAGTTCACCTTTCATACTGTGAATATACAGTATATTGTAGTGGGTCGCCGCTGTACTATTTCTATGGAACCAGTTTGTGTTATATTTGGTATGTGTGTTGCCGTGTATCCAGGCCGCACTCCTGTCTAGTGCCGAGTATATGGTTATATAAGCCCACACCTGAGGATTGGTGGAGCGCGGCCTGGTTATGTGCATTGAGCCGTGACCGCCACGTGTCACCCGACATATCTCGGGTACCGTGTCGGCCCGGATGCACCGGCGCGTGGTTACCCGGAGTTCCTCGGGAACTTAAGTGTTTACGAGTAATGAGGAGAGTTACATAACGACCAGTACATAAGACCTGGGGTTCTGCTAATCGAGGACCCAGTCTTGCTGTGCACTTCGGCCAGCTCGACTGCTCCACAACAGAGCTTCCCCGAACTCTGTTGTACCTTTTAGGCCTAGTCCTGTCGCTGCTTCCAACTTGGTCACCCTGCGTCTTTCTCTGTTCCACCCTTTGGGGGAACTAGAGGAGATAGACGCATTGGTGCACAACTCCGGGTGCAGAACTCCCTCTGGGGGAGTCTGATCCAAGTGGAGTTAATCAAGATGGAAGAGAGCCTTGGAACTCGGGAATTATGTACTAGACCGTGAGCGTATACCTCCTGTATGTTCATATGACCACTGGTGTTCAGAAGCCTATTTGATTGTTACTATCCGTCTGTATGATTACGAGCCGTATGTCAGAATGAATAAAGTATAATTTCTGAACAACCCATTTTCGAATCTGGAGTTTTTCATAGCCGATGCCTATCTTAGAATAGCCAACAGCTACACTGGTGCCATGACCACTTTGGGTAAGTATTGATTTATATTTATTTTTTTCACTTTCTGAAATTGAGAGGTAAGCTCTTATATGTTTGAACCAGAATTGGTAGGTTTCAAGGATAGTTATTACAGGTTGCTTTTGTGTGGTGAAGATATGTCAGATACAGAGGTACCTCCCCCGTCGGTTACAAACCAAGGGGAGGGTATGCGTCCTAGACTACGGTCTAGGGTTAGGTTTAATGCTAGGCAGAAGGTACATACGTTCAATCAGAGTAGGGAAATTGGACATGGAAGAGAGGAGGAAGCCCACGAGGTGAGATCTGAGGATTCACAAGGGGATCCTCCAGCAAAACGTCCAGCTCTAGAACCAGATAGGGGTTTGGAGGGGCCTGTCCAGGCGGGGGACACCTCACGGGAGGATGTGACGCTTGGACAGGTGACCATGGAAGATGCTGGAGAGGATAGTGACTCTAGTATGCCTAGTCTGGAGGGTGCAGTAGATGTACCAGTGACATGGGAACGTAGACCAGTGCCCACTGTAGGGACAGTGGAAAGGACTAAGATGGTAGTCCAGGGTAGTCAGCAGGGGGTTGAGGTTGTCAAAGGGGACGACCTGGAGGAAACTCCGGTGGAAAGAAAGGAGACAGCTGTGGCAATCTCCAAGGGAGATAAGCTGTTTCCAGATCCTTTTAGGTTGACAATACCTGGTCTGGAGGTTCCGCCTTATGAACCAAGGGAGAGGTTGAGCCTGGATGACATAAGGACGCTCCGATTGAGAAATGAGCATGAACACATGAAGGAAGGGATTAGAATAGAGGAAGAATCCTTGAGGAAGTTGAAGGAAGAAAGGGAAGCTTTTGAAAAGAGTTTTTTGGCAAAAAGGTCAGGTAACATTGGGGAACATGCAGCTCAGATAAAACATCTGGAACACATTTCTGTCAATGTGGGTCTACTTGAAGGTACTGAAGTCAGACTGAAGTCTGAAACAGAAAAGCTAGTAGTGCGGAATAAAGAAATCAGTTCCGAGATTCTAGCAAGACAGTTACAGGTAGCTGAGTATGATGAGTTATTGAAGAAACAGGATAGTAAGCTGGGAGAGTTAGAGGCGCTAGCTCAACAAGCTGAAAATCACATGGTGAACAAGCTAGAACCAAAAGGGACGAAGGAAATTGGGGACCCAGTGGGAAAGGCGCAAGAGGTGTCTAGAGATGAGACCTTTGTGACTGCCGACGAGTCCTCAGTAGTTATAGTCAATACGGTGGAGGAGGTAGTGAAACCACCTGTCACTGAGGATCTAGATAGTTCCATGGTAATACATACAGCAGATATGTTATCCAGTGTGAGTGGACACTCATCCATGCATGGCAGTTAGTTTGACAAGAATGAGGAGTTCATGTTGGAGCTTTGTGGTAGAGTTGAAAAACTATTTCAGGAAAAGTTAGATTGCTTTCTTGAAGAAACAGAGTCAGTGAGCGTGGAGAATGACACTAAGGGAGGAAAAGGAGACGTTCCGGTAGCTCAGGCTACAGGGAATAAGGCTCCTGTGGGACCAGTTAACACTGCTCCAGCTCCAGGTGCTCATTCTACTTCAGCTCCAGGAGCAAGGCAGGTTCATGCAATTCCGGTAAATGTGTCTACGGTGGATAGACCAGGTTTGTACGGTGGAGCATACATGAATGCTCGGCCGCCAGGTCAAGGGAATCTGGCCGGGCCTAACACCTCCTACGGGGGATGGGGCAATGTGGGACCGTTATGGGAACGCGAGGCCTATGTTCAATATACCACCTCCCCCATTACCTGGCAGTCATATAACTCCAGGAAGCATGTATACACCAAGGACCGGAGGTATTGATCAGAGTGGGACACCCTATCAACATAGAGAGAATATGTCGATGGAGGACGAGGCAGTGTTCCAAAGCAATCCAGCAATTAGAAGATTGGGGATTGATGCGGTACCAAATGATGTGGGGAACCATAGAGCAGTAGACTATGCTTTGAGTCAGGCTGAGATACCGTTGAGAACGGGGATGACAGCTGTAAAAAAGCAGGCTATCAAGATGAAGCAATATGATGGCTCAGTTCCATGGAGGAAATGGTTCACACGATTTTCAGCAGATATGCGACATAATGGTTGGGAAGGCGATGAGTGCCTTGCGGCTTTGTCGTGGTGTCTGCGAGATGGTCCTGGTGATCCAGCCCTAACAAGCTTTGAATTAAGCGGGGGAAGAACGTACAAGGGATTGGTGGAAACGGCTTCTTGGGCTTTGGGTTCCACATCCGGTGCGGATCCCGCGTCTGAACTGGAGGAAAGAGTTCAGAAACCCGGTGAAGGACACCGACAGTTTGGAATGGCTCTCCGAGTGCTAGCAGCAGAAGCATTTGCATCAATGAGTCCAAGTGATCCATGGCTGGTAAGGAAGTTGTCCAGCCTGTATATAGATGGACTTAGGGATGGGAGATTGTCAAGCGAGATTGCTACACAGTGGAAGACCACTATGTCGCTAGCGGACATCTTCGAGCTCACAGAAGATGCTCTGAGGAAGAGGAAGCTGTTGAAAACTGTGGAGGCAGCTCCTGTAGCTGCAGTGGAGATACCCGCGGAGGAGGGTGAACTGACTACAGAGGGTGTGCAAGAGGTGGCAGCTGTAGATCCTAAGTGGGGAGGACGTCGTACTTTGTATAAAAGACGAAAGATTCCAGGTTCAGACGCTCCGGCACCAGAGGAGGGTGCATTGAAAACCATGATTGGAAAAGTCATGGATGAGCGTAGTAAAGCTGAGAAGGCTGAGAAGGTCGCAACTTGTGGTCGCGGTAAGGGGAAACCCAACAAAGACACGAAATGTTACAATTGTGGGAAGAAGGGTCACTTTGCAAGGACATGTTGGTCCAAGGATACCAGGAATGTATCATCGGTCGAGAAACAAAAAGACGGACCCTCTTCTGACCAAAGCCCACCGCCGACGGAAAACTAACAGGGGTTGTTGTCGATGACAAGATAACAACCCCGCCTGTGATTGTCAAAGGTACTGTCGAGGGAGAATCGAAAGATTCCATTTCATGGGAGCCGCTGGGGTTAGCCGCACCTGAGTCTGATCCGCCAGGTGGAGATGGGCCCCAGGGAACGGACGAGAAAGGTGTTGAAGATTTAGCTCATCTGGACACCGTCCGTAGAATTGAGTTGGCGGAAGAAGTAGAAAGGTTTTGTGCTTCGCGACTCAAACCCGATGATCCTATAGTTAAGTTTCTCAACTCGAGGGGATTTGACTTGGGCGGTGAAACTGGGATCCAGAGATTTGCCTTACAACCTTCTCCTTTACAAGGGAAGAGATGGTACTTGCCTGTGCAGATTCAGGGTTGCTTGGGGGAATTTCTGATCGATACTGGAGCTAGCCACTCCATGATGGGTCACCATTTCTTCAGGAAGCTTGCAGGTCTGCCGACTAGCCCTGTGGGGCCTGGGTCGGTCAGAAGTGCTGATGGATCTCATATGCGGACACATGGCAGACAGGTGATACCCTTCTGGGTGAATCAACATTCATTTGTTGTTTCAACAACTGTGGCTGAACTGACGGATGAGGGAATCTTGGGAGTGGATTTTTGTTCTCTGTATGGAGCGGTATTGGATAGTGTGACGGGGGAACTCACTCTTCAATATCCACAAGAGATGAAGGTCCAGTGTGTGCTCCGCCGGATTTCAGGCGTCTCATCTGTCTCTCAGACAGTGCGAATTCCTCCCCGCCATGTATGCAATGTAGTTGTATACTGCCGGGAAATGGAGTTTGACCGCATGGGGGTGATGGAACCAAATCAGCAGCAGTTGAGTAAGCTGGGGTTGGTTTCCACCAGTGCCTTAGTGCAAAGTTCAAGACGAACAGTAGTACCAGTCAGTAATATGACTTTTCAGGATGTGTACCTGGAAAAAGGGACGACTTTTGGGGACGTGACGTATGCTGATGTGGTAGGAAGAGCTGACTCACCAGAGGTGGAGTTAGCAGCAAAGAGGGCAGTGGAATTAGGAGCTTTGGATCCATCCGCTATGCCAGTGGTATTGCAAGACACTGGAGAGCAGGAGAGGAAGGAAGGCTATGGGTTACCACTGCATCTTTTGCCACTAGTAACAGATAGCCATCTGGAGAAGGAAGAGGACAAAGGGAGTCTGGCTCAGTTGTTGTGCGAGAATGCAGTGTGAGTGGACACTCATCCATGCATGGCAGTAAGTTTGACAAGAATGAGGAGTTCATGTTGGAGCTTTGTGGTAGAGTTGAAAAACTGTTTCAGGAAAAGTTAGATTGCTTTCTTGAAGAAACAGAGTCAGTGAGCATGGAGAATGACACTAAGGGAGGAAAAGGAGACGTTCCGGTAGCTCAGGCTACAGGGAATAAGGCTCCTGTGGGACCAGTTAACACTGCTCCAGCTCCAGGTGCTCATTCTACTCCAGCTCGTGGAGCAAGGCAGGTTCATGCAATTCCGGTAAATGTGTCTACGGTGGGTAGACCAGGTTTGCCCAGTGGAGCATACATGAATGCTCGGCCGCCAGGTCAAGGGAATCTGGCCGGGCCTAACACCTCCTACGGGGGATGGGGCAATGTGGGACCGGATAACTGTTATGGGAACGCGAGGCCTATGTTCAATATACCACCTCCCCCATTACCTGGCAGTCATATAACTCCAGGAAGCATGTATACACCAAGGACCGGAGGTATTGATCAGAGTGGGACACCCTATCAACATAGAGAGAATATGTCGATGGAGGACGAGGCAGTGTTCCAAAGCAATCCAGCAATTAGAAGATTGGGGATTGATGCGGTACCAAATGATGTGGGGAACCATAGAGCAGTAGACTATGCTTTGAGTCAGGCTGAGATACCGTTGAGAACGGGGATGACAGCTGTAAAAAAGCAGGCTATCAAGATGAAGCAATATGATGGCTCAGTTCCATGGAGGAAATGGTTCACACGATTTTCAGCAGATATGCGACATAATGGTTGGGAAGGCGATGAGTGCCTTGCGGCTTTGTCGTGGTGTCTGCGAGATGGTCCTGGTGATCCAGCCCTAACAAGCTTTGAATTAAGCGGGGGAAGAACGTACAAGGGATTGGTGGAAACGGCTTCTTGGGCTTTGGGTTCCACATCCGGTGCGGATCCCGCGTCTGAACTGGAGGAAAGAGTTCAGAAACCCGGTGAAGGACACCGACAGTTTGGAATGGCTCTCCGAGTGCTAGCAGCAGAAGCATTTGCATCAATGAGTCCAAGTGATCCATGGCTGGTAAGGAAGTTGTCCAGCCTGTATATAGATGGACTTAGGGATGGGAGATTGTCAAGCGAGATTGCTATACAGTGGAAGACCACTATGTCGCTAGCGGACATCTTCGAGCTCACAGAAGATGCTCTGAGGAAGAGGAAGCTGTTGAAAACTGTGGAGGCAGCCCCTGTAGCTGCAGTGGAGATACCCGCGGAGGAGGGTGAACTGACTACAGAGGGTGTGCAAGAGGTGGCAGCTGTAGATCCTAAGTGGGGAGGACGTCATACTTTGTATAAAAGACGAAAGATTCCAGGATCAGACGCTCCGGCACCAGAGGAGGGTGCATTGAAAACCATGATTGGAAAAGTCATGGATGAGCGTAGTAAAGCTGAGAAGGCTGAGAAGGTCGCAACTTGTGGTCGCAGTAAGGGGAAACCCAACAAAGACACGAAATGTTACAATTGTGGGAAGAAGGGTCACTTTGCAAGGACATGTTGGTCCAAGGATACCAGGAATGTATCATCGGTCGAGAAACAAAAAGACGGACCCTCTTCTGACCAAAGCCCACTGCCGACGGAAAACTAACAGGGGTTGTTGTCGATGACAAGATAACAACCCCGCCTGTGATTGTCAAAGGTACTGTCGAGGGAGAATCGAAAGATTCCATTTCATGGGAGCCGCTGGGGTTAGCCGCACCTGAGTCTGATCCGCCAGGTGGAGATGGGCCCCAGGGAACGGACGAGAAAGGTGTTGAAGATTTCGCTCATCTGGACACCGTCCGTAGAATTGAGTTGGCGGAAGAAGTAGAAAGGTTTTGTGCTTCGCGACTCAAACCCGATGATCCTATAGTTAAGTTTCTCAACTCGAGGGGATATGACTTGGGCGGTGAAACTGGGATCCAGAGATTTGCCTTACAACCTTCTCCTTTACAAGGGAAGAGATGGTACTTGCCTGTGCAGATTCAGGGTTGCTTGGGGGAATTTCTGATCGATACTGGAGCTAGCCACTCCATGATGGGTCACCATTTCTTCAGGAAGCTTGCAGGTCTGCCGACTAGCCCTGTGGGGCCTGGGTCGGTCAGAAGTGCTGATGGATCTCATATGCGGACACATGGCAGACAGGTGATACCCTTCTGGGTGAATCAACATTCATTTGTTGTTTCAACAACTGTGGCTGAACTGACGGATGAGGGAATCTTGGGAGTGGATTTTTGTTCTCTGTATGGAGCGGTATTGGATAGTGTGACGGGGGAACTCACTCTTCAATATCCACAAGAGATGAAGGTCCAGTGTGTGCTCCGCCGGATTTCAGGCGTCTCATCTGTCTCTCAGACAGTGCGAATTCCTCCCCGCCATGTATGCAATGTAGTTGTATACTGCCGGGAAATGGAGTTTGACCGCATGGGGGTGGTGGAACCAAATCAGCAGCAGTTGAGTAAGCTGGGGTTGGTTTCCACCAGTGCCTTAGTGCAAAGTTCAAGACGAACAGTAGTACCAGTCAGTAATATGACTTTTCAGGATGTGTACCTGGAAAAAGGGACGACTTTTGGGGACGTGACGTATGCTGATGTGGTAGGAAGAGCTGACTCACCAGAGGTGGAGTTAGCAGCAAAGAGGGCAGTGGAATTAGGAGCTTTGGATCCATCCGCTATGCCAGTGGTATTGCAAGACACTGGAGAGCAGGAGAGGAAGGAAGGCTATGGGTTACCACTGCATCTTTTGCCACTAGTAACAGATAGCCATCTGGAGAAGGAAGAGGACAAAGGGAGTCTGGCTCAGTTTTTGTGCGAGAATGCAGACTTGTTCTCTGCTCCAGGAGAGCAGTTGGGTAGAACTGACCGAGTAACTCATCGGATAGACACCGGTTCTAGCCCGCCATTACGCTTGCCTTACCGGCGCCTGCCTTTGTCTAAGAAACAGGCATTGGAGGATGAGGTGGACAAGATGTTAGGGGAAGGGATAATAAAGCCTTCTGATAGTCCATGGGCTAGTCCAGTGGTAATGGTTACCAAAAAGGATGGCACCTGTCGATTCTGCATAGATTACAGGAGACTAAATGGGATTACGAGGAAAAATGCCTACCCCTTGCCACGCATTGATGAAAGTCTAGATTCCTTGGGTGGCAATCACTGGTTTTGTACCTTAGATCTGCAGTCAGGCTACTGGCAGATTGGGATGCACCCAGAGGATAAGGAAAAGACAGCGTTCACAACCCACAGGGGGTTGTTTGAGTTCAATGTGATGCCGTTTGGCTTGTGCAATGCTCCGGCTACTTTCGAGAATATGATGGAGACAATGCTAAGGGGATTGTTTTGGAAAAACTGTCTGGTTTATCTGGACGACATCATAGTTTTCGGGAAAACTCGGGAGGAGTGTCTATCAAATTTGACCATGGTGATGGATCGACTGAGATCCTATAACCTGAGACTGAAAGCTAAGAAATGCAAGTTCTTCAGGCAATCAGTGGAATATCTGGGCCGAATTGTCAGTGGCACAGGTATTTCGGCGGATCCAGGGAAATTGGAGGCAGTAGCGAGTTGGGCAACGCCAAAAGATCAGAAGGAAGTAAGATCGTTTTTGGGTTTTTGCTCATACTACCGCGATTTCATTCCCGGATTTGCTGAGGTGTCGGCTCCTTTACAGGTGCTAGTAGTAGGGAAAAGGAAGGGAATGTTGAAGCTACCTCCATTTATTTGGACGGAAATAGCTGAACAGGCTTTTCAGAAGCTAAAGGAGTTATTTACGGTAACTCCTGTGCTGAGCTATCCTACTGAGGGTGATCAGTTCATCCTAGACACCAACGCTAGCAACGACAGCATAGGTGCTGTCTTATCCCAAGTACAGGACGGGAGGGAAGTGCCCTTGGCATTTGCTAGCAACAACTTGAGTAAAACTCAACGCAATTATTGCACCACCAAGAGAGAGTTGTTAGCCATAGTAGTATACACGAAGAAATTCCACCATTATTTGTATGGTGGAAATTTCATTCTGCGTACAGATCATTCATCCTTGAGGTGGCTCCTTAATTTCAAGGAGGCAGATGGGATGATGGGTAGATGGATCTCCGCGTTGTCTGAATTAGGGATAGAGAATGCCCAGATTCAGCATCGGAGCGAAGTGAAGCACGTGAATGCGGATTGCTTGTCTAGGAGACCAATCCGAAGATGTGCAAGGTTGGACTGTGAAGACTGTGGCATACATAACGCTTTGGTGGCTCCAATAATGAATTTTGATCCAGCCTGGGAAGAGAACTTGGTGTTCTGGTCGGCGGAGTCCATACTTGAAGCTCAGCAGGAAGACGAAGGTATCAATGTGATACGGAATCTGATCCTGGAGAGAGCTGCTCGTCCCGTCAGACCTGCTCTGTCATTAGAATGTGTGGAAGTGAGGAACTTAGTGGGCCAGTGGTCGCAGTTGGTAGTGCGAGACGGCCTATTGTGTAGATGGAAAACTCTTGAAGGCAAAGCCAGGAGGAGGCTACAGATAGTCTTGCCAGCTTCTCTGAGATGGGAAGTATTCGAGTTTTACCATGGTCATCAGACTTCTGCTCATTTTGGCAGGAAACAGACTTTGGACAAACTAGCGAGGAGATATTACTGGCCTGGGATGTCTAAGGATGTAATACGTTGGTTGACCGAATGCCCGACGTGTTGCCTGGTAAAGCCGGGTCCTGGGAAAGGTAAAACATCTCTCAGACAAGAATTGTTCGGAGTCAGATTTGCGAGGATAGCCATTGATATAATCACTGGCTTCCAGACAACTCCAAACTCCAACGTGTGCATGATGGTAGTACAGGACTACTATACCAAGTACGTGAAGGTGATCCCAATGAAGGATCACACGGCATTAACCTGCGCACGGGCTTTGGTTGAGGAGTGGGTACTAACATTTGGTGCACCTCTCATGCTACATTCAGACCAGGGTAGGGAGTTTGAATCGCGTCTCTTTCAAGGGATGCTGGAAGAATTGGCCATAGTGAAAACACGCGCTAAGCCTTACCGACCGCAGTCGGATGGGATGGTGGAGAGGTTCAACCGTACGTTGATTCAGGGGTTGACCACGCTGGTTTATTCTAATCAGGATGACTGGGATACGTTTTCCCAGTATGTGGCTCATGCATACAACGGTACAGTGCATGCTTCAACTGGCTGCACTCCTAACAGCCTGGTATTTGGATCCGAGATCATAATGCCTGCAGATTTGGTCTTTGGCAGTGTGCTGCGGAGGAAGGATGTCCCATGCCGAGTGGCATTTGCGGAATCTCTATGCAGAGAATTGCGAGAAGGCTATGCATTGGTGAGAAGCCACTTGAAGAAAGCAGCCATCCATCAGAAAGTAGGGTATGATACAGGCTTGAGAGAAAGGAAGTATGTAGTTGGACAAAAGGTGGTGAGATTGAAACCACCTGTACATGGAAAAATCTCGAGAGGTTGGGATGGGCCGTTTGAGGTAACAAAGGTAATATCTGATGTTACTGTGTTGTTGAAAAATGTGCGAGGCAAGATAGTTGCAGGCCATGTGGATCGCCTGAAGCCTTGGCTAGGTCGCCGGCCCGGCGATGAGGATGAACCTTTGGTGGAAGTGCCGATGCCCCAACCCAGGTGGGTGCGTAAGGAAAAGGTTACAGCACCCCCGCCTACAAAGAAGACTAGAAAAGCAACGCCAGCTAAAAAGGTCAATGGTAGGAAGAAGAAGAAGTTAGTTACTAGAAAGGAACCTGGAGAAGTTCCTCGAGTAATTGAGAAGAAGAAACCCCAAGGACCCATACGTAGAAGTGCTCGTATAGCGGGTCGAGGTGCTGTTACGTAAAAGCGGCGGGGCTTGGTTGGTTTGTTATGGTTACCTGGAAGAGTTCGGGTCTCCAAGGACTTACCCGGTAAACCCCGGAACAGTTGCGTAACTGGTGCTGATTGTCAAAAACACAACGAGAAATACCGGATTTTTTTTCTTTAGTCTTTGTGACGGGAATAATGGTGAAAGTGACCAGTAGATGGCATTGGGGTACCCAACGTTCTGCTTTACTAAAGTTAGTTTTGAATGTTTACATGCTATGGTCTGTGAGTTGGTTTCCCATTTAGTACTTGTCGTGATGGTTTCGGATTAAAATCCAATCAACTTAGTCAGTAATTTTTCTAAGGATGAGATGAGAATCCTAAAAAGAAATATTATGTGGACAGAACGGGTGTAGGATTCTTTCTAGGAACATGAGAATGGGACTCATACGTCTTCCGAATTTATTCGGACCACCAAAGAAATTTACTTTGACACGTTATTTTTTTATTATGTTTGTTTAAAGAGCGTTCTAAAAGTTCATATGCTACAAATAATACAGCCTTGACGAACTAAAGAATTGCTATTACTTGAAATGATGTGTAAAATACAATCCGAGATAACCCGGCGAAGATTGCAACTACTACGCAGTTTACTTCGCTACCCTGTTTTCTTCGGATAATACCGGATAACTTCTTCGGGAAGGGCTATCCGGTACCCGTGATCCTTTGCGCTTGGATGCGCACGCACGCTGGTTTGGCGCGGAAAGCGTCAGTCCTGCACATACCGTTGGAGAGGGTGGATGCGAAGGCACCTCTCTCTGCGGATGTTAAACAGCAGTTAGTCATCTAAAACTGCTCTACATGTGAGGGGGAGAGGAGACACTAAAGTGAGGTAGTACAGGAGGACACTTTTGTAACAATTTTTCTGATTCTACTACCCATTTAAGCTCATTTGAGAGTGGGCTCCTCTGGGCCGCCCTCTGTGTAGTTATCATGGCGGATAACTATCCGTCGGGTAACTCCCGTGGAAGGAGTCACTCGACGGAGGTTTCCCCTCTGTCGCAGGAACAGAGAGAGTTGTTAGCTTTGGGGGACCTGGAGTCAACAGCTCCGGTCGATTGTAATCTTCCAAAACGGTTTAGGGAAGCGGATTTACCAAAATTCGTGTATCAACCACCGAGTAAGATGAAGAATAGGGGAGTAAAACGCCGAAATGGCAGTAATATCTCCGAGATAAGGAAAACTGAACAGGTTAAAACCACACAGTATCTCCTAGCTCGGGGAGAACATGTAAGGAAACTGGTAGATATGGGTTTGTCAGTGGCGCAGGCTAGGGGGTTCGTGTCAGGGCCGGGGTTAAAAGGACTCGAGGCCGGGGGATTCCCCTTAATCCAGGTTGGGAATATTGCGTCACCACCTTCTTCAGGAGTAACCCGAACTGACCCGAATATGCCCGGGATACCGGTGCACTCGGTCAGTCACGCTCCAGTGGGTGCTCTGTGGGGTTTTATGTTGTATGACCGTGCGGATGGTTTACATCCGGTGCATGGTAACTTTGTACCCGATTGGAATGCCCCTAAACAGTCAACTCTGGAACGTATTCCAGCCATGGCAGTCATGCATTTTGCAGCTAAATTTGAGAAATTTGAGCCGGATGCAGTAATTCCTGGGAGTAAGATATGCAGGGGGGCATATGTCCGGGAATTAGACGGATTCAACGAGAGGAAATGTACTAAGCTATTCAGAGCTCCTTCCAATAATTCTAAGTCCAAACCCTACACGGGAGAGATTACTGGGGAGATAGGGAGCCGAGCTAGGCTACCCTCCTATGAAGATACGGAGAGGGATATGGAGTTCTGGTTAGAACATACTAGTTCAGGGGCACATCAAGCTTACAAGTTCTGGGATGAGGTTATAAAGCAAAGTATGGGGACATACAGGGCTGCCGACCTCTCCAACGAGGATAGAGACCGGTTGAAATGGGCCTGGATGACATTTGTCCCACCGGGTATGCCTACTTATAAATCTGGGAGAGGTTGGAGGGTAGGTTCGGGGCAGTGCCCATTCAACGAGTGTATGGATAGAAATCCAATGGCCGAGTATTTGGACCTGTACCAGTTCGCACGACATCTAGTGGAGTTCCACGGGCACTCCAAAATGATGTGGCAGTGCCGGTCCAAGTCTAACCGCTCAGTCAAATGTATGAAAGATGGTGAACCTTTCAGCACATCTAGAAAGGGTTGTATGGTAAGGCACTTAATGGATGTACACCATATGAAGGCTGAAACTGCCATGTCCAATCTAGATATTCTCGAGAATTGCCCGGAGGCCTTAGGACTCACGGACAGAGAAAAGTGTGTGAGGGTACCACAGGGGTTGGCATACACCTTGGTGTTCAACCATAACCCGAGAAGGTTGTGGCTGAATCGGAAGGCGTGGCCATACTACATTCAGGACTTTCCAGAGAAAGCCGCTGATTACCGTAGTAAGATGGAGTTGGCCACTCCTCCCAAAGGTAAAGTGTTGTCTGAAGGTAAAACTGTGGACCATGGAGTGTATACTCCTGTCTCTGTTACCTTAGGAGAGATGCGAACCACAGGTTCAGAGGAGTCCTCAGCTTCTGCTGGGTTAGACTCATCACCTGACGGTCGATCTACCCCAACCAAAAGACGTGCTCCAGGGTCTTCCTGTGGGTTTAGTAGGAACACTACTGAATCCAACAAGGAGGGCTCTGGCGGATCATTACCGAGGGTTGCTGTTAGCCCAAGGCTAGCCATAGAGGAGAAAATGGTAAAAGACCTGTTAGCTTCTCCTGTAGAGGAGGAGGATGACTGTGTATTTGTGGGACAGGAGGTAATACCTCCTACCACAATCTCTGAGGCTGGAGGGAACCCGGGAGTGTCAAGGAAGATATTAAAAACAGAAAATACTTCTACTGATAGTCAAGGGTATGTAACAGGGAAGATAGAGTCAGTATGTGGGAAAGAGGATTCCAAGACTAAGACGATCTATAGAACGATTGATTTCCAATCTGAGGGGGACGATTGGCTGGATCAGAAATTCACCCCACCCACAGGCAGGGTCCAATCAAGTAAAATAGAGATGAGGAAGGAACAGGAGATTGGTCGTAGACTATCCTCCGTTCCATCACCATCTACCTGTATGGGGGGTCTCTCATTGAACTCTCCATCATCTGGGGTGGATGAAGAAGGGATGTGTTTGGAATCGGTCCCTCTGCCTAAGCTGACTGGTGATATTGATCACCCTGAGAATGTTAGTATCAGGAATCTTCTGAAAGAACAGTATGTCACTGGGCTGAAAAGTTCATTTGACACACTGGATCTCGCTTGTCAACTAGCTCTGCAAGGAGCTAGGGCTCAAGATGAGCAATTGGTAAAAGAAAGTCGTTTGGCCGAATTAGAGAAAGTGGAGACTGCAAAAGCAGAACTCCTATCTAAAATGTCCAAAATGACTGAGGAGAATGAAGCCCTCAAACGACAGTTGGGACAACGGGATGACATGGTAGCAACCTCTAGCAAAATTGTAGACGATTTGAGATTGAACATTGAAAAATCTCGTATGGAAAGTCAATTTTTAATTGACGATCTCAAAGTCAAGTTGGATCACAGTAAGGATATGGTCAGTTCTGCTGAACATAAACTAACTGCTGCCCGGACTGAAATTAGTCTAAAAACTAAAGTTATTCGGAAGTTAGAACACGAAATTGGTGGTCTAACAGAGGAATTTTCTGGCTATAGAAAGGAAGCTCAGCAGAACGATGACTTCTACGAAGAGTTGGCTGAGTTCTTCGAAGATTGCTATGAAATCCCATTGTCAAGTTGGTACGACGAGAGTGTGTACAGGGTTGACCGGGGTTCTGCCCCTCTTCCCTTGGGATTTGACGGTGATGCATACGCACAAAGGTTGAGAGCTGACTCCAGGGCTAGTGATATCCTTCGGAGTCCTCCACCTTCACCTGCAAGGAACGAGATGCACCTGGCTGACTGCAGTTACGTGGCTGCCACCTCCATGGCCTCTGGGTCATCGGAGTTGGTTCCTGTGACGTCTGTTCCTGTGACGTCTGTTCCTGTGACGTCTGTTCCTGTGACGTCTGTTCCTGTGACGTCTGTTCCTGTGACGTCTGTCGCTGTGACGTCTGCTGCCGTGACGTCCACCTCTGTGTCGTCTGCTGCTAAGACGATGCAGTATACTACAATGGGGGTGGACACAACCGTGTCTTCCTTTGAGACTATGGATACTCCAGCTGGGGTGTCCACTCTAGCGAGGATGGTGGTGAATGAACTGCAGACAGAGTCGCCCAACTCGACACCTGTCTCAACACCAATACTCGACGCCACCTCTTATCAGTCACCTTACCAGATAACGGAAAGTGAGACTAGAGAGGCGGTCAACATATTGATGGAGCTGACCGATGCAATCGCAGAAGCTGACCTACGTCTGACTATCCGTGATGCTGAGGCGCTTATGGCTCCTGAAAACGAACTTGAACAATCCATGATGGTGGATCCTCCAGTGGACCTACCTGTGACGACTGGTTCTGTGTCAGGGAACCATCGTCCATCTACCCTGGACATTCCTACATCCATGGCGAGTACGCAAGTGCATTTTCCCAACCCTGACGCTTTGCAGCTGGGGTCTGGGATGGACATTTCCATTGAGATAAGTGACAACCGATCGAGTGAATGCATGTCGCCAGTGTCCAGAAATGAAGAACTTTTGCTGAGTGGCGAGTCATAAAAACATTAGTAGTATAGTATGTATCGGAACGGGACTATAGTTAAGTACTGTTTATTACTCAATCGACATGCAGCCAATCAGAGGCCTCCATTTGGTCACGTGACCGGAAGTGACCTACTTAGGGGATTAGTGGTGACGTCACGTGACCTAGTTAGCCAATCAGAGGCCTCCATTTGGTCACGTGACCGGAAGTGACCTACTTAGGGGATTAGCGGTGCATTCTGGGTAACCCTGCAGCCAATCAGAGGCCTCCATTGGGTGACCGGAAGTGACCTACTTAGGGGATGGTGCATTCTGGGTAACCTACTGACCTACTTAGGGGACCGGAAGTGATGTCATATGACCTAATTTAGGATCACGTGATCGGAAGTGACCTGATGAGTCACGTGACCGGAAGTGACGTCACACGACTTAATGGCCAATCGGAAGCGACCTGATTGATCACGTGACCGGAAGAAGAAGAAGTTTTTTTTTTGTTTAGGATCCCGTGACTGGAAGCGACGTCGTCACATGAGTGACGCTTTAAGAGACTGCGCGACTTACTAGTAAAAGAAGCCGTATGATAATAAAAACACAACAATATTTTCTTTTAATTTTTTTTTATTTTTTTTTTTTCAATCTTGATAAACACTCTATTTTTGAAAAGATGCACACGCTTATTTTTTTTTTTTTTTTTTTCATATCTCTAAAGGACTCGTTGTCACACCGTCAGAATGCACGCGACGCTTATAATACAAGTAGCGCACGCCGTCTTTCTCTATGGTGTAGGTGACCATTTTGTTTCGCACCACTTTGAAATTTCTATTTACAGCAATGAGAGTTTTTCGTTGGCGAAGAACATCCAAGAAGGCGTCTGGTTCCTGGGGGTTTTGTTTCTTCTGTACGCCTTTTGCACTCCATTTTTTGGATTTTCTTTCACCGGTGTCGCTGACTCGATCGTAGCAAATGTAAGTCTTAGGGTTGAGACTTAGGATCCCGTCACCTTCCCACTCCGCTTTCATGAGCCCCGAAGTTCTCAGATCGTGAAGGTACCGTCTCTCACAACATCCGCCGGGCGGCGCACACCATTCTCGCACTCTTTCCGTTTTTGTCTTCACGAAAAGCTCTAAGTGCTCGTCGCACACCGCTGTCGGAAGCCACTTTCGTTTCTCTCTGAAGTACGTCTCTCTCAGGCGAGGTTTCACTAGGTCATCCAACGTGGCACCGCTGAGAGCCATGTAAAGACTGTCGGTGTCCATTTGACAAAGGGCATAATCGCGCCGATCGACGAATCTATCCAAGAAGTCGTATGTGAACTCTAACATTTTCAACTTCGCGTACTGGTATACCATGAACCCTATCTGAATAGGGAGGTTGTTCTTGACCGTTTTCGGTTGTAGTTCGACTTCAAACAGATCGGAAGTCAACTCGGACGCCTTTTTGAAGCGCCACGAATTGGCCAATAGTTCGAACTTCCGACTGTCAGTGTATCTCACCGCCGTGTGTTTTTCTTTGTTGCAGATTGTTTTACCGTACGTAGCGTTTCCCATTAACTTGTAACAGTCTGACAGAATTTTCTCGTTCTCGTTCACGTCGCCACGTCTTCGCGCCGCCGTCACTTCGTCCGCGAAACCGGCAAAGGAGCGTTTAGGTAGGTATTCTACCACCAGCTGCACTTTGGTGACTATCAAACCGTGCTCTAAATACCACTTGAGAAGCGGCGTTCCCAAGAGAATATTTTTTCCGTGGTAACTCCCTATCAGACATCTCTGAGGCGTGCTCAACAGCTTTTCTTCCTGCGCAAAGTCTGACATGTGAGGGCCTATGTCCGATTTTGAAACGGTCGCGTTCTTGAAAACGGGGGTCATTTCTTCGAAGTACTCTCGTAGGTGAGGCGGCGTAGTGATGTCCACTTGAACTAAACCGAACATTTTCTCCTCTTTCACAGCGGAAAGGATGTCGCTCTCGCTCATCGCGTTTCGAGACACTTTCAAAGCGTCAACCTTCCAGCGTTGTTGGGAGGCCTTGACCCGCTCATCTCGACGCTTCATCTCTCGCCATTCGCACTCCCACACGACGACCAGCTTGTAACCTAACGCTTTCAAGTAAGCGCTTACTCTGGTCGTTCTGTCGCGTCTCTCCTCTCTCAGTGAAGCGCACTGATATCGGTGCGACGGTATGCACTCGTGAGCGTGGAACCAACACCCGTGAAACTGGAAAACCGTATTAGAGGCCGCGTGAAATCCGTCCACGCGAATTCTCCGACAGCCTACCGCCATCTCGCCGCCGTTCAGAGCGTGGCGCAGTTTCACGTCGCGGTCGTGCTCTACGAAGCGTAACCACTCCAAAGCGCTGTGAGAGTTTCTTTGCCTGATTTCGGGCTTGAACTCGGTCTCGGGCCGTCTCACCGCGTAATAGCCCGTGCAGTGCGCTTCGCTCATGCAGCGCAAGTACAGAGAGTTAGCGTCTAGTCCTAGGATGTGTTGGCACGGTCTCGCTTCTTCGCCGTACTTGTGCTCCCTTATCCGCGTGGTGCCCTTCTCGTGAAATCTATGGAAGATGATGGAAGGACCGCCGACTAGATTCTCTTTGATCAGAGCGTGGAGGACGGCGTCGAACTGGGGAAACGTTGTGAACGCGTCTTCTAGGTTTTGGAAGAGGAAGCGTAAAGTCAAACCGGCGAGAGAAACTCCGTCTTTCAACATGTCGATGCCGCGATCTTGGAAAAATTTAGCGTGATTTTTCAGAGCTTCTATGAAAGGTTTCACGTCTTTGTTGTTGTAGTGGATCAAGTAGTCTTCCATAGTTTGCATCTTCTCGTCGGACCAAACTTTCTGACATGCGGCGTAGTCGGATTCGGACATTTTGACGCCCGTCAGCTCGCTGTCGAAAGCCGATCTCGGCGGCAGCGTTCTGTTTGCCAGTTTCCTGGTAGACGTCATCCATTCGTAAGGAAAGTGACCTTTCTCTTCGTTCCTGGTGAAAGCTCGCAAATAGGTCGCGTAGTTGTAACCGGGTGCCAAATAGTTGACTACGTCCAAGAAAACCGTGTGCTGTGTGTAAACCGCCAAGTATTGATTGCTTCTCTTTATGACGCTGAATTCTTGGTTTCTTCGGTCTCCGGAGGCGAAGAACGAGTGAAGGCGTATTTTGATCAGGTTCAAGTCGTAACGCCCCGAGTTGAAGCCCACCACTGGAGCTTGACGGATGTATCTCAGAAGACGCTTCTTCAGTTGAACTAACGGGTGTCTGGTCTGAGCCGCAGCGAAGCCGCCTGGAGAAGGGGTGGTGAACGTCGCCTCCTCCAGCAGGAGAGCTTCACCTATCGCCGCATCTAACTTCGCTAACGTCGGTCGGTAAAGTTCTAGCACAGCTTCCCCGATCGCTTTGGCGTTCTCGTTTATGTGATTTAAAACTCGGTCCAACAAGGGGTCGGAATCTGCGTCGGACGCTCTGACGAAGCAGACGGGCCCCTCCCACCCCGGAAAGTCGGATGCGACGCTAGCCGACAAAGGGACGTGATCCCACAGCAGGGACACGTGCTCCGTCGACGGTTCTTTGCACGGTCTGAAGAAAGCCTCGAAATCGAAGGCGATCTTGTAAGGGTAGATTCCGGAATGTCCGTCGGGGGGAAAAATGGAGAAGTCTGCTAGCGCTTCGAAAATCGTTCTCGAATTTTGGTAGATGCCACCTACGTAGCGCAACTTGACTTGTCGGCAAGAGGAAAGCTGGTTCCTGTGTCTCTTCAGCAAGAACTCGGTGGTGAACGCCGCCTTACACTTGCAACATTCGTATATGCCCGCGTACGCGTTGAAGTCCGTGACGAGAGAGACGTGCAAACCGCCTTTCGCCGTCAGGTGTAGGTTGACTTTACCTCGGGCGGCCACAGTTCTGGAAGGCGGTCTGATCAGAGTAACGCGTCTTCTCAACTTCCGCCCCGGCACTTGACGCGACGCGGTGTAAACCGCTATTTGTACGTCAAACAAGTTCTCTAACGCGGGTAAGTCGCGGATGTTCAGACCCGGAAAGGATTCAGGTGTGGCAGCGGGACAGAACTGACGTAACAAATCTGAAGCGCGCTTGCTGGTGTTGTATAAGTGAAAGGAAATGCAGCGGAAGATGCAGAGGTTGTCCTTGTTGGGAAAATCTAACACGCCGCTTCTCTTTCCAACTCGACCAGCCTGAGTGATCCTACCGCCTATGGGGAATTCCCCCGGTCCCATGTAAACGCAGATGTTCAAATTGGTAGGAAAAAGAACGTGCCACTTGGTGTCAGCGTCGCAAAGTTTCCGTACCTCCTCGCAAGCGACGGTGTTTTGCATCTTTGAGAGGAGCTCTTCCAAAGTTTCTGAATTAGTTACAGTAGGGAGCGGTTGTATGAGAGTTGCGTTGTTCTGGGAGGCGTGGAAGTAGCGCAGTTTGCTCTTGTCTTCTCTGTGTTGTAACAGTAAGCCTACCGAGAAACCCACTTTGTATCTGAATCTTTGTGTCAAGTGAATGCGACGCATAGTATCTACAGCGTCACTCAACTCGCCGGTTGGTAGCCTGAAGTTTGTTACACTCACGTGAGTCCCGTGCATCCTGACGCCCGTTTGTATCGCAGGCCAATTCGCCGTGAACGTTTCCTCCCCGTTCGGTACAGCACATATGCGCGGAGGGACGGTCACCCCGTCCAGAGATTCGCGTCGACAAGCGCTCTTTCGGCAATCCCCTTCGCCGCATAGAGGGCAAAACTTAGCTACTACTCTACAATTTTCTACGTGTCTCTCGTGGTTGTACGCTCTTTTAAACATTTTGAAACACTTTTCGCATACGTACTGTGTCATGTTTTTTTTCACTCGGTTACCAACTACTTAGCCGTCTAACTATCTATCTATCTATCTAGCCATCTATCAATCTGTCGTCTATGTAACTATCTTTCTGTCTGCTGTCTGTGTATCCGTCTGTCTGTCTGTCTGTCTGTCTGTCTCATACAGCGTACGTCAAACGCTGTGTGTGTGTGTGTGCGCGCGTGAGCGTTGAGCGTCTCTCATTCCGAATCTATGCCGAGATATTTCAGAATGATCTCTGTTTTGTCATCCAACTCTTTGAGCGCTCTGGCGGACAGCGTCACCCCCTGCTGTGTGGGTTTTTTGTCAGGACCTTCGTACTTGCGCACGTGGACGAGGTTCTTACCGCTGTAGTAGCTCACAGCTGCGTACACTTCGCCCGCCTCATCCAGCACTGCGAACCAGGGGGTGTGATTAGGTTTTCCTTGCGCGGCCGCTGTGTCGCGTATGCGCACCACTGCGCGGATATCGGCGATGCGTGCTATGAGCTCGCGCAGCGCGTCGGCCGTGAAGTGCACTCGCTTGCTTCTGGTCAGAGACGCCTCTTTCACCTGGCCGTCTTTTGTGTAGCGCGGCCTCCTAGACAGTCTAGCCACGTCCTCCCAGATCTCCAGCGTCAAAGCTCCGTCTAAGCAGAACTCTAACCCGAGTGTTTTCTCTGCTTCTTCTCGTCCATCTCCTTCTTTTTCTTGTATTTTTCTCTTCTTAGTGGGCCTTGTTGTTCTGGAACTCACCTTAGAACGTTTCACACCCGCAGGATGAGTAACACCATCAGCGTGAGCTGAATCAGCAGCAGAACCGATAGCAGGAGCAGCGTCAGCGCTGGTGGTATCGGAGGTCTCGTTGTTGGAACAGCGCAGCCACACGCCGTCCGTGCTGTGTGTAGCGGTAGAAGATGAAGCGCCGCCGCCGCCCTCGTAAGGTGGCGGTGAGGGCAGTCGCCACGGACCGGACGGGGGGGCGCTAGCAGTGGAGGAAGTGAGGTCGAAAGGTCGAAGAGGGAAGCCGAAAAACGTACCGCTCACCCCTTGCCCTTCGGGTTCTTCGTACGCCTCGTCGTCAGCGTCGTTCTCTGTCTCACCCTGTTGCTGCTCCTCCTCCTCCTCTTCTTCTCGGTTCAGGGGCTGAGTGTCCGAATAGCTGTAACTCTCAGCGCGAGCGGCGTCGAGGGCGTCCGTCGATGTAGTGGTGGAGGAGAGGGGCTGTGCAACGTGCGGCAGGTCATCAAAGTCATCAACAGTAGTGGGGAGGTAAAAACCCGGTTGCCAGTACTGCGCTGTGCCAGGAGCGTTGTCGTCAGTAGTAGTAGCAGTAGCAGCAAGTGCAGCAGAAGCAGCCGCAGCAGGCGCAGCCGCAGCAGACGCAACAGTAGCAGGCGCAGCAGCAGCCTCAGCAGGCGCAGCCGTAGCAAGCGCAGCAGTAGCAGGCGCAGCAGCAGCAGCAGCAGCAGCAGCAGCGGCAGGCGGGACGGCGGTAGCAGCGGCAGCGCGCTTAGCAGCAACGTGTACCGTCGCGAGTGTAACAACGTCGCTAGCACGACGACTGCTACCAGTAGTACTACTAGTACTACTACCACTACTACTACTACTGCTACTACTAGTGCTACTGCTACTACTACTACTACTACTACTGCCGCGAGCGCTCGCTACAGCAGGAGGGTGATAAGACCAACCGGCTGCGGCGGTAGTCTCATGTTCAGTAGCAAGAGCAGGCACTGACGCTAAACGAACGCTGTTCCGCGTAGTCTTCTTGTTCTTGAACGCCGCTAGCTGTTGTCTTTTGCTCATGGTGGTGACTGTAGAGAGCAGCAAAAAAGAATGAGTGAGTGAATGGAGGTTTCCAAGCCCCTTATATACGCCTTCTCGCTTCTAGAGCTAAGCTACTTACCGACCCTGTTCAGCTGCCGCCGGCTGGCCGGCGGCCATTCACAAAGAGAAACAAAAAGACATAAGGCATGACGTTTTCAGCTGGATCCCTTTCCCCCCCCCTCTTTTGAGAGATCGACTGTGATGATGAGCTAAGCCGCTTACCACCCTGTTCAGCAATTCAACGCGCATTAGCTGTATAAAGGGTTAAGCGGTTGCTGCCTGCCGTCGACTGACCGGCGGCGGCCATTCACAAAGACATAAGGTATGACGTTTTCAGCTGGATCCCTTTTTGAGGGATCCACTGTGGTGAGCTAAGCCGCTTACCACCCTGTTCAGCCATTCAGCGCGCGTTAGCTGTATAAAGGATTAACGGTAACGGTGATGAGCTTACAGTGTGTATACAAAAAAAAACTACAGGAGGCGTGTGGCGTGAAGCAGGACCCCCCTAAGACGAACGTGCCTGTCTGTGAGTAGAGGCGTGTGCATGTGGTGAGCGACTTAAGTGTAAGACAAAAATCGCCACCTCCTGCCGTGGTGAGTAGACCGGGCCGGCCAGGCGGGCGGGCGGCCGGCTAGTTCAATAGGGAGGGGTGACAGCTGCCTAAGGCTGTGCATGAAAAAAAATCCGATTTTCACCTGACCTCTGACGTTTGTTACAATGAATGTCAGAGGGAGGGAGACGTCCTCGGGTAGGGGGTAGGAGGTATTAAGGCTATGAGTGAGGAAAAAACACCGTTTTCAGCTGGTCTCCACGGATAGCGATGCCACACCCCCTCGTCATCTAAGCTCTTAAGGAGCGGAGCGGCTGAAAAAGCGTCATGCGGACAGGGTGCTAGACAGCTGGAGCGCTGTTGGAAATGGGATTAAACTCCCTCTGTATAAAAAGCTCTCATTTCTGTTGGAAAAAAAACATATCACCTCTGACCCCAGTAACGGCTACTACCACCACCACCGCCACCACCACCACCGCCGCCACCGCCGCCGCCGCCGCCGCCGCCGCTGCCGCCGCCGCCAAGACGAGACGAGATGGCTCAAGCTATTCCACTTTCAAGCTCGCCTTCACCGCCCGGTGCGCCTGAAAAAAAGTTAATGCGGCTTGACGACGTGAGACGCGGCGCGAGGCAGCAGACCGATGATGGGGAGACCCGACAGGTAGGACAGCGGCAGTTAGCCTATAGCGACGCCTTGCTTCGTCAACTAGGTAAAGAGTTGAGCGGCTGTTGGAGAGAGTTGGGCAGTAGCTTAAAAGTCAGCGCCGCCCGTATGGATGCTCTAGTAGAGCGCAGTGTCAAGACACCGGAGGAGCTGTGTACGGCGATGTTCCGAGTGTGGTGGGGTGAAACCCCGCATCGTCATAGATGGGGCGAGCTCGGTCGCGTCTTCACCCGCATAAGACGCATGGAACTGTTGGCTCAGTGGATGGCCCTTCTCCACAGACAGGGGTTGGATTTCGAAAACCCCGACTCGCGCGCGATGCACAAGCACTTGGGCACCCTCGGCAGACGTCTGGGTAGCAGGTGGAAAGAGGTGGGGGACCATTTAAAATTGTCGCCTGAGAGGTTAGATAAGATCGCTGAAGAATGCGAATACGGAGGAAGTCCCGCTGAGTGGGCCTTCCGAGTGTTGAAAATGTGGCAAGATGAAGCTGACGGCGCCGGCGGTACGCCTTTTGAACTCCTTCGAGTGTTGACTGAGGACATGGGAAAGTTTGGCCTCGGCATCGCGATATTACTTGACTTTATCAAGCAAGAAACAACGAGAACGACGGACATGTGAATTGTTGTGTTTTATTTTCATACGTCTTCTTTATTAGTAAGTAAAAAAAAAAATATCATAACAATTAAGACGCGCGATCTCTTAAAGTGTCACTTCCTCCAGTCGCAGCTGATCGCCTCATCGCAGCACGTGATAAACAAAAAAAAAACGAAGAGACACGCTTCTTCCTCTCGAGAGGAAGAAGCGTGTCTCTCGATTGAAATCTTTTTCTTTTCTTTTTTTCTTAAAAGAGACAAACGCCCCTTAGAGTGCTCCCCCACCCCCCTAGAGTGCCCCCCTCCCCCCTCCCCCCCTCCCCCCCACCACCCGCCCCATGCATCCTAAAAGCGCCCCCCTCCCCATGCATCTTAAAGAAGCCCCCCTCCCCCCCCCCCTCCCCTCCCCTCCCCCCCTTATACACTCTAAAGAACGCTTCTACCTAGTTCAATAAGTCACTTCCAGTCGCTCGTAAAACAATAAAAAATGAAAAAAAATGAAAAAAAAACTTATATCGTAGTGTTTTTTATTAGTTTACCGAAAAAAAATAAGAGACTCGCCTCCTCCTCCAAAAAAAAAAGATATCACATTTTAAAGCCCGTGACCCCTTAAAGACGCTCATCTCTTCATTAAGTCGCGTGACGTCACTTCTTCTTCTTCTTCTTCTTCTTCTTCTTCTTCCGGTCACGTGATCAATCAGGTCACTTCCGGTCACGTGATCCTCAATGAGGTCACTTCCGGTTGGCCATTAGGTCATGTGACGTCACTTCCGGTCCCCTAAGTAGGTCAGTAGGTTACCCAGAATGCACCATCCCCTAAGTAGGTCACTTCCGGTCACCCAATGGAGGCCTCTGATTGGCTTCAGGGTTACCCAGAATGCACCGCTAATCCCCTAAGTAGGTCACTTCCGGTCACGTGACCAAATGGAGGCCTCTGATTGGCTAACTAGGTCACGTGACGTCACCACTAATCCCCTAAGTAGGTCACTTCCGGTCACGTGACCAAATGGAGGCCTCTGATTGGCTGCAGGTCGATTGAGTAATAAACAGTACTTAACTATAGTCCCGTTCCGATACATACTATACTACTAACATTCCCAGTTTGCAGCATATATAGAACCTCTACCATGTGTCGTCATCAAGGTTGAACTTTTGCAGTAGTGGAGCTATTAGTGCACCACGGACCATATGATGCTTTAAAATACTATAGACTATGGGTCACAAGATGACTATATATATATATATATATTTATGAAAGACTGAGATGACAAGAACAGTGGATCATTATCGCCTATTTATGAAAAGACTTTGATATGATGCCATATTATCTATCATCTAGGTTTTGCAGTTATTGAAATATATAAAAACTGTTAAAACCATCACCAAAGAGTGTTCTATTTGCCATAAGACAGTATTTGTAAAACGGGTTCTGTTTGATTTGATGACATGTGCTATAGGTATGATTATTGTATGCCGATTGTGATTCTCTGAATTAACCGTCCAATGAGTAAAGGTATAAGGGACTGGATCCTGATGATACCTACTGGAGTAAAAGGTTACTTGACTGCATTCGTGCTATGTGTAGATCTGTGGTAATAACGTATCAATGAACCTGAAAAACGTGAAATTTATTCAGGTACTGAGAATGGAAATTGCGTAAGTTGTTATGGAGATCCGTAGGCTCTCGTTGATTACTTTCAGAAGGAAGGTATCAAGTGAGGGGCTGGATCATTCTATTTTTCAGCTTACTGCGTTTTTGATCTTTGAACTGAGTGTGGAGATTAATTCTCCCTGGAAGTTGAAATGTGTTGCCAAGATACTTGATCTGATCGCCTTAGCATTTCTTTATGGAAAATGCCACTTGTGTTATTATGTAGGTTACATCAAAAAGGACACCTATGTGACCATAAATGGCATAAGGTTTTTGAAGTCCTTGGTTGGATTGAAACTGCATTTACCGGATCTACGCTATATGTTCATTTATTCCAAAAATATTGACCTTTCAAACCTTACTCTGGCACGTAAAGCGAGTGAGTCTATTCAAATAGACGGGTTGGGTCAAGATTTACTATAAAGTCGACACTTGCCACCTTTTATGTTTCCAAAATGTCTCGTATGAAAAATTGGTAACTTTTAAGGAGAAGTGCTCATATTGATCTGTATGTATATGATACCTGTTGTAACAAATCGTTTTCAATAAAACATGGTTAGTATACGATAGTATGTCTTAAAAGTTTTATATATTTTTTTATGATATATAGTCAAGTTTGTTTTATAGGGCTTGACTGGCTGTGTGGAGTTCATCCTCTTAGTCCCAGAAATCATGACTGTTATTGAAGGATGATACTCGATTATTGTGTAACTGGATCCTGATGGTTGATATGATTGACGTTAATATCAAAAAGGATGAAGAAATATCTATAATACTCAAGAAATATATAAGTGGTTCTGATAGAAAGAGTTACGCTTGTCTCCACTATGTATGTGTTTGGAGACAATATATATGTTTTTTTGGGTTGTTTGGAGATAAAATTTGTAATTGTATCAAGGTAGTATAAAAGTACTGCACTTTGTGCCGCTATTAAGACGCTGTGATATTGTCTGAAGGGGGGTAGTGTAGTGGGTCGCCGCTGTACTATTTCTATGGAACCAGTTTGTGTTATATTTGGTATGTGTGTTGCCGTGTATCCAGGCCGCACTCCTGTCTAGTGCCGAGTATATGGTTATATAAGCCCACACCTGAGGATTGGTGGAGCGCGGCCTGGTTATGTGCATTGAGCCGTGACCGCCACGTGTCACCCGACATATCTCGGGTACCGTGTCGGCCCGGATGCACCATCGCGTGGTTACCCGGAGTTCCTCGGGAACTCAAGTGTTTACGAGTAATGAGGAGAGTTACATAACGACCAGTACATAAGACCTGGGGTTCTGCTAATCGAGGACCCAGTCTTGCTGTGCACTTCGGCCAGCTCGACTGCTCCACAACAGAGCTTCCCCGAACTCTGTTGTACCTTTTAGGCCTAGTCCTGTCGCTGCTTCCAACTTGGTCACCCTGCGTCTTTCTCTGTTCCACCCTTTGGGGGAACTAGAGGAGATAGACGCATTGGTGCACAACTCAGGGTGCAGAACTCCCTCTGGGGGAGTCTGATCCAAGTGGAGTTAATCAAGATGGAAGAGAGCCTTGGAACTCGGGAATTATGTACTAGACCGTGAGCCTATACCTCCTGTATGTTCATATGACCACTGGTGTTCAGAAGCCTATTTGATTGTTACTATCCGTCTGTATGATTACGAGCCGTATGTCAGAATGAATAAAGTATAATTTCTGAACAACCCATTTTCGAATCTGGAGTTTTTCATAGCCGATGCCTATCTTAGAATAGCCAACAGCTACAATATCCTATTGTGCAGCTACATTGACCTCTGACAGTGTAAAGTAATGTCTCATCTGCACTTCATTTACAGGAAAGTAATTGACCTTGAGACCTTCTATGTCTATCATTGGACAATGAAAAGCTATGTGTATGTTATGTAACACTTCCCAGTAGATGGCCTGAGGGCCCCTAGGACACTGCAAACAGTATATCATAGCATATATCGATTCACAAAAATGTGATAACTAGAGGAAGCAAATCTTCATGGGGGAGGGGCCCCAGATGAACCACCATTAAATATCATTTTCTGAGTATGATGGCATTTATACACTTTTGGAATACATTGGTATTCACCCGATATCCAGAACTATGGCTCTGGAACGCATAGATCTACGTTACCTAAGGATGTGCGTACAAGGACATGTTTATTTATAGATGGTGAGATTAAGGACAGGATAGGTGTTAATATGCTGCAGGCATATCAGAGCTAGGGTTGGAGCAGGGTATGAAATAGTGGGGGATAAGGTGGGTGAGTAGAAAATGTAGTAAAAGGAATGCGGGAGGTACTATGTGCGGATTATATAAATCTCCTCTTGATCAGGAAAGCGATCCGCATCTCTAAGGCACAGGCCAGGATGGATATCTAATGGGTCCTGTACTGGCTTCAACATGCCCCGCGCCTTTCTGTATCTGTATACTCATGTAGGCAGCCAGTAGACAAGAATTTAGGAAGAAAACTTCTAGGCAATATGAGGCAGTTGGTTGGTAGATTTTGGGGAGAGATAAAAAATATTCCATTGAGGGGGTAACACACACTTCACACATTTTCCATGAAAAATTATGTGCAGTGGCGGTTTGAAACTGCTGTGCGGGACTAAAGATGTAGGGGGAGGGGGATATATAAAACATGAGTCCAATGTTAAAGGGGTGTCTAAATAGTGCAAAATGTATGAGGTCTACTTCATACATCTTATATAAAAACCTAAAGCCTTCAGGTTAACAGACCCTTTGCAAAATTATGTTTAAGCCATGTTTATATTTCTGGAAAACTTTCTCCTCTGAGGCTTGGTTATACCGGATTCATGTTAAAAGGTAGAAAAGGGTAATGAGATCTTCTAAAGCATGCATACCACAATTTGATACACCAAATAAACTCTTAACGCACATGCCCACTAGACAAAGAACACCCACTTCTATGCATAATATGAAAGGATTATGGTTTGGATCACTTCATACTCTTCATGGAATCACTCCTTTTATCAGGTCCGGGAAATGAAGGGAGACCCTCCCCAGAGCCATTATTTACACCAGTGTTAATTTTCACAATGCAGGTAGGTGTGAAAACACTGCAGAGCTAGAATTAGCAACAGTTTTGCTTGTAACATAAACACCACAGGGCTTAATTTAGCAACGCTTCTCTTATAACCCATTTGCTGAATTTTCTATCAATTTGCTGTTACATGTTTATATCCCATTAGATAGATTAGTTCTTGAATCATACATGGAGAATAGTGAATCATACATGGGATTGCCATGAAATCACATATAAATAAGCTTTTTCTATAAACTTTCACCCTGTGCTCCTCCACTTCACCTAGTAAGCAGTGAGCCCTGCAGTGTTTTCACACCTACCTGCGAAAATTAACACTGGTGTAAATAATGGCTGTGGTAAGGGTTTTCCTACATTTCCTGGACCTGTTTATGCAGCTTTCACAATCAATGCTATCTTGTGACATCTCCAGCTGATTGCTTGTTAATACAGTTATAACTGAAGCGCTGCAACAATGACTACATCACTCTACAGCACAACACACTTCTTGCAGGGGTCAAGGCATGGGCTGACAGAATGTGGTGTGGTTTATTTACCAGAGACTTGACCTTAGGGCCAATGATTCCCAGAAGGGAAAGTAGCCTGAGGTAATTTGATTAGTGTGTGTGGGTCAGTATGGGTTAATAGTGTTCGCCTCCTAGGCTGTACTATTAGGGTGACTGAGGTCAGTATGACTGGGATCAATGGGCACTTTTATCCCAAATTACACTATTCTGTATTGTCTTGTAAGCCCGGTTTACTTGTGTCAAGAGACATTAATGTTCTGGGCCTACTGGCATGGATACTGTCATCTGTATTGTTTAGAGACCTGGTTTAATATCCACAAAGACATAGTCCCTCAGTAGACCGCCACTGCTTACCATCCTATCGCCACATCCCAAGACTCAATTAATACCCCCGGAAACCCATCTTATCACAGCAGGCAGGAACTAGTAATGTGAATAATGACAGTTTATAGGCTTCATCATAGATCTATACTCAGGCAAGCAGGGGCTACACAAGAATCAGAAGTATTAAAGCCCCCCTCCACTCTTACCAGCCATGAAGCCTGAGCCAATATTGTCTCCATCACTGATGTCAAGCCAAACACTTTGAATGTCAAATTAAATGAGAAAAAAAACAAGCATGGGAAAGGGACAATCTTGATAAAAGTCTCATACATCACTCAAACTTATTTTATCTGCTCTCCCACCAGACCATAAACTACTCAACTGACAAACTGACTCTGCTTCTTAGCATCTTTTTTCCAGATAAAGAAAGTCTCCTTAATCATGCCATAGCAGAATATTGCTTGTAAGTGATTGAAGTACTAAAGGGAATCCTTAGTCGTTAGAAAATGGTTGTGATGCCCTGGCAAAAGGAATTAACATGGACATGTTATACAGTTATATAAATAAAATGTTGAACTCTAACTCAGTAACTGACTCTCAAGTAAGAAAATTGATTTTTATTGTTAAGCTGTTTTCCTCCTGATACCAACCTCTATGGCATCCATTCTAAAAGAAAACGTGTATGTGACTTCATTGTCCGTGTGTACCCTGGAGGTTGATTGGAAGTGTTCTGACAATAAATCCCTACACCATTACACTGAAGTCTGTGTATCGTAAAAATGCATCAGACTTTATGGGATTAAATTGGGATTTATTCAGAGACAGGCGATAAACGCACCCCTTAGTGGCTCCTATAAGGAAGATTTATAAGGCTCTACTATCGGCAGCATTAACTTAATTGTTATTTTATCACTAAGGACCTGGGGCCAATATTACTGGATGTATGGGAAAACTACTACACTATAACCATACATGTAGTATTTCATTTAGTGGAAACAGCTCCATGATGATGTTGATAGGTTTCCTATCTATGATGAAATGAAGGTTTTGGTCAATTGAAGACATAACTATTGTATTAAATGTTCTAAAATGACATTGTCTTGACCACTGTCTGATTCCACCTTCATATGACTTACATTATCAACAGTCAATTTTGTAGGATAAGCTACCCTATACCTCACCCTCTGACACAATGTGTATGATCTTAGATCATGTTTCTATCTCTTACCATGCCATTGACTTGACAACTGCAATACTGAGAAGTACATTAAAGACGGTATACAGGTGCTAGGGTCAAAGCTGGCCCAGTAAATCATAGCTATTAATCAAAGGAAATTTATAGTGATCAATAATTTGCAGGCAAGGAAATTGAGTGTGAGAAAATATTGGTTATGGATCATGTGGGGGTCGCATATTGTCACCCCCATCCATCAACATGGGACTGCACAGCTTAACCTCCAGACACCAATGCAATCCTGTAGGAGGGTCTGACAAAAACTCAGAGGTCTAAATTCAATATGAATATCTAACCTCTTGACCATGTGGCAAAGGGGTGATACAATGTTATCAAATGAGGGCATCAGGGTTATTCTAAAATTGCTAGAAAGACCGTTGAAACCTATATGACCTAATATAGAAATATAGATATTGATAATCTCTATGTAGAGATGATGCAAAGTGCCTTGAGATTATCATTTCAATAAACTTGGTGACATGTTCTGGGAATAGAGACCCAAGCGCTCCCTGTACCAAGGTCCCATTTTAGCTCATCGTGTCAAATTAATCATGATAGAGAATTAGGCTGAGGTCACTGTGTATAAGTGAAGGGTTTTAAATATGCTTACAGAATAACCCTAGTGTAATGTTGTCTTTGCAGTTGAGGAAATATCATCCCTTGATGACCTTGATACAGTATCCTCAATTTCCCCTTTGAATACTTAAATTCCTCAAGAATGATGTGCATGTATATGCACCCTGCAGCTTTGCCAGTGTCCCTCATAAAATAATATTTATAAGGAAATGCTGCACAGGGCATTTGAGCTTGCTTCCCATGATACAACGGCAGCCCTGTTCACAACATACTTATTTCCTGTTCAATTATAGTTGCAGTGAAAGTAGGACATTTTTTTGCCTGTTGATCTTAAATATTAAGATTGTGGTTGTTTCCAGTTCCTTGCATAACGTTGGTAATAAGATCGGATCCTGTGTTGCTGTCTGTAATAGCATCTGACTGAAACTACAAACAAAGAAACCAGCAACATTAAAAGTAAGCAAATATTAAACCAGATCAAATCGCTTTGCTGCTTTCTATGATGGAACCATAACGGGTGATAAAAAGGGTAGGCTAATAATAACCCCTGAATACTTCTGAGACCTGCCTGGGTGGGTCTACTCTCGTTCCCAAATCCTTCCTAAGGAAGGCTCTGGTAACAGCCAAATGACCTTGAACTTTGGATTTTGCCGGGTCTGGGCAACCCCTGCTGGTAGGCTGGAACCAGTGGGCAGGAACCAGAATGTATGATGGTAGTTTTAGGTAGTTTTACCATCAGCCTTTCTGGTCCCATTTCCTGTTCCTGTTCGCTGGTTCCAAGCTACCAGTAGGGGTTGCCCAGACCCAGCAAAATCCCAATATTTGGCAGTTACCAGAGCCTTCCTTCGGAAGGATTTGGGAACGAGAGTAGGGTTGGTCTTGCTGGTGTCTTACTAGCAGGTTAAAAATGCTGCACACTGTGATAGATTGAAGTGACAATATGCAAACCATGAGCCATCAATAACCAACACTCTCTGAACTTATGGTGCAGATTTATTGAACCAGACCTTAGCCGTGGCACCTGTATTATATGAAGTATTGCACTCCAGTCCATGCACGTCACAAGCCTGCAGTGCTGAAAGATATGGGATAATCAGTTTAGCAAAATGGATATATGGATTGACCAGTCGAAGGAGAAAAATTCCTTCTGCACGGAACTCAATCAAGATCTCTTCTAATTGAAACCTGATATATTTGCATCATTATGATCATAATGTATGCAAACAAAATGATTTGAGATAAGATTCAGTACCGCTTTGGATATTGATACTCACAATAACTACAAATTTTAGGGTAAAGGACAGAAGACTGTCTTCATAATAATAAGAATAAACAGAAATGTGTACTAATATAAACTAGCAGCGCTTTCCCTGGCTTTTCCTAAAGTTATCCATCCCATTTTCCCAGTAGATTTGAAAGTAAAATACCCACAAAATCCCATCCAGAAGCAGATACAAGGTCAATAGTTCACTGCATCGATCGTGGTTGAAAGGGAGATTTATGACCTTCATGTTATGGCATGCTTCTTGGTAATCAGGATATATGGACTAATGGTATTAGACATGAGAAAGGTTGAAGCACTATTCATTGGACGTGATTCTATGTACAGTTTGTTTTAATTTAGGCATGATGAGAGGTTTTCTTGGTGGACATTTTAACTTTGGGTAGGCCAAAAAAAAAGGTTTGTTTCAGGTCACCCAACCGACCCTATCAAAACAGGACCGACCCTACTTTTTTTAACGCAAGTTTGAAGACATTTTTATATTTTTACACTATTTTGGGGTCAATTTTAGGTTTGCAAATTTATTTATTTTAAAACGTCCCGTTTTAACGCTTGTTTTTTCAATATAAGGATATTGTCGAGGGGCTGTAAAAAAGAAAAGAAAAAAATATATGACCTACCGACCCTAGACTTTCTTCCCATGTTGCCTGAAATGAACTTTTTTTTTGTTTGACCTAATCGAGGTTGATACACTGTGCACTAAAAACATATCGTCACTTAAAACTGCATACTGCCTCAACATACTCCCAGGGTATTCCTTCTTACTGCCTGTACAGATGTTGGATTATGTATGAGGAAGGTCCATCAAGGCCATCCCTGATGTCTCAGAGCTATACATAGTCATCATCAGACTCTCATATCACATGAAATATTCAGAAAACTGTGATACTTAACTTCTCTCTGACATCTGGACAACATCGCCATTATATTCATGTATGGTGAGCGTGTTTGAGTATTTGGATAAAACTGGCTGTTGTGACTGAGCGGAGTCAAATAGTAGCTCTAGCTCACTTGGATGAATGCTGTATCATTTACTGTTCAGCTGGCTAATTATATAAAGATCATGATTTATAGGCTAGGGTTGCCTGGAAAAGTGTATAGATTACATTTTATTTGACAGGATGCCATAGACTATTCTGAATACCTAAAGTATGTTCAATTGAAGCAACATTTAGACCAAAAAAGGGATCCTATCAATCTTTGGCACTAGACTGGAGTGAGGGAAGCTTGAAGAACTATTCTTGAATTTCATTATCGTAATGCTTCTTCACATTTATGCATCTTTAGAAAAGAAAGACGAATTAAGTTTCACTACGCATGAGACATCAGTACTAACTGACAGAGAAAACGTTCAATTGAATAAATTGGGTTTCTTCAACCTGGAATATTACTTATATAAACATATAGTATGTTGTGTAGTAGAATACTAACATCCATCACTGAGTTGATGGTGTAATAAACGATACTTTGTCCTCTATAATATTGTTATAGTATTAAGTAAAGGAACAACGTCAACACAGTTCGGATCAAGTGTTACAGGTTGCGAATCAATAGGTTTATTCAGGAACCTAGACAGGCAAAGCTATAGCAGTACGAACTCCCTATAGGGTTCGGAACGGGTCAGTAGGCTTGCAGCCGATACAATCGTGGGGCCTCTGTCCTAGCGTGGATCCAGAGTGACCGACGAGTCCTATCGGATGCTGGGTATATATAGGCAGCCAGCCTGCGCACGCACACGCAGACCGGAAGCCTATAGCGACCTCTGTCTATACCCCAAGCCCAAGCAGATGCTGCCACCTACCTTCGGGCTGAAGGGTTTCAGACGGAGTTCGCAACACAGCATCCAACAGAACCCGTCATATAAACCCCGCATAACCCTAGCCCCTACACTGGCAATGCAAGTGCCAGGAGATTATGACATCAGAGAATATATCTCACAGGTTTGGGTGTTTTCTTTTCATAAAAATGACACAGGGACCCATATCACAGCTGTCACATGTCCGTTATGATATGACAGCAGCGGGGTTTTAACGTGTTGACAATGACAGTGCCTTCCAGCAATAGCAGTATTCAGTTTCATCAAACGGGATCGATAAGCTGTTAACAATTTAAGCAATGAGCACTTAACCCATATGAATGACTGTGAAAGTAATCCATTTACATACAGATATAATATGTGCCACATTAAGATTAAGAACTTTTTCTTACCTGTTAACTATACTTAGTATCATTCTTTCATGACAAACTTCATCTTCCTACAGGGAGTATTTCACTGGCGTCAGTCGGCTGTAATTCTGTGATCCGGTAAAAGTCTGTAATGTTAGACTTATGGGCGAATCTCGCCGAATCACGGCCGATTCTGCCAGTGGAATACTGTCTTATCATGTTAAAGTTATGGGCAAACCTTATCCGACCGACAGAATCATGGCCGATTCTGTCAGTGGAATACACCCTTAACCCTTTCGTGCCCAGAACTCTAAAAATGCGCGGTTTAACATTATCAAACTTGTATACATCATCCTGGCCCCACTTTTCGTCAGAATAAGATCATTTATATAGCATATGAAGGGTCCTGACAGGAGCTTTTTAACGATGCCCCATATGCTATACTGACTTGTATGGTTCGATAATTATATACAAAGATACACAAGAAAAATTTTTAAAAATGGCATCAAAAGGGCTTACAATGTGCGGTCTGGCCCTTGGAGAGCCGATCAATTACATACATATATTCACAGAAGTTGATGAAAATTGTGAAAAAAAGTGATAAAAACATGTTTCTATCATTTTCTGGGGAGGGTGTTTTTCCCCATTGGTCCAATACAGAACCGATATGGAGTAAAAATGCGGATCATATACAGGATCCTCATTGGGACAGAGAAAACTGTTTTTTTCCACCTCTGTATCACTTCCGAATGTCAATACGGGATTGGCATATGTTTTGTTGCATACAGGGTACCAATGCGGGACCCAGCATTGGTATGGCCATATTGGTACTATTACGGGACTATGCGACGTATATGGAATAATGTAGGTGCGGAGGTGAGATAAAGCTCTTCCATATAGACCCTGCTAGAACTCAATAAAAGTAAATCGTCATCTGTGGTTTGGTAGAAAGACTGTTTTCATACATTAAAGAAAAAAAACAGCTCCATATGTTGGTGCAATGCCTCCTTCGTCCTCACTAATTCCTTCGCCAAATTATAGAAGTATAATTGTACTTAATGGCCGGAATAATTGGTTGTGCCATTTATAGGGGGTAACTCATACAATTATATTAATCATACTTATGATATGAACGCAATTCTAAAGTACAATAACTAGAGCATGAACGACCTTCCCTACTGTGAGACTCTAGTAATAACAGGTATACAGTAGGGTAGTGTACATCAGGTGGACAACATGGACAGGATACATTACTCAGTCCCCTGTTTGTTGAGTTCACTGCTTCTCATACTGAATGGTAGGTAATAACATACCATGCATTTATAACCATACAAAGCAGGCATTAACAGTGAATATAACTGTTTGCAATATTTCTAGTTACTATAGATATCATAGTGCATGATCGCAAGTGCATGTTTGCAGATCATTTTGACCAAGACATGATGTTTAGCAAGGGAATCAATCATCTAGTCAGATGATATGGGAAGGCATTCTTATGTATATTCAAGCATAAATGTATTATGGTAACTGACTTCCGAATGACACTGGACTGCCTCTCTATGCATTCTTTATCTTCGACAGTATATTGTAAAATATCAGGGATAAATATTTATACACATCAGAGGAAAATATTAACCAATAAGGGAATGTACAGTAACTGTTATAGGCTTTAAATATTAAGCCTACCTCCCTACCCCATCGAGATAGAGAACTCATATAAAAGGTACTACATATAATACCCTGTGGGTCTCTCCGGTTGAGACGACCTGCTTTCCTATTTCCATGGGATATATTTAGCACAGTATCATAACTCAGATAGTCTCTCAAGCATGGCAGACTGAGGCAGGGCTCGCTCCAATACCCAACAAATCCTCCATAGTTATAATACCAAGGAGGGTTCTATCTTGAGTCCATATCTTGTATGTTTCACTGTCTGCCATGGTTATTTAGACCAACCACTCCCCCCCCCCCGTCCCCCAAAGTTCAATCCTTTTATGGGCCGTTGCTGCCCCGGGGGAAGCACCACTTATACATGACTTGAACCCCTGAAAAAGAAATTAGAAATTAAAAATGATATCTCTAATATACATTTTCACTCAATAGCGGCAGAACCCCGGTACTGTTTACGCATAGTGCCATTGCATGGGGCTGGTGGTCAATTTGAATTCATGATTTTTAGGCCAGTAGTTAAAGGGTTAACTAGCTATATGAAGTATACACAATATTTGTAGTCTGCAAATACTTGTATTCGTTACAAAATTTGAGTTTTAGGTTCAGTATGGGGTCAGCTGACATCAGACTATCACTGGTTAGAGAAGGACTGTCCAGAAGAACACACGCCCATGATGGTCAAAGAGGTTGGTGAAATGAGGCCCTCGCTTTTTATGAATGATACATCTCACTGTCCTACATATTCATTTACAATGCACCCATTACTCATGTTCCTTACTTCATAACCGTGTAACCTGATGTTAGAAATGACCCCCCTGAGGCTGCATGGGAAACAAATGCCCACATTTTACCTAGGCACTGTCCTACACTGTATGAGGGTTAACAAATAATCAAATAGAATGGACCGCTTAACAACACACTTTAATATTAAGTTATGCCACTTAGAGCTGCTAATATGCCAATATGACCTTTCTGTGGCATTAACATTGCATCAAACCAAACCTTTTTGATTGAATAGCAATGTTCATGCACAGCAAGTTACCTTGGGTAGTCAGCCTAATTTAATGTGTTTAATATTTTTATACTAAGGTACCATGGAGTGTAAATGGCCGTGCATACAAAACCCTGCCACCTGGGTTAGTCATTGCACCCTCTAAGATCTCAGGTGCAGGGTTTGGTGTCCTGTCAGAGACCTTCATACCTAAGTACACCTGGTTGGGTGTGTATGATGGGGAGATTGTCGATGTGAAGCACACAAATAATATCAGCTGGTACGCCTGGGAGGTATGTTATGTGCTTATTTCATCTATAAGTGAAACTTTACTTTTCCATGTCTACATCCCTGCCAGTGCAACCCATTGGACTTTGATTTAGGAGGGCTGCCTCAAAGATTTATTGCCATGGATTTGCAATTATGATACAGAAATTCGTTTTAACAAAATGGGTCGGAAGTCGCACATTAAAAATGTTATGATATTGCCATATATATTTACAGCTCATCAAGAGCTTTTATTTGCTATGTGACATAATATTATAGTATATTGGCCAGTTTTGACCCTTTGACGATATTTTTGATAATCTTTTGTTGAATTAGAGGACTATTTATTAAAATGAGATAATTAACAATTGAATTAGATATTATCTATATTATACAAAACAATTATAAATTGAGAGATTTAATGATGATTATGAATAGGCTATTACAACTTTTTTGAAAGTCATTGTTAAATATCTCATTTTATGATACATTTTAAAAAAACGTGGAGATATTTATTTCAACACCACAGTCTATGTTAAATCTATTTCCCTCTATTTATACAGGTTAAGCGGAATGGTGTGATAACTGCCTATATTGATGCCTACCATTTTCATCTAAGCTCCTACCACCGCTACATTAATGCACCAACAAGACATAGGGATGAGAATGTTATATCGGCAGAGTGTTATGGCAGAATCTATTATATGACCAACAAGGATATTGTACCTGGAGATGAGCTTCTAGTTTACTATGGACACAACTATGCAGTAGATCTAGACATAGATTTTAACCTGTACTTTGATGTACCCAAGGAGTTCCTGGATGGTGGACTGGACTTGAATCAGAAAAAGCATCGTAGGTCTGTTGAAAGACAGGGTTTTGACTTATTTCAAGTCAAATATTTATCACCATCATGGCTCTCTAAGTTTCTGGGTAAGAAGGATAAAAATAAACCTTCTGCCTCTGAGAAAGTGGGTGGATAATTTGGCAGTAGCAGTCATTTTCAGCAGGACCCTCATCTGTGCACTCACATGCTACCTAGACCTGTCTATAAAGTTCAATTTGCCTAAACGTTAGCACAAGCACATGCACCAACTTTGTATTAGAACACATGCACAGGGTGCACATTAATATTGGAACACCATGCACAGGGTTCATGTACCTGATTCCAGAAAATGATATTCTTTCCTAATTCATATTACATTTTCCTAAAATAAAAACACAATATATCCTTGTGCCTGAGGCATACCCCATGGCCTACAATTTAAATTTAGTTCCTGCTTCTTTTTCCTATTCCATAGTAGGTGTGTGTAACACACAAGAAATCATTCTTTGATCGTTTAAAGTTATTGTTACTAACTTAATTCTTGTTTCTATCTGCATTTGGTGGAATTTATTACCGATGATAGTACAATGTATCACATCATTGTTATATCAAATGGTTAAGACATGGATTGTAAATGTCTGCTACTATAATTTGACAATATGTTACACACAATCTTGATGGCTTTCCCCAGGGATGGTATTACTACATTGCTAGCTGGCCTCAAAATAAACCATTCACACGGTGACTGGTACTTCTTCGATGAATGAGAAAAAACAGGTTATATATATAATGACGAAGCTGGCTGATGTAGCTTCAGCCTGTTTCAGATCCTTCACTGTTTCCTATTTTCCCTGATGATGCAAATTTGGTGATTTGGGACCATTCTGTGTAATCTATATCCATATGAATCATCCCCTCCTTTCATTTCATTCATTATGATATAAGCTGTATGCCAATTCACTGTTTGTACGTTTGTTACTATGGGACTTCTAATAAAAGCTTCAAGTTTTTAAAAAGTTCTCTCTGTAATACTATATACCATGCTGTAATGAAGGTTTGTCATTTCATACTAAACCAATGGTCAATATTTCAGACAATGCTTATTGAGCTACTTTTTAAATCTCTCTTTACAGATAAAGACTTTTACAACACCATAAAAGTGAAATGAGTATGTGGGATCTCAATTGACCATATCATTCAATTGTATTCATTAACAAAAAGTTAAAGTTAGTACATCAGATGTGTGGGACAAAAAAATAGATTTTCCTTAAAAGGAGTCAAAATGCTCACAAATAATATATTTGACTTCCAATCACCCTAATTCCCTCAGATTTTGCTCCAGTTCGATTTTATTGCCCAATATATGGTCATTTTGGAATAAAAGCATGCACTATTTTATTCCTCCCATTGACAATACACTAGGAAAGCCCATGGTTGGGGGACATTGGGTCCCTTTGTGACACATTAACACCAATCAATGACATTTAATTGATCTCTATTCTCTAAATATCATACTTTTACAGTGTTTGGAAAACATTTAAGTAAGATTTAGAGTTTGAAGAACAATCAGATATACCCACTTTAATCCTCGGATTTTGAAGCACTGCTATTCTCAAGAAGTTTAATAGATATGAGAAAACTTGAAATGAGAAATATTTGGGAAAAAAAGTGGTAATACCTGGAGTTAATAATCGAGTAAACTATTCAAATAGTCTTAATATCATGGACACCAGTATAACTGTAATGAGAAGTTTAAGTCCTTTCCAGGTAATGGCTAATTCCCCAGATTACGCCATGAAAATTAGTTTTTAAACTAGTTGTCACAATGAATCAAGGTTCTAGGCCCAACGGGACAGATAATTCCATCAGGATGGTTTAGAGGCCTATTCCCACAATAAACACTCCCTCAATAGACATCCACTTCTTACCCCACTATCACCCCACCCTGCGCCCCCATAGATATCCCCAGATACCCATCTTATCACAGCAGGCTGGAACCAATGATGTAGATAATGACAGTATATAGGTTTCATCATTGACACTCAGGCAAGCAGGGGCTAGACCAGAACCAGAAGTAGTAAAGCCCCCACAATTCTTATCAGGCATGTAGTCGGAGCCGAGATTGTCCTTGCCAGCGTTGTCATCCCCAGTGATTTAATGTCAAATAAAATGAGGGGGAAAACTCATTATGAAGAAATTCTCATTTGACACATCACCCACTCTTCTTTTTACTCTGCGCTCTCACCAGAACATAAACTACTTAAGTGACAAACTACCTCTGCTTCTTATGAGATGGTTTTTTCATCTGAAGAGCATCTCCTCCATCCTCATGGCAAAATAATTTGTTGATGGGTGCCTTAAGAAAGAAAGGGAATACTTAGTATATGGCTGTGATGCCCGTGACAAAAGCACTTCAACCTGACACTCATCTATATTGACATAAATGAAGTGTTGGGCTCTGGGATGGGAAACGTGATTTTAAGGCCCCTCTAATGCCATCTTGGTAGATGCTCTGTGTGAAATTCATTAGCTACGTTTGAATATCAAGAATAATAATTGTTTTAAAGCTAAACTTTACCAGCTGATTTCATGAAAGGTTGAAGTGTTTATTTGTAACACACATTTGTGAGAAGACAAGGCTGTGATACTTACCATACTACTGGCAAGGCTGAGGCCCTTCTAAGGTATGTATACATGCTGTTTATTTTGGAGCTGGGTATTTCTGGAGAGTGTGCTGTGTTGATATCAAACCACCGGCCTAATCTGGCATTAAATGCTCACCCGAGAGTGTGATGAATTAGAACATCATCCATTTGTACTGATGCAGGTTTGTCAGTCTAGTCCCTTTGGTCTCATAAGGTGTATGAAGAAGGGGCATTATTGGCCCCTTTACACTGTCCGTAGAGCTAAATGAATTGGCATGGTTCACTGCGCCTGGTGCCAGCGGGCATTTCAATTGCCTAAGACTCCTATCATATCAGATACCAAAAATCTGTACCATTTTGACAATATTATTTTGTTTATTCAATTCATTCTAAATTTATGTATCTTTCTTTGCTTCTTGAAAGCCAAAAGATCCTTCACCTCATTTGCCACATTTTGGGTTGATCATATAATCTGACCTGCCCTTTACCCTAGCATAGGAAGCCAATATGTTTACTGCAAGTCCACCATCATAGCCCTAGAAAATGGAATGTACTTCACACATCGAGCATACAACAGATTTCCTCATTACCCAAGTTCCCTCAACATATCACATCATGATTACGGCTACCCTGGATCAGGAATTACGATAGTGTGTATACATGTGGTAATTAGCATCTATCTCATTAGAGATAAAAGGATGCTGTGGGAGTCATTAGTTACATTGGTCATTACCAGGCTCATTAGTCCTACAGTGAATGTTGTAGTGGTGGGGAGCAGCCTCCTTCCTCTGTGCACATTCAATTGTATAGTGCTAATCATGAGTAAAACCTTACATAACAGCGATGCTAAAAATTCTAGCTGTTTGAATATTCTTTTCTGGTGTAAACATACTGGTTTGTACTTGATTGCTGCAAGTTATGGGTTAGGAAATAAAAGCGGAGATAATAATTGTCTGATTGATCTTGTTAGCATATGTTATGAGGAATTGTTATTAAGTTCTTTTCTGCTCTTTTTAAGTAGTTAATTGGTTAATTGATCAGGGAAAAACAAGTTGAAAGTGAACCTAATTGAGCCTGCCCTGGTAGGCATAGTTACAGAATCAATCCAGCTGGATTGATGTATTGTATGGTGTTAAACTACACAATTAGATACTGACATTTGCATCCATTCTCTCATAATCATAACTCCCTCCCCACCAGATGTTCAGTTCCTGGGCAAAGTCCTTGTACTCTGTAGATGGGCTCTGTATGCCGGTGGCAATGGTTTTGGCTGATCAAGTTCTCAACGCATCTTGAGCCTCATTCACCGAAACTTGAGGATCACTTGTGATTCAGCACCAGATTGGATGTGGACTAAGAGGGCACACTGTAGTCTGATCTACTCTGGAGAGTTAAACAGGGATTCCTGAAGGAGTATGCTGGTCGAAGAACTAAAACCGTCAACTAGAGGTACCATACCACATGCCCTGTACATCAACAGCATATATGTGGACAGTCGAGGGAAAAGGGTCCTCCAAAGGTTAAACTTAATTATAAAATTGAGGTCATCAGCTTTCCAGTGATATATTTCATTAGCAGGTACCACTTCTAGTTTTTGAGAACTGGCTCCTTGAATATGTGTGGGCACTGTCCAATCTCAAATGCCAATAAGCTCTATCTTACTTTGTTTTAGAGATATCTCTATCTAATTAGCATAATTGTGTACAGGCAAGGGAAAAGGGTACTCCAGGTAAAAAGCCAACTTTAAATTTCATGTCATAAGCTTTCCAGTGATACATTACACTAGAAGATATTCATTCTAGTTTTTGCGAAATGGCTTCATGAACATGTGTGGGCATTCCCCCTTCCAAATTCCCGATAAGCTCCAAGTCTTATACTTTCCAATTTATCCCTATATAATTAGCATAATTAAGATGATTGGAAATTCATGATACATTTTTATTCTTTAGGTCATAAAATCTAATCTAGAAATGATAATTTTATTCTGGTTTGACCATAGCAATCCTCATGAATGATCCTATCAATGGGGATCTTTTTTTCTTCGATTTGGAATACAAATCTTGTTTCCATGGCAACACATATCAACAAAGGCACCAATTTAGGCTTCAAAACGTTCTTTTTATGTTCCAAATATTGAAGCTTTTTAACAAAAATGGAATGTTTTGTGTAATCTTATTGAATTCTTCAGAAAAAAGTACCCTAGAAGAAATTTTAGCTTGTTTCATTCAAAAAAGGCTATAGTGGCGCCCCCTGGTGGCTAAAATCGGAACTAATCCCGCGGGGAGCATCCTTTCTGCTTGCCTGCTCACAATTATGAAAATTCCCAAATATCCAAACTTTTTCAAACATTTGGTCACAGCTTTTAATCTTAAAATGGGATTTACACTCCGATTTGAGCATAGAAATCTTTATGAGGCCTGTGATCATTAATTTCTTGAAAAATTCAATTTAGAATGAAAATCATGTTTCCATGGCAACCAACAAGTGCAAAAACACCAATTTAGGCCCAAAAACGTTCTTTTTACATTCCAAATATGGAACGTTTCCACTAAAGTTGGAATTTTCTAAAGTGGCTTATTGTATTCTCCATCAAAAAGTAGTATAGAACAATTTTTATGATATTTTGAACATTGTTGGCTGTATGGAGCCCCCTGGTGGCCAAAGTTGGTACTAAAAATCCCCCGCGGAGGTCCCTTTTCCCTTGTTGATCCACATATATGGAAATCCTCATTTATAGATGAGACTGTGAGCAATGTGTCTTCTACACAAACATGTATATTAAGTAATGTAACTGTGTCTTGCTTACACTATTTCAACATACCACTTCAGAAGTTGACCAGACAGGAAAATGTGTGCAGATGGGTTCTTTTCTAAGGAAACAATGTCATTATACAAAATAACATTAATTAGCCAAAATAGCAAATACCAGTTTGGCCAAAGAATTAGGCTGGAGCACATTCCAACAAGACTGTCGATTAATACTGGTGGAATCAAAAGCAGAAAGAAACAACATTTCCCACGCCCTTAAACAAAAGAAATAACCTGTGCCATTTTAATGGCCACCACATTAGAGCTCTCGCCTGTGACTACGAAATCAAATGGAGGAGGCAGGGCTTGGAGTAATAAAATTTATTTACAATGACAAGTATGACAATTTCATACATTTTATACGGTAGAATGGTTTGATTTGTACATGAAGGAATACAATTATTTGACATTTAAATTGTACCCGCATTGATAATATAAGATTGACATTAGCACCTGTATTTGTATTGATTGAATTTATATATAATATTATATTAATAACTGGTAATATTTGATATTTATGATGAGAATATTTAAATACAATATTGAAGGAGTGGGTGGGTGGGAAAATAAGATGTTGACGGAGAGGTGGCGGAGATTTGAATGGACAGAGGGCCGGTGTGAGGGTCGAAGGAGGGGTGGACGTTTGTAGGTTGTGGTAATTAGTACCGTAGATTATGTATAGGTGGAGTATGGGTGTGTGGGATTTCTGCCACTAGCTGGCTCCAATGACCACCCCTGAACGCTTTTGGCGCCCATGAGTAACCCATTAGAGCTCTCGCCTGTGACTACGAAATCAAATGGAGGAGGCAGGGCTTGGAGTAATAGAATTTATTTACAATGACAAGTATGACAATTTAATACATTTTATACGGTAGAATGGTTTGATTTGTACATGTAGGAATACAATTATTTGACATTTAAATTGTACCCGTATTGATAATATAAGATTGACATTAGTATTTGTATTAATTGAGATTATATAATATAATTTTGATAACTGCCAAGCCTGCAAGGTGTATAATTGGTTATGGGAGGGTGGGGGTAAAAACATTGAATAAAAGTGTGTGATGACACAATAAAAATGTATAGATGTGCTCAACACTGTCGGAGATGATAATCACAGAGAAGTCCATTTCAATCGGAGAGCTCTGATGAGCTTATGGTTCACTTGCTTGTTGGCATTGTTTGTAATGTATATCCTGTGTGCGTCAGATCTGGATCCGGCGTAACGCTGGATATCCAGATCTGTGGCCCCGGCCTTGGATGCCTCTGTGGCCGCGGCCTTCCTTAGTCCATGGAGGGTGTATGCTCCCTTCTGGAGGCCTAGGTCCTCCAGTCCCCTGGCCCAGTGTTTGCGTACCTCTGAAGTGGGTATTGGGGCCATGGTGTCGTTGAACATGAACAGTGGGTCGGTTAGCCCCAATGTTGGTGTGTCCCAGACCATGTGGCGCATCGCTGTTACCATGCATATGTCCTGGTCCTGACATGGGGCCAGTGTCACTGTCTTGTGTTCTCCAGTTCTCTGCATGGTTTTCCCAGAGTTTATGGTCACTTTGACGTCCCTCCCCACAAAGGTCACGTCTCCTCTTGTGAGGTGGGATGTACTTCGGAACTTCGCTTTGGACGGGGGTGTGACTTCGCCTGGTCTGAGTGCAGCATAATATTGAAGAAGCAATGCTGCCCGTATGGTGTTGTGTAGGGGGGTTCCTTGTAGCCTGATCACTATTGGTCGTAGTACATGCATTGGGACCGTGGCCTTGACCTTCGGCCTGTATGTTTTGTTCCTGTTTATGCCCTCCATGGCCCTGGTGATGCGCATGTGTGTGAGTGGGTATGTGTCGGTGGTGACCAGTGACACATGCACCTGTGCCTGTGATAGCATGTTCCTGATTGTCCCTGGGGCTTTGATGTGCATGCAGAGGTATTCCAGGTATGTGCACACCAAACTGTAGTGGGGCCGGTATGGGTCCTTGCCTATCCACCACATGAACGCCAGGTACGTGCTGGCCCCGACCTTGTTGTTCCTGTGGGTGCCCTCCGCTCGTGCTCTTAGCTGCCGGTCCGTCGCCCGTCTTTGCAGATAATGTAGAGCCAGACAGCTCTTCAAGCAATTGAGATTTGGGTTTCACAGGGAGAAGGCAATTGTTAATTACAAGGTCATGTGTGTTGGCCAAGTGTTTGTCACTGAGATGTGACCTACTGAGTTTATCTGCTATTTGATTGTCTATACCCCGTATATGCACGTATGAGATCATGACATCATGTCTGGCCTGTACTAGCCATGCTTTCCTGGCAGAGTCCAGCATGACTCCATTTCTGCCTCGGCCTGACGTGAATATACTGACTGATGCCTCGTTATCACTATGTACTTTTAAGTGTGCCCCTTGCTCTGAAATGTAGGTGGTCAATGCTATAGCAACATTGGCTGCCTCCAACTCACTAATGTTATTGACTGTGTCGTCAATGTCACAGACCTGTTGCCAGTAGGCTGTGTTCCCATCTGTTGCACCTATCCCAGTCAGGCAGGCGTCTACATAGATGTCCAGGTCAACTTTATACCTGGCTATGAGGGAGACGCCATTCGAGTCAAAACAGAAATCAATAAACCACTTGAGGTCACTGCGCATCTCACGTTTCACATTGATGTAAAAATGCTTCATGCCGTGCAGCGCCTCAAGTAGCTTGCTTACGAATAGTTGGGCTGGACGGACACATTTTGCTATGTGCAGTAGCCTGCCGAGCATAGACTGTAGAGTTTTCTTGGTGATTGACCTTTTCCTTATAACCTTGCTGACCTGATCTAGAGTCTGGCGAAGTTTTTCGTCTGGCACTGCTAACGTCATCTTCTCTATGTCTATGTCTATACCGAGCCAGTGTACAACATGGGCTGGGGGTTGCGCCTTGGCCTTTGCCTCCGGTAGCCCAAGTTCCATGAAGAGTTGACGGGCTCTCAGGTAGTCGTGCTGTGCTGTCTTGAAATCTGGAGGGACAATCACGAGATCATCTAAATACATGTGTGACGTAATCCCCTCTGACTTCAAGACCCTAACAATAGCATTGGCTACTCGTTGCATGCTAGCGCTGCTGGCTCTGGCTCCAAATGGCAGGGTAGTATCGCAATAATACTTCCCCTGCCACTCCATCCCAAGTAGAGGCCAGTCCAAGCAGTCTGAGGAGAACCATTTATAAGCCCGGGACAAATCAGCTGTGCTTAAATAACATGATTCCCCCATAGCTAGAATGTCATTGACTAGTAGGTCTACGGTGGGGGGGGGAGAGTGCTTGTGTGGGATACCACACGTGGTGCTTTTCATAATGTATGCATTCACCAATGTTTCTCGTGCAAAAGTCAGGTCGATTATGAACCTTCTCTCCTCGGAGTCACGCTTCTCCCTGCTCATAAGGGGTGAAACATGCATCCAAGGTTCAAAGGGCGGGGCCTCACATGGGCCTATGAGGCACCCGTATGGCATCTCCTTCTTGATGAAATTGTGTATACTGGTTTTGAATTTTGTGGCACTGGGGTGGTTTGATACCCCCCTGGTGTCTGAGCACGGCCCCATATATCCCATAGGGAATCAGTATTTTATGAAACCCAGGAGTTCCCTCTCATTGTCAGAGTCAGTGAGGTACTTCTCCCAGGCATCTTTATTGAGTGAGGTTGGTAGTTGGATCTTTGCGCCCATTGCGTTTGGTACCCCGGTGGCTTTTACTGCTTCATATATTTCTCCCCATCCCTTACACTGTTCCCCTACCATAGACGGCCAGGACGTGCGTCTATGATCAGCGAACGCCTCCAGTGAAATGTCAATGCCCGGTACCATATTATTGGTTTCACACGCTTTTCTAATCCTATCAAATGGTATAGGCCTACCTGTGGACATGAAACCACTGTTGTTGGCTTGAGGCGGGGTGAGCGCGTGTGGTAGCTGTCCATGGGGCCAGCCGCCCCGGCACACCGGGGCGTGTGTTTCTGCGGGCAGGACAGAGTCACTGTTCCCGGTGTCCGCGGGCATCTGTGCGGGCGTGCGGAGGCATTACGTGTCCTCCCGCCGCACGTGGGATAAATGTGCCCCTTCTGATATAAGATTCAAAGGGGCTGTGGCGGATAAATCATCGAACACAGGATCATAACTGTCTGAATTCACCGTGTTTCGTTGTTGATGTTGACTTTCATGGGGGCCGCCATCTTGTTTCTCGTCCCAGGTCTCGCCCAGTGCACGTGGGCGGGGCGGGCCAATGAGTGCCAAGGCTTCGAGTCCCAGGGGGAATCCCGTCCTAATGACGTCATGACTGTTATTGTTACTTCGAGTCCACGTGGCTGGGGAAGCCCCTTGTAGGTCGCGGAGAACACATGGCGTGATGACATGGGCGCTGAACCGATGGTGTATGCGGTGTCAGCGCTGGACGCTAGTTTTTTGGAGCCTGCTGGTTGGTGTAAGGTGTATACACAGTGCCGTTCACCTGTCCTCTTTGCTGTGTTGGCTGGTGTGTGTGTGCCGACCTGAACATCTTGTTGTTACATGCTATAACATTGTGCGGGAGCTGCTTGCCTTTCCCGAAGCAGAATGCACATGCATGCAGCAACCTGACTCCTGAAATGTCGTGGTGAGTACTGTGCTTACATCCCTTTACCTGGTTGAAGTCGGGACACGTTACTAGCACCTTGCCTCCTGCCTGTGTAGCTGTGTGTCCTGGCCCTGCGTGGCCGTTGGTGTGTGTCACCACATCTGGGGTGATGACAGGGGCGAAGCAGATGCGGAACCTGGCGTTCTGTATGAGTTGGTATTGGCTCCAGAACAGGTTCTTCTTTTCTACCTCATCAAACATGTACTGTGACCAGCGTAACACATTCTCCCATGTACGTGTCAGGAAATCAGATGACTCCTTGTGCAGGTGCTTTGACATATGGGGGAGGTCTTTGGGTTGAAGGCCGCCGGGAACTGGAAGAGAGCTATGAGCAATTTGATGTACTCCCCGCTCTTCATGGAGCCCCTCACCTCCAGTTTCTCCCTTAGAGTGCGGACCCCGGCCCTCTCAATGAACATGTACTGCTTGCCTATAAGCTTATCTGTGAAAATATCACTGACAAACGGGTTCTCACCATCTGTCTTAATGTGTGGCATTTCCTCCCTCTTGAGCTGCGTGTCGATGTATCCTGTGGCGGACGCTGCTTGTCTTAGCTCGGCCGGCTTTGGGATGGCGGCATGTGCTGGAGCAGGGTCGTATGCGGACCCTGCATCAGTGGGCTGTCGGTGTATGCTGGTGCCTGGGGGGAGCGTGGCGGCTGGTCCCGGGAGCAGGGCCTGGCGAGGGTTGTCAGCAGTCGGCCCCGGTGTGCCGGACATGCTGACCATTAGGGCGAGCTGCCGTTGGTGTGTGTCACCACATCTGGGGTGATGACAGGGGCGAAGCAGATGCGGAACCTGGCGTTCTGTATGAGTTGGTATTGGCTCCAGAACAGGTTCTTCTTTTCTACCTCATCAAACATGTACTGTGACCAGCGTAACACATTCTCCCATGTACGTGTCAGGAAATCAGATGACTCCTTGTGCAGGTGCTTTGACATATGGGGGAGGTCTTTGGGTTGAAGGCCGCCGGGAACTGGAAGAGAGCTATGAGCAATTTGATGTACTCCCCGCTCTTCATGGAGCCCCTCACCTCCAGTTTCTCCCTTAGAGTGCGGACCCCGGCCCTCTCAATGAACATGTACTGCTTGCCTATAAGCTTATCTGTGAAAATATCACTGACAAACGGGTTCTTACCATCTGTCTTAATGTGTGGCATTTCCTCCCTCTTGAGCTGCGTGTCGATGTATCCTGTGGCGGACGCTGCTTGTCGTAGCTCGGCCGGCTTTGGGATGGCGGCATGTGCTGGAGGAGGGTCGTATGCGGACCCTGCATCAGTGGGCTGTCGGTGTATGCTGGTGCCTGGGGGGAGCGTGGCGGCTGGTCCCGGGAGCAGGGCCTGGCGAGGGTTGTCAGCAGTCGGCCCCGGTGTGCCGGACATGCTGACCATTAGGGCGAGCTGCGTGGCCACCCCTTCCATGGTGTCCTTGAGGCCCTGGAGATCACTACGCATGGTATTTACATCTGACTCCAGTGTGACCAGGCGGTATACGGCTGACCCGGTGATGCTTAGAACACTACCTGACCTGGAGGAGGCATTTGACCTTGCGGTAGAATGTCTGGTTCTGTGTGACCGGTGCGAGCTGGATCTGTCATGGTCACGACGCGTGACAGATGTGGATGCCCGGTCTACAGTTTTAAAAGATACCTCCAGATCTGTAGAATCATCGCTGGGGGTATTTGCAGAGGAAATATGCTGACTCACGCTTGTTTGTGACGACCTGTAGCTGGCGTCGTGTGTGGCATGCAACCGGGTCGTGGACCTGGTCGAGCGCTGTGATGTCGACATGATTGTCGTGTCCAGATTCCTCCAGTGTCTCCAGTCAAATCTCCAGTTAAGATATTTTTCACCAATAAAAATAATCACCTTAGAATGTCGGTGTATATTGACTGAATAGTTTGTAGTAGTGGGACCGTTTAATACGGCCCCAAGATGTATGATTGCCGTGGATGAAAAATAAGATGTTGATGGTGAGGTGGCGGAGATTTGAATGGACAGAGGGCCGGTGTGAGGGCGCGAAGGAGGAGTGGAAGTTTGTAGGTTGTGGTAATTAGTACCGTAGATTATGTACAGCTGGAGTATGGGTGTGTGGGATTTCTGCCACTAACTAGCTCCAATGACCACCCCTGAACGCTTTTGGCGCCCATGAGTAACCCATGTAGGTTTAGATCCTTGCATTTTAACAGATCTGCAAGATCCATACACAAATAAAAGATCTATCCACATATTGATTAGCTATGGATCCCCAACATCTTTTCCTGAAATCAAAGAGAGAATCCCCTTCCAATAAATTCAATACTCTCTGTGTTAACACGCCCAGAAATTGATCGGCACTGCATTCCGTCTAGTCCCTTGTGACCTGCATTTCAATTGCTACATACTTAAGCTGTAGGGATAAGCTCATCACCTTAGCTGTACTATTATAGCCCTGGGCTCCTGTGCTAAACATGAGCCTATTACTGGTACATGTCTAGCAAAAAGAAATAATGTTGCATGTGAAATCTGATTATGCTACCTGTCATTATTCACTTCTTCTCCTCTCACTCTGACTTTGCCAATGAAAAAACTAGAAAGGCCGAACATTCTATCTCTGAGAATACCAATCACTGACATGGTCTCTTTTGTCAAACCAAAACTATGCCCAGTCTCCACCCATCACCGTGAAGGCTTCATGGGAGATCTATTCGGGACCTATTGAAATAGATAATCATTATGCATAATTGATTTAAGTAATAATTAAGGAGCAAGCAGGTTGTAATCCTCCAATATTGATACTATGTTGACATTAGATACCATCACATCAACCTTGTGCCTGATTCAATGGGGGTAACATGAGTAAAATATGAACATGGAAACAAAATATAAATTCAATCATAAGATGTAAGACCTGGCTCCCTTCAGGCTCCCATATATATGTTTCCCTTAATATTCTTGTCATACTCTCTTCCTGTCAAAATGCACCATTTGTGTGCTGACTCAAATATGTTCCCCAAGATGAGAAGAACCTGTTTTTTTAAAAGCAACCTTCAGGGCAACAAGAAGCATACTGAGCCTCCTGCCCTAGAGTCATGTAGGCAATATTAAATTCACCAGACGGCTGATGGTAAATCCCTGAGGTAGAAATTCAATCAATTCCTGCAGTAGTTGAAATGTTACACCCACCATTTTTCATTCAAAAAATGTTGATGCTGTTCAATGAAGCATCTTGTATTTATTTCATGCAAAACATGGGAAGGCAATTCAAGTAAAACTGACTATTTTTGAGTCAACAAATTGCCTCTAGATGTCATCAGTCAACATCCAGAGAGGGAGAATGGGGAGGCAACAATAAAAGTACCACCCAGCTTTTGTACAGCTTAACTGTACTTGCTTGCATTGTATTCCATGATTAAGGGCAGTAATATACCACAGTCCTCTTTGCTACTACAATTGGACCACCAGAAGCGATATACAGCAAGTTTTGTTGGTTAAAGAACACATTCCAAGGAGAGTTGGTATCCAGGCCTGCTTAAATACTGCCCACAAGACATCATAGGCTACATTGATTCAAGGATTCATGGAGAAAGGAGGGGCTGGAGGTGCTTTTGCAAGAAATGTATGAAAAAAATCAATAGGTGTCAATGTAGATTATAGCAGGGAAAATATAGACATACATAGAGATACATATAAAATAATCTTTACTGCAGCATGCCATCAGCTCCACGGACATCTTATAGGAATATGTCAGAGGCAATGACCATGTTCACTTTGAGATCCTATTACCTGAGCTAAGCGACCCATATATATAAGTTATATTAGACTGGTAGTACCCTAGGCTACTCCTTAAGTTACCTTGACATTATGGACAATTTATGAGCAAGATCTTTTCCTGTGGTTGTGTTTCCTACAGAGAGAAATGTGGCTAGTCAATAAGGTGACAAAAGCATAAAATAGCATGTTGCCCCATTTATGTTAACTTGTGGTTCTATTACCCACTGTGTGTAAAGGCCCAAACAAGAGTGTTGGGGGGAGGTTCCTATTAAATCTGGTTCCCTCAGGGGCTAGATAGGGTCAATCTCAGTGAAGATTGGGTTAGCTGAGATTAGTCTGATTAGTGGTAGAGTGTGCAAGTGAAACCACCTGCAGGCAAGGGTAGGAGAACACCTTCAAATCAATTATTTTGCACCAACCAAGTCATCATTTTAAATTAACAATATAGGTGCATAACATGACTCACTGCCAATGGATATGATATGTCAATGATGGTGCAACAGGGATCTCACACCTCATACATTGATGCCCATTCCGAAGATTAAGTTAAATGACCTCCTGATTCCAAAACAATGATTTAGATTGTTTGTTTGATAACATTGCTTTCCGGGTTGATTTTATTTACTTTTGCTAGTTGTTCACTATTGAATTTTACTTTACAGAAACAGTGTTCGCACAAATGCAATACTCAGGATATTTCTGTATTGATGACATCGCAACATTTAATTGTTTGCAAGCACATATTATTTAGTCTAATATGCATCATTCTAGATCTGCAATGTATTTATTAAGATGCCATGTTCATATGGCGAGAGAAATATATTTCTATTTTGATATGATGTTCAGTGCAATAAGCATCCATATGCATCTTGAACCAATAATGTTTATTTCATTTATTGTTATGAAGGATTTGTTCCGGGCAATATTTACTTAGACCAATGTCAGCAGATGCTCATCTGTAGCTAAGCCATCACATTTCAATGTAGTAAAACGGATGAGCAACGGCGGAGCAACCATAATTACAATAGACCAAACCCCCAGGGGAAGTATAAAGCATCTAAACCACTTCCATAACACCATCAAATTCAAGGCGAAAGCCTCAACAATGGATATCAGCTTTCTAGATCTATACGAAGTTGAAACTAGACTGGAGAACAAAAAAGCTGTATGTATACAGACCTGTACAACAAACTGACTTATTTCAATACCAATCTAGATTACACATCAGCACACCCGATCTTCACAAAAATGAGCCTACCATACTCACAGATTCTGAGAATCTTCAAGATATGTTAAAAACTTGATAGACTTTGAAAAGGACACCAGACAGAAAATGCAAGAGTTCCTCGAAAATGGATACCCAAAGATATTGCTAGAAAGATACTATCGAAGGTAAAAATCCAAAACAGACTTGAATGTCTAAAATCAAGACCAAAGAAACAAAGACACCTCATAGTTGATCAGTAAACACAGGCCCAGAAACAATATCATCAACAAAACTCAAAAGCAAAAACTGGGAGACACTAGGATTGTCTCAAACTACCAAGATCCTGGGATGAGGGGGCTTGGTAAAAGGACAAAAACATCCAAAAAATCTGAAGGATCACCCAGTACAAGCAGCAACCAAATACCCCACCAAAGGAAAGGTGGCATGAGCAACAATCATAATTTGTTGGTTGTTCCTGTTTTTATGGTGTACTGATGAGGTTACGTCCAACACCTCCACCACTAAGCAGATGGACAGAGCTATTGTGCAATGCAAGGTGGAAATCACTGGGCTGAGACTCCCTCACTCATCTCTGCACTAACCTACCCAATCTTCTGTAATGGGAGGGACAAAAACAGAACTCTTCTGTTGAAGAAGGGCAGAATGCTTACTACTTTTCTATTTTTTAAATCTGCATCACTAGTGTCAAGTCGCAGAAAACAATTCCACAAACTACACACAATTTTGACTATTAGATTATGATCAATTTAGATTAATCAAATCTGTAACTTACAAAATCTCTTGTTCTATTTAACATATTTTAATCAAATGATTCGCACAAAATCAAATTTTTCGATACATATTGTGTTGGGATTTTTTTGGCCCATTGGCTTGAGCACTGCTAGATTGGTGTAGACAAGAAGGGACCGCAACAAAATATCCTGCCACAGTCTGAGCCACACTACATGGGTGTCTCTCTCTTAAGGATGAGTCACTTAGAATTTGGGTGTATCAAAGTAAAAACTTAATATCAGATGTTCATCTCTTTTACATGACATTTCTAATTGCCTTGATAGAGTCTTCTTTGATGCAAAGTATGAATCATATTACCTAAGTGAGACTCCGGTGGTGCTTCCTGAATTACATGTTTCTAGGAGTGCCTCATAAAGTAGCTGGCAACTAAACATGCTTAAGTTGAATTATAACATTAATGTACTGAATCACCTCCCTGGGAGTGGTCTCTGGATACACTCTCTGATATTTAAATCACATACAGTAACGTTTTTGTAATAATCTGCAGTTGTGAGTAATGGCTACACACAACATGGGGACAATGTGGGGTTAGATAATATCTAATTTTAAGGCTCCTTCTAAATATCTTAAACTTCCCTTGAAACTTCTCATAGGTCATATACACCATATTTATAAACAATGTTGAAAACAAATATGCAAGTAATTGTCCAAGCCATATATATTTATATATACTACAGGTTTCTACAGAATGTGAATTAAAGAGTACAAGTCACTTGTTAAAAATGGTGTATAGATCATAAGCCCTAGTCATACGTTGGGGATACATTAATCCTGTAATATAATACCGGAGTGAGTTACCATTGTATTTCTGTGATAATTTAAGAAATAAATGTCTTACATATCATCCTTATAATGGAAACGAAACCTTCAGATCTGTAGTCATGGACCATTGACTATCTCATCAATAAGTGTTACCTACACTTGCTTGGTTAGCTCAATTGGTAGGCAGCCTGCTTCTAAATCCTAGTGTCAAGGGTTCGAGGCTCTCCTGGGGAACAAAGAGAGCCTCGAATAACTTTAAAAGTTAGCCTTAAACCAACACACATCACTGGGAGTGTATTGCTGAATATTCTGAGAATGTTCACTAGGTGGCATTAGCTAGTTTCTAAAGTTTCTCAATATCTCCCAAAACCACAAATTTTTCCGCCAAATTAAATTAAAGTAATCTTGACCCTCCCCCCCCTCCCGAAGTACCTCAGCCGGTAGAGTGTTTGCCTCAGATGTACGGGGTTGTACTTTGAGGCTCAAAAGCACCCTGCTGTAGAACGTTACAACCTCACATCTGCTGTAGATGACATACAGCATACCAAAGATCTGCCCATCTAACACTATGCCTGTGTAGTGTCACCTTCCCCCTTGGCACAACCTACAATGGCATTGGGTGCCTTTCCCTCCAGTAGGGGCTTCACAATGTAACACACACACCTTCCCCTCCTACCAGACATGACCCCAACCAAAGAAATTGCAAGCACCTGTGGAATCACGCATGGTTGCAACCATCTTAATAGACCTATTTAATTTCACTCCCCCTCCCAAGCCCCCCCCCCCCATTTAGCTAGCAATAAATGACTCAGCCCTAAACGAGAATACAGTTATAATTCTAAAGAAGAATACACAGTCACGGCTACATGTGTATACAAATTTGCTTCCCACATTTTAACCTTCCATATTTAGTTTCATATTCACCATTAAACATTGTGATTTGCTCAAAGTCAGTTGCAGCTTATATAAGAGTTGCTTTTAAGTATAGATTAATAATAAAGTTACTGGTAGTCCTATTTAGACCACTAGTGTGACTTATAGGGTTTTCTCAAACCTGAAGGGGGGCTCATAATGGGGGTCTACCCCTTAAATCGACACGGCGACATAGGCTTTTCTTAAAATCGACATGGCGACATGGCAACCTAAGCGATATGTAACATGGCCATTCTTAAAATCGACATGTGACATGAGGCTTTGTGACATGCCATGGAGTCTAGGGACACAGAATTATTTTTCTGAGGTTGATTCCTGGGGCTTAGCTATTTACAGAAGTGGCGGGGAAGAATTATCAGAGTGGGATTTTGACCCCCTAGTATTAAGATTAGTCCTTTAGTGACACTAGTGACATGGAATTTACCTTATACCATACCATCGCTATGATGCAAAAAGGGCCCGGGGATATCACCACTGCCAAATTAAAGAGGACTACAGCGTATTTTTGCGATGGCACAATATGCAAGGTTATATGGTAATTCTGGTAGAGCTCTATTTAAGAGTGTCTATTATCATGAATAACATGGCCAATAATCTAGTCTAGGCTTTAGTGTAGGGCTACTAACCTAGTCCTTTGTAAATGGCACTCGCCAGGCAAAATACCATACTTTCTTTGGAGTAATGAACTAGTCATGGCGTAATGAACCAGAAGGCTGTTCCCCACCCCCCAAAAAAAGGTTTCCTTCTCTATTTGATTGGGTAGGTAGAAATTTAAATATTTGAGACTTCTGTGGCATGTAAGATTAGTGAACTTCATATTTTGCAGACATAAAAGTGTGAATTTTTTTTTCGAAACTTGACATGATGCATATGCCAACCCTCCTCCCCCCTTGTCACGTTTTATCACAAATTTCTGACCCCCCTCCCCCCTAAGGTGTGACATCATTTATGGAAAACCCCTAAGTTGCTCTCACAGTGCCTACCTAGGTCAGATTTGGTCACTACACTTTCACATTTTATCACCGACTCATAACTAAGAATATGTCAAACCCCCTTATAACTAAGGCCACTCAAAAGAAGAATCTGATTCCTCATCACCAAGCACTGAAAAATATGACGAGGGTGTTCTTATTAAATTTTCTTTTTTTTTCACTGAGGGGCCAAAATATAAAGGAAAATGTAGACTTTCGTGAACAAATTTCATACTTTAGTAGCAAAAGCATTTATTGATTTACAGAAGTTGGAAAATGTAAGTTCTTGGCCCACTGCATTGCTGACAGTATGAGCTTTAATTTCATACCAAATATGGCAATATTTTTCAACATTTAACACATTTTTTCATTAAAAATGTGAAAAGAAACTTTTTCCTTAAATCATGATTTTCATGATGCGTGTGGTGATGCAAAAACCTGATTTTTTTGAGTGGCCTAAGGTAGGTGATCTAACCTTTTTTTAACTCAGTCCTCAAATGTAGTGGAATTTAAATCATGATTTTTAACAATGGGTACTCTTCTTGGTGAAATTTCGAGTGGTTTTCGGCCCCCCCCCAAAAAAGGCCACATAATAGTAAACAAATACAGGCGTAAAAAATGTTTTGAATAAAATTCAATACTATTATTTGAGAATAATAGATCTCCCACCACAGAGACCTATACAAGTCTACAGCCAGATAGTCTCCCATGTAGGCAGTGACCTTGACCCAGCTCTTTGACCTATCATAGGCCCAGTTCCTGGACACACCTTAGCAACATAGTAAACACTGACCTGGATTGTCTCTAGGTTGGTCACATGGCACCTTGTGAGTATTGGAGGGAAATCTTCCTCTGGTTTTGTGTCATATTCGGTCAAGCCAGGGTCCAACCCACTCCTCGTCTGCCTTTTCTCCCGGATTGGCACAACATGATTTGTAACAATGACTTGCAGATTATGACCTTTATTCATAGACCATTGAATTGCTTCTAAATTGGCCCCAAATTGCAGAAAAAAGTTTATTTCTAAGATCAAATAAAAAATCTTAAGCGTGGCACTTGCATTTCAGGACGTCGAAGTGATCAGTAAATATTCAGATTCTTATATGGCTATTCAATCAAATATTGATTGAAAAGAAAAAGATATTTTGATATGAAGAATTGGCCCAACTTCTGTTCTAGTTGGAGTATTTACAATATTGAAATATGTATAGGGAGCTTAAAGTATACAGGTCGTGATAGCAGAATAGACCTGGGCCACTGTAGTCTCACCCCATTTCGGAATTTTAAAGGTGATGGGTCATAATTTAATTGGCTTAAGGTTGTAATATATCATTGTCTTGCCTCCTCTCAGGTTCAAAAAAAAAAGATGATTACGAGTTATAGGAGTTTAGAAGAATTGTACTGTCAGGTTATATCAATGCTTAATCGAAGACTGTTTACAATATTGAACAAAGAATAGTAAGTCAATATAAGTGCATATTCATGTTTATTACAGGTCATCATTGTACAGACTAATACTGCATGTATCTGACCATTAGATATGTATGTATTTATACATTCTGAGGTGGTTTCAATCGGTGATTCACATCAAGTATATAGAGAATTAATTTGTGGCATGCTCATCGACAATTCTAGTTGGTTCGGGTTGTTCTGGTGTATCAGACACATTTAATAAAACAGTTGTCTTCATCCTTGTGTAATGCTTGTTGGTTGTCAGCCTGTTTTAATGATGAGCTACTTTCTTATCTGAATTCATTCCTGTTTCATTAACACTTACAATATAACTACAGAAACAACAAAAGTCAGTTACTTAAGTTACAGTAATTGATGTGCATAACCTATTCTTGTCCATCAGGGGCCCATTTCTCAAGTTTGAACTATTCAGTTTGCTTAAAATTGCTTAAGTAAAGCAGTGAACCATTTATGGAACCCTTACATAATTATAGCAGGTCATGCAACCCTTACATATATCTGAATCGTCCAGGTACACATGGCTATCAAATAATCCTCCATCCCTGCCTCCCTGCCTCCATCCTGCCTCCATGCTTCCCTGCCTCCCTGCCTCCCTGCCTCCCTCCCTGCCAAGCATCCTGCCTCCCTGCCTCCCCCCTCTCTCTGGACAAAGAAAGCTCTGGACAAAAGCTAGCTCTGGACGAAAGCCATGCCTTGGACAATTTGTTCTGTATGATTTTACCAAATATTAATGTTTTGTTTATGATGCGATCGTTTCCCATTGAGAAATGGGCCCCAGATCTGTAAACCTCAGGCACTCACTTTCTATTCATATGCCCACATGTACCATTGACTTATCTAGAAGTTGAGATAGTCCTGCATTCAAAAAGAAAATCTATAAAAGAGCTTCATTATGTAATGTTGATGTTTAAATTCTTTGACTTTTCTCTTTGAATGATAATACCATTTCTACATTTGTATCTTCAAACTTTTCAGAGTTGGCCAGGGAAATGTTAGTCAGAATGGCATCTAGAATTCTTCCTACCGACAATACAATAACACACATGTGCAAATCAAATGTTTGGTTATGCCTATGCAATATTAAGTCACATTGTATGTTTACTGCTAAGATATAGGGTCATCATTTTCATTTGAATAAAGTTGTGAACAATAAGCATAACTTATAATGTAAACAAACTGCCTGAATGCATGAACAAGAAATCTGCATCCATGAAGACACTGAACTACAATTTGATGAAGAAAGGGGTGTGAAGTAAAGATGTCACTGCCATAGTTTAATAGATATTTGTGATGATACGCCCACTTAATACGAAACATTGATAGGGATAACACAAACCATGAAGTTTCTAAATCCAGCTAGGGTAGGAGTCTATCAGCTTGTGTTGCCTCATTGAACTTCCATAACCTCCAGTCTAATTCACTTCCTATAGATTTCCATCATCAGTACAACAAGCAGACCCCTACATTATTACTCCTCCAATAGCTACCTGCATTTGGAATGTAAGAAATAAGACCTGCAAACTTCACAATCATAAGAATCATATATAGATATTTGTCAAAATAAATTTGGAACATCTTATACACTCAGGCCACTTAATACATCTATGAAAATGGTATAACTCTAGTTTCTGTTGGACACTTGTGGCAGCTGCACATGTCCGTGGTTAGGGAGCTGTCATTTCTTAACAACAAGGGGGAGTGGTGGATTTGGGGGGGGACCAAAATAATTTGGACACCAAAAAAAAGTACACCCCTTTTTAAGGAAAATGCCTGTGCGTTACTATAGCATAGAAGGGTTGGCCGCGGTCATCTTTAACCTGCCTGGTGGGGGGACAGAACAAAATTTGACCCCTCCTGCGGGGGAACAAAAACAATTTGACTCGCTTGCACAAAAAGCCACTGACACCCCCCCCCATGTTGTTAACAAATGACCACCCACTTAACCAGGTGAGTGTCATTAAGGTGCCAGACTTAGATCTACACCTGGTGCTCCATTGTACCAGCAAGGTTCCCTTTTATTGCAGCCAGACTTCCTGATCCAGAATCCACTCCTGATGGCTTTCTACAGCAACAGCAGAGAAGCTCTTTGAAGGCTGTCCGAAACTGTCTGGAATACCAAAACGACTATGTTACAACTACAGAGCACTTTTAAGTGAATCTTATTTAAAGAGCTGGGCTCCCTATGCTCAATTATAGACATTCCCACTTGACATGTCATGCAACTACAAATCCTATAAATGGAAATAGAAATTCAACTATATTATCAGTCTGATACCTGATAGATTAATAGAGTCAGATCTCATTAGTCATCTAGTAAGGCACCTGGTGTCCTTTAAGGTTAGGGGGATGTAACATTAGGATGATAGATAAATAATTATTAACCAATTACTTGCTTTTTACCAGTTGCCATAATGGCTTTAACAGAGAACAACTGATTAAGTGCAATATAAAACTCACTGGGAGATGATTGCATATACAATCACGTTAGTCCAGCTGTTCATACCTCTCACCATATCAATAGCACCTAAGACCTTCTTTCCATAGATGAAACCAATTGTGCGAGAGCCAAGGTAAGACCACATATTCATATAGCTATCCAGGAGCCTGCCTGGTGTCACCGTGATGATGTATATAACAACAAGTGTTACCATCATATAGGTCAGCTGAGGAAGTGATGGAAAAAAACATTGTATGACATATGACATAGTACCATATCAAGAGAGAAATGCAAATATCTGGCAAGTTGTACATCAGTAATTGAATAGATCATTCAGAACAAATATCTGAAAAGAAAATAGGGGGGTCCCGAGTAGATTTTGTAGATGCAGAATTTTGACAAATTAAACTGTTTCAATTTTTCTCTAAAAAATGGAAATGATATCACAGGTTTCAGGAATTTGTTTTGTCATAACCACCAACCACAAAAATATCAAACATCACACAATGACCGTCCAGTTATTTTTCGTCATTCCAAACATAATTTTATGCTTCTGTGATGTGGCTTTGTGGGTAAACAAATCATATTCAGTTGAATATGTAGATAAACACAAATTTGATGAGAATTCATAGTAAAAAAGGTTTCATTTTTCTGAAACTTTCCCAGAAAAGATCATTTGCCAACTCATAATACTAGTTTCAACATGGGGTCCCGCGTACTATTTCGGAGTTTTGGGCCTTTGAAGTAAAAAAGGACTGCAAATATGTGATATTTAAAATATTTGACAAAGTACATTATGGGTAAAAAGCTAATAATCTTGTATAAAATGGTTTCATTATGTAGCCTTAGATATAGAGAAGCAATCTACTTCCCGTTTGTAGTCTGAATTACATCATTTATTGGTTCACAAATAAAGTTGAAAACAAGATATCAGAAATGCCCCAAAAGATACCATAAATACCATAAATTGTCGAACAAATACAATGTCCGTTAAAAAGCTCAATTTTGGTCAAAATTGTCAAAATCTTACATGTGTAATGACGGTCTTGACCTACCTTGATAGACTGTTTGAAAGTGATCAATAGAATAAAAGTTTACTTCCACTATTACCTTGAGGCGTGCCTTTTCTGCATTTGTCTGACCACTTCAAATGTAATGGTACAAGTAATCTCTAATGAATTAACATTGTTTGCTAAATGCATCCCTAGATACAGAGCTAAACTCAATATCATACTCAGATTTTAACTAGCAGGTCAACTAAAATAATGTTTAACGTCAAGAGGTTCAATTCAAGTGGATTTATCTTGATATATCCATGCTTGTTAGTTTGATATTATCACCTTCTTTCGGGGAAGAGCCTTTTAGAAAAAGATGACTTAGATGCATATTTAAAGTTATACAGTATTAAGTATGCTTTACACCCCCCCCCCTCCTCATGGAATCAGAATTCACATTATTGACTTTGTACAATTTGAAACTCTTATTCAGTCTTTTACTGAAAAGATGTAATGGGAATCAAGTTCACATAATCATTGACAAATATTTCACCGACCTACCTTGAGTCACCCGTCATCTGTTGTGACCTCTTAATGCTGGTGAACAGGCTGCGTATAACAGAGATGTAGTTGAAGCACAAAATGGGCAAAGGTAAAACCAGATAGACTGCAAGGTTGTAGATAATATAGATCCACCGCTGGTAGCCTGAATTTTTATAGCACTGGTATTCAGGAACGTGAATTCCTGTGAGCTGTTGACAATACATGTTAGAGGAGATTAGACCAATATCAAGCCACAATGCAGGTAGAGATTATCTGTACACAAAGGTGATGTCTGTTTGTAATGACTAATAGTATTATAGGAAAACAGTGAGAGCTGACAGAAGTTGTTTTGGTTTCTAGAGAGCCTTTCAAAAGAGATTGTTCTAAATTTCATTCTTAAACTTACCGAATAGTTTAACACCAGATATCCAACAGACAGTACTGCTGCTATGAACCAGTTTACAATGATGATCAGAACCGTTTTCCTTGGGGTAAACTTTAGAATTGTTTTCATTGGCCAGCAGATAGTAAAGTATCTGAAAAACATATTATATAGACCCTTTATCTCTATTCAGGGCACTGGTCAAACCTGACAATTTTTGCCAGGAGATATTTGAAAGATTTCTTAAGCATTGTCTTGCTATATGGTATAGGAGTACACCTTCCCAACAGTAATTGTTTGGTCAATCATGCACAGGGCTAGAAGTAGGAGCCTATATGGGCATAGTCAAACATCTTTCTTTTTGTAAACATTGAAAATGCTCCAAAAGAATTATTTGGTAATTTTTGAATATACCAAATAAGTATTATCTCTACAATTTATTTTACTTTATTGTGAGGCGGACCTGGGCTAGAGCAAGGAAAGCTAACATTCTGGCGAGCCCATTAAGGGTCCTTTTGGTTGACCAGGAGAAAACTATGCTGGATCTAATTTGGCAGCCCACCATGGAACCATTTGCAGTTTATGAATCCAATTTTAGGCTAAAATGTATCAGGAGAACTTTTAGGCTAAAATGTATCAGGAGAAACCCAGCTTTCAATGCACATGTATCTATGTAGCACCCCCTCGTTCAAGCACATGAAGCTAATTATAAATTGTACCTGCTCTTTTTTTAAAGAGTTTTATTTCGGGAAAATAATACAATAGGATTAAAGTTATTGCATTAAGCCTAGCATTTGTATGTTGTTTTCATTCCGCTAGGACCCCTGCCATGTCTTACATTCAAAGTTACATATACAATTCAAGTAAATTGATTCTCTTATAAAGCATAGAGTAAAGGGAACATAGATCTTTATTGATTCTCCTAACAGAGTGATTAATAATAGATATGTGTAATGAGATGAGATGTATTAGGGGAAATTGTGATTTGAACAAGTTGAAAGGGGTACATATAGATACCTTAATACAAAAAGCAAAGATTTTACTTACTAAGACCTCCTAAGCACCACTACATAAAGTAGTTGTATAGCCCTTTTTGATAGACAGTTTGAATTTATTAAGGTCATCACAGTTGAAGAAGGTTTCAGTGTATTTAATCTATTGATGGCTTGGTACAGACAACTTCCTACCACCAAATAAATGTGGAACAATAAACTTAATGCCCTGCAGTAGCCTAGTGGGAAGATCTCTTAAAACCTTTTTTGCTGTGGAACATCATTTATTCATTGGGATAAAGACAAGGGTGTTTGGTATCTTTTTTTACCATACCACCTCACACTCTAAATACATGATCTGCAATACTAACCTTTCAAAACTGAGAGTTACAAGGTGGTTTACTGCTGCTAGCTGACTGAACTCCTTCAAGGTATTCACAGCTGCACACCCTGCAGGTCCTAGAACAGGGTTTGTGACACTCCAGAGGAAGGTATCTAGGTACTATCATAAAGATAAGAGTGTTTCTAAATAGTAGTTCGAAAAAATGTATAATGCTGATGTAAATATATCTCAACAGGTTGGTTAAAATTGGTGATTTTTCATGGAGAATGATAATTGAGATATAGCTAAACTGAAGAGGAAGACCTAAGGGAATGGCACATAGATAAATCCCCAATGATCAGAGCTGATGAAGTTTATATTTCATTCAATAATGGTGTTCTAAGAAAAAAAATCTTTTCTTTGTTCCATTTTCAATCCAGGGCTTTGTAAACCTTTCAAAATGGAAATAATTTGATAGAAACATTAACTATGATCAATCTTGTGTATAATATATATAGTCTCACCGTATTTTGTCAAATAATGCATGCATATGTGCAGAGCACATACAAGGGGTATATATGAACAGTGGCAATCTATGTCATTTTGAATCAAATACTTTATTAGGTTGTAGAGCTCAGGTTAGCATATTGCTAATATTTGACATACATGTCTCTCCTGTGAGATCTGACCTTTCTCTCATGCCATGGGCATTATTATAGGCTCAGTACAATATTCATTACACAGAGCACAATCTTGACAAAGATGTTTGTTACTTACTGCATGAAGTACAATCGTAACAGAGTTCAAGCAGTCTGCCACTGCCATACCAACCAGGATTAGGTTGGTTGAAGACTTCAGCTCTTTTGTCACCAATACTGACGCAATGATCAGAATGTTTCCTAAAATGCATTATTCATTGAGTTCTGAATGTAAGCCTATTTTTGCTACTTTTTAAAAAAATACTGAAATCAAAGACTAGTGAAATTAAACTTGACCTTTTGGATGTAAGGTGCACTATATTAATATTCTAGTACATAGTGTTCATTAGCATCATTCAGTATTTCATAGCAGATTCTGCAACCAGCATGTCAATTGATACCCCTTAGTTCTTACCAAATACTCCTAACATCAGCGAAAGAAATGCCAATATTGCATTGAATACAGACAGTGGGATATTGTCTCTCAACATCCCGATGGGAGATTCTTTCCACAAGTCCAGGTACTTTGTGTCATTGCCATGGTTGCATTGTAGTGACAACTCTCCCCAAACAGGATAGTAAGTAAGTATGCAGTACATCTTTGAGCGGAGCACTGGGTTTACTGCTATTTCCTTTGCCCTATTCAGGCTACTTGTTGCATAAGCCACTTGACCGTCCATCATTCGGGTAAATGGAACAAGATAGGGCCAATAGTTGCGTAGTCCTTGCTGAAATGAAAAGTATTTATTGGCAACAGAAGATCCCGATAGAAAGTTTCTCAATGAGAATTTATTGATCAACCAGTTCCCCCTCAATGGTTTTTGTTGTATAGTATGATCGTATGCAGTAATAATAAAAAATTGCATACACCTATTAATGCTAGGGTTCTATTTGATTAAGGACATTTCAGTATCAAATATATCATATATTATTCAATTATACCAACCAGTTTGGTTTCATTAAAGCACAACACATGACAAAATTTAGCCTTCCTTAGAAATGCGTTGTTCAGAATATCTCCAGGTGCAAAAGGGCTCCAGTCCTCTTCAGTAGATGTCATTGAAGTGTCAGTAGTTGAGTTGTAGAGGTCTATAGCTGGAAAAGGCAGGGCTGTGCTCATGTTCGATCTTGTGAGAGATGTTTTGTTCTTTCCTGCTGGGATAACAAGTCATAAAGCATTCATGAATTGTATAATGAACACCTATTAACAAAAAGCTTTTCTGACCACTGTGTATTCACAAGAAAATCTAGATTCCTTTGAGGACTGGGACCAAATAGTTTTCACAGATTTTAGTGAAAAAGCATGCAATTGAGGCCACTCTTAAAAATACAATGGTTTATCATCACCAGCCGCATAATAAAAATCATGTTTTGAGGAAAATGTAATTTCTTTGCTAATTTTTGTGAAAACCATGATAGAAATGGACAAATATTTAAATATTTGGTATAACATTCCAGTTAGTATTGCCAGCATTGCAGTGGGATGGAAATGACATACATTTCCCCACATTTTGGTATAGAAAACAATTCTTAATTGCTGAAATGCAAATTTTTGTTATAAAAAACATACATTCTCCTATAGATTTTCAGTCCTTGGTGATGAGAAACCACTTCTTATTTTCTGACAGACCCTATCATAGCTAAAAGGAGTAGGCCTTGATCACTTTGAACATACATTTAGGGATGGAAACAAAATGGATCCCTCTCATAGAGAATTTGAAAATCAACAGACTCCCCCACAACGTTACAAAAAAATTACCACTTCCTGATAATCGGGAATTTTTCATGCTCACTATAATTGAAATACTTCTTACCTTTCTTAACTTCTTCCTCAGCCAGAATACTCACTATCAGTGTGAGAAGTGTAACAGCACTGCTGGGGGAGATTGTCAAACCATTTTTATAATGAGTGTTGTGGTATTGTGTTTAATGAAGACTGAATCAGTAATAAAAAATCTGGAGGGCTGTAGATGTTTTCTCACTTTTACTCCACCCTCTATCTATAGTAGATGATGTATATGGGTCAAGCTACAGACTTATGGAGTATTGAGCTGGGGAAGGAAAAATCAGAAACCTCAGGATATTTTTATACCAGTTTATTCTACAATAAAGATTGAAATCACAAAAAAACTGAAATTCTGAGTTATGGACCTGCGAAATTTGGATTTTTTGGAAAAATTTAAAAGCTCTATCGCTCTTCCCCACCTGTACTCCACTTCTTCAAAAGGAGCCAGATACTATTGTTACTCACTCAGTATTATCTTCAACATATCTGCTTTTGGTCATAAATCATAGAAACTGTGCATATGGGATTTTTACACTTCCCCAGCCCAGCATTCTTAGGATATTCATATTTTTTACATTTGTTTTTGTCTTATGATATCGGGATGGATTAGTTCTTGATGTTACATTAGAGTTTGCATAGTTAAGTATCCACATTTCGGGTTTTAGGGGCCGAAAATAGGCCAAAAATGACCCAAAATTGGTCCTTAAAACAATAAAATGAACATATTTTATGAAATTTTCAAAGACTGGCAGTAGATGTGTATGGAACCATATGGAACTCTGAGTTCTTGCGGTAAATCTAGACCAAAAATGGTATAAGTGGGGGTATTTTTTTTGTATTTTTTCAGGGCACTTAAATTTTGTAAAAAGGAATGTCCGGGCGAATTTTTAGCAACATTCCCCCCAGCACTTTTTTACCCATAGTGCATATGGGCTTCTTTTTATCATCAAATATTAGAGCGATGTGGTAGTGTATGTATGGCGAAAAGAAAATTGAAATTCCTCTTTAATCTTCTTCCTGAGGCAGTCATGACTGTTTTTCTTTCAAACTAGTCAATTTTAGCAACCAGACACTCAAATTAAATTTTTCTTGTGTCTGTCTATCATGAATGTATTTAACTATGCTAATTATGTTATTTATTTCCCCACTACATATATCTAACAGCCCAGTGTATAGGATATTTGTTTCCATCTCATAGTCTGCAAGAGCAGAGGGAAAGGTTTATCATGTCCGGGCGATATGTCCGGGCGAGATATGTCCGGGCGAGTGACGTCTAAAACTCTACATCACATTTCGTACAGTAATAATAGGTCCACATGGATGACAGACCTACCACTTGAATGGATGATATCACAGCAATGCTATGCAAAAATCTGCATGTTGATATCTGCTCTAGATCAATCATTATTAAGCAATGTATAAGCCATGGAAGATAGGTGCGTGATCATCACCCTATACACAGGGTTTTCTCCAGTGAGGAGACCTATGTGTTGTTGGGGTTGTGATAATTGCCAGTGAGGAGACCTATGTGTTGTTGGGGTTGTGATAATTGTCAGATGGATGGAGATTAGCTTGGTAAAGAGACCGGTATGAGTGCACTTAAATGGTTGTATCAGACTTATTAAATGTATACAGTATGCTATTTTAGGGGGAAGGATGCTATTTTAGGGGAAAAGATGTCCGCCCGAGTGACATTTTGAACCATTGCAAGGCATCCTTCATGGGTATTCTTAGGTATACACAGATTTTTGCCCCACTAAAGCTATATACCACCTTAAAGTATGTGCCCTCGGGCTCGTCTTCCACATAAATGGTACTCCCTACCTAACTCTGTTCTCCTGTTAACCAAAACAACAAGAAATGTATATTTAGGGACGTAATATTGAGGTAAAATTCAAGTCACCCCCCTGTATGAAATGACACAATTATAAGGAATATAAAAATTATGCATAGCCAAAAACACTTAAAAAAGGATCCCTATGATCTACTGCAATAAAAAATAAAATAAAAAATGATGACAGAAACAGATAAGAAGCTATATGACTACCCTTCAGAAAAATACCCCAAATGTCACTCGCCCGGACATTGTTTCCAGGGTATCTAGGTTCCAGGGGTTGCCATAGCAACGGTTTTCATATTTAACTGATAACACTTCATGAGCAGGTAACCCAATACCTATACATTACCCCAAAAAAAATAACTTTGATATTCTCCAAGTTTTTTTTTTCAGAACCCCTATACACCCCAATACCCATATGCACAGTTTCTGTGATTTATGACCTTTTGTGTAAAGCTAGATTTTTAACCAATTCCATCAACCACTTTTCGCAGTATGGGCCTGAATATGGCTAACATGAGCACTTTAAAGCATTGAGTAACACGACTTACTCCATGCTTTTGATTAGAGAGATTACCATAATAATTCTTGAACAATGTAAACAACTCTCGCAAACTTAGGCCAAAAGGTCTCCGAAGCAATCTGAAATTCACACATTTTAGGGTGCAGACTATCTAAGAGGGTGGGTAGCAAAGCAATGAAGTAGTTAAAACGTATTATATTTGATATTAGCATTTCTGTAAGTCTTTGTTTTTTTGAGAGTTACTCCGTGCTTTTAAGACCGGGGTAATTTTCAAATCACCCACAGGTTCTAGATATGTGAGGCATTGTAGATTATAATGCATTAAAATGATCTAGGAGTGGTGTAGACACCCTCTGGAGCACAGTTAAATATTAGGGAGGTTTTGCCTGTTGCTACTTAAAAGCACCAGAGTAACACTGCAACTTCAAAGCACGGAGTAACGCCATTGGGGATTCAAATTTGTCATAGTGAAGCATTCGGGTGTGCATGGGTGAATGGGTGATCAACCATAGCTATCAAGCACTAACCCCCTGTCACCACAAGTTCTTTTGGAACATAATAACTCAATACATAGCCAGAAATATCAACAGAAGAGAAATAAATGGCAATTGTTACTCCATTCCTTTATGTTGTATCAAATATTCATCTGCCCCTGGAGTGTAGAGGATCGGATTTTTTTTAAATATTTTTTTGTCCAGTATAAGGCCCACATGACTGTTACCTCAACATGAGGGGTAAACTTGTTATGCTGTGGTATCTCTTTGATTACTATGTGAGGACACCAAAATAATGATATAGATTGACAATAAGTGACAAATTCACAGCAAAAAGTCTACAGTTAAAAATAAAAGATACAAGGTAAAATCTTTTGAATCCATCTACTAGGACATAGGCGTAATGAAAACAGTTAATTGGAATGGGCTATTAACTGCTCAGATTAAATGAGGGGCGTGTAAAACATGTCATTTTTGAGTTCTTTTAGGGATTTTTCGCCTTTGGGGGGGGGGCATGAAGGACAACATTTTAGTCCAATAAACAAAAAAGTTATGTTTTCATGAAATGTTAGGATGTTTTCTCTTTTGATGAGAAATTGACACAATTTTTCAAATTGTTTTATACATTTTTTAAGTATATTATTTGGATCTAATTGGCCAAAAACTAGCTCGGGCGCGTTACCCTTCTGCCGCTAGCACCCATTACTGTTACATTATTCTTTAGCGGTCTTGTATATGCTATGCTATGACTCCAATACTTTTCCATATACTAAAACTAAGTTCATATGCGTTCATTATAAGAAAACTATACAGGCACTCAGTGATCACCTAGTAGACAAGAAATGAGATGGGATGCGATGGGTTTTGAGAAAGTATGTCATATAATGGGTTTTATACAGCATTTATAAAACAATTAGGATAGTCCTTTTTAATAGCTGCTTTAAATTTCCAAAGGGTCTCAAAGTATACTCAGGTTGTTCCACCTAGATATAGCTCTATACATACAGCTTCTAATGACAACAGGCTTAAGTGATCTGAGTACACATAGTCTCTTTCCTTGATGGAACCTTGTGACAATCGGTCTTGCATCTACATATCTCTCACACTGTGCAAGTGTATATGGATAAAACAATAAACGCTTATCCCTCCTATGAATAAGCCAATTACAGTTACTTTTTTCATGCATTTGAACAGTGGTCATAGGCTTTTTTTACCCTTATTTAACATTATATACCGTACGCAGACCTTTATTTTGTAACCCTTGTATTTCTTCTGATTCCCCTTTATTTTCCCTGTCCCATATAAAGTCAGCATAATCAAGGGTGGGAAGAGCCATAGAGGTGTATATGGTCAGTGCTGTATCACAGTCTGTATGATATTGTATCTTTCCTAGCTGTCTAAGTTTATGCCGGCTATTAGCTAATACATTTTTCCTATGCTCTATAAACTTTGAATCAGAATCTAGTGTTACACTGAGGTATGGGAAGGTTTCAGCTTTTTCTAGTATGACATTTTTAAGAGTTAAAACAGGATTCAGATTTCTGAAATTATTATAGTACATCCATTTTGTCTTTTTTTCATTAACTGTTAGACTATTTTTCTTACACCAAATGGCGAGAGCATTTAAACGTGATTGAATCTTCTCAGGACAATGTACCGAAATAACTGCATCATCTACGTACTATGGTAATATGGAAGTTATCTATGTGGAAGTTATCTATATCTGGCAAGGAATTTATATATATAAATATTATATATGTATATTTATAAATAGAAAATAATATAGCACCACAAACTGAACCTTGTGGCACTCCATAGGATACCGGTTTTCAAGAAGAAATACAGTCATTAGCCACCGTACACTGTGTTCTATCTGTTAAGTAGCTATCAAACCATTTGCATGTCCTTTTGCTAAGACTAAAACCTGCAAGTTTTTTTAAAGGAATTGGGTGGGAAACGGTATTAAAAGCTTATAATCTAAATACAGGGATAGTGTTGATTTATTGTTTAATATACTTTCTATTATATTATTAAGGTGAGCTGTGATAGCTGTAATCGTTGAGTGGCCAGATTTATACCCGTGTTGGAATTTTGAGAGAAGTCTGTGAGTTTCCATGTAATTTTATAATCTAGAACGTATTATTTTCTCATATAATTTACCTGGAAGGGGGAGGAGATTAATTGGCCTCAAATCACTAACATCTAACGAATTACTATTCTTGGGGATGGGTACCACACTTGCAGATTTCCAGTCTTTAGGGAAATAACATTCACTCAGGCAATTATTATAAACACATATGATAATATCCAGTGTACTGAGGAATGCATCCTTTAATACACTTGCCTTAATGTGCTTAATACTAGATGGTTTATTATCCTCAATGGATTTAATTAACTCAATTGTGTCAAGATAGCTCATAGGATGTAAAAGGTCTGTTGAGTACAGCGGTACATTTGCCGGGTTCACATAGTTGGCATGTATGTCAATAGGTGGCAGCTCTGAAGCAAGCTTCTGCTCCACTCCAGCAAAGAATGTATTAATAAAGTCACAACATTCATTGGAAGGTACCAGTTGGTTGGTTATGCTATTTCTTAATTTCAAAAAGGTTGATTTAGTTTTCACAGGTAATAATTTTCTAATTCCCTCCCTGGTAAAATAAGGGTTCTAATAGGACATATTGTATCAAGGCATGCACGTATCACTGAAATCACTTTACTCCATATGGCATCAGGATTATCTATAGTTACAATGTCAGTTAATATTAAGTAGCATATTTTTAAAAGTTAGCATATCATACTTCTTGTAGGATCTAGCCTTAACAACCTTTTTTCTTATCTTAGTGCGTTCACATTTAATTCAAATGAAAATAGGCGTGTGATCAGCAATATGATAATCAATGGTACCAAACTCACATACATTATGAATGAGCTCATTGATATATATATATATATGATCTGACAGGGTACCTGATGCAGGTCTGGTGATCTCATCTATTAACTGGCGCATATAATCATTAGTACAAAATTGAGAGGTCTCAGAGTCGTCAATTTCCCTATGTGACAGCAGGTCAACATTAAAATCACCTATACAAATAACTTTTTTATTTGTTGTCACAGTTGACTTTAACTCTGTTAACTTCTTATATAATGATTGTAAACTTTTCTTATCTTTTTAGGTGGTCTATAACAAACACATATTTTTGTATTTAATTTTACCTATTTTAATGTCTACACATAATGTCTCATAATCAGACGTTATACAACTTGAGGCCGTGTCTATTATTGCTGTGTATGAATCTCTCATGTAGAGCATTAACCTAACAGCAGTCTTATCTAATACAGGGTATCTATCTAGGCAGAAAAACCGGTAGCCCTGAAGAGACATCATAGTATCAGTTATCGTAGGATTTAATCAGGATTCTACAACACCAGTGATATCAGTATGAGAAATACATTTCTTAATGTTAACCCTCTTTGGATATGCTGATCTTGTGTTAATACATGTAAAAAGCAGACCCTTGGCTGTACAAATGTTATGTAAGAATACCATTGGACACCAATGGACAATGTCTGATATATGTTGGTGAGGTGAGATGAAGGTGATTTATGCTGATGATCTTATCTTACAATACCGGGTATCATGCCTATGGCAAACAAAGAGAAGCTTTGCGCCCTGGCATATTATGATGTCCCTGTTAAACCAAGGGATCACACAGACTAGAAAGACAACGTGTATGTTCGATACCTGATATGTGAATAATTGCATATGAATCTATCTTTTGTTATATATGTAATACTATATTAACAATTATTAGGTTAAATACATATTTTATTAAAAAAAAAGAAATAGAGTGTATATGGAAAAAGAAGACATCTACACTGCGCTATGTTTAGCTCTCAGCTGATCTGTTACATAACATCACTAGGTCAACAGTCATTCTGGGGACTGCCAAGCGTGTAGTGTAGTATGTATTACTTTGTTGGAGTCTTTCTACCAGATAGGAAACCTTTGATTCTATCTTGTAGTTGATGGCTGCTGTCCTTGCTCTTTTAGTGTGGGTCCAGTTGGCTTGCCTTTATAACTACCTTTGAGTGTGAGCCACTTGATTCCACCCTGGAGGAGGTTTGGATGCTACTGCTCTGCGTACTTGTACTTGGTATCTGCGTTCTTGGTGGAGTAATAACATGAGGGGAGAGTGGGGCCAGCTTGAAGGGAATACCACCTCCTGTTCTATAGCCCACAGCGGCTTGTGCGTACGCTGATGATGCTGATTTTGCTATCATGTTAATTAAGTCCTGATCAAGCCTTGCGTCCTGCGGCGGTGCAGTTCCTGGAGGAGGAGGGGCCTGTTTCTCGGTAGTAGTGGTTGAAGTATCAGAGACCAGTGTCTGTACCCCTGTGGTGATCGTCCGTGTGACTTCACTATCTTCTGCTGCTGTCGTGGGAGCTGGAGGCTGCTGCTCAGGTTCCTGTGGGATGGTGCTTGCTGTGACATTCTGGTTAGTTGGTTGCTGGGGTGTAGCAGGGGGGCATGGTCTGTTTTTTTGCTGAAGGGTTTTCAATCCCGAACAGATCCTTGCTCACTTCCATTAGTATATACCCCCCCTGTTCTTTACCCTCCAGGTTCCTTTTTCTAGAGCATTACTTTGAATTCCAGCTCCTATGCCCCAGTGCCTCGATCCCATTGTTTCTAATAATAGCCTGCTCTGAGTTGCTCTTAATATCTCCCTGAGCTCCTCGTTTTGAACAAATTTGGCTATATTTAGTTCTTTAAGAAAGTTCTCGTCATGGTTGCGCCACTGTGGGGAGTCAATTGTCTTTGCTATCTTCATTGCCCTCAATGCTGTGAACGAGTCCATAATTTGCTCTGCTTTCTCTTTCTTCCTGGCAAACAATGCCTTTTTATGTGAGAGGCCTTGTTCAACAGAACTGTACGTGTAGCCTTCGAATACTATTTTGCAGGGAAGAAGTTGCTGAGTGGGGTTAGACTAGAATTATATGCCACGTGATGATCAGTGACAATTGTCCGTGCGTTCGCTAACTGGAATTGCTCAGGTAAGTCCTTTAGGTTATTATATGGGTAGTATCTTCCCTTGAACAGAATTGCTCGTCCCCGTTGCAGAACCTCTAGGCCAGCCTCCTCCGCCAGTTTTACAACTGTCAAAATATTATATTTCTGGCGCCCAATTATCTGGTTGGTATTCTCACTTAGATATACACTTCCGTGCTTGGTGCCCTGCAGCGTCTTCTTGTTAGACATTATTCTCTCCCTTGTTGATGCCTTTAGGAACACTACCATGATAGCTCGTCTTGGTGAGGAGGTAGGGCCCTGCCTGTATGCATAGTCAATCTCATACATATCTAGGTCCTTTTCAATTTTCTTGAGCAAACTGTATGCTATTTCCTCAGTATTTTCACCCTGTACAAATAGAGGGGGGTGATAAATCTACTTTTCTTCGGGGACAGGCTCAAACTATGCATTTGGGTCCAAAAACACGGGAAATCACAAAAATATTTTTTTCGGACCCCCGTGACCCCCCCGTACATAGGGTCCAAAGATCGGCCAAATAGTGAGAAAACAGCCCAAATTCAGGCTTTCAGATTCCTTCTAATATCAAATCATGACTTCATGAAAATGGTCAGAAACCTTCATATGGGACCCAAAGAGACCATCTTAAGTCATATTGTTGTGATTATAGGGGTGTTTCCCCCTCTGGGGTGGTGGTTCGTCCTCGGTAAAATACCGATAAATCAGCTTTTTTGAAGGCATATGCTCCCTTACAATCACATCCCTATACTGCCATAAAACATCATCAGGACACCTAATCAGGCAGATTAAACCCTTCTGGAGGGTCCCCTCTTTCTCTTAACTCCCCTCTATGACCCCCCCCCCCCCCCCCCCCAACATGCACCAATAGCCATCAGATAACTCTCCCCCCCTTCGCCTCTATATTACCCAATACTGAAATAATATATTAACATAAGACCTATCTGATAGTTTGAACCTTTCTTGAGGGCTCCCTGTTCCTGTTAACCACCCCCTATGACACCCCCCACCCAATCCCCACCCTCACCCCAAACTAACAGGCATGAAATAACCCCCCCAACCCCCTCCCACCTCGGCTCCATAATACTCAGTACAACCATCAGCCCAACCCTCCCTCCATGTGGGACAGTGGTGTGGTTAAAAGAGCCCCCCCCCCCCAAAAAAAAAAAAAATATGAGTGAGCTGGGTCCTTGAGATCACCCTGGTTGGTTTATCTACTACAGCTTGTAGAGGGGTACTGTACTTCAAGTCAAATTTGGGTTCAATATTTGGTTTAATATCAAGATATGTATTCATCTGTCCTCAAAGTTTGATATTAGGTTCTACCAACTTACCCTTTACCCCATATAGGGGATGGCATAGATCTACCAAGCACCATCCCTATGTTATATTTTCATATATCTGAATATTATAGCAGATGTTGCATGTATGCCTGTCTTTGACAAAATCTGATCTTTAGCATTGCAAATGAGGTATCAGGGTTACCTACCCCTCCCCATAATATAATTGCAGGGTTTATTATTGGCTCCAATAATATTTAGGGTTCAGAGTATTTATTTAACACCTCAGAGAATTGAATTAAATAATTATCTCTTGTCTTATGTCTAGGATACTAACCATGCAAGGTGTAGACTAAGAGATATCGACACCAGTCCTTATTTGGAGTCATTTGCATCTCCCCCCATCACCCCTCTACCATCCATCATTCTATGCATTTAACCATTTGGTTAAGGAGGAGAGTCAGGGTTTTTATTTATTGTAGTATCAGGTGATTAGTGATGTTAATATTAGATCTCTGCTATAACTATTATCGAATTACTATGTATAATAAGTGTAACAACATGAAGCAGTCATCTTGACTATGAATACACATGGGGGGTGGTACTAGGCATAGAATGGAGGGGGGGGGGGCTGTGATCATTGGTAGGGTAACTCAAAATGAATATAGAGACCTTTGAAAAGGGTACTATCTATCTGATCTAAACTCATTTTAATATGTTGACAATTCAAATATATTGAAGCAAAGGCCCTCCAAAATTTGGGTTATATTCATGCAATCACAAGAATATAACCTGTAATAGTCTCTTTGGATCCCTTATCAGTTTTCTGTTGAGGTGGTGAAGCCATTCATGCATGTATTATAAATAAATTATAAGAGGTCTGATGGTTGGAGTTCTTAGATGGTCTGAGGTAGGCCTCCTCTTATGTCTGATAGGGTAAGGGAGGAGGTCTGGGCCCCTTCCATATCCCCCACCCCTCTTTTAAACACACCACTGTCTTACTCCCAAGACAGGCTAAGGTGTCTGTGGATGACTATTGATGTTCAAAGATCCTGAAATTCTGAGTACAGTGTAATATAGAGGCGAGGGCGGAGGGGGGAAGGGAGTTATCTGATGGCTATTGGTGCATGCTATGAGGGGGGGGGGGGGGGTTAGGGGTCATAGGGGGTAGTTAACAGAAACAGGGAGCCCTCCAGAATGGTTCATGATGATGTTTTATGGCAGTATAGGGACCTGATTGTATAGGAGCAAATGCCTTCAAAAAAGCTGATTTATCGGTATTTTACCATGGACGCACCCCCTCCCCAGAGGGGCAAACACCCCTATAATCACAACAATGTGACTTTAAATGCTCTCTTTGGGTCCCAAATGAAGATTTCTGACCATTTTCATGAAGGCATGGTGAGGTTTGAATAGGAATCTGAAAGCTTGAATTTGGGCTGTTTTCTCACTATTTGGCCGATCTTCGGACCCCATGTACGGGGGGGTCACAGGGGTCCGAAAAAAATATTTTTGTGATTTCCCTTGTTTTTGGACCCAAATGCATAGTTTGAGCCTGTCCCCGAAGAAAAGTAGATTTATCACCCCCCTCTATTTGTACAGGGTGAAAATACTGAGGAAATAGCATACAGTTTGCTCAAGAAAATTGAAAAGGACCTAGATATGTATGAGATTGACTATGCATACAGGCAGGGCCCTACCTCCTCACCAAGACGAGCTATCATGGTAGTGTTCCTAAAGGCATCAACAAGGGAGAGAATAATGTCTAACAAGAAGACGCTGCAGGGCACCAAGCACGGAAGTGTATATCTAAGTGAGAATACCAACCAGATAATTGGGCGCCAGAAATATAATATTTTGACAGTTGTAAAACTGGCGGAGGAGGCTGGCCTAGAGGTTCTGCAACGGGGACGAGCAATTCTGTTCAAGGGAAGATACTACCCATATAATAACCTAAAGGACTTACCTGAGCAATTCCAGTTAGCGAACGCACGGACAATTGTCACTGATCATCACGTGGCATATAATTCTAGTCTAACCCCACTCAGCAACTTCTTCCCTGCAAAATAGTATTCGAAGGCTACACGTACAGTTCTGTTGAACAAGGCCTCTCACATAAAAAGGCATTGTTTGCCAGGAAGAAAGAGAAAGCAGAGCAAATTATGGACTCGTTCACAGCATTGAGGGCAATGAAGATAGCAAAGACAATTTCCCGAGTTTTGGGTCCCAAATGCATAGTTTGAGCCTGTCCCTGAAATCGTACGACAAAATTAGCCATTTAACACCCCCCCCCTAGTACAAAGGGCAAACATTCTATGATCAGGTTCTTACGCCTTGACTGTTGGTCTTGAATAGCCAGAGTCACACCGAGTTCCTCTATGTCCATAGTGTTTACACGTTCAGTGTGTGACAATCTGGCCCTCAGTGCTTTGACTTAAGACTCCAGTACACCCTTCTCCCTCTTTATGTCGGCAAGTGCATTGTGTGCGTTTTCAACAGACTCAACTGCTGCCTCTTGTTCCTTCATTAGATAGGTAATGGCTTGGCCTACTTTGGCTCCACTAACTTCACCTTTATTTGAACGTAATACCTTAGGTTCCTTGGACAGGTCTGCGAGTAGTAAATGCATTGAGTCATGGTCCATAGCCTCCGCCATGTTGTTTATATGAAGGCTCCTTACCGTGGTCAATATACCAATGTCGCTCAGAAAGTTCCAAATAATGAGCTGCTTGTTTCACTCTTACTCCATATGTGATCACAAGAGGTTCATGCAATCTTCTGCTGAAGCTGGATACCCAGCTAACAAAAACGTTTCTAGAACGTTTTAAAACGTTTGTATTTGGTTTGGAAACAAACGTTTGTGTTAGAACGTTTTAAAACGTTTGTGTATAGTTTGGAAAAAAACGTTTGGGCTAGAACTAATATACCAGGGCTCTCCTTACACAGTCATGTAATATCACCCTTTTGTCAGCATTCCCTCTATATAGAAAATACATAATCTTGGCGTGTTTACATTTTACACATAATTACACCAGTGCAGGTCTTGATGAAACTTTTTAAAACCTTTATATGAAAAAGAGAAACAGCCCAATGGGGACTTGAACTCGTAACCATAGAATTCATAGCGCCAGGCTCTGATAACTGAGCTAACCACGCTAGATGGAACAGTCAAGCTTAAAATTCTAAGTGTCGACCAGAGGTCATAAGGTGAAATACACTGTCAGGTGTATATACATGGAGAACCCTTTTTTTCTACCATTGGGGGAAGGTGGGACACTAAGGACCGTTAGCAAACCCAACTTAGATTAATAAACGCAGACATGGGCCATTATATGTGCATTGATGGCAATACTGAATACTAGTACCTAAGTTACATCTATGTTTTAGGAGCTTTGACGTGGTTGCTAAAGGTCCCTATTGATTTGAGCCCCAGTCCCCATATTCTAATTAACATCACAAATGATAGCAGCATATCTATGGTACTTTGACATTTACTTCTTAACGATTTTTGAGGGGGGTTACTTATTTGGTCCAAAAATAGAAAAACAGGGGGGGAAAATCAGCAGGGTTAGGTCACAGACTTAGTGGGGAGTCTAAATGGGAGGTCCCCATGTCGCCTGTCGATTTCAAGAAATGCCCATGTCCCTTGTCACTATCTTTTTATTACCTCTGTCATTTGTCACTAAGCCCCATGTCACTTGTCGATTTTAATAAACAGCCATGTCACCCTGTCGATTTTAGGGGTCTGCCCCCATTTAGTGCGTTGTAGTGTAGGCCTATCATTCAGTAGGTGTTCTGGCAAACCCAAAACCTGTACAGGTGTAGTGGCTGAGTGGTCTAGGCGTTGGTACTATGAGACTTTATCACATGAGTTCGAGCCCCACAAGGACCCCTGGTTTTTCTACACCTATACCTCGCAGAATAAAAGCAAACCTTTTGCAAACTTTTGCAAACTTTTGCAAACCTTTTGCAAACGTTTGTTTGCAAACGTTTTGTAAATGTTTTTTGCAAACGTTTTTTATGTCAACGTTTTAACGTTTTCCAAACGTTAGGAAAACGTTTTTGCAAACGTTTGCAAACCCCCTGCAAATGTTTTCCAACCGTTAGGAAAACGTTTTTTTGTTAGCTGGGATATCCTTCTGTGCTTTTAACACCGTCGAGAAGTTAAAATACCGGGGACACCGTGCACACACGTTCACTCCTGTTTGGATGCAAACCTTTGGATAATGTGAGGTTTAAACCCTCACATCCCTTCTCCTTAAACTAACATGACTAATTATCTTAAGCAACAGACAACTTTGAAAATTACCTGGTGGCCAAACAGATAGGGCACAGGGTAATGTAGTCAAAGGATTCCTGATACTAATCAATCCCTGGTCGAGATTATACATTTTGTAATTTGAGAACATTATGTCAAACCATTATTTATCAAGTTTGGAATAGAAAATGGAAAAATGGTAAGAAATACAGAAAGTCCTAAACTGGGACAGACGAGGATCCTCACAAACTACCAAGTTCCGGGGAAGAGGCGGCTTGGTAAAAAGACAAAAACATCCAAAAAATCGAAAGGATCACTTAGTATGAGCAGCAACTAACTACCCCACCACAGTGTCTGAAAAGCGGTATTAAAATATACAGGGGTCCTCCAGAAGGGTTTAGTCTGCCTAATTTGGTGTCTTGTGTTGATGTTGATGTAGATATATAGGGAATCGATTGTATGGGAGCAAATGCCTTCAAAATAGCTGATTTATCAGTATTTTAATCACAGCAATATGACTTTAAATGGTTTCTTTGGGTCCCATACGAGGGATCCTGACCATTTTGATGAAGGCATGATATGGTTTTGAGTAAGAATCTGAAAGTCAGAATTTCGGCTGATTTTCCACTAACCCCCCCCTCCCCCCCACAGGCTGTCCGGGTCAGATGGGGTTCATCTGGGCTGGGCACTCAGGGAAAACTGTGCAGTTTGTATTACTAACCTCCAGCACTGCATGTTGCTGTTGTGGGGTACCCAGACCAGCACACTGACCACCGTCCTACTCCTGCCACTCTCTGAGCCACACTACATGGGCGTACCTCTCTCTTAAGCAGGAAGGTAGACTTTGGGTGTATCAAAGTGAAAATGGTTCATCTTTCAAATCTGTTCTGCACGACATGTTCTAATTGCCATAATATAGCACTCTATGGTGTAAAACATAAATCATGTTACCTGAAGGATCTTCAGTGGACACACCCAGTTTTCTGAGTGTTTACAGTGGTATGTAAGGTAAGACGGTCACCTCCACTGGGAGTGGTCTCCAGAGATCCTATAGTCACTCTTTACCATACAGCAGCCTAATACGTAAACATATTATTCAACAACATTGGTGGTAACTTATTTGAAAAGCAGATTTTAATTTAACCAATAATCCTGATGTTCAGTATTTTTTAAATAATTACACCATGTGACAGTGATGAGCCTGAGGGGAAATTGGTTTAAAGTGTCATTGAACATTCAGTAGGTGGCATTACTGATTCCCACATGGTAAATTATAAGTATGAGGCAGGCTTGGGTAATCAAGTTTATCATGTACATAGTTTTAACTTTAAAAGTTGTATTTAGTAGAGACAACCGAGTAAGAATATTATGACTAAGGCATACATACATACAATATGAAACAATTGATTTGTGATAAAAGTGTTGTAATTGAGATCGTTGACTGATCCTTAGAGGTTATATGTGTATATTGCTAGAGTGAGTTGCCACGCCCCCTTATATAGGTCGAGCTGACGCAGGGGTCATGGAGGTTCATTGTTTCCCTGCTTGGGGCATGCTCTGGTTGTTAGGGACGCTTCAGAGCCCGCCACAGTTGATTTCATGGGTAGGCCAGCACTGCAACTGTGACTATTCACCTTTCTATAAAGGATTCATATAAAGGATTCCCTGGGTTATAAAGCATTCCCAGCTTCATTATGGCATCTTCATGGTGTTATTCGTGTGGTAAGGAGCACCCGGCCCCGAGAGGCTGTAACTGTAAGGCTGAGGCAGAGGCCGGCCACAAAGCCCTCCCGATCAGGACTTCAACCAGGTTGAAAGGAGGTCCCAAGACGTCTAAGGAGGCCCAGTAGGAGGCCCAGGAGGAGGCCCAGGAGGAGGCCTAGGAGGCTGCTAACAAGAGCCTTGCGGAGCTGCACGGGGATGTAAAGTTTGGTATTCGGGCAGAGTACCTGGAGTACCCCTGCAATATATGGTCATTTTGGAATAAAAGCGTGCACTATTTTATTCCTCCTATTGTAAATACACTAGGAAAGCCCATGGTCTGGGGACATTGGGTCCCTTTTTGACAAATTAACACCCATTGATGACATTTTATTGATCTCTGTTCTCTAAATATCATACTTTTACAGTATTTGGAATACATTTAAGTAAAGGGGTGCCTCCACCAACGACCCTCTATCCGTCTTTCCATGAAATCGGTCCAAAAAAGCAGGGAAATAGACGTTTTTTGATGGGTGGATGGACAAATCCCGTTTCCACCAAGATCCATCCGTCCATTCCTTCCATCAATCCGTCCAGTTTTTGGTCAAAAACTGGACGGATTGATGGACGGGATGGACGGATGGATTCCCTCCATCAATCCGTCTATCAATTTGTCCATTCCGTCCATCACAGATTGGCCAACATGACCAGAAAACGGACGGATTCTGTAGAAAAATGGACGGACCGAAATATAAAAAAAGTTTGATATTCCTGTCCGTCAATCAATCCGTCCATCAATCCGTCCATCAATCCGTCCATCAATTCCGTCCATCAATCCGTCCATCAATCCGTCCATCAATCCGTCCATCAATCCGTCCATCAATCCGTCCATCAATTCCGTCCATCAATCCGTCCATCAATCCGTCCATCAATCCGTCCATCAATCAGTCCATCAATCTGTCCATCAATCCGTCCATCAATCAGTCCATCAATCAGTCCATCAATCCGTCTAGTTTGTGGTCAAAAACTTCATGAATTGATGGACACAATGGACGGACGGATTCTGTCCATCGATCTGGAAGGTCCTTGGTGGAAGTGGGTTTTGTCTATCCGTCCATCAATCCTTCCATCAATCCGTCCATCAATCCTTCCATCAATCCGTCCATCAGTCCGTCCATCAATCCATCCATCAAACCGTCCATCAATCATTCCACCAATCCCTCCATCAATCCCTCCATCAATCCCTCCATCAATCCCTCCATCAATCCCTCCAGCAATCCTTCCATCAATCCCTCCATCAATCCCTTCATCAATCCCTCCATCAATCCCTCAATCTATCCCTCCAGTTTGTGGTCAAAAACTGGACGGATTGATGGACGGAACGGATGGACGGATTCTGTCCATCAATCCGTCCATCAATCTGGACAGTCCTTGGTGGAAGTGGGTTTTGTCTATCTGTCCATCAAATCTGTCCAGATACCTGCTTTTATGGATGGATTTTATGGACGGACGGATGAACGGTCCTTGGCGGAGGCACCCCTTAAGATTTAGGGTTTGAAGAACAATCGGATATACCTACTTTAATCCTCGGATTTTGAAGCACTGCTATTCTCAAGAAGTTTAATAGATATGAGAAAACTTTTAATGAGAAATATTTGGGAAAAAAGTTGGAATATCTGGAGTTGATAATCGAGTAAACTATTCAAATAGTCTTAATATGGGGACACCAGTATAACTGTTATGAGAACTTTAAGTCATTTCAAGGTAATGGCTAATTCCCTAGATTAAACCATGAAAACTAGTTTATAAACTAGTTGTCGCAATGAATCAAGGTTCTAGGCCAACTGGGACGGATAATACCATCAGGATGGTTTAGAGGCCTATTCCCACAATAAACACTCCCTCAATAGACGTCCACTTCTTACCCCACTTTCACCCCACCCTACGCCTCCATTGATACCCCCAGATACCCATCTTATCACAGCAGGCTGGAACCAATGATGTGGATAATGACAGTTTATAGGTTTCATCATTGAAACTTAGGCAAGCAGGGGCTAGACCAGAACCAGAAGTAGTAAAGCCCTCACCATTCTTATCAGGCATATAGTCTGAGCTGAGATTGTCTCTGCCAGCGTTGTCATCCCCAATGATCTAATGCAAAATAAAATGACGGGGAAAACTTATTATGAAGAAATTCTCATTTGATACATCACCCACTGTTCTTTTTACTCTGCGCTCTCACCAAAACATAAACTACTTGAGTGACAAACTAACTCTGCTTCTTATAAGATAGTTTTTCAAGGACTTTTTTCATCCGAAAAGGCATCTCCTCCATGCTCATGGCAGAATAAATTGTTGATGGGTGCCTTAAGGAAGAAAGGGAAAACTTAGTATATGGCTGTGATGCCCCTGACAAAAGCACTTGAACCTGACACTCATCTATATTGACACAAATGAAGTGTTGGGCTCTGGAATGGGAAAAGTGATTTTAAAGCCTCTCTAATGCCATTGAGGTAGATGCTCTGTGTGAAATTCATTAGCAATGTTTAAATATCAAAATTGATAACTGTTTTAAAGCTAAACTTTATCAGCTGATTTTATAAAAGGTTGAAGTGTTTATTTGTAACACACATTTGTGAGAAGACAAGGCTGTGATACTTACCATACTACTGGCAAGGCTGAGGCATGTATTTATGCTGTTTATTTTGGAGCTGGGTAATTCTGTAGAGTGTGCTGTGTTGATATCAAACCACCAACCTGATCTGGCATTACATGCTCACCCTAGAGTGTTATGAATTAGAACATCATCCATTTGTACTGATGCAGGTTTGTCAGTTTAGTCCCTTTGGTCTCATCATGTGTATGAAGAAGGTGCATTATTGGCCCCTTTACACTATCTGTAGAGCTGAATGAGTTGGCATGGTTCACTGCGCCTGGTGCCAGTGGGCATTTCAGTTGCCTAAGACTCCTATCATATCAGATACCAAAAATCTGTTTAATACTGTACCATTTTGACAACATTATTTTGTTTATTCAATTCATTCTAAATTTACGTTTCTTTCTTTGCTTCTTAAAAGCCAAAAGATGCTTCACCTCATCTGCCACATTTTGGGTAAATCATAATCTGACCTTCCATTTGCCCTAGCATAGGGGCCATTGATCTTACTGCAAGTTCATTTTCATTGTTCTAGGAACTGGAATTCATGTGCTTCACACATGGATGTAAGCATGCCATACATATCCTCATTACCCAAGTTCCCTCAAACATATCACATCACGATTACGGCTACCCTGGATCAGGAATTACAATAGTTTGTATGTGGTAATTAGCATCTATCTCATTAGAGATAAAATGATGCTGTGGGAGTCATTAGTTACTATGGTCATTACCAGGTTCATTAGTCCTACAGTGAATGTTGTAGTGGTGGGGAGCAGCCTGCATCTTCTATGTACATTCAATGGTATTGTGCTAATCATGAGTAAAACCTTACATAACAGTGATGTTGGAAATTCTAGCTGTTTGAATATTCTTTTATGGTGTAGACATACTGGTTTGTACTTGATTGGTGAAAGGCATCGCCTCTGGAATAAAAGAGATACTCTGTGATTGTTCTTGCCAGCTCGTGTTATGAGGAATTGTTCCTAGGATCTATTCCATCCCATTTAAGTGGTTATTGGTTAATTGATCGGGGAAAAAACTAGTTGAAGGTGGACTTAATTGATTCTGCCCTATTGGGCATGTTTACAGAATCAATCCAGCTGGATTGATGTATTGTATGGTGTTAAACTACAAGAATTGAATACTCACATTTGCACCCATTCTCTCATATAACTCCCTCTCTAGAAGACTTTTAGTCCCCGGCCAAATTCCTTGCCCTCTGTCCATGAGCTTTGCATGCGGGTGGCAGTGACTTTGGCTGATCAAATTCTCAACGCATCTTGGGCCTCATTAACCGAGACCTTGCGATCACTTACGTTGCAGCTCAAGATTGGCTCTGACCTGTGACCTAAGAGGGCACACTGTAGTCTGAGCTACTCAGGAGAATTAAACAGGGAATCCTAAAGGAGTATGCTGGTCAAAGACATTCAAACCATCAACTACAGGGAAACAGTACGTTATGACATGTGTCACGTGCAGCAAAACATCAGTAGTATATGAAAATGAGGAAACAGAGGCAATATGCCTTCTACACATGCATGTATATTAAGTAGTGTATAAAATAGTCACACTTTGTACACAGGCAAACTGTCAGCACTATATAGATTTTACAAAATGCCTGTTTAGTTTTCCTAAATGTGTCTTGCCTATACTATTTCAATATATAAGTGGTATATTGGTGGTAATAAGTAGTTAACTAGACAGGCAAATGTATGCAAATGGGTTCCTTTATCAGGAAACAATGTCATTATAGAAAAATAACATTAATTAGCTAAAAACTTGCTCTAGCCTAATACCCATGGTCAGTTTGGGCAGGGTATTAGGCTAGAGCACATTCCAAGAAGGCTGTTGATTAACACTGGTGAAATCAAAAGCAGAAAAACAACCACAACATTTCCTATACCTTTACACAAGATAGATAGCATGTTGTAATGTTTTAATGGCCACCAAATGTAGGCTTAGATCATAACAGATCTGCAAGATCCATACACAGATAAAAAAACACATCCACATATTGATTAGCTATGGATCCCAAACATCTTTTCCTTAAATCAAAGAGAGAATCCCCTTCCAGTAAATTAGATACTCCCTCTGTTAACACGCCCAGAAATTGATTAGCACTGCATTCTGTCTACTCCCTTGTGACCTACATTCCAATTGCTACATTACTAGCTGCAGGGTTAAACTCATCACCTTAGCCATACTGTTATAGCTCTGGGCCTCTGTGCTAGAAAAGGGTCTTATACTGGTACATGTCTAGCAAAAAGAAATAATGGTGCAAGAGAAATCTGATCATGCTACCTGTCATTATTCACCTCTTCTACTCTAGTCTACTTTGACTTTGCCAATAAAAACCTAGAAAGGCCAAACACTCTTTCTCTCAAAATACCAATCACTGATATGGTCTCTTTTGTCAAACCAAAATCTTACCGAGACTTCACACATCACTGTGAAGGATTCATGGGAGATCTATTCAGGACCTATTGAAATAGAGAATCATTATGTATAATTGAGGTTAAAGGAGTATACAATATTACCAAGACATTAGCTCTTAGTTTCAGCAAGAAGGTTGTAATCCTCTAATATTGGTAATATTTGACATTAGATACCGTTACATGTATCAACCTTGTGCCTGATTCAATGGGGTAACATGATGAAATATGAACATGGAAATTAAATATGAATTCACTCATGAAATATAAGACCTGGCATCCCCCAGGCTCATATTTTTCTGTCTCTCTTGCCATACTTTATTCCCGTCATAATGCACCATTCCTCCAATATGACATGCTATTGAAAGGCGCAACTTGTTGTGTATATTTTTAAACTCAACTCATTTGAGTTCTGACTCAAATGGGTTCCCCAAACATGAGAAGAGACTGCCTTAAGCAACTTTCAGGGCAACAAGGATCATTTTGAGCCTCCTGTCCCAGAGTCATGTAAGCAATATTAAATTCACCAGCCCGCTGATGGTAATGGCCTGAGGTAGTAATTCAAGCAATTCCTGCAGTAGTTGAAACGTTACACCCACCAGTTATCATTCAAAAAATGTGGATGCTGTTTGATGAAGCACCCTGTGTTCATTTCGTGCAAAACATGGAAAGGCCATTCAAGTACAACAGACTATTTTTTGAGTCATCACATTGCCTATAACTGCCATCAGTCAACATCCAGAGGAAGAATATGGCAACAATAAAAGAACCACCCAGCTTGTGTATGGCTTAACTGTACTGGCTTGCATTGTCTTCCATTATCAAGGCCAGTAATAGACCACAGTCCTCTTTGTTTCTACAATTAGACCATCAAAAGAGATATACACTTGTTGAGTATAGAATACCTTCCAAGAATAGTTGGCATCCAGGCCTGCTGGAATACTGCTCATTGATTCAAAGATTCACAGAGAAAGGAGGGGCTGGAGGTGCTATAGCAAGAAATGTTAAAAAAAACAACAATAGGTGTCAATGTAGATTATAGCAGGAAAGATATAGAGACATACATAGGGATACATATAAAATAATCTTTACTGCAGCATGTCATCAGCTCCCTAACACAGACTTCCTATAGAAATATGGCAAAGGCAATGACCGTGTTCTCTTTGAGATCCTAGTATAGTGAAGTACCATATTGCCTTTAGGTTTAGTATTTTGAGCTGAGCAGCCCATATATAAGTTATATTAGATTGGTAGTACCCTAGGCTACTCCCCAAGTCAGCTTGACATTATGGGCAATCTATGAGCAAGATCTCTTCCTGTGGTTGTGTTTCATACTGAGAAAAATATGGCTATCCAATGCAATTCAACAAAGGTGGCAAAAGTATAAAATAGCATGTTGCCCCATTAGTGTTAACTTGTGGTTCTATTACCCACTGTGTGGAAGGCCAAAATTAGAGTCTTGACAGAGGTTCAAATTAACTCCGGTTCCCTCAGGGGCCACATAGAGTTAGGCTCAGTAAGAATTGGATTAGCTGAGATTAGTCTGATTAGTGGTAGACTCTGCAAGATATACTGCCTGCAGGCAGGGATTGGTGATTGGGTAGGTCTCAGTTTTATAGAATGTAACTGAAAATGTGGTTCAATGGCTCCAGGACTTAGTGCAAAGTGAGAACATCAATAGGGATTTAAATGGTACTCTAAGAACACCTTCAAATCAATTCTTTTGCACCAATCCAGTCATCATTATAGATTAACATTGTAGGTGCACAACAGTACTCACTGCCCTTGGATATGATATGTCAATGATGGTGCAACAGGGACCACACACCTCATACATTGGTGCCCATTCTGAAGATTAAAGGACCTCCTGATTCCAAAACAATGATTTAAAATGTTTGTTTTTTATAACATTGCTTTCCAGGATGATTTTATTTACTGTTGCTAGTTGTTGACTATTTACACAAACAGCATTTGCACAAATGCAATACTCAGGATAATTCGATATTGATAACATCACAATATTTAATTAATTGCCAGCACATAATTATCTATGTATAATATGCATGATTATAGATCTGCAATATTTTTATTAACATTTAATGTTCATATATAACCAGGGAAATATATTTCTATTTTGGTATGTGGTTCAGTGCCATATGCATTGATATGCATTTTAAACCAATACTTAATAAATGTTTATTCTATTTGTTGTGATGAAGGTTTCGTTCCTGGCAATATTTACTTAGATTAATGCCAGCAGATGCTCATCTGTGGTTAATCCATCACATTTCAATATAGTAAAACTTGAGAGACGTGCAAGGGAGGTGAATCCATCATTATATCAATCCTCAGTAATTGAATATAGATCTCCCTTATCCAGGTGGAATTCAAAAGGGTGTTCTCCTCCGAATCTACTTTTGGCAATAAAACATGTACAAGGTATAAGGACTATGAGAACAATGGCACAGGAACTGCTGGCTCTAGAAAATACTTTGGGTTGGTTAGTAAGCAGGTCTTGTATTGCCCAGCAGTAGGAGCTAATCATGGAGTACCTCAGTGCTAATGAGGATGTATCACCATCCTAACTGCACAGCCTTACACATCCCCTGTCACACTCTCCCAGCCCAGACACACTAATCATCATTATTATGTAAATAAGGCCAGCAAGAGTAGGTCCATTGCCTATGTACTGAGTACTGAGAGGAGAATGAGCTGCTGCTGGAGCTCTCAAAAGTGTGGTGTATGTACATGGGAATAATATCTTGGTCATTAAAGGTATACAACACAATCTAGGCATACAGCACCTGGTGGCAAAAACCGAAACTACCTGCAACCATGATATTTGCCAATTTCACAACTTATATGTCATGATCTACCTTTATCTACCATTTATGTGCCTAACCTTGGCATTTTACATATCTTCATCATTATAAAGATTTTCTTTTTGCCATGCCCATAGGCTCATCCAGTGCATAGATTAGTTTTTATTTTGATTAATTCAGTGTTTTTTTATTTTGCCCGTGACCCCAGATTTTCTTGTTTTCAGCATGTTCCTAATGATCATCTAAATGCATGCCTGTATTTTCATTGAAAAATTGTTGGGAGATTTAGTGTGTGTGGAAAATTGTAGAAAAATATGATTTTCTCATGAGGGCCTATACATAATGCACTCAAATGGGAATGCCCTCTAAAATACAAATAAACCCTGTGAGCCCTGTGAGCATCAGGCTAACATCCCTACGAGTCATTAAGAAAAAGTGTTGGTCGATCTAGAATTAGCTAAATTGTGTTGTATACCTTTAATGTCCATTTCTGTAAGCCAAAACAACTGGGTGTTCTCTTTTTCTTCCTTTTCTTTTCTCTGGGTAGAATTATAGTGTCTAACGACTACAATATTACAATAAATGCATGTGCCTATGGCTTTCTTCCATCCTGATATAGTAGACCTATGAGTCAATGAGAACTTAACATAATCAACACTTTTAGGTAAGGGTGATTTGTGTATTTGGTGGGGAAAATGGATGTTTCAGAGTAGCATATTGTCTGTAGCACAACCTCCTACCACCCATAGGGTCCAGGAGGAGGGTCTGAGGAATATCCAGGGATACATACTCCATAGATCTTGCCTCTCTATCCCCTATATATCCTATGCATCTTACTAGAATAGGGTGGGTGGGTGGAAAAATAAGAAGTCTAACCAGGGAAAGTTGATGGCGGTTGTATCTGTAGTACATCTTATATCTGCTAGAGGCAGAGTAGGCACATGTCCACGTTGGTTATGATAATGGAAAATAAGGGTGTAGTCAGAATATTGCAGGGGCCAAAATGTCTGCAGTAATACCATCAGGTTCTAATAGAACATGGCATGTGTCTCCAAGTTTGGAGAACCTAGAGCATTACATGATAAAAGGAAATTCCCATCACAGAGGGTAACTATAACTACAGGGGATCACTATAATGAAAAAAATAACTATCACTTATTAGATCAAGGATGTTTAATTTCGATCAATTCTTCCTAAACCTCTCGAATTATAAAAAGCATCCATTTTAGTATACTGTTCAAAGTAAGGGATCACCCCTTATATCGAGGGTTATTTGATATGCTGTAACAATAAATTCCTACCCGTATAAATATTAAGTCTGAAGAACATAAAGTAGGCTTTACCGGATTAATTTGGGATTTATATAGAGCCTGGGGATAATCCCCTCCCTTCCTGTGTCCTCCCTCAAGACACATTTATAAATACTGGTTTACTATAGGGGACATCCATTACCTTAATTGGTTTCTCCCATTAACACCAGTGGGTTGGTGGTTACGGCTTTGTTACACTATATGCATATGCATCTATAGGATAAAAAACGATCTGGATCATACTGGTTTTCCATTAGGGTCTACCCTTTAGACCTGATTGTATGAAGATTTGTGAGTAGGCAGAGCTTAACATGAAGACAATATTAGAAATCCTTGTTTCAGAGGTAAACTTATTATTCAGCTTGGCCTGAAAGTGGGCAGTGTCTGGTTCTCTTCTCAAAATACCAGAGTTATCTTAGCCCAAGTATGTTGCATCTAAAATTGCTCTCTGGTGAGAGAATTCCCGAGTCACTGGCTGAGGGTAGTTAGGGTTTATCTTTTTGATGATTATATCATTGTACTCTAAAAGTTCATAAGAGCACTAATGAATGTATAAGGTGGGTCATAATGTACAGGTTTTGGATGGGTATTGAAAACGTTGATTACACAATAGATATGTGTTAAATGGTATATAAGACAGTAATGTGATTAGCACAAATATGATAAAATCCCTATTCCTTAAGAAGAACCCCCATTGTGAACATGATAATAAGAAGTGTAAAGCTTGTTAGATATAACGGATTACTATGGAGACCTATGGTAACTAGCCATGTAAGATAAATATTGGGTGTCTACGTCTTTTTGCATTACAGAGTGACCCTCCATGTCCTATATATATTTATTTCATGATAAGATGTAGCTTAGACGTGTTATAAACACAGAAAATACTTAGTAACTACTGTCTGGGTCCAGGTGAAATTGGTGTCCGACTTATGGTGAAATTACATGGTGAATTACAGCTTGTTATTAAGAGCATGCTAATATTTCTGCCTGATCATTTCTTTTATCTCAAAAATTATGGAGTCAAAACTGTCCGACTTAAGGTGTCTGTCCATTTTTGGGTGAATCTACCCTACAAACCCTAGGTAAGCCTACACACATAACAAGGGTAACCTATACTATATACTGCACCATGATAGACTACATCACGATCCTATAATGTAAGAAAAGAATAAGAAATAATAATTTTGAAGCATACTTATCTGAAATCAACATACAGAGTATTTCATATTATATATTCATATTCTATGTATATCTACACTAGTGGGGTCTAGCGGAGTCTAGCGGGGCCCACTTACATTACATATGCAATCCCAAAACAGCCAACCGAGTGGGGAGGAAAATAGTGTACCCTACGCTATCCAGTCTCTTGTGTAGTTATAGAGAGTGTAATTAGAGAGGTAAACTGGGTCCCATCTGGAGCTTTACACCAATAATGATTATACAAGGCAATTGGGCTGATATGTAGCTGATCTAGGCACACTTCTTACCAGTCAATCTTTAATGATGCAAGGATTCAAGCACACATTTGAATCATCATTAAAACATTTCTATAGGTTCAAGGATTCAAGCCTACATTTGAATCATCATTAAAACATTTCTATAGGTTCTCTCTCTAGTGTAAAGGTAGCCAAAAAGTTGTAGTTTTCTACACCCAGTAGCTTCACTGATATACTCATGCACTGAAAATATTGAATCTCAAATGTTAGTCAAAAGTTAGTAGGTTGTACTAACTTTTTACTAACTTTTGTACAAACATTAGCAAAAATTACGTGCCCAAAGTTCCTATCCTATCTTAGCGTTTTGCTGCTAACCCTTAGCTAAAAGTTAGCATTGCCCAGGTCACCTAAACTTATGAGGCTACCATAAAATCTGGTGTACACCCACATCTCACATATAACTCACACCCCGACTTTGAGAGAATCCTATAACCTCTACCTAGGGCTTAAAAATTTAGATTAGGACTGTACTATAGCTTCAAAAACCCTTGTATTACACACCCGTAGACCTGAGAATATTGTATAACCTGCACCCTTGAACCTGCACTAGAGGTTTGGTTCTAGTATAACCCACAAGTTACATGCAGGAATTCATGGTAGTCATTCATTAGTGATTAGTACATCTATAACCAGTCAGTGGCATGGCCCTGGTTAATATGCAACAACCACATCATGAGTTACCTGTGCAAGGGTAACTCCATCCATTGAAGCCAGTTTGTCTACATAACAATTATTGTCCTGCAGAATTGGCCATACATAGAGACTTGAGTCTGTCTTTGATATATGCATTTTTCAAAAACACAAAAAAGGTGTTCCATTCAGAAAACCTCATAGGAATAGGTTGATCAGTTTTCTTTTAATCTGGCTAAGTAGATACATGCATACATTATGTTGCACCCCATATCATATTCAAAATTAGAAAAGGTTACCTCTAAGCATGATAACAAGTGCAATTACAATCTTATCATATAGATAAATATCTCATGATTTGCTTGTGCTGTCACCTGGTGTGGAGTTCCTGTGGGTAGCTGGTTAGTAAAAAGTTAGTCATAGTTTAGCAAAATCTTAGTTCGATTTAATAATGCTGATAAGTTAGTGGTTTTGACTAACATATATTAGCATTGACTAACCCCCAGAATTTTCAGTGTGGTTGGCCCTAACATTTTACAAGTTGATCTAGATATTAGGTTAGGATCATTTGCTGTTGATCAACACTAGTGGAAACAGTTCTAAGCAGAAAGAAAACTACAACTTTTTGACTACCTTTATACAAGAGAGAGAACCTATAGAAATGCTTTAATGATGATTCAAATCTAGGCTTGAATCCTTGCATAATTAAAGATCTGCAAGGTCAACATACAAATGAGAAATCTATTCACATATTGATTAGTTATGAATCCCAACATCTATTCCTAAAAAATTAAAGACAGAATCCCATTCCAGTAAAAAAAAAATCTTTCTGTTTAGAGCCCTGTAAATCAATTAGCACTGCATTTCCTCCACTCCCGTGTGACCTACATTCCTATTGCTACAGACTTAAACTGCAGGGAGACCCTCGTCACCTTAACTGTACGGTTATAGCACTACACTCCTCTTCTAAAAACGGGCCTACTACTGGTATAAGTCTAGCAAAAAGTTAAAAATAAAAAATAATAAAAAGGTGCATGTGAGATGAACTTTAGCTATCAGTCTGTATTCACTCTATCAACTGTTTCTTTCATGTTCATCGGTTACAAATTATGCTCCCTTTGGCCAAACTAAAACCTCACTTATTCATTACTACCAAACCTCCTCCCATCACCACATTGGTTTGCACCAAATTACATTACTCCTTACCCAAATGAACCCTAAAAAGGTGATCGAGCCAGACCCCACCTAATCCAACAACCTTACCCAATCATGTACAATCTTGTGCTGCATTCTATGTGGGGTGGTGGTGGGTGGGTGGTAGATCTAGTTATTGTCTCTCATTTCGGTCAATATGTTTTCGAGGAAATGAGACCATCTAACTTGATTTACTTGCTACTCAGCACCTTTGTATTTCTGCTACTGCTGCTCCACATACACACTGGAGCTTTCGCTAAAGTTTGTACACTTCATTTAATTACACATATGTGACCATGGGCAGTAATTCTAAAGGACACTTGGAAGAAATGCCTTGTTAAGAAGGATGTTATCCTTTATACATGTTTAGTTAAATATGTTACTATGTATAACCACACTTATCTAGGGTCAAGTTCCAATTATGTCATGATAGCTAGCTAGGGTGTCCCCCCCACCCCTCTACGCCTGCTACAATCCACCAACCCAGCTTGCCTCCCATTACGGCAGATGGGTCCCTGTCCCTGGTGGTATTTGGATCCAGCACACACGGAGAGTACCTTCTCTCTACAACTAGTTCATCAAGCTGCAATCTATACTATAATGATACGGTAACATGTTTGCAGGCAGATATAATTTGGTCTCGCTATAGTATATTGACCTGATGATCAACATATAAATGTGTCTTTATGCCAAAGTCATGTTAATATGCAATGAATGAAAATGAAGAAATATGATATGGGTATGTTTTTCATACCCTTCTAACCTCTCTCCTCCCCCTTCCCCTTTGATATACATGGCCCATGATTTGTGATCTGCATGTGACATGCCATGTTATCGGGCAAGCTGGAATGTCTGATAACAAACCAGTAGGGAAACCAACTCCCAGATTGAAAGTCAATAACTGCACTGGAGACCAGCAAAAGCACATAAATTAGCTAAGCAAACATTTTTGGAGGTCATTATTAAAGGGCATCAATGGTGTGCGAGTCAAATTAAACATGTTTTTACTTTCTGAAGTATTTCCTACTCAGCAAGCGATCAGAATTGATCATTTGAATAGGGAATGATTGACGAAACCTGATTGACTAAAGGCTCAAAGTCAGAGAAATATTGGCCGAGGACAGGTGACACAGATTTAATAGCAGAAAAAAAAAGACAGTTTATTTGACACAAAAACTGACTCAGAGTGACTGCAATGATGCCTGACACACACAATCAGTTCTGATTTACACCAACAGAGTGAAGCAGGATGGGGTAGGTGCCCTGCTAAGGTCAGGTGGTTATATGACAAAGCGGCCATTTAATTACTGTCTGGCAGACTAATTAAGACAGGGTTCATTAGTAGTTCTAAGCGGTCCTAAACCCACTCTGAAGTGGTGTAGGGCCGGCTTAATTTTGTACCTGACAAGGTGTAGAATGAGTTCATTCACTTCGGGCCTGTGCAGTGGTGACACCCTTATTTGATAGTACATCAGTCTTACATCAGGAGGATATGAACATGAAAGGATTTATGAATTCACTTCCAAAATATATTCGGTTCACTCCAGGCTCCAATAATTCTGTCTTCCTTTACATACTTGCCATACCTTTCCTGTCATATTGCAGCTATTGAATAACCAGCTTTAGTGTGCTGACTCAAATGGGTTCCCCAAACATGAGAAGAGGTTGCCTTAAGCAACTTACAGAGCAACAAGGGCCGTGCTGAGCCTTCTGCCCCCCAGTCATGTAGGCTATATTTAATTGATGGTAACGGCCTGAGGTAGTAATTCAATCAATCACTGTAGCAGTGATGTCGTTCAACGCACCATTTACCATTCACAAAGTATGGGTGCTGTTGCATAAAGCATCCTCTGAACATTTTATAGAAAAACATGGAATAAGCGTTCAAGCAAAATGCAATCTTTCTTGAGCCATCCCCATTTACTTTTCACTGTTAATAATCTATCAGTCAGCATCTAGGGAATGGGTACGCTGGCTACCTGCGTGTAGTTTAGTACAGGCAGGTGTAGGCCAATCAATGGCCTGTCAATCAACCAGGTTCCGGGACTTTCTGTTAGGGGACACCTCTGTCTTCCACTGTCTTTTACATAATGCAATTCGCCACCTATAGGACTGTATGGAACTATGCGTCAGATTTTGGCCAAGACTGGTCCCCACCTCGCTCACAGAGTGGATTGGCCTACACCTGCGTGTACTATACTACACGCAGGTAGCCAGCGTAGGAAATGGGAATAGAGAGGCAGCAATTTACAGTCAGTATTTATACACCATAACTGTACCAACTGTTATTGTCTCTCATTTAAAGGATGATAATAGATTGTAGTATTTTTCTGGCTCTACAATGAGACCATTAAAAGCTTGTACACTTGTTGGTTATGGAATACCGTCCAAGGATAGTCAGCCTTAGGGCCTGCTGTAACATTGCTAACAATACATCATAGGCTACATTGAGTCAGAGACTGTGATGAATAGCGGCAGGCTGGGAGGGGAATGGATAGATTAGAAGTCTTATTGCAGGAAAGGTATGGACAAATCAATAGGTGTCAATTGAGATGACTGCTGGTATAATGGGAGATGTGAAGGGAGAAAATGATACATGTAAAACCAGCATCAATAACAAGAAGTATAACAACAATTGAAATGTTAGTGGCTGGTCAGAGGAAAAAATAAAGGCTTTCAAAAGGAAACATTTACTGGAGCTTGCCATCAGGTCCTCATTACAGGCATCCTACATAGTCCAGTAAACGAACGAATTTATGTCCACAAAATTGCAAGAAAAGGTTTCTCAGTGGTTTTCACCTCTTTGATATATGTACTTTCCAGAAGAAAATTGTTTTCGGCGATCCCGCCTGGGGAAGTGCCCCAAATCTAAACCAGGTCAAACAGGAAAACTGCTATAAAAATGGAACAAATCATCATATTCACACATATGACTCTATTAACATCAGCATGAACAGATCTATCCAATAGAACATGTCTCTTAGTTTTGAAGTTTCAAAGAATAGCGTAAAATTCAAAATGGCCACCAAAGAGTCATTAAAGGCTGTGTCTCACGACCTTGAGCCAATGTTTTTGTCTCTGACTGGGTGCCGTCTCTGACCAGGTGCCGTCTCTGACCGGGTGCCGTCTCTGACCGGACATCACTTTGGGAGTTTAGTTACCTTCTACCAACAGCAGGAGGCTAATTATAATTACATAACAACTGCCATAAAGTTTTTACAAATCCTTATATATATGAGTATAGGTTAACAATTAAAAAACACATTCCTCTGACAACAGGTCAGAGACGGCACCCGGTCAGAGACGGCACCTGGTCAGAGACGGCAGCCGGTCAGAGACAAAAACATTGGCCCAAGGTCGTGAGACACAGCCTAAAATGCATGAAATGATACATCTCTGGCTCTAATCAATATAGAGATACAAATGAAGGTTCAAAATATATGTTTCTAAGGTCAGAGAATTTGAATTTACTATGTGTGAAAAAATAAATGGCAGCCATTTTGAATTTTTAATGAGGTCACTGCTGAGGGCTGTTTAGATTACTACCAGATAACAGGATATTTTCCTGATTTGTTTCCTATAAGCATAGGGATGAGATTTGGGAAGGAGACTTACATAACATTTTGTGAGACCAGTAATATGAACTCAAGCATTTGCAAGGGACAAACACATATGTGAGCAGGCAAGCAGAAAGGATACTCCCTGTGGGGTTAGTTCTGATTTTAGCCACCAGGGGAGTACCCTCTTTCCTTGCCTGTGCACATATCTGCAGTTTTGGGTATTTAATTAGATGCCTGCAACCAGGTTTCATCAAAATTAAAGGTAGTGATGTTTATGTGCACTCTCTTAGTTATATTAAACAATAGCAAATCTCTAGCCCTAATCAGTATGGAGATATGTATCAAGTTTATAAACATTCAGAATTCTCTGAGGTCAGAAAATACAGATTTACCATCCATTTACCATTTATAAGTTCTAAATCCCACCTAAATATGTTCCAATATTGTAACAGTATAATATCTAGGGAATGGGTCTCTATGGCCAATAAGAGCTCAGAAATGGGTACCCATAGAGCCCAGTCATGGTCTTTCACAGGGGATCATCAATGGATAGAATGAAAGCGTAATTATATTTAACACATTGGCCATATTGGGTAATAACATCAACTGTGATCAAGATAACAAGAATCTGAATGAAGTGCAGATGTAGGCAGAGAGGTATGGCTTTGGTGAACATCCTGAATCAACTTTAAGATTTAATTGTTAGTTCCAGTCAACAATTTTGTGTATATGATGATAGAGGCATAGCTTCCATCAGTGTATTATCTGAAAATAGAGGTATTGTCTGAAACATTTTTTAACAAGCTGGAAAGAATCTGATACTTTGGGCATAGTAACCAATAGTGAACCAGATGTCACCAACCATATATCACAAGTTGAACTTGTCCCCAATCCTAATCAGTGACCTAAGTTGGTCCTAGCCCACTGGGATGTGTGCTTGTTGGCATCATCAAACTATCCTCCAACTAAGGTCCTGGTTAGTTGCAGATACTACATAGTGTTGTTGTCTTCACACCTGTCCCAAGGGTATGCATTCCAGCAGATTATGGGACAACACAGGGTAGATATTGTGGCAGAATTGAAATACAGCATCTTTACCCCCCAAAGACAGCATCGTTTGTGGTAAAAGATTATTTCGAGGTTTTTACAGTAAGACCTTGATTAATCAGTCTTTGATAAGTCTCTTGCGTAACTTTTTGGTCTCTTATAATTTAGGACGGTTTTAATTGCATGCTGCATACTAATTCTTATTAATATATTGGTTATTTATGCTTCCAGTATCGGTCTGTACTTTTTGGTACACAATGGTTATTTTACATCATAATTAGCCTGGAGAGACCCCCTAGCCCCTGCTTGCTCTCTCCGTCCAGCACATCAGCATGGGTATGGCAGTAGCCCCTGGCAGCAGCAGTATGCTCTTTGATAAAGGCAAACACAGACATTTAGATCTAAAAGTTATCTCAACATACTTGTAGAGACACATTAGATGTAATGCAATACAGGAAGTTCTAATTGTACAAAGTATTATTTATCTATATTGACCTTATGCATTATGGGGAGAGGAGGATTGACAAGACCAGGCTAAACATAGATCAAATCCTGCAATAACCCCTTTGGTTGTTGTATTACTCCCAAATTAACACAAGCATTATTAAGTGCTTTATTCAACACCTCCTGCACATGCATACGTCTCCCTATATTTCTTCCCTTCCCTCAACACTCAGCTACAAATTCCCCATCTTCATGGTATTGATATGAATATCATACAAGGGAGGAAGTTGTTAGTGTATGTTTGAGTGTTTGTCTGTGTGCCTGTTTATCAAGGAGCATGTTATTGGTAGTATAGTAGTAGTAATAGACTGCTATGTAGGATTACCCCCCTCCCCCCATCCCCCTCCCCCCACACACACATATAGTAGGCTACAGCCCTCCCCCCCCCCCCCTATGCCTCCGCTTTCCAAAATTCCTGGATCTGTCCCTATAGGGAAGCTTGAAGGAGGAATGATATAACTGGTGGAGGTAAATCAGCTTGAATGTCTCAAGTCTGTTTTCTAATGACTTGTGACAACAGGTAATTCAGTGGCCATAACAAGCACAACATTGCTAGGATGGAGATGATAAAGACCTTCAGTAGGTATAGTTGCATACAGTATCCACCAGATCCCACTGGTGGTCTGCTAAAACTACACATGGACATGTAGACTACTGCACTCCAGAGGTGGTTCTTATGTTATGGATATCCTATCACATACTTGCTAGATCAATCAACAGAGTAGGTGGTCAAGGGGAAATGTTTATAACTCATGATAATGAATTAGCCAATGGAACTTATTGTATTAAAGATTCATGTATGTATCTCCTCTTTCCTGACTTCTCTCTACACACCTTGACAATAAGTCAATGGATGGCTGGAATACACTTTCAACAATATACAATACCTCAACTTGTTTAAACTGGTTCGGAATCTCAGACTTGTAACGCTATAGCTGTGACTCAAATATCAAGACATGCAGCCACCTGAACATTCAGTCACTAATATTTATCTTATATCAATGGGTAGCCGCAGCATTATAGGTCTCTATCATAACTTAGCCATGATGGCCAACTGGTAGAGTACTGGCTATAATTATACTCTGATATTCCATACCTTTACTATAGGTCCAACTAGCATTTAGCTTGATGGGGGGGGGGGGGGGGTGCTGACCCTTTTGTCAAACCCTAAAAAAGGTCAAACCTATGAAGTGTAAATTGCTGTAAATTGATTCGTCCTCACCTAAACCTTCCCCCCCCCCCATACTACTTAGTCCAGCAATGTTACAAGATAATAACATTTAGAGCACGTAACTGAAATCTAAGTTTGCTCAAACAAGGTGGCAGGCACCTCTAATTAAATAACCAATGTGGATGTTGAATATGTCTCATGCACATGGTAGATCTCATATATCTGATCTCACAAAAGTGAATTTTCCATTCCAAATCTTATACCTATGCTTATCAGGACAAAAGACGCAAAATATCCTCTTTTCCGGTGGTAGCCTAAACAGTCCTTAGCAGTGACCTCATTAAAAATTACGCTATTCTTTGAAACTTCAAAACTAAGAGACATGTTCTATTGGATAGATCTGTTCATACTGATGTTCATAGAGTCATCATATGTGTGAATATGATGATTTGTTCCATTTTTATAGCAGTTTTCCTGTTTGACCTGGTAAAGTGGTGGCCATCTTGGCTTTGGGGCACTTCCCCAGGCGGGATCACCGGAAACAATTTTTTTCTGGAAAGTACATATATCAAAGAGGTGAAAACCACCGAGAAACCTTTTCTTGCAATTTTGTTGAGACTAGGCTATATATTTCCTTTCGTTTACTGGACTAACAGGAATAATTATGAGATCCTATAGAGAAGTAACATATTGCCTCTTTGTTTAGTCTTGGGAACACAGTGATGCTTAATATTGGGAACTAAGTAGCTCATATAGAAGTTACATTAGACTGGTAGTGCCCAGGTTATCCCCCTAGTCACCTGGGCATTATGGACAATTATTAAAGACCAGTCCTGATTGTGTCCAGTGGTTGTGATTTATAGTGAAATCTTGTTGTAATTGTAACATGAAACTGGTTGCACTCTTCATTATTACCTGTAAAAAGTATATTTCCAATCCAGAAACCTTTAATGAATAAAGCATTACATAATGTCAATTCATTTTTCTGAAAGGTATCATATTCACATGTAATTGGGAGTTGGTCTTGAGGTTGAAAGCAATACTGGAAATATCAATGCTGAGTTATTTTTCCGAAGTTGTTGTTTTCAAAAGTTGTCTCCTGGACATAGTAATATTAATGAAGATAGCTTTTGTTGAATCGTGGATAGTACTTGCCGATGGTTTGTTAATTGCTTTTTAGAGGTTTCCATTAGGAAAATGTCAGATATGTTTTCAACATGGTATGCTCTTTGTTCTATATATATATATATATATATATATATATATGTGTAGGTGCTCGGATTACTCACACCTCAGTAATAAACCCACAAGCGGTATCACTAAACTAATCCTGCGCCCCTCTTTACTATACTGATCGAGTAACATAAAACACAGTCTATATGATATGACAGGGGATTTAGCTGAGTGGTAGAGCACCCGCTTCAAAGTTGGAGGACCTGGGTTCAAGGCCCGGTGTCTCCGAGAAACTTCATTTTCAGAGAAACTGTGTCCCTCACATATGTATGGATATGTATATATATCAGAGAATATACTTCCCGAAAAACACCTTAAAAATCAATTTCCTTGCACCAAGCTAGTCGTGCATATAGGCAAACAAAATCATCAGTGGCGGAACTGTATCAATTATACAGTATTGGCATCACTGTTCAATACATATTCCATACTATTCAATGATAAATAACTGTGTGTTTATTCTATATATACTGTTGCTCTATAAGTTGAATCCTTTTTTAGTATATTGCACAAGGATTTTTAAGTAATCAACACTTTAAGGCTATGATATTTTGTGTTTCTGGTGGGCGAAATGTTTTGCATGTTTCAGGACAGCATACAAAGAGTTTGGATGCAAAACGACATAAGCGGCAAAACACAAAAACGGGAAAAAAATGGTTATAGCCATAGCCTAGGGCAAGATGAAATAAATTGTGGAATTCTTTTTCTTAAGATATGTCCTCAAATAGTGGATAGAGCCTGCCTAAAATACAGTTTTTTTGCAAAACGACAAAAATCAAAAAGCGTTTTTTTACAAAACAACACAAATTCACCTTACAGTGCTTACTAAACATTGTTTCTGCATGTATGGCTCTCATTTCTGCATGTGAAATGTCTTAAATAAACATGATTACATATGATGTTGCTCTCTACTGCTAAAAGTATTATCTGAAAACGAAATGAGCACTCTTACTTCAAAGAAATGTGAAAAATGGACACAAAAGTGACATTTTATGATCATGTGGATTTATGTCGTTTTGCAAAAAAAATGTTTTGGGGTTTATGTCATTTTGCCAAAAAAACATAATTGGGCATATATTTAAATCAAAGAAATATATTGCAAGGATCTTTAATGATCACACATTGGTGTTTCATTGATGTCCTTCTCAAACCAGAAACATAAAAAACAAAAAATAGATGCCTGGTACCAATTTAGGGGTTCATACAGAAAAACAGCTTTTGGATTTATGTAGTTTTGCAAAAAAACTGAAAAATCACATTCAATCAGCTATTTTCTCTTTCAAAAATAACCAAGGATTTCAAAAGTCGATGTCTAGATATGTTATTTATTAGTCATTAGTATTTGAAAAAATATTTTCTATTCACCATTTCTTCAAAATTAGAAATGTGCTGTTGTCTCAAAACTCACAAAATGGATTTATGTCATTTTGCATCCAAACTCTTCACTGTATTACTGTCTCTACTATCTATAGCTGAATGCAGCTTAACCTCCTAACTCCCATTCCAGGAGGAAGGGATAAGGGATAATCCAGTGATTTATACCTCATGCATCTAGCCTTCTTTATCCCCTATACATCCCATGAATCTACTGCAATGGGGTGGGTGGGCGATAAAAGATGTCCAACCAGGGAAGTTGGACGGCGGTTTGATGTGTAGTATAATTATCTTATAGCTGCTAGCAGCACAAGCCCAGGCTATGATAATGGAACCTTATGTGCATGTGACGAAACCTGGGAAATCGTAACATCAGGGGGAATAACCATAAATGCTCTTGACATGATATTTGAGGAGATATAGCAAAAAATGTGAATACTAAAGAGAAAATAACCTTAGACTAACTTTTGCTAAGATATCTTTTGAAGCTATTATCACAATTCTATTTTCATTCTAAATTGGTGGTATTTGGACTGTTAAAAGAACGTTTTTAGCCATTTTTAGCCCATTTGTTGACATTTGGTTGCCATGCCAACCATCAATTCATTCTTTTGGAATAAAAAGTATCCCTATCCAATTGCCTCATCCATGAGGTTTTCAGAACTCAAAACAGAATGCCAATATTGCTTCCAGATCTAAATCTATGTACAATAATATGCATTTATTTTTTGAATAATTATTCCAATGATTTATATGGATTATTCGAAAATAGATTAGCAGACAAACAAACAATGGATGGCTCTGAACTTGCTCATTATACATACAAATGCTCAGGCATAACAATGTATGTAGGATGCTTCTTTTGTGTTTGCATTTGCTGGGGTGTAAATAAATAATTTCTTATAACTCACAAGAAATGTAAATCTCAAAATTATATGATCTCCAGTTAGTAGCACTCTGTGTCTTTTACAGCATTGAAGCACATTTAAGATGCCTCAAACAAGCACTTCAAGTGATTTAAGGTTCAGTAACGATATATAAATATCCAGAAAAGGTCCTGACTGCATTTAAGTGTACTGGAAGTAGGCTTGTTTCATAAGTATATTCAACGATTCATGCAGTGGTTTTCACTGTCTTGTCATCATTATGCTGTTTCCCAGTGGGCACAAAATTCTGTTCAACATTGAATCACCATTGGATCAACTTTGAATCAACATTGACAACCATTTATCAATGTTGATTCAATGTTCTGTGCCCACTGGGTCCCATCTCCCTAACTCTAAGTCTCTGCATTGTATATCTCTCTGTCAGTATCTCTCTTGATATGGACTGGTGGTATTTCTATCCTTGTCCTCCCTAGTCTTGGCTCAATTCTCTCACCCTGGCAGCCCACATCCTTCCTTCTCCCCCACTTCTCTCACTCCGCGCCAATCACCAGCCCCAGCACAGCCACAGTAGACCAGATCTCTCTGATCAAATGACCTGTGTGCCTGCATGGAAACCCTGATGAGCAGATGAGGGGAATACAGGAGGGAGGGGGGTATGTAAAAGGGGGTGTTAGGTGTGTATGGCAGATGCCTCTGTCTGTACCCTTTCAGTACTCCGTCTTAACTTATTTCTCTACAGCACGTCTGGTAGGACATCAGGCCCTGGTAAGCACTTAATGGACTGAGGTACTACTGTTGTATTTTAATCCTTACATAATATGGAGCTATGGCAAGAGTTGATTGATATTAAACATATTTAATCCAACTATAGTTCTTTCCTATACTTATAGAATGATACATTTTATATTGTATATGATGGGAATTTAGTTTTTTCATATGTTTCAGTTTTCTCCAGTCAATGCCAACAGCAGAAATCTCCACCCATATTATGGGTGGGGATTTCTGCTGTTGAAAGTATCATTGTGAATATTATCTTGAAAAATATGGCTGTATTTATTTTACTAGTTTTTCCCACTCCTGATGTTGATGTCTGGTATTCATGGGTTACACATTTCCTGTGACTTTTAGCTTGTATTACATCTCTCCCCTGTCCATACACAGCATACTGCTGTCGCGAATGCAAGCTTACAATATTTAGCACAGAAGATGTCCGAAGTAGGCTGTTATGTGAGTGGGATATAAACTGCCGCATATTGTGCCTCCTTTCCTTGCTAGCAGCAATCTCATTTCAAATTTATAATTTTTTAAATCTAGTACATCATATAGCAAGTTATTCAGTCTGAACAGTGAGCTGCCCAATCCTTGATGAGAAAATACAAATCCACTTTACTCTGCATATACAGCTTACCATTGCTATCAATTTTATATGATGACCGATGCATTCAATCTTATCATTCTGGGATAACTCAGCACCTAAGTATTTTATATGGATAGAGATTCATGAGCCAATAATATGCAAGAGTACCTGAGATAAACATTGACTGGAGAAAACTGAAACATATGAAAAAATAGAATTCCCATCATATACAATATTAAATGTATCATTCTATAAGTATAGGAAAGAACTGTAGTTAGATTAAATATGTTTAATATCAATCAATTCTTGCTATAGCTCCATAAATAGCATCATTTGTAATAAACTGAACTAAGGGAATTAATCCTTTCCCATATGGAAGGTTATTTCATATATGTCTTAACATAAAACATATTGGTATAATCCCAACCCTTCATATGTCTTCCCCCTTAAGCCAAGTTTATAAATAATACAATAAGGGGCATCCATTACCTTAATTGGTTCCTGTGGTTAATATCAGTGGGTGGGTGGTTACGGCTTTGGTCCTCTGTTACGCAATAATATATATATACATCTATAGGAAAAAAACTAATCTGTATCATGCTGGTTTTTTATAAGGGTCTGCCCTTAAAACCTGATTGTATGGAGATTTGTGAGTGAGTAGAGCTTAAAAGGAAGACATTGGGTGACCATGTGTGCATGGTTGTCATCCATGGCCCATCCACTCAGCACACATAATCCCCTCAAGCATCAGGTTTCCCCATCCACCCACACCCCAATATTTTACATTCAATCGTTCTGCATTATTAATTATGTATTCCATCTTTATTATCATCTACCATACATACATTCCCTATAAAGGTTCCATCTAACTGTAATTATTCAAGGTTATCAATTAACTCCATTGATAGTATCTACCATGTAATATTAATTCATATGTTCATTTGTCCTACATATACCTCTCAGGTATAATTCAAGTTATATTTGTGTATTTTATTATATAATTCCTCCAACATATTATTCTTTATTCCACTCTCCTCTTGTCTGTTAGGTTAGGGGGGTGCCCATGAATGATTAGTAATCCTTGCTACAGATTTAAACTTATTATTCAATTTTGCCTGAAAGTGATCAGTGCCTTGTTCTCATTTTAACGTCTACACCTTTTTCCATAACAGGATGACCCTCCGTGTCCTACAGGGAAATACTTAGCAATTACTGTCCGGGTCCAGGTGTCTGACTTCTAGTGAAATTACATGGTGAATTTAGTACAATTTGTTATGAAGAGAATGCTGATATTTTTGCCTGATTTGACTTCTTTTTTTTCTTTTTTTTTGTTACAAATTATGTGGCCAACTGAAGGTGTGTGTCCATTTCTGGGTGAATCTACCCTACAGACCCTCTGTAAACCTACACAATTAACACGGTCTACCTATAATATTTAGTGCACCATGATAGACTACCTCAGTGAAGCTACTGGGTGAGAACTAGTAAGAAGTGTGCCTAGATCAGCTACATACCAGCCCCAATTGCCTTGTACAAACATTATCGGCATAAAGCTCCAGATGAAACCGGTTAACTTCTCTACTTACAATCTATAACTACACAAGAGACTGGCTAGGCCAGGGTACGCTATTGTCCTCAACACTTGGGACCTACCCCCCCCCCATAGGACTGCTTTGATAGCGGAATAGAGGTAGATTTAGCAAGGGAGTACATTTTTATTTCACATGCCATGTTATCAGGCAAGGGGGAATGTCTGATAACAAACCTCTAGGGAAAACTAACCCCCAGGTTGAAACCCAATAACTGCACTGGAGATAGGAGACCAGCCAGAGCACATAAATGTGACGAAACCTGGGAAATCGTACCATTAGGGGGAATAGCCATAAATGCTCTAAACATGATATTTCAGGAGATATAGCTAAAAATGTGAATACTTAAGAGAAAATGACCTTAGATTAAATTTTCCCAAGGAATCGTATGAAGCTATTATCAAAATTCTATTTTCATTCTAAATTGGTCTTATTTGGAATGTAAAAAGAACGTTTTTAGCAATTTTTAGCCCATTTGTTGACATTTGGTTGCCATGGCAACCATCAATTCATTCTTTTGGAATAAAAATCATCCCTATTCAATTGCCCCATCCATGAGGATTTCAGAACTGAAAACAGAATGCCAATATTCCTACCAGATCCAAATCTATGTACAATAATATGCATTTGTTAGGTTAATTTCAAATAATTATGATTTACATGGATTATTTGAAAATAGATTGATATGTGATCGCCTAGCAGTCTATTCTGAATTCCTACATGTCCCTACCATCCCATGTTTGAGAGGTCATTTCTCAGCAACTATTTCAAATATTTTGACACTTGAAGCATCAAATTGTAGCTGAAGACACAAACTTAAATAAAGGTGTTTTCCCCTAATGTCACGTTTTCCCACGTTTTGTCACAAATCTGCTAAGCAAACATGGAGGTCAATTTTAAAGGCATCAATGGTGTGCGAGGCAAATCAAAATTATTACATGTTATGAAATATTTTCTACTCAGCGAGAGATCAGAATTGATCATTTGCATAGAGAATGATGGACTCAGGGATCAAAGTCACAGAATTAATGGCCCAGAACAGGTGATACAGATATAATGGCAGATAGAAAAAAATGACACCGTTTATTTGACACAAATACTGACTCACAGTGACTGCAATAATGACTGACACACACAACAAGTTCTAATTGACACTAACAGAGTGAAGCAGGGCAGGGTAAGTGTCATGCTGAGGTCAGGTGGTTGTATGACAAAGTGGCCATTTAATTACTGTCTGGCAGCCTAATTAAGGCAGGGTTAATTAGTAGAAGTGGCTCCTCACCCCAATCTGAAGTGGTGTCGGACCAGCTAAATTATTCACCTGATAAAGTGTAGAATGATTTGATCCACTTGGGGCCTGTGTCATTGTTATACTACTGACATATAGGGCATGGTGACATGGTGACATTAACGACTAATAGTTACACAGTACTTATCTTGCAAATATAGTAATTAATTTTGGCACTAATATTTAGCTGTCCAAATCTGATTTGATGATTAGCTGTGCCACAGTGCCAGTGGATTATGCAACCGCTGACCTGTGCTCTACATTGTTGGCTATGACTGAAGGTCAGGGAAGCTATTCCAGAAGGCAAGGCTGCTCAGCAGTGTAAATACTTACAAGGCAAGGGGGATCCTTGGTTCTCTTACTCTGCTCATTTCTCTATTTATATCAATGTCTGTCAGTAGTATAGTATGTATCGGAACGGGACTATAGTTAACTACTGTTTATTACTCAATCGACCTGCAGCCAATCAGAGGCCTCCATTTGGTCACGTGACCCGTTGCCATGGTAACGTGACCTACTTAGGGCTCTCAGCCAATCAGAAGCCAGCATTCTGGGTGACCTACTGACCTACTTAGAAGCTCTCAGCCAATCAGAGGCCGGCATTCTGGTAACCATGGTAACGTGACCTACTTACGTCACGTGACCTACTTAGGCTCAGCCAATCAGAAGCCGGCATTCTGGTAACTAGGGTAACGTGACCTACTTAGGGTTTGTTTGTAAACAACACCACGTGGCTCTCTTGTTTGTAAACAACACCACGTGACACGTGACTGTTTGTAAACAAACAATTCGACTTAGTCTGACATTTTCAGCTGTCGCATGCTGACCTGCTGCTATCATAAGAGAAACAAAAGCCCTAATCACGCTTTTCAGCTGGATCCTTCCACCCACCAGACATGGATCCAGATGGGAGGGTGGTTTAAAATTAATCCGTGTACCGACTGTCATACAATAGTGTAATTAGTTGAACACGTGTTACCTGTATAAAGGATTAGCAGGTCATGGGCTTAGAGTGTGTATAGAAAAACAACTACAGGTAGCGTGAACAAAGCGACCCCCTCCCTTTCTGTCACTCTGTCTGTGACTAGAGGGCGCGCGTGTGGTAAGCGGCTTAAATCTAAAGAAAAAAAATCACCCTCTCCTGTCGTCAGCAGTCAGCTGGCCGGCGGCTGGAAAATGCGATTAGAGGGATGATGAGCGCGGTTTTTTATATTCAATATATTAGAAGTGTGCTTTGTTGCTTATATAGTTCATTATGCGTTTAAAATGTTCGCGAGTATCGTAGAAATGTAGAAAAATCCTATTGTGGCGCCATCTGACGAAAAGAGCGGAGAACTATACTAGGGTATGGCGAGCTAGACTAGAGCATGTAATCACCAGGCGGCAGAGTGGTCAAAAGACAATCTCGTAGTAGTAGGTCTACTTGGATCTTGAGTAGCCACCCTTGTGGTTGCAATTACCTAGACTAGTTGACCCTGCCAGCCTGGTCAAGTGAAATTAGTAAGGAGACCGCACATTAACGCGCTCCACAGTCTTTAGACAGTTAAGACTATAGTACCGTAGATTCTACTGTGTACTCACACTAACTATTTACAGTGCTACATATTCATACCCGTGTTCTAAGTGTTTTTTTTAGAAAAAAGCGATCTACTCACCCTTTTTTTTTTAGACAAACTCCTATTAGCAGGTAACCCCTGTATAAACCATACTGCAAAGATCTGCTACTTCGAGCGTCTGCCTCGTGACTGATAGTGTACAACAAGACGAAGTGGGCAGAGGTGAAGTACTGTTCCAAGAAAAATTGAGGCTCTTTATATAGCTGAGAGAGCGGCTAATCCGGATGTTCTAAGCTTGTTTTCACCTAGAGCCCCACCCTCTTCCAGAGAGGAATCAAATTGCTTTTCACCTGGACCCTTCCACCCCTCATCCATCAGCATGAAAAGAGGGATAACAAGTGTAACGTGCGCTACATGTATATGGGATTATAGCTGGTGAAGAGATAAAGCCAGGTCAACTGTGTATACAAAGACTACAGGAGGTGATTAACGACAGGTGTGACGCGCCAGCCCGTGGACGGATTATCTTCTAAGCTGACGCTTATTCAACTAGCCAGCTGCCGTCCGCTCCACTCACCACGGCAAGAGGAGGTGCTTTTGTTTTACACTTAAGTCGCTTACCACATGTACTCGTCTCTACCTCACAGACAGACACCCTCTCGCTTGCTTCACGACCCCTGTAGCTTTTTTTGTATACACACTCTAATCTCATAACCCCCTGATCCGTTATACAGGTAACGGGTATTCTCTTTTAAATAGCTGCCAGTCAGCCTGCGGCAGCTGAAAACGACGGTAAGTAGCTTAGCTCTAGAAGCAAGAAGGCGTATATAAGGAGGCTGACACGTGTATAGGCGCCTTATAAGTCGGCAGGGGGTAAATACTAGTGAAAAAGGAAGGCAGGTGTGCAGGTAGCTTTCTAACAGACACGTGTGTGCACTAAGCTGCTTAAGTCTAAACCCACCTGCAGTAGTCAGGTAGCATGTGAAAACTTACTTAACAGATCTCTTAATTGAGTAGAGACTCTGTACTGAGAGAGTCTTTTCAGCCGTTTAAGAGGATTATCTAGGACAGGGTACATAAGGAGTGAAACGACGCTCTCACCCATCACACTTTCTCGACCCGCCCTTCATCATCGTAGCATCGTCCACTCTACGCTCGCTCAGAATGTTATGATGGTTAGTTCTGCTATTTTCAGCTACTTTTCTTATCGAAGTGTTGACGCTACAGAGCATCGAAACTCTCTCCAAATGAGTCCAAGAAAGAAAAAGCAACTTCCACTTGAAGCAGGAAGAGAAACAGTGCCCTATGATGCATGTGAGGTAAAGAAACATTGGAAGGACGTCACCAAGGAGCAATGGATAGAAGCATGCTTCAACTTCATCGGAACGGAAGTAGTTTCATTTGGACAGAGGGAGAAGATTTTGTTGGAGCTATTTTTCTTAGCTCCGTATACTTGGCCTGACTGTGGTGAAATTCCTTCAGGTATTTGTTCAGTCTTCGCCATAGAAGTTATCAGGTCTTTGAAGGAGCTTCGATATATGCAAGGCACTCACGAGGAGATTGTTCAGAAAATGACGGAATTCGAAACAGGAGAAGACACAATATGGTGCGAGGAGACGACATATACGGACGATGATCTGGAGTACATCATTTGTAGCCCGTTGGAACATTATGTTAAAGACTTTGAGGACATGCTAGACAGCACTGAGATGAACCCGAAAGAGAGATCCCTTACTGCACAGAAAGAGGCCAAAGCTGTGTTGGAAAAGCTCAAGTTTGGTCAAGGATTCACTCTTCAAAGCAGCTGTGTGAGTGTGATAAAAGGCCTTGTGTTGAAACATCCAGACATGAAGTTTTCGCGTGCTGTCGACACACTTCCTTTGCCTGAACTGATGATGAACATGATCGATCCCATCGTACCAACATGTTTCGACTCTGCCAATTGTCCCATGTATAAAATGGTTTCAAGTTTTGCCCGTGGCCGATGGCTAAACGATCCACTGAAGTCAGAAAACCTCCTTGATTTAATCAACTGACTAAATGTATTTTCTCATACTAGTATTAGTAGCATCAGTAATAGCAGCTACTCAGTCTCGTGCAGCACAAGCAGCAGCATCTGTCAGCAGCATCCGTGACATCGTCAGCAGCAGCAGCAGCTGCACGAGCAGCACAAGCAGCAGCATCTGTCAACAGCATCCGTGACATCGCCAGCAACTGCAGCAGCTGCACGAGCAGCACAAGCAGCAGCAGCTGTCAGCAGCTGCAGCAGCTGCACGAGCAGCACAAGCAGCAGCACCAACAGCAGCAGCAACAGCAAATCAGCAGCAGCAGCAGCAGCAGCAGCAGCAGCAGCAGCAGCAGCGGCGGTGTGGACCACTAAATTCGAGATGGCGACATGTCTGTTTCTTAGAATCGACATTCGACATGAGGCCTAGTGACATTTGACATGAAGCTTGAAAAACATAGTGACAGGTGACATGAGCAATTCTTAAAATCGACATGAGATATGAGCATAATTAAGCGACATCGACATGTGCCATGGCTATTTTTTTTTAAGACAAACGCCATAGACTCCTCATTCAAACCCCCACTAGTAGTGCTCTATAAGCGCAAGCTTTGCCTTAAGAGAGCTGTGGCTGTGAACCCTCTCCTCCCCCCGTACACACAGGTAAATATCAGAGTCAGCCAATGTCGCCAATACTACTCTCATACAAGGGTCAGGCACTGCTGGACTATAATAGATGGGTCAAGGACCATTCTACTGAGGGTCAGGCTAGGCTGGACATTCAATAACAGGCTGGACTTTGGCAAACTTGCTTGAAAGTCTGGCCAGCAAGAGTCCGTTGAAGGACTATACGGTAAAAAGGCTGCTGTTACAGTCAAGATACTCATATTTCAAGCCCAGAAAACTGTAATTAGCTTTCCAAGTTGTTTATTTAACAATATCCTGGCCTAGCAAGAAGCTGTCAGATGACATCTAAGAAAAATGGGGCTGTTAATTGATCAAGAGAGCTACATTGTTACAGAGTCCTATTCCTCTTTTGAGGTGGGACCAAATTTGAAAAAAGAATAAACTCAAAAAAAAAGCCTTAAGATTGAAACAGTTGTAGATGACAAATTTAATGAGGAAGTCGTATTAATTAGTTTACAAATAGCCGCTGCACGAGCAGCACAAGCAGCTCGTGCAGCTGCTGCAGCTGACACTAGTGTCAGCTGCTGCTTGTGCTGCTCGTGCAGCTGCTGCAGCTGACACTAGTGTCAGCTGCTGCTTGTGCTGCTCGTGCAGCGGCTATTTGTAAACTAATTAATACGACTTCCTCATTAAATTTGTCATCTACAACTGTTTCAATCTTAAGGCTTTTTTTTTGAGTTTATTCTTTTTTCAAATTTGGTCCCACCTCAAAAGAGGAATAGGACTCTGTAACAATGTAGCTCTCTTGATCAATTAACAGCCCCATTTTTCTTAGATGTCATCTGACAGCTTCTTGCTAGGCCAGGATATTGTTAAATAAACAACTTGGAAAGCTAATTACAGTTTTCTGGGCTTGAAATATGAGTATCTTGACTGTAACAGCAGCCTTTTTACCGTATAGTCCTTCAACGGACTCTTGCTGGCCAGACTTTCAAGCAAGTTTGCCAAAGTCCAGCCTGTTATTGAATGTCCAGCCTAGCCTGACCCTCAGTAGAATGGTCCTTGACCCATCTATTATAGTCCAGCAGTGCCTGACCCTTGTATGAGAGTAGTATTGGCGACATTGGCTGACTCTGATATTTACCTGTGTGTACGGGGGGAGGAGAGGGTTCACAGCCACAGCTCTCTTAAGGCAAAGCTTGCGCTTATAGAGCACTACTAGTGGGGGTTTGAATGAGGAGTCTATGGCGTTTGTCTTAAAAAAAAATAGCCATGGCACATGTCGATGTCGCTTAATTATGCTCATATCTCATGTCGATTTTAAGAATTGCTCATGTCACCTGTCACTATGTTTTTCAAGCTTCATGTCAAATGTCACTAGGCCTCATGTCGAATGTCGATTCTAAGAAACAGACATGTCGCCATCTCGAATTTAGTGGTCCACACCGCCGCTGCTGCTGCTGCTGCTGCTGCTGCTGCTGCTGCTGCTGCTGCTGATTTGCTGTTGCTGCTGCTGTTGGTGCTGCTGCTTGTGCTGCTCGTGCAGCTGCTGCAGCTGCTGACAGCTGCTGCTGCTTGTGCTGCTCGTGCAGCTGCTGCAGTTGCTGGCGATGTCACGGATGCTGTTGACAGATGCTGCTGCTTGTGCTGCTCGTGCAGCTGCTGCTGCTGCTGACGATGTCACGGATGCTGCTGACAGATGCTGCTGCTTGTGCTGCACGAGACTGAGTAGCTGCTATTACTAATGCTACTAATACTAGTATGAGAAAATACATTTAGTCAGTTGATTAAATCAAGGAGGTTTTCTGACTTCAGTGGATCGTTTAGCCATCGGCCACGGGCAAAACTTGAAACCATTTTATACATGGGACAATTGGCAGAGTCGAAACATGTTGGTACGATGGGATCGATCATGTTCATCATCAGTTCAGGCAAAGGAAGTGTGTCGACAGCACGCGAAAACTTCATGTCTGGATGTTTCAACACAAGGCCTTTTATCACACTCACACAGCTGCTTTGAAGAGTGAATCCTTGACCAAACTTGAGCTTTTCCAACACAGCTTTGGCCTCTTTCTGTGCAGTAAGGGATCTCTCTTTCGGGTTCATCTCAGTGCTGTCTAGCATGTCCTCAAAGTCTTTAACATAATGTTCCAACGGGCTACAAATGATGTACTCCAGATCATCGTCCGTATATGTCGTCTCCTCGCACCATATTGTGTCTTCTCCTGTTTCGAATTCCGTCATTTTCTGAACAATCTCCTCGTGAGTGCCTTGCATATATCGAAGCTCCTTCAAAGACCTGATAACTTCTATGGCGAAGACTGAACAAATACCTGAAGGAATTTCACCACAGTCAGGCCAAGTATACGGAGCTAAGAAAAATAGCTCCAACAAAATCTTCTCCCTCTGTCCAAATGAAACTACTTCCGTTCCGATGAAGTTGAAGCATGCTTCTATCCATTGCTCCTTGGTGACGTCCTTCCAATGTTTCTTTACCTCACATGCATCATAGGGCACTGTTTCTCTTCCTGCTTCAAGTGGAAGTTGCTTTTTCTTTCTTGGACTCATTTGGAGAGAGTTTCGATGCTCTGTAGCGTCAACACTTCGATAAGAAAAGTAGCTGAAAATAGCAGAACTAACCATCATAACATTCTGAGCGAGCGTAGAGTGGACGATGCTACGATGATGAAGGGCGGGTCGAGAAAGTGTGATGGGTGAGAGCGTCGTTTCACTCCTTATGTACCCTGTCCTAGATAATCCTCTTAAACGGCTGAAAAGACTCTCTCAGTACAGAGTCTCTACTCAATTAAGAGATCTGTTAAGTAAGTTTTCACATGCTACCTGACTACTGCAGGTGGGTTTAGACTTAAGCAGCTTAGTGCACACACGTGTCTGTTAGAAAGCTACCTGCACACCTGCCTTCCTTTTTCACTAGTATTTACCCCCTGCCGACTTATAAGGCGCCTATACACGTGTCAGCCTCCTTATATACGCCTTCTTGCTTCTAGAGCTAAGCTACTTACCGTCGTTTTCAGCTGCCGCAGGCTGACTGGCAGCTATTTAAAAGAGAATACCCGTTACCTGTATAACGGATCAGGGGGTTATGAGATTAGAGTGTGTATACAAAAAAAGCTACAGGGGTCGTGAAGCAAGCGAGAGGGTGTCTGTCTGTGAGGTAGAGACGAGTACATGTGGTAAGCGACTTAAGTGTAAAACAAAAGCACCTCCTCTTGCCGTGGTGAGTGGAGCGGACGGCAGCTGGCTAGTTGAATAAGCGTCAGCTTAGAAGATAATCCGTCCACGGGCTGGCGCGTCACACCTGTCGTTAATCACCTCCTGTAGTCTTTGTATACACAGTTGACCTGGCTTTATCTCTTCACCAGCTATAATCCCATATACATGTAGCGCACGTTACACTTGTTATCCCTCTTTTCATGCTGATGGATGAGGGGTGGAAGGGTCCAGGTGAAAAGCAATTTGATTCCTCTCTGGAAGAGGGTGGGGCTCTAGGTGAAAACAAGCTTAGAACATCCGGATTAGCCGCTCTCTCAGCTATATAAAGAGCCTCAATTTTTCTTGGAACAGTACTTCACCTCTGCCCACTTCGTCTTGTTGTACACTATCAGTCACGAGGCAGACGCTCGAAGTAGCAGATCTTTGCAGTATGGTTTATACAGGGGTTACCTGCTAATAGGAGTTTGTCTAAAAAAAAAAGGGTGAGTAGATCGCTTTTTTCTAAAAAAAACACTTAGAACACGGGTATGAATATGTAGCACTGTAAATAGTTAGTGTGAGTACACAGTAGAATCTACGGTACTATAGTCTTAACTGTCTAAAGACTGTGGAGCGCGTTAATGTGCGGTCTCCTTACTAATTTCACTTGACCAGGCTGGCAGGGTCAACTAGTCTAGGTAATTGCAACCACAAGGGTGGCTACTCAAGATCCAAGTAGACCTACTACTACGAGATTGTCTTTTGACCACTCTGCCGCCTGGTGATTACATGCTCTAGTCTAGCTCGCCATACCCTAGTATAGTTCTCCGCTCTTTTCGTCAGATGGCGCCACAATAGGATTTTTCTACATTTCTACGATACTCGCGAACATTTTAAACGCATAATGAACTATATAAGCAACAAAGCACACTTCTAATATATTGAATATAAAAAACCGCGCTCATCATCCCTCTAATCGCATTTTCCAGCCGCCGGCCAGCTGACTGCTGACGACAGGAGAGGGTGATTTTTTTTCTTTAGATTTAAGCCGCTTACCACACGCGCGCCCTCTAGTCACAGACAGAGTGACAGAAAGGGAGGGGGTCGCTTTGTTCACGCTACCTGTAGTTGTTTTTCTATACACACTCTAAGCCCATGACCTGCTAATCCTTTATACAGGTAACACGTGTTCAACTAATTACACTATTGTATGACAGTCGGTACACGGATTAATTTTAAACCACCCTCCCATCTGGATCCATGTCTGGTGGGTGGAAGGATCCAGCTGAAAAGCGTGATTAGGGCTTTTGTTTCTCTTATGATAGCAGCAGGTCAGCATGCGACAGCTGAAAATGTCAGACTAAGTCGAATTGTTTGTTTACAAACAGTCACGTGTCACGTGGTGTTGTTTACAAACAAGAGAGCCACGTGGTGTTGTTTACAAACAAACCCTAAGTAGGTCACGTTACCCTAGTTACCAGAATGCCGGCTTCTGATTGGCTGAGCCTAAGTAGGTCACGTGACGTAAGTAGGTCACGTTACCATGGTTACCAGAATGCCGGCCTCTGATTGGCTGAGAGCTTCTAAGTAGGTCAGTAGGTCACCCAGAATGCTGGCTTCTGATTGGCTGAGAGCCCTAAGTAGGTCACGTTACCATGGCAACGGGTCACGTGACCAAATGGAGGCCTCTGATTGGCTGCAGGTCGATTGAGTAATAAACAGTAGTTAACTATAGTCCCGTTCCGATACATACAATACTACTTCTGTCTCTTCACCCTCTCCCCAGTTGGTACCACCTCATCCACAAAATACTCATACTTATCCCTTCCGGGCCTTAGCTCTTCCTCAGCAATCCGCCTACCTCCCATTTCCCCTATCCCAAGTTAAAGGCGCTCAGGCACTGAGAACAGAGGTAGAATGCTGATGACACGACAATTATTGCGTAAGAATGATCCTTATGTTGCTGATTGCCCACATGCCTCCATGGTTAGTGTTCTGTGTGGTGAGGGTACTATGATAACTACAGGGTGGCTGTTCTGTATTGGAACTCAAACATTAGTCTTGAATCGAGTGTCCAAATTTCAATCATATTTTTGATGGTACAACACTATGTGGAGATGGTGCTTAACATATCCTTATTCACTGGTATTTCATAGCTAAAAGGAGTGCACAGTATTACCAAGTCATCAGCCCTTGGATTCGACAGGCCCTCTTACTAGGAGGTTGTAATACGCTAATATTTGTCACATTTTAACATTAGATACTATCATCTACATCCATTCAAATTGTGATTATAGAACTCTCGATCCCTTCTGCCATTAGAATTCATGTGGGAACCATAATCAATCTTACATCAGGAGGATATGAGCCTGGAAGGTAATATAAATTCATTTCCAAAATATGTCTGGTTTACTCCGGCTCCAATATTTCTGTCTTCTTTATATGTGACCAGGCGAGGGAAAAGACCCCTCCAGGGGGGATAATAGTAATTATAATTGGTGTCATGATCTGAGATATCCTGAGCTAAAAAAATCCTGGTAGTTTTGTGGGAATTGCTTTTCAAACATAAGTACATATCACTAATTTAAGATGGTGAATAAGCTTTAATTGCATTGTATCCCATAGTAAATTATGATAATTATGAATTATCGGTTTTATTTTAAAATAACCAAATAAAATTGGATTTATTAGTCATCATTTGGTTCTAGAAGGAATTTTTGCATTCTGTTTTCAGTTTTGGGTAACTGATGAGATTTTTCAAGAAATCCAGATTATTACTGCCAATTTAGGCTTTTGGGATGGTTTCCATGGCAACCAGAAAGTATCATATGCTAATTCTTCACAAAAACGTTCCTTTTGCATTCTGAATATAGAATGTTTGCATTAAAGATGGAATTATGTCATGAAGATCATTTGTATTCTACATTAAAAAAAATGGTTTTAGGACTTTTTTCATGTATTTTACACTCTTTTGCAATTATGGTGCCTCCTGGTGGCCAAAACCAGAGCTAAAAATCCCGCCTGAAGGGGTCTTTTCCCTAGATGGGTCACTTATTCTTGCCACACATTTCTTGGCATAATGCAGCTATTGAATAACCAGCTTTAATGTGCTGACTCAAATGCATTCCCTAAACATGAAAAGAGGTTGCCTAAAGCAACTTACAGAGCAACAAGGGCTATGCTGAGCCTTCCGGCCCCCCAGTTGTGTAGGCAATATTTAATGCACCAGCCGGCTGATGGTAACAGCCTGAGGTAGTAATTCAATCAATCACTGCAGCAGTGGGGTTGTTCAACGCACCATTTACCATTCACAAAATATGGGTGCTGTCTCATAAAGCCTCTCTTTATAAAAAAAACCCATTGAATAAGCATGCAAGGAAAATGCACTACTTTTTAAGCCATCCCCATTTTCTTGCAACTGTTCTTAATCTATAGGTCAACATCTAGGTAATGGAAATGGAGAAGCAACAGCCTTTGTACAGCATAACTGTACCATTATTGTCTCCCATTTAAAGGAGGATAATAGATTCCAGTCTTTTTCTGGTTCTACAATAAGACCATTAAAAACTATGTACACTTGTTTGTTATAGAACACCTTCCACGGATAGTCGGCCTCAGGGCCTGCTGGAACATTGCTTACAATACATCATAGGCTACATTGATTCAGAGACTGTGATGAATAGCGGGAGGATGGGAGGGGAATGGATAGATTGGAAGTCCTACTGCAGGAAATCAATGACAGGTGTCAATGACATCAATTGAAATCTTAGTAGCTGGTCAGAAAGAAAAAATAGAGGCATACAAAAGGAAATATTTACTGCAGCTTGCCATCAGGTCCCTATAACAGGCATCCTACAGGAATAATTATGAGATTCTATAGAGAAGTAGCATATTGCCTCTATTTTAAGTATTGGGAACTGAGTGATGCTTAATATTGGGAACTAAGTAGCCTATCTCATAATTTATAGAAGTTACATTAGGCTGGTAGTGCCCTAGGTTATCCCCCTAGTCACCTGAGCATTATGGACAATTATTCAATACCAGGATCGTGTCCAGTGGTTGTGACTTACAGTGATATCTTGTTGTAATAAGGGCCTTATGGCAAGGCAAATTTGCCCTTCATAAACAAAGTTTCTCATAACCAATACTAAATTTTGAGAGAATTGGCAATTTTGCCAATGGAGACATGTTCATCGTTATTATCAGGAAGACCTCCTTATAATGAGATTTCACTGTGTATATCCTCTAAATAATTGCCATTTGAACATTTTTGCAAATTTTCACCTTTCCTTTGTTATAGTCTGAAAAAGTCCACCTTTATCCAAAGCCAGCCTCAAACCCGAAATATCAGCCCCTGCCCTAAATGAATTACTCAATAGATTGGTGAATAGATTATCAAGCAGTAATTGATCTAGAAACTACCACCAGGGCTTATCCTGGATGACATTGTACACTTTACACACCATTCCACAGAAAATTCAACAAGGCCTGCATTTTGACCGAAAATCTTCCATGTTCCATGATACACAAACATGGCCCTGCCTAGCAACTCGCCAGCACTGTGCTAGCACCCCCTGCTAGCCCCTCTGGGCTTTATCGATTCTGTAAAGTATCCATAATTCATAAAACAGCATGATTGATTAGTTGTGGATCCTACATAATATATGAATAATGATGATAAAAGGGCTCAGTATGATAGTAACACTATATGCACACTACAGTGTTAACCTGTCGTTCTATTACCCTCTGTGTGGGTGGCCCAAATTGGCATGTTGAGTGAGGTTTAGATTAGCTCTGGTTCCCTGAGGGCCTAGATAGGGTTAGGCTCAGTGAAGATTGGATTAGCTGAGATTAGTTGATTAGTGTTGGTCTCTGCAAGCTAGACCACCTGCAGGCAGGGGTTGGTGATTGAGTAGGTCTCAGTTCTTTTGGAATGGCTCCAGGATTTGTGTTAGTGCAAAATGTAGAGAAGGGTTTAAATTGCATTTTATGATCGTTAATACCATTTCATCACCTCAGTGCAGTCAAAATCTCTTTTTTTGAGATATTTCCATTTTCAGAAATATAAGCATTTATAAAAAGCTCGCAATAATGAAATATTTAAGCATGGGATTTCAACTTCATTTACAAAGTGGTTTTATACCCCTAGATCATATCTAGCAAAATGACATATCACAATAATCATAATAAATGATATGTATGGTCACATGCTTAAGACAAAGCAGTTACAACCTTTCTGAACTGAGTTAAAAACATTTTCAGTTACAACCTTTCTCCACAGAGGTTCATTGTGTTCTAAGCTGACCTGTTCACAATTCACAACAATTTTGCAACCTATATGGCAGCATATGAGAGACTGAGAGAACTACAGAATATTTTTATGAGGATTTCCACTTTTTTACCCCTTTTCTGGAATACTCAAAGAACATTAAACACCTCATTCCATCTAGAAATCAATGCAATAATATTATCTTTGCAGTGTTGTAATTTTGCAGTGCCAAAAGTGGGTGCTCCACAGGCAGCTCACACTTCCCAGCTGTCACTTACTCATTCAAATATAACCACTACTTAACCTGTTCAAATCATTTCAAAAACTTCATATTTTGTAGACTGAAATCATAGCATTCCAATGGTCTGAAGATATATATAGTTATTGGAGCCAATTAGCCATGAATAGGACAGGAGTGGAAGGAGAGGGGAAGTGAGGGGAAAGGGCTAGTTGTCCGCGCTGTGGTAGGCCACTGTGAACGGCCTATATAATGTCATAGATCTTGAGGAATTGATATGCAGATTGAATTTGAAATGTTCTCTTTTGAATTTACTTCATTACCTTTAATCTGTGCAAAATAATTGTATAGGTAGTGCTATCAATGACAGAGATACTGTTAAGAAAATACTTTAGGTCAGTCATTAAGCAGGTCATGCATTTCTGAGCAGCAGGAGCTGATCATGGAGCACCTTGGTCCTAATGTTGATTACCATCCTAACTGCACATCTTCACACATACCCTGTCCAAACTCTCCCAGCTCATACACACCAATCATCATTGTCATGCCAATGAGACAAGTGAGATTAGACTTATCTACACACAAGGTATCCGGGAGCAAAGTGGGCTGCTCTTGGGAGTCTTAATATTAGGGTGTGTGTGTATGGGAATGGTGACCCTTATCTTCCTATATTTCTTCTGAGTTAACTTCTGGCTCTTGTCATTGCCACTACTGTTGCTGATGTTTGAACCTTTTTATCATTTCACTTTAACATCAGTGTTGGAACTGTATTAAGTAAACAGTATTGGGTGTCGCTGTTATTTATATTCCATACGATCAAATGATAAATCACAATGTGTTTATTGTACACATTGTTGCTCTATACATCGAACGTCTTTTATAGTTTACTGCACAAGAATTTTTGAGGCAATGATATTTTGTGTTTCTGGTGGGGGATATCTTTGTTTTCCGTGTTTCAGGGTAGCATAGGTCCCTACTATCTATCACTGACTGCAGCTTGACCTCCTAACTCCCTTTCAGGAGGAACGGCTGAGGGATAATCCAGTGATTTATACCTCATACATCTAGCATTCTTTATCCCTTATAGATCCCATCAATCTACTGCAATGTCCAAGCAGGGAAAATCCACCGCAGTCGGATGTGTAGATTATCTTATAGCTGATAGCAGCAGAATGTCCATAAGCCTAGGTTATGATAATGGAACCTAAGTGTATACTCAAAATACTTATTTTATGTTGACATTTGCTGGGTTTTAGATATTAGATTTTCAATCACTCAGTAGTCTTCAGATCACAAGAAATGTAAATACTCAAAGTTATATTTTTATCTCCAGTTAGTACCATTCTGTGTCTTTCACAGCATTGCAGCAAATTTAAGATGACTCAAACAAACACTTCCAGGCTCTGTGTTGTCTATTTCTCCATCAGTATCTCTCTCCATATGGACTGGTCTTGGCTCATCTCTCCCACCCTGACGGCCAACATCCTGCCTCTTCCCCCACTTCTCTCACTTCGCACCAATCTCCAGCCCCAGCACAGCCACCGTAGACCAGATCTCTGTGATCAAAGTGGCCTGTGTGCGTGCATGGACATCCTGATGAGCAGAGGGAGGGAGGGGGGTATGTAAAAGGGGGTGTTAGGTGTATGTGACAGATGTCCCTGTGTGTACCCTTTCAGTACTCCATCTGTCTTAACTAATTTCTCTACAGCACATCTGGTAGAACATCAGGCCCTGGTAAGTACTCAATTCATTGAGATACTACTGTTGTATCTTAATCCCTGCATGTTGTGTGGGGATTGCTCTTGTTTCTAAAATGTTGAAAGTATCATTGTGAATATTATCTTGAAAAAACGTGGCTGTATCAATTTTACTACTTTCTCCCGCTCCTGACATTAATGTCTAGTATAAATGATTCACACACTTCCTGTGACTTTTAGCTTGTCTTCCATCCCCTGTTAATACACAGCATAATATTGTAGCGAATATTATAGCGAAATTCAATTTGTTTTTATCTAGTACATCATATAGCAAGTTATTCAGCCTGAACAGCGAGCTGACCAATCCTCGATTAGAAAATACAAATTCACTTCACTCTCTCCATTATGACACCTGCATATACAGCTCACCATTGCTATCAATTTTATGTGATGCATTCAATCTTATCATCCTGGGATAACTCAGCACCTAAGTATTCTATATGAATAGCGATTTATGAGCCTGTAGAGTTCGTCTTTATGTAATTCGATTAAATAAGGACTCGAACCGCAGTTTTCATGTAGAGATGCAAGAACACAGGGTTTATTAGTCGTTCACCTGTACAACAATGCTAATCCTTGAAGTATATGAGGTTCGATCAATGTATGTTTGGCTTTCAAATAACTTTCTATATATTACACAGTCAGAGACCTGAGAAGGTCTGCCAGAGCAAGGGGGTGAGGACAGCTTATATACTGTCCGCCTCCGATAGGGGTGCCCCCTGGCTCCGGCCGCCCGAACTACCTTGTAGGCGTTCGATTACACTACTAATATTAGTGTCCCTACACCACCCCCCCCAGACATTACATACGCTTACGCTTTTAAATATATGTACAATATAATATAAACTCATACAACTGAGTTTATTTTAGTAAAGCGTTATGTTACGTCGTGAACACAGTAGGGTATATAAAAATATACAAAACTAATATTATTTACATAGGTGGTAATATATCCGAACGGCTCGACACATTTCGAATGATTAAGGACACTTGTATAGTATACATACAAACATATATAGATTAGCGACTAGAACAATTTGACATCTCTCATGACAAAAAACACAGGAACAAAAAAACTGAAGATCCGGGCAGCCATCCTAACCTTTTTCAACATTGGTTAGGCACGAAGTACCATCCTTTCGGAAGGACTCGGGTGTGTGGTGCTCTCCTCTTCAACAGCCGTCCTGTCCCAAACTGGACAGGCACGTTCATTCGAACGGGTTAGTGGTGCTCTCCTCTTCATTCTCGTACTGCTGCCTCTGTTCTAACTGAACAGACACGTTCTTCCGAACGGGTGAATGGTGCTCTCCTCTTCAGATGTCTGGTCACCGTATTCATCTTGCATACTTCGGTTACTGCTGTTTGATGGTTCAGTAGACGTTCATACTACACTAACTCGTTCTCTTTCGAATATCAAATCACTCCTATTTTCTCACTCTTGAATCGTGGGCTCACCCCTCCTCACTCTGGTTCTTTAGCAGTTCCAGAGCGGATTCGCGGGTGCCATCCCACTCGTCCAAGAACACTCCAAATACCTGCTGGAACTTGACGTTCATAGCCTCGTTCCGGTCATTTGACTCCTGCAGGCGTTTCTGAGCCAAAGCAGTCCGTGATGCGGCTAGCTTGGCTTCGTTCCGAATTTTATTCGTTTCGGCGGCCAGAAGCGCCTCATTATCTTTTTCCAGGTTCGTTCTGGTTCTGGCCTCCTGTTCAACCAGAGAGCGGGCAAACAAGTTCGCCACCCCCTGGTTGTATCGGACAGCCAATTCCCTCTGAGTCTCCTGGAAGTCGTCCACTGCCTGCTGGGCTTGGGCGCACACCACTCTGTCACTCGGATCAAAATACAGATCCACCGGTCTCGTGCTCAGTCGGGGCCTATTGTCCGGAATCTGAGTCAGTACAGGTTCGACACGTGCCGGAACCTTCTGTGCGCTCAATTCTGGGAAATCACCCGTCTCCGGCTCACGGGCCGGTTCTTTCCGGTCGAACCAAGCAGGTGGATTATCACTCTGCGAAGCTGACGCTGATGCCGAACTTGCTGACGAGGACGGACGTGACTCCGACACCCCACTCATTGGTGACTGATAGTCAGTCGAATCTCTCCGTTTCTGCTGCTTCGATCTGGAGTCACGAGCCACAGCCAGGGGCTTCTTAAACTCCGAGCGTTCGGGAGAATCGAACCGAGATTTCTTTCCTTTGACACTTGCTGGGCTGCGGCTAGCTCGCCTCTTCTCGTCAATCTTTGCCTTGGGTGGATCACCCCTCCATTCACACACTCTAGAGAATAGTTCGTTCGTCATTTGAAATTTCCCTCGAGCTCTCACTAGGGCAATTCTCGCACATATCTTGCCCTTCTTGGACTCATGCACATTACAGAATGAATCCGTCTTCACGCCGATGTGCTTGAAGTCCGAAGGGATCATTCTGTTGTATTCTGTCATCACTTTGTCGTGCAGACTCATTACTTTCTCGCGCGCTGCACTCAGTCCGGGGCTGTGACAAAACTTCAGATGGCGAAGCATCACACCCCTTCGGGGAGTAACGCAACCATTGCAGGTTGCGCTATCCCTCTGTCCTTTCTGATTGGCACATTCGTAGACCACCGTGTGGTGGAAGTGCCGTTCGCATAGATGCCTCAGGAACCGCATTGCTGTCAGATATGTCCTGTCCTTTCCTTTCTCCTCTATGCAAATGGCGAACGGGCAATATCGCTCACCGTCTTTCTACCGTCAACATAAGTAGGCCCAGCGCAACTTCGACTTCTGGTCTCTTATGTAGTAACTATCGGGGTATTTCGTTAGTTGTTTAAACCACTCCGTATAGAAATCTGATGGCAAGGGATCGTCCTCGGTTTCCCGAATCCAATCTTCGTCATCACTTTCGTCATTCATATTTCGGGGTTCGGGGCAACCGTACGCTTTCTTGCCCTTCGCACATTCCTCGAACGAACCCGGAATGAAGTGTGCGAACTTCGCCTCACTATTCTTCCAGATTCGTTGATTTCTTTCCCGTTCTTCCTCATCTTTCGATCCCTCTTCACCCTCTCCCTCTTCTTCCCCCTCTGGTTCCTCCTCATTTGGAACCTCCATCTTGTCCTCCGGATCCTGTGTGGTTGGATCCGGATCGGTTTCTGGAGGTTCGCCACCCGAATCTGGTCCAGACTCGTCGTCCGGACTATCTACGGGTTCAGTCACTTTGATTGCCTTCTTAGTGGCTCCTTTGATAATACCACTGACCTTGGCGGCGGCAGCAGCCTGAACGGCAGCCATCCGTCCCTCCAGTGGATTATCACTCGAAGGATCTTTCCTGCCCACTACCTCTGTGACTTTAGCAATCACTTTCGGAGGCACAGTCATTTTTGTGTCTTTCTTAGATTCCTTCAACTTCTTTTTTTCTTTCGCTGACAGAACCGGTGTGAAGGCACCCTGGTCACTGTCAGATTCGGTGTCGGTCAGAGACTTTTTCTTCGTCTTTCCCTTCACGCCTTTACCTTTCGTTTTCTTTGGGGTCTCCTCTCCTTCGGTTTCGCTCCCTGTTGACACACCACCTTTTTGTTTGGCGGCCTTCAGGATTGCTTTGCCCTTTCGGATGGAAGCCAGTCGTTCTTTATGCTCAGCAGAGGTCAGTTCTTCCTCTGCCCCGGGAACATATGCCCTAGTGGCGTAGGTCCCCTCTCGAATCATTGTGCTGATGATTCCGTTCAATTTCTCCTCCGGCTCCGAACACTCCTCCAGTCGACGAAGTAATTCGTCTCCATTCAGAGTGTAGAGCCTCGGGGCGTCCGGATGCTCCGCTCGTTCTACCCAGTCTTCTGCAGTCCTGGGTTCTTTCTCCATGTCGGGTTCCCGGTACAGTACCTCTCCTGCAATATCCATTCCGGTCACCCCCATTCCAGTATGGTCAGTCAATACATGGGGTAGGTTCGGAAGGCGATTCTGTCGATATGCGATTTCGCAATCGAACATCGCCCTTCGGAACGGCTGACTCACTTGCAGTCCAGCCTCAGTTCGGTTGTAAAACAGGAGCCATTCGGATGGCAGTGCTTGGTACTCTGTCGGGGATAGGAAGTGTCGAACGCAGTCCCTAGTGGTTGCGTCCCAACACTTTCGGTCTCCTTCTAAGATCCGGTCGTGAATATGGACTTCCCGACCGTCATACCTTGATTTAAAGCCATCCAGATTCGGTTCGAGCAGCGGCTCGTCCGATCGTTCCAGGATTTCTTCAATCTCCATTCCTTCCATTCCCATGCTACTCTCCTCTGCTCCGGATTCATTCAATGCACTTTCTTCGTTCTTGGTAACTGGCGACATCGCCTCGGTCTCCATAAATGCTTCGGACACCTCGTCGAGGGCCGATCGTTCGGAATGAGAGCCAGACGCCGAAGCCATCGTGACACTCAAAAAGTTCTTTCACTCGATAATAAATGAATGACAGGTACCAGGACCCTTTCTGCGGGATCCTGGCGACTTCACCCACCTGCTATACACCGAGTTCACTTTCAAACAGTCTTTATCTCCTCGCTTTTGTGCTCTGATACGCTTCCCCTTGCTCTGTCCGGCGAACCGTAAACAAATATGGCGGATTGCTGACCCGCGTCGACCTTTGCGCACGCGCGTCGGTCTCGCGAGATACCGCGCATTCGGCGAGACTTCAGTTTTCCCGCGCTTGCAAAATATAAACAATCATTCATCCTTCCCGCGCGTCACGCATTACGATCAGGTAATTATAGCACTGATACCCTCACCGTCCTGTCGAATTCATCTCGAGTCATTATGGATCTAAATACGGATAGCAACTACTAATCCGCCGGATTATCCGTCCATTACCCACTGGCACATTCACAGGTAAGTTTGTTGGATTTCTGACTTTTATCGTGATCATTCCTACATAGAAGACGAATTACCCGGTTACCCCGGTAATTATGACAATATTTAACTGATTACATCGTTGTGTTTCAGGTTAGGTAACAGCACCCCTCACCCTCAACCTAGGGCTGCGACGAACCCCTACTGGATTCTCTTTACACCTGACATTCGGAGAGGTTTTCGCCCGTTCCCTCGTAGCCACAGAGGGGACAGTCCTTCTCTTCCTGTCTACACCTGCCGAGACATTCTTTGTTTTCTCCGATCGCTTTGGAGATGATTTAATTTGCACCGCTTCCTTCCTCACCTTCCTGGGTCTACCCGGACCCCTCTTCTCGATTACTTTATCTAACTCTCTTTTCATCTCCTCTTTCTCCTCTTGTCCCATCTTGAACATTTCCGTGGAGTACTCTCTCCCTTTCCATGGTTTCAACCGGGCCACATTCGATTTCTGATTCCTCCCGAAGGTATCTCTCATCAGGACTGTATCATCACTTACTCTCTGGGTAATCCTCCACGGACCATCCCAATTATCTCTCAGCTTGATGCCAACCAGAGGTTCGTGGTATCTCGCTACTAAGTCCCCTACCGCAAACCGCCGAACCTTTAGATTAGTATCATAGCCCACTTTCTGCCATTTAGCTGTCTTTCCTAATTCCTTTCTTACTAATTCGTATGCCTTCCGGAATTGTTCCTTCAACGCCTCCACAAACATGATCTGACACGGGACATCTGGATTCATACCAACTACTCCGAACACTAGGTCCGCTGGCATAATCAGATCCTCCCCGAATACTAACAGATTCGGAGAGCAGTTCGTACTCGCATGTACCGTGCTATTATAAGCATGGCAAACGAAGTCGCACTGTTCATCCCAATCATCCATCTCTTGATTTACTAAACTCTTCAGGACCTGTATTAGGGTACGATTGAATCTTTCCACCTGACCATCACTCTGTGGTCGATACGGATTGGTTCAGGTCTTGCAAATGGCCAATTGATGACACATTTCCTGCCATAGATTCGATTCGAACTCTCTCCCTTGGTCGCTATGCAACATCAGAGGCACTCCCAAGTACAGTATCCATCCCTTCACTAACATTCTAGCACAAGTTGCTGCTTTGTGATCCTTCATTGGGAATACCTTCGTATACTTCGTATAGTAATCCGTTACTACCATCATACATGTATTTCCTTCCGGAGTTGTCACAAATCCTGTGATTATATCCACTGCCACTCTTGCGAACCTGACTCCAAACAGTTCCTGGGTTAAGGGCATTTTACCCAACCCAAGCCCGGGCTTGCTCGTACAACATTTCGGACAAGTGTCTATCCATCTCAACAGATCCGTACTCATACCTGGCCAGTAATACATTCTAGCCAGCCTTTCCAGAGACCGTTTTCTCCCAAAATGGCCACTGGTCCGATGCCCATGGCAAAAGAACATTATATCCCTTCGCATGGCAGTAGGAATAAAGATCTGTCTCGACTTATTTCCCAACGCATTCGTCTTCCACCTATAGATCAGTCCATTCACCACCTCTAACTCTGTCCATTGAGCTATTAGTCGCCTCATCTCCCTGTTCTCCAACGATATTGCTGGCCGAGTCGGGACCCTTCCTTCTACAAGTAACATCTTCAGACGGATACTATTCGCATCTCTCTCCTGGAAGCTCTTAATGGAGTTCTCGTCCCATTCTAGTATCATGGGTTCGAGATCTCTAAAAGGCTTTCGGACTCCTGCCAACACGGCATTATGCTTCCCACAATCATCACATCCGTCATTCTGACACTTCCTCACCGGGATTCGCGACAACGCATCAGCGTTTACATGCTTAGCCCCCTTTCTATGCTGAATTTGGCTATGGTCCAATCCGAACTCAGATAGGTGTGCCAACCACCGTCCTATCATACCTTCCGCGTCCTTAAAGTTTAATAACCACCGGAGGGAGGAATGATCCGTACGTAAAGTAAAATCAGATCCCCACAAAAAGTGCTTATATTTCTTTGTATATACTACCACTGCCAATAATTCCCTCTTTGTCGTACAATAATTTCTTTGTGCCTTACTCATTGTATTGCTTGCAAATGCAATTGGAACCTCTTTCCCATCTTGGACTTGAGACAAAGCTGCCCCTATACTTTCATTGCTCGCATCAGTGTCTAATATGAAATGACCGTCCGCAGTGGGGTATTTCAAAACTGGTGTTTCCACGAACAACCGTTTAATCAGTTCGAATGATTCCCCTTGCTCTTTCCCCCATGGGAACTTCTCCTTACGTCTCCCCGGGGTCCAGTGCGACAGACATTGTATTGGATAACTTATCCGGGAGTATCCTGGTAAGAAATCTCTATAATAAGAACAAAATCCTAGGAAGGATCTTACTTCTTTCGGTCCTTTAGGAATGCTCCAGTCTGTTACAGTCTTAACCTTCTCCGGATCAGCCTTCACCCCATCTGTTGAGATGATCCGTCCTAGATAGTTAATACTCTTCTGAAACATATTACACTTTTTAGCTTTCAGCTTTAACCCATTCGAGATTATTCGCTGCAACACCAACTTCAGGTTCTCCAGGCATTCCTCGAATGTCTTTCCGAATATGATCACATCGTCCAGATATACTAGACATTTCTTCCACAATAAGTCACTCAGTAAAGTCTCCATCATTGCTTCAAACGTGGCCGGAGCATTACAGAGTCCGAATGGCATCACGTTATACTGGAACAACCCTACATGGCTCGAAAACGCAGTTTTCTCCTTGTCTTCTTCTTTCATTCCTACCTGCCAATAACCAGACTGCAAATCAATCGTACAAAACCATTTATTTCCTCCGAGGGAATCAATGGTCTCATCTATCCGGGGGAGCGGATACGAATTCTTTTTAGTCAAGCCATTCAGTTTTCGGTAGTCTATACAGAATCGGATACTCCCATCCTTCTTTGTTACCATACATACCGGACTACTCCAAGGGCTGGTGCTCGGAGTTATCACTCTTTCCGCCAACATCTTCGTAATCTCTTCTTCCGCCACCACTTTCTTTGCTAGCGGAAGACGTCTATATGGTATCTTTACTGGATTCGCCCCTTCTGTGTTAATTGAGTGCAGGACTCGATCCGTTCGTCCCAACGGCTCTCCGGGCCGCGCAAAGGCTAAACTACACTCAGTTAACATCTCCCTCAGGGCTTTCCTCTGTTCCTCTGTTCCGTCTCTACTCCGGATCCCTCTATTAACTTTTCCAATCCTTCTTCCATTACTTCATTGTTCGGGACTAGTCCACTTCCATTCTCAAAGCTACTGGTGACCGCTTCCGCGGATATCACTTCTCCCACTACAGTGCCTTTCTCTAGGTAGATGGTTTTCGAACCCGGGTTCGTTATAGGGGCCACCCCCCATGCTATGTTGCCTATCAGGGTGTCGGCTGATTCCAAACCCCTCTTTCCCAACACTGTCACATTAGGTTCGAAAACCCCCGGAACGCCCCTCTTCATCCTACTGGAGCCTATTAACACATCACATGCCATTCCGGGAGGTATTTTTACCGTCTGTACCACACTCGCTACTCCACTAACTTCTCGTGCCAGGCATTGTATCCTGTCTTTGTAGGGACGATTTACTTTCAACATTCCAGTGATGGGGTCCAATTTTACCCCATATAAGGAAGCGAAATCCATCCCAATGATACCATCATCCTCTATCCCAGCGACAGTAGGGGAAATGATATATTCCCTACCACCCACCAAGATGATCATACAAGTTCTACCAAACGTTCGTATCTTGCTCCCATCAGCCGCACATGCATTTACCCTCGTTGTGAGGTCATCATCCATGTTCGACACCAGATCGTAGAATCTTTTCGACATAGCGGAGTGGCTAGCTCCGGTATCCAACAAAAATTCTCCCATTCTGCCGTTTACAGATACGGACACATACCATCTCTTTCCTCCCATCATAGAGGGATTACTTGCGAACCTTTTGATGTCGTCTGCCATGTCAAAATTGAATCCGAATCCTTTCAAATACTCCAGACACGGATGACCTTGGGGAAGGCGGATCCCCCCGATCCTGGATAGTTCCTCTACCCAACCTTCCTCTCTATTGGTGATCGGTTTCCCTTCTTTGCTCTCCCTGGCAACTGTCTCACCAATACCCCCAGCCCCACATGTTTTCGGCTCATCAGCATTTCCCATGCTGCTGGGCGGATACATTACAGACTCCTCAATCGCGTTCGTATGGATTGTATCCTGGCATACTTTATTCGGGGTCGTCAGCTTGCCTTCACGGACAACCCCCTCTAATTTCCCGTCTCCTCTCTCTTTCTTTCCCTCCAAACTGGTTTCTCGGCCGTACATTCGGCTGCGAAATGTCCGGTCTCCTGGCACCTGAAACACTTCACCGTTGCTCGATCTAGCTTCGGTCGTTTCTGATAGTCCAACAATCCTTTCATTTCCTCCATCATGGCCATTAACCGTTTCTCATTCTCTGATGACGCTCCTAACTGGGGGGTAGGGATGGGCTTAGAGCTTGCCTCTACTGGCTTCTCTTTCTCGGGTGGTTTACTACCATTTTTCTTCCACCGATTCTTTCGATCCCACTTATCTCCCCCTATTGCTGCAATTCTTTCCTCATCCGAACCAGCGTCCGAATCACTTTCCTCTGGAGCAGCCGTATCTGCAGACGCCACTCTTTGGTTGGGTACGAACCCAGAAAGTAGTCGTTTCTTCTTTTCATGCTGATCGATAGCCAAAAAGAAGTCTACCATTGAGGATCCTCGCCCTCATTCCTTCTGGACGAGTTCAGCATGGGACGGATCCCTCAGTCCTTTTATGAAGTGTGTGAATAGTTCATCTAAGAAATATTCATCATCCCGTCTCCAATAAGGTCGAGCCTTTTGCAATAATCTTTGAAGCTCTAGTCCGAATACTTTCGGAGACTCTTTTGGTTTCTGTGTTCGTACCTGGAACTCCGACCAAGGATCATTCGCGGACAGCACCCCAAAAATGTGTGTGGCGGCTGCCACCAATTGGTCATAGTTTCCATCTTCCCCATACGTCTCTCGCCAATCATCTACAGCTATTCGTCCCGGACCCTCACTCAACCATTTAATGAGAGGACCCAAGGAAGCCTCCTTGTCCCACCCATGATAACGGTTATCGTCGCAAAAGTCCTGGTAGCTTTCCTTCCAATTCTCTCCATTGAACCGTCGGGGAGTTCGAACAGGCTTCCGGGCACTGTTCTGACTCCATACCAGTCTATCAGACTGCCTCCGGCTCCATTCCATTATTTCTGACTCATCTTCCCGGGTCCGACTGCAACAGTCTATCCCCATTCCTTGTATACAAGGATCGGATTCCACTATGGCAGCAACCCTCGGGCCCATAGATGATCGTTTTGTCAACCTCCTCGGGGCAGGGACCGGTCTTGGTGCCCCTCCTCTTGGATTTGGCTGAGTTCGTTCAGGACTGGGGGGGTAACCTCCGTACGAACCAGGGTTCGGCACAGTTCCGGCTCCTCCTCCCGGATTCGTTCCGGGGTTCGGAGCACCACCTGTCCCCCTGCTCGGAATCGATCCTCCCCCTTCATTATAGGACTGATGTCCTTCGTTCGATCCGGCTCCGGGTAATGGTGCCCGATACTGGTAGGTTATATTATATATCGGTGGTGGTGGTACCGTATAATTATGTCCTGCCAGCGTGTCGTCCGCAAAGGGATGCAGAGAGCCGTAACTATGGTTCATTCGTTTGGGTGGGGCCTCGCTCGTCATATCATGGGTGCTAGAGATCTCTTTCTCCTCGGTTCCCCCATACGTGACTTTACGATAAGTCTCATTCGGGACAGTCCCTCCCTGGGTTCGTTCATACTTCCCCTCCGAAACAACCCCCCGTGTTTCGATGGGCTCTACCGTACTCAATATCGGACTAGGTGTGGATGCAACGTGTTTAGGTAGCTTGGCTCCCTCATTCATTGTTTCCCGCCTCCTAGTCTCTTCTTCTTTGCGGATCTCCTCTATCTGACTCTGATAAGCCAGGTAGGTATCATTGATTTCATCTTTCTTTTTCTGAATATTTTCGAGGTCAGCCTTCATGTCGATTCGAGCTTGCTTCAACGCCTCTCGTTCTTGCTCGAACTGTTCCCGCAGGGCCTCGCCGGCTTTCTCTTCCTTCGAATAATCAGCCTTGATTTTCTTGACCCTTTTGGATTGTCGTTCGATCTCGCTTTCATAGGTATCCCGAAGATCACGACTTCGGCGAGCCTCTTCCTTCTCTTTCTGGATTTGTGCTTGCTCCTCGGTCAGACTGTGTTGAGCAATCTTAACCTTCTGTTGGACCTTGGCCAACTGAGAAGTTTCGAGAGCCAACTGTTCACTTATATATTTCCTATCCGCTTGGATTCTGGATTTTACTTCACTCAATTCCGCTGCTTCCTTCTGGTTCTGTGCGATTACCCTTGCCTTTTCGTTGGCCAATCGGATCAAATCCTCATTCATGGCTGTATGCCGATCCCTCATTGACTCCTCTTCTGCTTTCAATTTCTCGCAGTAGGCGTCATAATCAGGGACCTGTCGACCTCTTCTAGACAAGTCTCGTTCCATATGTCCGAGGTTCGGTTCGGAGGGAAGCATGTCCGCCCATGGGTTCCCTCTGAACGGATTGGTGTTCGGCACTGTTCTGGTAGGAGGAAATTCCCCCGGAGTTCGAAAAATCAGACTCCTCTTTCGAGATTTTTTATTCTCTGGGGTATGCATTCGAGAGGCAATATCCCAGATTTCATTTATTTGGGCGACTGTGTAGTCCAGTTCCCCATCTTCCAGCTCGGCTCCCGATCCTTCATCCCCCCCGTTCCTTGACTGAGCCTCTGCCAGGGTCAGTCCGCTATCTTCTACATAAAAATCCTGGTCACGGCACCAGTGTAGAGTTCGTCTTTATGTAATTCGATTAAATAAGGACTCGAACCGCAGTTTTCATGTAGAGATGCAAGAACACAGGGTTTATTAGTCGTTCACCTGTACAACAATGCTAATCCTTGAAGTATATGAGGTTCGATCAATGTATGTTTGGCTTTCAAATAACTTTCTATATATTACACAGTCAGAGACCTGAGAAGGTCTGCCAGAGCAAGGGGGTGAGGACAGCTTATATACTGTCCGCCTCCGATAGGGGTGCCCCCTGGCTCCGGCCGCCCGAACTACCTTGTAGGCGTTCGATTACACTACTAATATTAGTGTCCCTACAAGCCTATAATATGCAAGAGTACCTGAGATAAACATTGCCTAGAGAACACTGAAGCATATGAAAAAAAAGGAATTCCCATCATATTCAATATCAAATTTATCACTCTATAAGTATAGGAAAGAACTATTGTTCGCTTAAGTATGTTTAATATCAATCAATTCTTGCTATAGCTCCATAAATATTATCATTTATAATAAACTGAAGTAAGGGAATTGATCCTTTCCCATATGGAGGGTTATTTGATATGCTGTGACAATAAATTCCAACTAAACAATTAATAAGTCTCTCAGTCTTAACATAAAACATGCTTATTGGATTAAATTGGGATTTATATAGAGCCCTGGTATAAGCCCTCACCTTCCTGTGTCCTCTCAAGCCACATTTATAAATAATACTATGGGGAGCATTCATTACCTTAATTGGTTCCTGTGATTAACACCAGTGTTCGGGTTGTTCAAGCTGAGGTCCTTTCTTACAGTATAAAAAAGCTATAGGATCAAAACCGATCTGGATCTCTCTGGCCTTGCATCAGGCTTTGCCCTGAATACCCAAATGTCTAGAGACTTCTGAGAGCATATAGTTTATGTTTAGTCATATTAGTTTAGTTATGCGTGGTGGGAGCCTATACTTAATAATCTGGTGCCAGCTGAGCAATAGAAACAAATAATTTACAATGAAGTGCGACCACCATCAATTCCCTAGCCCTAATGTAAGCTAATTTTCTGATACTCTAAAACCCTTGTGCTAAAGGCCTTTCAGATTCTGAAACACACACCTTGGGTAGGAATGGCCCCATAGTCAATCAATGCTGTAATATTGACCTCTAAACCATGAATACAGACAAATCAAAATGGATGCACCCTAGACCTAACAATGACGAAGATATTAACAATATAATAAAGCTGGGAGGGCCAAGTTCAAAAAGAGTAAAAGAATTATAACTTCTTGAAGGTTACAAAATATGACAAACAAAGGAAATCTACAAAAGAAATCTTACTGCAAGAGTTTTTCAAATGACAAAGTTATCAAAAGGATAATTATTATATTCAGCAAAACAATTAACAAAGCAGACAGTCGCTAAGCTAAAAGACCTAGACTATATTCTGAGCTCTAATGTAGTTCTAAAGCGATCAGAACAGCATCCTAGTTTTCAAAACAGAATAACAATCTGACCCAAGTATGTGGTGAAGAGAATAATCTAGAAGCAAGATGTCAGGGTCACTAGCTGAGGGCAGCTGAGGTTAATTATCTGGGTGATTAAATCACGTCTGACCTAGAACTCTGATCATAGGCGAGTTTTTTTTCTGAAAAATAGCATGAGGAAGGGGGGATAAGGTTCAGGGTATGGCTTTAGGAAAAGGTCTAACTCTTGCTATGTTTTGGGAACATAGTTTGCTGTGAGATACAATAAAATTATTAATTCATGTTCATATTTCATTCCATCATTCACTGGTTAGTGAGCATACTGAACCTAGAGCTTGTCAATTGAAGAATCATAAGCTCAAAAAAGTCGGATCCCTGAGTTGATAGCATAAAATATTTTCTATTAGAAGGATAATGAACACTGGTTTTAAAATCACCTACAGTTTATTTTCCTAAATCTCCTACTATCTGGTGTGTTGGTGTAAAAACGTTTTTATACTGGCCATAATGTAGCTGTACACCAAATAGCTTTGATGTTATGTGCACCCTTCCACTGGGAAGGCTCTACCTACATGGTACAGCATATAACCTAGGTAAACCTATGGTAACCTATATACTGAACAGGTTCTTAATACATATAGTACACCATAAAAGACTACCTCCTTGAACGGGTGAGAACTAGTAGTAAGCGTGACTAGTTCTACTGCCTATCAGCCCTCAATTGCCTTATTATACAATCATTATTGGCATAAAGCTCCAGCTGGGACCCAGTTCACCTCTCTACTTACTCTCTATTACTACACAAGAGACTGGATAGGGTAGGGTCTATATGTTATTTCCTTCCCCATTTGGGACCCAGCCCAATGGGGCTGCTTTGATAGTAGAGTAGAGGTAGATTTAGCAAGGGAGTTGCTTCTATTGCACCTCTGGGATATAAGAGCTTAATGTTGTAGCAGCAGAAGGGGTCTGTATCTGGGGTATAGAGGGAACATTAAAAGTTCCTACAGCTTGGTATGGGCTAGCTGTTTGGAGATTAGAGAATTAGTATGAGTGGGTGCTGCTGTACATTGCTAGTGTGTACTCTCTACATCTTATTGTGGTGTTGGTGGAAAGTCTCAAAAACTCTGTATCTCCTCTCAGTTTTCGATGTACACTCGGCCTTACATAAAAGCTGGTGCTAATGTAGCTATTGTTACAATACACCGGAGGTGTCCTGTAAATAACTATGTATTTATAGTTCTTGTAACTATAACCTTATTGAACCACCACCTGTCCTGCCCCCATATCTGTCTGCATTAAAGTACCAATGAGCCACAAGTGGACGAACTTAACTTACACCATGCCCCATACATACACTGCATGAAGACTGGCACTTCAAATGAACTTTTGAGTGCTAAAGTCACTCTTTAAGAGGCTTTAATACTTATGTGTTATCCCTGATTTGTATCTGTAAATAAATGTTGGTTAATTTTTCATAATATTACATTACGAGACTTAAACATTCTTAAAGTGTGAAAGGCAGTCAAACATTTGCTTATATGCCAACATTCATGCAGTGAATTATCACAGCAGGCCCTGTACAACTGCAGTGTGGGCTGGGGAGCCCCTTGCACTAATTAGCCCAGCCTTAATTATCCTGCCAGATTACAGTTAATTGTCCACTTTGTCAAACAGGGATATTATTTGTAGTGGCCTAAGTGTCAATCAGGTCTGTGTGTTGCTCATAATGGTCATCACAGTCAATCAGTCAGTTTATGTGTTTTTTAAAAGGTGTCATTCCGTCTCTTGGCATCAATCTGTATGTGTGTCCCCCCGTTATGGGTCACTATTTCTCTGTCAGTAAACTGATGGACATTCATTTTACCCAAAGTGAAAGTGAAGGAGACTACTGGTGGTAAGCAAAACTACAATAATTTTTTTTGAATTTATAAAGTATTTTATTCACAGAGTGATTTTCAAAACACAGTACATGATTCAAAGATGAGATGCCATGTCCGGATGTAATAAGCATGATTGAAATATGATGTTCATTTCACAATCTCACCAGTAAACGGCTCACAATATAATTATCATCAAACTATTAACATGCAGGTTAACAGGAGACCATTATACCCGGCCTCGGTTCTGAGTGTGAAGGGTTTCATGCAGCTTGATTTCAAGTATGGAGCCATAGAAAAGTAGGTCACACGGAAATGGACGAATTACACTGCTGATCAATAGTAGGGTTTGTTAACAGAGGGAGTGTTGAATTCATTAGAGGGAATTCTCTTATTGATTTCCGTAATAGTTGTCAGAGATCCATGGCTAATTGATGTGTGGATAACTTTTTATCCAAGTATGGATCTTGCAGATATAGTATAATACAATGATTTAAGCTAACATCTGAAGACCGTTTAACAGTACATAATGTTATTTCCCGAGCTTGTAAAGCTATTTGGCAATGTTTAAAACTAAATGTGTTGGTTCGCGGTCACCACTATGGGTGTACCATGCTCACGACTTTGCTCTACTCTTAATCCTTCATAGGGTCAATGCTATTTAATGGTACATGCCCCAAGGGTTGAAGGCACACTTTCCTGGCTATACCTACCTTTATTCTGCACCTCAAAGGGACAGAGGCTCACCATCTCAGAAGTCTACCCCTCTGCCACCCAGAACTTCCATATCAGCCAGCCAAGCAGAAATCTAATCCTATTTGGAGTAACACCGCAGTAATGATGGGTAAGTTATAGGCATTCCTGGTAATATGTTGTAAGGTTGAGTGCTCTCATCCCCGCCTAGATGAGGGCATATGTTACTGAAACAGCTCAGAATGCTGACGTCGAATGAAATGAAGGAATTTGATACTATTGCGACTGTATAATTATTGTAGATCAAATGGAAAATGTTCATGTAATAACGGTGAGCAGTTAAGATGTAGCAAATCTGTTACAAAAAAAAGAAGCCTTGCAATATATTTGGTTGCAAATTTGCGCTGAATTTGCACTGATGAGACAAAATAATATTATTGGATGTTTACTTATAAAATATATGTGCATGGTACATCTCATATTCGACTGAATGTCTGCCTGTGTACAGGGCATATTTCATATAGAACACAGCCAAAAATAATTATCTAATTTCAAGAACATAAGATTATCAAACACGTCTGGTGGACAACCGACTTATTTTCTTGAAATGAGATAATTTCTTTTGGCTGTGGATGGTTGTCTGTATTAAGGGTATATTTTATATGCTACTACGGGTTTTCCCACGCAGAGGAAACATGGCAAGTACTGCTGACTGTTTGCCCTTGAACAAGACACATTCGATATCTGGCAGTACATTTGTGTCTTTGTGTTGGAGTTAGACAAGGTCTCAGAGGAATTTATCCTGCTAACAGTTTATATGTAATCATAATTTCTTTTTTCAAAACAACTGAAGGCCCTGACCATATTTATAAACAGGGTCTATACTACAGCAGTAGCCCCTTAGTCAATAGAGTCCTGAAATACTTACCAGTCATGCTGTGGAGAAATTAGTGAAGACATGTAGGGTGCTGAAGGGGAACAGACATCTGTCACACACACCTAACATCCCCTGGTACATACCCCCCTCCCTCCTGTATCCCTTTCATCCGCTCATCAGGGTGTCCATACAAGGACACAGGCCACTTAGACCAAAGAGATCTGGTCTACTGGGGCTGTGGTCGGATTTGGAATGGGTGCGGTGAGAGAGAAGTGTGGGGAGGGAATGAGGGGTATCAAGGGGAGAGAGCTGGTTGGCAACACACTGGAATTGCATATCTTTTATTTATCATCGAAAAACGGCATATCTTTTATGCAAGATTTTATTAATTAAATACATTGTAAAAGGTGATCAAATATATATATAGGGCACATGAGGAGAAAGAGTCATTCTAGCTTAAGCCTTCTAACGGGATATATGTAATTATGTAATTAGCGATTACAGAATTCATGATAAGTGATGCACAATAAAGGTTTTCAGTATTTCATGACAAAGATATCATGTCCAATATAAGGTAGAGGACTGTGGACATGCAAAAATAGGGCGCATGACTTCCCTTCCCCTAGGACAAGGTATCAACAGAACATGACCACATAAACAAGGTATCAATGTTGCATGATAGATGCTGAAAGCATTGCGCCCAAAGCATACAGATTACCCTGATCAATGCCTAATCATAACTGCATCCTCTTAAATGTGCTTATACAACTTGGTAGAATACATAATAAAAGTATGGTGATCTTATAGAGTCAAAGCTTGACCCTCTTATTTAATGAATAGGCATTCATAAAAGATAGGTCTTCTGTCATCCTCTTTTAGACTATTATTGTTGCCTTGTAAGCCTTTTGAACCTTATGATATTCTTCCATAACAATAAGGTTCACTTTTTATAACCTAGGTTTGTACTATTATCTGCCACCTACGAGCTATAAGATATAGGACACATCCGGTTGCAGTCCATCTTCCCTGGTTGGACACCTTTTATCCCCCACCCGGCTCATGGCCGTAGATTCATAGGATCTATAGGGGATGAAGAAGTCTAGACAAATGGGGTGTATGGCCTTGATAATTCCTCAGACCCTCTTGCTGGGTCTTACTGGTGTTACAAGGTTAAGCTTCACTTGTTGATAGATGGTAGTGACTCTACCCCAAACCATCCATAACAACCTTTTTTTCCTAACAAAAATATTTCTTCACCTAAATATTCAAAAGTCCTTTTGACCTGTCCATGGCTGATGGCTCAAATATATCAGAGACATGTAGGCCCTGATTAGTGTGTCTGGGCTGGTAGAGTGTAGACAGGGGACGTGTGAGGCTCTGCAGTTAGGACTGGTGATACATCCTCATTAGGGCTGAGGTACTCCATGATTAGCTCACTGCTGCTCAGCTAGATGATATGCTCACTGACTGACCTAAAGTATTGTCATATTGAGCAAATGCCCGTACATTATTACCACCACCCAGTACATTGTACTTGTTCCATTTTATAAAGTGAATACAAAAGAACACTAAACATTTAAACTTATCACATGCAAAATAAAGAAAGTGAGGAAGTATTAACAAATGCTAGAGGCCCATACTGAAATATTAAAAAGAACAGATAATTGAAGTCCCTGTCATATATTAGTCTCTTCATTTCCCGGTTATCAACAGTTGTCTGAATGCTCATGATGTGACTGGCTGTGAACAAATTATTTTAAAGAACAATTTCAAGCACTGATCTGCTCTAAAAGTGATGCATGTGGTTGTACATTCATTTGCAATAGGCCATAGTGTTCTTTGAAAATATGATATTTATAACACTATCAACAAATTTCAGTAGGGTATTTCTAAATTTTATACTATGTGGAGAGTTTAAATTGACATTATGAAGCTTCTTCTCGACGTGATCTACATTCAGGTTATAGCTATACACCATAATGGACTTTGTACACATGTATACCTATATACACAGGATGGGTTGTATTGTACAACTTGTGGACCTTGCTACACTTTTATTCTAAATAGACTCTTGGTATATTTGGCACATCCTATAGACTCCCTTAATGTGCTTGATGGGTCTGTAGGAAGCGTGCCTGACTGAGTTCCCTATCAGGTCACAACTGCCTTTAATACAACAGTTATTGGCATGAAGCTGCGGCTGGAACCTACTTTATCCCCCACTCCCACTCCACTACTTTACACGACAGCGGATAGGGGTAGAGCCACTCTTTTATATCTCTTCCCATTCAGGACTTCATCCTACAGGACGGTATTGGTAGCTGAGTAGAGATAGAGGCAGGGAGGGAGTATGCTTTTATTTCACCTGGGTGATATAATTATCGATGATGCAGTAGAAGGGGTTTGTATCTGGCATATAAAGGTAACGTTAAATGTTAGATTCCCTTTATATTGGATTACTCCTTGTGGATAGAGATATAACATGAGTTAGATTGGTTATATATCCACTGTGGATTCATTCCTTACTGTGAATATTGCTTGGTACAAAGTAGAATCAAATAGTATTATAAGGGTACAGTTTGTTGTGGATATACAGTAGAATCTACTGTAAATGTACAGCTTATATTAGTGTTAGTAAACAGTATAAACTATTGATAGTATGAATAATAGTCTATGCTAACCTTTGTGTAACATAGAAAAACTAAATAAGACTGATGAAATGCAAGTTCCCTCATCCTTTATGACCTATTTAATAGGTTTACAACAGGTAAATGAAAATTAATCCGTCTCTCTGCATTAATCTGTATCTATGTCCCCCCATTATGGGCCACTATCTCTCTGTCACTAAAACTGATGGACATACATTTTACCCTTGGACATGACCTTGCTCAAAGTGAAAGTGAAGGAGACTACTGGTAGTAAGCAAAAGTATGATTCGCCTGAGAAAGGTTTCATGCAGCTTGATAGTATGGAGTCATAGAAAAGTAGGTCACCTGGAAATGGACGAATTACACTGCTGATCGATAGTGGGGTTTGTTAACAGAGGGAAAGTAATAAATGTTAACAGAGGAAGTGTTTAATTCACTAGAAGGGGAATTCCCTCTCTCAAATAGTTGTCAGAGATCCATGGCTAATCGATGTGTGTATAACTTTTTCTTCAATTTATTTTATTTGGATCTTGCAGATGTTATGTGTTGATTCATGGTCTACACTACCAGTGTACCATATTTATGACTTTGCTTTACTCTTAATCCTTCATAAGGTCAAAGGCTAAATGGTACATGCCCAAAGGCACACTTTCTTGGCTATATCTACCTTTATTCTGCACCTTAAAGGGATAGTGGCTCTCCATCTTTTAAGTCTACCCCTTTGCCACCCAGAACTGCCATTGCAGCCAGCCAAGCAGAAATCTAGTCCTATTTAGAGGGACACCGCAATAATGATGGTAAGTTATAGGAGTTCCTAGTGATATTTTGTTAGGTTGAGTGCTCTCATCCTTGCCTAGATGAGAGCATATGTTACTAATACAGCTCAGAATGCTGACATCGAATAAAGGAAAGGAATTTGATACTGTTGGGAGTGTATAATTATTGTAGATCAAATGAATAATGTTTAGCTAATGACGTTGAGCAGTTAAGATGTAGCAAATCTATTACAAAATATAAAAGCCTTGCAATATATTTGGTTGCAAATTTGCGGTGAATTTGCACTGATGAGACAATATAGTGTTACTGTATGTTTGCTTATATGTGCAGGGTACATTTCATATCCTACTGAATGTTTGCCTATGTACAGGGCACATGTCATATAGAATGGTTGCCTGTGATAAGGGTACATTTCATATACTCCTGACAGTTCACCCGAGCACAGGACACATCGCAAGTACTACTGGCTATTTGCCCTTGTAGAAGACACATATCTGGCTGTATATTTGTGTCTTTGTGTTGGGGGTTGACTAGGTATCAGAGTAATTTATCCTGTATATAGGGCACCTGAGGAGAAAGGGTCATCCTAGCTTAAAGGTATCCTTCAAAATTTAGTCTTAAGCCTTCTAACGGGATACTCATATTAGCAAATTCAGAATTCATGATAAGTGATGTACCATGAAGGTTTTCAGTATTTCATAACAAAGATTTCATGTCCAATATAAGGCAGAGGACTGTGGAAATGCAACAATGGGACACTTGATTTCCCTTCCCCTGAGACAACATGTGGTCGCAAGGTATCAACATTTCATAGAGCCAAAGTTTAACCCTCTTCTAATATAGATATGGAGATATAATTGTACTTTAATGAATAGGCATTCATAAGGGTAGGTCTTCCAAATCATTCAGATTAACTACATTTCTTGCTTGCTGCAACTGCCATCCTCTCTTAGACTATTATTGTTATCTAGTAAACCTTTTGAACCTTATGATATTCTGCAATAACACTAAGGTCCACTTTTTATAACCTAGGCTTGTACTATATCTGCCACCTACAAGCTTTAAGATATAGGACACATCCTGTTGCCGTCCATCTTCCCTGGTTGGACACCTTTTATCCCCCACCCGGCTCTTGGCCGTAGATTCATAGGATCTATAGGGGATAAAGAAGTCTAGATGAATGGGGTGTATGGCCCTTGATTATTCCTCAGACCCTCCTGTTAGGTCTTACTGGTGTTACAAGGTTAAGCTGCACTTGTTGATAGATGGTAGTGACTCTACCCCAAACCATCCATAACCAACCTTTTTTTCTAATAATAATATTTCTTCACCTAAATATCTTCATCATTTGACCTCTTCATGACTCATGGCTGAAATATATCAAATATACTAAGGCTATGGCCTAAATGATCAACCTTGAAAAAAGGAGCTATGCCCATCTTTGCACTTCTGCCCTCACCTATCAAGGATAAGCTCAGGTAATACATTTCTCTAATGTCTATTAACATCAACCATGATATGGTTCAAACAGCAGTAACAACTTCTGCCAGCCTAAGAGGGAGAGAAACTAGAAAAATAAAGGAAGACGAGAACCATTATTCCCCTTCATAAAGACTACTCTATTCAAAGCCCCTATTGCTGCTCACTCCCCCCTTCCCAGTGGGCACAAAACCCAGTTCAACGTTGAATCAATGTTGCATCAACATTGAATCAACATTGTCAACCAGTTTTCAATGCTGATTCAATGTTCTGTGCCCACTGGGTTATACCTCGTGAGGTAATAGGGCTTATATCACCAGTCTCATAGACATAGTGATGATGATTAGTGTGTAAGAACCGGGAGAGTGTAGACAGGAGATGTGTGACGCTGTGCAGTTAGGATGGTGATACATCCTCATTAGGGCTGAGGTACTCCATGATAAGCTCTGACTGCTGAGCAATACAAGACATGCTCACTGACAGACCCAAAGTATTTTCACATTGAGCAAATGCTTCACTATTGTTACCGCTAACAAGTACGCTGTAGCAGTTCTATTTTATGTAGTTAATACAAAAGAGAAGACTGCACTTTTTAACTTATCACATTCATCATAAATGATGTAAAGAAGTACTACCAAATGCACACTGCTAAAGGCCCATATTTAAATATTAATAAGAAGAGATAATTGAAGTCCCTTGCATATGCAATTCTCTCCATTTCCCCTTAGCAACAGTGGTAGAAATGAATGCTTTGGATAGCTCATGTTATAAAGGAGTATTATTCTAACATATACTAAACACAATAACTTTGATAAAGACGACTTCCAGAAAAAGCACTGATCTGCTCAATAAGTTGTGAAAGAAGTGTACAGATCTATCTCAAACCATATCTCATGTACAAAGGGCATGTTTAATGAAAAACAATGGTTTAAAGTATGTAGTTTTACATTCATTTGCAATATGTCATAGTGTTCTTTGAAAATGTATATTTATAGGTAGTCAATCGCATTGATCCCGTTAAATGATGGACTCGATTTAAAGCAAATAAATACTATATCAACAAATTCTAGTAGCGTATCTCTAAATGTAATACTACGTTGAGAGTTTAAATTGGCATTATGAAAGATCGTCTGGACGTGAACTACATTCAGGTTATAGCTATACACAATAATAAACGTTATACACATGTATACATATACACACGATATGCTATTTTGTACAGCTTGTGGACATTGCTACACGTTAATGATAAATAGGCCCTGGTATAGTTGGCACATTGTATAGACTCCCTAAATGCTGCTGATAGGTGAGAACTCGTAGGAAGCGTGCCTACCAAAGGTCCCTATCAGGCCACAATTGTCTTTAATACAACGGTCATTTGCATGAAGCAGAAGCTGGAACCTAGCTTTTCCACCACTCCTACTCTACTTACTCCATATTACTTTACAAGACAACAGATAGGGGTAGAGCTTCTCTTTACATCTCTTCCCATAAGGGCTTCATCTTACAGGGCTGCATTGGTGCCTGAGTAGAGGCAGGCAGGGTTTTATTTCACCTGTTTGATATAGTTATTTATGTTGCCATATCTGTATCTGGGGTCTGTATCTGGCGTATAAAGGGAACATTAAATGTTAGATTCCCTTTATATAGGGTTACTCCCTGGGGGGTATAGATATAACATAAGTAAGAATTGTTAAATGATGCTAGTGTTGATTGATTCCTAAACTGTGAATATTGCTTGGTAGAATCACCTGTAGGTGTACAGTTTAATTTAGGTAGACACAAGGATCTACTGTAAGTGTACGGTTTAGTGTTTATATAGTACAAACTATTAAAAGTGCCTAACATGAATATAATGCTTACTAATGTGTAGCCTAAAAAACAAAATAACTAAATAAGACTGATCTGATAGATTTACCATAGCTAAATGGAAATTTGAGCCAAAGTACTACTAAGCAGATGCCCCAAATGTCCAAACGTCCCAAAGTCCTACTTTATCAATGTGAACAGAAGCATGTCCAGTACTGCAATAGTCACTCAATGGTTATCCTGGCATCCCAACCACACAGGACACGAACCCTGCAGGCATGCAGGCAGTCAGGCAGTCAGTGCCTACCTGCAATATGATGATCAACTTGATGCAATAATTGCCAAGTTATCAGTATCCTACACACATCGCTGGGACCTGAGAGGCTTTCATGGATTAGAGAGCTCAAGGGAGGGGCTTGGATAAGGAAGGCTGAGGAAGGAACAGCATATTTCACAGTGGCACCAAGAGGGAAGTGGTGGGAGAGATATCAGTATGGAGAGAGCAAGTGACGATGAAAGAGATAGTAAGATAGATAGAAATACATATAGATAAGGAGACAGAGACATAGGGACACACATAGTAAGATAGATAGAGACAGGCAGAAAGAGAGACAAGGAGTCATGAATAGAGTTATTAAGAACCAGATGAAACACTCTCTAAGAGTGATGACGATTTGCAGTTGGCATGGTACCATATGGCATATGTAGGCGTCCTTTTAAAAGGACAGTAGCAATATCTGGGTTAATACTAGGTCCCTTTTCTGGGAAGGCCTCAAACTGTAGATTATTCTTTAAACCATCTGACTAGGGGGCATGTTGATTACACCAAGGCTTCCTCAGCTAATACTGATTATGTTTATAGCACCCAGGTTGGTAGGAAGGGTGATTTAATTTGATTTGCTTCTAATTAATTAGGAATCCCTAAGGGGTTTGATATACAAAAAACTAGATTTTGTTGCCGAGATGTTCATGTCACAGAGGGCCTAGGATTTCAGGTTACTAACAATAAGCTATTCATTGACTTGAATATCTGGCTTGAGAGATTTTCTACCAAAGAATTACATTTTTACGTTCAGACTTGGACACATTTTTGGATGAGGATGGTACCTACATCATGTTACTCTGGTAATGTGATCCTCAGTCCTACTTTTATGATGCTATGATTACCATAAATCTGTGTGAAGTGTTTCCTACTTTGATTGTTAACAGCTCATGAATCCTGTTTGATGAAACAGAATACTTTCATTGCTTGAAGGCACTGTCAGTGTAAAGGGGTAAAAAGCCCAATGCTGTCATACCTGTGACAGCAGGAAAATGGGTCCTGCTGTCATCACTTTGAAAATATTCCCCAAACTCAACATCAATCTGCCAGGATCTTAACCAGAGGGTCACCAATGCCTCCCTAGAAGTAGCTGGTGCCTTCTGATAGGTCACTGGGAGCAATTCAGTAATGAGTGATTTTATTGTTCTCTCATTACCATCATTTTAGGAACAAAGATTTGATCATCTTCCTTTGCATAAATTGTCCAGGTGTGTGCATGAGAGTGTGGGGATCTCTGTTAAGGGAAGAATGTGTTCCTGATATGCTTGACTATGAATATCAGAAGTATTCGATGACATGTTCCCTATTACGGAATTGCATAACCAGGCCTCAATGGAGTCATGTATACCATCATATGATTATCAGATGGTATACTCATCATTGTATTTTCAAATATGGCTATAAAAACATATCAAATAGCATAGATTCACTGGCAATATCTCATGTTATCAATTTGCATAAAAAGGCCACTTTGGAAGCCCATGTACCGTCCCATACCAGATAACATGTTTAAGACATTTCTACTACATTGCTATTGCTTAAGTATGATTCTTTAACACCCAATGTTAAAACTAGTGAAAAAGATGAGGGAAGTCTATAAAAGACAAGGTGCCCATCACAACAGGGCTCCATAGAATGGTTGAATTAGCAAATCAAAAATGGGAAGGAGGAGTGGCTTATCTAATAAAATAATGTAATCTGAGCTGATATGTGGCTTTAAAGCGAGCTGTGCCTAGGCATCAGATTATGTTAGGCTACTGAATGAAAACTTTCATTGAATTACACAGTATTCAGAATAAAGTGCCTTCCCACTCTGGCTAGATGAATGAGACAATGTAATGATGTAAAATGATTCTAGTATCTGATAGTAATTTATTTGATGATGTTATCATAATTCTGCATAATCTTTTTTCCCTACATAATTAATTTCATCTGTTCAACTACTTGTAAAACCGGTAAAGTAATCAGCAATACTAATAAAACAAGCCTGGAAGCCATATTCCAGAGGGCCTTAGGCTGACTGGAATGGGCATCTGGATATGAAATAACTTCTTTAAAACAAAAAAAAAGTTATTTATGAGTATCTAGGGAAGAGTGTATTCTGTTGCACAAGAGACATTATTATTACAACTGGCTGGTGTAAAGAAATGAACATTGATGATATTTTGAAAAAATAATATATCATAGAGTTCACTTCATTTAAATATCAATTTTTACATCAAGAGTAAAATATTCAAGAACGGATAATGGGAAATATTGAGATGTACTTTTTCTGAAGATCTCAAATTTAATCTCTAGCATTCAACTATTGAACAACTTCATCTTCAGAAATAACAATCCCCATTGGCAACTTCCATTTTTGTACTCCATCTCAAGTCCGAGATACAATTACATGTGGACATCGATGCCTCTTAGAAGAATAAGTTTTCATGGTATGCTGCAACTCAAAAGTGACTGAGAGAGTAGCTCAGAGCGCTGAGGACCTAATGTCACTTCTATTTGTGCAATTCATGGGCATGACATTTGTTATATCACAATAGGATTTCTGTATGAACTTATTGGCAAGCTGCCATATTGTTTCTCATTCTGATGGTATAGAACAAACAACTGTAGTAAAGTGCTGTCCTCTGAAAGAAATATGACCATGAAACCACTCTGGCAAACAAATGTCCAGATGGATTGTATGTACAAAGGGTATCTAATAGAAAAATACAGTTTCAATACAATTTTGTGGAAGATTGATCATGTTCCAACAATGGTTGATTGTTACCTTAATCATTGCATTCTTTCTACTTTCTATGATGTTAACTGATAGATGACAGATAAAGGTTAAGGGTGATGTAAAAGCACTACTTTTTTGCCTAAATGGCCATTTCAAAGTCTTAAAGAAAGATTCAGAGTGTGCTTTATGAAAGAGCACCTATATTTTGTAAATTGTAAGTGGAGCATCAAATGACAAGTGATTGATTGTGTTTCTGCCTCAGGGGGTGGTGCCTAAAATATTGCCTACAGCATGCTGGACGGGATGCTCGAATTGCCCTGTGTTACTCTGTAGATTGCGTAATGCACCCGCTTCTCATGGTAAGGGAAGACATGTTCCATCTGAGTCAGCAAACTAGCTGTGCTTGTTTGAAAATCTGCATGATCATGTGCAGAATTAAAGAGATAAAATGTTGCAAAATGAATTGAGGCTGAGCAGTGGTCCAGAGATTGACGTTTAGTCATGTTTTTTTTTTCATTTTGGTTATCTCTAATCCTTATAATGGAGCTGTTGCAGAACTCAAACCGATTTAAATTTTGTATGCAAAGTGCTTTGGACATTGCCATTTAGTGAAAATGAACGATTTCTTTGTCCGGTAACCAATTTAGTTTCCAGAATTACTTCATATTTTTCAAATAGACAAAAGATGTGTGACCACACTGGTATGATATAAGTATAGCCCCTGTGTACACCTATACACTGTATAATCTCTACCTATATATGTAGTACACCATACTTTACTCCCTAAGTGAAGCAGATGGGTGAGAACTAGTAGTAATTATGCCTGCATCGGCTCCCAATCTGTCCCAAATGCCTCATAATACTTTCATTGTTGGCATAAAGCTCCAGATTGGACCAAGTTAACCTGTCTACTGACTTCGTATTACTACACAAGAGACTTGATCGGTCTAGGGTTTATAGTAGTTCCCTCCCCACAAGGCTGCTTTAGAAGTTGGGTATTGGCAGATGTGGGAGGAGTATTTTACTGAGCCTCTGGGCTATAGGAACCTATGTTGTTGCCGAACAATATATTGGATATAAAGTAAAAATTAAAAGTTTCATATATCCATACTGGTTTGCTGTTCAGGGATTAGATATATAACATTAGTGAACCCAGATGCACATGATATTGTTGCGGAGATGCTGTGAAGATTTAAAAGGGTCCTCAAAAGGTGACCCAAAAAAAGGCTGTTTCAGTTTGTAGCCTTACCCTTGAAGGACAGCATAATGCATTAATGCATCTTGTCTTGATTGTCATGATGCTTTAATGCAGCCCCCGCGGGTAATTCACCAGTGCTGCATTCAAGCATCTCGTGCCTACACTACAGGTTTGAGACACTCCAAAAGGCCAAATGCATCTCCGGCGAGTAACTCACTGGGGCTGCATTGGTGTATCATAACGACAAATGTCATTGTGTAGCTGCATGTGTCCGTGGTTGAGTACAATATATTCTAGTGAGAGAGCAGAGAAAAAGAGATTGGACAATGTATGAAACAAGTTTTTTCTTTCTTTTTTTCTTAGCTGTGTTTTTTTTTCTCAGCGTTGGTGGTGATTATATTGACGTGACCTACATGGGTGATAAGATTGCTTGGGTTCCAGTAAAGCTGCTGGCTTTCTGGGTGTTACAAAGAGATGGATGGGATGGCTTGCATCTATGGGGTCTTTCCATTGGGCTTTGACAAGTCCCATAAGATGTAATCCGATGAAAGTATTTATGTTATCACAATGTATGTTTCATGATGCGTTTTCATTCTACGAGGAATTGATAATCTGAATGTGTAAAAAATTATTAGAAAAACATCTTTTAAACATCAACTTGACAACACTATCACTTGAGTGAGACACATTAAATGTTACCATAAATTTTTGCGTATAGCCCACAGCTCATAGAATCAGCCTAGAGTCAGCTGCATGGTGCTGCTTATACGCAAACGCGAGTTCTTGCCACTATAGTACAGTACTTAATTCAGCATAATCAGATCACCAGTGTGGCTTATAGGATTGGTCGATAGCCTGGGTGTGGCTTATATGCAAGTAAGGCTTAAACGCTTCTACAGTATCATAGTAGTACCCTAGCCAATGGAGTGAACCTGCCTGACATCCTACCAGAATTCAGATACCCAGCCAATGATTGACGGAATCAGCATTAACATTGTCCTCTTGTATGCTGATGAATTTTGGCAGAAAAATATGTATTATGAAAGATAATTCCTCCAAAACATGCAGATCGACTTTATTCCTTATCTGCTGCAACTATTATTGGCTGTTAAAACATAAATGTGACACGATCTGTGAAAAAGGCCCATAATACAGGGTGTATTAAGGTGCCTTTTCCAAATACAAATCACAAATTGTTCGTTAAGCATTTTAGGCCCTTTAGTATCATTAAGGCTGCATGTATATGACCTGGGCCTCTACCCTTTCTGCCACCACCTTCAGATCCGGTTGCCATCTATCTTCCCTGGTTGGACGCCTTTTTTCACCCACCAATCCATTGCCATAGATTCATAGGATCTACAGGGTATAAAGAAGTCTAGATGAATGGGATGTATGGCCCTTGATTATTCCTCAGACCCTCCTGCTGGGTCTTACTGGTGTTATAAGGTTAAGCTGCACCTGTTGATAGATGGTAGTGACGCTACCTCAAAGCATCCGTAACTAACCTTCTTTTTCCAACAAAATCACTAAATTCCCTCAACAAAAAATGTATATCGATTTAAACTTTCCTTTACTAATGGCCAAAAAATATCAAATAAACCTAGGCCATGGCACCTTCATTTTGTAATCCACTGAAGTTCATATATATATGTCACAATCCTGCTGCCTGAAAAAGAGGCTGACTGACCTGGAAGTTAAAGGGCGTGCTCAATGAAGGAAAAAGGAATGGAGCAACTGGGTGTATAGTAAACACATATATATTTGTAAAATATTGAATGGCAATGAATTACCATGTCATGTCAAACTATATAGCTGCTCAAGACATTTCAATATTGCCTTTAATTCTCTGAATATTAAGTGAGATTACATGAGAAATGTCTTTATATTAACAATAATGATATCATCTGTACACCACTGTTTAAACTCGGTACATGTACCATTCAGAAATAAATAAATTAAAATTAAACTCGAACTCAACAACAGAAATGAAAAGATGAAGCCATGATGTATGGTTAAAACAGCGGCAATAACAGTAGTCAACTTAACAAGAGTAAAACTACAAGAATTCCACTTCCACTTCACATAAACCACTCAATTCAATGCCCCAATTGCAGCTCCAACCCCTCCTTATACCTTATGTGTAGGTAATGGGCCTTATCTCATTGGTCTCATCATCATAATAATGATGATTAATGTGTCTGGGCTGCTAGAGTGTAGACAGACGGTGTGTGAGGCTGTACAGTAAGGACTGGTGATACATACTCATTAAGACTGAGGTACTCAATGATTAGCTCACTGCTGCTCAGCAATACATGACCTGCTGACTGACTGACCCAAAGTATTTTCACATTGAGCAAATGCTCCACTATTGTTACCACTGACATGTACGCTGTAGCAGTTCTATGTTTAGGAAGTTAATACAAAAGAGAACACCACACTTTTAAACTTATTACATGCATCATTGATGAAGTAAAGAAGTAGTACCAAATGCACACTGCTATAGGCCCATATTAAAATATTAATAGGAACAGATAATTGTTGTCCCTTGCATATGCAATTTTCTCCATTTCCCCTTTAGCAACAGTGGTAGAAATGAAGGCTTTGGATACCTCATGTTATAAAGGAGTATTATTCTAACATATACTTAATGCAATGACTTTGATGAGAACGACTTCCAGAAAAAGCACTGATCTGCTCAAAAAGTGGTGAACAAAGTGTACAGGTCTATCTCAAACCATATCTCATGTGCAAAGGGCATGGTCAATGAAAAACAATGGTTGGATGTATGTAGTTTTACATTCATTTGCAAAAGGTCATAGTGTTCTTTGAAAATATATATTTATAGGTATTCAATCGTATTGATCCTGTTATATGATGGACTCGATTTAAAGCAAATAAATGTGACGAAACCTGGGAAATCGTAACATTAGGGGGAATAGCCATAAACACTCTAAACATGATATTTCAGGAGATATAGCTAAAAATTAGAATACTTAACCCTTTCGTGCCCAGAACTCCAAAAGTGCGCGCTTTTACACCTATATATGTTCAGGAGAGCACCCTGGATGCCCTATGACTCTGATTGGGGTCATTTTAGGACTTAATTAACCACAATTACATAGGCTTTCTAACAAAATGATCTTGGCCTAACTTTTCCCAAGGAATCTTTTGAAGCTATTATCAAAATTCTATTTTCATTCTAAATTGGTCTTATTTGGAATGTAAAAAGAACGTTTTTAGCCATTTTTAGCCCATTTGTTGACATTCGGTTGCTATGGCAACCATCTATTCATTCTTTTGGAATAAAAAGTGTCCCTATCCAATTGCCCCATTCATGAGGATTTCAAAACTGAAAACAGAATGCCAATATTCCTACCAGATCCAAATCTTCGTACAAAATTATGCATTTATTGGTTTAATTTCTAATAATTATGATTTCTATGGATTATTTGAAAAAAGATTGATATGTGGTTGCATTGCAGTCTATTCTGAATTCCTACATGTCCCTACTATCCTATGTTTGAGATGTCATTTCTCAGCAACTATTTCAAACATTTTAATGCCTGAGGCATCAAATTGTAGCTGAAGACATGAAATTAAATAAAGGTGTTTTCCCCTAATGTCACGTTTTCCCACATTTTGTCACAAATACTGTATCAACAAATTCTAGACGCGTATCTCTAAATGTAATACTACGTGGAGAGTTTCAATTGGCATTATGAAACATCTCTTGGACATGATCTACATTCAGTTTATAACTTAACACCATAATAGACGTTATATACATGTTTATTATACGATATGGGCGCACACCGACCATTTTAGGTGATATTCGCGTTCTGATATTCCTGCATAGCGCACACTTGGGAGGGTGAAATCGTTCTGATATTCTGGATATCAGAACGATTCTGAATGGGGAATTCAGAATCGTTCTTATATTCTGAATATCAGAACGATTCTGAATGGGAATTTCGTCTGCCATAAAATCCGAGGTTTTATGGAGACTCGAACACGCTACATCAAGACTTGAAGTCCGATGTGCTAACCACCACGCCGTGAAGGCGCTGGTACGGGTGGGTGGCGAAACAAGGAGTCTACAGGCGGATTTCCAGCCCTGTAGGACCATTATTTACCGAGTTACAGAAGAAAAGGCATTTTTTGGTCTAGTTTCTTTGAAAATCCAAATTTTTTTCTAATTTCTTTTTTACTATAAGGTAGAAGTTGGACTTTACTTAGCCTTTCGTTAAAATAATTCTAGGGACTTTTTTTCACATAGAAATAGGCATTTTGAAAAAGGTTCGTTTCCACCCAGGATCGATCCTGGTACCCTTGGTGTGTGAGGCGGCGACGCTAGCTGCCATGCCTATCCGGCTGTGGTGGTTGTGGAGGGAAACGCTGTGTATATTGCAGTGTATGAGGGAGCAGTTAGTTTTTAAAGCAGCAGGTCGCGCGGCGTAAGTACAATCCTATACGTTAGCACTGAGAGTATGTTGGATTTGAAATAATGAGCGATCCCCTCACCTCCCCTACTGAAGAGTTCCACAACATGGCGACCTGCTACTGCTACTGCTGTACGAGTGATATTCAGTCAATAATCTTCCAAAATGGCCAAATTAGGACGTTTTAAAGGTAAATAAGGACATATTGATCGAAATATCGTATAATAAACCTAATAATATATGAATATCACCGAACTTAGGGTGTGTATTCATGAATAACGACCTCGGTGCTACGCACCTCGGTCATTATTCAAGAATACACACCCTGCGTTCGGTGATATTCATACATTATTGGTTAAATACATATACACAAGATAGGCTGTATTGTACAGCTTGTGGACATTACTACACGTTAATGCTAAATAGGCCCTGGTATAGTTGGCACATAGTATAGACTCCCTAAATGCTGCTGATAGGTGAGAACTCGTAGGAAGCGTGCCTACTGAAGGTCCCTAGCAGGCCACAATTGCCTTTAGTACAACGGTGACTGGCATGAAGCAGCGGCTGGGACCTAGCTTATGCCCCACTCCCACTCTACTTACTGCATATTACTTTACAAGACAACAGATAGGGGTAGACCTTCTCTTTACATCTCTTCCCATGAGGGCTTGATATTACAGGACTGCATTGGTGCCTGAGTAAAGGCAGGCAGGGTTTTATTTCACCTGTTCGATATAATTATCTATGTTGCCATAATAGGGGTCTGTATCTTGCTTATAAAGGGAACATTAAATGTTAGATTCCTTTTATATTGGATTACTCCTTGGGGGGTATAGATATAACATAATTCGGAATTGTTAAATAAGGCTAGTGTGAATTGATTCCTAAACTGTGAACATTGCTTGTTAGAATCACCTGTAGGTGTACAGTTTAATTTAGGTACACAGAAGGAGCTATTGTAAGTGTACGGTTTAGTGTTTATATAGTACAAACTATTAATAGTGCCTAACTTATAATTATATAATGCTTACCTATGTGTTTACCATAGTTTAATGGAAATTTGAGCCAAAGTACTACTAAGCAGATGCCCCAAAATGTCCGAACAGCCCAAAGTCCTACTGTATCAATGTGAACAGAAACATGTCCAGTACTGCAATAGTCACTCAATGGTTATCCTGGCATCCCAAACACACAGGACACAAACCCTGCAGGCATGCAGGCAGTCAGGGAGCCTACCTGCAACATGAGGATCAACTTAATGCAATAATTGCCAAGTTATCTGTATCCTACACATGTCACTGGGACCTGAGAAGCTTTAATGGATTAGAGAGCTCAAGAGAGGGGCTTGGATAAGGAAGGCTGAAGAAGGATCAGCATATTTCGCAGTTGCACCAAGAGGGTAGTGGTGGGAGAGATATGATTATCGAGAGAGCACGAACGATGAAAAAGATAGTAAGATAGATAGAAACACATATAGATAAGGAGACAGAGACATAGGGACACACATAGTAAGATAGATAGAGACAGGCAGAAAGAGAGACAAGGAGTCATGAATAGAGTAATTAAGAACCAGATGAAACACTCTCTAAGAGTGATGACAATTTGCAGTTGGTATGGTACCATATGGCATATGTAGGCGTCCTTTTAAAAGGACAGTAGCAATATCTGGGTTAATACTAGGTCCCTTTTCTGGGAAGGCCTCAAACTGTAGATTATTCTTTAAACCATCTGACTAGGGGAAATGTTGGTTACACTAAGGCTTCCTCAGCTCATACTGATTATGTATATAGCTCCCAGGTTGATAGGAAAGGTGATTTAATTTGATTTGCTTCTAATTAATTAGGAATCGCTTAGGGATTTAGAATACAGATAATTAGATTTTGTTGCCGAGATGTTCATGTCACAGAGAGCCTAGGAGTTCAGGTTACTAACAATAAGCTATTCATTGACTTGAATATCTGGCTTGAGAGATTTTCTGCCAAAGAATTACATTTTGTACTGTCAGACTTGGACACATTTTTGGATGAGGATGTTACTCTGGTAACGTGATCCTCAGTCCTACTTTTATGATGCTATGATTACCATAAATCTGGATGAAGTGTTTCTTACTTTGATTGTTAACAGCTCATGAATCCTGTTTGATGAAACAGAATACTTCCATTGCTGGAAGGCACTGTCAGTGTAAAGGGGTAAAAAGCCCAATGCTGTCATACCTGTGACAGCAGGAAAATGGGTTCTGCTGTCATCACTTTGAAAATATTCCCCAAGCTCAACATCAATCTGCCAGGATCTTAACCAGAGAGTCACCAATGCCTCCCTAGAAGTAGCTGGTGCCTTATAGGTCACTGGGAGCAATTCAGTTATGAGTTATTTTACCGTTCTCTCATTACTATCATGTCAAGTCAGGCCTGAAAGATGTGTCATGTGTGGTGCAATTTAATTAAATAATACAGTCAAATAGATGAATCTAGACATGAAAAGGCTATGAAATAATGAATTTCATGAGCATAGATTTGATCATCTCCCTTTGCATAAATTGTCCAGGTGTGTGTGAGAGTGATGAGATCTCTGTTTAGGAAAGAATGTGTTTCTGAGATGCTTGACTATGAATATCAAAAGTAGTCGATGACATGTTCCCTATTATGGAATTGCATAACCAGGCCTCAATGGAGTCATAAAGACCATCATATGATTATCAGTTGGTCTGCTCATTATTGTATTTTCAAATAATATGGTTATAAAAACATATCAAATAGCATAGATTCACTGGCAATATCTCATATTATCAATTTGCATAAAAAGGCCTCTATGGAAGCCCATGTACCGCCCCATACCAGATAACATGTTTAAGAAAGACATTTTTACTACATTGCTATTGCTTAAGTATGATTCTTTAACACCCAATGTTAAAACTAGTGAAAAAGATGAGGGAAGTCTATAAAAGACAATGTGCCCATCACTACAGGGCTCCATAGAATGGTTAAATTAGCAAGTCAAAAAATGGGAAGGAGGAGTGGCTTATCTAATAAAATAATGTAATCTGAGCTCATATGTGGCTTTAAAGTGAGCTGTGCCTAGGCATCGAATTATGTTAGGCTACTGAATGTAAACCTTCATTGCATTACACAGTATTCAGAATAAAGTGCCTTCCCACTCTGGCTAGATGAATGAGACAATGTAATGATGTAAAATAATTCTAGTATCTGATAGTAATTTTTTTGATGATGTTATCATAATTCTGCATAATCTTATTTCCCTACATAATTAATTTCATCTGTTCAACTACTTGTAAAACTCATAGTAAAATATTCAGCAAAGCTAATGAAACAATCCTGGAAGCCGTATTCCAGAGGGCCTTAGGCTGACTGGAATGGGCATCTCGATATGAAATAACTTCTTTTTAAAAAAAAAGAGAATTTGTTATTCATAAGTATCTAGGGAAGAGTGTATTCTGTTGCACACGAGACATTATCATAACAACTGGCTGGTGTAAAGAAATGAACATCAATTGATGACATTTTGAAAATCTAATATATCACAGAGTTCACTACATTCAAATAACAATTTATACATCAAGAAAAGATATTCAAGAAGGGATAATGGGAAATATTGAAATGTACTTTTTCTTATGATCTCAGATTTAATCTCTAGCATTCAACCATTGAACAACTTCATCTTCAGAAATAATAATCCCCATTGGCAATTGCCATTTTTGTACTCCATCTTAAGTCCGAGATACAATTGAAGAGTTTCGTTGCAAAATGCAACAAATCCATTTCAGAATTAAAGCATGTAGTGTTTCTATAAGACTACCATATTGGGAATTATAGTGCCCTTGATATAATGTGTACAGCAGAGAGGAGCTAAAGACATGAAAAATATAATTTTGAGGAAAAATTATTTCAAAATTGCATGTCCGTATTCCTGATGAACACGTTTGTCAAAAATTGGAGTCATTTTTCAAAATTGCGCTTATTGCGTTTTGGAACCAAACTCTTCAATTACACGTGGACATTGATGCCTCTTAGAAGAATTAATTTTCATGATATGCTGCATTTCAAAAAGTGACTGAGAGAGTAGCTCAGAGCACTGAGGACCTAATGCCACTTCTTCTTCTACTTTCTATAATGTTGACTGATATATGACAGATAAAGGTTAAGGGTAATGTAAAACTAAAAGCACTACTTTTTTGCCTAAATGGCCATTTCAAAGTCTAAAGGAAACATTGAAAGTGTGCTTTATGAAAGAGCACCTATATTTTGTAAATTGTAAGTGGAGCATCAAATGACAAATGATTGGTTGTGTTTCTGCCTCAGGGGGTGGTGCCTAAAATGTTGCCTACAGCTGGCTGGACAGGATGCTTGAATTGCCCCGTGTTACTCTGTAGATTGCTTAATGCACCCGCCTCTCATGGTAAGGGAAGACATGTTCCATCTGAGTCAGCAAACTAGCTGTGCTTATTCGAAAATCTGCATGATCATGTGCAGAATTAGAGAGATAAAATGTTGCAAAATAAATTGAGGCTGAGCAGTGGTCCAGATATTGATGTTTAGCTATGGTTTTATTTGCATTTGTATTCCGTATATATATTAGCTTAAAAATGCATGCAGTTGTATTTCTCAGAATGCCCTACTGGTAAGCAAGTATGTAAATGTTATGTGAAATTCTATCACATGAGACATGATGTTACACTAATTATACACCAAGTATGTACACCCATGCACTGGATAACTGGTGTACAGGTCAGATTTAAATATTGTATGCAAAGTGCTTTGGACATTGCCATTTAGTGAAAATGAACAATTTCTTTGTCCGGTAACCAATTTAGTTTCCAGAATTACTTCATAGTTTTGAAATAGACAATAGATTTGTGACCACACTGGTATGATATAAGTATAGCCCCTGTGTACACCTATACACTAGACAATCTCTATCCATATAATTATGTAGTACACCATACTATACTCCCTTAGTAAAGAGGATGGGTGAGAACTAGTAGTAAGCATGCCTACCTCGGCTCCCAATCTGCCCCAAATGCCTCATAATACTTTCATTGTTGGCATAAAGCTTCAGATTGGACCAAGTTAGCATGTCTACTCACTTCATATTACTACACAAGAGACCTGATCGGTCTAGGGTCTATAGTAGTTCCCTCCCCAAAATATAATTCTTCCAAATCATTGACTTTATTCCTTATCTGCTGCAACTACCATTGGCTGTCAGAACATAGATATTGGTTGTTAAGAATGTTAGACCCTTTAATATCACTTAGGTTGCATTTATATAACCTGGGCCTCTGCCCTTTCTGCCACCAAGCATATAAGATATACTGCACAACCCGCTGCAGTCCATCTTCCCTGGTTGGACACCTTTTATCCCCCACCTAGCCCATGGCCGTAGATTCATAGGATCTATAGGGGATAAAGAGGTCTTGATGAATGGGGTGTATTGCCCTTGATTATTCCTCAGACCCTCCTGCGGGGTCTTACTAGTGTTACAAGGTTAAGCTGCACTTGTTGATAGATGGTAGTGACGCTACCTCAGACCATCCATAACCAACGTTTTTTTCCTAACAAAAGCACTTAATTCCAAAATATATTGGTTTAAGCTTTCCTTTACTAATGGCCAAAATATATCAAATTGACTTAGACCATGGCACCTGCATTTTGTAATTTACTGAAGTGCATATGATAATTATGTCACAATACTGCTGCCCGATTGACCTGGAAGTTAAAAGGTGTGCTAAATGGAGTAACATATATATTTGTTAAATCTTGAATGGCAATGAATTACTGTGTCATGTCAGACCATGTAGCTGCTTAAGACATTTTAATCATAACAACAGAAATGATAAAATGAAGCCATGGTATGGTTAAAACAGCAGTAACAATAATAGTCAACTTAACAAGAGGGTAAAACTACAAGAATTCTTTAATTAGAATTTGAAGGTAATGACGTCTCAGTTAGATGGCTCATCAATTCCAATATCAGATAATTTAAATGTACTGTTTACTTTTTTTCTCTGTTTATAAATAAAATGATGAAACTTACTAAGCGAGAATATGACAATATAAGGCATTTTTACAGCAATGTCGCTGAAATGTCCAATGGATTTGCTTGGTATCATCTGTTAACAATAAAAGCAGCCTCATAATGAACATATCCACCTAAGAAATTATTCACATATATTTTTATTATATGCAATCTCATAGTTCATTAAGATAGTATGTGTGAGGTAATACTTTCATCTGGAAAATTGGCTTTTAAATTATCTAGAGTAGGGCATTTCCAATTTTGCGACTGTTTAGCACGTTCATATAATTTGACATTTGAAACTCCTTTGTATTCAACATGATCTACCTCAGGTTATATGTATACACCATGTAGACTAGGGGCCGTCCATAAAGTATGTCACGCTTTTTTGGGCCATTTTGAACACCCCCCCACCCCCATGTCACACTTTGTCACACTTTTTCCGACACCCCCTGGAAAAGTATGTCACAAATCTCCTGACACCCCCCACTCTGCATATAGTTAGGTCCTAAGTTAATCTAAGTGACATGAAAGAGCATGCATATATAATATTAACCCAGTATTTAATTATTAGGTTTGTTACAATTAGATTTTATCAAAATGTCTTCAGATATCAAGTGACTGACTTAATGGATGTTATGAATAATCCACAATCCTTGATTCATTTAGATGCTGTACACCAGGACATGCAAAGTAATGGGGCAGACCCTTTGGGTAATTGTCTGCAGATCTTGGGAGAACATCTTTGCTGGGTGCAAGGCGAAAAAATACTGAGAGGTATTTCCCTGACCAATCTAGTTTTACTGGCAGGCCATCGTTGGCTGTGTGGACCAAAGCCAATGGACTTATGGTACTCTTAAGGGCCTGTCCTTGTCCATATAAGAGCTCCTTAGATTCGAGCAATAGTCTGGAAACTTTACAATCTGCAGGAAATTATTGGTTGCTTGCCGTTTCTCAGACTTTGTAGCTAACACTGGTATTTCTTCTATATCTTCTTTATACTCTGCAACCATTTGGTGTTTATCTATCATGGTCTGTTACAAAACCTTGGCCAAAGCATTTCCAGTATGTGCAAAGTCGTTCTTTTCTAGCTCTGGATCCATGGCCCTACCTTGAGAAAGCATCCCCAGCTAACCCCTGGTACATGCACTCTTACTTAGGGCATAAGTGACTATCAAAGTGTATCCAAGTTTGCATCAATAAATGGATCCATCACACAGTTGATGATTTTGTCATACCTGGGGTTTTGACTTGTGTGAAGTTAAAGGTGGGGTTGTAAATCTGCCACAACCACCAACATGTATAAAACTTGGAGATGTCACTAATTTATACGGCAGCTATTATATTCTTTACAAAATTCTGAAAGTGTGACGTCACATAAGTCCATAGACCCCCCACCCCCCACCCCCATGTCTAACTTCGTCACACAAAAATACCGCCCCACCCCCCTCGGGTGTGACATACTTTATGGACGGCAACCCATACATAACGATGAATACTTTTACAAAGGCTGTATTGTACAGCTTGTGGACCTAGGGTACACTATTGCACTAGACATACCCTAGCTATATGCGATACAGCATTATAGACTCCCTAAGTGAAGCTGATAGGTGAGAACTAGGAGTAAGCGTGCCCACCTCAGCTCCCCATAAGGCCCCAATTGCCTTTTCTCACAATAGTTATTGGCATAAAGCTGTAACTAGGAGCCATTTTATCCCCACCTCCCACTCTACTTACTCCATATTACTGTACATGACACTGGATAGGGGTAAAGCCTCTCTTTTATATCTCTCCCATTTATGACCTCCCCTCACACGACTGCTTCTGTGGCTGAATAGAGGTACATGCAAGGAGGGAGCATGTTTTCATTTCACCTCTGTGATGTTAGAAAATATGTTGAAGCGGAAGGAGTCTCTGTCTAGGGCCTGTAGGGAACATGAATTGTCTGGACAAAGCTAGTGTGGATGCATTCCCCCAATGTTTGTTGCTTCTTTGTAGGTAAAGAGTGAATCCTACTGTAGATGTATACTTTATTTTAGGAACACGGTAGATTATGATGTAGGTGAGGGTAAAATGTATAAACTATTTACAGTGTTTATTCATTTTAAATATATAAAGGGTGTGCCAATCACTGTGTATGTGGTCTAGAAAGGCAAATAGGACTGATAACCTACAGGTTGTCTATTTTTGAGAATTAATCAGATGGATGCATTACAGGTAAGTAGCAACGCACTACTGATCAGGAGCTCCAATGTCCAAATTGGAATAGAGGTATGTCCAATACTGAAATAGCCACCCAGTGGTTATCCTGGGAGCCTGAGACCAACAGGACACTTGCACAGGAGGCATGCAGGCAATTAGTGAGTACCAGCAACATAAGGATCAGCTTAATGCAATAATTGCCAATTTATCAACATCCGACACTCTTCTCAGGTGGCTGAGAGGCTTACATGGACAAGAGAGGGAGGGGCTTGGAGAAAAGAAGGCTAAGAAAGGGGTGGCACATTTTGTAGTGGCACCAACAGGAGAGTGGATGAGTAGAAGTGATGAGACATAGAAATACGCATACTGTAAAAGTACTTTAATTTACTGGGTATAATATTATATTTTCGTGATTTAAGCATATAAAATCCCGCAAATTTGCTGATTACACTAATTTACGAAAATTTAAAGGCGGTGAAAATAAGTACTTTCACAGCAGACAAAGAGAGACAGATAGGGATACAGATCGAGAGACAAAGAGAGAGAGAGAGAGAGAGGGACAAAGAGTGGTGAATAGAGTAAGTGAGAACCAGATAGATATTAATCATCAATAGTGATGGATCCTTGTCATCACAGCTATAGTGTGTCCATCTTGAATGCACATCATTAGAGTCATCATTATGTGAATAATTCCACAGACTACCAGGATGAAGTCTCTTATAGATACTCCTCTTTTAATACTTGGTCATATTTGCTTATAGCAGCTCTTGTGTTAGGCTACGGAAGCAGTTGCATGCTCTTGTTAATAATTATTGTATCTAATATGGCAATCCTACTGACCTGGCTCTTCAATATTAGGTCCTTAGATTTGGGATGGCCTCAAACTGGAGATTCTTCTCTAAACTGCCCGACTAAAAACGGCCATGCATGTCCCTACAAAGCTCCTCCCAACTCTCCGTCATTCTGATAATTACAGCTAGGCTATGTTGATAATGCACATAGCTCCCGGGTAGAAAGAAAAGATGAATTTTAATTGAGTTGTTTCTTATTAATTTGGAATCCTCTAGCAATATGAAATACAGATCTATAATTACATTTGGCAGTCCAGATGTTCACTTCACGTGTCATAAAAGGATTTTCACTAACAGTAAGCTATTATAAACTTTAAAAATCCTTTCAAGGTTGAATCGCAGAAAACATCACTTCAAAAGAGACACCCCACCATCAACAGCACATGACATGTTCTAGCAAAAACACATTATAGCCATCAATGACTTAATCTGCATGCTACATTATCCATTAAACTGTAAAGGTAAAACTAAATTATGAGTTCTTGCACAAATATCCAATTAAAGTGGTAATTACCCGGCCTTTCATCCCTCTCCCATCGGCCATCATTTTATTCAAGTGCATTACATTCTTTAATGATCAGAAGCAACAGTGTATGAGCTATTCTTAATGGTTACTTAATATACTCAATCAAATGAAGCAGAGAAGCATACAGACCTCCTTAGTGGTTAGGGTAATCTTCAGTACTACTGCCGAATTGGACTGTTAGTGCATGGAGATAATAGTAACAGTATAGTGTTAACAATCAAGTGTACTCCCTCTTTTTACCAGGTGACTCTCAGTGGGCACAAAATTCAGCTCAACATTGAACTAATGTTGGATTATTATTGGATTAACATTGACAACCATTTATCAATGTTGATTCAATGTTCTGTGTCCACTGGGCTAGTTCTTTGATAGTTTACTCAAATAGATGCATACAGCAAGCTGATGGTTTCCTTCATTAGCAAATCAAAGTTATCACTCATTATTCTCAGTATCTGTATCAATTAGTCTGCCTCCTACAGATTTGTAACACATACTACATTTCTGACTGCAGTACATCTTTCTCAAACAGACATTTTGTATTGCCCACTCACTTCAAAGCTATTGATGCCTAGGGTATATGGCTGTACTTACACTGATATTCAATTGACGTGGTAATTATCTGGGCTTTCTTCCAGTGGCTCTTGTTTTATTCAGGTGCATTACAGTCTTGAATGATCAGAAACGACTGTGTAAGTACTTACTGCCTATTACTACACAAAAGACTTGATAGGGGGATGGCCTATGTGCTAGCTCCTTCCCATTTGGAGGCTACATAGAGCAGGGTGAGGTTGATAAGGGGATCATTACATTTATCTCATAATTAATTTAGCTTCTTGAATTCTAGATACATAGTTATAGTTATGAAATAAACCATGGACTCTTAACCCCACTGGCATAACCTATTTATGGACCAGCGTATACCTATACTAGCTCCAACTATGTTGAAGACACCATAGTATACTCCCCAAGTAAAGTTAATGGGTGAGAACTAGTGGTAAGAATGCCTAACCCAGCCCTCTATCTGCCCGAAGTGCTTCATTATACTTTCATTGTTGGCATAACTGTCATACTTGGACCCAGTTAGCCTCTCTACTTACTGCCTATTACTACACAAGAGACTTGATAGGGGTATGGCCTATGTGTATCAGCTCAACATAGGCCATTGGGGACCTACCCTCATAGGGCTACTTTGGTAGCTGAGCAGAGGTAGGGGAGGGGAGTATATGATGGAACCTCTGGGATATAGTGTCCTATGTTGTAGCAGAGGAGGTCTGTATCTAGGGTATAAAATAAACATTAAAAGTTCTTCATTGGCTTGCAACATAAGTGGGCCCTGCAACATTGTTGGTGTGGATACATGAATATGATATAAATGCAGATTCTGAAATACCCTATGTAGGCATGAAAAAAGGAAAATTGAAGACCTGCAGGTGGCCCATATTTCATCATACATCACACTGATTATTTGGTAATATAAATATGCCAACATACTCGTTATTTATCTAACTTCCAAAAGATAGCTTTTAGTTTCTGTATCTATAATGGTTAGGTGCCCCAACTGACCCAACTGGCAGTAGACACATAAGGAGTTCAAGGTAGGGGGCAGCAGTGAGGGTGCATTGAGGTGAGCTACCTAGTACATTAACAAGGCATGAACAGAAATGGGACATTTTAACTACCATATAGGCCTAACTTAATATATACAGACCTAAATAATGTGTCTGAATAGAGTGTGTACCTGGGAAAATACATTTATCTAGATATTGCATCATATACGGTTTAGTACAATGGTGTTTTACATTCGATATAGAAGCTGCAGAAAAGGATAGGGGTTAGTTATCAAAGGTAGAGGGCACACAAAATATGTAGGGCCATAGATATTGATGTAAGTGTATACACATAAAAAAACATGAGTGAGCAGCTTCAGTGTGTATATGGGGCAGCAGCAGGGCCAGTAGCTGTACAAAGGTGACCAGCAGTGAATAAATATTGTAAGATGGCCTCGTTTCCCTGGATAAATTACATTGACTCCAAGGAGAGACAATAACCACCTAATCTCCCCTAAGCCGTTCCCCTCGGCTAGGTGGGTTCAATTCAGGAAGATTGTGGCACATAGTGAGTTTAGATTGCAGGTGTAGTATGGTGGTTCTTTTTTCAAATGCAATGGGTCAAATGCTTTCTTTATTGGTTAATGGCCCACTATCTGAGGCTGAAAGGGTCACCTTGCGGACAATGCTAGCTTGTATTTTCCACCCATGAAGGGTAAGTGGATCAGTATGTTGGCAGTCTCATAAACCTACTACAGTGCCACCCAGAACCATTCAAACCAGTAGAGAGGAAATCTAATCTTGTTTGGGGGGATCAAGCAATCTGTTTTTTTTTGCCAATGGCATTCTGTGTAACATTTTTGTGAGCTGAGTGTTCTACTTAGTTCTAGCTCAGTGCTTGCCTAGACATGCATAACATACACAACCAGAAAAGGCACAGAATGCTGAATATGAATTAAAGAACATGAGTGAAAGCTGTCACTGCTCTATGTTGGGTATCTGCATTGTATAGAATAAAAATATTATAAAAATGTGCATGTAATAAAGGTGAGAAATGTATGTGTAGTGAATGATATAGCAGTAGAATCTCCAATGTTTAAGGTTATATATCATATGTGGGAGAACACAGGACTTTCCAGCAAGCAACTTACACAGTTTATAAATATATTTGGAGACTATCGCAACAATATGTGACTACAAAGCTGTCAATAAAGTGCTATAAAAGTGTCACACTATATAGTCACACAAAGGAAACACAATGAATAGCCTTTTCACTTTGGTCAAAGGAAAACCTGCTGTTTGTCTCTGAGCCAAGTCTACTTTCTAAGCCAATTTCCTTGACAGGCACTTCAGCTGAAGGCCCTCTGTGAGAGTTATTAGCCTAATTATCCAGGTAGGTCCTAAATGCTCTCTGCCTGGGCGGATTTAGGAACAATATGGCCATGAGTGGAGTAAATGGGTGCTGATAAATTGAAAAATATACACTCGTTGGGAAGTATAGTAGGAAGTCAAAGAAATTATTGAGTGAATATTCTCCCTATTTCCCTAGCACAGTAAACAACCTCCAATATCCTGTACTCCCAAATCTGAACAAGGCCCAGGAGGAACCACTGTTGGCGGCGAGGATGGAGCCCCTTCCCCTCCCTTCCCCTTCCCCTCCTGGAGGAGCTCTGATTGATTTCAATGGTTACTGCAAGGATAGCCTTACAACCATCTCACTGTTCCTTTGGGTACTAGGTGAATAGGGAAATAGGGGTTAGGGTTTTGGGTCAAAGGGTCAGTGGGTTCATTCCTACTTCAGAAACACCCCTATTTGTAAGGTTCTGTTCCCAAAGATAAAGGCTTGAGGGTTTGTCCTTCTTTGTAACACTAGTCCTGATTGGTTGGTGGTCTCAGTGGACCCTAGGGATGCCGGGCATGACCTGAGGGACAGAGGGTCAGCAGTGTGTGTATGTGTCTTACAGTGAATTTAAAGGTTCACACTTAGAAGACAAGTCATATAGGATTCCAAGTTGCCCTGTTCTTCTGTCCCTTAAAACCTCCCATGTATGCAAAACTGTATTTCTCATGTAGAAATTACTTTACCAGTGTTGACCCTTGGCGTGAGAATGTAATCCTTAAATACATCTTCCTGAGAAAATGTCTTTGCCTTTCTCTCTATTACAATGTTAGAAGTGATAAGGTGAAGACCAAGCATGATTTATTCATGTAACCAGATAGCACCAACCCTCTTTTGGATAGCAGAATGTGATAGAATGCTTTTTAGATTATAAGAAAAGAAAAGGAACCTCCATATGAATGAGCATAATGTTTTATCACTTGTCAAGTCCACCTTCAATGCAGACTAAGAATTCCCATCACAGACTCCTCATTTAATCACACACTGCATCCTTCCACCATTACACAATTAAAGGGATTGTGTGAAAGTGTAAAGGGTCCTTAAAAATACTCCCATAAAGAGGAGGATCAGTTTCTTTGAACTTAAGTAGTTTATGTTCTGTTGAGACGGCAGAGAAAAAAAATCTTTACTCACTGCACAGTGTATGGGGTTGTATTTTTTCTCCATTACTTTTTGGGCTTCCCTTTTCATTTCATTTGGAATAAAACATCATGTTGAGAATGACAAAATTATCTTAGAAAATATTGGCCATGGGTATAGTTTCATCAGTCCCGGAGTGGCTGGATGCAATATACTTCCACCAATGGTCTAGCTGCTGGTTGCTTTAGTGTCAGTGATGAAGCCTATAAAACAGTTATTATCCACGCAACTGGTTCCAGCCTGCTGTGATGAGATGGGTATCTGGGGGGATCTATGGAGTCCCTGGGTGAGATGATGGTGGGGCGAATAAGTGCTTATTGTGAATAGAATGTCTACTGAAGGAGGGAGGTGGGTAACAAGGTTTTACAAAACTCTGTCATTGAGACATGATTTAACCCTTTCAAGTTGGCTTTCATGAGCAATGAGGCCTAGATAAAATGATTGATAAATGTGTCTGGATGTTATCAGTCAAGCAACATACTTCCGGTTTCATTCCGCATGTGTTCATTCATATTTCTGCCCCACCACACAAACGTAATGCCCATTTAGTACATGTTATCTGATATGACTCAAGACTACTTCATTTTATCTGTTTTTCTTTGTTTTTTATATCAAAATTTCTGTTTAAGTGGATCAGAGGTAGGAGTTCCTCCTAAGGCAAAAACTGCCAATAATTTCTTCAGCCATCCTCCCATAAAGAAACTACACACAAGATGAGGCCCAACAGTGTAAAACAGGCAAGGAAGCAAGTTTATGAAACTTGGACTTTTTCATTTTTATTTCTTTCACTTCTATTTTTTCATTGAAGTCAATGTTAATTGTTAACATTTTCAGGAAGATGTCAACATTCATTAATTTGTTTTGGCCAAGATGAAAGATAATCGGAATCCTATTGCAAAATATTGAGCAATTCAGGTGCATACATTTAAGAGAGGAGTTTCGTATATTAGTGCATCATAACTATTATATTCACTCTTTTAAAGAGTTTGGGCACATAGACAACTATCAACTTCAATCGACTGGAAAGGATTGTGGAAAGCAAAGTGGTCTATTTAACGCAAACATAATCGCCCAAATTTATAGATTTGAGCATTCATCAAACAGTAGTACTAAAATGTCTACTCCATGGTTATAAGGGCCTCCTCTTCATAATATTTTAACAAATGTATTTCTATCGCATTGATTCACTCTTTTCAGATGGCTTTGTTTAAAACCAGAAGTTTAGAATGCATTGAATACAACAGATTAAGGTCCTGACCCAACACCATAGAAATGTTTTCAAAAATGATTGCTTTGCAATCTGTATGTAGTGTCCCTTGATATGGTTACATAGTACCTGGTCATTTCTCTTAACGAGAATCAATTTTGTTCAGTTCAATGGCATTAATTTTGATATCAGAAAATACCCTCTGCATAGTAGGTTATTGCACAACCCATTTTTACATTAATGGACTACCCAGCTGGAAAGAGAATATCATGATCATTATACTCCGAATATTAATTGTAGTTGCGCATCAAGGGGTGTCTATGGCATATAAAGTGCCAACTGTAGACAGACCCCTAGGCATTTGTGATATCCATTTCAAGAGCCCACAGCTCGATACTTAAAAATTGATACCAGATACAGACGTCAGTTTAGTCAATCCTGTCTACGTATAATTCTTATCATAAACGATCTAGACGTCGCCTCAGTATACAAAGGTCGTAAGTGAAAAAATTGGATTTTTTTTTTATTCTTTAATATATTTCTTTATCCACTAAATTTTCGACAATTTTTGGAATTTTTCAAAAATGACCTTTTTCTGGGAGGTTATAGCTCAGTATACAAAGGTTGTAACTGAGAAAATGATATTTTTCTCAGTATACAAAGGTCGTAGGTGATGTGGAAATTGTAACCCCAATGTATTTTATCATTAAAACAACTTATTTTGTGTGTTTTTTTCTAACCATTTTATATAATTCCTTTTGTATCGGTACATTTTTGATATTTTTACAAAACTATGCTAGCTTTGAAGTGTAAAGGGGGTGAATTAAATGGGAAAATGACTAAAACTGCCTTTTTTAGCCGAAATTTTCACTGTTGCTAGGCAACAGCAATTTGTAAATAATTTTTTTAAGTGATATAAGTAACTAAAAATATAAACAATTCATTTAGTGACCATTAGGCTTGAATTAATCAAATATTTGGGCATTTATATACAATTTTGAACTGAGGAAATCACTTACAACCTTTGTATTCTGATTAGATGTGCAAAAATATACATGCAATTCAGTATACAAAGGTTGTAAGTGACCCAATTTTCCTCTTTTTTCCCTAATTATTGTCATATTAACTAAGGAATTAGATAAGATATTTTAATATCATTCAGATAATTTGTTTTTAGTTATTGCTGTTTACATAGAGGATGATTTCTGGGGAAATATACCATATATTTTAGAAATTACAGCCTAATGATCACATTGATTTTTCTTATTTTGCTCATATCTCAAAACATGAACTTTCCACTTACGACCTTTGTATACTGAGGCGACGTAGAGCAATAGATGTAATATCATTGATTTGATTGACTGAGTGGTAGCATGTGACTTGGCCTGTTATGGCCATTTCGGAAAATGGAGGTATCGAAATAGCTATCACTGCCCTGATTGGTTGAGATTTTGGAGTTGGGTCAGTGGAGTAGTTGATTTTGCTTTTAGTCTTTGATAGAAAGTCAGTTCCTAATATGATTGGTGAGGAACAGTTTGGAAGAATTGCGAATTGGTGGCTGAAAGTTTTGCCTTGAATTTTGAATTATATTTTGATTGCTCCATCGGCAAGATAAACTTTGGAACTAATGCATGAAAACTCATGAGGAACTAGTTTCGATAGAGTGGAGGCTAAACCCTCTCTCATGCAAGAGACAGTGGCTCCTGTGTCCCCTACTAGACTGGGGATGCTGATATGCTTGAATTGTAGATCTATATTGCCATTGAACTCAGGAACTCAGAATCGAAAACAGACCTCAGAAATTGCCTCTAGAACCAATTTTATTATAACAACATCTGATGTATTTGTTTATTTTTCATCAAAACTGTATTTTTTACATTATTACTATTAATAATAGGAATTTATAGCTTATTTGTCATTTTCAGTTGTACACAGCAACCCGGTTTTGACAAGCAGTTACAGCAAAACTACATGGGATATTTTAGCTCAAGATATCTTTTTTTAAAGCCTATAACATAAACTTTGAAAAGCCAATTCCCACCTGGAAGCACGTTTTCCCTCACCTGGCCACAGTGATTACTATTAATTTATTCTGATTCTATTTGTAAAATCTTTGATGGCAATGAATAACCGTGTCATGTCAGACCAATAGCTGCTCAGGACATTCTAATCATAACAACAGAAATAATAAATGAAGCCATGGTATGGTTAAAAAGCAGTAACAGTAGTAGTCAACTTAACAAGAGTAAAACCACAAGAATAAAGAAAGACAATATTCATTATTCTGCTTCACACACACCACTCTATTCTAAGCCCGTATTGCAGCTTCAACCCCTCCTTATACCTTGTGTGTAGGTAATGGGCCTTATCTCACTGGTCTCATTGACATAATAATGGTGATTAGTGTGTCTGGGCTGGGAGAGCTAGTGTAGACAGGGGATGTGTGAGGCTGTGCAGTTAGGATGGTGATACATCCTCATTAGGACTGAGGTACTCCATGATTAGCTCCTACTGCTGAGCAATATAAGACCTGCTCACTGACCGACCCTGACTGACAGGCTGTATTGTACAGCGTGTGGACCTAGGGTATACCTTCACACTAGACATACTCTAGCTATATGCAATACAGCATATAGACTCTCTAAGTGAAGCTGATAGGTGAGAACTAGGAGTAAGCGTGCCTACCTCAGCTACCCATAGGGCCCCAATTGCCTTTCCTCACCAAAGCTATTGGCATAAAGCTGTGGCTCGGAGCCATTTTATCCCCCACTCCCACTCTACTTACTCCATATTGCTATACATGAGACCGGATAGGGGTAAGGCCCCTCTTTTATATCTCTCCCATTTATGACCTCCCCCCACACCACTGCTTTGGTAGATGAATAGAGGGACATGCAATGAGGGGGCATGTTTTCATTTCACCCCTGTGATGTAAGAATATATCATATGGCATGTACTGGAAAAAGGGACCCGAGTGTACCCTGCACTAAGGTCCCTTTTCGCAGATCGTGTCACAATAATATTATGTTGTAGCAGAAAGGGTCTCTGTCTAGGGTATAAAGCAAACATGAAATGTTTGTTTTCCTTTATAATGGCTTACTCTTTGTAATGTAAGTAAAATTGTCTGGATAAAGCTAGTGTGGATTCATTCCTCTCTGTGAAAGTTTTTTTTTGTAGATTAACAGTGGGACCTACAGTAGGTGTACAATTTGTTGTAGTAACATGGTAGAATATGCTGTAGGTGAGGCTAAAACGTATAAGGAAGTGGCCATTTTTTAACAACGGGGGAGAAGGGGGGCAGTGGATTTCTGTGCAGGCGGGTCGAAATCTTTTTGGTCCCCCTCCCCCGGCAGAGGGGTGAAATTTGTTTGGTCCCCCCCTCATGCAAGTTGAAATTGAGCATGGCCGACCCCTTTGAGCTATATTAACGGCCAGGCTTTTTTCGCTAAATACGGAGTCCAACTTTTTTGCCCGCCCCCTTCAAGGGGTCCAAATATTTCTGGTCCCCCTCTAGCAGAGTCCCCAAAGCTCCAATGTTCCAATGGGAATAGAGGCATTCCAATAATGCAATAGACACCCAGTGGTTATCCTGGGAGCCTGGGATCAACAGGACACTGACACTGGAGGCATGAGGCAATCATTGGGTACTGGTTGTTGGCCATTAACATGAGGATCAACTTAATGCAATAATTGTCATTCTATCAACATCCAGCACTCATCTCAGGTAGCTAAGAGGCTTACAATATGCTAGAGAGGGTGCACCTGGGCCTTTTCAGACCTGAAGTCCCGAAATGTCCAAGTGTCCCTATCCTACAAATTTTAGACATTGAGACCACATTCAGACAGCTCCTATTTCACAATGAACTGAAAGTGATACTTCATATAGGCCCTATGTCTCAAACCGTTAAAAAGGCGCCGTTAAGCAGGTAATCAGTGGGTGCCAGCAACATGAGGATCAACTAAATGCAATAATTGTTATATTATTGGGCACTCGTCTCAGGCGACTGATATGCATACATGGGCTAGAGAGGGAGGGGCTTGGATAAAGAAGGCTGAAGGAGGGGTGGCATAATTTGTAGTAGAATGAACAGAAGAGTGGATGGGGAGTGAGAATGAGGGAGAGAGATAAGCCAGGAGAGGATGAGACATAGATGAAGAGAGAGATAGGGACAGGTGGAGAGACAAAGACAGAGAGAGAGACAAAGAGTGATGAATACAGTAAGTGAGAACCAGATAGATATTAATCATCAAGACTGATGGCTCTTTATCATCACAGCTATATTGTATTCTTCTTGAGAGCACATTACTAGGGTCATCATATGTGAATATTTCCACAAGACTACTGTGACATCAAGTCCTCCCTAGATATATTTACTTATAGCAGCTCTTGCGTTAGGCGACAGGAGCAGTGTAGGCTTTTGTTAATACTTATTGTGACTAATATGGCAATCCTCCTGACATGGCTCTTTAATACTGCGTCCCTAGATTTGGGATGGCCTCAAACTAAAGATTCTTCTCCAAACTGCCTGACTATAAAAGGGCCATGCATGTCTCTACAAAGTTCCTCCCAACTATCGAGCAATCTGATAATTACAGCTAGGCTATGTTGAAAATGCACAAAGCTCCAAGGCGGAAAGAAAAGATGATTTAATTGAGTTGCTTCTAATTAATTTGGAATCCTCTAGCGATATGAATTACAGATCTATAATTACATTTGGCAGTCTAGATGTTTACTTCACATGTCATAGAAGGCCTAGAGACATAGGTACCAGTAAGCTATCATCAAGGTAAAAAGTCCTTCCATGGTTAAATCACAGAATACATCACTTCAATTCATCAAAAAGACACCCCATCATCAACAGCACATGATGGCTTCTAGCAAAAACACATCTACCTGACCATCTATGACTTAATCTACATGCTACATTACCCATTAAAATGTGAAGGGGAAAAATCTTCGCTAAAGGTATCTAACATTATAAAACAAAATTATGAGTTCTTGCACAAATATCCAATAAAAATGGTAATCATCTGGACTTTCATCCCTTTCCCATTGGCCATCGTTTTATTCAGGTGACTCATTATCCCACACATGCAGTGAAAATAAGGACTAGAATGTGATACATATTCCACAAACAGTTGCTACCCATAAACAGTGGCTGGTCTTGGTTAGGGTAATCTTCAGTACTACTGCCGAATTGGACAGTTAGTGCATAAAGGTGATAGTAACAGTTTAGTTTTAATAATGATGTGTACTCCCTCTTTTTACCAGGTTACTATCAGTGGGCACAAAATTCAGCTCAACATTGAATTAATGTCAGATTATCATTAAATTAACATTGACAACCATCTATCAATGTTGATTCAATGTTCTGGGTCCACTGAGCTAGCTAAAAGATGTTTTCCTTCATTAGCAAATCAAATTTATCATTCATTATACTCAGTATCTGTATCAATTAGTCTGCCTCCTACTGATTTGTTACAGGTACTACATTTCTGACAGAAGTGCATCTTTTCTCAGCCAAACATTTTGTAATGCCCACTCACCTCAAAGCTATAGATGCCTAGGGTCTCTGGCTGTACATACACTGATTATCAAAGCAAGTGGTAATTACCTGGGCTTTCATCTTTCTCCCAGTGGCCCTCATTTTATTCAGGTGAATTACAGTCAGAAGCGACTATTAAGTACTTACTGCCAATTACTACACAATAGACATGACAGGGGGGTGGCCTATGTGCTAGCTCCCTCCCATTTGGAGGCTACACAGAGCAGAGTATATCACAACCCTCAGGCTAGATAGTCTCAAAATTGCAAGATAGTCTCAAAATACTATAGTTTTGTTAGTATCTCGCAACCCTCAGGCTAGATAGTCTCAAAAACCTATAGTTTTGTTAGTATCTTGCAACCCTCAGGCTAGATAGTCTCAAAATTGTGAGATAATCCCAAAAGCATGACAGATAGTCTCAAAACTGTGGGATGATAACATTTTGAGACTAATTGCAACCCTCAGGCAAGATAGTCTCAAAATACAATAGTTTTGTTAGTATCTCGCAACCCTCAGGCTAGATAGTCTCAAAGTTGTGAGATAATAACATTTTGAGACTATCTTGCAGCCCTTAGGCTAGATAGTCTCAAAATACCATAGTTTTGTTAGTATCTCACAACCCTCAGGCTAGATAGTCTCAAAACTAGAGTATTTTGAGACTTTCTCACAGTTTTGAGACTTTCTGTCAGGCTTTTGAGACTGTCTAGCCTGAGGGTGGCGAGATACTAACAAAACTATAGTATTTTGAGACTATCTTGCAATTTTGAGACTGTCTAGCCTGAGGGCTGCAAGATAGTCTCAAAATTTGAGACTATCTAACAAAACTATAGTATTTTGAGACTATCTTGTAATTTTGAGACTGTCTAGCCTGAGGGTTGCAAGATAGTCTCAAAATTTTGAGACTATCTCGCCTGACGTGTGTTTTGAGACCATCTCGCAATTTTGAGACTATCTAGCCTGAGGGTTGCAAGGTTGTCACAAAACCATAGTATTTTGAGACTATCTTGCAGTTTTGAGACTATCTAGCCTAACAGGGTGCAGTTGATAAGGGGACCATTAAATTTATCTCATAACTAATTTAGCTTTTCGAATTACATCATTATTATGAAATAAACCATGGATTCTTAACCCCACTGGCATAACCTATTCATGGACCCAGGTATATCTATACACTGGATAAGCCTATGCCCAAGACACTAGACAATGCTTCCCAAGTAAAGTTGATGGGTGAGAACTAGTGGAATGAATGCCTTACCCAGCCCATATCTGCCCCAAGTGGTTCATTGTACTTTCATTGTTGGCATAACGCTCATACTTCGACCCAGTTTACCTCTCTACCTACTGCCTATTTCAACACAAAAGACTTGATAGTGAGGGTTGGTCTACCTGCTAGCTTCCTCCCCATTTGGGACCTACCCTCATAAGGCTGCTTTGGTAGCTGAGTAGATGTGAGGGGAGTATTATATTGAACCTCTGGGATATAGGAGCCTCTGTTGTAGCAGAAGGGGTGTGTAGGGTATACAACAAACATTAAAAGTTCCTCATTGGCTGGCTGTTTGGGGATTAGAGATGCAACATAAGTGGGACCTGCTGGACATTGCTAGTATGGGTACATGAATATGATATGAACGTTGATTGTAAAATGCCTGGCTTGAAAAAAGAAACATTGAAGACCTGCAGGTTGCCCTTATTTTATCATACACCACATGGATTATTAAGGTACTGCTGATTATTCATCTAGTTTTCCAAAAGGTATTATTTAGCTTTTTTATCTATAATGCTTAGGTGCCTCAAAAAAATGTTGAACATGGGTTGAAATAACTACTGAGGAATCTAACCCTACTCTGCCATAGAGGGGGGGGGGTGATAGAATTAATATAACCATTTTACTGCTAGATTGAAGTGGGATGAGTGAGACTGGTGCAGATAGGGTGGAAAGCAATATCATTGAGTTCGCTGTATCACCAGGGATAGGAAGCCAACTGGCATGTGGGAAGTTCAAGGTAAGGGGGAGCAGTGACGGTGCATTGAGATGAGCTACCTAGTACACTAACAAGGCAAGGACAGAATTCAGATCTTTTCACTACCATCTAACTGAATATCAGTATACCTAAATGATGCCTCACAGTGAAATTTGAACCTGGGAAAAAACATGCTATGCATCATATACAGTTGCTGGTGTTTTTACATTCGATATATGCCAGCTGCAAAAAGGACAGGGGTTATTTATCAAAGGTAAAGGGCACACAATTAGGTCAGACAGTTATGTGAAAAGAACTAGCAGAATAGTAAACATCATTATTATACAGAAGTTTCATGGTCATGGTAAGATATTCAGGACCATACTTATGTGACATGTACTGGGAAAATTGACCTTAGTGCACCCTGCACTAAGGGCCTTGCTCGCAGATCATGCCTCATATAGAGATGTAAGTGTTCACACATAGTAATCATGAGTGAGCGGCTTCGGTGTGTATGTGGGGCAGCGGCAGAACCAGTATAAAGGTGACCAGTAGTGAGTAAATTCTATAAGATGGCCTCATTTCCCTACAAGGAGAGACAATAAGTACCCAGTCTCCCCTGAACTGCTCTCCTTGGCAAGGTGGTTTCAATGCCAGAAGTTTGCGCCACATACTGAGTTTGGGTTGCAGGTCTAGTATGGTGGTTTATTTTTCAGATGTAATGGGTTAAATGCTTTCTGTGTTGGTTAATGGTCCACTATCTGAGGCTGAAAGGTTCACTTTGTGGGCAATGCCTGCTTGTATTTTCCACCCAAAAAGGGTTAGTGGATCAGTATTTTGGCAATCTCATAAACCTACTACAGTGCCACCCAAAACCATTCTAACCAGCAGAGCGGAAATCTAATCCTGTTTGCAGGAACCCAGCAATCTCTTTTTTTGGTGCTTGGCATTCCGTGTAACATTTTCTTGGGCTGAGTGTTCTACTTAGTTCTACCTCAGTGCTTGCCTAGACATGCATAGCCGACACAACCAGAAAAGGCACAGAATACTGAATATGAAATTAAGAACATGAGTGAAAGCTGCCACAGCTCTATATTGGGTATCGCATTGTATAGAATTAAGATATCTATAACAATAGGTATGCAATAAAGGTGAGAAATTTAGATGTAGTGAATGATATAGGAGAATGCAGGACTTTTCAACAAGCAGCTTACATAGTATATGAATTTATTTGGAGATTATAGCAACAATATGTGACTGCATTGTCACGTTCGTTCACAAAAATATCAAAACAGTGGTGTCAAACTGTCAAATTATATAGACACTGTCACACAAGCCTTGCTCACAAGGGGATGTATAACCTTTATCATGAAAAAAGTAATGGTTCAGTTAAATAGAAACATAAAAGGTAATTTTTTTTAAAAGGAAACACAATTGATAGCCTTTTCACTTTGATCAAAGGAGAAACCTGCTGTTTGTTTCTTAGCCAAGTGTACTTTCTAAGCCAATTTCCTTGGCAGGCACTTCAGCTAAAGGCCCTATGTGATCCAGGTAGGTCCTAAATGCTCCCTGCCTGAGGGGATTTAGGAAGTATATGGCCATTCGTGGAGTAAATGAGCCCTGATAAAATTTACTAATATCCACTTGTTGGGAAGTATAGTAGGAAGAAAAAGTATGTATATTGAATATGATGCAGTGAAAGTAAACAGTGAAATGCAAGTTAACACATCTAGCTTCAAATTTCTTTTACCATAATGATTATGTGAATTATAAAGGGAATAATTATTCTCGCTGTAGGCAGAGCATAGTGCACAACCTCCACAAGCCCCTATCCTTACATGGGGGACTTTTTATACAGATGATAACACTCACCAGGGGCCCTGGCATATCCTGTAGGCCTACTTCTCTATCTGAACAAGGCCCAGGAGGAACCACTGTACCCCTCCAGGAGCAGCTCTGATTGATTGCCACGGTTACTGTGAGGACGGCCTTACAACCCTGTCACTGTTCCTTTGGGTACCAGGTGAATAGGGAAATAGGGGTTAGGGTTCTGGGTCAAAGGGTCAGTGGGTCCATTCCTACTTCAGAAACGTCTCATTTTGTTAGGTTCTGTTTCTGGCTGGAGGGTATGTCCTTCTTTGTAACACTAGTCCTGATTGGTTGGTGGCCTCAATGGTCCCTTGGGATGCCAAACATGGCCTGAGGGACAGAGGGCTAAGCAGCTCGTGTATACATATGTCTTACAGTGAATTTAAATGTTCACACTTATAACACAAGTCATGTCATACAGGGTTTCAAGTTTCCCTGTTTATTTTATTCCTTAAAAACAGTTACAAATTAGAGGGATGTTTTCTTTTGTTGGGAGCCTTTGGTTTTGTGAAAATCAAGAACTCTGGCTATTAATTCCAAATGTATGCAAAAAGTACTTCTCTTCAGGTGTAAAAATTGCTTTACCAGTGCTGGTCCTTGGCATGAGAGCATAATCTTCAAATGCATCTTCCTGAGAAAATATCTTTGCCTTTCTCTTTATTTGAATGTTTAAAGTAATAATGCCGAAATTATTCATATAACCAGATAAGGCAAACTTTTTTGGATAGCAGAATGTGATAGAAAACTGTTGAGGCAAAAGAGATTATAAAAAAAGGCAAAGGAACATCAATATAATTAAACATAAGGTTTCTCACTCAGGTCCACCATCAATGCAGACTAAGTATACCCATCACAGACACCTCATTTAACCACAGATGGCATCCTTCCACCATTACACAATTGAAAGGATTGTGTGAATGAGAAAAGGGTCCTTAAAAAGTGATCAAATAATGATTGAGAACTAGTTTTAAGATTGAGAACTCGTTTCTGAAGTAGGTTAATTTCCTACGACAGAAAAAAAAACAATGCTCATTGCATAGTGTATAGGATTACATCTTTACTTCTTTTCCTGCTTCCCCTTTTCATTTCATTTGGAATATAACATCATGTTGAGAATAACAAAATTAGCTCAGAAAATGTGAAATGATCTACAAAAAGGGCTCTTCCACTGATGGTCTAGCTGCTGGTTACTTTAGCGTCAGTGATGATGCCTATAAAACAGTCATTATCCATGCCACTGGTTCCAACCCGCTGTGATAAGATGGGCATCTGGGGGTATCTATGGAGTCCTTGGGTGAGATGATGGTGGGGCGAAAAATAAATGTCTGCACAGGCATTGCTTACTGTAAATAGAATATTCTACTGAGGGACAGATGTGTGTAACAAGGTTTCAACAAACCCTCTTATGGAGACATACTTTAACCCTTTAAATTAGCAGGAGCAATCAGGCTTGAATGAAATTATTGATAAAATTTATGTGTCTGGATGGTATCAGTCCAGCAATATACTTCCCATTTTATTCTGCATGTGTTCATTTATACTTCTTCCCCACCACACAAACATAATGTCCATTACCATCTTGTACATGCATATGTGATCTGATATGACTCCATATTCAGGACACAACTTCATTTGATCTGTCTTTTTCTTTGTTATGTTATTCAAGCCTCTGTTTAAATGAATCAGACAGTAGGAGTTCCTCCAGGGGCAAAAATGCGCAAGAAGTTGTTCCTGCTGCCGTTATTCCATAAAGTGGCCACAGCAAGAAGAGGCCAATCAGTATAAAACAGGCAAGTATATAATTTCATGAGACCTGGGCTTTTTCATTATCATTGTATTTACTTCCAACTTCCAGTAGAGTCAATGTAGTTTGTTTAAGTTTTTTTGGGGGCAAAATAAAGGAGCACTTTAGAGTTATGGCAGAATATTGAGTAAGTCATTATACAAACATTTTAGAAAATGTGAATAATTAGTATTGCATCATGATAATATTGCATCCTCTCTTTTAACGGTTGAGATCCACGAAGAATACCATCCATTAACTGGTAATAATCAATGAATGATTCAGCTCCGTCATGTCACCCACAATGTTTCAAGGCACAAAAAAAATACTGACTTTTAAACAAGAATTTATCATTTCATTTTAAATTTATGTTCAGGAAGTATGTAATCTGGTAAGCTACACAGTAGAAATAGAAAAACGTTGTGTATGCCTCACATTCCTTACATATGCAATATAATAATCTGAGCTTCAAGGTAATTGCTTCTTCATTAGTGACTCACTTTAATTTAGCCAATAAAAGACTTATAATTAGGATGTTTTGGCTTTCAAACAATCTATATGCTTCTTCCTTTCTTTCTCCAATCATAAAGGGTGGCCCACAGTCTATATGTATACCCTTAGGGCACTGAACATCTTTCCGACTAGAGAGACATTAATACTCAGATACTGATATTACAGAAGTTTTTACCTGCAATAATAATTAGTCTTTACAGATCTACAATGATATTAGAAAGTGAAGAACAAGCTGTAATATCAATTCCATGTTGCCTCATCATCTTACGTAGTTGATTGCACGACTGTATTGGACCTCAAGATATAGGATGTAATATTATCTGACACACTATCAATAGTAATCTGATATATGTGTTAAGCTTTTACCATAGCATAGCATATATAGGACAGGGTAAGTGATTTTGTACATTGTCCCTGTTGACAGTTTAGAAAAGGGTATATACAGCAATGAAAGCAATCATCAGAAAGTAGCAAAAGCACTTGGACAAACATAATGTCCTACACAACCAGTGGAAAACAAGGCATTCAGAATAACTCTCCATTGTGAATTCTGATTATTGCCTCCATCTCAATTCCTGATTACGATTTCATATGAAAGTTGATACTTCTTCACAAATTTAACTTCTATCATATGGTCTCTGGAATGGAATTGCACTCCATTAACCATTAGAGATTAATTGTGTGATCAAATATTGTATATATAGAAATTAACATCAGGAGGTACTTTCCACCATGCAGCTAATCTCATTGAATCAAACAGCACTTTTCTTGTTTGATGAAAGGTAATTAGTACAAATACACTGGTTTTATAGTAGCTACAAATAACTTCAAAATATACAACTATGCTTTTGGTTTACATATATGCATACCACACTATATTATACTATATGTGAAACATTGTTACACTGGAAGAGTAGATAGTTCAAGCTATAATGTGCAGCTAATTTGACATGGCTTAGGGAAAGGGCCATTAGTTCAACATTTCTGTGGATCATGCAACAATCATGGACTTTGGGTACACCTTTGCACTAGACAACCTTTAGCGATATGAGGTACACAGTAAAGACTCCCTAAGGGAAACTGATGGGTGAGAACGGGTAGTAACCGGGCCTACCTCCACTCCCATTAGGCAACAATTGCCTTCTCATACAATAGTGATTGGTGTAAAGCTGTGGCTTATATCCAGTACACCACTTCCCATTAATATACAAGAGACCTGGAATGGGTATGGCCCATGTTATATCTCACTACATTTTGGACCTTTCCTAACTGAGCTGCTTTGGTAGCTGTGCAGAGGTATAGGCAAAGACGGATTATGATTCATTTCACCTCTGGGACATCGGATGTTGTAACAGCGGGGGTCTGTATCTGGGGTATAAAGGGAACAATTTGTAATTTCTACTCCATGTTGGTTGGCTTTTGGTAGAGATAGGTTGGCCCTGCAGCATATTGCTTGTGTGGATAAATGCATAGAACACGAATACATGATCTGCTATCCAGGCTGTAGCCTAGAAGTGGAAATCATCATTGAAGAAAGTTTTGGTATTTTCTGTTATGGTTATTCTGACCTACAGACACTCAATTCACACACAGATCCATGCTGTATTTTCCCTTGGATACCCCTGACCTTGGTTCCCTCTTTATTGTCCTATTAACATTACTGCATGCCATTGCTAATGCATCAGCCTTCAAGAAGTGCTGCCCATGCAAAGCATTACATCTTAGCTCCCAATACTGTGTGCAGAGCAGTGGCAGGATAATTCATGGGCACTATGGCACAGCTAATATTGTTTGCCCAGGGATGGAGACCATCTTTAGGTCCTAATGGAGCCAAGGGGAATTGCTTTTAAAGTCATGCCAAGGTAATGTGGCCATGGTGGGGAGTGGTTGGTGGATGATAAGTTCGAAATTCCCCGAAATGACGGAAACATAATATGAGGCAATGTAAGTCAAAGGTGGAAAAAGGATACACAATTCTTTTCACAGAGATCTCAGCTGGCATTTCGAAAACAAGGACAGGTAGGCAATGTACAGAAAAAAAACAGGAGATAAGGATACGTAAGTCTACTTCTATTCTGCAAACAGAAATATTTGACATGGAAGTATTCAATTTGCTTATTTTGTCATCTGGTGCTGACAATGTATAAAAGTTTTTATCATGCAAAGCCATAGTTTGATAACATTGCTTTATAAATGAAGAGTGTGGACTGTCTCTGAATAATTATGATAATTTAGTGATTTCAAAGATATCTCATTCATATAAAATCTGACAGATAAGGACTGTATAAATAAACAAAGTTGACATAACTATAACGACCCTGCACTACTAGCACTACCCCTTTAAAACGTTTATATGTCTACAGTACAACCAAACCACAGACACTTAGTGAACTCATTCTGCACCTTGTCAGGTACTTAATTCAACAGGCCCTACACCACTGCAAAGTGGGGTGAGGAGCAAATTCTACTAATTAACCCTGCCTTAATTAGTTTGCCGGCCAGTAATTAAATGGCTGCTTTGTCATACGACCACCTGACCCCATCAGGCCACCCACCTCATCCTGCTTCACTGTTTGTCATTCAGACCTGCATGTCTTTTAAAGTTGCTGTTACTGGCATGGTCAATATCTGTTACATGTAATTGCATATTGCTCAGGTGACATCACCAGTGTGGTAATTTTGTTTCAATCTAGTCGTCAGGTGTCCATAGAGGATTGTTATCAGTGATTGAACATCCCCTCTGTGGCTTCGATAGCATCTACAAAATTTTATTGTTTTTTTTGTTACATTAATTTTACATACTTTATTGCTGACAATCCCAGTACAGAGTTTAGTACCAATACCAACACCTGCGCAATACTAGTGTAGGTGCCTCTAAAACACCCTCAAGCATGAAATCACTACGGGTCTGATCTGATAGCCATCCAATACCCCATAATGGGACCCTTTACCCCAGGGTGTGAGTGTGGTGTTGGGGATTGCGCTAAATAGGGGGAGAATAGCATTGTCAGTCAGACTTCTGTGTACTATTGCATCTATATATATATCAGTCATGAATCATTTTATATTTGCATTTAAACATCACAGTGCTGTTTTTTACACTCCTCAACATTTAATTTCATTTTCTGGGGGAAAAACAACTATCCCAAGACCGAAAATTTCCACCAACAAACATTTCTGTAGAATCTGTAGATTCAGACTGGGGCATGAGTGGAATGAGGTGAGTGAGGTGGGTGCAGACAGGTTGGGCCCCAAAAAAGGTTTGTTTCAGGTCACCTTACTGAGCCTATCAAAACAGGGGCGACCCTACGTTTTTTAATGAAATTTGGAAGAAATATTTACACTGTTTGGTTATTTTTAGGGTATGTAGAGGGGCTGTAAAAAAAGTTTAAAAAAAAGAAAGAAATCCGACCTACCGACCCTAGAGTTTATTCCCATGTTACCTGAAAGAAACCTTTTCTAAAATGTGGCCTTGGCTTCGTGAATTAAGTACTATCAGCTTCAACAGTTCGCCCTGCCCGCCAGGGACTAGGACCCAACAGACACGTAAGGCATGACTCAGCACTGAGAAGAGCCCTCTAGCGGGCTATCATAGCATTGATGGAATTGGAACCCTTTCTCTGTCATCTAGCTGAACTTTGCCATACATAAATGATGCGTTTGTTTTATATTATAGAGTACTGGATTTGGATGTAAAGAATTATGCCCATTGCTGAAGGTTGTCAAATGTAGGAGGTACATACTCTAATTATCATCATAAGGTGAGTCGATCCAGTCAGCAGTTCTAGCAGTTGGCAAATTGGTAAACATATATGTTGGATATAGAGCAGGAACATAAACTTCATAAAATCTGTTTAAACTGATATATGTGTCATGAGGTGAGTGTATAAACATATTAAACCTGTGTGTGTCACTGATAATTTGATTTCAATCAAAAATGTACTTCCTTTTGCATTTCTAATCAACGAATGTATACCAAGTCTTGAATGTGTTATTTGTTAATGAACGAGAGTTGCGAGCTCTCATTGAAACGAAAGAACTCAGGCGCTTTGGTCAGTATGTGGAACAGCAGCTGCAGCAGTAGCAGTACAAAGGTGTCCAGCTGCAAGTGAATCTAGTCAGATGGCCTGGTTTCCCTAGAAACATATTGACCGAGAAGAGAGACAATAGGAACCACCCACCCTCCATTCTTGACTAGAAGGTTGGGTGGTAGGATGGGGGTGATGTTTCAATGGATCTAGGTCAAGCTAGTTTGTAGGGGTTAGTAGTGGGCCTAGTCTGAATGTCCCAGAACTGACCAGTGAGATAATGGGAGGAGATTTCTTTGCTAAAATGAGAGCACCACTTTGGTATGCACACCACAGACAATTACCTGCCAAATGTTTGCTCTGCAAAGGCATCTTACCAGACATTTTTTTAAGGTATCCCACTGGGCGTTAGTCCCCTGAGAGTATCGTTATCAGACATTCCAACCTGCCGGATAACATAATATGTGACATGCAGGTCACAAAGAATGGGGATAGGAGAGTGGGGATGGGGAAGGATAGAGGAGAGGAGAGGAGGTATTGACTGAGCATCTGGTAGGAAATAGTGTCCCGAAGTAGTCCATCACATTTCATTGCATGTTTTTGAATTGGGAGATTAATGTGATACTATATGCAATTTCTCCATGGCTATACTAACATACATAAAATTCGAAGCATTTCATTTCAATTCCATGCAATATTTTTACTACCTTATAGTACAGAGATTGCCAATACCAGCTGACCACACAATATCCGCCTCTATATAATCCTCACATAGTAGATCCCACTGGTCCAGATCCAATCACCATGTAATCCCCTGTAACAGGACCCACCCGAGCTGTGAGAAAGTATGAGGGGTTAGGAGTACTGTAAAACCTTGCGTATGAGCATTGCTAGTGTACTAGCCACACCTCGACTTTGGGCCGATCTTATAAGCTGACCAGCGATCTGGTTATATGATTTTAGTACCGTACCATAATAGCAAAAACTTGCATATAAGCCGTACCATGACTAAGACCGATCCTATAAGCTGCACCAGCGATTTGATTCACTTACTTGCTGCGGCCTATACGTGAGGTTTTATGGCAGACAAAGAAGGGGTGGCCAGCCAGCATGGTGCAGAGTGCATATCAGTCAATAGCTGTTTCATACTTTCATTTGCTCATCACAGAAGTATCTACATAAGTGGTATATTTTTTGTTAGAGATATTAAGTTGTATTAGTGTCAGTATTTCTAATGCAGTTTCTGGGGGGAAAATCACCACTTTGAATGTTCCATGCTGGTGACCACCATATTCATATATGGTTCCCAATATAGAACTACAGCCAGACTTTATCAAATCCAGATAAATCATGTTAGGTAAATGTAACAGTAATACAAATGTAGCAAAGATTTCAATATGCAAACATTTCCCTGCATCCTTTGGGTACTACACTAGAGCTTGGTTGAAATGGGGTGAATCGAGTAGATGCCTACAGTACTCTTCTGGTGTATTCAGACTCAACAGGTCGCTCTGGACAGGAATCCATCTGACCCCACTAGTTGTAGGTAGTATGTAGGAGGCAGGTCCGGGCGGAAAAATACTCTTTTGTTTGGGTAATGAACAGGAGCGATTTAGTGCAAATTTACATCGATCTCATTGAGACAGAAACTTGCTGGTTCTTCCTTGGCCAAGTATACCCCCAAGTAAATTGACAGGATGGGCATCCCGTAGACAGTTATAATGTGAATTATGTAGTTAGGCCGTAAAACTAGTGGTCTCTGCTTATGAGGATTATAGAATGATATCGTGAATGAAGTAAATGAATACTAGATATATCGACAAACATCCATGTGCACAGTTAATATGAAAGATTATATAATTCTGAGTAATTTTGTGGGTAGTTTCAGTACAGTAAATAATCTACTATGCTTGGAATCATGGATATTTAGGTAAGGCCTTGTTTAGTTAAATCAATAAGTTTTAACACAGGATAAGTATATTGTCTAATACACATAAACACATAGTCACATGTCTTGCGACAGCTTTATAAAACTGTGTTTTGGTACAAATGTGTGTCTGTGTCACCCTAATTAAAAACAATATCAGTACACCCAACCTTATAACTGTCACACCGGTAATAGCACAGAATCCCGGACCCTGGCGAGACTGAGCACTGACCTTTACAACCCTAGCATTAACCCTCCCACCGCCAGATTTCTCTGTAATTTTGCCAAAAATTTGAAAAAAATATAAATATCAAAAATTGAAATGAGGTTTTAGTATAGGTACTCCTCTCACTTTCTTCGTAAACAAGAATGGAATGTAGGATGTGAAAGAGGATGTCATAGGCTTTAATATGATACCAAACATGAGGTGCTTCGACTAGGACTTGTAAGAAAATATTTTCATCAATTTTGAGTAATATTTTTCTTGTTCAGCTCAGTAAATAAGGTGCCCTGGCCGCTATAGCGGCCTGCTGGCGGTGAGAGGGTTAAGGATAATTGGGGCTGGTTCAAAGGTTGGCAGGTGGGCAATCCATCACTGAACGTGATGGGCACCCTTTTAGTATCGGGCTCTTCCCTGCATAGCTCGTTCAGTTCAAGGTTGATTGGATATTGTACAGGATATGCATTGTCAGCAATGATTGATGACATACTTAACCTTGAGAGGATTTTATGAAAGCTCGGAAGAAGTATAGGTACTAGGGAAGTGGTATCCCTACCTTCCTATCTTATTCTAGCAAACAGATGCACTAAGATAAGATGTTATGAAGGAATATAAGAACTATAGAAACATACCAGCCCCAATTGTTGGAAATGAGTATCCATCCAACAATCTAGTAGTTATTATACTCCTGCCCCTACACATTTTCACAAAAGCATTTATGTTATCAATCATTTAATTAGCAGAACACAGCATTGAAGAGAACCACAGCCTATCTTTTATAGATATTTATACAACTTGCCTCATCATCTGGGTTTTACCATCATTTGATACACAGAACATAAAGTATAAAAAACAGTTAGCCAATAAAATCTAATATGAGCTCATACAGCTTTGAAACAATCAATTCTTCTTCTCCTTTTGCCTCTACTCATTTCTGGTGGTCTACTGTATTTATACACCATTTTGCTTTACACAGCTCTTTTCTAAGGTACAGTAATCAAAAATTGATATAACAGAAGCCAAGACATGCAATGATCTAAAATGGGCATGGCCTGAAAGGATAGATGTGTTGTATTTGATATGCCATTAACATTAATACTTTAGATTAAGCTTTCCCATGGCATACCATGTCTAGGTTGGGGTAAATGATATGGTGGTGTTAATCTATAGCATTGGAAATTGGCTGATGCAGATTAACTTTGAACGAGTTCTTGTTAATTAGTTAAATGCTGATGAAATATTACATGGACCAAATTAGATCAAAAAGGCAATTGACATTCATGAAAGGCTACAACGTTATAAAAGGAATCATCAGAATTAAAAGCATTTGGACAAAGGTCATTTTTAATACAACTAAGAGAAAACAATGTTTTCAGAAATAACTCTCCAGTGGGAATCCTGATTATTGCTTCCCATCTCAATTTCAAGTTACAATTAAATGTGGACACTAATACCCCCTGACAAAATTAATTTTCATCATCCGCTGCTTTTCAAAAGATCTCTGGAGCAGAATTTCACTCCACTTCATTTACCATGAGAGATGGATAGTGTAACAGATTGTATATGGATAGGGACATCTTCAATTTCCAAAAGGGAATGGACATTGGAGAGTACCAGGAACTTCACATTTGCATGAATAAAACGAAGGTGCTTGAGGATTAAAGTGGTTACTGGATATGAGACACATCAAGAGCTGATATGTAGTAATACATTGACATTTTGGTTTCATACATGACATACACATTTCTAGATCAATAAGATGCACAACCATAATATTATGATCTATGTTGATCCATTGCAGAAAAGCGGAAAAAGAGACGAGTAGATTCAGTAGCTCAGGTAACATCATGTATAAAACATTTCTGTGACTCTGGAGATGAGGGAATGAGGTAGAATCAGGTGTATTCAGATGTACTGGTCTATCACATGATACAAATCAGCTGGGAACATTATAATTGAGTAAAATTAATTATCACCATCGGACCTTTAAACACTTATTGATTGCCACTTTGCACTAGACACTAGTCCTGCAGCCGTCCCAAATTATTTTTAAACAAACTTGGAAACTTAACCAATCAGCGGTCCCTGCCTGGAGGCGCTCTAGCTTAGACTAATCTCAGCTAATCCAATCTTCACTGAGCCTAACCCTATCTAGTCCCTGAGGGAGCCGAGGCTAATCAACACTCCTATTTGGCCACCCTGCACAGAGGGTAATAGAACCACAGGTACTCACTGACCTTGAACCGTTGAGGGCGCTGCAGTACTCAATTTAAAGCAATATGCCATCTTAGAGTACATGAATGTAGCACCAGCAAGTTACTAGCCAGTGATCCATTCATGACCTCCCAGGTTCTTATTTTTTAAGTTTTTTAAAAATCAAGCTATACATACAGTAGTTATGTAAAAACTTAATTCGCCTCTGGGCTCAGCAACGCCGTTTCGAAGCCCAGTATACTGAGGTATTGTTACGTCCATACAGTGGTCTAACGCCCTTTGCCCTCTGGAAATAAACATAGATAAATGCAGCAACAACAAGTTACTCACCAGCTTTTCATTTTTGCATCATGCCGACCCTACCTAATTGATACACCAACACCGAGTTGGTATGACGTATGCAAGCCCAGAGAGAGTGCACCAACAGTCTAATGAAACTTCTATGTGACCCACGATGTCCAATTGACCATTTTATATTTTCTAGCGAATACTGATGGTGTGTTTTATAGAACATAACTTTGTGAATGGTAAATGGTGCATCTAAAAATACAACTACTGCAGTGATTGATTAAATTACAACCTCAGGCTGTTACCATCAGGGGCTGGTGCATTGAATATTGCCTTTATGACTGGGGGGCAGGACAGCCAGAAAGCTTCTTGTTACTCTGTAAGTTGCTTAAGGCACCCACATTTCATGTTTGGGCAACCCATTTTCTGTCAGAGTCAGCACACTAACTTGGTTATTCAATATGCACAATATGATGGGCAATGCGAGAAGAGACAAAGCGGGGATCAGAAGAGACCTTAGGACAGTATTAAATTTTACCTTTATGAATGAGACAAAGAGTTCCAGAATTACTCTTGCAGCAAGGGGAAATAGCCTATTGCGTTTGTCAATGCTTTTGGAACCTTCACCATAATCACTAACATTGAGAGTCAAACACATATCCAGGTCCTATAGTAACTAATCACCCCTGACCTTGTACCTCTCTGTTTTCTCCTTTTAATTTTAACATTACTGAGTGCTTTTGCTGATGAAACATCCTTGGGGCTGCCTCCAGAATGACTCCTCTCGTTAGAGAGCCAAGGTCCTTATAAGTGTGACTCCCTTAGGTGAGTCAGAGAACTATGTGACTCCCACAGGTGACTCCCTTAGGTAGGTCAGGGAGTCACCAAGGGGAGTACAGGCAGCCGGGGCTCCCCTAAAGAGGAGAGTTATTCTGGAGGCAACCTATACCCCCTTTTGAAGTTGTTTCTTCTTTCTGTGCACCTACTCTACTTAGCAGAGTGCCCAAGGATGAAGACAATTCTAGGTCCTTTTGTAGCCATTATAATTTTGCCTTTTGAACTATGTTAAGGCACTATGGCTCCAGGGGTGAACAGTAGGGGGTTGTCGAGTGGGAAATTCCCCAGAAAGTGAGGAAAGGAGGGCATTGGGAATTTATATTAAAAGTATTGTAGTATGCAAAGGGCCAACGTTTGGATTTTACTTTAGAAAAATAGTGCTTTATATATAAGATGATACAGGTAAGAAATGATCAAAAACTTACCACTTACTCTGCATTGTATGTATTTTCACTGTACTAGAAGAAGGGTGCTAAAGAGGAAACAACTTAAACATGACGTACAAAAAGGTCTGCATATTATATTATCAGAGTGATAATTGCAGTTTGGTACGGCAAAGTTATCTTACCTTTGTTCAACGTCAGCTTATGGCTATTACCTATAAATAGTCTATGGAAGTGATGGGTGCTCTAAAACGGACTCACGTAGCAGATCCCTCTGGTCCTAGCCAGATGACCATTCAATCCCCCATAATGGGACCCACCAGGCCAGCGATGTGTTATGGGTGGTGTTGCTGGAGGGCCCTGGAGGGGATGGCCAGCCAAACTGCATGATACAGTGCTTGTTTTAGCCAACATGTGCTGTATTTCTGGGGATATTGAGGTTTATATGTTAGATCTTTTGTTTCATTTTATTGTGGAATAAAACCACATCTATGTCATAACTCACATAGAAAATAACCATTTTTGCTTAATGCCTGTGGTAATAGAAGCCCATCCGAATTTGGCGAGAATAACTTGTTTTCAAGTAAACAGTTCATTCAAGTGAGGTCAGTATTCATTTCTCCCGACAAAGTTTGCCCTGTATCCCCACAGTACTGAACTGCAGCTTAATTGGAGTAGAGTGAGTGGGGTGAGTATATAATATATATAGTCTGGTGTGTGTTTACTACTATCGGCTACAATGGGGGCCCATGTCACCAGGGACAGGAACGCATCTGACCCCACCAACTGCAGGCACATTAGGATAACTGGGGAATGGGAACAGTGAGGGTGAATTAAGGAGAGCTCACTGGAGGGCTATCATGGTCAAAATGGAATCCAACCATGCCACTACCATCTAGTTAGATGTAGCAATACTCAAATAATCTGTCTGAATTATATCAAAAGAAAATGCATTAGGGTGCAAAATGTATAATTGTATAGAAGATGATGCTCTAGACACAAATCGTGAGAGCATTATAGAACAATATAACCGTGAGTGGAGTAAATCAAAAGTGGTAAATTTTGCAAACATCCATGTATAGTAGATATGAAATAGTAAGTCATTTTCAGAAGCTTTGTGGGGAGCTTAAGTAAATTGGCTAATCTAATAAGCTTGTAATCTTGGATGAATTATGTGTGAACAGTTGTGTTTGGTAAAAATGTGAGTCTGTGTTACTCATCATGAAAAATAACCCTATCAATACACCCAACCTATTGACAACCACAATGTGGGTAATGGTACAGGATATCAGCCCCTGGAGAGACTGAGCACTGACCTTTACAACCCTAGCATTAAGGATAATTGGGGCTGGTTCAAAGGTTGGCCGGTGCCCAATAAATCACTCACTATGATGGACACCCTTTTAGTAATAGGCTCTTCCCTGCATAGGTGGTTAAGTTTCAGGGTTGCTTGGATATTGTACAGGGTATGCATTGTCAGCTGTGATTGCTGACATACTAACCTTCAGAGGACTTTGGTCATGTAGTATTATTTGAGAGGAAGTATTAGTAAATGGTAGCCCTATCTTCATATCACTTTGTGGCAAATAGGTGCACTGAGAAAAGATGAAACGAAAGATTAGATGATGGACAGTTAAGCACACCTAGCAAACACAAATTGCTGTATAACGTTACATAACCTTTCTGTATAGCTCCGTAGTGTCTGATAGGTAAGAAAACCTTTAAATCGTTTATTTTATGACAGTCACTTAGAAGAGTCTGGAGACAAGTTTACTTTTTCAGTGTAGCCAAATCTTCTACAGTCAAACACCAGCTGCTCTCCCCTATCCTGAATGTCTACAGCTTTACCAAGCTGGGCCTCATCATCTGCAATTTGATTCACTGAGCGAGTGGACGAAAACCCTAGTCAATATAATCTAAGCAGAGCTCCTATGACTCTAAAACGATCAACGATTTGTCTCCTTTTCTCCTCATCATTTAAGGTGGTTTACTGCATTCATACAATAGGTGTTTTTGCATTGAACTGTTTTCTAAGATACAATTCCTAGATATTGATATCACAGAAGAGACATGTGACAGTTATGAAAAGGCTGCAAATTTGGATAATAACAATTTTCAATATAATGAAGGGACAAAAAAACAATGTATTTAGAAACCAATCTCTCCATTGGGAATTCTGATTATTGCTTCCCATCTCAATTCCAAGCTACAATTACATGTGGACATTGATACCTCTTAATTGATACCTCTTTCATGATCCACTGTTTTCTAAAATGTCTGTGGAGTAGAATCTTACTCCACCCTATTCATCATCAGAGATGGATATTGTGACACATTGTATAGGGATAGGGTAAACTTTTCAATTTTCCAAAAGGGATGGATATACGTTCGAATCATTTGAGATGATCGAGAACCACATTTGCATGAATGGAAATAAAGTGCTTGAGGATGAGAGCAGTGACAAGATATTATGAGACACATTAAGATCTGATATGAAGTATGCATGGACATTTCGTTACATACACAACATAGAAATCTAGAGATAAAATAAGATACAACCATAAAATCTATGTTGATGTATTCATGAAAAGGGGTCATTTAAAAAACGTTTACAAGTCGATTTACAGTACTGACCAACCTATAGACTAAGAGATTGGTTGTATAGGGAGCCAAATAATATCAGTTTACCCTTCAGACGGTATTGTGAACTAGGAGGTAATGCTGAGGGTTGTCGAGTATTTGCCCAAGGCTGATGCATTGGCAAGTAGCACATGCAGATTCTTTGAAAATACAGCTTGTTCCAAGTAAAGGGTTCATTCAAGTAAGGTTAGAATTCATCTCCCCACACAAACATTGCCCTGCATCCCTAGAGTACTGGACTGCAGCTTAATTTGAGTAGGGTGAGTGGGGTGTGTATAAATGGTCTGGTGCTCTTCCCGTGTGTGTTTACTACTATCGGCCTCAATAGGTGCCCCTGTCACCAGGGACAGGAACCCATCTGACCCCACCAACTGCAGAGACATAAGGATAACTGGGGAGAACGAGGAGTAAGGGTGCACTGAGGAAGGCTCAATGGTGGGCTATCATGGTCTAAAAAGGAATCAGACCCCTTCTACTACCACCTAGCTAGACATAACAGACATAACAGTATCAATTTTATATGTAATTAAATCAAAAATAACTGCACTCGGCTGCAAATGGATATATGTATTCATAGTAAATGTATGATGTTCTGGACATGTTTTCCAAGAAAACATGGACAATTTTCACTGTATTTCTAATGCGTATTGGATCATAGCCAAATTACTAACAAATTTCAAGTTTCAATTTTCCATGTTCACAAGTAGATCTATATACTAACTGTGTTGTATAGTAAGGCAGTTATGTGAGCTGTACTAGATGATCAACAGTCACTTGATAAAGACAATATAGATGAACAATGTGTATTTGACTAAATATTTATGATCATAACATAGTGATGAAAGTGGATACACACAATAACCATAAGAGAGTAGTCCCAGTGTATATGAAGAGCGGCAGCAGCAGTAGCAGTACAAAGGTTCCGGGCAGCTAATAAATCAAATAACATGGCCTGGTTTCCCAGGAAACATATTGACTGAGATGAAAGACAATAACTACCCCCCTCCTACCACCACCACCCTTCTTAGCATGGTGGATTGTATACAGAAAGCTTGGTGCACAGGATGGTTTTGACTTGTAGGCGGACTTAGGGTATGGCTGGATATATGTGTGTGAGGGTTTGAACTAATCTGAACATGATCTTGTGTGATAATATGGAGAGGTTGGGTGGGTGTCCATGGATATGGTGTTACATGGGTTTGGCAAAAGCAAGCATATTAATGGTAGGTGGTGGTAGTGAAAGACTGGCTTCAGATGAATTCAAATGAAAAATGAAGGAGCTAGGCTTAGGGGCAAGGTATGAAAAGGCACTCGTTCAGAAGTAGCAGAAACTGAATATACACTGTTTTTGATTGCTAGACCAGTTGTAGCTCTAGTACAGTAGAAATCTAGGTAAAGAGAGTCGACTTTCCCTGCACTTCCCTTTTGTTTGGATAAGGCTGGTGTCCTCAGCCATATAGATGTAGGTCACAGTGAAGGATGTGGGACTGAGGTGCATTTAACCTGACTGATGGAGTGCACCAAGCACAGAGCTAATCAATAGTGGGATTTGTTAACAGTCAGGGCATTCATTTTAGTTTACCAGCTGGCAATTCTCTCATGATTCAATGAACAGGTGTCAAGGATCGATAGCTAATGAATTGCCTTTCATTCAGGTATTGAAACTCACATTAAATTTAAAAAAATTAAATTAATTAGGTAAACTATTTTTCCTACTGTGGCCTCCGAATCCCATTAGTTAACCTAATTGTTACATGTTTGCTGAAGGCACGCTGTTAAATTGATGTAAAGAGCTAGCACAGAAATCAGTATGAGATAGTAGTAGTTACCAATATGGCTATATTTTGGTAATTAGTCCATGTGCCGAGGGCCAATGAGGATCAAAAATGAAGCATGGACAGGTAGATTTAGATACAACCAACCAGTGCTCTCCTTACTCTAAGGTGAAAATAGTTGCTTTGTTTGATTCCCACACAAGGGTGTGTGGTTATATACTATAAACTACCCTGTGAATTGTTTATGGCAGTCAAGTCTGTACCCACTCCGCCAAACACCATTGTCACATTCCTCGAGGGTGGAACCTGCCGCTTCCACCTCAGCCAAAGCCTTAAGGGCCCACTTCTCAGGACAGCACTTCAGCCTAATGCCTCCTGTGGGACGTTATTAGGGTAATTATATAGGTAGGCCCTAAATGCTCTCAGCCTGAGAGGATTGTGGAACAATACTGCCATGAGCAGCGTCAATGGGTACTGATAACGTAGACAAATATCTACTTTGGGACAAGTATGGTGGGAAGGACTGGCATTTATAGTGAATGAGACACAGCGAATCATTTAGAGAAACCTAGTGAGTAGCTGTATTAAATTGTAACATACAATAAGCTTGTGTTAATGTGTCTTGATGTATGACTAATGTCAGGAAAAGGAGGCGATGTGTATTCATTGATCCACAAGCCTATTCCTTCAGCACTCAAGAAAAGAGTACTTCCTTTATATAATTAGCTTCATTAAGAACATAGCTCAATGGTGAGTCGGCATTGCCATCTTAAATCAACAGTATAACTTATAAATCATACTCACTCATACCCTTACACACAAACTACAACCTTGTCAATGTGGAAAATGGAGTCTATTTATATTCATCTACAAGCGATGCCATACCACAACCTCAGAGATACATGTGAGATGCAATAATAATGTAGCAGTAAAGTAGTAGCCACATCTCCTCACCACAAATCTATGGCCTACATGTCAGACTACAGGGTTATGCCTTCTCTATTTTGCATGAAATATCAGAATACCATGAATCATTATGTACAGCTTAACAACTTTATTTGTTTTCTAAAGAGGACATAGTTAGTCTAAATGTGTTTATATATGTAGTGTGAAAGATAAATTCACTATAGCCAAATCATTCACTTTACATTGGACCTGGATTTGATGCACATCCTCTACCATCATTACACAGGAGACTTGTATCCCACAGAACAAAGCTGCTGTGCCATACCCTGGAGGCTTACTTCTCTATCTGAACAATGCCCAGGAGGAACTGCACCCATCTGCTGCTGGGGGAGCCCTATCTTCATATCAATTTGTGGCATATAGGTGCACTGAGAAAAGATGAAACGAAAGATTAGATGATGGACAGTTAAGTACACCTCGCAAACACAAATTGCTGTATAACGTTATATAACGTTTCTGTATAGCTCCGTAGTGTCTGATAGGTTAGAAAACCTTTAAATCGTTTATTTCATGACAGTCACTTAGAAGAGTCTGGAGACAAGTTTTACTTCTTCAGTGTAGCCAAATCTTCTACAGTCAAACACCAGCTGCTCTCCCCTATCCTGAATGTCTACAGCTTTAACAAGCTGGGCCTCGTCATCTGTAATTTTGAGCTAGTGGATGAAAAACCTAGTCAATATGATCTAAGCAGAGCTCCTATGACTCTAAAACAATCAACGATTTGTCTCCTTTTCTCCTCATCATTTAAGGTGGTCTACTGCATTCATACAATAGGTGTTTTTGCATTGAACTGTTTTCTAAGATACAATTCCTAGATATTGATATCACAGAAGAGACATGTGACAGTTATGAAAAGGCTGCAAATTTGGATAATAACAATTTTCAATAAAATGAAGGGACAAAAAACAATGTATTTAGAAACCAATCTCTCCATTGGGAATTCTGATTATTGCTTCCCATCTCAATTCCAAGCTACAATTACATGTGGACATTGATACCTCTTAATTGATACCTCTTTCATGATCCACTGTTTTCTAAAATGTCTGTGGAGTGGAATCTTACTCCACCCTATTCATCATCAGAGATGGATAGTGTGACACATTGTATAGGGATAGGGCAAACTTTTCAATTTTCCAAAGGGGATGGATATACGTTCGAATCATTTGAGATGATCGAGAACCACATTTGCATGAATGGAATGAAAGTGCTTGAGGATGAGAGCAGTGACAAGATATTATGAGACACATTCAGATCTGATATGAAATATACATGGACATTTCGGTTTCATACACAACATAGAAATCTAGAGATAAAATAAGATGCAACCATAAAATCTATGTTGGAGCCAAAGAATATCAGTTTACCCTTCAGACGGTATTGTGAACTAGGACATAATGCTGGGGGTCGTAGAGTATTTGCCCAAGGCTGATGCATTGGCAAGTAGCACATGAAGATTCTTTGAAAATACAGCTTGTTCCAAGTAAAGGGTTCATTCAAGCAAGGTTAGAATTCATCTCCCCACACAAACATTGCCCTGCATCCCTAGAGTACTGGACTGCAGCTTAACTTGAGTAGGGTGAGTGGGGTGTGTATAAATGGTCTGGTGCTCTTCCTGTGTGTGTTTACTACTATCGGCCTGAATAGGTGCCCCTGTCACCAGGGACAGGAACCCATCTGACCCCAACAACTGCAGAGACATTAGGATAACTGGGGAGAACGAGGAGTAAGGGTGCACTGAGGAAGGCTCAATGGTGGGCTATCATGGTCTAGATGGAATCAGACCCCTTCTACTACCACCTAGCTAGACATAACAGACATAACAGTATCACTTTTATATGTAATTAAATAAAAAAATAACTGCACTTGGCTGCAAATGGATATATGTATTCCTAGTAAATGTATGATGTTCTGCACATGTTTTCCAAGAAAACATGGACAATTTTCACTGTATTTCTAATGCGTATTGGATCATAGCCAAATTACCAACGAATTTCAAGTTTCAAGTTTCCATGTTCACAAGTAGATCTATATACTAACTGTGTCGTATGATAATGCAGTTATGTGAGCTGTACTAGATGATAAGTTCATTAACATTGATAAATACAATATAGATGAACAATGTTTATTTGACTAAATATTTATGATCATAACATAGTGATGAAAGTGGATACACACAATAACCATAAGAGAGCAGCCCCAGTATGTATGTAGAGCAGCAGCAGCAGTAGCAGTACAAAGGTTCCGGGAAGCTAATAAATCAAATAACATGGCCTAGTTTCCCAGGAAACATATTGACCGAGATGAAAGACAATAACTACTCCCCTCCTACCACCACCACCCTTCTTGGCAAGGTGGATTGTATGCAGAAAGCTTGTTGCACAGGATGATTTTGTTTTTAAGGCTGACTTAGGGTATGGCTGGATATATATGTGTGAGGGTTTGAAGTAATCTGAGCATGACCTTGTGTGATAATATGGAAAGGTTGGGTGGGTGTCCATGGATATGGTGCTACATGGGTTTGGCAAAAGCGAGCATATTAATGGCAGGTGGAGGTAGTGAAAGACTGGCTTTAGATGAATTCAAATGAAAAATGAAGGAGCTAGGCTTAGGGGCAAGGTATGAAAAGGCACTCATTCAGAAGTAGGAGAAACAGAATATGTATGTATACACTGTTTCTTGTTGCTAGACATTAACCAGTTGTAGCTCTAGTACAGTAGAAATCAAATTCAAGAGAGGTGGCTTTCCCTGCATTTCCCTTTTGTTAAGAAAAGGCCAGTGTCCTCAGCCATAGAGATGTAGGTCACAGTGTAGGATGTGGGACTGAGGTGCAGTTAACCTGACTGATGGAGTGCACCAAATTCAGTGCTAATCAATAGTGGGATTTGTTGACAGTTGGAGCGTTCAATTCACCAGATGGTAATTCTCTCACGATTCAATTAACAGTAGACAATAATCAATAGCTAATCTATTGCTTTTTATTCAGGTGTTGAAACTCACATTTAATATAACTTTTCTTTTAAATATTAGGTAAACTATGTTCCTGCTGTGGCCTCCAAGTCCTATTAGGTAACCTAATTTTGTCATGTTTGCTGAAGGCACACTGTTAAATTGATGTAAAGAGCTAGCACAGAAATCAGTATGAGATAGTAGTAGATACCAATATGGCTATATTTTGGTAATTAGTCCATGTGACGAGGGCCAATGGGGATCAAAAATGAAGAATGGATAGGTAGATTTAGGTAGAACCAACCAGTGCTCACCTTACTCTAAGGTGAAAATAGTTGCTTTGTTTGATTCCCACACAAGGGTGTGTGGTTATATACTATAAACTACCCTGTGAATTGTTTATGGCAGTCAAGTCTGTACCCACTCCGCCAAACACCATTGTCACATTCCTCGAGGGTGGAACCTGCTGCTTCCACCTCAGCCAAAGCCTTAAGAGTCCACTTCTCAGGACAGCACTTCAGCCTAATGCCTCCTGTGGGACGTTATTAGGGTAATTATATAGGTAGGCTCTAAATGCTCTCTGCCTGAGAGGATTGTGGAACAATATTGCCATGAGCAGGGTCAATGGGCGCTGCTAATACAGGCAAATATCCACTTAGGGACAAGTATGGTGGGAAGGACTGGCATTTATATTGAATGAGACACAGCAAATCATTTAGAACAACCTAGTGAGTAGCTGTAGTAAATTGTAACATACAATAAGCTCGTGTTAATGTGTCCTGATGTATGACTAATGGCAGGCAAAGGAGGTGTTGTGTATTCATCGATCCACAAGCCTTCAGCACTCAAGAAAAGAGTACTTCCTTTATATCCTTAGCTTTGTTAAGAACATAGTTCAATGGTGAGCTGGCATTGCCACCTTAAATCAACAATATAACTTATAAATCATACTCACTCATACCCATACACACAAACTACAACCTTGTCAATGTGGATAATGGTACAGAATCCAGGTCCTTTAAAAGGTTTTTCATTGATCTTTACAACCCTCAGCATTAAGGATTATTTGATCTTGTTCAGGGGTTGACTGGTGGGTGATCCATCACTAAAGGAAATCATTTGTTCTTTTCAGGATGGTTTGGTACTCAAGAATGTGTCCATTGTTTTTAGGACAGTTTATTGATATTCATCTATAAGCGATGCCATACCACAACCTCCGAGATACATGTGAGATGCAATAATAATGTAGCAGTAAAGTAGTAGCCATATCTCCTCACCACAAATATATGGCCTACAGGTCAGACAACAGGGTTATGCCTTCTCTATCTTGTATGAAATATCAGAAAACCATGAGTCATTATGTACAGCTTAACAACTTTATTTGTTTTCTAAAGAGGACATACCTAGTCTAAATGTGTTTATATATGTAGTGTGATAGATACATTTCCTATGGCCCAATCATTCACTTTACATTGGACCTGGATTTGATGCACATCCTCTACAATCATCACACAGGAGATTTGTATCCAACAGAACAAAGCTGCTGTGCCATACCCTGGAGGCTTACTTCTCTATCTGAACAAGGCCCAGGAGGAACCACACCCATATCCTGCTGGAGGAGCTCTGATTGATTGCCATGGTTACCAATAGGATGACCTTACACCCCTCTCACTACTCCTTTGGGTACCAGGTGAATAGGGAACCAGGGGTTAGGGTTCTGGGTCAAAGGGTCAGCTGGTTCATTCCTACTTCAGGAAAAACAGGTCTAAAGCAAAGGAGCTGGATGAAAGGTGCTTCTTTGTTCCAGCAATTCTGATGTGATGCTGGTTTCAATTTACATTTGGATTAGCTGGGACTAAGTGATTGACAGGGGTCAGCAGTGTGTGCAGGGGATGAGCACCGCCATCTCGAAAAGCAGGGATATCCAACCATAAAGTTGCTCTTAGAAATAAGGGTATCTTTTCTGTGATAGCAAAGCAAGATAACTCACCTGAGAATAAAATAGGAAGGCAGAGTACATTTGAAAATAATTATTTGTGATCATGAATAGAATCTTAAAGCTTCCAAGAAGCATTTCATTATTAGTGTGCTACTCTGCAGAGATAACATGAGGCATGTGTTATAGCTAGAAGATAGCTCTCTTATGGATCGACCACTGCCTGTGCTTCCGAGATATGGATCCCATGCTGCTCAGGAAGAGATTTCCGTAATCCTCCCAGAAAACCACCATCTTTCCACCCACTATTTTTGCTACCAAACCCTCTTATCCTTGCAGACACTGTGCTTTACCTTAATACAAGACATGATTAAAGTACCACAAGGACCCCATCCCGTGGCTAATCTCCAAAGCTATTAATAGACATCTTGATAGACACGCCCTTGAAAGCACCTTCTTGGGTAACACAGATATACCCGAGGCATTGATGAACTCTGTACCAGTGGGTCATACTACAGTCAATGCCATTTACCCTTAAAGGTGCACTGAACCCACGACGGCATTTGCATACAAAACTCGGCAGGGTTAGGTCCTGGGTTGAGTGCGCCTTTAATGGACTTCTTTTGATTCTACCTTCCATTGTTATTGATGACGTGGATGTTACACTCCTGGCATCTGCTGCACTGCATCTGAGGCCAAAGAAAAAGGTTTGTTTCAGGTCACCCGACCGACCCTATCAAAACAGGGCCGACCCTACTTGTTTTATGCAATTTTGAAGAAATTTTCATATTTTTACACTTTTTTAGGTGAATTTTAGGTTAACAAAAATTTTGAATTTTTTTTTACCCATTTTTACACTACCAACCTACCAACCCTAGATTTTCATCCCATGTTACCTGAAACAAACCGTTTTTTTAAATTTGGCCTGAGCACTATAGAATGTGCTGTGTGGCAGATATTGTTGTGTAACAAGGTTGCTGCTTGCTGCTATTTTCAGTACGTCACTACAGAATATGCATGAGTTGATAAAATCTGGGTGAGTGAGTGGGCGAGAGATGGGTGAGCAATGATTCAGTAAGTGGGTGAATGAGCCAGTGAGTAAGAAAGTGAGTGGGCGATTAAGTCTGAGTCAGTATGTGAGCGAGTTATAGAGTAGATGGTGAGTGAGGGATTGAGTGAGTAAGTAGGTGAGTGAATGAGGGATTTTCTAAATTGATGGAGTGGGTGAGAAAGTTCTTTTTTCAGGGAACTGAGAGAACATGTTCATGATTGTAAGAACACTTATTAATCCTGCACTTGAGCTTACAAGTGACATGATGAGAACAATACATTGAAAAGGTCCCACCTTTATGTCCCTCAAGATAAAGTTCAAGATGGTGGTGCATCTTACAGCTTCAATACCTGAGTAGGTTATTACAAATCTTGATCCTATTACTTCGTCCCTGATCGCTGTGAGGGGCTGTAATATAAGGCAAAAACATTGTTATCAAATTTGTATTATTTTAAGGGCAGAAAGGATATTGCATTATAACATAAACAGTCTATACGAAAACCTACCGGACACCGGCTATAGCCAGCAAAAAGTCTGCCGGTCCGGCAGAAAAAGGCGTACTGCAGGCCCAAATAGCTGGCTGTATTCTAGAGACTCTTGCCTATATGCCATTTTCTACGGCTTGCAAATCGGACCATTATTAAGGTTTCTACAGCATAAAACAGAAAGTGTGAATATTTTCTATGATATGTATACAGGATTTGTTTAAGTCCTGTATTTCCCCGACAGATTGAAATCGAAAGGCCCCGTATTTCGTTGAAACCCTTTATAAGGGTTGAAACAAAATACGGGGCCTTGATATTTCAATCTGGAGAGGAAATACAGAACTTAAACTGATCCTGTAATTATTTTTAAATGCATTTGTCACATATTAAAGGAGAAAAAGACTATTTATTAACCTGCATCCTCCCCAAACACGTCCGAACGCTGCCATGACACCTTGCTCTCTATACATTTCTGTCTGTGCGCCTGCGCCAAAAAATAGTCCCCCCCCCCTTCGATTGTCTATATCGTCTTTATTTGTACAAATTAGGCCTTATTTTTCATTTTAATGTATTAATTTATTAAAAAACAAGACGATAGAACCATAAATCGTCCTTTATCGCCCAAAAATATATCCTCGCCCGAAAATTTATTGCCCCACTCTCCATCCAGAGGTTTAGTAGTATAACGTTGCAAAGAATATGCTTGAAGATCGATCGTACGTTTTGGAAACTTGAATCAGCTGATCGGTGACCTACATTAAAATTGAGATGATATCTTTTTTTTCATTGACTTCGTTTGGGGGGTTAAAATACATAATTTCTAACGGAAACAAAGCCCAAGCACTACACAACATCCCATATTTACATGCACAATAGCTGAATTAGTCCTAGCCCCCCAGAAAATTTGGTTGAGCCTCTCTCAGTTGACAGATCGGCGAAAAATTTAGACGATAAAAATGTGGCTGCCCGGGTTGCGCTTGCCAGTGGCAGGCCGCGAGTGGTTTCTTCACATTCCCCGGAAAGTAATATGGTAGTTTTTAGCTTTAGAATGGAGTTATATTGAAAAAAACATAGCGCAGGCCAGAGACAAGATCCTATATTTGGACGTACAAGAGTTAAAATAGGCCTTAACCCCCCAGAAAATTTGGTTGAGGCTTCTTAACTTGATGAATCTCGAAATCTCGACTGGCGAGTGAAAAGAGGAGTCGATCGTCACACGACCAAAACGTAGCTGGATTCGTCCGGGAATCGAACCCGGGCCGCTCGCGTGCAAGGCAAGCACACTAACCACTAGACCATCTCGTACTGCCTGAGGGTATGGAAAGCAGTATGCGGAGTGATCCTTACGCACTGCCGGAAGTGAAGTTTTGAGGAAATATGGAGGTTTTAGGAAATACGGGGGCTGGTTATTCACCTTTTGCGAAATACGAGGCTCAGTGTTGTAGTCTACCCGACTTGATATTTCCTCAAACCATTTAAAAATAAACTTCAGTAATCTACAAATCAAAATGGTAAAATATAGTTGTAAAATGTAGGGGGAACCCTAGGCTATTTATTATCATTGCAAGTACAAAGACTTTATATTTCATTTTCAAATAGCAAGATTGTACTCCAATATCCGGGCCTGCAAAGATTGAGCCGGGCCTGCATAGAAAAAAACCTGCAGGACTGAATGCATGGTGACAAAGTTTTCGTATAGACTGCATAAAAGTATGTATTATATTTTAGAAAAACTTGGAAGCATCCAGATTTGCTTAGCTCATAATAATGTACTAAATATAACTTCAGCCATATTTGTCTAATAAAGGCCTATCTGAACAAGTGTACTTTGATACACAAAGGTAAACCTGTGTACTCCAACTTAATGCAACTTGCTTCCTGGTACACTTGCACCTCACATTGTCCCATGACCTTAACAATGTGGATAATGGCACAGAATCCCGGACCCTGGAGAGACGGAGAACTGACCTTTAGGACCCCAACATTAAGGATAATTGGGGCCTGTTCAAAGGTTGGCAGCTGGCCGATCCCTCACTGCACATGATGGACACCCCTTTATTAGTCCCTTACCAGCAAGGCTTGGCACTTAAGTTTAGGGTTTATAAAATTATGCTGTAGGGTGTAAGGGCCATCCATTGTCAGTGCTAGCCATGTAATTATAATATTATTATCTATAATTCTTTATCTTTTGTCTCAAATAGTTTCTCACGTGAAATCTAATTGCACTTCTCCCATTTGACAAAAGATACATTCTGGGTTCACAAAAATAGTTTTTATACTTGTGCTGTATATGTGCAGTATGTGTGTAGTGATTGTGCGTAATCTGTGCGTCATGTGTGCATCATGTGCATCAATTCTTCCCCCAAACACATTTTCTACCCTTGTGCATCATGTATGTGTGTGTCATGTGCATTAGTTGGGACCCTAAAGAAATTCTCTATCCTTGTGCATCAATAGGAGGATTTTATTCACTTGCTGCCAGTGCAAACAGTCAATGAGAGGATCTTATTTTGAAATTGCCAGTTCAAGCTGTCAACACAGCTATTCTGCTCTGAGTGACTGATTAGATATCCTCATCCTGTGACCCCAATCTCTTTATATATATATTCACTTATTCATCTATACTGTCTTCACAGCCGACTGCCTAAACAAACCAAAATAATTAATTGTACAGCAGTATTTGAATAGAAACCACAATAGCTATCAAATCAATGGATTAACAGCCCTGTGATAACAGCTTGTCTAACCACCACAAGAGGGGATTGATTATAATATCTAATTTAGTGGGCCATAAATAGCTGTCTAAAGTGTATACTTGCAGAACAGCATGGTTATACAAGTAATTCAAGATCTGCACATTTCTACCAAATGTAACTTCTCCACACAAATTGGCTCTTCTTCCGTGGTTAAATGTAAAATGATCTCTCTTTGAAAACAGCTTTTTCATACTAGGTGTCAAAAACACTTCATAATGGATCAATTAAGTTGATAAAGGCTTTTTCACAGAGAGCCTTTGATCTTTTCATAAGCATAAAACATGTTTCGTGGGGTAATGTAATTTGAAAGTATTAATTCACATCATTTGGGGTCACTGCAGTCCAGATTTAAATGTTAGCAGGAGTGTCAATTGTAGATGACGAAGAGATAAAACAGTAAAGGGGTAAAGGAAATATATTGGTAAGCTGAGCATGTGTAGGGGGAGGAGGCTTGGGATAGGAAGTGTTACAGAGGGTGCTTTGGCCAGGAGCTGCAAAGGAGACTTGGTTTTCAGTCGTCAATTGTTTGGAAATCAATTGAGAAATATGGGGGAAAAGGCTACCTTCACATAACATAGTCAGGTCTAGAAGTGTCAGTGATGACTCATACCTGTAGAGCTGTCTTTTCTATCCTGTAGCATACATGCACTGATTGGCACTGTGTATTCAGATAAAGTACATTATAACTGAAAGGGATGTTTGAGGGGTCGATCAAGACCCATTCTTTCCACAGACGAGTAGAAAACTTAGATTTAACCATTTCCTTGTACACGACAAAACAATGCTTATACATGTATCTCAGCACTTAGACCTAAACATCTTTGAATTGCAGGGTTGCTCAAACTGCCCCAAGCAGTACCTGCTTTCAGATGTATCCATCTTTTAGTTTGACCAAGAAGTGAGAAATTCAATTTTGGAGATGTCAAAGGTTAATAGTTACACTCACCCTTGTTAACATAGTTCTTTGGAGTGAAACAGTAGGTTTGTAACTGTCTGTTTTAATGTATTCAGATGGGACTTTTAAACTGCCCCCTCAAGTGTCATTTTCAGTTTGGAGTAAACATGTTTTTATTCATATTTTTTATCGGGGGGGGGTCCATTGTTATGGACAAAATAGTTGCGCCAGCTCATTTTGAAACAGAAACAGATCCACATCAGGCAGTCCCATTGGGCTTACAATGACTTTGTTGACTTGATATCATACTATGGGTGATACCAGTGGTATGTGTCCTGTGATGTCATTCCTCGTAATCCTTCTTCTTTAGTAAGGTCTCCTTATTTATTTGATGGCTAAGAAACTTGCCTTGAATATCAACAGTTCTCTTTTATTTGGCAATCATCTCTGTGAGACAAACTAAGAGACAGTAAACAATTCTGTCATCCAAATGCTTGAAGGTGTCCTCATAGAGCCTACATTATCATCCAGTACTTAGTTATTTTACTTATCTAAGTAGTATTGAATACACTAATTGGATAAACTCTTGTATCAGAAAAGAGTACATGACAACAGGCAGCATTGTATATAAAGGTTAGAATGTCCTGCCACAAATTCGTTTACATAGAAAAAATGCCCCAAACAAAAGCATAGCCGCATCAGTCAATTTGCTATAGGGTAAGCTCACCTATTTCCGACCACCTACCATAAGTCGACCACCTACAGCATCATACTGCCATTAACCTGTGCTACATATGGTCACAAACCTTATTTATTGTGAAAATCCAAGTGTTGATGCACCCAATTATATTATTCTCACACGTGATCATTATCTACATATAAATAAAACATGTAGAAGTGGGCCTGTTTGACCCATTTTAACCGAAGAGAAATCAGTTTTTCTTGAAAAATATTTGACTTTGTTGATGGTTCAGGGAAAGATCACTTGAGTAACTGCCTATTTCAAATGATATCTGAAGAGAAACATATATATCTTACACAAATCATGACTTATCACAATAAAATATGCATATTTAGAGTTTTGAGAGCTGATACTTCATGACCCATTAATTTCACCTTGAGACGTCCAGGATTTCACCATGAGATGACCAGCCTCTACCCTAAGTCGTCCATGTATAGCAATGGCATGCATATGCATATAATTATGTATTCTTTATGTGATTTGAATGTGGAGCCTTTATAGATGGTACCTTATATTTTATGAACGTAATATAGGACAATGAAATGATGTAATTGCTGTACAAGTGTTATCAGATTACACTGTACATCATCTTTATATGCCAATTAGCTTATATTGTGTGTAGGGGAAACTCCATATAATGGAATATATGAATATATTTGTTGCTCTGGCCCACTGGACACAGAACATTGAATCAACATTGACAAATGGCTGACTATGTTGGTTCAATGTTACTTCAACGTTAATTCAATGTTGAACTGAATTTTATGCCCACTGGGGGGGGGCATTTCTCAATTCTGTATTACTTAACATTAGTAGTGGATGATTCATGCAGCCCTTATAATTATATATAGCTGCCCAGTGAACAAAAAACGTTATACAACATTTTATAACGTTATATAACGTAATTTAACGTTTTTCTAAGGCTCTTTACTATGGCAAAACGTTATATAAAGTTTATAACGTTATTTTGACATAAAATTACGTCTCTTTGTTAGCTGGGTGGACTGTCCAGGTGAATCGTCCAGGTGAATGGTCTATAGCTAAATCGTTCAGCCATTTCAGAATAGGCTAGGGTCCACATAACATGTGTACATATACAATAATGTATGACAAAATGACTGACAGAGGTATGTCAACACAACAACAGATGTATGTCAACATGACTTAAACATGTATAATGATATGACAGACACGTGCATGTCAACATTGTACACTCATATATGGCAACATGGTGCACTCATGTATGGCAAAATGAGGGACTCATGTGTGTGCCCCTACATGGTAAATGTTTTTACCTACTTGTGCCAATAATCTTTCCATGCATGTGTGCGTCATGTTTTCATACATATGCTATTGATGTTGACATACATGTGTCCGTCATTTTGTCATGTATGTGTTAGTTATGTCGACATACATGTGTCTGTCATGTTGTCATACATGTGCCAGTCATGCTGCCATACATGTGTTAGCTATGTTGAGATACAAGTGATGTTGTCCTGACATTCATGTGTCATGTTGTCATGGATATCCCTATTAGCATATCTCATATTGATCATAGGAACAGAGATATTTCTCTATGCCTTACAATGGACGACATTAGGTGAATTTTGGTCGACTCTGGGTGAAATAGCCTCATTTGAAAGTCTGACGTTTGCATGAAGATAACAGTGATGTCGGGAAGGCAAATTGGGGACCTGAAAACTAGTTATTTTCTATCCAATTCTATAATATCGACATCGTGAGGGAAGTACTTAGAGTAGAGAGTAACCAAAGATACCACTGTAAAGCTCTTTTAATGCTTATTGTAACTAGATCCATTTCCCAGTAGCCTGAGATAGGTGGATGGTGTATATCAGGATATATATCTGGATAAATATTACAAAAAGTTCTAATAAATTGAATGTTTAATTTGGCGATATGGACAATAAAGTTAACTTTCTTTTTATTTTAAAGGTATCCCATTTTAGATGTAGAGAGGACACATTGGCGATTATTTGTCTGTAAAAAATGTTAAATTCCGATAATTCTTAAGTTTTATACAACCTTTTAAAGTCAGAATTTGAAATGAAATAAATGTGGTTTTAATGCATAAATTGAGATTTTGAGACTCGCCCATTATCTTATTATGATTAATGTTAAAAGCCCTATATTAGAGAACCTCTCTATGGTCTGAAGGTAGCATGACACATTGTTTACAAAGGAATTTGATATTAAAGGACCTACAAGTTGCGCATGATTCAAATCGTTACATATAAGGGTCCATACAGTACAAGTTCACTACATCTCTTTGCTGTTTATCTGTTTCAAATACATGAAATAATGGAAAATGGAGGAAGATGACAAAAAAGCGCCAAATTTATCACAATTCAGGCAGACATGTCGATAAAGTGCTTATTTTCCCATAAAATATATGAAAATTCTAATTATTACTTCAATTCTATATACTTTAGACGATATTTTGTTAGTTTCTTTGAGTTGCTTATAAGTGCTTATGTATATTCCCTCGCTTAAAACTCTTAAAACATTGGATAGGGCCCAAGTCCACTATTTGCCTTCCTGAAATCAGGATCTTACACAAATCCCTAAAGTTGTGTGTGCCACATGTATTGTCGACATGACTCTACACTGAGAAAAAGAGATTTTCATTTTGGTCACAAAAAATGTGTACGGGAAGGGTCGACTTATGGTGAATCTACCCTATCCTGATAGCTGAAAGCCACATTAAAGCCACATTAAAGCCACATCATTAATAACAAAATGGCTGCCTATCCTATCACGTCCCACATCTGCTAGACCTACAGGTAGGGAGGGACTATCATCTGCCTTAGACTCAATTTCATTGGAGGCTGCACAATGTCATTGTCACAGAGGCACATGCCATGTTGGTTTCATGCCATAATCAGAGACTGTGAGACGCGATGTGGTAGCAGATGGTCTCGGGAGATCACAGCAAATCTAAAAGAGGGTTATGACTACCAGTAGCAACGTATTGTTCACTACCTCAGACAATTAAATGGCATGTACAAACAGCTAGAAAGCTCCACATTTATATGGACAATTTTGGATTTCACAGAACAAAGTAAGTAAGATTCAATCCTGAAGATGGCAATTAAAGGTGCATTTAATTGGAACAAAGTCAGTTATCATAGTCCAAGGAATCTGTACTTTTGGAAAGACATGGGAATTTCCCTGTTGCCTCGTTATTCTTTTCACGGGTCCACTGTGAGATGAGTTCAATTATTTATTGACACTTAAGTCCCCATACCTGGAGGTGCCTACCAGCTGAAGGTGGGTCTTAAGGGGCTAGCAGCTGTTCACGAGGGACACATTGAGAAGGGGTTAAATAATTCAGGCCTTTTAGACTCGCCCCACTTGTAACCTAATCATGAGCTTAAGCGAGCTAGAGATACATAAGGCAATAAGAGGGTAGGCTATAGCAAGAGATGTTATATGGGGGAGGAGAAGGGAGGAGGCTGGGGCGGCAGTGAAGGAAAACCTAGGTTATATAATAGATGAGGGGCAATAATCTAATCATAGATTTGAGCATAGAGAATGTTTTTAACCCGTTGGGTGCCAGGGCTCAAACAATGAAGGTCCCTATGCAGCCGTCCCCTCTTGAGCTAGTGCAATAATAGTGCACTTATGTACTCTCAGTGCTACTCTATTAGTGCATTGCAGTTCTTCACAGGTTAAAGAGCTATACTTAAAGAAAATGCCTTAAACAATATCTGTTACAATTAGCTGCTGCCTAGTTAATTTCAGTCTCCTAAACTACATAGGCCTAGTTCTGACAGGAACTCTAATTTCCTGTATTTCGATTAACCATGCAATCACTGGGCCCAAACTAGTGGCAATCACATACAGCTAGATCTAATTTGGACCAAATAATCTATCAGGAAAGGAAATGAGTAGATAAGGTGAGATGGTTGGCTGGAAGTAGATAAGGAGTAAAATTGCACTGGGGAGTCTCCTTCTGTTGATGACGTCAATTCACGGTGAAGAGGAACACTATTTGCCCAAAGCAGTAACTATATATGAAACGCAATGGGTGTTCAGTGGGGCAATTGGCTACAGCAATTTGAATTTGGAGATCCAGTATTCTTAAGTAAACTTTGTATGTTTTATGTCATGAGAACCTAGAGTCGGTACAGATAGCTACAACAATGGTGTGGTGAAAGACTTTTAGCCTTGGATGCTGTGGGTCAGGTAGGTCATTATGATAACCTAACAATAGCGTGGTTGCCTTGTTCTTACTATAACTTCATCCATAATTCATATAATAAAGTGGCAGTTTTTACACCCCTCAGACAAGCTGGAAATATATACATAAGGCCATTGAAGCATAATGATGTTAGCTATAGAAGCTATCAGAGCTGACAGCCATCTTTTACCAGGTACCGTCTTTGACAGTGTGGAACAACTTGGAACAACTTCCGTTCCGTAACAAGGGAACAATCAGTTTGGAATCAATACACACAGGTAATCAGGATTCTATACAAATAAAGGAAACAATCAGTATAGTCTTAGTGTACGACACTGTCCGCACGGTTGGACATGGTGAAGTCTATCATCAGTCGGGCCTGCACTCACTCCCTTCCAGGTAAACACACAGGTCTTATATAACCACCGGTCCTTTGATCACGTGGCCAGGTGGGTGGGTCAGCAGCCCATGTGAGAGTGGCACACGGTAACCTAGAGAGGACCCGAGTCCTCTCCCGGGAACCGTGTGCGCTAGCTCCAGGTAGAGAAGCCGCGTAAACAGTAGACGTTACCATGAAAAAAAAGTGTATGAGATTAATATGTAATATCATGCCCCTACAACAGGACACATTTACCTTTTCAGCCCATTTATATCTTCATCTTACCTAACTAAACTGTTTTCTATCAAAACATTCAAAGATGGCGCCTGGTCAAAGATGGTACCCATCTCATGAGACACAGCCATAATTATACTGGCAGATCTTATCTTTTTGATATTTTTCATTCCCAGAACAAAAGTGAGATAATCAGTTATGCAATGCTCTGAATCCTATCTAATATCATTAAGGATACCCTAATATAAAATGAATCCCTGAGTGTAGTACTACCGCAATGGTGTGTAACTTTTTTTCCAAACCTTACAGACTCACTGAGTAAAGCACTATCGGCATGCCTATTCTAGTGCCCTATAAACTGTGCTAGTGGAAATTCATGTCTTCGGCAAAGCTTTAACACATCATATTGCCATGAATAGAAATAGGAAATGACTAAACAACTTAAATTAAAATGTACAAAAAAGCCACTTCCTTGCCCATTTTATGATGACAAGTCCCATTTTTGGAAAGATGCCAGCAGAAAGCACTATTGGGTTTTTGACCTGGATGAGAAATCCTAATGATGTTTGATTGACTTAAACAGAGACTGAAATGAAATGAGAAAATGTAACCGGTCAGATAAAGATGTGTGCTGAATATTTTGGCGAAGCATGCATCCAAAATGAGCTGAAATTTCTTGTGTTCATGTTCCTGTTGATATTCATTATTTGCCCATGTTTCGCTCTTTTTCATATCGGGACCAGAACAATATGATTCTCATTTCATTGGCAGTATCTCCAATTAAATCTTCTCCCTATAATAACCTGAGGCTTAATGCATGAGAGGGTTCCATGATTCAGTATCGCCAGATGAGAATATGAAATAATCATGCCAACCAAGACAGTTGGGTCCCTGGTGGTTTAGAACTGAACAAGAGAAGGCATGTATGCAAATCAGTGAAGAGGTTCTAATTCAATGGAAGCTCACCAGTATTACAAATGCTATGCAATTTTAATGACAACCGCTCTAACCTTTCCTTTCTCACTACTAATGATGTATAAGGGGGGTTCTTCAGAAGAACCAGAAGTGTGTCAGTGAGTATTCTTGAGTGTTCCTGATTAGAATGTTCCCGATGCTATTATTATATTGAATATCATGGATATCATAGAATGTGTTGATCACATTTCTGTTCTGATATTTCTTCCTTTCTGCCTCTCTGTCTCCCTGTATTTCTCTCTCTCTTTCTCTCTCTCTCTCCCTCTGTAGTTTCTTGAGAACTTGATTACTGAGGTAAACAACAGATCACTAGGCCACTTATTGTGAAGTTGAATGGTCAAAGTTACAGATAGATGCGAAGGTCTGGGTAGGTACAAAGTTCTCATCGAAGCGCAGTCATAATTAACGCTGACAGATGTCTCAATCTGTTATATTGTACAGACTGGTTCCCCTCCACAATTCAATCAATTGCAATCTCCATTCCTGACACTCATTCTGCCTCTTTATTGTTTTGCATAAAGACAGTTCAGCTCCCTCCCTCCCCCCACTCCCTCCTCCCCTCCCCCACTCCCTCTTACCAATTCACCTTTGCACTACTAAAATGTCTTTCATCAGTCATGATGTGATGTTGTTTTCAAAATGAGAATTTCATGCTTCAGTGATTGCAGGGTCTGGTATAATTGCAAGCATTAACTGATAATGGAATGCTGGTGGCCCACTTGCTTTAATCATTCCATCATCACCAACAAAAACAGCGTTATCAATCATAAAACTATTCTTAAATGGTATTTTGTCATCAATGTAATCGGGCATATTGCCTGGCACACATGTCAACCAAGTTTATTTTTGATTCACTTGTCTCAGCAAGAAAGATTAGGATGGTGTAAAGATTTAAAACAAAGTGGCAACAAAAACTGTTAAGGTGGATCTCGTTAATTGCAGAATGGACTACTGAGCATCTTTCTGTGCATGTAGCCTAAATATGTCAGAATCATGCCATTTTTAGTAGGGATATGCCCTGAATGATTTTCTACCCTCATAGAAGATTTCGGGCAATTTTGAGCAAAATTGAGCATTTTAGAGCAATATATGTAATTATGATATGATAATTATAGGTACTTTAGGCATTTTCTTTTCAGAAGCTTTTATTATGATGTAATAAATGGTATCTAAAATAGCGTAACAGTGAATAACTTGCAAAGATATATCCAAAGCTACATAAAAAAAATCATTTTATATGCAGATTAATGGGATATTACCTATAATGCAATGCTTCAAAGGTTTGATATTGTCCGTTTTTGCACTACTTTTTACTTCAAAGGGCCAAAACCCTCAAATAATGCACGGCACCCCATATCAAAATTACATTTATTTATCAGCAAATAATCCAAGCAATCTTTTGCGGAAGTTTAAGAAAAATCTGATGACTTTTACCACTGTTTTTCTTTGATTATGAAAGGAAATAATGAAAATTTATTCCAACTGTTCACTAAAAGATGACATTTTTTCCCAGAATGCAGGTTGATAAATCTCCGAAAATACTTTTAGAATAAAGGTATATATCGTTAGGTTCATTGTGTGGTGTTTCAGAATTATGTGGTTATTGTTTTATAGAAAATAAAATTATAGGAATTTTTACATTATTTTCGTTTTTTTAATGTAAAATTTAAATGCTCTTTTTTTTCTAAATTCCGCCTTTTAAAAAGTAGATTGGTAACCCCTACTTTTCTTTTTGTTTTCTGTTTTCAAATAATTTAGGGTACTCACAGAATTTCTGGGGGTAAATTATGATGACTTTGATTCAATGGGATCGACCCACCTTAAGACAGATGACTTTCCCTAGGCTCCATAGTGGTGGCATGCAGTACCTAGTAAATGTTCTAATTGGAAGACATGAAATGTGTCCTCTAGGGTGGCTCTGGCTGGTAGTACTTGTGAATATTCACAGATCATTGAATGAATTGATAACTGAATGGAAGAAGATGTATTAGCATTTCATCATGGTATCAGATTAAAATAAAACTAGTTGCAGTCTGGTTTCATTTGTCCTCATCACTCTCGATAACAAGATCAGATGTCTGTGATGAAGCTTAATTGCAAATGCAAACACAGAAACCAGAAATAGTGCACTAGCAAAAAGGGTAAAGAAAGAAAGGCATAGATTCTCAGATCTAGCCCTTCCCGCAGTCTTTTATTTATTTTTTGCAATGCTCGGTGTGTTTAATGATAAACAGCAATCTGCTTTTATGGTATAACTTTGACTTAAATATTCTCAGCAGCTGGGACTTTTTAATTTAGGTTATTATGAATAGCATGTCTTACAGAAACCTATCCAAGGGCCTTACATAATACATCAGGTTTCACTGTGATATCATATTTACTGGCCCTACACCAGCTTTCTGTGAAAACATTTCCCAATAATTTGTCAGATTTTAATTAAAATGATGCCATCATAATTTTACACTGCGCTCTAACCTGACATTAATTTCCACGGCCTAGATCAGACATCATAATATTATAATATTAAAGGCTAGGGAAATGCTGGACTTTCCTCATCACTGGTAGAAAGGCCCTCCCTGGCATTTTAGCCAGCATAGGGAGATTTCCCCCCATTCAAGGCGGCTGCCTGGCCGCCACTCGGCCCTTATATCCCCAAAGATAAGGGCCGCTATGAGAGATAAGGGCTGCCCCCGACTGGTACCTCCAAGGGGAAATCTCCCAGTGCTGGATATAATACAGGTGGGTAGATATCATGAAATATAATACCTATATACAAACCCACTCACATATGCCTAGCCAGCTATATTGTCTAGCTGTATATGCACTAATAATTATCCACAAATAATGGTTAGATATTCGCAAATTAAATTTACTGTTACATGTGTTCTGACCCAAAATCAAGGGGAAAAAAGCCCTCATCCTGTTATTCCCCCGCAAGGTATTAAAGGAGGGATTTGTCAGGCCTGATTTAGGCTCCCTTATTGGGTAAGTATTCCCACTCGATACAAGTGCAGGGGGTAGGGAAAAGAACAGTGATGGCTCCATAAAACAGTATTGTCTTGGTATAAGAGGCATCCAATCATACTTAACCAGTGCTTTGGTTCTATACATGGGGTAATAAAGCACTGGGAGCTTCCAATTAGGATTGCAGTGAATGCGTCAAGCTAACCCTGATCTATGAGCAGGCAAGCATAAAGGATACTCCGTGCGGGATTAGTTCCGATTTTTGCCACCAGGGGGGCGCCACTATGGCCTTAAAGGAAAGAAAAATGGTAAAAATAGCTCTAGGGTACTTTTTTCTGTAGAAAAAAATGGCACTACACAAAACATTCCATTTCTGGTGAAAAGCCTCTATATTTGGAATGTAAAAAGAACGTTTTAAGGCCTAAATGGGTGTCCTTGTTGATATGTGTTGCCATGGAAACATGGTTTTCATTCCAAATAGAAAAATTTAAGATAGCCCTTGACAGAATGATTCATAGGGGTTACTATGGTAAAAACAGAATAAAATTACCATTCCTAAATCAAATTTTATGACTAAAAGAATGAAAATGTGTGACATATTTCACATTATCATCATTATGCTAATTAGATAGGGATATCTTAGAAAATATGAGACTTAGAGCTTATTGGTTTTTTTTATGGGCAATGCCCACACATATTCAGGAAGGCATTCCTCAAAAACTAGAATTGATATCTTCAAGTGTAATATATCACTGGAAAGCTTATGGCATCAATTTTAAAGTTGACTTTTTCCTTGGAGTATCCTTTTCCCTTGCCTCTACACATCTATTGGTCATTACACCATTCATTCAAACAGGAACTCAGAATACCAACTAGTGCCCTCCACACTCATGACCCGGCTCAGACCCTTGAGATATGTGTCTTGACCCTTGTTCAAGCGACTAGAGTTTGCTGCTAGGTGGCATTGATAACTGTTTTGGATACCAATGATTCTCTGGTCTCACCTGAGAAATCTTGCTTGCACATCCATAAAAAAGTATTTCACTTTGTTTTAAGATCAATGTCACTGAATCTATATTGTAGAATGGTTTACAGGTGTCTACGGTCTATTCCCTATCACCACATCTTCAAGCCATATGTTGTCTAGAATTTATCTTCAAGCAGAGTTCCCCTACTATTCAATCAATATGCTAAGCCTAGTGACAGTATCAAATTCAAGCAGGATGCTACTTCGCCAAGTCAGGAGCTAGGGATATACATGAAACCCTGCCACCATCAAAACAATGTGAGTGTGTCATTTTATGTGAAAAGACTTCTATTGAAAATAGAATATCTCTGAATATAGATATTAGAGTCCAAAAATAGGAAAAAATAAGCAGAATAAATGAAAATGACAAAGAAACAACTCAATAAGTATAACTTAATATCAAAACATATATTTACAGATTTGACCTACTCAATACCAGCTGGCCCATCCCTTGTGTTAAATTATCAATCATTGGTCTTTAAAACCAGGGTTTGTCTATGGTATTGGATATCAGAGATAATTTATTATTGATTGATCAATTAGGTGCTCAGAACTTTCGACAGAGTTTCTTGGATCTTTTTTAAAAAAACACGTTAAAGGGTCTGTCATGAAGACAGGGAAATAGAGTGATGGGCGGTGCATTTGGATTCACTGTCAGGTCATTTCTAGAAAGTTATCAACTACTAGGAAATTGATTTTGGAATATGGGAGAAGGAGAGGGTTTCCAAATAACACAGTCAGGTCCAATGAAAAGAGTATACGGAAATTGAAGGCCTTAACAAATTTAAAATTGCTATTAAGAAGAATTACCCTACATGTTTTATGAATGTAAATTAATTTCATCTTATGTTCCTGTCATTTATTACTACATCTCATCTCATCTCATAGTTCTAATTATGTATTAGTGGCTGTAATACAAAGTTAATCATACTGTATATATGATAATATAATATGATGTTAGTCAGATACATTTGCATTTATTTATTTCGATGTATCTGTATTTATTCAACCTAATAAAACATTTAAAAAAAATTTAAAAAATGCTAACTCCCATATCTCTTAAAGTCTCAATCTAACCAGTAATTGTTAACTGTTCTAGCATGAATTCTGGGTCGAGAAAAACTGTATCATTAGAATACTCCATAGAAGTCAGGCCATTCTTTATCAGGACGAGGACATCTAGCTTGTAATTATCTGTAATTAGACATCTCTAGAGGGTTCCTAATTAATTAGTAGCAACACCAATTGAATGATCTCGCCATAATGTATTTCATATTCATAAGAATGTCAAAGGGAGTATTAGTTAAAGGAAATTAAGCTTTATGTACATGAGCGCGAGAATATTAAAGGGTACTTAAATGGGTGAAATGTAATCTTCAAGCTTCAGTTGCTATGCAAGGCAGTACATCTTGCTCTAGTATATCACACAGAGGTAATTGTCTACTATATTTCAAAGAAATGAGACTACTTGTATGTGTGCCTGCATGATTTAAGCATGCAACTTGAAGTTGTGTTTAACAAGGCAATATCTATTTAAAGCTGGTGATATCAGGTACAGGATGTGGCTTTCCATGCTGCATTATAAGTTCACGAGTGGGGATAAGGGAGCTGTGCAGCGAGCAGAATATGGGCAGAGTATAGTATTCAAAAAGGATTATGAAAATCCCCTCTGGATCAAGTCACACATGTCTCTGAGACACAGAGAATTCCTTGCGGTGCCTTGTTCTAGCTTGAAAGGGTGATGCTCATATTTAATCTGGTGAGAATATTTGTTAGGGATGGTTACAAGTAAATCTCAATAATGTTCCCAATATGTACTATTTCTCAAGTCATTAGGGCCTGCAAAGGATTTACTCTGTACGACAACTATCATATCCTTTAATTCTGAAATTGCATCATGTTGTTTTTTACACATCCAAACGCTTCATACTATGGGTTATATCTGTACATCTTTGATCTTTAAAATTGGTGAACATGCATTAGCAGCACTACGGATGATGAAGCTTTTCTAAAAGCCTATCAGCTATAACTGCCTCAGAACTATTGTAGCATTATAAAGAACAGTGTCTTGCGCATAATAGTAAATCCTATTACAGATTGAAATGGAGAAAGCCCAAGAGTGCCATTCGCGGACACAGATTATGAAGAGGCTCAGCAACATGTGAGAGAAACATTTTCTGGCTTGTAAGGCGATTTGTGGTTGACAGTGATCCATGGGGTATCCAAGTGGAAGAACTTAGATCTGCTTTTAAATTGTCATCATGACAGAACTTATGAGTTCATTTTACGACCTGGCTGTGGGTTATGCACCATCTTACTCTCTCTAGGTATCGGGGCTAGCACATACAGACTTGATATTAACATGAAATGCATACATACCTGTTTTCATAATATGGTGGTAGCTGTGTCATGTATATGATTAGCTTTTGGCCACGAGACAACTAATACTTGTCATCAGGTCAAATTGGGATCTGACACCTGGTTACGTTAAGCCAATTTGGGGATATTTTTCTTCATGTTGTCCAGGGGGATCAATGGCAGATTTGCATTGATCAACCCGCAAGTTTTGAATGTTCCTTTTATCGTGCCTACACAGAGTACTTCAAATTCTATGCTTATATCATATTCATGTATCCAGAGTACATGTATGTGCCACGGTCCACTTATGTTGCATCTGTAGCCCCCAAACAGCTAACCAATATGGACCTATAGGACTGTTTCATGTTCATTTTATACCTAAGATACAGACCCCTTCTGCTACAACACAGGTTTCTATTTCCCAGAGGCTCAGCAAAATATTCCCTCTGCCCATACTCAGCTATCATAGCTGCCATTTGGGGGTAGGTCCCGAATGGGGACGGAAGTAACATAAAGGCCCTAGCCCTATCAAGCCTATTGTGTAGTAATAGAAAGTAAGTAGAGAGGTAAACTTTGGGCTAACATGAAGCTTTATGCCAACATTGAAAGGATGATGAGGCATTTGGCGCAGAACAGGAGCTGAGGGAGCCATGCTTACGACTAGTTTTGCCCATCAACTTCACCTAGGGAATATAGTATGGTGTATTACAATATAGATAGAGCTTGTCTTGTGTAGGCAATACGTGTATCTAGGGGCTATACTTATAATTATTATACTAGTGTGGTATCAAATTTCCTTCAGTCCCCTTTATTCGGGTAAGGTTGGTGCTTGTTTCAATTGTTCAATTCTACTTTCATTTGCACATCATAGAAATTAACGTGCTTATGTTTATGCTTTTTTATCTTTGGATATTTGGTTATATATATTTCTTTGCGTAATATAGCCACATCCATGTTATAACATACATAGATAAAAATACAGCATTTCAAGTAAACTGTTCATTCAAGTAAGGTTACTATTCTTTCCCCTCCCCCCCCCTCCTAACAAACATTACCCTGATCCCTATAGTACTGGACTTCAGCTCAATTGGAGTAGGGTGAGTGGGGTGGGCATAAATGTCTGGTACTCTTCAGGTGTGTGTTAACTACTATCAGCCTCAATAGCTGCCCTTGTCACCAGGGACAGGAACCCATCTGACCCCACCAACTGCAGGCACATTAGGATTACAAGGGAGTGGTAGCAGTGAGGGCGCATTGAGGAGAGCTTACTGGCAGGCCTTCATGGTCTAAATGGAATCAGAACCCTTCCACTACCAGTGCTAGATGTTGCCATGCTAAAGTAATGCTTTATAACAGTGTGAAAGCATAATGTATCTAGGAAGAAGATGACCAATGATCTAGACATTCTGTCCATGTAGACCCAAGGAATTTACACTGTGTACATACTTTGCTTGAATATGGATGAACATAATATACTGATGCAAATAGATAGACATAGTAACCATAGAAGAGCAGCCTGGGTGTCTATACAGAGCAGCAGCAGCAGTAGTACAGGTGCTGAGCGGCTAATCGATTCAGTAACTTGGCTTTGTGTCCCAGAACCATATTGACTGAGAGACAATAACTACCCCTGTCCGAACACCATCACCAGTCTTCGTAAGGTGGATGGTATGCAGAAAGCTTGTTGCACAGGATGGGTTGTGCTTGTAGGCAGGGGTGGGGTCTGCCCATATCTGTCTATGATGGTTTGGAGTAATATGACTGAGTGTAAACTGGTTTGGTAATGGGAGGAGGTTGGGTGACAGTGCATGGTTAGGGTTTTGATTTACCAAAATGGAGCATGTAAGTGGCAGCAGTGAGAGAAAGAATTGTTTTATATTGTCTCAAATAAGAAGGCTGGAGATATGCTGCGGGGTAGGGTATGGAATGGCACTCATTTAGAAATAGTAGATGCTACTTGTTGCCAGAAATGCATTTACAAGTGATAGCCCTGGTTATACTAATGTAGTCTAGAAAAAATGCAGTTCAAGAGAGGTGCATTTTCCTGCACTTCCCTTTTGTTTAGGTAAGGTTGGTGCCGTCAGCCATAGAGAAGTAGGTCATGGTCGAGGTTGTGGGACTGAGGTGCAATTTTCCTGATTGATGGAGTGCACCAATACAGTGCTAATCAATAGTGAGATTTGCTACCAATTGGAGCATTGAATTCACCAGATGGTAAATCTCTCATGAATGATTCAGTGAATAGTTGTCGAGTATCCATAGCTAATCAATGACCTGTTATTCAAGTATTAAAACTCCAATTTGATCATAATAGTTGTTCTCGGGTAAACTAAGTTTCCTGTTGAGGTCCCTGCACCCAATTAGGTTAACTAATTATTTGCTCATGGTACAATGTAAGATTGATCCATCTGTGATGTAAAGAGCTAGCACCTAAATCAGTTTGCAATCAAGTCCCTTACCGTTCTGCTAGAATAGAATGGTTATTCACATCATTATAATTATTACATGAAAACCATAGAATATGGAGAGGGTATTTGTCACGTTCATCCCGTAAATCATAGGTTAATAGGGGGTAGTATTGTTGGGGATGATGAAAACAACATTGTCACATCCATCAAGGGCAAAACCTGCTGTTTCAACCACAGCCGAAACCTTATCAGCATACTTCTCGTTCAGGCACTTCAGCTTAAGGCCTCTTATTGGACGTTATTGGGGTAACTGTATAGGTAGGCCGTAAATGCTCTCTGCCTGAGAGGATTGTGGAACAAAATGCCCACGAGCAGGGTCAAAGGGTGCTGATAATGTAGATAAATATCCAATCTGGGACAAGTATGGTGGGATGGACTGGCATATATATTGAATAAGATGTGGTAAATCATTTAGAAGCTGTAGCAATTGTAAATTAGTAAATAGCCTTATGTTCATTTGTTCCGACGTATGAGTAATAACAGGCAAAAGAGATGTTATGTTGTACTTCTTTGATATACAAGCCCATTGCACCAGCACTTAGGAAAAGTGTAATTCCTTTATTCTTTGCTTCATATCTAAGGCATACACATAGTTCAATGATGAGTCTGTGTTAATGAGCATAAATCATACTAATCCATACTGATACCCGTTAACTACAACCTGGTCACTGTGGATAATGGTGCTGAATACAAGCCCTTTAAAACGTTAAGCACTGACATTTACAACCCCAGCATTAAGGATACTTTGATCTCTTTTATAGGTTGACTAGTGGGTGATCCATCATTGAACAAGATAATTAGTTAGTATTATGTTCTAGTAAGGAAGGTCAGGTACTCAAGTATGTGTTCATTGTTTTTAGGACAATGTATACAGTTCATCCATAGTTGTCTATAAGCGATGTCATACCACACCCTCAGAGATACTTCTGAGAGGCAATGATAGTTAATTACCAGTAAAGTAGTAGCCATATCTCCCCCTCACATAGTATATTGCCTACATGTCGGACAACAGGGTCATGCCTTTCCTATTTAAAAAAAGAAACAAAAAATACCATGAAAGTTTAACGACTTTATTAGTTTTTGAAAGTAAACAAATATATGTGAAAAGGGAAATTAGAGGTAATTTTTTTGACTGTGAACAAAAATAGCATTTTAAAGCTGCCAGGAAGTTGTCATCATGGTATTCTGCAGAGATAAGAAAAGGCACATGTTGAAACTAGAAGAGAGTTCTCTAATGGATCCACCACTGCCTGTGCTTCTGAGATATGGATCCCATCCTGCTCAGGAAGAGATTTTCGTAATCACTCCCAAAATATACCATCCTTGTGTCCACTATCTTTATACCTTTCCTACCAACTGCTCTTATCCTTACTGTTACTCTGCTTCACCCTAATCCAAGAAACACTCAAAGTACTACAAGGCCCCCATCCTGTACCTAATCTTCCAAGCTTCTATAATCCTTAATGATGAGAATTTCATACAGGGGAGCCATCTCAAGAACAGTAGCCGTTGAAATCACATGCCATCGAAAAGCACCTTTGACAAGTAGTCAAGATGTATAATTGCCAATTTGTATAAAATAGCCTATAAAATGACATGCAAGAGCCTTTCTTTTCATTTGACAAAATGCAGATGGCTGGTATGTTGTAGGGTTCATGGTAGTCTGAATGCCAGATGCAGCCTGTTTTACAGGATGAAAACAACTTGCCCCAACACATTGCCATAGAAAAAGCTGTCCTTGTTAGCTTTCATAGAAAAAAACATTTTTGTGAAAGCAAAAACCCCGTATAGACATTGATTTTTCTTCAAATATTACTCTAGAATATTGAAAAACAGGATCACATATACTTTTATCTATTAATAAACAACTTGATCTCATACGCCGTGCAACCATCCGTTGGGAGGCGTAGTAATATTAGGCTAAACAGTATCATCAAATTTGTTCTGACCTTAAGGGCAGAAAGGCTGTTGTGTTAGTAGCATATATCCCAGCAGCACTTGGAACCATTCATAATTGCTTAGCTTGTGTGAGCTAAAGATAGCATTGACCACGTATATATTTTCAAAGGCTGGTCTAAACAATTGCTCTTCCAAGGGTGAATCTGTGTAGTCTTCTTCAATGCAGCCTACATCACTTGCATCTCACATCGTCTGCATCCTTCCAAGTCCCATGACCTTCACAATGTGGATAATGGCACAGAAGCCCGGACCCTGGAGAGACGGAGAACTGACCTTTAGGACCTCAGCATTAAGGATAATTGGAGCCTGTTCAAAGGTTGGCAGCTGGCCAATACCTGACTGAACATGATGGACACCAGTTAGTATTAGTCCCTTACCAGGAAGGCTTGGCACTTAAGTAAAGTGTTTATCTGATTATGCTGCGCAATTTAAGACCCATCCATTGTCAGCTCTGAATGTGTTGGTATAATAATCATTATCTATTATGTTTTATCTTTCCAGATGGAGAGAAAACATTTCTCAAAACCAATATTGTTTCTAATGGATTAACCTTTGAAGCACTCTAGTGCAAAAAATATGCAGGAATAAAAAGAATGTTCATAAAAATGTTCTAGTGAAGTCCAAAACAGTTTAGTTATTGATGTGAATTTTATGCAGTGCATCCATCTCAATGATATTAGAGGTTGATGTAAGAAAGCAATTTGCCTCAGATAGCTGGTCACATGAAATTTGTTAATACTTTTCTTGTTGAATAGAGGGCACATACTGGGGATGTTTAGTACCTATTGTAGACTGGCTGTCAGGTTGTATGATTCAATTCAACATGTTGCGTGCTGACAGGCCATACACGACATATCAATAAGTATACCATTTCATATACTAGTGTAGGAACTCATGGGAAAGGCCAAGGAACGAGCGTAGATTTGCTGGCATTGATTTTCAGAATAATATAATGCGTGACATATTCTTTATTAAACAACAGAACGTAATAGAGACTTGAGTAGAAAATTGATGATAAAAGATGAAGACCGGGACAAGAAACGCATATCTAAATGAGTAGCAATGGAAGGGGTCATTCCTTTTGTTAGCTCCATTCTTCCAACACATTAACAGAAAACAGTATAAAATTGGTAAACATATGATCCTAGCAACTTAGATAATCTATGTCAGATGCCTATTATATCTAGACAAACATGTACTATAGTAGTGCGAATAAACACAGTGGTATCAAATAAGTGCAGTTCTTAAATTACCGCAGGGTAAATGAGGGTATTGAAATAATGAGTTTTGTATCTTGAATGAGCGCATGTATTCCATAAATCCTGAGTTAACTGTCTCATCAAAAATTATAAGTGCAGATGCATTCATTCAGGCCACTATGGTAGATTCATTTATTTGCCTAAACACAACTTATTCCCACTGACTATTATATCCTCTTCTTGCGATGCCAACCTTTATATATTGACTTACTCATTCATACTGTCTTCACAGTCGACTGCTACACAAAACAAGACCATTCGCTGTGATAACAGCATGTGTTACAAGAGGGGACTGAATCTTCTCCTTATCCCTCCCAGCTAATTTATTGTGCAATATATCGCTGTCTACATTACAAGGCTATTGACTGCTTAAACCATCTGTCAATTTTAAAGGAAGCTGGAACATCATCATTTCACACCTCTTTCAATAGCATTCTTCGCCCTGTTATTTTCACCATGTGGGAAGTTGTGCATGTGGTATACAGGGGAAACAGCCTAGAAAAGGTTGCAATTCTCTCTTTGAAAACAGGCTTTGCCTTTGGTACTTGGTATCAGAACCAAATCTTAATGGATAAATTAAGTTGATTTTTCACAGAGCGCCTTTGATCTTTTCATTAACAGAAAAGAGTCTCTGTTGGAAAATGTTTTGTGGGGTAATGTAATTTGAAAGTTCTAATTCACCTTATTTGGTGATGTTGTAGTTTAGATTTAGATTTTAGCATGAGTATCAATTGTTTATGATGTAGGAATATAACAAAAGAGGGGTAAGGGAGATATAACATTATTGGTGAGCTGAGGTATGAAGAGGGTGTAGGAGAGGTGGGTCGCGAAGTGTGACAGTGGGTGTAGCTGCATAGGAGACTTGGCTGTCAGGTTATTTCTAGCCAGCCATCAATTGTTTGGAAATCAATAGAGAAATATGGGAGAAGAAGGAGGTCTTCACATGACCTTGTCAGGTCTAGACGTGTCAGTGATGAATCACGCCTATAGAGGTGTCACATACATTTCAACACCACCTACATCATGCTATAAACCCATCTTTGGACTAGCTACTGAGACTTTTTGATGAATGAGTTTTTTCGTTACATTGAAGTGCAAAAATAGTAGTAATTTATCAGTGTGACACCACTAATGTTCTGATATGTTATAACAATGGCAGATATCGGACCTATATGAAATGGTACTGGCAGCTTTCTGATAATGTAGCTTTAGAGTAATAAACTTTTATGGGATCTTGCTATACAATGTTTTAATATTTTGCTTCTACCCCTTGTATCTAATTGTACTATTATGATAGTAAGATGCATAGTGTTTAGTATTTAAGTAATGATTCCATTAACACTGCTACTCCTAGATGACGTTCAATGAACAATCAAAGGGTGTAAATTGTATGTGTACCTGGCTTTCAAATGTATCCATTCTCTAGTTTGGCCAGGAAGTGAGAATTTTGGACATGTTAAATTTAAGAGTTACACTCACCTAGGTGACATAGTTTTCCTTGGAGTTAAATAGTGGTATGTAACTGACTGTTGTAATGCTTTCATTTGGGGCTTTTAAACTGCCCCCTCGAGTGTCATTATCATTTTGGAGTAAATAGGGTTGTCTTATTTCTTTTTGTCTAGTGGAATGTATTTCTTTTCAGTCCTTAATTTTGCTTTTGGTTTTAACAAAAATATCCATAATTATGAACAAAATAATTGTGCCCGTCCACTTTGAAACTCAAATACTCCCGTATCAGGCAGTCCCTTGGGCTCATAATGACTGCGGTGGGTTTGTTACCACATTAGGGATGATACCAGTAAAAACTCTGTGTAATATAATCTGAAACATTTCTTCCATAATAGCATTATAGATTTGAAGGCAAGCATACTTGCTTTGAATACCAACGGTTCTCTCTAATTTGATTAATCCCCTTTGTCAGACAAATTGAAAGACAGTACGCAGTTCTATCATAAATTTTAAACGTTTACTAATGGATGGTGACTTTTTACATATTTTTTGTCAAATACAGCTGTCCCATTGACTTAACCAAAGAATGCCGTATTGCACACCCCCGTGAAATAGTTCATGGCCGTATTTCACTGCCCTGTTTACATTTGAACGGCATAGAAAGAAACCAATTCAGCCCTTTTAGGCTCCCCTCTCACAATAATTTCGGTATTTTGAATCAAAAAGGATAAGAAATAAACACAAAGGTACACTCATTTAACTCTGTACACTCATTAAAGTCTGTTGACTGGGTTATTTCACTTGTTGACCCTTGGGCTGCATTTCACTTGGCCCACGGCCTCATGCAATACGGCCCAAGGTCAACTCTTGAAATAACCCAGTCAACAGACTGAAACTCGTGCACCTTTGTCTATATATCATCCAGTATTTATTTTTACTTATGCAGGTAGTATTGAATAAACTAATGACATTCATCTAGTTCTGGTATAGAGTACAACCGTAGTACAATGCAGGAAGAATAGCAAATATCTACTGCCACAAAATTCGTTTCGTTAGAATAAATGCCCCAGACACAAAGGCATAATCACATCAGTCAATTTGCTACATTCCTATGGCTAGAAGTCACATCAAAGCCATATCTTTGATAACATACTGGCTGGATCAGAAACCACAGCTGTTACACCTATAGATAAGTAGAGACTGTCATCCGACTCAATTTCATTGGAGGCTGAACAATGTCATGGTTAAAAAGCCACATGACATCCTGACTATATGCCACAATCTGACCGTGTGAGATGCGATGTGATAGCAGAATGACTCACAGCGAATCTAAAAGAGGGTTGTGACTATCATAAGCACCACATTGTTTACTTCCTCAGCAATGAAATAAGGTGTAATTGTAGCTATAAAACACAATACCTATATGGTTGTACAAAGTGAAATTCTATTCTGAAGATAGGAAAAGTAAAATTAGCTATTGTAGTCCAAGGAATTGGTACTTTCAGAAAGACGGGAGCATTTCCCTGTTGCCTCGTTATTCTTTTAAAGGGCCCACTCTAGGCTAAATTCAATTATTTATTAACACTTAAGTCACCATACCCTGAGGTGCCTACCAGCTCAAAGTTGGTGTTGAGGGGGCTAGGAGCTGCTCACAAGGGAAGCATTGAAAAGGGATTTAATAATTCAGGCTGTTTAGACTCACCCCACTTGTAACCTAATCATGAGCCTAGGCGAGTTAGAAATACATAAGTCAATAAAAGTGGGGCTTAAGGAGAGAGAAGATGTTTCTATGGGGGGAAAAGTGAGGACAGGGGAAAGCGTGGAAAGGTGTTAAGAAAAAAACTAAGTCATCTTTATAGATGAGGGAGTCGGTAGGCATTAACAAGAAGTCAGGAAGCCAGAGAGAAATGAAGGAGAACTGTTGTAGTGAAAGAGGATGGATAAGCTCTGATTGCTGAGGGTGTTGATAGTGTTAGAGGAGGGAGTATAGCAGGAGCTGGAAGAGTAATGCCTTTGGTATCTCCTTCAAGATATGATCTCCTTCAAGATATGATTTTAGAAAGTATCTAATATATCACCAATTAAGATCAATCATTATGTTTAAAAAAAAAAAAAAAAGTCCTCTTTGGATGTTAAATTAGACTTTCTTCAGGTTTATTTTAGTGTTCTTCTTTCTATTGGCTAGATTGCTCTTTATTTTTCGTATTCTTCCTCCTTCTATCGTTGCTATGCTGGTAGTGTATAGATGCATTGGCAGTCCTTAACATGTTAAAGAGCTATGTTAGAAAATGTATACCTTATATGAAAACTGTTTCCAAGACTGGTTATGCAACAGTTCTACTGCCTAGTTAATTTCAGTCTCTCAATCAAATACTATGTAGGCCTAGTTCCGACAGGAATTCTAATTTCCTGTATTTCTATTAATCATACAATCACTGGGAGGGAAACCAGAGGCAATCCTGTATGGCTAGATTTCATTTGCACCAAATAATCTAGCTGGATAGGGAATAAAAGTATTAGCTGAGATGGTTGGCTGGAAGTAGATAAGAAGTTAATGGCATGAGGGAGTATCCTTCTCTTAATGAAGTCAATCTAAGTTGAAGAGGAACACTATTTGCCCAAAGCAGTAACTCTCTCTGAAAATAATGGGTACTAAGTGAGGCAATTGTCTACAGCAATTTGAATCTGGGGATACAATATTTTGTGAATTGTGTATGTTTCACATCATGAGAAACCAAAGCTGTACAGCTAACAATGGCAATGGTCTAGTGAAAGAGTTTTAGCCTTAGGCAGTTTCTACATCCCCAGGACAATCAGGAGATCTATACACAGGAATGTTGAAGCATAATGCTACCAGCTAAAGGAGCGTGATAGCCACACATTATGTATCGTTTAACCCTTACCCGCAACTGTATATACTGGCAGATCTTTCATTCACATAACTTTTCATTCCCACAACAAAAATCACTTGATTAGTTGTGCAATGCTCTCGATCATCCCACCTACTACCATTAAGAATATCCCTTATACCAAAAGTATCACAGAGCGGAATACTATTGCAAAGCTATGAAGCTATTATATTGCAAAAGATTACTGATTCACTGAGCAATGCACTATCTGTGTGGCTACTCTAGTTTTTTGCAAGTTGTGCAAGAGGAGTTTCATGTCTTCATGAAAGCGTTGACAGATAACATTGCTTTGAATGGAAATAGGAAATGATTAAACTATTTAAATTAAAATGTACAAAAAATCCACTTCCTTGCCCATTTTACAATGACAAGTCCCATTTTCCTTGCAACATTTCTGCAAAGATGCCAGAAGAAAGCACCCTTTGAGGTTTTGAGCCTAGTGAAAAATCCTAATGATGTTTGATTGACTTAAACAGAGACTGAAATGAGATGAGAAAAAGTATTAGGTCAGATAAAGATGTGTGCTGAATATTTTGTGAAGCATGCATTCAAAATGAACTGAGATTTTTTTTTTATGTTGCTCTTAATATCCCCAGTAACTATCTTATCATGGCCAGAACATCCGGAACAACAAAAGTCATTATCTGTATTGCATATTTTAAGAGGATTCCCATCCGATTAACAGCATCTCCAATCAAAATCTTCTCCCTACCCTAACCAGAGCCTTAAGATATGAGAGGGTTCTATAAATCAGTATCATCAGAGGAATATATCATAGTATCATGCTAATCTAAGTCAGCTGGGTCACTAGTGGTTAAAAGCTAAACTAGAGAAGGCATGTATGCAAATTGGTCCAGCGTAATTTAATGGAATTAATGGTATTACAAATGCTCTGCCAAAGCGATCACAGAGACCCTTCCTTTCTCACTACTGATGATGTTTAAGGGTTGAAAAAAAAATCTTGTTTAAGATCAGACCTTTATAGTTTCTTACAGTAACGTGTGATTAAGGGCACCTTCTAGGGATTAGCATAATCTACCTCAGTTGTTTCAGAGTATTCCTAAGTGTTCCTGATTGTATATCCTGGATACCATAGAATGTGTTTATAAATCAGATTTTGGTTTTGATATTTCTCCCTCTTTGTTTGTTCATCTCACTGTATTACTAGTTGTGTGCAAAGCTCTCCATACAAAGCTCTCCATGGTTCTCAGTGGTAATTAACTCTGACAGATGTCTTAGTCTGTGGTTCTGGTATAACCCAGACATAGCCCTGTGTATATAATTATGATCTATGTCCCCTGACTATCTCTATAGACATACTTATTCTGCATTCTTCTCTAGCTGTCTGCTGTGTATTCCCATGATTATACATATTATGGAGACTGGTTCCCTTCCAAGACAGTTCAGCTCTCTGCCTAGCTCCTGCGGATTCAGCCTTAACACTGCTAACATGGTTCTTCTGAAGTGAGAATTTCATGTTACAGTGATCCTAATCAACCTATCATCAACGAAAGCAGCTATGTACACTTTACCAACATAAAGCTATTATAAATGGTATTTCTCCATATAATAACATCGAGTTGCCTGCCCAGGAGAAATATTCACCATTTTATACTTTATCCATTCGCAAGACAGGGATCATCAATTACTTAGTAAAAACCATTTCTCTCTTCATCAATATCATGACGCATACTGCCTGCCACACATGCTAACCAACTTTACCTGATTATTTCCATTCACTTCCCTGAGCAAGTAAAATAGGATGGTGTAAAGATTCTGATACACTGACAACAAAACTTATTAAGACAGATTACATTTCCTAGTGTGCAAAAGTGGTTGCAGGCAGTACCTGGTAGATGTTCTAATCGGAATAAAACATGTTTCCCTTTAGGGTGGCTCTAGCTGGTTGTGCTTGTCATTATCCACAGGTCATTGCACAATGTAGAATTTAAAAATGTTTAAACAAATTATTGCTTTTTTTTCCTTTTCAACATTAGCTGAATTGGAGAATACATAATAGCATTTCATCAAAGTATTAGATAAAAAGCTAGCTGCAGTCTGGTTTCATTTTACCTCATTACTGTCAATAACAAGATCAGATGTCTGTGATGAAGTTCAATTGCAAATACAAACAGAAAAAACTGAAAAAGCGTACTAGCAATAGGGTAAGGAAATAAGAGAATTGATGCTCAGATCCAGCCCTTCATGCAGTCTTTCATTTATTTTCACAGCCTTTGGTGTGTTCAAAATTCATCGGCAATTTAATTTTCTGAACTTTGAATGGAAAAATTCTCAGCACCTAGAACTTTTTAAGTTAGGTTATCGTGAATAGCATGTTGTACAGAAGCACATCTAAGGGCCCCAGAGCATACGTACATGAGGTTTACAGTCTTATTTCATGGCGGATACAATGATCACTATGCTTAAGTACTAGAAATCCCGTATCCCATGCCCCCCATGGGATGCAATGTTCCTGTATCACATGGCCTATGACATCATCATTTGTTCAAATTCTTATGGCCATTTATATGCAATTTAACATATTTTTAAGGTTAAAAACCATGAAATAAAGGCAAAGGCCCATGGTCAGAGAATTTTTGGTATCGTTCCCCCCTCGGTGGGGCTGCGGCTTCGTGGGATACTGCCCCACCTTGGGGGGAACGATACCAAAATATCCTCTGGCCATGGGCCTTTGTCTATATATTAGATGCAGTGGCCCTACACCAACTTTCTGTGGAAAGTTTTCCCAATAATTTATTGGATTGCAATTAAACTAATGCTATCGTAATTATACTCAAGCCTTTGATTGGACATTGATTCGCAAACCCCAATCGGACATCATGTAGGATTTAGGCTTGCTTGGGTAAGTATACACACCTGATACGAGTGGTTTGATTCCAGCACCCCATAATACCCTCTACCTCTCGCCCTGCCACTATAAACTCCTCATGGAGGGGGCAAAAGCGATCCTGCACACTCTGTGGGAAGGATAAAGGAGGCATTGGTGATTGGAGTGTGGTGGCATTGTGCTGAATGCTTAACAATTGAGCCATGATTAGGCGTCTGGAGGTTAAGATAAGAGGTAGGAGATTCCCCACCTATTAACCTTTAAACGTCTCAGTACTCATTCTACTCTCACTGCAAAGTTCTGTTTTATATCCTTTTAGATGTAAGTTCACTTTCTCCTCATTTATTCATCACTGCTCTATATGTACCTATTTACCCTTTCTAGTGCCTGCTATTCTTACCCTTCCTTAGGCCGACCGCCTTATGTTAGGGGTTTTGTGCACCTGCCCTTCCAGTCCTCTCTATCTCTCCTTATTTCTCTTGTTTTGGAAGTTGGCCGACCCGTAACCTGTCAAAAGAATGATTTACAGTAGGTGGACTTCATGCTGATTTGTTACATTTTTCATGGTGTCCTATTTACTATGTTATTGAGCAATGAAGTGGGTAATACAGACCAATAACAACTCTTTGGGTGTACAGTGAAGGGGTGCCGTGAGTAGGGAAAAGAACAGTGATGGCGCCATAAAACAGTATTGTCTTGGTATAAGAAGGCATCCAATCATACTTAACCAGCACTTTGGTTCTATCCGGGAAATCACATGTGGTAATAAACCACAGGGAGCTTACATTAGGATTGCAGTGAATATGTCAAGCTAACCCTGTTCTATTGGTCATCACACCTTTGAACCTTACCTTTTCTATATATTGACAGATGGGCATTAATACCCCAATTTTATTCTAATAGTTTCCTGCTTATTACTTAAAAGTGTACATGCCAGCTGCTGAAGCATTTGGGCAGAGGCCAATATACTGCTACTAAAAGACAATAACAACTGCATTCCTGACTAAAAATTAGCATTGCTAAACTACTGAACAGGGAGAGGACCTTCAAACCGACTGCTCAATAGAATGGGAACCACTTTTTTGTTTTATTTTTGCCATGATAACTAACTAGAGCTCAGTGGACAGTGAACGGTGGCCATAAGCAATACAATTATTCTTTTACAAAATATGGCATTATTTACAACTTGACAATCAAAAATTGCAATGAAGCTATAGGCAACTGATGGTTTTGGAAAATAGCATTAAAAAAAATTTAATGGGATGCCTGATTTAGTGTTGAAATAGGGTACATTAGTTAAAGCTTAACATTGTGTGCCACAAAAATAGTTTCTATATGATCAAAATGCCTATATACAAAGGCATATTCATATCGGTAGATTTGCTGCATCCATATTGCTGGAAGCCATATCAAAGTCTTATCATTGATAACAAGCTGGCTGCCTATCACATCCCACAGCGGCTACACTTACAGATAAGGAGAGACTTGCCTCTGCCTTAGACTCGATTTTATTGGAAACTAAAGTATATCATTGTTACAGAGTTCTACCATCTTGGCTTCATGCTATAATCTGACAGTGTGAGATGTGATCTGATAGCATAGTGCCTAGGGGATGACAGCAAATAAAAGAGGGGTTTGGCTGCCAGAAGCAGCATATTGTTCAGTGCCTGAGACAGTAAGAAGCTATACACTTGTGGCTAGAAAGCTCCAGATCTCTGGTAGTAGAAGTGTCTACCAGGACCTCAGAATGCCAACCAGTGCCCTTCACACTACACAAGCCATCTGAGACCAGTGAGATATGCATCATCTAATCCCATTCTGCATAAACCCTTTAAGCTGTTAGAGCCTCCTGGCTTACGGCTCTGATCGCTGTTTTGAATAGCAATGTTTCTCTCATCTGAGAAATCCTGTTTGCGCATCCATAAAACAGTCTACAAGCTCTTCACTTTGATTTAATGTCAATGTCACTTGATCTATACTGTAGAATGGTTTAGTTTCACACACTACCGACACATGTGCACAGTCGATGGAAAACGGTCCTCCAAGGGTAAAACTCAATTATAAAATTGTAGTCATCAGTTTTCCAGTAATATATTTCATTAGGTGCCCTTTCTAGTTTTTGAGAGCTGTTTTATGCTAATTACACAATATGCAAACTCTCCAAACATTTGGTCATAGCTTTTGATCTTAACATGGTACTAACATTCAGTTTTCAGCATAAAGTCCTTCTGGGGCATAAAGTCCTTCTGGGGAATTTTTATTTAAATCAATTTAGAATGAAAACCATGTTACCATGGCAATGAACATGCTCAAAAACACTTATTGAGGCCCAAAGACGTTATTTTTACATTCCAAATAGAGAAGATTTTCATCAGAGATGGAATTTCCTAACGTGGGTCATTGTATTCTACATCAGAGAGTAGTTAAGATCAATTTTTACTATATTTTGGATATATTTGGCTATAGATATTATGGAGACACCTGATGGCCAAAACTGGTACTAAAAATTTCCACAGAGGTCCCTTTCTCCCTGACGGCCCACACATCATTGATTACAGATGCCTATTCCCTAGGACCACATCTTCCAGGCATATGTTGTTTAGAATTGCTCTTCAAGCGGACTTCCCCTGCACTTGAATCAATATGATAATCCCAGTGACAGAATCGAGATCAAGCAGCATGCTACTGCATCCAGATAGAGCTCCTTGTATGGATTTATATGGAACCTTGTCACCATCAAAACAACATGAGTGGGTAATTCTATGTTTAAAAGGCGTACATCAAAAATAATTAAATAGAAAATATCAGAAAAAAATGTTTTAGTCCCAAAGTAGGAAAAATTAAGCAAGAAAAACGAACAAGAACAAAAGAATGTAATATTTCGATGAAAAGAACTTAAAGTTTTTGATATACAAATTTAGATGACTGGCGTATTATCTGGTCTATTCCTCCTCGATCTGAATGTACTTAAACCTCAACAATTTCAACTGAAAGAGGTATTCAAGCTCCATACACTTCTTACTACATGACAGCATTGAAGTCAATTTGAGTTAAAGAGGAATATTATTTGCCTAAGGCAGTAACTACATCTATAATCTAATGGGTATTTAGATATGCTAATGCCTACAGCAGTTTGAACGTGGGGAGTATGCAGTACACAGTAGTCTTATTGATCACAGTAAATTAGTAGTAAGTAATGTAGTAAATATTTTGTACTTTATATTACAAGAAACCAGACTTTGTGCAGATAACTACACAAATGGTCTAGTGAATAGGTTTTAGCCGTGGACGTTGTGGGTCTGGTAGGTTCTATGATAACCTAACAATTGTCTGGTTGCTTTGCTCTTGCCTAAACCTTATACATAACTCATATTTTTGAGAGGCAGTTCCTACATCCCCCAGATAAGCTGGGGATCTATGTAAATACTGTTGAAGCATAATGCTGACAGCTATAGGAGCTATCAGAGTGTGATAGCCACCCATCATGTACCTGAAACCACAATCTTCATCCTCCACCCCCAGCCCACATGCACATATCTCCCTCAACCTCAACCCCCTCCCTGCCTGTATATACTAGCAGATCTTTCATTTCCAATACTTTTCTTTCCCACAACGAAAATCACATGATTAGTTATGCAATGCTCTGAATCACATCTACTACCATTAAGAATATCTCTTGTACAAAATATATCACAGAGCGTATAATACTACTACAATGGTACATATATATTTCCAAACGTTACTGGGTACCAGCGCCTTCGGCGTCTGGATATTGGAGACAAAGTTAGACAAAGTTAGACAAAGTTAGAAAATAAATATGTATAGTTTTAATATAGGCTAGGCCTACCCGCAACCCTCCCACCCACTTGCAGGACTGTGGATGTGGTTATACTCTATAGGGCTATCCTGTGATTCCCCCCACGCCCCCCCCCCCCTGCCCCCTGCCCCCACTCCCCCCCCCCCCCTTGGCCCATGCCGCCCTCGCCCCCCCCCCCCCGCCCCCGTATCACGCCCCCCCCCCCGGCCATTACAGAGCGGGAACAGGGTGGCGTCCCTCTGCTCCAGATAGCAGCCGTAGTGACCATCACCATGGAGAAGCGTCCTTGCCTACTGGCGCACTACACTCTCCAAGCATATCCTCTCGGAGGGCGCCGATTGTGAAGTTTAACATTGATTATCTCTCTCATTAAAATAATTTATGATATTATATTCATAGGGGAATATTAAATTAGTACTTACAGTCGAATACTGGTGTATTTGATCACCACTTTATAATAGATACACTATTTTTGAGCCCTTTTAATGCAGCAAAACATGGCGGATTTTTTTTAGAGTTTCTGCCTCTTGTTGCTAGTCCCACAGTACGAGAGTATGTGTAGTTATTTTCTTTCAGATAGAATGCTAATTTGAGTATTGGTCTTGTAGGGAGAACATATATGACATAAGAAGAAATGCAAATATTAATTAAAATGAAATCATGAAGAAAATCGAGTTAGCTTTGAAAAAAAGTACATGATTTCTTCTAGCCTCTTTTGGTTTATCTGTTCCCGGCAAGCACTCAATGCTATTTCAATGGGGTAGTTCGCTGGTACTTACTAATGCCGTTTTATATACAGGGGAAATATAATATCTACGTGCCTATTCTGATGTCCTGTAAAGTGGAAATCTATGTCTTCCGAAAAGCTTTGACGCACCACATTGCCATGAATGGAAATAGGAAATGACTAAACAATTTAAATCAAAATGTACAAAAAGCTACTTCCTTGGCCATTTTACAATGACACGTCCCATTTTTCTTGCAACAACATTAATGAGAAGATGCCGGCAGAAGCACTCTTGGCAGTTTTGACCTGGATGAGAAATCCTAATGATGTTTGATTGACTTAAACAGAGACTGAAATGAGATAAGAAAAAGTAACAGGTCAGATAAAGATGTGGGCTGAATATTTCGGCAAAGCCTGCATTCAAAATGAACTGAGATTTCTTTTTTCATGTTCTTCTAAATACCCCCAGATACTGTGATTTCTCTAACATAGATTATGAACCAAAAATCTGTACTATTAGCACACTCTTCAATTAATATAGTTCAATAAGCAAGTTAGTTTTTCATTTTACTATTCTAAAGGAAAAGAATCTTGTTTAAGCTCGCACCCTTGTACTTCCTTACAGTAATATGTAATTAAGGAACCACTTGCCGGGGTTCAGTATAATCCATCTTTTTTCTATAAGAACCAGAAAGAGTGTCTCTGAATATTCTTGAGTGTTCCTGATATTTCTTCCTTTCTGCCTGTCCGTTTCACTGTATTATTATCTGTCTCTTTCTCTCTTCCTCCCTCCGTCTTTCCCTTTTCTGGCATTTTCTGCGAACTTGATTACTAAGGTAGACAATGGATTGACAGGGAGAGGCTACAGGATTTTTCCGACCCTCAAAATATCACCTTTTTCTACACAAATCTGAGAAATGAAGTTTTTTTATTTACGTTTTTCCTACTAATGTGTGACCCTTATCCTGTTAATTAGTCTAAATGTGTAATTTTTGATAATTGGCAATTACTTTTTACAAGAAAATCGGTGTTACATGGCTAAAATCAGCCCAAAATGCATGTCCCCTGACCAATATTGACCTTAAGGAGATGTTTTATAATGTTTTTATATTCATTTTTACATTTTCACTTAACATTTTTGAAAGTATATGGTAAAGGCAATATGAACGTGAATTTCTCCTCTTTTTCTAATTATTTGCTACTTTTCCCTGTTTAGTTGAAAATAGATACCCACATACATAATATCATTACAGTATTTTAGTGATTATTTTATTCACAGTGAAAAGATGCTGAGACATGATATTTTAACGTATTAGCCATCTACTATAACCCATTTATTTGCATGATTAAAATAAAAATGCAAGAGAAATTATTTCTTCTTGTTTTAGAGCCTCAAAAATCAATCAGAAAACGTATTGTTTAAGGGCTAAATGTTTAACTGGCAATTTGTCCATCTAAATTAAAATAAAATTACATGTAAACCAAGGTACTGCATCCTTGTGGCCATATCTAAAGGTGTGCATAGCTAAATCTTTGGATTTCAGCATATTTATGAGGTTTTTAGACGTGTTGTGTTCATAAGACGTTGTGTTCAGAAGATGTTGTGTTCAGAAGATGTCAGAAATATGCTATATACAAGCAAATATATCCTAAAAAATCACTTAGTATGTAACATAGAGAGCTCATATGAATTACCTCATGGCATTAAAATGGTATAGTTTAGGACAGTTTAGCTAGAAACTCACTTGTTGTGTTCATGAGATGTTGTGTTCATAAGATGTTGTGTTCATAATGTTGTGTTAGTAAGATAGTGGGAAAAATACATTTAGAAGCAGGGTTCTGATAACAAATCAAATACTACTGTCACAATCAACAGATACCAATGACCTTATTGCAAATTCATGGTCGATTTCAATCTAGATCTATATGTAAATCAGCATCCGGTGTCCACAAGGTGTTGTGTTCAGGAGATGTTTTGTTTAGTAGATGTTTTGTTCCGTAGATGTTGTGTTCATAATGTTGTGTTAGTAAGATAGTATAAAAAGGAGGCTTAGAAGCAGGATTCTAATTGGAAATCAATAACTATGGTGATTATCAACATTTATAAATAAGGTCATAGCAAGAATATATCCAATTTCATCTTTATTTATATGTAAAACTACATGTTGTGTTCAGAAGATGTTGTGTTGGTGAGATAGTAGAAAGAAAAGACATTAACGAGGTAGGCCATGATGAATACTTACTTACAAAGGTGATTATCAACAGTTAACAATGAGCTCATGGCAAATAACTGGTTGATTTCATGTATATTTACATGTAAATCTAGATGTTGTGTTCATAAGATGTTGTGTTCATAAGATTACTTAATGCACCATTATTCAAAGTTAACCCATTAGAAAGTTGGTACACTTTCACTGTCCAAATTGGATATATATCTACTACATGTCCAAATAAATCAAATTTGATATTTCTGATTATTTCATGTATTTTTAATCAATGTTGTGTTCATTAGACAGGATGTTGTGTTCATAAGATTTAGCACTACCACCGTTCAGCAGCTGTTATTACAGGGTTTGGAGAAATATTAGCAAATAATCTTTGATGAGAGGAAAGAGATATACATTAGCTGTATAGGGAGATACTATACATATGAAACAAGGGAATGCTCGTGTATTTAATTGAAAGAAGAAATGTGATTAATAATGGAGATGGACAGACGGGGATAAATACAGATAAAATGAAGACATAATAAAGTCTTATAAAATAGGCAAAAGAGTAATGGTTACTTTTTTCTCTGAAATGTTTGTATAGATATATAATGCAGCATTATACTTAACATAGAATATATTGAAAAAATGTCTTTCTCAGCACATAATGATTGATTTTATTGTGAATCTCATGAACACAACATGTGGCTTGAAGCTAAAGAAGGGTTATATCTTTATGCTACTGTATCACAATGGTTAAAAGAGTTGCTGTGCCAATTTCGATATATGTAAAAGATCAGATACTTGACAACATCTATAAGTGGTAAAGATGAGATGATATTTCAAATTTGACCGACATGTTGAGGGGGTGGAAAAATCCTGTAGCCCCTCCCATCACTAGGCCACTTATTGTAAAGCTGAGTGGCGAAAGTTATAGATGGATGCTAAGATCTGGGTATGTGTTCTCACTGATGCACAGTGGTAATTAACCCTTACAGATGTCTTAGTATGTGGTTCTGATATATTCCAGACATAAGCATTTGATATGTATGTGACCAGGCTAGGGAAAAAACCCATCTGGGGAAGAATTTAAAGTTTGTGTTATACCCTTTAAAATGAGATATCATGAGGCCAAAAAAAAGAAGGTGTGTTTCAGGTTACATGGTCTGAAAATCTAGGGTAGGTAGGTCGGATTTTTTTTTTTTTCTTTTTTTTTCTACTTAAGCCTGAAATGTACCCAGAAATCGACTCACGAACTACAATGCTGACTCACTGACGACCGCCTTGACTCATGAACTGTCAGATCTACCCTCAAATAGCCCCAAAATGACCCAAAATTTAAATATTTTTTCAAAATTGCATAAAAATTTCTAGGGTCGGCCCTATTTAGCTAGGTAGGGTCGGGTAACCTGAAACACACCTTTTTTTTTTTTTGGCCTGAGCTAAGAAGTTCATTGTAGTTTTGTGGGAACCGCTTCTCAAAGATTAGTTCATATCAATAACTGAAAATGGTGAATAAGATCTTAAAGAATTGCATCCCATAATGAATAGTGATAATTATGAAAAATCGGTTTTATTGATTAATAACCAAATAAAATGGGATTTCTTATTCTAAATTTGGTTCTAGAAGGAGTTTCTACAGTCTTAGTTTTGAGTAGTTGAGATTTCTAAGAATTTAACACAATTATCTCTCATTTTGTGTTATGGAATGGTTTCCATGGTAACCAGGAGGGTCTTATGTGCTAATTTTCTATAAAAAACGTTCATTTTGCATTACAAATATGGAATGTCTTTTAGTAAAGATCCAATGATTATAATAAGTCTATTTTATTCTTCACAAAAGATTATCCCAAAACATTTTTACTTAAATTATGCACGCTTTAGCCATTCTGGTGCCCCCTGGTGGCCAAAGCGAGTACTAGATATCCTGCCTGAAGGAGTCTTTTACCTTGATGAGTCACATATGATCTATATCTCCTGACAATCTGTATGAACATACTCATCCTGTATTCTGGTCTGGCTGTCTGTTGACTCAATCAATTGCAATTTCTATTCCTGGCACTCATCCTGCCTCCTTGTTGTTTTATTCTGCATGAAGACAGTGTAGCTCCCTCCCTCCCTTCCTCTTACCAATTCACCCTAACCCTACTAAAATGTCTCTCATTAGTTATGATGTGATGCTGTTTCAAAATGAGATTTTCATGTTTCATGTTTCTGGTATCATTACACTCATTAAGTAATAACGACATGCTGATGGCCCACTTGTTTTGATCCTTTCATCATCAACTAAAGCAACTTCATCAATTATGGTAATTTTTCATCAGTGGCATCGAGCTTATTGCTTGACACCCACATCAAGCAAGTTTACTTGATTATTTACCATTTACTTCTCTCAGCAAGAAGGAATAGGATGGTGTAACGATTTAAAACAAACTGATAACAAAACCTGTTAAGACAGATTACATTCCCCACTGCTCCAAGTAGTTGCATGCAGTACCTGAAACGTGAAATGTCTCCTTTAGGGTGGCTCTGGCTGCTTGTACTTGTGATTATCCACAGATCATTGCACAATGTAAAATTTAAAAATGTTTAACAAGTTATGCTTTTTTTCCTTTTCAACATTAGCTGAATGAGAGGAGGCGTAATAGTATTTCATCATGGCATTAGATAGAAAGCTAGCTCCAGTCTGGTTTCATTTTACCTCATTACTGTCGATAATAAGATCAGATGTCTGTGATGAAGTTCAATTGCATATGCAAACATGGAAACCGCACTAGCAAAAAGGGTAAGGAAAGAAAAGAATAGATGCTTAGATCCAACCCTTCCAGTAGTCTTTAATTTATTTTTTGGTATAACTTTGACTGAAATATTCTTAGCAGCTAGGACATTTTTAATCTAGGTTATCATGAATGGCATGTTGTACAGAAACCTATCTATAAGGGCCTTATACCATACATCAGGTTTACTGTGATATCAATTCAGTGGTCCTACACTGGTGAAAAATATTTCCCAATAATTTGTCAGATTGCAATTAAATTCATGCCATCATAATTATACACTGCGATCAAATCTGACATTGATTCCCATACCCCGAGTAGACATCGTGCAAGGTCTAGGCTCCCTTGCTTGGGCAAGTATACACACCCTTTACAAGTGGTTTGATTCCAGCACCTCATAAATCCCTACACCTCTTGCCCTGCAACTATAATCTCCTCCGGAAGCGTGCCAAGAGCTTTCCAATACACCCTCTGTTTGGAAGAATGAAAGACGCAGCGGTAATGGGAGTGTGGTGGCATTCTGATTGACCGCTCAAAGATTCAGCCATGGTTGGGTCTTTGGAGGTTAAGAGGTAAGAGAAGAATTTCCCTTTCTCCACCTATTCATCCACCTTCAGGCATCTCAGTGATCTTGTTGCTCCTGCTGCCTAACCTTTTACTGGTGGGTGCCTAACAATATGGTAGCAGGAGTGTCAACCAGGACCTCAGAGGAATGCCAACCAGTGCCCTTCACACTATACAACCAAACTGAGACCAGTGTGTCATCTAATCCCATTCTGCATAAACCCTTTGAGCTACTAGAGCCTCCTGCCTGATCCCTCTGAACGCTGTATTGAATAGCAATGATTCTCTAGTCTCATCTGAGGAATCCTGTTTGCACATCTATAAAGCAGTCTACAAGCACTTCACTTTGTTTTAAGGTCAATATCACTGAATCTATATTGTAGAATGCTTTAGTTTCACACATGCCAGACACATCATTGATTACAGAAGCCTATGGCCTATTCTCTAGCACCAAATCTTCAAAACATTATGTTGTCTAGAATTGCTTGTCAAGCAGAATTCCGCTGCCATTCAATCAATATGCTAAGCCTAACGACGGGATCGAATTCAAGCAGGGTGCTACTGCACCCAGACAGGAGCTTCGTGCATGGATCTACGTTGAACCTTGTCACCATTACAACACCCAGAGTGGGTAATTATATGTTGGAGAGGCTTCTATTAAAGATATGGAAAAGGAAATATTTGAAAGGGAAAAAATTCAATTCACCTAAATATCAACACATAAGTTATTTGTTTTTTATATTTTGAGAGAATTTATTCTAAAAATCCAGATTACTGGTGTATTATTTGGTCCACTAACCCTGAATGTACTTAAGCCTCAGAAATGTTAATTCAAAGAGGTTTTAAAACGCCACCCGCTTCTCACTGCATGTATGACAGTAATAATGCATTGGGGTCCGTTTACGATCAATATGAAAAGATCATTAAATAAGCGCCAAGCCAGGATGGGTTTTAACAATTAAAGGGAATCCAACCTTCTCTCAAATCCATGAATGATTCTTCCTAATACACATGTACTAATAATGTAATTAGAAGCTGAAGGGATACCTCAAGGGAATCAGCATGATCCAGATGTTTCAAAGACATTGTGAGCCGACAAACAAAAAAGATCCTTCCAACAAAATTGTATTTCCTGGCTCACATGGACATGAAGGCTGGACATTATTTTTTGGTTATTTTCTGGGGAGCTAAACATTGAAGGTTAGGTATTACAAGGCCTTAGCAGTAGCAAACTCTGTACAGTGGAGAACCTGTATTCAAACTTGAGTGTTAGAGGACACTGCATTGTGAAGATTCATTTAATTCTTCACAACCCTTACAGGTCTACTCTTTTCTGCTTTGCGAATATGCATTAGTGTACGGTGGCCGACAAGGCTCACGCCCAAAAAAACACTGTTATAAAAAATAAAAAAAATTTCACCTGAAAAAACAGGCGAAAAAAAAAAAATTAATTTTTTTTCACAAATATTTTTTTTTTCATTTTTGAAAAACATGAAAAAAAGTTGCTGTCAACTGTCAACTACGAAAATTGGCGCTGTCAACTGTCAATTTCCGCCATACCGCCCTGCGGCAGAACAGCATGCCGCTGTGTCAAGAGAGCCGGCATTTCATTGGTTGTCGGCGGGGCGTAATGATATGATATACGCAGAACGTAGTTCGCAATTTCCTGCTGTTCGGATGCCCCTTCCCCCTTATTACCTTACTGCAACCTCGATTCATATGTCTTATAATACCGTGCACTTGATCTTACAATACAACTAATACACTTTCTCCAGCTATTTTTCAATTTATTTTGCCCGTGGGATGAAAGCGATGCGGGGCGTCCTGTTTATTATCAGCAGCGGCTGCACGGTCTCAGCTTAAACAAAGTATTCACTTCCGGCGTGAGTGGTGCGATTCCGCGTGGCGTGTACGAGGGACAAGCTTTTGGATCATAACTGCAATCCTTTTCTTGCTGTTCTACCAGCACCTGCAAGACTTTAAAGTAAGTTTCATACACTGTGTTTCACGTAACGTGTGCAGTACTTTATTTTGTACTGAACTATGTGGTAGCCTGTAGCATTTCATGCTAATCCACCCATTATCGCCCGTTATGAAATGAACACGCCTGCTGTTTTCACGCACGTGGTAGTAGTATACACAACTAACACACTGGCACCCCCGTCAGTATTTTCAACACACAGCTTTGTATGGTAATGTGTATTGTTTATTTTTTCTCGGTATATAGACATCATACATCCTGTTTATTTTTCCCATTTCATATACACGGCACATCCCTTTCACTCGCCAGCACATGGCGCATCCTGTTTATTATCGGCAGAATGTACCCGCGATAAAAAATATATCTTTTTGCCTTTCCAGTGGACCACGAGGGAGTGACACGGGGGAAGTGTGTGGAAAGTGGGTGCTTCTGTACTCAATTCTCCTCGCAAAAAGGCACACATTACTGCAACAACTGCGCCCCTCACATGGCCCGTCGCCATGTAAGTATCATACATCTTTCCTATGTTACAAACAGAATAAAGTTTCAGTAATGCAAGTTCATACTGTCATACAGCTGTGTTAACACCTCAATGTACCTTTCCACTGCCACCAAAATATTATCACAATTTTACTACATGTAGTCCTGTTTATTATCGTATATAGTACACACTCAACATCCCTCCCAACAGCCACACTTTTTCCTACTTCCTGTTTCTTCTGTTACGGTAGAATAGATAAATTTGGCCCAGGTAGTACACACAGGAATAGGGACTTGCATAAACGGGTGCCGCGCTAGCGCTAGCGCTAGCACCAATATTGTGATCACACCAGTGCCACTGGTGACCCAGGCCTAATTTGAGTTTCTGACCTTATTTATTGACTTAGAATCAAGGTTAGGGTATCATTGGAAAGCTATGACATAGACGCTCATGATGAGGGGTGCCAATCTACTGTAACCATAAGCATTCTATTCATATAAAATTTCTTAAGATTTGGCAAACTTTATGAGGCCAAAAACTTATCAAATTTTAAATTTCATCTAAGTTCACCTACCTAGGGATGTAGTTCATTATCATAAGATTATGCACTGTTGATTTCAATTCCCTATGTGGATGCCTTCTATTTGCCCCAAGCCCTCCCGTGACCCTTGTCTATGAGTCTTCAGTGAAGGCAGCCAGCCTACTCAGCCCACAGGCACAGTGACCATCACATGATATGTATGCTCATAGTAATTTTCATGAAAACCTCATGAAAGACAGGCCATGTACAATTGTTAGTTTAATTAGAGAAAATAAGTGAATTTTTTTTTATTGAATTTTTTTTTATTTTTTTAAATTTTTAATATCTTTTAATATTTTTTTTCTTATAATTTAAAAAAAAAGTTATCAAAAGTCTGGTTGATGTTAGACATCGTTCACGAAGAATATCCTGAAAATCTCATCCAAAAAGAACAAATAATGGCTGATATATCCTAAAAAATACCTTTCTTATGACCTTTTGACCCAGTTAATTAGGTCAAAGGTCAGCTTATGTAGGTCAAAGGTCATCTGGAACAACGTCATATTATCTGATCCATGACATACAATGTATGCTGAAAGTTTCATCATAAAAGATTAAATACTGGCTGATTTATCCTAAAATGACCTTTCTTATGACCTTTTGACCTAGTTACTTAGGGAAAAGGTCAATCTATCTAGGTCAAAGATCATCTGGAACAATGTCATATTATCTGGTCCGTGGTGCTTAATGTGTGCTGAAAATTTCATCCTAAAAGATTAAATAATAGCTGATTCATCTTAAAATAACCTGTTTCCTTTGTCTGTTCAGGGTATCTTTCTAATCTGCTCTGATCACAGTTTTGGATCCAGCTTAAACAGTGTTTGAATAGGGATGAAGTACCCATCAATTCTGGATCTTCGATCCTGATTGCTCAGCAACTAGCAACAGTAGGAATATGATTTAAACAGTTCTGAAAAGCTCTCAACAAGCTCTACATGACTGGGCCAATACTCATATATTTCAATCAATTCACAAAATTTATGCAAGTCCCTAACAGGAATATAGTCCATGTCATAGTACTGTATATCCCCTTCACCTACTTATACCATCTTATTTTGTAATATTTTTCGTATGTTGTTCTACTGTATTATTTGCCAGACATAATACGTGTATTTTTTTCTGCAGGAGAAAATGGGCCAGTGCAGTATGCCTGAATGTGAGTGCGGACTATTTACAGTTGTGGAAGGCTGTCACGACTGCATAGATTGTGGCCATGGTGCAGGTTTGCACAAGGTGCCCGATGTACCCAGTAAGTATACCGTATAACACATTATGACCTACATTATTTTCAGGCCTTTTGTCACCCCTCCTTTCCCCTTCTAACATGCCATTTGAAAATTTATTGTCCCATTCCTCTCCTTTTACCATCTGTTTGACACACGCAGTACAACAAAGTGAATCACATGTTACAGGAGCAAAATTGCTGAACGAGATGGAAAAGGTGGGGAAAAAAAGGAAAGTCCTATTGCGGAACATCCCTGCCACGCCTGTAGAGAAGAAGGTTCCGGTGCGCCGGGTTAGTATGAAGCCTACTTTGATACTATATAGGGCTATACAGTACCGTATATACATGCTTTTCATTTTTTCTGTATGTTATATGCCACTTCTATTTTCATGTTAGCATTCTGATACATGTAGACTATTTATAACCCATTTTTCGTATGTACTGTAACCAGGTCCTTTCTCTCATACTGCATTCTTCCATTCTTTCTTTCTCATTCTCTGACAGCTTTTCGAAATAACGCGGGGGGAAAGAGTCAAGGTCCGGGGTGTCTGGGGTAACCGTGCCAAAAAGGACAGGCGTGGAATCCAGACTGTCAGTGTAAGTGTAGCAAACATATTATGACTATTCCCTTTACCATATTTCACATAAACTCATTATAAATAATAAGCTGATGAAATAAACACAACCAGCAACGAACAAAAGTTTTGTAGAATGAACAGAACTGTTCACTCGACCTTTAGCCCGCATCACTTTTTTTCCATGTTCATCCTTGTGACGCCCGTCGCCAGTGCTGTATATGGGGACAGCAGTCCTGTTGGTCGTCAGCATTTCATACACACATGGCGCGTCCTGTTTATTATTTCTCTTTATTTAGACATTATACATCCTGTTTATTATTGGCATGTGATAGACACGGCACATCCTTTAGCCTGCCCAGCGCATGGCGCGTCCTGTTTATTATTTCTCGGTATATAGACATGATACATCCTGTTTATTATTGGCATGTGGTAGACACGGCACATCCTTTATCCTGCCCAGCGCATGGCGCGTCCTGTTTATTATTTCTAGGTATATAGACATGATACATCCTGTTTATTATTGGCATGTGGTAGACACGGCACATCCTTTATCCTGCCCAGCGCATGGCGCGTCCTGTTTATTATTTCTCGGTATATAGACATGATACATCCTGTTTATTATTGGCATGTGGTAGACACGGCACATCCTTTATCCTGCCCAGCGCATGGCGCGTCCTGTTTATTATTTCTAGGTATATAGACATGATACATCCTGTTTATTATTGGCATGTGGTAGACACGGCACATCCGTTATCCTGCCCAGCACATGGCGCGTCCTGTTTATTATCGGCCGAATGTACACGCGATACATCCCCTAATTAGCCGACTCAACGTAGCACAACAAGTTATGTCATGTAACATAATGCAATGCCTGGTGTAATGTAGTACCATCTCACGTTCTTTCTGTGTTTATATTGTACCTGATGGTCACACCGGTGTTCTTCCAGATCGAATTCCAACCGGACGAAGAAGTCACGTTCAAGGGACTTCGTGACCGCTGTGCCCGCGTCTTCGCTATGGTGTCCTACGACACGCTGAGCAAATCTCACTCGGCCTTGCTCCTGGGCGGACTAAAAGGGCCGGAGGTCAACAACGATCGGGAGGTCCAAACGTTATTAAAGAACGGAAAGGGGTACTTTGTCCCCACCAAGAAGAACGAGGTGTCCTCTGTAAGCCACTTCTCCCTTCTTCTAATACATACAGCGTACATGAACTGTTCTCTTCGGCCTTAGCACATAGTACATAGTGGAAATATAATACATTACATCCTTCAATTTTTTGGGTGCTTTTACCATCCAGTCTTCTTACTTTCATCAAAAGTACTACCTGTGCTTTTAATGTAGTAGGAACTGCATTTTAATTGAACTACCCAAAAAATTTTACAGGAGGAGGAGGACTCTCTGTTGAGTGAGGTAAGCAGGACACACGAGTCGGACACCGAGCGTAGCTTTGATTTACCCCCAGTCAACATTCCGTCTCGCCGAAAGAAAACTGCCACAACGGGAAGTGCTGGAAAAGAAGACACAGAACGCTCTGCCAAGAGAAACACCAAAGTCCCTTCTTCCGCAGCAGGAAGTTCCTCCACCCCACCTCCACCTGATCCCACTCACTCGTCTGAAGGGAAAAAAAGGCCAGCAGGAAGTTCCTCCCCACCACCTCCACCTGATTCCACTCACTCGTATGAAGGGAAAAAAAGGCCCAGAACACAGGAGGAGGAGAAGGTGAGTACCGGCAAAAATCCTGTTTCTTTGTACCCTGTAAAATAAAAAACAAAACAAAAAATATGTCCTCTTTCCTCATTCTGTATGAAACATATGACGTACTTGGACAGCAAAAATGAGTGTTTTTTCTGTTCCCAATCTGTGCAGGATTTACCCCAAGCGCCAGAAGGTGAGGTGATATAATATTTGGTTGTGTTCATGTTTTGTCACGTTCAACTGATTTTCCCTGTTATTTGTTGCAAGTTCCTTTCTCATTCTTCTTTTAATTTGGTAAAGAAACCTGAAAAATATTACAAAGAGACACATGAAATAAATTGCTATGTGATAAACTTTACGTCCTTTTTTCTTGTTCAGGCAGAGATATTATAGTACTACATAGCTTTGACTTCCTTTCACGTACATTCCTTACAATGTTACATGAGACAATTTTTCCTGTGTATATTTTGTTCACCTTTCACTTTGTAGCGAGAAGGAAGATTAGCACGATGGCCCCTCCAGACAACTATGCACAGGAAGAGATCGGGACTGCCGTCACCGCCTTTGCTCTACAATATTTCACAGACACAGACGAAGTGGTCGGGCCCTACATCCCGTGGAAGTCGAGAAACCCGGATCACAACTACCTGCTGGCCAAGCTGATGAAAGGTACCATAACTTTTATGTCTTTTTTTACCTTTTCCATGACATATCAAGGCCACTCCAAAAAAAAAGTCTGGTTTCTCATCCCAAAGCAGAGAAAAATTTCAGTAGGGCGTTTTTTTTTAAATTTTTAATTTTCTTAACGCAGGAGCCAAAATGTATAGGAAAAAAGTAGATTTTCTGCAACAAAATTTCACACTTAATTATTCAAGTGTCTATTTATTTGAAGCTGTTGGAAAATGTAACATATTCCTGCTGTCATACAGCATAACAGAAGTTTTATTTTGTATCAGGGGAAACGGACATATATAAAATCGAGATGCACTTGGAAGATGGTGTTAGAGTCCCCCGGTCCGTCGCACAGGATAACGCGTGGCCGGATATGGCTGAGGACGAAGGTAGGAAGATTTACACCTCTACAGTGAAATCTCGATATGAGGAGGATGGTAATAAGGAGCAGACTGTTTTAAAGAGCAGATTTGCTATGCCAAGATTTTTTCTCTACATTTCTATAGTAATAATACCTGATTAGAAGGTGCTTTTTTACACAAAAATGGTTTAGAAGGAGCAGAATTTTTCGTACATGAATAACTTGTTCGGCTGTTCATTCATTTGATTGAGAAAAAAGTTCCCATTCCGATGAACTAGGTGATGGTGTGTGTGTAGAGGACCCCCACCCCCTGTATACACAGATGCAACCGGCATTGCTATCCTATGTTAAATACTTTATTTTACCCACAGCAACATGTGGGAATTCTCCCTTCTGTATGATGCCCTGTAACCCAGTGGGCACAGGAGGTTGAACAAAGATGGATAAATGTTTACCAATCTTTATTCGATGTTGATTCAACAATTATTCAAACTTGCTAATATTTTTAAATGGCCCCTCTTTCTGTTGTTGTAGCACAATTTCTATTATTTTATTGTAACAGGTATGACCCTGTTATGGCAGTCGCCATATCAGGTATACACAACATTAGAGACGACCTACATAGGGGTGGTGGCGTATCCCTTCCTGAGCAAGGACCTGGTATACGAATGGTTTGCGTTGGAGGAGGGGGAGGAGCGCTTCCTGGGTTTGACGGACCCGTTCATATTGGTCCCCCCCGGACGCTACACGTGTAAGCTCAGCTATATGGGGGAGGATGAAGTTGTGTTGCAGGGGTACATCAGCCGGGTGAACGTGCTGAAGTGCTCAAATCTCTTCCAAGGTGAGACGCTGTAAGGTGTTTACAATGTAGCATAGTACTGTGTTATATGATATACATTTTATTTTTACTTGATACTAGAAGGGTAAAGTTAATCTTTTCCTTCTTTCTTTTAGTGGCCAAAATTAAAATAATGAAACCAACATGGAGAGACAGTACACTTTATACCTATCATACAAGCTGTCTTCACTTTTTTTATTTTTCAGAGTCCGGACTCCAGTTCATAGAACCAAAAGACTACACGGTCCACTACGCGAGCAAAATTGGCGGAGGCAACTTTGGAGCGGTGTACCGAGGTGATTTTTTTGGACCAGTTGCTGTAAAAACCATTAAGACGAGTCACTCGGTCGACATATTCTTGGCAGAGATAAACATTGCAGGGTGAGTACGATAATAAACCACTTTGTTCACTGTTCTTTTCTCCCCGCTGTGTCATAGTAAACAAACTGAATAACAAATATATGCCCGTGCTTTCCATTGTGTTCCACCTTTAATACCATATGCATGTTACTAGTCCTTTAGAAAAATAACCCCTTTTCTTTACCATACAGAAAGATGCGTCACCGCAATCTTATTCGATTGCTGGCCGTATGCCAACTGGAAGATGAGATACATATCGTCATGGAATTGTGCAACGGCAGAAATCTGGCGCGCATCTACGAGAAAATGCGGAAAATGAAGACCATCAAGGCCAAAGTGAGTACCATATTTCAAGTGACACTGCACTTTCCGCACTGTCGCCATGATATGGGTTGTCCCGCGTTATATGGTTCATTGCGCGTCCTGTTTATTATTTGTCGGCAACATGTAGTCACGATACATCCCTGTACGTACTAAGTACATGGGTCGTCCTGTTTATTATTTGTCGGCAACATGTAGTCACGATACATCCCTGTACGTACTAAGTACATGGGTCGTCCTGTTTATTATTTGTCGGCAACATGTAGTCACGATACATCCCTGTACGTACTAAGTACATGGGTCGTCCTGTTTATTATTTGTCGGCAGCATGTAGTCACGATACATCCTTAGACGTACCAAGTACATGGCTCGTCCTGTTTATTATTTGTCGGCAGCATGTAGTCACGATACATCCTTAGACGTACCAAGTACATGGCTCGTCCTGTTTATTATTTGTCGGCAGCATGTAGTCACGATACATCCTTTGACGTACCAAGTACATGGCTCGTCCTGTTTTTTATTTGTCGGCAGCATGTGGAGACCGAATCAGCGGTGTGCCAATTACATTACAACTCGTCTTGATTTGCGGCTGGATGTAGTACTCTGTGTAACCCTTATTACAGGAGCTGATTGTCTCTCATTCTGACAGGAGGAAGTGCTGAAATTAGACGACAGCATGTTCGTAATGCAGCAGCTGTGCCTGGCTCTGAACTACCTGCACAGCATCCCCGTCGTTCACTCAGACGTCAAACCAGGGAATATTATGATATCGCCAAACTACGAGGTGAAGCTGCTAGATTTCAGTATCGCCCGCATAAAGGAGAGCGCTCGTGAGGAGCGCACCTATGCCACAAACTTCGGGGGCGGCCCGGGAGCGGGTACCTTCGCGTACATGGCCCCCGAAGTGTACAACGGGTCGAAACTGAAGAGGCAAACCTCTGTAGATGTGTACGCAACCGCCTTAATAATTGTAGAAAATGCGAACAACGGAGCACTGAACTATCCCATGAGGCAAGACGTGAAGAATGCCATGGCTGCTGAAGGCTTTCCGAAAGGAATTAAGAAGGTGGCCCCTGCCCTCCTACCCGTCACACAGATGGCTCTCAGCTGGAAGCCAGAGGAGCGGCCGGAAGCCAAGGAATTGGGGAAAGTAATAGGTTCTCTCTTCGACGAGGAGGCCTACTACGGGCAGAAGCCAGCGTGGTGAAGCGTAAGATAGACTAGTGTATTCAGTGAGGGCAGGAAAAATTATGTGCATTTGTCTACTGTTCCATGACACTTTATTAGTTACACACAGAAGTGAACCATTTCATAAAAATAATATAGTCAAATCATGATACAATTGGGAAATTTTTTTTGTACAATATCACATGCTCGGTCTACTTTTATTTACATTGCATCGACATGTGCTACACGTTATATGATTATACCATCTGAAACTTTTTTTTTCTATTTCACATGCTCTCTGTACTTTTATTTACATTGCATCGACATGTTCTACACATTATATTTAACGATCACACAAAGCTAGAAAAATAGCTTGGGCATTCTGCATGCACAACACCATGTTGTTCTGGTTCAGGAATTCGTCTGCCTCTGCCCTAAACTGTGCCGGTACAATGTCTTCAAAGTGGTCTGCTATCTCATGGTACTCTGCCGCGAATTCCATGTCATCTGCCGCCTCAACACCGTAATGATACCCACACTGCTCGCCCCCTGTCAAATTTTAAATAAGAAAAAAAATTACATATATCACATGTCCAATTATTTGGTGACAAACAGTTCAACGGCCGAGCACATACAGAGGTCAAATAGCTTAACAACATGGGAAGGGAAACAGAGAAATTCATGTATACGGGCTTACCGAAAAGATCAGGATGGTTATACATGTCGTCTGGACATCCTCCACATGGCAGACTCACGCCTTTCTGTTGGCGAATCTTGTGAAGGTTCCAGTCACGAATGTAGTCGTCCACCTGCCGCTTTACCAATGGGAGGTAGACGTAAATGAACGCGTCTCTGTGCAGGTGAAACAAAGCATGGGTGCGTTACACAAAATGAAATACATACACAAAGACACACTCATTTAAGTCTGTTGGCCGGGTTGTTTCACCATTTGACCTTGGGCCGTATTTCACGAGGCCATACGCCGAGCGAAATGTGGCACACCGGTCAACAGACTTGAAATGAGTGTGCCTTTGTGTTAATTTTTTATCATTTTCGATTTAAAATACGAAAATTGTGATGGGGGGAGGGCCTATGATAGCCTAATTATATCCCCTTCAAATGTAAATTAAGCACCATTTTGATGACGTCACAGGGCCGTATTACGGCCATTGGTTTTTTCACGGGTTCACGGGTGGGTGAAATACGGCGTTGTTTGGTTTAGTCAATGGGACTGCTGTTTTTCATTAGAAAATTAAACTCTTTTCTTTGATACATAAAAAACATGCTGTTTCATATTTTTTCGTGGTAATATACAAGTTTCATACCGGTTTTCTTGTACGTCGACAGGCAGCCCATCTCGCAACATTTGTGTGAACTGCTGGTGTAGGCCATACGTGACATGCCTGTACATGCCGGACCAAAAGCACTCGATTTTCTGTAGAAATAACACAAAAGAGGCACAGTATAATAGTTAGGAAGGAACATGTTGTAGACATTGATATTATTTTTTTTCCTGCCCTTACGCTATATAAAGTGGGAAAAACAATTTACTTGGTTCAATTTGGACTTGTCCACCACTGCCGGTCGCTCCGACGCTACGTCCGTCCCATTACGCCTCAGGAACATCTGCAATTCTATGCTGAGCGTGTTCTCCGTACCCGGGTCGAACCTTGCTCTGTTCGGCACAACTGTTTAAAAGAAGAAAAATAAAACCTTGCATTAGGTTTCATCCGGTTTCCCATGTTTCCCTGTGTTACAGTATAACATGTATTTTGTGTGTACGGGTCAAGTGTTATGGCGGACACACAGTGAACATAATATTGTAAGGAAAAGTATACATACCTTCCAACTTCTGTATGGTGTCCGCAAATAGTTTGACCACGAAGTTTGGATTTTTGTTAGTGGTATATGTTGTGCACCAGAGCACCCTCCGTGAAAAGCAGTCTATCGCTCCGTGTATATAAATCCCATACGTAGCCAGTTTGTCATGGCCATCGATTGACCAGCAGTCATTGGGCCCCTGTATAAAAGGGATGGAACTTTGTATTATAACGTACATTTACATGTCGTAGCAAATAATGGAACGTTCTATGTTATTCCCATGTCATATTATGTTAGCTATACTGTACATACCGGTGACTGAAAGATGCGCCGTACAAACTTCTTTCCCTTCCTCCTCTCCCCGGCTTCCGGGTCCAGCACCCTGGCCGCTGCCATGACATCGTCCCTATTTGGAAAGAATTTATTTTTTCACTCACTCTGTTATTTAGTATTCTGCGGTGTACAGTACACAGTATTGCACCAAGCATCCCGCGGTAGACACGATACAGTCCACCGATTTTATGATTCATACGGTATAACAAAGGGTTCTGGAGATGTAGGTTGGTATATGGACGAAAATAATATTTCGAAGCAGCACGCCAAAGTTGGGAGAAATACCTTTTTATTGCCACGTTGAATTTGTCTCTGATAATCCTTGTCACGCGTCTGTAGCCTGCTGTCTCCTGACACTTCTCCTGAGCATTCTGTGGTTATACCGGAAACAATATTCATATACTTGGTTTAGTGTTAACAGTATTAATAAAACAGCATGACATAGTACTACATGACGTCATGACAAATTAATTTTGTGATATAAGTTTGCTCTGTTTATTTGTGCTATGCTCAGGTAGGAAAAGGATATGGATGAAAAGGAATACAGTTGACTGTAATGTTACACACCTGCACTAGATTTAGGACGGTTTCCGGCTCCAGCGGTACTGTCCTGGTGATGCCAAACTGTTTTAGCCGCCTTTTCAAAGTACTGAGGCTGGCAATTGGGAAAAAAAGAAATAAAGATTGACTGCTTGCCACTTGACTGTTTTTCCTTCAATTTTTAAGAGAAATAAAGCTTGAATTGGTCACCAAATTGTTGAAAATATTGCCATCAATATGTCGTAATAGTAGATAATTCTGGAAATTATGTAAAGGCATAAGAGCATTTCTTTAGGTATAGGAGTATAAGCCTGCCCCGAGTATAAGCCTGCCCCGTGTATAAGCCGGGTCAGTTTGCCACTTAGTACTTGTAGAAGCCCGGGCTTATACACGGGGAAATACGGTACTTGGAAAAGTGTAGAGGTGTGCAGAAGCCAGCTGTACATTTAATGAAAATGAATGGAGCAGTGTTCTCCTAATGCTATACCTGAAGGACAGCCCAAACTGTCTGAGGTATCGTAGGATCATCTCGTTGCTTTTCCCCAGCAGCACCAATTTGGACAGTATGTCTGGCAGTAGCTCTGTGCAATAATGGAAGGAGAAACAGTTGTATTATTGCACAGTAATGTAGGAAGTATATTTCAGGAAGTCATATGATGAAAAGGCAGGATAGTAGGCGGTGTAACTGTGATATACTACCTTGTGTCGTGTTGTGCTCTGTGTCAAGGTGGCCACACTCTACGCACTGCATTATCCCCACCACTATCTCCAGCCTTTTACACGGGCATCTTTTGCAACTTCTGTGGAACAATTCCTCGTACTCCATTTTGCTGGTAGTTCTGAAAAGGGAAACAAAAGATATTTGATTGCACCCGATATATCGATACATATGCAGCACACGATAATAAACAGGATCCTGTTTATTATCGTCCAAGCGTATATGAAATCCCGTTTATTATCATCCGGACATACAATTGAACGGGACGATAATAAACAGGATTCGGTCTGGTTATGTTGCCGGAAAGACGAGCGCGGCGGTGGAAACTACACACTGTGACATAGCAATCGCTGTAGACACGACATAACCTCATCGAACAGTGTGCCCGGTAGACACGAGACATACTGCAAAGTGCTGCCATCTAGCGGAGTGCTTCCGAACGAAGGGATGGGAGCGACCTCTACATCGTATAGCAATAATTACGCAGGAGCGCCATTCGGTCAACAATACGTTTCACGGTAACATTATGCCTTTCTTACACTTATTACCGAAAACATGAATGAATCAGGTAGGAAAGATGCTGTACAATGTGTATACATATGTCAGGAAGCAGAAATCCGGCATGCCATGCTGTGTTGAACGTATAGGGGGCTGGGTATGAGGTATGTCGACGGGATTAGCCTAATGTGCTGGTGCTTCTCGTGTCTACATTATACGGCTGTCTCGTATCTAAAAAAGGTGGGATGTTTCTTGTCTACAGTGGGGGTCTCTCTTGTCTACCGCATCAGACCTATAATGTTATAAGGCTGTCTCGTATCTAAAAAAGGTGGGATGTTTCTTGTCTACTGTGGGGTCTCTGTTGTCTACCGCATCAGACCTATAATGTTATAAGGCTGTCTCGTATCTAAAAAAGGTGGGATGTTTCTTGTCTACTGTGGGGGTCTCTCTTGTCTACCGCATCAGACCTAGAAAGTAAACTATTATAAAACTGTCTGTCAGGGAGTGCTCATTTGGTATGGCCGGGGGGGGGGGGGGAGCATGTGAGGGGGGGCATTTTTTTTAGGGGTATTGACAGGGGAGGGCCTTTTCTTTTTTACCCATTTTTTTTTGGGGGGGGGGGCCTTTTTTGCGGGGGTATTCCTACACACCAATATTGTTTCTCATGCACTACTTGGGGGGGGGGGGGGTGCACCGTATTTCATACAGGAAGGATAACATGGTGTCTTTTTTTCTGTTTAACACAGATGCCCAGGAAAAACCCTCAGTTGGAAGAGGTGAAGCAGGCCAACCGGGCGGACCACAGGAAGTGGTTAGAAAAGAACAAGCAGGAGTGGCCAGAGTTGCACAAGGCCAACAGGGCGGCTGCAAATGCTGTGAGTATAAAGGGGCCGTGGAGGCGGATGGGGGGGGGGGGGGAGTGAGGGTGGAAATGGCAAGACAAGTATGGAATGTAGGGTAAATGTGGGTGACGTGCTGAATGTTGAAAAATCCCCCCCCCCCCCGCGAAGGCACAACGTTTTCCTTGTTACACATTTTTCATTGGGTGTGCTGTATATATTTTTTTTTCTCTGATTATTTTTTAAACTTTTTTTTTTCAAACGCACACTAAGTAGTGGTAAAGGACAGAGCACTTGACATGTGAGGAACCTTTGGGTAACATGGTCGGTATGTCACCGATGTTACCCACGTTTACCATACTGGAAAGGGGGTGGGGGGAAAGTATGTTCAAAAAAAATAAACAGATGAGTGTATTGTATGATTTGTCTTTCTTTCTTAAGAAATACGAGGCTACACGCCCCTACTCAGAACTGAAGGGAGAGAAGAAAGCACGCGTGCTGCTCTCCAAAAAGCTGAGTGCGGCCAACGCAAGGGGGAAGCTCACCGAAGAAAAAGGTAAATTTCTTTGTTTTTCTCTATATATTTAGGGGCCGTGTACCCCTACACTGCATGTAAGGAGTGTGGTGTGCCCAAAAAAAAAGGATTTGTCCCATATGTGGGTTACACTGCCTTACGTCAGGATGAATGTTGTCTACAGTATGGGGTGGAGAAAGCATGTATCATGTGCTCCACTCAACGGGGAGTAAATGGCAGGAGTGGGGGACTGTATTAAATGAAGCCTCAAAAAAAAGTATCTGTGTCCTGTGGCGCAGGGCCAGTGTGATGTGAAGTTGGCATACAAAATTACACTGACTGGGTAAATGGGAAGATATATGTTGTTTCAGCTCGGGAGATGAAGGAACAGTTCCTGCGCGATTTCCCAGGGGCGGTGCTGAAAGGCTACAACGATGCAACGGAGGAACAGTCCGAGCAATCAACGGAACAGGAAGTCCAAGCAGAAGAGCTGACAGGAGAGGAACAGTCTGAGGAATCTACGGAAGTGGAAGTGCAAGCAGGAAACGTGACAGGACAGGAGGCTGTACCGGGTGCCACTGAGGCACAGAACACAGAGGGAGAGGAAGCAGAACAGCAGACAGGAGAGGGTTTGGGTCAGCGACACACCGAACAGGCCGTGAACTCTCCTCCCACTGTACCTCAGCCCGAGGAAGAGGATGCCCCAGCTTACCGTATGGGAAGCCAGGTCTCTAGTCGGTGAGTAATTGAACATTTAGCATACGCCTATTGAAAAGTTTTAAAATTATTTTTTGGGCAAATCAATTTTCACACTACACACCGCTGAGCGCTGGTCTTTTATAATTGATACATAGTAATATGCGCCATACTATATACATGATATTCCCACCTAATGGCATTCCTTTTTTTGTTTTAAAACCCTATGTCAGGTACCAAAACTGTATAGGAAAGATATGTACGAAATGGCCCGTCTCGTGTCTACATGTATATATTAAAAGGAAATTTAACCTGAGCCAAAATGTGCTGTCTCATTCCCTGTACTTATGCTACAACTACAAAAAATATTTTTACACTATAGCAAATAAGTACCATCAGCCAGTTTCCTGGATTAAAATGGAGAATACATGAAATTTATTTCCCACAGAACCCGCAGCAACAAGAAAGAGAACAGCACTGGGTCCGCCTTCTGCACCCCCCCCCCGCACAGAAGATCAGGCAGACTACAGAAGAAAAAATGTGTCAAATCCTTCCCCCTACCACTTAGTACAATGGCCCAAGTAGAGGAAAGAAATGCTGCAACACTGAAGAAGGCACCACGTTCACCCTCGCCCACTAAAAGCCCTGCCGCACGGTTCGCAAAAGGTCTCAAACTGTCCAAAATTTGAAGAAAGGGATTTTTTTTTTCTCTACCTTATGTAGATAAATACATAAAAGAGAGAGAGAGACAAGTTAAGAAATAAAACGCCTTACTTTTTTATTTGACAGCATTGTGATGATAAACAATCCGTTCAAGTCATGCGGCCTTATTTCAACGTTATACGGGTTAGGTATAAAATAATATACCGTGATGCCAAATTAAAAGACCAACTATGTCATAGCGTGAAGAATATGTTACTGTCCAAAACATTACCATGGTATCATACATTTGTTATAGCATAAAAACTAAGTACCGGTATCCTGTGTCCTGTTTATTACCCCTGTTCATTAAACTCGTATATGATGAAAACTAAGATCTTTCCTACTGTATGAAAACATACATGAACACACAATGATGTAAATACCATGCAAAAAGATAATACAAATAACAAGAATACACTTAACATCTAGGAAACTATATAGTACTCATTGCCAGTATACATATATGAGTGCATTTTTATGTAAAAGGGGGACCTAATGTGAAGACATTCGTACCATTCTTGGCGGGCTGACACTCAAGCGAAAAGGCTTTGTAGATAGGTCACTTTAGCATTTTTATGTATAATATTATACTCACAGCTATAGTACCAGATGTCCTAACTTTAAATAGTCACAGCGAGTGAAATACCCAGTAGAACACTACATGAGAATGGGAATGCATCACCCAAATACTGATGATATCATAGAAAATCACAAACATGCTGTATATATTACCGCATTCAGACGCACAACATTAAAAAATATGACATATAGCCTCAAAGAGACCGCCTGTGTAGTGGTTACCCAAGCCCGTTGCTGCAGCTCCCGGTGGGTGAGGGTCAGTGAGGCCCCCCCCCCCCTGTGTTCTCTGCACCCCTGCGCCTTTTTGTACATGACACACCTGGGATAAAACCAAACCCCTCTGAAATACCACATAAAGTTCCCAATCGTATCTGAATTGTCATTGTCATTACTGTATATGCATGTCTGAATGATATTCTTTCATCAAAATCAATAATATATGGATATACAAAATGTTAGGTTTTTGGGCCGAGCTACTTAATAAAAGCGAACGCAATAAATTAACAAATTCTTCTATTTCCCCTCATTCTGCCTCTGTATCTTCATCATGACCGTCAGTGCTGCTGTGCGCAGCATTTCCTCCTCCGCGTTCCGCGTTCTGTAAAGAAAATACACAAACGGTTTGCACTAAAAATAAATAGAAATAAAAGGACAGGAAGATACTAAAGGAAAAGGATGACATTACATGCAAACAGGACTTGGTACAGGACACCACTTGACATGTGCATCACGAATTACACTACATGTCTGCTACATTACATACTACATTTTCGGTATAGCAAAGCGTTAAAACAATACATACCGTGTGCCCACTGCCCCCTCCTCCTCAGAGCTGGTTGAGTCCTGTTGACTTGGCACAAAGTCAGGGTCCGGGGTCCCCGGCTCTGAAACACAGGAAGAGGAGGACCCAGGACTGCTGGCTGTCATGGGGGTGTCGCGTTCCTCCTGCTCCGTGTCCCCCTCTTGCTGGTCGCTGTGACCCTGGCTCACAGGGCTGGTGGCAGTGGCCTGGGACCCGCCCCCCTCCTGCTCGCTGTCCTCCTGTTCCTCCTGACTGTCACCCTCCGTGACAGGGCTGGTGGCAGTGACCGGGGACCCGCCCACCTCCTGCTCGCTCTGCTCCTCGTCCTCCTGACAGTCACGCTGGGTGACAGGGCTGGTGGCAGTTGCCGGGGACCCGACCCCCTCCTGCTCGCTGTCCGGCTCTCCCTCTGTTTTGAAAAAGGAAAGATCAAAAGTGTTTAGCGGATAATAAACAGGACACTGGATACCGGTACTGAAGGATGTCTCCTGTCTACATTAAGCCCATTATATACCGTACTACTTGTACAGTTTGTGATGGGAGGCATCTGTTGTGTGTAACTAGCATCAATAATAAACAGGACGGGCCATGCTCCTGGTATATTGAAGGATTACTCTGGTCTACATACTACCGACAATAAACAGGACTACTGCTATACTGGGTGGAAAGAGGAATATATCGTGTCTATGCTTCCCCGAAAATAAACAGGACACGCCATGCCGACGGTACAGGGAAGGATACCTGCTGTATTATTCCCGCCAAAAATTAACAGGACTACGCTAAACAGCATGGCCAACAGTGATATGGTAGTACTAGTGAGTAGTGTACGTACCTTCAGCGCACTCCTGGCTAAAGAAGGTAGACAGGTCGGGACAGGGCCCGGGAAGAGGGGTGGAGTGAACAGCGGGGGAGTGCTGTTGTGCCACGTGTACCTCGGCTATAGATAAAATAAATTACATTGTAATGAGGGAAAGAAAAATTTTTTTGCTTTGTGAACAGGATGTGGGAGGTAGGGATTATATCTCATACACCATTCCTTTATCCAAAGCTGTTTCCCACCCCGTATGTAGAGCGTGCAGAGAATTTTTTATATGATACTGATATATATAGGGAATTTTGATTTTGTTCTGCCGTACTTACAGTGCAATGTCTGGAAAACCCCACCGTGTGAAGCTGATGGGATATCGTTGAAGGTGGGAGGGTTCTCCAGTGACCACCGAGTGACAGGGCTGGTGGCAGTGGCCGGGGACCCGCCCCCCTCCTGCTCGCTCTGCTGCTCGTCCTCCTGACAGTCACGCTGGGTGACAGGGCTGGTGGCAGTTGCCGTCGACCCGCCCCCCTCCTGCTCGCTGTCCGGCTCTCCCTCTGTTTTGAAAAAGGAAAGATAAAAAGTGTTACATATGTGGTGTACATTTAGCCGATAATAAACAGGACACTGGATACCGGTACTGAAGGATGTCTCCTGTCTACATTAAGCCCATTATATACCGTAATACTTGTACAGTTTGTGATGGGAGGCATCTGTTGGGGGGACAACTGAACCATGTGATAAAGGTATAGCCCACCCGTGTTTAAATATGTATGCCTCCCTTGTTTACTCCTACCGTAAATCTACCGGTATGTCTCCTGTGTACAACGAAGTACATGGGTAAAGGATGCGTTACATGTGTACTGTATGATTTACTTTTCCCAACGTAGCGTGCACAGCGTAATGACTGGAATATAGTAGAAACAATAAGGCTTACCTTGCTCAATATCTGACGGGGTGGAGGGTCCTGCAATGCTCTGGACTTGCTGCGCCGCAGCCTCTGCCCGGTACTGCGTATGAAGCCTGTTGTTCAGATCCTGGGCGTGAGCCCACTCATCGGTCCCTGGTAGCGGCCGGTATTTCTGTGGATAAATAATGTACCAAAAAATAGGGTTAAATTGAATATATTGTAAAGGGAGTTAATTTCTTCCACTGGCATGAAACAAAAAATTATATGTATGCATTTGAAGTTGTTTCTTTCCCAGTTTAAACGTCACCTAAAGTCACCCAGGTTATTGGCTCATTTGGGTTTAAAAAATATTTGGATGGGGGGACAGCCCTACTGTGTGGGTATGAGGGATAGGATGCATAATTTACATATGAAAAAGCTTTGGTGAAAAAATGCTATAGCTTAAAAGGTTCCCCAAAGCGGGGTGTGTTTGGCACGTTTTAAACCTTTTGAATTTCTTCGTTGGCACACATTTTTTCATTTAATATCCCTCCATTCTCAAAATATGTTAAAAAATCATTATGATAAAGGATTGATATTAATAAAATTTGATTATAACAATCTGTGTTATTCAAGTGTAATAGAAAGTTGCAGGGTATATTGCAGCACATTTTTATATATCAGATAAAGTTGTCCACATTTTAAAACGAAAAGCCCCAAATAACAGATACAAACGCATTATAATAAGCATATATTTTTTTCTTCTTTCTTTAATATATTCCAAAAAGGAGTGTAAATATCTTTAATTTTGTCGGAACATATTTTCCTCATATATTATGTTACTGAAATGCCCACATGGAAATTGCCATAATGGTTGTACGTACTGCTGCCTGCTTTCTGTGGTATTCTCTGGCTTCTGCCGCTGCCGCCGGACCCTTTTTGAACTTCTTTGAGTAATATCTTTTTGAATTGGCCCTGTGCCTTGTATCATCATATATGATGCGGTCTGCGGGCAGAAGGTGCTGTGAGTGAGGTTTGACTCTGGCAACCCAGTCGTCCAGCTCTTGCTGGGTGCAGCCAGACTGCGGGGCAATCAACGGGGTTTCATATGGAAGAGACATCTGCAATATGAAAATATTTGCGTCACATTGTGGAATATTCACATGATTCGTATGAGTGTCCTGTTTAATATTGCCATCCTGTTTATTATCACCATCCTGTTTATTGTCGACGTCCTGTTTATTATCCACCAAGGCGTGCGCTCGGAAAGTGGCCACACGATTAATTTAGAGCTAAGACATGCTTTGTACTTAATACAGTAGATAGTAACGATGTAGTTGAGCCATATTCTACACTTTATCCGTTTTATTCTAGCTTATTTCATCTGTAATACAATAAAACAATGCAGAAAGACCGTACGTGAAGACTTACCTTGTTTTGACCGGAAGTAGAATAGGGATGTGTCGCCGCCTAGCGTGAAACGTTATGGTACGGAAATATACCGCCAGATGGCAGCAGGTCGGCGCGGTATCGGGCGGTATGCGTTATTGCACGTATAATGCCTGCTCACTATACCGTCATGTATATTCAACGTGACAGAACACCGTACAATACAGTAAACATGAGACATTTAACATAGTATTGTATTACATAGCGTACAGTACAAGAAGGAGTATGAACAAATTGTGACTTACCGCGTGCTCTACTGCAGAAGGAATGGCATACCCTGGGTATTGTTTAACTTGAGGACAGTGCGTTCGTTTAATATGAAGAAAAAGTAGTACCGCCCCCGGACCAATGGGAGGCTGTATAACAAAGTATACATGGCGCAGGGCGGTATGGCGGAAATTGACAGTTGACAGCGCCAATTTTCGTAGTTGACAGTTGACAGCAACTTTTTTTCATGTTTTTCAAAAATGAAAAAAAAAATATTTGTGAAAAAAAATTAAATTTTTTTTTTCGCCTGTTTTTTCAGGTGAAATTTTTTTTTTTTTTCATAACAGTGTTTTTTTGGGCGTGAGCCTTGTCGGCCACCGTATTAGTGGCACTACCTGCTGATAAAGCCTTTCTAAAAGCCTATCAGCCATAAATGCCTCAGAACTGTTGTAGCATTACAAAGAGCCAGATCTGGGGCATTATAGCAAATCCTATTACAGATTGAAATGGAGAAAGCCCCAGGGTGCCATTTGCAGACAGGGATTATGAAAATGGAAGAAACTGGCTCAGTAACATGTGAGAGAAACATTTCCTGGCTTGTAAAGTGATTTGCGGTTAACAGCGATCCATGTGCTACCCAAATGGCAGCACTTAAGCTCATTAACGGCCTAGCTGTGGATTATGCACCATCATAGTCTGTCTAGGTATTGGCGCTAGCACATACACAGTTGAAGTTAACATGACATCACTACATACCTGTCTTCATAGCATATCAATTTTGGGACTGATTTCCTGGTCTTTTCAAAAGCAGCAGTAAAGTCAAAAGTGCCCATAAGCATACTTCAATCACAATGACATGAGAGACCTAAACCCATTTCTTTTTTTAAGATTCTACTTAACTTTAAAAAATATTTCAATCTTCGTAGGTGGCAATCATGGTAATCATAGTAAATGATACCCATTCCCCACCACTGCAAACAGCCAAAAGATTCAACTTCATATACAACTCTAAAAAGAATATGTGACACGGTACGGGAAACTTTCATGCATTTTGCACTATGATCCCTTTTCACAGATCATGCCACATGTTGTGTTTTATAAAGAACTTCCTTATCAAGAGGTGCTCACGGGGATATCTTTATCCGAGGCCCATGGGATTAGATATTGTTTTTGGGCCCTACTTCTACCTTACTAAAGAGGTGATTATATGGAGACGCTTATCTATCCTCTGACATACATGAAACATGTCTTCCGTAAGTTAGGAGTAAGGGAAATGTTAGAGTCAGAGGCAATCAGCAAAAGCAGTGGAGGAGGAGGAAGATGATGGGTATTATTATAATGCTATGAAACAAATCTCATAGGTCAGAATTGTACTTCTTAGGACTTTGGGGGTCTAAATATGCCTACTTTCTGAAAAGGGGAAATGGCTACTATAGTAAAGTCTAAATAACTAGGGATCTAATACGTAAAATGGATTCACATGGTAGAACTGGCTTCGTGCATGAATAGGTGGCACATAGACTATTCAAACATCAACATGACAGTCATATAACAAGTGAGATACTTTGATCTACTTTGACAGGTGAGTTGGAGAAAACGTGTCCAGTAAAATTCACACATATGATTAGCTTTAATGGTAATTGAGTTCATTCATATACAATGTCATAGATAGTGTGAATCATGAAAGGGTAATCAGTAATCCAATGATAAAAGGATGATACCATTCCAACACCATGATAATTAGCATGTCTTCATGGATTCTAAAATACTCAAGTCCAAGACTTGGGGTGACCTTGAGTTAAAATACCTTTTAAATCATAAAGTGGTTGAGATGGTTACTTTTGAATGAGTGACTTGGCATGGCCCTGAGTTAAAATACCTTTTAAATTGGTTGAGATTTAGTTAATTTTGAATCACTAGATTCCATTGACATGGAACCCAAAAGGTCTCACCCCTTCTGGCCCTACATGTACACTAATTTGTTGAACAACAATGTCTATAACCGTTTGAATACTCACGCATGCATTATTAACCAAATGATCCAGTAAACCAATATTGACACTGCTAAGTAGCCATGGCCTAACCTGGGGTAAGGCCCTACCACCACAGTTATGAATTATTCAGCTTAATTCCTAAACACCCAACATTATCATAAGTCAACAGGTAAGATTCAATATACTAAACCCTGAGTGGTAACAGCAGTGATAACAGTTCAATGATAAAGCAGAGAGACACTGGGGATGGTTCCCCAGTATCAAGACAGGTGACTTAATGATGCTCAATTAAGGCACTTAAGATGCAAAGGCAGAAGGCTTCTTCAGGCACCATAGCCAACCATCTGACCAGATGGCTAACAGCTGGGCACCTGGAGAACTGATATAAAGTTGTCTACTTAAAGTTAGAGTAGGTGTAGTGGTACCACTCAATGGACAACTAGCAACAGCACACAGGGCTGCATCCAAAAAGGGATGCAGCACTATCGGAGTAGCACTGCCTCTTGGGTGCAGCAGTAGAGCCTATTTCAAGATTCTGGTATAGTTAGAATCTTTAGAAATGGTATGATGGTAGTGGAGTCTGTGACCCCAGCCCCTCAGTAAGTGGTAGACCCGATCTTCAGTCTGCCTCTGCTGAACGGTGACTGGGCTTTCCTAAGCCTCTACTCTATATCCACCATCCTTCTCACCCCTGAATCAGGATTGCAACAACAAGAAAGGCAGAATCAGGGGTGACGATGTGGACGAATGTAAACAGACAGCCTTGTGGATAGGCTGCAAGGATATGTCAGGGCCACGGATAGGGTGGCATTTAAAAATCAGATTCATGGTGGTAAACAGGATTACTCACATCACCTAATGGCTGACACTCTCTGAGACATGCCGCTGGGACCCGTTGCACCAGAACATCTCGAGTATGAGGAAATGACATGACTATTACATAGGGATTATAGCCAAAAGGGTTATGAGCTATTATTGGAACCCGTTTCTCCCGCTAACTGCCTTGCATACAGCGCAGAATGTAATAGATATTGCTGAGAAACAGACAGGAAAAGATTCCGATCAGGTACCTGTTCTGGCTCAACATTTGCTGTTTTTATCTATTGATGGATCATTATGTTTCAGCTTACAATCATTATTTCAGACTCAACCTCTCTTGAGTTATTTTTCTTCTTAGGAATTAATAGGCACGTTACTGACAGCCAGTTATATCAGCTCCAAATGTTGAGAAAAACCTTCAAGCCACGTTGGAGGCGCATCACCCACAGAAGCCATTTTACGAAAAGCCTTGAGATGGTTGCAGTTTGAGAAAGATGGATCTCCTGAGGCCCCATGCATGGTTGATTGAAATGAAGAAAGCCCTAGGGAGCCATTTGCAGTTGTGCATTTTCAAAGAGAAAGAAACTAGGTCTCAGTGGTGTGTTTGGGAAACATTTTCTGGCAGATCAGGCGATTTGTAGCTACAGTTTTACCCCACACTTACTGCTGTTACAATGGAAATACTAAGAGATGCTTTTAAATTGTCACTTCAACAGAAGCATTTAGGTTGTCAATGGCTAAGCTGTGGCTTAGACACCATTTAGTAATGCCTTGAGACATCCGCTCAAGACATGCACAGGAAGTTTAACATGAAAGGTGTTTTACTTTCCTAGCAGTATCTGTTGTTAAAGCAAAGTTTCTTTTGTGTGGAGGCATTTAAGCAGGCAGAGTAACAAGATTCATGGAAATTGTAGTTATGCATATTAGAGCAGTGCATTGCATGATCTACTTTTAGGTTGAAAGTCCTGGCTTCACCATTATGCCTAGCTGTACTGTTTCTATAGTGTTTGCCCAAATGAATATTAAGGATAACAAATACAACCATTAAAGTGTACATCGGTTTTAGCCTCAAGGCTTGGAAAGTAAACATGTAATGATTGTGGCATGTACTTGAAATAGGGACCTTAAAATAAGGTCCCTTTATGCAGAATGAAAGGAACATATTAAATGTCTTTGGCCTTTATTCACTTGCAGACCTGTCTGTTAAACTAAATTAGCCTTTTCAATGTATACTCAGATGAGGACACTTTGCCTATTACCATACTGGTACTGATTATGAAATTTCAGAACTGTAAATTCAACCTTTAAACAAATAAATTCTGTTGGAGGTATGCCATCAAGTAGCTGACCAGTGGAGCATCACCCAGAATACATAATTGATTATATATTTCTAAGGCTACTGCCTAGCTCTGCATCTGTCAAGCAGATGTTGCAGAAGAGCTCTTGGAGCAGAGCCCCTTATCAGATGAGCAATATGTTTGACAGCTGTTTGAATTTCAGATGGATTTACATCAGATCAAGGTAGGTCCATTTTGAATTGCTCGCTAAGGGAGGAGGGTACCAACAAATTTAATACTTCAGTTGTGGGTACACACAGGCATCCTGAATGGTAAAAGCCTGGCAGGTGGTATGTGGTGCACTACAGAATCAATTCTGTAGTGCACCAAATGAGAAGTATTGAAAATAAAAGATTTTTCAGCACGTAGAGGCTGGGGATGTTGATGAGGTGTATTGAGATATGTGTATGGGCTGTGTAGGGCCAGGGAAGATGGTGGGTTAGGATACATAATGGGTGACTCTCATGCTCCTATAACTGGCAGAGCTGGTCATGACAGCATTCTGCTCCAATGGTCTTGGCTATAGATCTCCAGCTGGGCTGAGGGATAGAAGACTATGTATCTACATGTATGAGTTATGAATAATGCTAGGAGAGTATAACCTTGCTTTAGAACCAGACTTACACCATGACATTTGTGGCCTAGTATCACAGTATGAATAAATCTATAGCTCAGATATGAAACGCTCACTTTCAAATCAGTTTGAACCATCATCAGTATTTCAAGATCTGCTGAGAATTTTGGCACACTGTTCTATGGGATAAATTAAGGAAGAAACAACTGTGAGTGTGAACTCAATTAAAAATGAAAAAAAAAACTGAGGCCGTGCCTTTTACATCTCTGTCTATCTTTAAACATAATTTTCCTCAAACATACAAACTGGACTCTCCTTATTCTCTGCAGACAAATTCAGGCCCCTATAACTATGCAGCACTTCAATGATATCCTCTCAGCCCTTGGCTGCCTTACAGGTGGGTGTCAAATGCTGATAACTTGCCAACGGTTGCATTAGGTTGATCCTAGTGCCGCTGGTAGCTGCCGATTGGCTATATGCCTCTCGTTTAACACTTTGAGGATGGCATGTTGACATTTGTTGTCATGATACACACAAAAACACTTGCTGGTGCTGCTTTGGTGCATCATACTTACCCTTTGGGAGTGTCTCGATCCCCTAGAGTCAGTTGGATGCTTGGGTGCAGCATTGGCGAATTACTCACCAGGACTGCATTGATGCATCATGACAACCAAGGGCATGACGCATCGACGTATCATGCCATCCTTATAGTGTCAAGTGTCCTGTGAAGCTGGCTACTTGACTGAACACTGAGCCATTAGACATGGAATTCTTAGTGCATAGGCATTATTCCAAAGAATTGTGTCCATTTACACATAATCTCTAACTGTATAGGGAATTACATGGGCACAGATAGTCTTAAGACTCCAGAACTTAGTCAAAGCGACACCATTGGTTAGTTTCTTTTGGCTCCTTGTACGACTAACCATGGTTAGTTACTACTAGGGGGTATAGTCAGTAATGACCAACCCGCCTTAGTCATTTCATTCTCAGTTTCAGGATAGGTCTAAGTCTTTTAGAGTAAGGCCTTAGTTTTGCGTTAGTCATTTTTAATTATCTGTTTGTCAGTCTGACCTAAATCCCTATAACAAACCTAAGATAGCCACTATAGACTTAGGCCTGGAGCATTCATTTCAGACTATCAGTGTCGGATGATCTCGCTGAACTTTCTTCATTATGTTTCACTTGTTAGATGATGCACTGTGGTATATATCCATATCCGACAGGATACTGTACTACTCTAAATCCCACCTTATTTAATACTAATAAAATCTAAAACTTAAAACAATTTCATTTCAATGACTGTATATTCAATGCTAGTTATCAAGTGTTTTCCACATTTAACCGAAAAGAACTGTGGTAAAGATTACAAAAGAAAAGTTCCCTATGAAAGTGCCAGCTAGGTAGCGGTGGGAGCTGAAGAGCTAATCATGGAGTACCTCAGTCCTAATGAGGATGTATCACCAGTCCTAACTGCACAGCCTCACACGTCCCCTGTCTACACTCTCCCAGCCCAGACACACTAATCATCATTGTACAGTACATGGGGCTAGTATCCTTAGGCCCATTACCTATACATACCTACAGATAATGCATCATGGTGCAGAGTGAGGTGCTCTTTTAGCCCCTTGTGTCTAGTATGTGCAAGATATCAATTAGTGTTTATATTTCTCATACTTCATATTAAGCCAAGGTACTTCTGCATTCATCCATAGCCAAAGTGTGGCTGTTCTACTAAATATCTGAGTATTTTGTTGCATAGGATTCTTCTTGATACACAATCCCCTGATGAATGAGCCTAATCAATCACAGAATAGATGTAAAATAATTGTAAAGGAGTATTGTATTTAGCCTTAGATCCATGACAATCTAGACCCCCTTAAATAAGCTGCATTTGAATCAGTGATGAGACTAATTATCTGTTTCTGTAAATCTTATTCTGTTTTAATACATATTTCAACTTCTAGTTTTATGTCCATACTAATGAGGCCTGCTTCAGGCCTATGAGTGTAACTGCATACTGTTGTGTTCTTTAGGTAGTTGAAGGGCAGCAATATTTGTCATAATGATATTGGCTGATAAAAAGACTAGCCTCTGCATATCCATAAAAAAAACCATAAATAAGCCAATGAAAAGAGCCTAAAGAACCCATGATAAGAAAAACTGCCAAAGTGTTTTTAGAGAGAGCACATTTTTGCTGTGGCTCCATGATTGTATGCACCTGTGTTTTTTCTAAGTGGAAAATATCCTCATGGGTAATCATAAGATGTTTCCTTTGGGGGTGCATGATTATAATTGCTGGTTATATTTGCTATTATCCACGGATCGCTGCACACTGTAGGATTGAAAACCTATTTTGCGCATCTTATATTACATGGATGGGAGAAGATTAAAGTGATTCCTCTGTTGCTATTTAATTAGGAAATAGCTGTAGTCCTGTTTCTTCTTGCCTATTTAGGCTGGAAAACAAGATCCTATTTCTGTACTGCTGTCTGTGATAGGTTTCAGTGAGAAATGTAAACAGAGAAACAACCAAAATGGAGTAAGAAGAGAGAATAAGATGGTCTCTGGTATCTTGATTTTCAGATTTACATTTCATCATAAACACTATAGAAAAAACACCCCAAAGCAGTATACTTTAATGGCTATGTCTCACGACCTTGGGACAATGTATTTGTCTCTGACCAGGTGCCGTCTCTGACCGGGTGCCGTCTCTGACCGGGTGCCGTCTCTGACCGGGTGCCGTCTCTGACCGGGTGCCGTCTCTGACCGGGTGCCGTCTCTGACCGGGTGCCGTCTCTGACCGGGTGCCGTCTCTGACCGGGTGCCGTCTCTGACCGGGTGCCGTCTCTGACCGGGTGCCGTCTCTGACCGGGTGCCGTCTCTGACCGGGTGCCGTCTCTGACCGGCTTGGCTTGATAAGGTCAAAATACTAACAGCAGGAAGCTAATCATAATTATAACTATGATTATATAACAACCGCCATAACGTTTTTCCAAATCCTCATATATTATGAGTATAATTCTTTTTAAGACACCTTTTTCCGACACCTGGTCAGAGACAGCACCCGGTCAGAGACGGCACCCAGACAGAGACGGCACACGATCAGAGACAAAAACATTGTCCCAAGGTCATGAGACACAGCCTAATACTCTACAAGCAGTGACTAGTCCCACTCCAGTAGTGGCGGCAGGCTCAAAGTGCTGTTTATAGGCTGAGCCAAGAGAAAATATGTGATACCATAATGCTATAATGGTACTGTTGTAAAATTATGACAAGCAATTGACTTTTTGCAAAATGATTGTTGGAAGGTGGATGAATGCAGGATTAATGCGGGAAGAAATGTTTCAGTAAAAATCATCAAATCTATTACATTTGAAATGAATCAAATTGCCATTAGATTTTGGGCAATTCTTGATAAGTAATGTTAACAAGTGCCTGGGACAAGAATCTCCCAGTAATAGGGAAAATACTTCGCTGGTTTTACAGGTGTTTTATTTGCCAGTTTTGTCAATGTGGGGTGTGTCTTCCTATCGTATTGGCATACAATTCACTCTATCTAGCCACCAAAAGCAGAGCCTTGATTTACATTTATTTCTGTAATTTGTGACCAGTATAGTTTGTTTGGTCACTTTGCCTGCACACGCTACTGCACCTTCGCCTACAATTCTATTCCATTGCCCACCTACCCCCCTCCTCCAGCCATTGCCCCTAGCAACAATTACACACATTTATTAAACTAAACTAGATATTAGAATAAGATACATCTGAAAAAACATGTGAAAATCAAGAAAGAATATTGGTTAGGCATCGTTACATGTAATACCTATTAATCTTCCCCAATATTTACAATTTTCAGGTCATTAGGGTAAAGGGTATAATCTGTACAAAAACTACTATATCCTTCAATTCTGAAATTGCATTATGCAGTTTTATGCACATCCTAACTCTTTATATTATGGGTTATGTTTGTCTATCTTTGATCACGGACCTCCCAGGTCTACCCGTTTCTGCTTTGTGAATATATGCATTAGGGGCAATACCTTCTTATAAGCCTTTCTAAAAGCCTATCAGCCCTTAATACCTCAGAACTGTTGAAGTATTATGAAGAGCCAGATCTGGGGCATTATAGTAAATCCTATTACAGATTGAAATGGAGTAAGCCCCAGGGTGCATTTCGCAGACAGGGATTATGAAAAGAGAAGAAAGTGGCTCAATAACATCTGAGAGAAACATTTCCTGGCTTGTAAGGTGATTTGTGGCTGACAGCGATCCTTGGGCTACCCAAATGGAAGCACTTTTGTACTTGTCTACATTATGTATCAATTTTGGGACCGATTTCCTGGTGTTTTCAAAAGCAGAAGTGAATTTAATGGTGCCCATAAGCATATTTCGATCACAGTGCCATGAGAGACTAAACCCCACTTCTTTTTTTAAAATCCTATTTAACTTTACAAAATGTTTTTTTTAATTCTCAATTTCCAGGGATGGCAACCATGGTAAATGATCGCCATGCCCTTTCTCTATTAATGGATCATTATGCTTCAGCTTACAATCATTATTTCAGACTAAATTGCTCTTGAGGTATTAATCAGCACCTTACAAACAGCCAGTTATATCACATCTTGGGATGGTTGCAGTGTGACAAAGATGGATATCCTAAGGCCCCATGCATGGTTCATTGAACTGGAGAAAGCCCTCGGGAGCCATTTCCAGTTGTGCATTTTCAAAGAGTAAGAAACAAGGTCTCAGTGGTGTGTTTGGGAAACATTTCCTAGCAGATCAGGCGATTTGTAGCTACAGTTTTCCCTACCACTTACTCCTGCTTCAATGGAAATACTGACAGATGCTTTTAAATTGTCACTTCGACAGGACCGTTTAGGTTGTCAATGGCTAAGCTGTGGATTAGACGCCATTTTGTAATGCCTTGAGACATCCCCTCAAGACATGCACAGTCAGTGTTAACACGAAAGGTGTTTTACTCTCCAAGCAGCATTCATTGTAAAAGTAAAGTTTCTATTGTGTGGAGGAATTTAAGGAGGCAGAGTCACAAGATTCATGGAAATTGTAGCCATGTATGTTAGAGCAGTGCAATGCATCAAGCACAATAAGATTGAAAGTCCTGGCTTTGAATTAAAAGTGCTTTACCATTATGCTGAGCTTGTACTCTTTCCTCAATGATTGCCCAAATGAATTTAACGGATAATAAAGACAACTGTTAATCAATTAGAATGTTCAAATAATGTCTTAGCCTCATAGTTTTGAAAGTAAACATATAATGAATGTGGCACCTACTTGAAATGGGGACCTCAGTGTCCCAACAATAAGGTACCTTTATGCAGAATGTATGGAATATATTAAATGTATTTGACCTTTTTTTTTCACTTGCAGACATGTCTTTTAAACTAAGTTACCCTTTTCGATATATACTCAGATCATTACGGTACTGGTGGACTTTATAATTTATAGGCTGTTTATGAAATTTTAGAAATGTGTTCGATGTATGCTATCAAGTGGCTGAGCGGTGGAGCATCACTCACAATACAGCATTAATGACATGTTTCTAAAGCTTTTGCCTAGCTCTGCATCTGCCTAGCAGATGATGTCTACATGAGCTCTTTGAGCAGACCCTCTTTTCAGATGAGCAATACGTTTGTCAGCTGTTTGAATTTCAGGTGGATTCACATCACATCCAGGCAGGCCCCTTTTGAATGGCTCTCCAAGGGAGGAAGGTACAAACAAATGTAATACTTCCTGTTGTGGACACACAGGGCATCCTGAATGGCAGAAGCCTGGCAGGTGGTATGTGGTGCACTACAGAATCGATTCTGTAGTGCACCAAATGAGAAGTATTGAAAATAAACAATTTTCCAGCACGTAGAGGAGGGGATTTTGATGAGGTGTATTGTGATTTGTGTATGGGTTGGGTAGGGCCAGGGGAGATGGTGGGTTCAGGTACACGATGGGTGTCTCTCCTGCTCCAATAACTGGCAGAGCTGGTCATGACAGTATTCTGCTCCAATAATCTTGGCTATAGATCTCCAGCTGGGCTAAGGGATGGACGACTATGCACCTACATGTGAGAGTTCTGAATAATGCTAGGAGAGTATAACCTTGCTTTGGAACCAGGCTTACACCATAGGTGTTGTGGCCTAATATCACAGTATAAATACATATGAGGCATAATCTATAGCTTAGATATGATACGCTCATTTTCAGTCATCTGTTCAACCCATGCTCAATATCTGGCCAAAAAAAAAAGGTGTGTTTCAGGTTACCCAACGCTACCTAGCAAAACAGGGCCGACCCTAGAAATTTTTATCTAATTTTGAAAAAAAAAAGTAATGATAGGACCATTTCAGAGTCAATTTGATAGTCCGCGAGTCAACGCCATTGTTGGCGAGTCAGCGCTGAAGTTTATGAGTCAATTTGTTGGTACTTTTCAGGCCATGGGATCAATCTGTCTATGGGCTATTTCAGAGTCAAATTGACAGTCCACGAGTCGACATAGTTGTCTGCGAGTCAGCGCTGGAGTTTGCAAAGTAATTTTTGGATACATTTCAGGCCAGAGTAAAAAAAAAAAATTAAAAAAAAAAATTAAAATCCGACCTACTGTACCTAGATTTTCAGACTATGTAACCTGAAACACACCTTTTTTTTTTGGCCTCTGCTGAGAATTTTGGCACAATGATCTAGGAAATAAATTAAGGAACAAACAACTGTCCATGCCTTTTGTTTCTCTGTCTATTTTTATACATACTTTTCTTAAACATACCAACCAGACTCTCCTTATCATCTGCAGGCAAATACAGGCCCCTACAACTATGCAGCACTTCAATGTTTTCCTCTCAGCCCTTGGCTGCCACACAGGTAGGTGAAAAATGCTGATAACTTACCAATGATTGCATTAGATTTATCCTAGTATTGGTGGTAGCTGCTGATTGGCCACATGCCTCTCTTAAACACTTAGAGGACGGTATGGCAGTGTGTCAATGCCATAGGGTCAGTATGATGCTTGAATGCAGCATTGGTAAGTTACTCTCCAGGGCTGCACTGATGCATCATGACAACCAAAGGCATTATGCATTGACATCCATCGCTAGATACTTGAGTTGATGTTTTGTGGTGTATATTCATATCCCATAGTACACTGTTCTTGTTCAAAATCACCCTTCATTTAATACTTAATAACATGTAAACAATTTTACCTCAATGACTGTATATTCAATGTTATTTATTAAGTGTTTTGCATATTCAACCCATAAGAACTGTGGTAAAGATTACAGAAAAAAATGTTCCCTATGAAAATGCCAGCTAAGTAGGCAGTGGGAGCTGAAGAGCTAATCACTGCTGGCTCAACCCTAACGAGAAAACAATTATCACCATCCTAACTACACAGCCTTACACTTCTCCTGTCTACACTCTACCATCCCAGACACGGTAATCATCATTGTTAAGTTAATGGCACTAGTGAGAGTAGGTCCATTACCTACATTCACCTACAGCCCAGGCATCATGGGACAGAGTGACGTGTGTCTAGTAAGGGAAGGGAGTATCAATTAGTGTTTATATCTTCATACTTCACCATTAAGCAAATGCACCTCAGCATTTATCCATAGCCCAATAGTGACGTTAAAAATCTAAGCTTTTGCTGCATAGAATTCCTCTTGATACTCAATCCACTGATGCATGAGTCTTATTAATCACAGAATGGATGTAAAATGATTGTAAAGGAACATTGTATTTAGCCATAGATTCACGACAGTCTAGGCCCCCTTAAATTAGCTGCATTCTAATCAGTGATGAGACTAATTATCTGTTTCTGTAAATCTTATTCTGTTTTAGTAAATGCTTTAGCTTCTAGTTTTATATATATATAATATCATAATAATATTGGCTAGTAAAAACAAGCCTCTGCATATCCCTCATAAACATAAATAAGCTGATGAAAATAATCTAAAGAACCCATGATAAGAAAAAATTCCAAAGTGTTCATAGAGAGAGTACATTTTACTGCAGCTCCATGATTGCATGCATCTGTGTTTTTGTCCGAGTGAAAAATATCCTCATGTAATCATAAGATGTTTCCTCTGGGGGTGCATGATTGTTATGGCTGGTTATATTTGCCATTATCCACAGATCACTGCACACTGTAGGATTGAAAACTCATTTTCTTATCATATCTAATATCTCATGAATGGGAGAAGATGTAAGTGATTCCCCTGCTGCTATTTAATGAGAAGATAGCTGTGGTCTTGTTTTTTCTTACCTATTTTTGCTGGAAAACAAGATCGGATTCCTGTACTGCTCTCTGTGATGAGGTTTAATGAGAAATATAAATAGAGAAAGAAGCGAAAAGTTGTAAGAAGTGAAAATACAATGTGTTACATTAAGGGTACATTATTAGTATTTGCATTATTTGTTCAATAATCTCTGGTCATAAGATTTTCACATTTACCTTGACTAAAAACTATTTTCTGGGCATGGGATTTGGTTAATGTTGCAAAGCATGAACAACTAAGATCATAAACAGTATAGAAAAAAGAATAGCCTACTTTAAAACTCCACAAGCAGTGACAAGTCCCCCAATACTGCTGTAGTTCAGATGACACAGTCTACCATAGAAGGCCTCTCTGAATGTTTCTGTGATATAGATGTCCTGGCCCTTTTTTGATGACAGGGAGGGCTACCTCTGAAATAGTTGGAATGGCTTTGATGAAGCTTGCTTAATCATAATTCAATCGCGGTTGATGCAGTTAGCAAGAAGGCCCTTAGGATGAGGAGTTATTCGTATTTTCTATGTTATCCTTTCCCTGAACTATGTGTGACCAGTTTTTACAAAACATGTCAGAAGTTGCAAATATAAAGTTTTGTGATATTGCCATAATTCTCTCATCAAGAACTTTCTTTTGGTATAAAATAAGTACCATATTTAACAAGCCTGAATAGCATACGCTGACACACGCATGAACTTTTCTCTCTATATTGGCCAATACTTACCCTTGGGCTATTCATTTGTTGAATTGAATTAGATAATTTCCATGTATTTGACTTTATACTATTTCTTAAAAAATTAGTCACATATGTGTTACTTTCCTCTGCCTTTTTGCTGCTGCATTTGATAACATAAACATGATTTTAACTAGATACAAGATACAATGTCCTGTGCTTTACCCAATCTGAGTGTCAATACTTTACTTCGCTAAAGGGAGTATTTAATGCTGACAGAATTGACCATGGTTGCGTTGGTCGGATGTGTTTTGTCCAGGAGTTTAAGATTATAGACTTTTATTGGATGAAAAAATGTTGGCCCACCGAAGTTGTTGGAATACACGCTTTATACAGACCATTATCCACTCTATGAACCAACAGGGTATGTGTATGGGCGTAAGGAAAAACAGTGAAGGGTGCATAAAACATTGTTGCCATGGTAGAAGAAGGTGCCCCATCACACTTTACTGGCACTTTGGTTCGGTTCAGGGAATTACATGCAACAATAAAGACCATGGAGCTTCCAAGTCGAGCTGAAGGGACTAGATCTACCTCATGCCTGTCTGATATTCCTTCCAATATTAACTATTCGATCAAAATGTACATAAAGTAAACCTCAGATGTTGCCCTTATTTCAAAACCAGTGGGTAAACATTATTTACTGTGTACAGCTACACATGGAAGTTATCTACACCACTATCAGTTATAAACACTCTGGAATTTGAATAAATTATTATCAAGTTCTGTTTTCTCACAGTAATAGTATGTTCTCAATGTAAGTTTGTACACCCTGTGAGAGAGAGTTAGTTATAAATTTGGAAAATGAAACAAGCTAATCTAGTGTGTATGGTATTAATAAGTGCTTAATGTTACTTTATTTATCCTATAGATTGATGTCTATAATGTCTCAAACCTTAGAATATACCAATTATATAACTACTTCAACATTACTAGTGCAGTCAAAGGCTAAGCTACATTGCCTTTTTATTGTCATGTCTCTGGAGAGTCTATGGTATGGGTTAGAGTGCATAGTGCATCAGTGCATCAGAGTATACAAGGGTTTATCTCTCCCCACTCTGCTGTAGAGCAGTAACTAAGTAGTGGTGTGAGCTGCTCCCTGCTCCTATATCTGCTGTAGCTGACAGCACACACCGTCACAGTGAGCAGTCTAGAGCTGCTCAGGGACATCACTGTAGGCATTTAAGCAGCTCATGTTTGAAGTACACAGTGACATCAATACCATTTTAATTCATATCTGCTATTTTTTTTTTCTTGATTTTAGTAATTTTGGCATTTCTGTATTTGCTCTTCATTTGCCTAAATCTGGATATATGCTCCAGCAAACACCATTACTTAACATCATTCTTTTACTCACATGTTGCATGTCCTCTTGCTATTATGCTTTTCATTGTATAATGACCTATCCATCTTCATGATCGCCATGCCTGCTGCCATCAGATTAATGTAGCCGTTGTATCATTGTTCAGCACTGTTGCTGTGATACTAACACAAGTGATTCAATGTTATTGTGGGTGTCAGATATCTAATCAATACCCCAGATTGTGGTAGCAGATTATTAGTTTGCTGTAATCTCTAAAGAGGGCTTTGATTGATAGTTACACATGCAATCAACAGTTGTATTAAATGCAATGCTATTGATTATAATGATGTGTGAATTCTCGCAGGGGCTGTAACATTGTTATGCTACAACACATCCTGATAGTGTGTAAAGTCATATGAGAACTTGTGTTGTTTTTTACAAATAGTGAACAGCTTTGGGAAGGTTGAGTTTCAATCAATTTACTGTGATATTGGATTTCACCTCTTTATTGCTTTCAAAACTGTACAACAGCTTGGCATTATTTTGTTTAATTCAAGAGCTGCACATCACCTGTGTTAAACTATTCATCATCTTTAATTTACTTTGAAAACAAGGGTTGCCTTTGGAATCAAGTGTCAAAGTGGCAAGAATCTCCCACTAATGGGTGGGAATATTTTGCTGGTTTTGACAGATGTTTTTTGTTTATTTGCCAGTTTTGACAATGTGGGATTTGTGTCCTTCTCGATTTTAATCCAATTGTGCATACAATTCACTCAATCTATCCATCAAAAGCATAGCCTTGATTCAAATTTATTACTGTAATTTCTCTAGAGTTTTTACATAGTTTGTTTGGTCACTTCCCCTGTACACACTACTGCACCTTCACCTACCACCCCATCCCCTTCCCTGCCACCGCCCCCCACCATACATTGCCCCCAGCTCCAATTACACACCCCTGGACACAGGCACTATTATATGGGATTGGATAGTGCTCAGACCAGGGCCAGGGGGATCTGCCATGGGAGACCTTTTTAGAGCACACAGCCCTGATAGGCTTTTTGTAGGTATTGCTTGTAAACACCTTCTATTTGGGATCTTATGGTCCGTTTCCAATAGAGCATAATTATAATATCTCTCCCTCTCTTCTTCTCTCTCTCTCTCTCTCTCTCTCTCTCTCTCTCTCTCTCTCTCTCTCTCTCTCTCTCTCTCTCTCTGCCCCTGTATCCACCCTCATTTCTGCTTCATCTCGGCCTCATTCTCACCCTTTCAAATCTCCATGATTCGAGACTTGTATCTAGCCTCATAATCAGGCATAGTGCTGGGTTTAATAACTGGTACTGTAGGGGGAGCCTCGCTGCCCAGATTGAAACTAAATACCATAATGGTCCAATAAAACATAGCTGTATACAATTATTGGAGTAAGTATTGAACGTGCACCTAAACATACTGAGTTTTTCTAGGAGCATGGTACAATATGGTATGTTACACATAATGATAAAGATGTTCTCTAGGAGGGTGAGCAATTAGATGAGAAATTAATCGTTTTATTCACTAGAATTATGAATTAATTAAATGATATTAACAGATTTAAATCATATTGCCATGACGTTGCCATAGCATAAGTGTTGGCGACTTTGTGTGATATAGAATAACTAAAATGAAGCCATGCTATGGGTACTGAACACCTCAAAGTGGAAGTTGGCGTAAGAGACCCCTGAAACACTTTTAACAAAACATCACAGCATACAAGCATAGAAGATGAGTAGTTGGTGATGCCTATAGGCTGAAGTGGATGTAAGGTGTATAAGTTTAATATTAGCTGAGTATGGACACATCCAAATACATTAATGCAGAAGATGGCTAGAATGATGGTGAATATGAAGAAAGTAATTGACACACAGAAAGAAGACATTGATGAAAATAAATATCAATAACAATATTACCATAACGGACACTGTTAACGTGTTCTCGTGAATGCCCACACCAGGATATCGAGTCTCACTACCTTCCAATCTGACAGTAACCCAATATTCCTGCAGTTCAGATGAAACCCGAAGGGGGATAAAAGGAGGACCTTCTGCATACGCCATGTGATATGAGAGTCCTGGGTACCGTCTGATGATAGCTAGGGCTACCTTTGAGACAGGAGGGATGGCTTTGATGGAGCTTCCTTATTCATAATTTAATCAGACTGGAGACCCTTAAGGAGAAGAGCAGCACATGGATGAAATAAATAATGGCATAGTGAATAGCTTTACTACTGCACACTGCTTTGCTGAACTATATAAATGATTGTATCAGTGTATTCCCTCTGCCTTTTTACTGCTATAGTAATGACAATGAACATGAGCCAAAATAGATACTAGATGCATGTATTCTGAATCCATGGATGTACAGTGTAGGGGTACGAGAGTAGAATAAAAAAAACAGTGATGGTTTCATGAAACATTATGGAATTGGTTTTGGCACCCAATCATACATTGGCTCATCTCATGCATATATTTGATTGTAGATAGTCAATATATTGAAAATGTGCACAATACTGACAAAGAAGCATAACTGAGGAAAGCCGACATCAAGAGTTTTGAATATACTACCTAGTGAACAAGAATAAATCTTCACTCTATATTTGACTTGCACAGGGAATCGGGACCTAAGTGCACCCTGCACTAAGGTCCCTTTTCGCAGATTATGAAGAATAAAATGTAACAATATTTCAAATGAATGATTTAAGCAGGGGTTTGAACATTTTTATTACCTTAGGATTCCCGGAAGAGGATTGACATTTCTTAAATTCCACTGAAACTCCTCGAAGATGAATATAGATAACCTAACCTCAAATAAAAAACTTGGAGAGGGTCTTTTACTAGGTCCTACAATCTCATAGGAGTCATAAGAAAGTATAACAATCAGTTGGATAGTATTAATTAGGTCTGCGATGATGATCCTGAAATTAGATTTCAATTTGAAATTAAGTTAAAAGTATCATCTCAAGGATTGACATATTGGATTTAAGTTGGGTGGAATACATGAATAATCACGGCCCCCTCCCCAACCTCAATTTTTCTCGATGGATTTTGTATCGTTGATATCTGGACTATAACAGTGTGCTTTGGGAGAGTTAAAATAATTCAACCGGCAAACATTACAACAGACTGTTGCAGATTGCTGTGAATACCCTGAGTAGAAAATAGCACCAAGGGTGAGTGCAACTATTAACCTCTGACCGTCAACAGTCATTTGCCAAATTAAAGTTGCCACTTCTAAGCCTATGTCTGTCCAAAGTGGAAACAGCTGAAAACAGATTGAGCTGCAACAAAGTAAATAGACAAATGCCAAGGCTTATCGATACTGTCTCTGCTGTATTTCACGAGTGGGGGCTGGGGCAGTATCCCATGAAGATGCAGGCTGAGTGGGATGCACCCCAGCCTCAACAAGTGAAATGCATCAGAGCGGTATCAATGTAGTTAGCATTTGTGTTTATTTTTTTCATTTGACGCTATTTAATGGAGAAAAGAAAAGAAAAATCTTTGGCCACATTGTACTCAAAGGGACATTGAATCCTGCCCTTCCACTTTTTTTAGCAGAGTAAATCTTTTATCTCAAGAAATAAAGAGCATTGATACCTCACTGTCTATTGAGAACAATTAAGCACCTACTTACGCTAAATTACTGTGTAACGGTTGGCTAGGCAACAGTGCTGCTGCTTGGTTCATTTCTCTCCAGCAGCTAAAACATAGCTAGACCTAGACAGCAGGAATTCTAATTTTCTGTACCCTATTAATCATGCAGTCACTGGGATGGAAACCAGTGGCAATGACAAAAAGCTAGATTTAATTTGGACCAAATAATCTAGCAAGAAAGGAAATGAATAGAGTCGCCGAAATGGTTTCCCAGAGCTAAATGAGGATTAATAGTATGGGGGAGTCTATCTTTTTTAAATGAAGTAAATGTGAGTTGGAAAGGAACATCAAATGCCTAACACAGTGATAATTGAATCAATATCTCATGTTATGTCCTCAAGATAAAATTCCAGAAGGTAGTGTGTATTTAACAACTACTGTGCACCCAGCCATTTTGATGGGAAGTAATTGGAAAAAACTATTATTGAATCAGTTTTGATTTCAAGGCTGAAATCCCATTGTATAATATTGTATTTTACACTACTAGGAAGCATTTTCTTTTGACTAATGTATTTATACCAAAAACAACTTTAGCCACAAGTATGAAGACATTATATGAACAACGTTCATAACAATAAAGGGAAAGCCCAACACCCATTACTTTGTACACCTGCATTTCAAAATTGGATATACTACAACACGGTTAATGATTAGTTTGATACCTTCATTCCCCTATAAAATCTATGTTCTCCATACAAGTTGGCCTTCTCCCTGTGCTAAGCTATCATTCATCTCTCTTTGATAACAGCCTTTGCCAGTGGGATTGAGTGTCAAAGCTACTTCATAATGGACCAATTAAGTATATGGCTTTGTCTCACGAATGGCCAATGTTTTTGTCTCTGACCGGGTACCAGCTCTGACCGGGTGCCAGCTCTGACCGGGTGCCAGTTCTGACCGGCCTGAATAAAATTGGGTTATTTAGGGCAGATGGAGATAGAATTTGGCTGAAAGGGTTAATGGATGTTATAACTCTTTAAAGTAGTCATTAGTTGCCAATTTTTTTATCATCATCTGCCCTAAATAACCCGTTTTTATTCAGGCCGGTCAGAGCTGGCACCCGGTCAGAGCTGGCACCCTGTCCGAGCAGGCACCCAGTCAGAGACAAAAACATTTGCCCAAGGTCGTGAGACACAGCCATATAAGAGTTTTTCACAGAGTGCCTTTGATCTCTTCATAATCATAAAAGTGTCCCTTTGGAAAATTGTGGAATATGATGGTGGGTATGTTAGCCAGAGGATTTTGCCATCAGGTTATTTCTAGCCAGCCATCAATTGTTTGGAAATCAATTGAGAGATATGGGAGAAGAAGGAGGTCTTTACATGCCATTGTCAAGTCTAGAAAGGTCAGTGATAAATCATGCCCATAGAGGTGTCACACACACGTCAACACCAACTACATTAGGCAATAAACTACCCGTTCTATGACATCGTCAAACGCCCTTTGATTAATGAATGTTTCAAGGTTTCTGAGAATAAGGATCCCCGTAAGGTGATACTTTCACACTTTATAGCGTTTTAAGTAACTTAGTGTCTGGTGGCTTTTCATATTACATTGTGCTTTCATAGAAGGTTGTACAGCTGTGAGCATTTAGAATAGAACTAATTGCATCCTATTGAGTCCTTGGCAGATCAATTATAATCATATAGCTTTAACTCTGCACCAGATATTTTCTCCTCAATGTGACAGTTATAATATTGAGTCTGTTATTCAGCAGGCCACACTCTAGGGGATGTTGATTGATGTTTACATTAGAATGATTAATCTTAGCTTTCTTTAATATTCATCAGAGTATCTCCCCTAGTCAGTAGTAGAGAATTTGGCTAGTTAATACTGATTATACCTTATAGTGTTAACTAGCCAAATTCTCTGTCCTTTTAACAATCAGATTTGATATTACACAAGTAATCTAGTGGGAAAGGTAATGAAAAGAGATGCTGAGATGGTTGCCTGGAGCTTGATTAGGATTAATATCATGAGGAGGTCTTGTTTCTTAATGAAGTCAATCTGAGTTGAATAGGAACAGCATTTGTCAACCATAGAAACTGGATCAGAAGCGTAATGGATATCAAATGATACCATTGCTCACAGTAATTTCAATTTGGGACTACAGAAAGTATTAATTGTATGATACTTTACACTATATTGCACCATTGGTATAGATATATTGATGGCCACATCCATACATTAAATGGTAATTGCAGACCATGATAGTATAACACACTAATTGATAAGTTACTCCAATGCATAATATATTGCTCAAGGTATGATTTGGTAACTGGGGGAAAGGGCTAGGATAAAAACATACTGTATGGGTAAGAAGAAGTCATCAATCAATTATACATGTAGCATGCTCTACCCTCATGGGTCTGATTGTTAAGTTGTACTATAAGAAAAGCTCTATGAGCATAACGCATATGTTAAGCCTAAAGAAGTATGTGTGTGAACTCTCTTCCTGTGGGATTCATTCAGAGTTATCCTCCCTGACATTCATGCAGAGGCATTTTTGTTGTTTGTATTCACTGGAAGTGACACAACTCCAATGATAATACTTCAAACAAAAATTTAATTTGCATCTTTCCCTCTGGCTTATTACATTGAGTGAAATGTGTTGCTGTATTAATTTTTACTGAAATATGAACAACAGTAGCTGACATGGCTTAGTAGGTAGGCACCATCTAGTGAATAAGATCCAATTAATCAAATCATACCTGTATTCCCCATATCACATCAAATAGGCATTATAGACCTTGAACAGAAAATAAGAGCAAATAATTAGGGCTCATGGAGATTTAACGAGAAACACATGTATTTTGAATTTGTATTTTCCTGAACGCTTTGACAAATCACATTACATTGAATCTCAAAAGGAAGTGACTGAATAATGCAAACCATGAAGCACAAAAAAACTTCCTTGCCTGTTTTACAATGCCAAGTCCCATCATTCTTGCAGTAACACTATGAAAAGATGACAACTGAAAGCATTCTTGGACATTTTTAACCTGAGTGGAAATTCCTGATGCTAGTTGATTAATTTTAACAGAGACCCAAATACTATGAGAAAAAGTGACAGGTTGAATGAAGTATTGTCCTGGGTGTATTTGTCAAATATACAAAATATTAATACAGTTTCATCGCCATTCATTTAAGAATCAAAATGTATTTACTTTTCAATTGCATATTTAGTTGGAGCATTAATCAAAATGATAATGCTCACCTCTCCCATGGCTTAAACCTAAAAGTAGAATGTACAATCTTCGCGAGGCCCTTGTTGGCTCTAGTCTATGATTGGTATTTGCCCCCATTTCTTTAAATTTCATAGAAGAGCAAAAACATCTTATAGATGTATCTATCCCTGATTAAATATCTAGAGGTTTTATGATTCATTAGTAGAAACTCCAATTAAATCTTCTCCCCATCCTACCCAGAAGTGAGGTCAATTATCAGTACACATCCTGGCAGCAATATCTGATAGAAACCCTCTTACATGAGATGGTTACATGAATCAATAAACATAGACCATATTTACCAAAAAAGGTATCCAATATAGGTCTGTCACTACCACCTTTCAAAATCTGTGAATTTGAATCCCAGCGAAATTGCATTCATTAGCAAATCCCCGAAAATTTATACCGGCAAAAATATCCATATTTACAGTAGCCAGGCTGAGTAGGCAAGTTTAATGAGGACCGCCCAGGCAGCCACCTTCTCACTACCAGTGATGTATCGAGGATGTTCTTCAAGAAATACAAAAGCCAAATTAGATAAGCATTAAGCTGGTTGTTTTTCAATGAAGGAGGTGATTCCAGCCCCTTTAAGATTCTTCACTACTCCCGGTATTTCCTTACGCTAATAGGGTGATTAAGGGAACACTCGCTTGGAATAAGGGTAATCTATCTCACGGCTAGGAGATGCTTCCCCAGTGTAAACAGGCCACCTCCACTTGGATCTGTTAGATAGCGTATCTAAAGGTGTGTCTGATTGCATATCTTGTTGAAAATACTAGGGTGAAAAGTGTACTCCAGCAGCAACTTCTTATCAGAATATTTCTCACTGTCTATAAGTCTGTCTCTTTCTCTTGTGTGTGCAAGTTTGTCTTTTTAACAAGACAAAGGATTAGGTTGTCTGGGGATTTACAAACCCTGTCTCTATCTGTGCAGTATTGATTAACAGTGACATAGGCCTGCAGCTGTGGCTCTTATATATATACTTCAAACACAACACATAATGCATTTTTTTTATGTCCAAGGGCTCTCCTGATAGACATGACCCTTACTGCATCCTGATCTAGATGTCTACTCCTACATACAGACATTCACCTAAAATTGGATTTAGTGGCGCATGTCTTCTTTTTTGACATCACATACTTTTTTAACTAAATTTGTATCACACAATGGTACTGGATTCAATCATATGAGAAGCAAAAGTCAAATGAAAGTTTATCCTTCACTTGTTATGGTGTATCATTACAGACATCAGTGACATTATATTCGATTTTGAATTTAATTTGAAGGGAAATTTGCTTTTCTAAAGATGTTTTTGATTTCTTGGGAAACTTGTGTATGTTTTGCACAACAGTGACCAAATTATGCTGAAATCCTACCCTTAAATATATAGGTACATAGATATGATTATACAGTCCAGAACATTTACATTTACCAAGTCTCCAACATCTAGCTGTTTGTTGGGATTGTAACGGTTACATGGGCATGTAAGCTTCCAGTTTATATTATATGTACAGGGTCATAAATCACAGAAACTGGGATATAGGAGTTTTGCAGTCATGCAGGCCTGCATTCTTCGGATATTTATTTTCATGATTTCTTTTTTTATGATTTTTTTTTCTGACAAATTTTAGTGGATAAGTTCCTGACGTTATATATGGGTTTTCATGGTTTAATATATAAATCTAAGGTGCTAGGGGACAGGAACAAGCCAGGAGAGACCCAACATAGAAGGTTATTAGGATGTACATAGGAGGCAAACCCAAATACTGTCTCTCTGGCTAACCTGATGTATTCTAGGCATGCACAGACTCCAGCAGCGTAGTAGTACCTTTCAATCATGAGGCTTGCTGTGAGGCAGGAAGTTGGTCTCTTGTATTTTAGGTGAGTAGAGGGGGTGTGAGGCCCCTATCCCTCAAAAGGCCACTATCCCTCAAAATTGGTCCGTTTGAGGGATAGGGATCAGGTGAAGTTCCTATGTGCCAAACAGCCCCTATCCCTCAAAACGGTTTGAGACATAGGGCCCATGTGAAGTCCCAAAGCCCCAATTATTTTTTTCTATGTCCCTATCCCTCAAAATATATAATCACTCCTGCTAGTAAAACCGATTTTATGGGTTACAACTTTAATAGTTCTAAGTAAGAAACATTTTCTTTGCCCATCTTTTATGTTTTTATGAATCCTGCCAATGAATTCATATTCAAAAAGAATCATAAATTACTTTGTGAGACACACATACCTGTTTTAGGTTGCAAAATATACCTCCTCACGGTTCAGAGCGTACAAAGTGATAACAGGTGTCAGTCTGCAAGCTATAGATATAGACCTCAGGAGGCCCCCATGACTTATTGTAAGGCCTACATCCTTGCTGCAGAAGCAAGGAATTGTCCTAGAAATTATTACAAAGGTTTTTGATGGATAGGGCTTTTGATACTTAGGGATTGTTTGTAGGATAGGGGCCTGACATGTCCCTATCCCTCAAATGGCCCCTATCCTACAAATATTTGTGAGATAGGGGCTGTTTAAATGTGGTCCCTATGTCTCAAAATCTTGTGGGATAGGGACTTTTTGCTATATAGGGACCTGAGGTGGGCCCTAAGTCTCAAACGGCCCCTATCTCACAAATATTTGAGGGATAGGGGCCTTTGGAGGGATAGGGGCCTCACAGGGGGTACTAACGTACTGCTCAAAGGCATGTTTGGAGGAGGTGGGAGGGACGACAGACGGTACTTCTGTTTATGAGAGACTTAGCATAATGAAGAGCTGACTTGATGATAGGATGGAAATGTTATGTTGAATAAAACCATTTATGACAACCAGCTCTTCCTATTATCTTGTTCTCCTTCATTCTTTCTTTTTATTACGTTTCATCCTGTATGATTCCCAGATGATTTCTATTACTTGCAAATCAGATATATGTAGGTCATGTTTATCAAATAAAGATACATACCTCAGGAAAACCATAAAGCCCTTTTGAAATTATGGCCAGTCATTTACTACCTTGATAATTCACGAGTCAGCTATTATAAACACAAGCCCTAATTGGCCACTACCAGCTCGTTTCTAGCTAATACAAATCCCCAATGATTTTAGAAATACTAGTTCAGTAAAAGCTTAAGTCAGATTGCTTTTTGTTGTCATGGCACTTCACAGAAACTATGTTCAAGGTTGGAGTGTCAAAGGATACAAGGGTTTATCTCCCCCCACTCAGCTGTAGAGCAGTAACTAAGTAGTGGTGTGAGCTGCTCCCTGCTCCTATATCTGCTGTAGCTGACAGCACAGACCGTCACAGTGAGCAGTCTAGAGCTGCGTAGGGACATCACTGTAGGCATTTAAGCAGCTCGTTTATAAGGTTCTAGTCATTTCATTTGAACTTCTTTCAACCTTTTCTTTTCTCACTCGGTGTGATCCTGCAAAACTCATCAACCCCATCTTGTTCACTGTAATCTGTGTTTTGGAGCCAGTACTAAAGAACTCTACATCTTTCTATGGAACAAATACTGAGCATCACAGCTATTGTGGGTGCCATGCTCTAACCACAAGTGCTGTGGTAACAAGTAATTGATCTCTAATCTCCAAATTAGGGGGAAGATTAATGACTGCCAATGTAATGAACTATAAATAAAAGTCTTAATTACAAAGCTATTGATTGAATGCTTCTGTCAATCCTCACAGACTCTAGAACATTCTCATTTTTGCTTGCCTTATAATGGCATTCTTGTTCCAATCAAAAAATATTCTAGTAGAGTGTTTCATCACATGGGAAATCATGCAGACACTCTACTAAAGGGCCGAATGTATGCACCGTTGACAGGTTTACAAACAGCACCATATCCAAAAGAAATAATATAATAACACTGTAGCTATAGTGCAGGATGTAAACAACTTAAAAGGGCTCACTGGCCTTATGGTGCTATCTGATATGTTTGGTACTACATTGTGAACCACTTTGGAGAATAACTTTGCATCTCTAAGGAACTTCCTGACATATAATTTAGCCATGTTAGTGTGCATCATTAGGTGCTAAAATGTGGAGTGAATACTAACCAGAGTCTCAGAAAGCCAAAGAGTCCCCTTCACACTATAACACTGGTGAGATATGTGTCATGTAATCTCTTTCTCCATAAACCCTTCCTGTTTAAGCTACTACCATTCCATGATTGATGGCTCTGATGGCTGTCTTGAATACCAATGATTCTTTAGTCTCATCTGCTAAATCCCCTTTGTGCCTCAGCCACTGTCTATGTGGCCATTTTGGACAAATCACAAGACACTGGGCAAGTTATTTGAACAATTGGTTTTGTTTTTAGTAAGTGAAGGCCTGGATGTATGGATTATTCCTGAGCAAACCGTTTTTTGTTTAAATCTATTGAAACAGATACGGCTAGTGGAATGCCAGTGGATTACGTTATATAGCAAGATTAATCTCGGGGATGGTGCTGGATATCATGGGGAAACTAGAAAAAGATCTGGGATAAAAACCTTCCCTTATATAGTGAGAAGAATCCAGCTATCAATCTCAGCATGATACAAACCAGCCCGACCCATTGTATAAGGATGTGGCTGCTAAGCAGCTGCACACACCCTCAGAAATGTGAGTGTCACTGTCGCTAATTTTAAGCACCCTCATCTGCCTGGCTTTCAGGTGAGAGTGCTTTCAGTGACAGTGGAGCTCACTTTTCTGAATGTACAGTATAAAACTCCTTTTACAGACAGTTTTTAAGGTGCTGAACTGATCCACGCTGAATTACGTTTTTTTCCTTTTGGAATCTTCTCCATCGATTTGGTATTCAAATATTCAAAATTGATGAACTGCTGAAAGCTTTGACAAATTACCTTTGTGTTGAATGAAAATAGGAATTGACTTCAAGGAGACAAATTGTAAAAAATAATTATTTCCCATGCCTGTTTTGAAATACCAAGTCCCATATCTCTTGCAATACAACTGTAGTTGGTCTCTTACTACGTATGTAACACTTGAGTACAAAAACCAGACAAGGTAAATTAGACTTTAATATACGGCGACTTTATTGTAAAGGTAACTCTTGTGTATTATAGTACAAGTATAACCAGCGGATATACGAGATCAGAACAGATATATAATACAGTGGGGCAACCCTACAGCATAGAGTTAAGCCCGTGAGCACAGGGTGGTCATGTCACGACAGTCCCAAACCTGACTGACTTCCAATGGAGAAGTAGCCGTCTTATACAGCGCTGCATAGCCACGTGACCGTACTAGCAGCGCCACCTGTTAGATTTAGTTATGTAAAATGCTTATGTAACAACTACCGACGGTAACCGAAGGTGGTACCGGTACACTACCGTATAGATAACCGAACTAGAGGAGTCGGTGTATGTAACGAACCGACGACACTAGTTAGATGAATAAAACAGTTATTAAACACAATAGAACCGTGTTGTCTTACATCATACAACATACAATAGATATACAACAATAACAGTTAGACTTATAGTCAACCCGTTACACTACCCCCCTTAAGAATGTAGGAAGGGTTGGTTTTATAATAATAATACCTCTTGGATACATTATATACCACGTATATCTATTTATCAACAAGTAACATTTCTACTCATAGTAACAACAGGCATACATACATGAACAACCAAGTTAACATGTACATAACAGTTTATATCAACAGTATAGTCTTTGGTATCAAACCATAGTCCCGTAGGCACATGATATAAAAACTGTCCAACTGATAGTCCTAGACTAGTATCAGTTAATAGTAAAGGCACCAATAACCACCTTGGAAACTCAACACATCACCTACTACATTCAGCAATGGTGCGAATCCGTGTGGAGTTAGTGTCCTTATATATAAATAATAGAACTATAATAGTTCTCACTTCCTTTGGCAAAGAAAAGTTTTATAATTGGAACTATAGTAGTTCCCACTTCCTTTGGCGTAGAAAAGTTTATATATAAAAATCCATAGTAGCGTATCCTAAATAAGGTGGGATAGATCGTCATCCTTATTAGGGGCGGTACTCCAGTACCTAGCAGTTTATGGTGGTAGAGATGGATAGAGTCCAGCACCGGTATAGTGCCTCCATCTCTTGTGAAATATAAATATAAAAAGGTAGGTCCGTGCCTCCCTATAAATAAGTATCACAGGAGGATGATCCATATAATAGTTTATAGGTCACACAGTAATATAGTGACCACAGGATCAGGAGCCCTGGACAGTAGTAGAGCACCGACGGTTGTGGCTTAGGTGTAAACCACGGTTGAAGACATCAGGCTGCTTCCAGTTTGGTGGCAGTAGAGACTACGTTAAGTCACGACAGCACCGTCGGTCTGCTTCGGTTGTCCAGGGGCGTGTAGCTGCGTCGATGGTTTAGTTTTACCTCCGAGGGGCGGAACAGTGCACCCCAGAGGGCCTGACAGGGGACCATCCTTAGGTGTCCATAGGGACACCGCCGGATGGCTTTCCTTCCCCATCAGGACTTCCTCCAGGAGGGGCCTCCGTGGTGCAAACCACAGCAGCCTCCACCTGGAGAGGAAGGGCTCCACCTGGAGCTACCGAGAGGGTACTCGGCGCCACAGTAGGCTCCCCGCCGCTGACCACCCGGGTAGAGTGTGCCATGAAAGAGAATGGCATCTCATACCTAGGTGGGTGTACTGACAGTACTGGGGTCACAGGAGGAGCAGGCCTTGCGGCAAGCCCCAACCTGGACTGGAGATCTGGAAAACCAGTTCTCTCCCACTCTGTCAGCTTCAGCCCGAATTGTCGGAAGAACTTGGCGTCACAAGTTGTCAACCTTGATTCAAGCTGCTCGATCGTAGCCCTCCAGAGGGCATGATCTTGCTCCAGACTCGCCTCACGCTCGGCAAGGACTCTGGTGCGTTCAGCGACCCAAGCTTTTCCTTACCGGATAGCCTGTTCTCTGAGCAACTTGTACTGCTCAAAGTAGGACTTCTCCAAGAAAGAAACCTGAAACTGGAGTAGCTTACTTGCGTTTTCAGCCATTTTCGCCCTGTAGCACTCAAATCCGGGGACTAGAGTGTCAGAGAATCCAGTGTCATAAGCAGGTCCGTCTCCAGGCAACACAGGTAACCCTGCTAGCCCTTCGTCAACAGCCCTGTGCTCAGGTACTGGAGTCACCTCGTCATCCCTTGCGGGGTCAGAGGTTGCTCCGTGCTGGGGTGGAGCAGTCGGCTGGGCTGACGCCCCATCCGGCTGTTGTACCTCTACCTGTTCAGCGTCACTGACAGGTGAGATACCCTCCTGTGTAGCCAAAGCTTTCTTTTGCTTCTGGCTCCACTTGTACTGCTTGACATAGTCAGCAGCAACCTGACCCGCCTGCTCGTCACCCAAAGAGTTCTGAACAATAGCCAGTGCATCACCCAGTTTCTGTCTTTCCTGCCGGGGCAGTTGGTCAGCAACCGGGGGCAATGCAACCGAAGATACCGTGACGGTACCGACGGTTTGGCTACGGTCGACCTCAGATGTTACCGTGGCGGTGGCGACACTTTTCTTCGCAGGTTCACTGCGGGAACGGTCACGCCCACCTTTGGTATCATCCTTGGATGACTGGCGGCCCCTTTTCAGATCTTTCTTCTAAGGAGGGGTATCCTTTTTGACAGTGGGCATCGGAATTTCTGTATCTGGCCCAAGATCGGTTTGTTCGCACTTGGCGCCCTTACACAATCTCTCCCAGTCAGCTTCCGTGAGGTAATTCCACAGTTTAAGTTTGTTGGTACGCCACTTAAACTGTAGATTTCCTACACGTTTGTGGCACCCCCAAACCTTCAGTGCAGCCTCAACTCCCCGACTAATAGTGCGCTTGTGAACGCCCTTATTGTCGCAAAGATGCCTTACCAAACCAGCCCTCCGTTGGCAACGGAATAGCTCGCCGTCACTGTACTCAGGGCAGGAGGTCGAAGAACTCCCACTCACACAGTACAAGTAGGGACGCACATTCATGTGCTTTTCTACTAAATGACGGGCAAACTTGAACAGGTCTGGCCACCGTTTTGCGGCTGTCGCAGTCCCTTTCAGGCGCTGACAGCGAACATACGGGCAGGGATCACCTGGCACGTAGTTCTTCCAAGCATATTTCAGCTTGGAGCGGCATGACTTGTGGATGTTAGGTTTATTCCCGTCCAACACTGCCCTCAGGTACACGAGGTACCAGTCAATGGGGTGGGAGTCACCTGTCAACCAGTCTTCGTCATCCGAACCCTCGGTCGTGTGAGGTGCAGGAAGAGCCATTTTGCCATTTTCCTGAACTAAGTCAGAAAGGCTCAGGTTCTTCCGGTCATCATCACGGAGACACAAGTTCAGACGAACATGCGCTGCCTTGGCGCGGAGGCGGCGATTGGCCCTGCTCTCTGCGACAGACCATCCTTCGGCTTCCGCCTTGGATACTCTATCAGCAATAGCTTTGAGCCTTTCTGCCTCAGTCGGTGCGACCTCTTCGGTAGCAGGAGTTTCAGGGGAAGATACAATCCTCCTCTTAGGCCTCCGCTTCCGTTTGGTCTTGACACGAACCGTGGACCCGTCTGATGAATCACCATCAGGGACCGTCGGTTCTTTTGCCACTACACCGGCGGGTTTCGGAGAAGATCCCCCAGCAGGGTTCTTCTCCTGGTTGGTATTACTACCACCCAGACCAGGTTCTGTTTTCGGAACAACATCACCCGACCCCTCAGGGTTAGGTTCTGCTGGTACCGAAGCCGAGCCTTGACCGACGGTTGGAGCACTGGTAGTGTCCATTTCCGTGTCAGACTCGAGAACTCGGTCTTCCCCGTCGGAGGCTTCAGCCTTCTCCGGGGCCGTGCATTTGCCATCTACACGGGCTGCCATACCGTTAGCTCAGGCGTAGGTGAACCTCACGGTTCACTCACCCGAGCCTTTAGTAGGACAGCAAGCAAACAATAGTGTAGGTACTGCCAGGCAGACCTAGGCACCACTGATCAACACGTTACCCTACGGGCAAACGTGCTGATCTGAAGAAGCCTGGCTGCCTGTGGGGCTTATATACCCCACCCGTCCCCCGTGACCCCGCCCCTTGACCGGCTTCTCAGCCAATCAGGGGTCGCGTCTCCAAGACGCGCCGAGGTGACCCAATTTCTCACGGCTCATTTGGCGGGAGAAACCGATCAGGTGACGCGGGCAGCGCCCTTCCCACGCCTGGCATATCCGACGGTGGGAACACTCACTGTTGTTTACAATTTTCGTGGCGGAGCCACCGGAAAACCCGGGAATGATGTACCGGCGTTAGAGGACATACACAGCAGCGTGTTACTAAGCAATATGTGGTCAAAACTAATCCCATACTTAGAATTAATCGGCAAAGCCAGCCACCCGCCCTGAACACGTGCTTTTCTACCTCCAACGGATAACCACACCGGATAACCCGTCTCTTCTCGTTGTGTTTTGGTGATCGAGTACCGGGCCAATGACCACCGGCCCAGTACGGAACTGTCCATGGAAATTTAATCAAGCCAGCAGCTAAATGTCGTCAACAAGGTAAGAAAGAAATGTTTACACAATTTTATCTCGCTCTCTGACACGTGTACTCCTCCGTAGACCTTGTACCGGTATGTTCAGCAATGATGACACCGGAGGTATCACCCTGCTTTGTTTACCGGTGTCTACGGTTAGTCCTTTACGCACAGCTGACCCTTTTTTACGAGGCCTACCGCGCTTGGGCTTGGTAACACACGACTGTGGTTCAATCGGTAATTTCCTAGGACGACCCCTTTGGCGTGCTACCGTCGTTACCGACGGTATGACCGTTGGTCCTGCCTTCGGTATCTTCGGTAGCTTAGGGTCGGTTGGTGCTGGTACTCGACCAGCACCGAGGGAATCTTCACCGTCATCTATATATGGAACTCCATACCAAGGTCGGAGTCTAGCCACATGTGATTTAGTGAGAGTCCCTTTTTGCAACCGTATTACTACAGTAGTTTCACTCACCACCATAGTAACCGTATGCGGACCATCCCAGGAGTACAGGGTCTTGACTTTGGAATTTGGTGTGCTAAATCTCGCGACCTTATCCCCCACCTTGAATTGGCGGAGTTTAAGGCCCGTGTCATAGCCCACTTTCTGCAAACTAGCAGATTTTTCCAAGTTGTCCCTTACTACTCCATAGGACTCGCGTAATGATTGTCGAAGTGATTCAACAAACATCACTGTGCAGGGTTGCTCGAGCTGGTGTCCCTGCACTCCATAGACCATGTCACTAGGCATGACTATGTCTTCACCCATTACGAGCATATTAGGCGTACAGCCAGTCGACGCATGTTCGGTAGCATTGTAAGCATGGGAGATATAGCGAGCGTGCTCATCCCAATCATCCCGGTGCTCATTAACCATTGTCGTGAGACATTGGATCAACGTCCGATTAAAACGTTCCACCATACCATCCGATTGAGGTCGGTAGGGGTTCGTATGCGTCTTGCAGATGTGTATTTTACTACACAGTTCTGCCCACAGTCGAGATTCAAACTCGCGACCCTGGTCGGAGTGAAGCATTAAAGGACCTCCCCACGTGAGGATCCAATTCTCGAAAAGTGCTTCTGCGCAGGTAACAGCTGTATGATTTACCATCGGATATACTTGGACATACTTGGTATAGTAGTCCTGTACCACCATCATACAGGTATTCCCACGGGGGGTCGTGTTGAAACCACTAATGATATCAACAGCGATCCGGGCAAATCGAACACCGAATAGCTCTTGACTTAGAGGTAGTTTACCAATACCAGGTCCAGGCTTTGATAAACAGCATTGGGGACATTGTTTCACCCAACGCCGTATGTCCAAAGTCATACCAGGCCAGTAATATCTACTCTTAATCTTTGCCTCAGTTCGTTGTCTGCCAAAGTGTGCTGAAGTTCGGTGGCCATGACAGTAATTGAGCAACTGTAGACTGAGCTGCTCTTTTCCTGCCAGGTTGCACCCTCCAGCGGCACAATACACTGTTCCGTATAAAAAGATTATCCCACTGAGCTAACAGTTGTCTAACTTCTTTACATTCCAGCAAAAGTGCGGGGCGAACAGGCTTGGACAGGCCCAACAACTTCAAGGAGTACACCCTCGAAATAGCCGGATCTGCAAGCTGCTCATCCTTCAAGTGATTTAACGTCCAGTTAGGAACTTTCGCACCCACAGACGCAATCACTGCAGTCTACACGGTGACAGTTCCGGATAGGATAGCGGGACAAGCTGTCCGCATTCACATGATCTACTCCACTCCTGTGTATGATATGCTCATTTGTCATGCCAAACTCAGAGAGGTGGTTCAACCATCTACCCATCATCCCCTCAGCGTCCTTGAAGTTAAGGAGCCACTGCAGAGATGAATGATCCGTCCGTACGAGATAATTCCCACCATATAGGAAATGTCTGTACTTTTTTGTGTAAACCACCACTGCCAAGAGTTCACGCTTGGTTGTGCAGTAGTTACGTTGTGTTTTGCTTAGACTGTTGGACGAAAATGCCAGCGGCACTTCTCGCCCATCCTGGATCTGCGACAAGGCAGCACCAATACTTGTATTAGAAGCATCAGTGTCCAAGATGAACTTACCAACAGGTGCAGGGTAGTGCAAAACAGGTGTTTCTAAGAAGAGTCTCTTTAACTCACTGAAAGACTGTTCTGCGGCTGGAGACCAGACTATTTTAGCCTTAGCCTTCTTCTCTCCAATCATCAGCTCTTGTAAGGGAGCTGCGACTCTCGAGAATCCAGGTATAAAATCTCTGTAGTATGAACAAAACCCGATGAAAGAGCGTATCTCCTTCGTGTCCATCGGACGAGGCCAGTTCTGTACCACTTCGATCTTATGAGGATCAGCCATGATGCCATGTTCAGAAACAATTCTACCTAGGTATTCAACTGATTTCCTATAAAGTTTGCACTTTGAAGGTTTCAATTTCAGACCATATGATAAGATGCGTTTCAGCACAGCTTGGAGGTTCTGTAGAGTTTCCTCCACAGAACCACCGAAGACGATGATGTCGTCCAAGTATACTAGGCACTTCTTCCAAAGTAAACCCCGTAACATGGTTTCCATCATTGCCTCGAAGGTTGCCAGGGCATTGCATAGCCCAAATGGCATGACGTTGAACTCAAATAGTCCCATATGGGTAGAAAATGCGTTTTTTTCTCGGTCCCGGGGGTCCATGCCGATCTGCCAATAACCAGATTGTAAATCTAGTGTACAGAACCATTTCGCCCCACCCAGAGATTCCACACATTCATCTATCCGAGGTAGAGGATATGCATTCTTCCTAGTGAGTCCGTTCAACTTCCTATAGTCGATGCAAAATCGACAGGAACCATCCTTCTTGGTGACCATCACCACAGGACTTGACCATGGACTCTCACTAGGTTGAATCACATCTTCATCCAACATCTTTTCTACCTCAGCCTCCATAGCACTTTTTTTAGCCATGGGTAACCGACGGTAGGGGATTCTACTGGGAAGCGCGTCCCCAGTGTCAACCCGGTGTTGTACCGTATTGGTACGCCCTAGAGGATCTCCTGGTTGCGCAAAGGTGTCAGATAACTCCGACAGCTCATGTGCCACCATTTCGCTCTCTAGGGTTGTGAGGTGTGACTCACACAACAGGGACCTTAAATGTTTAGGTAGGTTGGATTTAGCTAGAGCCTCTTCGTGGGAAGAGTCTCCCGCCACCACACCTACTTCCACAAAGTCCGTAGTTAGTGAGTCTACCCCATATGCTCGCGTAGTGTTACCAATAGGCGTCCCTTTTCGTAGAGTGATTTCTCTACTACTCGAGTTACAAATCGGTATCACCCCCCAACGAGCGTTGGCCAGGTAAGTATGATAGCCAGCAAGACCTAACTCAGTGAGCTTTTGATCTTCTGGTTCAAACATTCCCGGCCGTTTGGCCTGCACTCCCACGCAGCTGACTAGGACATCGGATACATGTCCTGCTGCCAACTTTGTGTCTTGTGCCACTGACGCCACAGAAGAACCATTCCTTAAAACGCACTGTACAGATTGTTTATAAGGATGTTTAATCTGAAGTCGGCCTGTTGCGGTGTTCATTGTTACCCCGTAAAGAGCAGCAAAGTCCATCCCCAGTATGCCATCATCAGTGATGTCGGTGATGGTTGGACATATCCAGTATGTCTTGCCATCGACCAACATAGGTTTTACAGTTCTGCCATAAGTCTGCATACTATCTCCCGTAGCAGTCCGAGCCTTTACTCCCAGTAGCGGAGCTTCGGGCTGGTTGCAAAGACGGGCCATGAATTTACGATCGACCAAGGTGTGAGATGCACCCGTGTCGACCAAAAATTCACCACGCGTCCCGGAAATAACCAGACTCAGGTACCAACGCTGTCCCCGTAAAGGGACACACTCAGAGGTCAGCATCGGGCTTCCCCCTCCATCCATAGCAACCCCTTTTGTCAGGAGATAATCCCAACACGGGTCGCTTGGGGAGTCTTGAATCACACTGCTCTGGGCAATTGATTCTAACCAAGACTCCTCTAAGCCAGCGACTACAGAATCCTCCGGATTCCGTTCGTCCTTGCCAGCCCCGCCTTGCCAGACGCTTACAGGTTGTACAGACCCTTCTGCCTCTGCGCGGCCTTGGTTCATGGAAGAGTTAACACCGTCTACTAATCCCTTACAGGCATGGCTAACTGTGGGGGCGCCATCCTTGCCAAGAGGATGGGCCCCATTCAGTTTTCCGTCTCCTTTTCAGTTTTAGCAGCGACGGGTGCAGGGGCTTTGCATTCGCTAGCCCAATGACCCATCTTTTGACAGCGTCTACATGGCTGAGGTTTCGTGTCCTTTTTCTTCTTTTTCCTTCTCTTTCCAGATCCAGAATCAGAAGTGGACGCAGAGCTCTTTTCCAAGTGCTTCCGCAACAAACCCTCAATCATCTTTTCCATGTCCCTGTCAGTCATTACTGCCGCCACCTCCTCGGAGGCGGGCTGTTTTTTCTTAGGTGGTTTTGTGGCGGCCTCTACCACCTGAGCTCCTTTCGGGGCTACAGATGGAGCTGCCGACACTCCTCCACTAGGAAAAACAGCCTGTTTGGTGTCATACACATCTGCATGGTCGAAAAGGTTAGCTAGAGATAAGTCCGGCTGCCATTTCTCCCGCAGATATGCCTGGAGATTGGTGTCTCTGACTCCATTGACAAACCTGGAGGTTAACTCCTGGATGACAGTGGGGGTGTCAGGTCTACATCCCTGATAACACTCGGATATCAGTTCCTGTAGAGCAAATCCGTAGGATCTCAGATGCTCGTCCTTGCGTTGGACACGTTTGAGCAGCTGAGTCCTTGGGTCATGCTCACCAATCTTCCCAATCGCCCATTCAGCTGTTTCTTCAAGTGAGCTCAATGTCTTGATCTTCACTCTCTCGAATGCCAAAAGGGCTGGTTCACCTGGCCCGTTGCAGAGTGCCTGCTTCAGAGCAACCAGCGCTTGCTGATTGTTCCAGCGATTGCTCTCCACAATAGCCTTGAACCGAACTTTGTACTTTCTCCAGGGTGGCGACCCTGTGAAAGGCGGAATATCGATGGCCTTTTGACGGGCTGCATCAGGATGTTTGATCTCCCCAAAGTTGAAAGGAGCATACCGTTCATCCAGTTCATCGATGTCCCGCGGGACGATGTCTGTCCCCAGCTTCTCAATAGCCGGGTTCCGGTCGTACTTAGCCTGCTGGACAGGAGTTAAGCCCTGTCTAGCTCTGGGTTTCGGTACTGGAACTGAGACCAAGGTCTGCTGTTGGTTCAACATCGTTGAACCAGTAGATGGGTGGGTGTACCCTGGAGGTGTTGCCGTGCCCCCAAAGGCGCCACCACAGACCGGAGTCTGTAGATAGCTAGCCCCCATCTGAGGTGTCATACCCGTTACCGTGGTGTGTACTAGCGGCGGGACACTTGAAGGTGTCACTGTCGTGTACACATTGGGTACGGGTATGACTGGAGGTACCACCGTGGTAGTTGGTGGTACTTGCTCCGACTTCGTCTTCAGGTCATGATTGACTTGCCTTAAGCTTGCGAGGTCTTGTCTAGCTAAGTGGAGCTGCGTGCTCAAATCCTTTCCCAAGGAATTTAAGCTTGCAACCTCACATTCGCCAGACACCCTCTGGTGCAAAAGTTTGTCAACCTCCACCTTGTGGGAAGCCATCTCGCTTTGGAGTTCCAGCAGGAACTTTTTCTTCTCATCAACCTCCCTTAGGAATAACTTCCTAGTTTGATTGATGGAAGCAAGTTCCTTCCGGGCTTCCGCGAGCTCATGCAACTCAGTTTTCCTGGTGGTGATACCCATGGCAGCTAGTAGGTCCCCATCCAGTGGTAAACTGGATGGCTCATCTACTGCTGGCGGATACCCCTTACCAGGAGCTTCTGTTGCCACATTAGTCTTCTTTGATAGCCCGCCACCCCCCATACCGTTAGGTGTAGGAGTGGCACCATCAGTGAAAACCGACGTGTCTGGATCCAATGAAGGATCTGCTACCGTCGGTGTAGAACCGAAGGCAGCTGGGCCGAGAGGTTTAGTCTCTCTACCCGGTATTTTCTGACCCTCAGGACAGAAAAGATTCGTGGAAAGGGAGTCCAACGATCTCCTGGAGCTTATATCAAAGGGTCCCGGGATTGGAGATTGCTCCCCATCCTCTCCTCTGGTAAAGGCTTCCACAATAGGATCACCTATTGCTTCTTGGGAGAGGTCGTCACCGGGCACCTCCAAGGCTGCCCGGCTCTCCCCCCTATTGGATTTGCCTGTGAAGAAGCGTACATTCTGTACGGCTTCTTCACGTTCCTCAGCAGGGGTTTTAGTCCTGCCGCTGAACGAGCTGACAAAATCGTATAGGTAATCCATATACTGTAAGTCTATTAAATACCCTATCAATGGTCGGTTAGATCAAGTGGTCACGGCACCAATGTAGTTGGTCTCTTACTACGTATGTAACACTTGAGTACAAAAACCAGACAAGGTAAATTAGACTTTAATATACGGCGACTTTATTGTAAAGGTAACTCTTGTGTATTATAGTACAAGTATAACCAGCGGATATACGAGATCAGAACAGATATATAATACAGTGGGGCAACCCTACAGCATAGAGTTAAGCCCGTGAGCACAGGGTGGTCATGTCACGACAGTCCCAAACCTGACTGACTTCCAATGGAGAAGTAGCCGTCTTATATACAGCGCTGCATAGCCACGTGACCGTACTAGCAGCGCCACCTGTTAGATTTAGTTATGTAAAATGCTTATGTAACAACTACCGACGGTAACCGAAGGTGGTACCGGTACACTACTGTATAGATAACCGAACTAGAGGAGTCGGTGTATGTAACGAACCGACGACACTAGTTAGATGAATAAAACAGTTATTAAACACAATAGAACCGTGTTGTCTTACATCATACAACATACAATAGATATACAACAATAACAGTTAGACTTATAGTCAACCCGTTACACAACTATGGGCATTTGACAGTTAAGAACTCTCATGAACAGCTAGTTGGCTGGCCGACAGGTGGAAAACGCATCAGGAAATTATGACATTGTTATTTCTCATTAGCATTTTATCATATTTTGTACATCAGAAGAGCCATGCTTTTTTATTTTTACAGAAGTAAAGCATAGGCCTATATTTCTAAACTCTATTTTGACAGGGGTGTATAACCATAACATACAGCACTGTGGTACAGAATCTCTCCCTTGCCCTTGGCCTTGCAACTATTTCCCTTGGGTGGCTCATGATTTGTGATGAAAATGGACAGACTGCAGAATTAATCCAAAAAGAGGTCAATAAAAACCTCCAAATCCATAACAAGGAAAATAAATCAAATTGACAATTCAGATTTGGGACAATCTGTCATAAATGACTTCAAAAAGTGGCTCAGACACGAGTGTGGAAAGGCTGACTGTGTTGCTGATTCCTGTAGGTGCTGCCATTTATACTGTAGGTACCACACCAGGTCCGAAAACACCAGGAGAAAGCTTCCCCTTTGCACCCATTGCCTTACAACCAAACTGTAGGGACATGTTAACATGCTTGTGGGTGCACACAGAAAAGTAAAGGTGTCAAATGTGACTCCCACGTGGCTCTGGCAAAAATAGAGTGTCAAACAGCTATTGACTCTCCTTATATGAATGATCGACTTGGGCTGACACTGATAGTAGAGAGTCAACTCAAGTTGACACCTATAGTAGAGAGTCAACTCAAGTTGACCCTTCATTAAAGCAGGGTTATTAGAAGTTTGACTCTCTGTTTTACCAGAGCCACGTGGGGGACACAGTTGACACCTTTACTTCTGTCTGTGTGGACATTATTTTGCTGGTTTGGTCAGATTACACGGATCTATAGTAAATTTGCATGTTGTTTCAATGTGGGCTGTGTGTCTATATACAGAGAAATGCAGTAAATATGTAAATTATTGTTGGTTGAGAAATAGTGTGTCATATGCCAATGCTACAGGTCACATGTTTTTTAATGGGATGAACTATCTTCAGTCTGTTCTTTTAGAGCTCCAAATATTACTGTGCAAGTAGCAGGGAACTTGTGAGGCTTATCCCTGCCTCCATTTCTGTAGCAATATTATTAACAGCCTTAGTGCCATTGGTCAGCAGGCAATCACATGACTTCATACACTTCCGTGATGGCTGGTTACTGTAAGACAAGTCCCACTGATTGGCCAGTGGACCGATAGTGACATGAGATAAGTGTCTTAATTGGATGTTCCTCACCAGCTAAAACGAGTATACATTTCATAACGAGAGTAAAGTGGACTGGAATACTGGACATAGATCTGTGAAGCTTAGATGGTATGTAACAAAACAGCCCTGCATACCATACTATGCGACTTAGTTAACAAGCTTGGGTGGGTTGTCCAGCCTGTGTTGTAAATCCGGGCAGTCTTCCACCTGACAATGGGTGACAGCTGATATGTAAGGATGGTAACACTTTAATTAATCCCAAGGATAAATTACAATAGAGGATTGTATAGTAGATAACAGAGCTAGCCAAAATAGAGAATTATAGAAATACATTACATAATTAACTTGTATCAAATTCAAACAGACCTCATGAGAAAAGTATATTCCTGCTACCTTCAAAGTTTGTGTTCCCAATATGACCTTATTTATATAAACTATCTGTGAATAATCTCCATAGTAGTTGTACACCATGATAAAAGTTGTGTCAAAGTGTCTAAGATTTATTTTCTAGTGATCAATGCCTGACTAGAAATATCCTGACAAGAAAATCTCCTTTACAGCTCCCAGCCCGCAACCCAACTTCCCACTTCCATTCACTTTAGTTCCCCAATATCCATATCTCCCTCAGCATTATATCGGAGTCAGGCCCCGGCCTTGCCAGCTCTATTTTCGCCACAGCCTATTTGTCCCTGTTCAACTTTTTCCATATATTCATGTATTATGAACTGCCATCCACAGTCTATATAATTATGTGTTCCTTTGTTATTGCACTTTCTATGCCCCTTTTCACTTGCCCACCCTTGCAACCCACCATCCCTAGATTTACTCAAACTTGCATTCAAAGATCTTCGCTAACGTGTGATGCCCACCACAGTCTTTCACCTCTACAGGTATTTTGCCATGGACCTATTTTACATCTCACTGTTCATATAATGTATGAACCTTTTAGGATTTTACTCTAGCTTGACCCCTACGTCATATTTATAGTATTAACACTTTTTGAGTCTTTCCTAACATACCTTACTGAGATTGAATGGAATATCAATAATGCACATACATAGTTAACCAAAAGAAATTTAGTCCTATGATGACAATGAGACAGGGTAGAATTATGATGCATACAACATTCTGAGGGTGTGTGTGACACAATCATTTTTGATTTGGCTAAATTGGAAATCCTTTTCTCATCTAAAACACCATTCATATTTCTATTTTTAATTCAGTAACTAATCCCCAGGCGGACACTGTTATAGGGTAAAAATAACAGAGTAGGTCAACCAGCTACTGCTGGAAAATCACAAATAGCTTCCTACTTGTTATCCATAATAACTGCTCATTGATTTGATCTCTATTGTTGATTGGGCAGGATTCTCAAAAGGTTAGTGTGTGGGTCAATGCATAATGGAGTTCTTCTAGGGGAAATTTCACCGTCAAATGAAAGGAAAGATATCATGATAGATGTCCCAAGACAGTGTCGCAATTGAATGAAAGAAATGGAACGCCTATATTCAATACACCTACAGAAGATCTTAACCCTTTCTTCTACCTCCTTTAAAGAACAGACAAGAGACACTCCAGCACCAGACACAATGGCAGAAGATTTGTTATCTACAGTCCTAATCCCAGTATGCAACCTCCACAATCAATGCTTTGCAGGTAGTGGAGACGATTGCTTGTCAATACAGTTATAACCAAAGCTCTGAAGAATCTCCATACTATTCTCCAACCTGACAGGCTACTGGCTGGGGTCAAGACCTGTAGCCGGGGAATATAAGAGAGGGTTGGGAGGGCTTTATTTACTAGAAGGCCTCAAGGGCAGTTTATCTCTTCCATGAAGAGAGAAGAGACCAAATATTGAGATCAAAGTGGCAATTGTAGATGAAATCTGAATGGTGACCAGCATTAGCGTGACTAGATTTTCCTCAATTACACTACTGAGTAGTGCTTTTAAAAACTTTTGCACATTGCATGACTCATTTTTGCTGACCCACTTGTGTTTTATAGGGTGAGATTTTCTAGTTCTTTCACTTTGATTTTCAAGCTTTCCCCTACTCTACCCATCGAACAAGCAGTAATATGTCTGTAGAAATAGTAGAACATATTTCTATCAGCACAAGCACGGCTCAGTGGTCAACCAACCTAGTAGGGAGGTGGAAACAATTTTTGTGCGCTTCCACAAAATTGCACTGCCAAGTTCTGGCAGCATAATCCCCATGGTTAATATTTTAGTCATCATAAATTGCCCATCAATGTCATCTGAAATAGCTCCTTGGTAAATGCAACATGTCCTGGCTCACCTGACCCCCCTATTGACAATACAGTACAACACAATATACCGGGCCTGCAGCACAATTCTATATGACAATTGTCCCATTGGAAGTGCAACAGTATTCAGGAGAATAACATTAGCTGATGACTCCCATCCCCTTGGCAACCTATTTACACACCCTTAGGTGCCCAGGCATTCAGTTTAATTGTTAAGATCTCAATAAGCCACACACTTCCACTACAATAGCTTTCTTTGCACTTCCTCCACCATGGGGTCTATAGACTGGACTGAAGACCATGAGTGGCATACATTTGAAAGTACGTACACACTCTCCAGATGTCCATTTGGCCTAAGAACCTTTGTCATAGGACACTCAGTATTAGTTATGCTGGTGAGTGTATCACCATATCAGCTGCAACTTTATCTGTTTTGGTAGGTTATGTTTTTAAATTTGTTATCTATGATATTCTCAGGACCAGTTGACCCCATAAACTTTGTTAACAAGGCACATCTGACATAGTCTGTGCTTCAACCAACATTTACTGCAGAACACAACTTACTCCTTCAAATCACCACCCAGTGAGGTCACTGTCACATATCCCAGCCTACAGTCTGCCCTTAGCTGTATCCTATACAGCCAAACATAATTATCTCATTTCAAGAAAATAAGATTATAAAAGTCAACTATATTTTCCTATAATAAAGTGGTTTGTCCGCCAGTAGAGTTTAATAATTTTATTTTCTTGAAAGGAGATAATTATTTTTGGCTGTGTATGGAAAGCAGTTAGGGTAAAGTTGAAATAACCTCAGTTTATTTCAACTTTACCTAAACGGCTTGCCATAGTATTCATGATTAGGGATTTGTATCCATTTTGACTGCCAATTAAGAAGAAGGTACTCTGTGAATGGTCGCCTTCCTGCCTTTTGAAGGTAAGAGGCAACCTTTCATGTTAATGAGGAAGAGGGGCATTAGAGATTATGTTAAGGAAGAATCTTATCGCTACATTAAATATGACTTCAATCTGGTATTTATATATCATACAGATAAACATCTGGCTGTTATCTAAAGAACATTGAGGAGAGATAATGTTAAGGGCATGCAGATTTAAGATTTGAGGAAGTGGACTTCCAGGTAAAAGGATAAATCCACTGATGCAAATCCGTCGGATCAGATGAACGTTAAAAAATCTAGTGACCTATCTGTCAGATCCGACAGATTCACCTCAGTGGATTCATCCCTTAAGGCACATTCCAATGACAGATGGGCAAACAAAGGCAACTGGACAGGACTGTATAGCCAATGCTCACTCCATGGTAAGGGTCTGTGCATGGGTTCTCAGCAGGCAGAGGTGAGGTGAGGTGAAGGGGTATTGTTGTTGCATCAACGTAGCCAGAAGGGGCATCGATCCATCATCTTGATTTCACTTGCTGATCTGCACAGGCCACCAGTTTGTGTGTGAGGCTGAAGATGGGGAGTAGCTCACACATCCTGTTATCTAGGGTGGGATATAGCTAGAGATGCGTATAGGAGTGTACATTCATAAGCACTGATAAGGGTAAAGCTGCTGCTTTCATCTTTGAAAATCTGAAGGAATCTTCCCTAATATGATCATGGTATCTTTCTAGCTAGAGTTTCTAGCACTACAATCATTTTGGCTGTTTTTTGGATATTTTATAAATAGCCTCTGAGTGTTCCTCTACTCTATTTCACCAGGTTATACCCTGCAATGCCCAGACCCTGGATGGATGATGATGGATGGACCTCAATAATGTAGAGGTCATACAGGGAGCTGACCTCATAATCAGGGTCCACCTGCCCACTTTGGACGATAGTGGTTGGTGCTGATTTGACTATTTTGTTGCTCCTTTTATCCATAGAATTTTATTGAATGCCATATAGCCTAAATTTTGTATTAATAAGCTACTGAAACTGGTTGATCATGGATTATTTATTTATGTGATGATGCCGGCTGCTGTTATTGTGGTTCCGCTGTTTTGCAATGTATTTTATGAGTTTATAGGGGAAACCTATATCATATCTACTTCCAATTGAATATAAAGTCGGCCACAGTATTTCTATTCAACTGAAGAATCAATGTTCTGTTCAACTTCTATATGTTGCCTTCTCATCACTTCAAGCTTTAGGCAGCTGCTGGGTATACGTATAAATTTATCGAGTTTTCACAGTGATATTCATATTGCCATAGATGCAAATTTACTAAAGGTACATTTTATGCATAATCTCTTACCTTTGCTGTTCAAATCAAATGCATTACTAACAGCTGGTGATAACACATATCATCAGACAAATTTCCTGGAGACATGTTAAAACAATCACCCTTAAAAGCCATGCTAAGAAATTCTGATGAACAGTGTTATGATGTTTGCAGCATTTCACAAATTGCTTCACACACAGTACATTAAAATGGAGAAAGCCTCAGGGAGCCATTTGCAGATTTGGATTTTCAAACAGGTCTCAATGATTTGTTGAAGGAACATATCAGGCTATCAGAAGATTAGGAGATTAGATGATTTGTAGTTTAAAATCTTCCTTATGCTGATGACAGTCACAAAAATAAGCACTGAGCGCTGCTTTTAAATTGAGCTTATCAATGGCTCAGTGGATAACGCACCATTTTGGAGTTCTATGGGTCATTGGTTATTGCTTACACAGTCAGTGTCATCATGAAATGTGTTTTACTCTAGAAACTTCTTGTTTCATGATTGCAAATAGAAAATTGACTCGACATGCATTTAAACAGTACTGTTTGATATTGTCACATTCTCTCTGATTAACAATGTATCCCAATATTGAAAAGGGATCATGGTGTCTCATAAAAGAGATACATTTTGGTCATAAATGCACACTTTATAGTCAGTTGGGTTACTGGGGTTAGATTGAGACTTCAGAACTGTGAGCAATTAGAGTTGTGAGCAGATAGATTGCACATAAATTGCATCTTTTTCGGGACCTTGGCAATTCAATTCAAATGGCACTTTGGTAGTCTCAATTGAAACCACAAGGCACAGTGCCATGGCTATAACTCTGAACCCATTTTGCCTATTAATGCAACAGCTTTAATCTGGAGATGATTACTTGGTAGGCCACACTCTGGTGGGCTTTGGATAATGTCTGCATTAGAAGAATCTATCTTAGGTCAGTTTAATATTCATATCAGTATCTTCCATTTTGATTCATCATTGGACTGCTTTTGCTGTTATGGGTCTTGCAGTGGCCATGCATACAATGAATAATTTAATTATTTATTGAGACAAATGAGAATATTTAAAAGAAAATAATATAATTATACTAAAAATGGTACCTAAGCTAATTACTGTGAAAAGTTGGCTAGGCAACAGTGTTGCTGCTTAGTTCCTTTCTTTCCAGCAGCTAAAACATAGCTTGACCTAGACAGCAGGATTTCTAATTGCCTGTCCCTCTATCAATCATGCAGCCACTGGGAGGGAAACCAGTGGCAATGACATAAACCTAGGTTTAATTTGGACCAAATAATCTAGCAAGAAGGGAAATGAATAGAGTTGCTGAGATCGTTTTATAGAACTAGATGATGATTAATAGTATAGGGGAGTCTCTCTTTATTTAATGAAGTAAACTTCGGTTGAAAAGGAATATCAATTGGCAAGGGGATGTAATAGCAAAAAAAATAGATTTCAAGACAGAAAAGATATTGTATAATATATTTCTTATATACATGCATATTCCAACACTACTTGAACGCATTTTGCTTCTGATTGATTTATTCATACCAAAATAACATTAGCCACATGTTTGAATAACGTTCATACCAATAAAGGGAAGCCCAACACCCATGGCGTTGTATACCTGCATTTCAAAATTGTATACACCTCCCATTTTCATTCCCCTCTCAATGTGGCTAATAGTACAGGATCCCAGCCCTGTGGGGGGCTGAACTTTGACCTGTAGCACTAAGTAGAATGGGTTCTACATCAAAGGTTGGCAGGTTACTGAAAATAATGGCTACCTCTTAGTAATAGGCTTTTTTCAGGACATGTACTGTCTATAGGTCCTGGATAATGTAATGGCTGGCTATGCACTATCACTATGCCATCCTGCCAAATGCAGAAGGCTATGCATGACTGATAAAGAATTGACACTGTCCTTTTTATGTTCTGGGGACATCTAGAACAGCTTTGAAATAGATGAGCATAATATGGGGGACATCCATCTCAATGACATTAAGGTTGATGTCAGAAAGCAATTTGTCTCAAAAAGGTTGTATCATGACATCCAAAAGCACTTTTTTCTCATTTGACAAATGATGTATAGTATAGTCTACTACCTATTGTAGACTGGCTGCCAGAATGCATGGTTTCATTCTACATTATGCATTGTGATAGGACCCTTTGGCAAAAATCCCATTATACCATCCAATGCTCACGTGGGGACGAACTTGTGGAGTCACTAGATGCTGCCCATTCTGTGCGTAATCTTAAAAAGCCCATTTTTCCTGTAATCTTAAAAACGAAACCCCACTTTTCCCGTAATCTTAATAACGAAACTCAATCTAGTCCTAACAGGGGGGCTCTGCCCCCTAACCCCCGTTCTTCTTTTCCTTTTTTTCCCTTCTTTGATAATGGTGAGTATTATTAAGACTTTAAGATTACGCCAGAAGTGGGCATTTAAGATTACGCACAGAATGGGCAGCGTCTAGTGACTCCGCAAGTTCGTCCCTTGTTGCATCCAATACACCTTTATCTGAACCAATAGTAAAAGCCGGAGAACTGGTGCCAGAGAACAGGCTCCTGATTTGGAAGTCTCATAATGTAAAATATCATCATACTAGCTAGAGCTGTCTCTTTTAGATAACATAATGGTAATGAACACCTGAGAGGAGATTTTGATAAAAGGCAAACAGGGGAAAAACGGATGTTCTTCAAAAAAATATTCATAGAGGTTGCAAGATCAATAGCCAAAATCCAAAACTATCATTCTTCTTATGTTATGACAATCTGTGCACAGCTTAAGGTCAATTGAGTTTCAAAATTAGCATAATTCTTATATCATTGAAATGTCTTGCCAAATAGAAAGATTGCTGCCCCCTTTATTTGAATAGCATCACATTGTATTATTATTATTGCAAAGAGAGTCCTCTTCCTATTTTCCCCAATCACTTTTTAAATCATCCATCTGTACTCTGGTACTTTACCAGTCATAAGGCCAAAAAAAGTTCAGGTCACCTGACGAACCCTATCAAAACAGGGCCGTCCCAACTTTTTTTAATGCAATTTTGAAAAAATCTTTATATATTCTAACCCATTTTTGGGGTGAATTTAAGGTTTATAAAGATTTTGTAAAATCCCCATTTTAACACTTTTTTGTTCAATTCAAAGCTTATTGTAGGGAGAACCGACCTACCGATCCTAAACTTTCTTCCCATGTTACCTGAAACTTTTGTTTTTATTTGGTCTAACCACCACTGTTACAATGTACAACATCCATGAATATACGGCAGTGTTTCTGAGGCCTCACAGAAATTAAATCCACACTCTAGCCACTCCGTGATGACAGCTAATCAATCTAAACAAATCCCTAAAGAGGGCATTGATTAATTACAGCCAATTTAATGGGCCATAAATACCAGTTCTAGATGCAAAGTTATTGATAGCTTTGCGTTTCTGCCAAGGAAGCTGGAACATTCTCATTTCCAACTTCAAGTTCGTCTGGAAATACTTTTATCATGTAATGGCTTACAATGTGTACAACAACATGGTTAGTGATTCGTTTGATATGTTCAATCCCCTATAAAATAGTGGAGGGCCAATTGTAATCCCGTAGGAATGTCATGACCATTTTAGTTTCTCAACTGGAATCCATACTTTGAAAGGTTCCGAATAAAATAGGATGACCGCTCCAATTTTAATTTATCATTTTTAGCCGTTTCTAGGCAAATCAAAAAAGTTACCATAGCAACCAATAAATGAGACTTCAGCTTCACAATGAATTGAGGTATCAAAATTCTAATGATACCTACCCCCCCTAAATCGAGTATGAGGAATCCAGTGGTACCAATAACTTTTTTCTCTGACCAACGGTTGCCTAGCAACGGGCCCATTTTGTATTTTTTTGCATAGCAACGGTGGAAAAAGTAGTAGAAGAACACACAAAACTAGGGTATTTGGGTCATATTTATCAAGCTGCACCATTTGAGGATAGCCCATGTTGATAATATGCAACTATTGTAGCAATACTTGGACTAGGAACATACATTCTTTGTGTTTCCTTCCCTAGAAACCATACAAGTTGGTCTTTTCCCTATGCTAAACTATGGATCATTTCTCTTTGATAACAGCAGTTGCCAGTGGGACGGAGTGTCGAAGCCACTTTGTAATGTATCAATTAAGCAGATAGGAGTTTTTGACAGAGTGCCTGGGATCTTTTCATAGTCATGAAAGTGTCCCATTGGAAAGATGTGAGAATATGATGGTGGGTGTGTTGGCCAGGAGATTTTGCTGTCAGGTTATTTCTAGATAGCCATCAATTGTTTGGAAATCAATTGAGAAATATGGGAGAAGGAGGAGGTCTTCACATGCGATTGTCAAGTCTAGAAAGGTCAGTGATAAATCATGCCTACAGAGGCATCACACACACTTCAACACCAACTACATTAGGCCATAAACTACCCATTCTATAACATTGTCAAATGCCCTTTGATTAATGGTTGTTTCAAGGTTTCTAAGAATAAGGATCCCCTAAGGTGACACCTTAAGGCACACCTTATAGCCTTCTAAGTAACTGAGGGTCTGGTGGCTTTTCATATTACATTGAGCTTCCATGGTAGGTTGTACAGTTGTGAGCAGTTAGGATAGAAATAAATTGCATCCTATTGAGTGGGTGGCAGATCAATTATAATCATAGCTTTAACTCTGAACTCTTGTCTCTTTAATGTGACAGTTATCATCTTGAGTCTGAGGCCACACTCTAGGGGGCATTGGATGATGTCTACATTAGAATGATCTATATAAGCTTTGTTTAATATCCATCAAAGTATCTCCCCATGTGGTTCACTACTGACTATACATTATAGTATTAACTAGCCAACTCCTCTGTCCCTTTAACAATCAGATTTGATATAACACAATTAATCTAGGGGGAAAAGTAATGAAACAAGATGCTGAGAAGGTGACCCGGAGCTTCATAAGGATTAATATCATGCTCAGCAGGTCTGGGAAATGGAGGAAAACCCTCCCCAGAGCCGTTATTTACACCAGTGTTAATTTTCACAGCGCAGGTAGGTGTGAAAACATTGCAGGGCTCACTGCCTACTGGGTGAAATGGAGGAGCACAGAGGGAAAGTCCATAGAAAAAGCTTATTTATGTGTGATTTCATGGCAATCACCTGTATGATTCACTATTCCCCATGTATGATTCAAGAGCATACACTAATCTATCTTATGGGATATATACATTTAACAGCAAATTGATAAAAAATTCAGCAAATGGGTTATAAGAAAACCGTTGCTAATTTTAGCCCTGCAGTGTTTATGCTACAAGCAAAACCGTTGCTAATTCTAGCCCTGAACCTAGACTTGAACCTGAATTATAGGCCTTGAACAGGACACACAAAGGGTTTTATACAGCAGGCCTAAACAGAAGTATATATTGCAAGCATCTAAGCCGTCAAACAAAAAGCTGCAAATAATTAGGGTTCATGGAGATTTAACGAGACACAAATGTATTTTGAATTTGTATTTTCCTGAACGCTTTGACAAATAACATTACATTGAATCTAAAAAGGAAGTGACTGAATAATGCAAACCATGAAGCACAAAAAACACCTCCTTGCCTGTTTTACAATGCCAAGTCCCATCATTCTAGCAGTAACACTATGAAAAGATGACAACTGAAAGCATTCTTGGACATTTTTAACCTGAGTGAAAATTCCTGATGCTAGTTGATTAATTTTAACAGATACCCAAATAATTATGAGAAAAATTGAAGGGTTGAATGAAGTATTGTCCTGGGTGTATTGGTCAAATATACAAAATATAAATACAGTTTATCGCCATTCATTTAAGAATCAAGATGTATAAATTTACTTTTCAGTTGCATATTTTGTTGGAGCATTAATCAAAATAATAATGCTCACCTCCCCGATGGCTTAAACCTAGAAGTAGAATATACAATCTTGGCGAGGCCCTTGTTGGCTCTAGTCCATGATTGGTATTTGCCCCCATTTCTTTAATATTTATAGAAGAGCAAAAACATCTTATAGATGTATCTATCTCTGATTAAATATCTAGAGGTTTTATGATTCATTAGTAGGAACTCCAATTAAATCTTCTCCCCATCCTACCCAGAAGTGAGGTCAATAATCAGTACATATCCTGGCGGCAATATCTGAGACTGATAGAAGCCCTGTTACAAGAGATGGTTCCATGAATCAATAAACTGTATTCCTATCTAAGACAAGGGCTACTAGTGGTTAGGAGTTAAATTAGAAATTGCATATCACAGGCACATTAATTAATACAGTGGGCATATTTTCAGTGGCAGCCTTCCACCTTGAGCTTTATAAATAAGTTTGATGAGGACCCACCAGACAACCACCTTCTCACTACCAGTGATGTATCCAGGATGTTCTTCAAGAAATACAAAAGCCAAATTAGATAAGCATTAAGCTGGTTGTTTTTCTATGAAGGAGGTGATTCCAGCTCCTTTAAGATTCTTCACTACTTCTGGTATTTCCTTACGCTAATAGGGTGATTAAGGGAACACTCGCTTGGAATAAGGGTAATCTATCTTACGGCTAGGAGATGCTTCCCCACTGTAAACAGGGTACCTCCACTTGGTTCTGTTAGGTAGTGTATCTAAGGGTGTGTCAGATTGCATATGATATTGAAAATACTAAGTCCCATTGAAAAGTGTACTCCAGCATCAACTTCTTATCAGAATATTTCTCAGTTTCTCTATGTCTGTCTCCCTCTCTTGTGTGTGCAAGTTTGTCTATTTAGCAAGATAAAGGATTGGGTGGTCTGGGTATTTACCAACTCTGTCTCACTCTCTGCAGTATCAATTAAAAATGGCATATGCCTGAGACTGTGGCTCTTATATACTCCAGACACATAATGTATTGTTTATGTCCCAAGGCCCTCCTTATAGACATGATCCTTACTGCATCCTGATCTAGATGTCTACTCCCACGTACAGAAACTCATTGCATGGCAGTTAGAATCTCTAATCCAGGCATTCAACTAAAATTGACTTTTCTGTCTTCTTTTTACATCACATAGATTTTCAACAAAAATTAATATGTATCACACAATGTTACTGGATTCCATCATAATAAGAAGCTTGAGTCCAAATGAAAGTTCGATAATATCCGTAGCTAGTTTTATCCTTCATTTGTTGTGGTGTATCATTACAGATCTAAGTGACATTATATTCTATTTTGAATTAAAGTTCAAGGGAAATTTGCTTTGCCAAAGATGTTATTGATTTCTTGGGAAAATAATATTTTCCTGGTCAACAGTGGCTGAGTTATGCTGAAATCCTGCCTTTAAATAGCTACATAGATACGATGATACAGTTCAGAACATCTGCATTCACCAAGTTTTCAGCATCTAGCCTCCCTGGCTAGGGGATAATACTAAGAGTCTCAATCGTATTGAATAATGCTTTGGCCACCTGTCAACCTTTGAACCAGTCCCACTACTCTGTAATGCTTGCGTTGTAATTTAAGTTACTTCGGTATGTAAGCTTCTAGTTAATATAATACTGTATAAGACTCTAAGCCTTCGGCTTCCTGGGATACTACCCCAGCCCCACCTTGGGGGGAACAATACCAAAATATCCTCTGGCCATGGGCCTTTGTCTATTTAGCTTCCCCCACTCAGCTGTAGAGCAGTAACTAAGGAGTGGTGTGAGCTGCTCCCTGCTCCTATATCTGCTGTAGCTGACAGCACACACCGTCACAGTGAACAGTCTAGAGCTGCTCAGGGACATGACTGTAGGCAGATAAGCAGCTCATTTATAAGGTTCTAGTCATTTCTTCTATCATCTTCGTACAACCCTTTCCTCTCTCACTCTCTGTGTTCCTGCAAAACTTATCAACCCCACCTCGTTCACTGTAATCTGTGTTTTGGAGCTAGTATAAACAAACTCTATGTCTTTCTATGAAACAAATACTGAGCATCACAGTTATTGTGGGTGCCATGTTCTAGCCACAAGTGCTGTGGTAACAGTTAATTGATTTCCTCTAATTTCCAAATTAGGAGGAAGATTAATGACCACCAATGTAATGAACTATAAATAATAGTCTTAATTACAAAGCTATTGATTGAGCGCCTCTGTCAATCTTCACAGACACTAGAACATTCTCTATTTTGCTTGCCTGTCAATGGCATTCTTGTTCCAATTAAAACATATTCATCACATGTGTTTCATCACATGAGAAGTCATGCAGACATTCTGCTAAAGGGCAGAATGTATGCACCACTGACGGATTTATATACAGCACCATATCCATAAGAAATAATATAATATTATTGGCCATTAGCTATAGTGCAGGATGTTAACAACTTATAAGGACTAAGTGGCCTTATGGTGCTACCTGAATATATTTAGTAGTACATTGTTAATCACTTTGAAGAATAACTTTGCATCTCTCAAGTACTTACTCACATATAAGTCAGCAATGTTAGTGTGCATCGTCAGGTGCTAAAATGCCTACCATTATGACAGTAGAAGTGAATGCTAACCAGAGTCTCAGAAAGCCAACGAGTCCCCTTCACACTATAAGACTGGTGAGATATGTGTCATGTAATCCCGTTCTCCATAAACCCTTCCTGTTTAAGCTACTACCACTTATTGTTTGATAGCTCTGATGGCTGTCTTGAATACCAATGATTCTTTAGTCTCATCAGCTAAATCCCCTTTGTGCCTCAGCCACTGTCTATGAGGCCACTTTTGACAAATCACAAGACACTAAACAAAACCATTGCATTTCAGATTGGTTTCATTCTATGTGAAGATAGCATTTTACCGATCATACACTTTTGTTTACTTGTCTGTGAATAAAATGTTTGGTTTTCCTTCTTACATGAAATAAAAATGTAACAAGTGTTGTTGTTTTACACCCAATAGAGCATAGATCTATGTTGACCTTAAACATATAATACAAAGATTATTCTCTTGACTCTTAATATCTGGAATTGTTTGCCTGGAGCGAGCGATCTGCATTTTCATAAATAAGCTGATTTTTCTGATTGTATATCATGAAATATTGATTTTAAAATATGGAAGGGATGGTTTCTGGAACAGAGTTATACCTTTAGACATTGACTGATGTAATATTGGCTCTAACTGCAGTAAGTTAAGGCCTGGATGTATGGATTATTTAGGGCAAAACATTTTAGTTGAATCTACTGAAACAGATATCGCTGCTGAAATGCCAGTAGCTTACCTCATCGAGCAAGATTAATCCAGGGGGTGATTCCGGATATAATGGCAAACTAGAAAAAAGGTCGAGGATAAAAACCAACCCTTTAGTGAGAAGAATTCAGCTATCAATTACAGCATGATAAAAGCCAGACCCACCCATTGTATAAGGGTCTAGCTGTAAAGCAGCTACATAGTTTAAAGCTCCTTTTATATGCTAGATTGTTTTTAAGGTACTGAACTGATGGATCCTGGATGAAGTTTTTCCTGTTATAATCTGCTTCATTAATTTGGTATTCAAATATTCAAAATTAATGTGTTGCTGAAAGCTTTGACAAATCACCTTTGCTTGAAGGAAAATAGGAAGTGACTTCAGTGAGACAAATGAAAAGTAATTTCCCATGCCTGTTTTGCAATACTAAGTCCTGTATCTCTTGCAATGCCACTATGTGAATTTGACAATTGAAAGCCCCATTGGGGGTTATGAGAACCAAATGACAGGCCAAATGAAATATTGTCCTGAATACTTTTGTGAAGCTTAGACTTAAAATGGATTGAAAAGGGACTTCCCACGTTCCTCTTAGTGTCTTAGTAACTATGAACCTTGACTGTTTTACATGAATTGTCTGCTAAAAACCTGTATTTCTAGAAAGCGTAGGCTCACTTCAAAATGTCACTTCTGCCAGTTTGTGGAGAAATGATTTAGCTCATGATATCTCATTTGATGGATCCTGACATCAGATTTAATTCTGATAATGTCCCCTCGGGAAGCTGTTTTTGCGTGCCTGCTTTCTGTTTTTTCAGCAATATTATACATGTATCAATCAACCCTGCTCTATAGTCAGATATTACTTGAGGATTGAATTAGGATTATAAATGGGTTATCATAATAAAGCTTAAAGGCTAGTGTAAGTAAAAGGCCCCCAGCCTTGCCAGTTCTATTTTTGCCACAGCCTATATGTCTGTTCAACCTTTTCCATACATACATGTATTATGAACTTCCATCCACAGTCTATATGTTTTCCTTTGTTAATTCTGAAATCACACGCACGTTGTATGCCCCCTTTCACATTCCCACCCTCACTACCCACAATCCCTAGGTTTACTCAACCTTGTATTCAAAGATCTTCCCTAACTCTTGATGCCCACCACGGTCTTTTCCCCTCTACAGGTATTTTGCCATGTACATATTTCATATCTCACTGCTCATATATTATATGAACCTTTTAGAACGGTCTTTCCTAACACATCTCACTGAGATGTTTGAATGGAATATCAATAATGCTTGTTCGTAGTAAACCAAGTTCTAGGATGACAATTAGACAGTGTTGTATGATGATGCATACAACATTCTGCGGGTGTGTGAGACACAATCAGTTTTGATTTGGCTGAATTGGAAATCCTTTTCTCATCTTAAACCCCATCCACATTTCTATTTTTAATATAGTAATTTATCCCCAGGCAGACACTGTTACAGGGTCAACATAACTGTGTAGGGTGACCCACCTACTGCTGGAAACTAAAATCACAAATAGGTTCCTACTTGCTATCCATACTGCTCATTGGTTTGACCTCTATTGTGCATTGTGCAGGCTTCTCAAAAGAATTTTTGTGTAGGTCAATGCATAAAAGAGTTCTTCTAGGAGCACTTTTACCGTCAAATAAAAGGAAAGATATCATGATAGATGTTTGGAGATAGTGTTGCAATTGAATGAAAGGAATGGAATGCCTATATTCAATACACCTACAGAAGATTGTAACCCTATTCTTTTACCTCCTTCAAAGAACAGACAAAAGACACTCCACCACCAGACACAAGGGCAGAAGATTTGTTATCTACAGTCCCAATGCCAGTGTGCAACCTCCACAATCAATGCTTTGCTGGTAGTGGAGACGATTGCTTGTCAATACAGTTATTACCAAAGCTCTGAACAATCTCCATACCATTCTCCAAGCTGACAGACTACGGGCTGGGGTCAAGACCTGTAGCTGGGGAATGTAAGAGAGGGTTAGGAGGGCTTTATTTACTAGAGGGCCTCTAGGGCAGTTTATCTCTCTTTCCATGAAGAGAGAAGAGACCAACGATTGAGATCAAAGTGGCTATTTTAGATGGAATCTGAATGGTGACCAGTATTAGTGTGGCTAGATTTTGTTATCCTCAATTACACCACTGTGTGGTGCTTTTAAAAACTTGTTTTGCACATTGCGTGACTCATTTTTGATGGCCCACTTGTGTTTAATATGGTCAGATTTTCTAGTTGTTCCACTTTGATTTTTCAAACGTTCACCTACTCCACCCAACAAACAAGCGTTACATGTCTGCAGAACTTATAGAACATGTTCTCATTAGCACATGCACCCCTCAATGGTTAACCAACCTGGTGCAACAAAAGTGCACTGCCCAGTTGTTAAAAAATAAGCATATCCTAATTTTCCTAGCCTTGATGCGAAAACCCAACAAAAGAATAAAACAGCATGTATTTCTGGCAGCATGGTCAATATTTTAGTCATCATAAATAGCCCATCAATGTCATCTGAAATGGTTCCTTGGTAAGTGCAACATCTCATGGCACACCTGACCCCAACATAAACAATACAGTACACAGAGAAAAATGTGAGGGTCAAGCACTGCCTGACTCAGGTAGGAGAGTCATCTGAACTTTCACTTCCATTAAACAACAGGCTGAGCCTCCTTTGATAGTCCCATAAAGTTACTCCCGTTTAAGAGTCAGCCTGATCCTTGAATGACAGTCAGGAAAGACAAATCTTCATACCGGAGTCAGCCTGACTTTCTTTCCACAGTCAGGCAATGTCTGACTCTGGGATGAAGGCCAGTTAGCATGAGCCTTCTTTGTTTGCTACCAGGTGGGGACAGAATACAGTATTGAGCTTAATGGTAGGATATATGACACCATTCTTGTGTATTTGGAAATTATATATATCAAGATTCTGGGATTACCTCTGACATATGTTGGTACATGTTCAGCGTCGCTAGACTCACATCTGTAGGTGAGTCCAGCTTGGCTTGACTCTCGATAACTAGAGTCAGGCATCGCTGTACTCTCGCACTAGGAAAAGTCCAACATTGCCAGACTACCCTTATTGCAAAAGTCAGGCAGTGCTGAACTTTCATAAACAAGGGTCCAGCACTGCCTGACTCTCGTTGTTATTGAGGTCAGGTAGTGCTGGACTGTTGTTGTGATGAAGGTCAGACAGTGCTGGACTTTCTCTACAGTCAACGTCAGCTTGACCCTCACATGAGGGTGCTTTTGGCGACATGGGCCTGACTATGGCATGTGAGTCCAGCTGACTCCCATATTTTTCTCTGTGTATAACACAATACACCAGACCTGCAGCACCATTCTATACGACAATTGTCCCATGGGCTGTGCAACAATATTCATGAGAATAACAGTAGCTGATGACTGACTCGCCCCTGGCAACCCATTTACACACCTAAGAACCTTTGTCATAAGACAATCAGTGTTAGTTACTACAGAACAGAACTTACTCCTTCAAATCATCACCCAATGAGGTCACCTTCACATACTGCAGCCTACAGTCTGTTCCTTGGCTGTATCATATGGCAAGCCGTAAAATTGAAATAATCCCAGTTTATTTCTAAATAAATCCAGGGTGTGCAGGTTTAAGATTTGAGGCGGTGGTCATCCAGGTAAGGCACATTCCCATGACAGATAGGCAAACAAAGGCAACTGGATGGGACTGAATAGCCAATGCTCACTCGATGGTAAGGGTCTGTGCATAGGTTGCCGGCAGGCAGAGGTGAGGTGAGGTGAAGGGGTATTGTTGGTGCACCAATGTAGCCAGATGGGGCACTGATCCATCATCTTGATTTCACATGCTAATCTGGACAGGCCACAGATTTGTGTATGAGGCTAAAGATGGAGGGTAGCTCACACCTCTTGTTATCTAGGGTGGGATATATCTAGAGATGGGTATAAGAGTGTACATCCATAAGCACTAATAAGGGTAATGATGCTGCCTCCATCTTTAAAAATCAGGAGGAATCTTCCTTGATATCATCATGGTATCTTTCTAGCTAGTGTTGCTTGCACTACAATCATTTCGGTTCTTTCTGGCTATTATGTAAATAGCCTCTGGGCCTCCCTCTACCCTATTACAGTAGGTAATACCCTGCAATGCCCAGACCCTGGAAGGATGATGATGGATGGACCTCAATAATGTAGAGGTCATAAAATGGTCTGACCTCATAATCAGGGTCCACCTGCCCACTTCAGGTCATAATGGTGGGTGCTGATTTGGCTTTTTTGTTGCTCCTTTTATCCAAAGATATTGATGGCCATATATTCTGTAAGAAGTGCCAACAGTATTCTGAACTTGGTTGATTATGGATGAATGATTTATATTATAATGCCTGACACTTTTATTGTGATTCTGTAATTTTATTGGAATATGTTGTGTTCGTTCATTTGATATAAATGCAGGAGAATGGTACTGCCACTATCATACCCATCCTTGATATATAGACCTGCATGAATGGAACATGACTTGAGTCTGGCTTGAAAAGGTACTTATCACGGATAGTGAGGTTTGCGGCTTGGGGTAAGGCAACTAGGTAGGTAAGGAAAAATTCAAAATGGGCTAGAAGTTAAAAATGTTCCAAACATTATTATTTTGAGAGCTTTTTATTTTAATTTTATTGATCACAGAATACTAGTTGAAATGTACGTATATTCTAGGTTAGATTTATGCACTTTTTTTAAATCACAGTCTTAACAGGTCTATTCTTCTCTGCTTGGTGGGTATGTATTTGGGTCAAGCCGCTGACTTATGTAGGTATTGAGCTGGGGAAGGACAAATCAGAAGCCTCAGAATATGTTTATATAAGTATTTTATTGAAAGGTATATATCTTGGCTCCATGAAACCACTGCCAGTACGCTTCTAATCCTAGCGGTTCAGTTTTTATAACAATGCGAAGATGACACAGCACAAGAATATCTAATTAAGTATACCTTAGTAGTATAGTATGTATCGGAACGGGACTATAGTTAACTACTGTTTATTACTCAATCGACCTGCAGCCAATCAGAGGCCTCCATTTGGTCACGTGACTACCTCATTTGCATAATTACGTAATAGGCCACGCCCCCTCATTTGCATAATTACGTAATAGGCCACGCCCCCTTGATCACCAGCCAATCAGGGGCCGCCATTTGGTCACGTGACCCCCTCATTTGCATAATAAGCCACGCCCCCTTGATCACGTGACCCCCTCATTTGCATAGTAGACTACGCCCCTTTGATCACCAGCCAATCAGAGGTCGCCATTTGGTCACGTGACCCCCTCATTTGCATAATAGGCCGCGCCCCCTTGATCACGTGACCCCTTCATTGGCATGATAGGCCACAACAACATCACGTGGCTATCTTTGTTTGTAAACAACACCACGTGGCTCTCTTTGTTTGTAAACAACACCACGTGGCTCTCTTGTTTGTAAATAACACCTACTAAGTTTAGTCATAGGTAGCAGTAGTGTTTGTAAATAACGCTTACTAAGTTTTCAGTCATAGGTGTCTAGAGCAGCAGCAGCAGCAGCATCTTCAGCAGCAGCAGCAGCAGCAGCAGCCACGTCATAAGTGTCTAGAGCAGCAGCCACGTCATAGATGACTAGTGCAGCAGCAGCAGCAGCATCTTCAGCAGCAGCAGCAGCGTCATAGGTGTCTAGAGCAGCAGCTGCAGTAGCAGCAGCGTCATAGGTGTCTAGAGCAGCGGCAGCAGCATCTTCAGCAGCAGCAGTAGCAGCAGCGGCAGCAGCATCTTCAGCAGCAGCAGCAGCGTCATAGGTGTCTAGAGCAGCAGCGTCATAGGTGTCTAGAGCAGCAGCCGCAGCAGCAGCAGCATCTTCAGCAGCAGCAGCGGCAGCAGCAGTAGCATCTTCAGCAGCAGTAGCAGCAGCAGCAGCGACATCTTCAGCATCAACAGCATCTTCAGCAAAAGCAAAAGCCCGTAACTTAGCATCATGTGCATCAGCCATAGCCGTAACAGCGACACTGCGACTAGCATAAGCAAAACAGGCTATTTTTTTTAGCAGCTGTACAAGCATTTATAGCATTAGCCCTAGCAGCAGCCGCAACAGCGACACTTTTAGCAGACGTTGCAGCATCAGTAGCAGCAGCATCGGTAGCAAGAGCGGAAACAGTAGCAAAAACATTAGCAGCACGAGCAGCAGCGGCGAGAGTAACAGCAGCGTTGTTAGCAGCATTGGCAACTTCGTATGCAGCATGTGTAGCACGAACAGCGATACGAGCTTCACGTTTTGCACGAGCAGCAGCAATAGCTGCAGAAGTAGCCATCACACTTTCCAGCCACCCGTACGAATCTTGATAAAAACCAACCTCCACCTTGCTACTTGTTAACTCATCAGTAAACATGGGCGTCTCCTCGTGTGGTGTTGTCGCGGCTCTGTAGTAGTGTTGGGATTGCTCACATTCGGTAGAACGTAGAGTGATTCCTGATGACGCCATGCTGAAGGTGGTAGAAGAAGTGTGTGGGACTCATGTTTCACTCTCGCTTATGTACTAGGCTCCGAGATAAGCTTCTTAACTCAAGAGGAAAACTCTCACTAGGAAGGCGACCAGCTGTCTACCTGTGTAGGTGCGGGTTCGTTACATCTTTAATCCTGCTCGACCCCCCGAGGAAATAGATGAAAAAAAACAAAAGACCATCTTTCAAGCACTCGAATCCGCAGTCAGTAGGAAGCTATAAGGAGCTTAACTTGTGTTTGATTTAAGCTGTCTACCACACGCACGCGCTTGTAGTCACAGCTAGAGTGGCAGACTTCCGTCCGCCCGCTGGCGCATGACAATCGACTTTAGACACCCCCTGTAGTTTTTTTTTTGCATACACAGTTGACTAGCATCTTAATCTCTTACCCAGCTATAAGCCCATATACATGTAACGCGCATTACTCCTCTTTATGGTAATTATCAGATCGATTTAAGGGTGGAAAAGGCTTAGGTGATTTAGGTCCCTCTCTAGCTGAAAACAGGCTTAGACCATAGCATGTAGGCAGCCGGCCGCGTTAAACACCCCCTGTAGGTTTTTTTTGTTTTTTGTATACACTCTCGATCCTCTCTCTAGGTGAAAACAAAGCTTAGAAGATGCGGTGATCCGGCCACCGGCTGGCGCGTCACACCTGTCGTTAATCACCCCCTGTAGGCTTTGTATACACTCTCTAGGTGAAAACAAAAGCTCCCTCCACGGGCTGGCGCGTCACACCTGTCGTTAAAACGCCCCCTGTAGTGTTAGTATACACAGTTGCCCCGCCTTATCTATTCACCAGCTATAAGCCCATATACGTATACATGTGATTTTTGATACCCTCTCTGGAATAGGGTGGGGCTCAAGGTGAAAACAAGATTAGACCATTCGCTCTCTCAGCTATATAAAGAGCCTCAATTGTTCTTGCAACAGCACTTCACCACCGGTACACTATCAGTCACGAGGCAGATGTTTGCGGTATGGGTCATACAGGTTACCTACTAATAGCGGTTTGGTGAGTAGATCACTTTTTTTTCTCCTAAGAAAAACAACAAAAACTCCTCACTTATGACTCAGGTATGTATACGTAGCACTGTTAGTGTAAGTACACAGTAGAATCTACTGTACTATAGACTCAACCCTCTGAAGACGGTGGAGCGCGTTAATGCGCAGGTCTGTGTCGGCGTCACTTGTTTTTTATTCTAACTAAAAAAGAAAAAAAGTCAGAAGTCAATCTACGACCTATCAAAGACAAATTTGTGATAAGTTCAAACTAAATAAGAGACAGTTTGAGCGTCTCTTAGTCGCTGTCAAAGATGCGAATAACGAACGCGCTGAGGGCGGGGTTCAGGTCACGTATAGTTCCCCGCTCTTTCGTCAGATGGCGCCACAATAGGGGTTTTGTACATTCCTACGATGCTCGCGAACATTTCAACGCATAATGAGCTATATAGGCAACAAAGTGCGCTTCTGAATATATTAAAATATAAAAACAATTCAATATTGTGTATTTCTGATAGAAATGAGGCAGTTTCTTTGAATACCAATTAAACTATAGCGAGATGAAAAATACCACACCATATCTAAGGCTTTATAAAAGATACATAGTCAGAAACTCTCGCCGAGTCGGCAATCTGAAAAACGGATCAACTCGTTTTGACTCGTTGTGCCACAAGGGCCCCCATCCAACGGGGGCTCTTTGAGGTCAGTCTGTCAAACCACAGTGATCCATGCTGCTTAACACTAGGCGTAATTAATTACGCCCATGTTGTGCAGCATCTAACCAACTGACAGTGTCAGTTGGTTGGCCCCTCTTTAGGGGCCACACAATAAAATAAAGAATAGAGGTCTAAGGGAACGTTCACAAGCGTCTCCCCTTCCTACGGGGTGGGTGGGTCTTTGGGTTTAGTGACAAAACAGTGACATGTCAGTAGGAGTTTGCGTGTCAGCTCTCTTTTTTTTTCTTTTTTTTTCCAAGTCTACATATTATTTATGATTAAAAATTTTTTTTTAAAAAACCCACGATAATATAGTGCGCTGATCAAAAACTGAATAGAAAAATAACCAAAAATAGGTTGGGGAAATCTCTGCTATGTAGCTGATCGGTCGTTGTCACACGGTGCAGAAAATTTACTTTTTTTTTAATTTTTTTTTTTTTAGAAAATCTATATTAGGACCACAGACGGGGCACATGTGTCACTTGTCGAATATAAGAGATACCAATGGGCCTTGTCGAATTTAAGAACTAGGTCTTGGCCATTGGCATTGTCTATTTTGAGAAGTAGTCTTGCTCGTCTTGCCCCTTGTCGCCAACTCCCAGCACCCCCTGTGTCTCTTTGTCCATATTGGCTAAAAACAGGACATTGTTGCCTTGGCTATTTTACCCCCCGTCTGGGTATCTTATTACTTAATCACTTCGTCTTGACCCTGTGGGGCAGTGGGTATATGGAATAATCGTGTCCAGGTGTACTCTATCTGACACATAACCGAAGGTTACTGAGTTATGTAATAATACCTGACCTATGAGGTCGCCAGTCAGTTTGCCGTGATTATTTTGACACACTCTCAGTTACTCGTAGGACATCTAATACATAATTAGACTCAGCATCATATAAGACAGTCTCGGCCACGCCGGCTGCATATCGGACCATGGGGATAGTCTGGCAGCGACTCGCCACCCCGTCCACAAGCTGTGTACAGCACCCCGTTTCTCTTTGTCCATATTGGCTAAAAAACAGGGCATTGTTGACTTGGCTATTTTACCCGTCTGGGTCTTATTATTTAATCACCTCGTCTTGACCCTGTGGGGCAGCGGGTATATGGAATAACCGTGTCCAAGCGTACTCTATCTAACACATAACCGAAAGTTACTGAGTTATGTAATAATAACTGACCTATGAGGTCGCCAGTCAGTTTGCCGTGATTATTTTGACACACTCTCAGTTACTCGTAGGACATCTAATACATAATTAGACTCAGCATCATATAAGACAGTCTCGGCCACGCCGGCTGCATATCGGACCAGGGAGATAGTCTGGCAGCGACCCGCCAGCCTGTCTACAACCTGTGTACAGCACCCCGTGTCTCTTTGTCCATATTGGCTAAAAAAACAGGTCATTGTTGACTTTGGCTATTTTACCCGTCTGGGTCTTATTATTTAAATCACCTCGTCTTGACCCTGTGGGGCAGTGGGTATATGGAATAACCGTGTCCAAGTGTACTCTATCTAACACATAACCAAAGGTTACTGAGTTATGTAATAATAACCGCCCTATAATCCTATGAAGTCGCCAGTCAGTTTGCCGTGATTATTTTGACATACTCTCAGTTACTCGTAGGGTATCTAATACATAATTCGACTCAGCATCGGCCGCGCCAGCCGCATATCGTACCAGAGGGATAGTCTGGCAGCAACCCGCCATCCCGTCCACAATCTGTGTACAGCAGTCTGGACCAGACCACCAACTCTGGGTATAGCATTCGGGATGACTGGAGCAAGACTGGATCTAACCCTTTAATAGTCGCATAGCGCTATAATGTGCAGTGCCCGTTGTCGTCATAAGCCATGAATGCAGCACTCAGAGTTCCTCACCAGGGCTGCATGCATGCATACACAGGCATATCGACAAAGAGCGTAGCGCATTAAAGCACTATGCTACCTTTAGCATTAAAGCGCTGAGGGGTTATTTTTTGATAGTGTAGAACCAATATCTGTCTAATTAAACCCCTTATCAGTCCTGTTTTTTTTCACATACAAAAGAATTAGGTAATGGCTCTCCGCCATGTATTGGATAACCCCTGCAGCGCGACTCTGAAAAGCGGCGGCGGTGAATTTCTATTTAGATCCTGAAAAGGGGGGCGGTCAGATGTCGTCAAGGCTCTGATAAGTAGGGCAGTTCAAATCATATGATTACATTGAGCTAATTTTCTTGCTGAAAGGAATGAATAATTGTATTTGTATAAAATTCACACACACACACACACACACACACCCGCCCACCCACACACACACCCGCCCACCCACACACACACACACACACACACACACACACACACACACACACACACACACACACACACACACACACACACACACACACACACACACACACACACACACACAGGACACCTGATGATCTCCACAAAAAAACACAAAAAGCCCAACTCGATCTACCTACTCAACAGGGTTTCAGTGTAGAGCGTATTCGGGGTTTTTCTGATGCGTATATTATATTGAGATTGATTTTCAACTTTTGTGATCAGTGGTTGGTCCTTAAAAGGACCGTTTGGTAGAGAGAGAGGGTCGCAGGGACCTTGCTGCTGAAGCGGAGGGCGTGGTCATAACGCGTGGTGGTCCTTCAGCAGCTCCTCCAGCACGGCGGGCGGTAGTCCTTCCTCCATGCAGACTTGCTGCTTGACTCGCTCCACGCACTGGCGGATGAGTTGATCAGCGACGTTCGCGATCAGCTCATCCACCACACCCTCTGCTTCAGCAGCAGTCCGCTGTCTCTCCTCTCTCTGTAGCGAGGCTACGAACTGCTTCTCCACGGCCGCATCGATCATAGATCGAGAAACGGCCACGAAGTTCTGTCTCTCCGCCTCCTCTCTCTGTAGCACGGCTACGAATTCCTTCTCCACGGCCGCATCGATCATAGATCGAGAAACGGCCACGAAGTTCACTCCGTGAGCCATTTTGTCGAACTGACTTCCTAGCCGCCTGAGAGATGCTGACGTCACACTATTTTCGACGACGCTATGACGCGCACGAGGTAGACAGACGACGTCGTTTCACTTCCTTATTTGGAGTTTGGGACCTTGTGACACCGAAGTCATACCGTACGGTCGCGATAAAGCAACTAGTGTTGAAAAGCGTGCCGGTCTTGTATAAGCGCCGGAGTATAAGAGCCTCCAAATGTTTTTTCTCAAGCACTAAAATCGCGACTTTGAATAAGCGCCAGCGCCTGGCTTGTATATAGCTCCTGAGTAAGAACTTCACCGAATTGAAAAGCGCTCCCTCAGAGCCCTTAATCGCGACAGTACGGTACAAATCTGATGTCAACCCGCGCCAAAACCAAAAAGGGTGTTCCGGTCACACGTACCTACGACGAGCGACCTTCAGCTATCACCACGTGAAGAGTTGGAAATAAATTTTGTACGGCAAGAAAACTGAAAACTGATAACGATTCCATTAGATAAGTATTCGGTTCCAATCTATGGCGAGATATTTCCACCAGAGCGATTGATTTATATGTCTGTAAGGTTCAGCTCTCCAACACTCTCCAATATCCGCCGGTGCACGACGGTCGCCGCCCATCATTAGTGACAACTAAACTTCTGCTGGAGAGTGAAAGTTACGTTGAGTCTTGAGGTGCGCAGAGATACTATCTGCCGCAGCCTGATTTTAGTTCCACGCTATTTAGATAACCGCCCCATTTAAAATCTCTCTCTCGATCCTAGAAAAGGAAAAAAAGGCTAGAGTTTATCATGGACGCGTCTCAGTTTTAGTCAAGCCGTAAAGTGAAGAACCCGAGCTTGTACATATACCCACGTGAGGAGTGACATAGCGGGGCGTTCAGTTAGTACTGAGTCTATAGTCAAGGTCAAGTTCCACTCTCTAAACAGAGCTTTAGCGACTCCGTCATCTAGACTAGACCGCGCGCGCGATTTTTTTTGCTGAAGCAGCTAATCGATGGAAACGTAGAGAAGACGTACTCGATCAAAAACTGCTTCAGAGGCTTGTTATCAGGTATTATCAGTTAAATCAAAATATTTCAAAACATCCAGAAAAGCAGAATGACATGTCCTACGGGCTACAGCCGGGCACTGACGTCATTTCAATCAAGTCGCAGCGCTTTTTAGACACCTTTTCTGTAGGACCCGTCTCATACCTTACTATATAATACCGTAAACGCCGGGTGATTAGTATATGATCACATTGACAGTCGCGGATCCACGAAGAGGCTGGATAAGCCACGAGCGGACCCGCGACTGCAATGTGACATAATCTTACCATGCGCTTTTGTTTTGTTTTTGTTTCTATTTACAACAGCAAACATTTCAACAGCCTATTGTTTTTTTTAAATGATGAAAAATCGGCCCAAAAAAAGTAAACATTTTAGAGCTAAATTTGTGGAGGATAGTCGGACATGCTGATGTCACTAGACCCCTAAATTCGATATAGTGACATGGTCATTTTCTTAAAAATCGATACGACGACACGGACACGGACATCTAAGTGACATGGGCCATGGGGCATTTCTTGAGTCCGACATGTGACATGGACCATAGTGACATGAGGAAAAAAAAATGTTCGAAGAGTGCATCAGAAAAAGTACCATTTCAAACCTAAGCATTTCGCCAAAATTTTTTTTTTTTTTTTTTTCTTGGATGGTACCCGGCTTTGCGGTGTCTGGGTCCTTAAAAATGTACCAGAATGCTCAAATTCGGGTTCTAAATATTTTCAAAAAACGTTTTCTCCCTTAGTGACGTGTGACACGGACATTTCTTAAATTCGACATACGGCTGCATGGGGAGGACCCACCCGTCAAGGGCCCCATGATGACTCATACCCGCCGCGTTCAGTCAATCAACCGAGATCTTTTTCTGTGGTGGTGTAGAAGGATCTCCCCCCTGAGGTTACAAAGTCACCTCTTTATTTAAGGGGCTACGAGCCGCAAAGTCGCTTTCGCAAAGTCGCAAGAAATATTCAAGTCAAAAAGTCAAATTCATCAACTATCAGTACAGTCGTTTGAAAGTCATCAAGTCACCGAAAAACTCCTCTACAGTCACCTCCGACTCGCCTCCTCCCTACCCCCCTAAAGGGGGGTAGGGAGGAAGCGATTCCCTAGAGATCAGATAATTTTTTTTTTTCTCCCGAGCAGACCCCAAAGGCCCCCCCCCTCCCCCCCCCCAAGTGCCCGCCCACCCCATAAATAGTGCCCCCCTCCCCCCCCCTCCCCTCCCCATGCATCTTAAAGTGCCCCCCTCCCCCCCTCCCCTCCCCTCCCCCCTTATAGAAGCCTCCCATTAGCTAGTCCAAGTCATGTGACCAAAAGGGAGGCGTAGTCTGTCTATTGTCTATATTATGCAAATGAGGGAGGGGGTCAGGTCACGTGACCAAGGGGGTGTGGCCTATTTTCCAAATAAAGAGCGCTTCCGGTCACGTGACCAAGGGGGTGTGGTCCTATTATGCAAATGAGGGGGTCACGTGACCCATTATTATGCAAATGAGGGAGTCACGTGACCAAATGGAAGCCACTGATTGGCTGGTGATCAAAGGGGCGTAGTCTACTATGCAAATGAGGGGGTCACGTGATCAAGGGGGCCTGGCCTATTATGCAAATGAGGGGGTCACGTGACCAAATGGTGGCCCCTGATTGGCTGGTGATCAAGGGGGCGTGGCCTATTATGTAATTATGCAAATGAGGGGGCGTGGCCTATTACGTAATTATGCGAATGAGGGGGTCACGTGACCAAATGGAGGCCTCTGATTGGCTGCATGTCGATTGAGTAATAAACAGTAGTTAACTATAGTCCCGTTCCGATACATACTATACTACTTACCTTAAATGTCATTTTTATTACTTAAATGTCATATTTAAGATCATATAAGGTGAAACGGGATGAGGATCCCCTAACTGCCCTGACTAGTACCACGTGTAGTACCCCTCTAGATGCCCTCAAAGTAATGTATAATAATGGGATAAGGATCCCCTAACTGCACTGACTAGTACCACGTGTAGTACCCCTCTAGATGCCCTCAAAGTATCAAATGTATAATAACTCTCAGATTAGTACCAGGCCTCCTGTTATGCAGCACTAGCTCCTTCCTCTGGAAAATATAACAGTAAGCCCTAAAATAATGTATAATAACCACATCAGGGTCCCATAACTACCCTGATTAGTGTCACGGTTCTACACCTTTAGAAGCCTTAGAATAATGTATAATAACGGGTCCCCTAATATAATGTATGTCAAATGTGACTTCCAGGAAATTTAAGTTTACCTTAAATTTCCTGGAAATGCCATTTGAGATTTCCCATGAATTAAGAAGCCTTAAATTCAAGATTTCTTATACTTCATGGCAAGCTCAAAACGACCTTTCCAGGACATTTCCCCCGTTATTTTGGTACACTTGAATATACTTAAATAGACATTTTGATGCAGTGTGAGTGGGCATTTTTGGTGTTACTCTGTGCTTTTAAGTACAGGGACACCTTATTTTCCTCTCAAATACAACACAGCAACTAATAATTCCATTTACAGCATGGCTCAATATACATCCTTAACCCCAATTGAAATTGAAATAATAAGATTAATAAATTCTGAGATATGGGCCTGTGAAATTTGGATTTTTTGGAAAAATTGTAAAGCTTTTAAGTCAAGGTCAATTTTCAAGTTTTATCACACTTCCCCACCTTTACTCCTACTTCTTCAAAAGGGGTCAAATACTCTTGTTACTCACTCTGTATTATCTTAAACATATGTACTTTTGTGTAAAGCTAGTACTTTAGTCCTTTCCATCACCCACCTTTCACAGTACGGGCCTGAATATGGCCAATATCAGCACTTTAAATCACGGAGTAACACTAGCTACTACGTTCTTTTAATAGAATATCACAATAAATAGTAAAAGAAATGTGAAATTCCCACATTTATGGGTGCAGACTATCTAAGAGGGTTGGTAGCAAAGCAATGAAGTAGTTAAACTTAGATATATTGGATATTAGCATTTCTGTCAGCCTTTATTTTTTTCGAGAGTTACTCCCTGCTTTTAAGTCAAGGTCAATTGTGACCCGTCCTCAGAAAACCAGCCTTCTGGGGGGATTTTTAGTTCTGAGTTTGGCCACCAGGGGGCTTCATAATGGCAAAAGAGTGTAAATTAGACCCAAAAATGCCTCAGGGTAATTTTTTATGGAGAATACAGTAGTCTCCTTGGAATTATTCAATTTTTGATGCTAGCATTTTATGTTTGGAATGTAAATGGAACGTTTTCTATGAGAAATTAGGACATATGCCACATTCTGGTTGCCATGGAAACCATTCCATTATCCCATATGGAACATTTTGATCCTCATCTTTTTGGGAATTACATCAATTACTTAAAACTGAAAACAGACCTTGGAAATTCATCCTAGAACCAAATCTACAATAGAAAGTTTGACTTTTTTAGGTTATTTCTGATAAATCTGATTTTTTAATCTATTTTAATATTTATTATGGGATTGAGGGCATTTGGGGCATATTTATCGTTTTCAGTTACATATGGCCGTTTTTCACGAAACTGCTTTTTTTCATGCACCAAGGGGTCCAAAAATAAAGTAGGAGTATACTTAAAACCTTTTGTGTCCATATACCTTAGGGGGTGGGCCATACATTAGAAATATTGGGGCAGGTTAAATATACATAGCAAATGTATGGTAGAGGGGCAAAGTTGTATAGTCATATAGCGTGGCTTCACGCCTAACGCCCTTTTCCCCTCAAGAAGGAGACCCTTTTGTTATGTATAAGGGCATTTCTTTCATTATTATTATGTTTTTAGATCTTGAAAACATCCTAACCTGGGGTAGGAAGCCATTTATAGATACCTGATAGGTCATTTTAATGCTTTCTTGGGCAAGGAATCATGATAGTATATCTTGAAAACACCTTAAATCTCTCCATTACTCATTGTCAAAGAAAATAATTATGTGGTAACAGGCTATATATGGTTTATTTGTCCATAATGCATTAGAAAATGTCCATATCTACAGCCTTGTATACAGTTATATGGGTCAAGGGTAATTATTTTAGGTTTTAAAGCTTTCTGAAAAGGGCGTTAGGCGTGAAGCCAGGATAAATGAAAACATGTCCAATAGCCTCAATATAGGTTATTATTAGTTATTATTTACTATAATTAACCTTGGATATCATATAGGAATAAGGGTGGTACATAGTGCTCTCCTAAAAAATCGATTCAGGGTGGTAGGATATACTTTTGTACTGTACAGAGAGCTATTGGTGAGGGCGTTAGGCGTGAAGCCACGACGCTGACCGAGAGGACTAACATAGGATATGCTCCCCCTACTGTATTCTATCCAATCTCACCGGTTCTTAACTTCTACATATATGCTCCAGCACACCTCCCCTCCGGTATTCTATCATTTAAAGCATGTATGGCCACCATTAAGGTTAGAATTTTTGTATATTTAGTGTTTTCTCATTGTTGACTTTTTGGCCGAAAAAGGATATTAAAAGATGAATAAAAGTTATTATTTATTATAATTAACCTTAAATATCATATGAGAAGAAGGGTGGTGCATGGTAGTCTCCTCACAAATCGATTGAGGTTGGTTGGATGCCGTTTTGTACTGTACAGAGAGCTATTGGTGAGGGCGTTAGGCGTGAAGCCACAACCCTTACCGAGAGGGTTAACATAGGATATATACCTGCCGAAGTTCATTGTAGCATGTTGGATTAATCTTTTCGGTTCTCTATTGTTTTTGATACATAGCTAAACATCTCCCCTCCCTTATTCTAGTCCTTTAAACATGCATCAGGCTCAAAACATTTCTATATTTTGTGTTTTCTAAAGGGATTATTGACGTTTTGGTCGAAAAAGGACATTAAAACATGATAAAAAGTTATAATTTACTATATTTAACCTTAGATATTGCATATTAAGAAGTGTTCTACATGTTAGTACCCTCACACAATCGATTCAGGTTGGTTAGATATAATTTTGTACTGTACAGAGAGCTAAATTGGTGAGGGCGTTAGGCGTGAACCCAGGGCGTTAGGCGTGAACCCAGAACATTATAAGCACACAGCTATTGCTATGCATATAGTAGAAAAATGCAATTAAAGTATAAAGTAACCTATATATATATAAGTATATTTATAGCATAGTGAACTTGATTAAATATAATATCTCTGGATGCTACTACAGCATTAGAGTGTATATAGGGCGTTAGGCGTGAAGCCCGTAAAAGTTCCCCAACCTGCTCAATATCCTCTCTAGGCTACTGCAAATAACCCTCACTCTTAATTTTTTTTTAATTATGTAGGTATATCTTAGGCCTTACCATGGTACATTCAGATACTTTGTTTACTGTTTTAATATCAGAGGTGGAGGGCATCCAGTAGGGCGTTAGGCGTGAAGCCAATAAAGTTCCCTAATACATATATGCCTACAGGATCTATACAATCCTGCCCATATGTCCATATTTGGTACTAAAAAATTCCTTACCTTATTTGGGAAGTGTAATGATAAAGAAATAAGCACATAGCTATTTATTCTATTAATTATTTGGCTTGTATTATGGGTCATCATGATTTTCGGTAGGAAAAGGGCTGTTTTTCAGTACCTTTTGACCTCCAGCTCTCTTATTTTCACTCATAGATAGGCAAAACCAGGGTACCCTGTAAAGTCCTCGTCTATCCTGCCCAGAATACATCAAAAGGATTGATGTATCTATCATTTTTGAAAAAATATGGGCAGGAGAAAAAAATAAGTGAAAAAAAGCAGTTTCGTGAAAATCAGCCATATAATGACTCATGTTTGAGATGTGATTCCCAAAAAAATGCCGGTAGTATCTTAGCATATGATATCTCATTTTAAAGATCTTGACATGAACTTTGACTATGAATTCCCCCCTAGATACTAATGGTTTTGTATGGACAAATAGATGAATAAATATATTTCTCTCTACTGGACTATATGCTTCTCGGTTTCTCATTGATTCTAAAAAAAAAAGTTCAAAATTTCAATACTTCTGTGGTGGTTCGTAGTTAACTCTAGGTTAAAGAACAACGATCACGGCAGTTTCCAGGTGCGAGAATATATCGGTCTTTATTCACAAGAATAACAACTCCAGTTCCTGTACTAGGGAACGATCAGTGTAGCATTAATACACACAGGTAAATCAGGTTTCTCTATAAATAGAGGAAACGGTCAGTATACAACTCTTAGCATACAACTCTGTCCGCACGGTTGGACATGCAAAGTCTCACGTCAGTCGGGCCTGCACTGACTGCCTTCCAGGTAAACACACCGGTCTTATATAACACCGGCTCTTAGATCACGTGGCCAGGTGGGTGGGTCGGCCGCCCACCTGAGAGCGGCACACGGTTACCTGAAGAGGACCTGCGCCCTCTCCCGGGAACTTTGTGCACTAGCTCCAGGTGGAGAAGCCGAGTAAACAGACGTTACCCGGAAATACCGTGTATGAGATTAATATGTAATATCATGCCCCTACACTACCCCCCCTAGACAAAACTAGGTGGTAACGAATATATATGGGTCAAGCCGCTGACTTGTGTAGGTTTCATTTGGGGGGGGGACAAATCACAAAACATAGAATATGCTAAAACAAGTTTATTATATTGAAAGGTATATGTCTTGGCTTCTCAGAACAGTTTTCTATACATCTCTAACCCTAGCGGTTCAGTTTTTATCGCGTCGCGAAGTCGATCGTCCGTGTTACGTGAAACTCCGCCACGAAAATAATGTGAATATGTGATAACTACCCTTAAATACATCACAGGCACTCCTTATTTCGTTTACAATCTGCTATTACATGTATCTATCAGTATGCCAAATATAATTGTCCTGAGTGAAAAACTTTCTGAGTTATAGCACATTGAACTTTAGCTTTTTTTGGAAAATAATCAAATTTGTGTCACAAAGTCTTAACTTTAACCTAGTTTGCCAAAAATGGGTCCTTAAGTCTTGCAAATCTCTCTACAATGTCTTCAATATGTGTACTTTAATAAAACTGTATCACCAAGTACTCTGGCAAGACCTATTTGTTACAGTTATAGCCTAATGTAAGACTAAAAATAGTCGGCTTTCGTGGCGGAGTTTCACGTTTCGCAGAAATACACATAGGTAAAGCTATAAGGCTCTCAAAGCCTTCAACCTGCTCAGATCCTTTTGAAACTTACTGTACATGCAGATAACACCTGTGGCAGTTATAATAAGTGTATAATATGAGACATCTCACCCTTTCAGGGTATGCACCATGTCTTTCAAAAGTTTCAACCACCGATAAAAAAATATTCCTGAGATAACGCGAGCGAGTACCAAAATATTTACATCATTAGATCACTCTAATACCCTCAATGCATAAGGCACACATGTTTTCTACATGGGTAATACAGCTTGACATGATCTGATTACTTTAACAGTTGACTAGTAGCCCCTCGCTGACACACTACCGGGACCACACTTTCGTGGCGGAGTTTCACGCTCCGCAGAAATACACATAGGTAAAGCTATAAGGCTCTCAAAGCCTTCAAACTGCTCAGATCCTTTTGAAACTTACAGTACATGCAGATAACACCTGTGGCAGTTATAATAAGTGTATATTATGAGACATCTCACCCTTTCAGGGTATGCACCATGTCTTTGAAAAGTTTCAACCACCGATAAAAAAATATTCCTGAGATAACGCGAGCGAGTACCAAAATATTTTCATCATTAGATCACTCTAATACCCTCAATTCATAAGGCACACATGTTTTCTACATGGGTAATACAGCTTGACATGATCTGATTCCTTTAACAGTTGACTAGTAGCCCCTCGCTGACACACTACCGAGACCACACTTTCGTGGCGGAGTTTCACGCTCCGCAGAAATACACATAGGTAAAGCTATAAGGCTCTCAAAGCCTTCAAACTAATCAGATCCCTTTGAAACTTACTGTACATGCAGATAACACCTGTGGCAGTTATAATAAGTGTATAATATGAGACATCTCACCCTTTCAGGGTATGCACCATGTCTTTGAAAAGTTTCAACCACCGATAAAAAAATATTCCTGAGATAACGCGAGCGAGTACCAAAATATTTACATCATTAGATCACTCTAATACCCTCAATGCATAAGGCACACATGAAGAGTTTGGTTCCAAAACGCAATAAGCGCCGAAATACAAAATCGGGAGAAAACAGGTCAGGGGTATTGTATAGGGTAAATTGAAAAAAAATTGTGAAATTTTTTTTTGAAAAAGTACATTTATTAAGTAGATAGGGCCTGTTGAAAATTCAGTTTTTTTGCAAAACGCAATAAATCCAAAAGCAGTTTTTTTGCAAAACGCAATAAATCCACCTCACCAAAGATTGTTTTTGTATGTAGGACTGTTTATTCTTTTATGTTTACGGTCTTAATAAGGCGTTATTGAATACAACCTTGGTCTATATTGTTGATAGCATTATTTGAAAATAAAAAAACAATTTTATTTAGAAGGCATTTGAAATATGGACACAAAAACCATGTTTTATGATTTTCGTGGATTTATTGCGTTTTGCAAAAAAACTGCTTTTGGATTTATTGCGTTTTGCAAAAAAACTAAATTGAGCAAATAAAATCCTATTTCTAAATCAAGGAAAAAAGATGCAAGGATATTTAAAAGCTACTTGTTGGTGTTTCATGTATGTCCCACTATACCAAGAAAAAATAATATTGAAATAAAAAGGCCCATTCCTAGTTTTATGGACATATGCAGAAAAACTGATTTTGGATTTATTGCGTTTTGCAAAAAAACTGAAAATTGAAATTAAATCATCCTTTTTCTCCTAGAAAAAAAATCCAAGGATTTCAAAAATCGATTTCTAGGTATTTTATCTTTGGAACATTAATCATTAGTTATTAAAGAAAAATGCTTTCTATTCACCAATTTGTCAAAATCAAAAATACACTATTATCTCAAAACTCATAAAATGGATTTGTTGCGTTTTGCAACGAAACTCTTCACATGTTTTCTACATGGGTAATACAGCTTGACATGATCTGATTACTTTAACAGTTGACTAGTAGCCCCTCGCTGACACACTACCGAGACCACACTTTCGTGGCGGAGTTTCACGCTCCGCAGAAATACACATAGGTAAAGCTATAAGGCTCTCAAAGCCTTCAAACTACTCAGATCCCTTTGAAACTTACTGTACATGCAGATAACACCTGTGGCAGTTATAATAAGTGTATAATATGAGACATCTCACCCTTTCAGGGTATGCACCATGTCTTTGAAAAGTTTCAACCACCGATAAAAAAATATTCCTGAGATAACGCGAGCGAGTACCAAAATATTTACATCATTTGATCACTCTAATACCCTCAATGCATAAGGCACACATGTTTTCTACATGGGTAATACAGCTTGACATGATCTGATTACTTTAACAGTTGACTAGTAGCCCCTCGCTGACACACTACCGAGACCACACTTTCGTGGCGGAGTTTCACGCTCCGCAGAAATACACATAGGTAAAGCTATAAGGCTCTCAAAGCCTTCAAACTGCTCAGATCCTTTTGAAACTTACGGTACATGCAGATAACACCTGTGGCAGTTATAATAAGTGTATATTATGAGACATCTCACCCTTTTCGGGTATTCACTATGTCTTTCAAAAGTTTCAACCACCGATAAAAAAATATTCCTGAGATAACGCGAGCGAGTACCAAAATATTTACATCATTAGATCACTCTAATACCCTCAATGCATAAGGCACACATGTTTTCTACATGGGTAATACAGCTTGACATGATCTGATTACTTTAACAGTTGACTAGTAGCCCCTCGCTGACACACTACCGAGACCACACTTTCGTGGCGGAGTTTCACGCTCCGCAGAAATACACATAGGTAAAGCTATAAGGCTCTCAAAGCCTTCAAACTGCTCAGATCCTTTTGAAACTTACAGTACATGCAGATAACACCTGTGGCAGTTATAATAAGTGTATATTATGAGACATCTCACCCTTTTCGGGTATTCACTATGTCTTTCAAAAGTTTCAACCACCGATAAAAAAATATTCCTGAGATAACGCGAGCGAGTACCAAAATATTTTCATCATTAGATCACTCTAATACCCTCAATGCATAAGGCACACATGTTTTCTACATGGGTAATACAGCTTGACATGATCTGATTACTTTAACAGTTGACTAGTAGCCCCTCGCTGACACACTACCGAGACCATACTTTCGTGGCGGAGTTTCACGCTCCGCAGAAATACACATAGGTAAAGCTATAAGGCTCTCAAAGCCTTCAAACTGCTCAGATCCTTTTGAAACTTACAGTACATGCAGATAACACCTGTGGCAGTTATAATAAGTGTATAATATGAGACATCTCACCCTTTCAGGGTATGCACCATGTCTTTGAAAAGTTTCAACCACCGATAAAAAAATATTCCTGAGATAACGCGAGCGAGTACCAAAATATTTACATCATTAGATCACTCTAATACCCTCAATGCATAAGGCACACATGTTTTCTACATGGGTAATACAGCTTGACATGATCTGATTACTTTAACAGTTGACTAGTAGCCCCTCGCTGACACACTACTAAGACCGCCACTTTCGTGGCGGAGTTTCACGCTTTGTAGATCACATTATAGATCTAATAATCGATGTGTCCAATGTTCTGTATTCTTTGTCGGTGGGCAGTCCATATCAATATCAGTGTTACCAGTTGATGGTTGCTCGTAACAACCGCTCGATGGTGTCCACCAGGCTCTCCTCCAGCTCAAAGTTGGCCACTTTCTTGAACACCCCGATGTACTTGGGCTGAGGGACACTCATCAGGATACTGTCGTAACCGATGAGGCCGAGGTCCTTGGATTTGGGCCAGCTGAAGGCATTGGGCGCAGCGAGGGCGGTTGCTATGAAGTCCACTGCGTAGTCAGGGTGCTTCTTGGTGACAATCTTACCAAGCTTCCACTCCTGGTTCTTGTACACAGCGGCGACAAAGTCCCCTCGTGCGTACTGGTTGGCCGTGTTGTCAGCTGGAGCATCATCCTTCTGCGGTGCTGGGGGAGCTCCGCGACTAGCTCTGGTACGCCTGGCTGGTGTAGCTACCGCCTGCTGGGTCCGCTGGGGCTTCTGTGGAGGTGCACTGGGAGCAGAGAGAACGCTGGGACCCGACCGGGTACGCTTGGCGGGTAGAGCTTGCTCTTGATGGGTGCACTGCCGCTTCTGCTGAGCTGACCTCTGTGGGGCCGGCCTTGCAAGCACTACCGTGCCAGGAGCACGGGGAGCACGGGGAGCACGGGGAGCACGGGGAGCACGGGGAGCACGGGGAGCACGGGGAGCACGGGGAGCACGGGGAGCACGGGGAGCACGGGGAGCACGGGGAGCACGGGGAGCACGGGGAGCACGGGGAGCACGGGGAGCACGGGGAGCACGGGGAGCACGGGGAGCACGGGGAGCACGGGGAGCACGGGGAGCAAGAGGAGCGCTGGGTACCAGCAGGGTACGCTTGGTGGGTGGAGCCTCCTCCTGCTCGGTGCTCTTCCGCTTCTGCACTGGAACTTTCTTGCCATGGGCAGCCGCGACGAAGGCAGCCTTGGCAGCCATCACCTTCTTTGCCGCGGCAGCACGTGCATCGTAACTCTCGTAGACAGCCAGCCTCTCTGCGCGGGTCGCTGGGTTGCGTGCTGCCCGGGAAGAACGGCGGAGGTTGATGGTGTTCTGGTCGTAGTCAGACTGCTTGAAGAGCTGGTGGACCTTCCAGCCATCACACCCTCGGACTGACACACCGTCCTTCCAGCAGCACTCGCTGAAGCAGGAGGTCTCCCGCACGGCGACGGACTTGCCTGGCTCGACAGGGACCACAGCATGGACTTTCATTGTGCCTTCCACGCTCTTGGGGGCAACCAGCTGGGGCAGGACCAGGCGAGCAGCTGCGATGTCGGTCTCGGACACATGGATGTACCGAATCTTGCCGCCTTTGTTGTTTCCCCTCGTCACCAGCTGGAGTGCATTTTCAATGAGAAGCTGCATCTTAACAAAGTAGTCAGCATCTCGTTTGACTTGCGCCCCAACACCGTCGCACATGCCCTTGCCGTGGCCTGCCTCGAAGTAGGTCCAGGTCGCCAGCAGGAAGAACAGCTCTGGTGACTTGCACAGTAAGGAGAAGATAGAGATATTCCTGTACTGTGAGGAAGGGGAGTCTGTCATGTAATGGACGGTCTTGGCACCTGGCACCTTTCTCTTGATGACCTTGACGATCTCGAGGAGGAAGGCTAGAATGCAGCTGGCATCATGCTTCCTGTGGTCCGTGCAGAGGGCGAGACACTTGTGTTCTACGGTGTCACCGTTACGGAAGTGGATGACGACTGGATGGATGGTGATAGGGTCCTTGGCATAGAAGACAGCCATGGGCTCCCCGAAGAAGGATATCATCCAATTCTCTGCGAAGTCCATTTGGACCGTCACTTCGTCTTCTCGTAACATCACCCTCAGCTGACGGACCTCCCGATGCTGATTCCGCGCCCTCTCCGAGTGGTCCCAGATGGTGGTGAACTCCTCGCACAGGCTCTTTATGAAGTCCTCCCTATCCATGACTGAGTCACGGAGTCTGAGCTTCTTCGTGGTCTTCTTGGCCTCCGGGTCTCCGTACGGGACATCAACATTCTGCCAGATCTTCACGGTGATGACCGAAGGCAGATTGGTAGCACGGAGGCCGGCCTCAAACTCAGCGACTGAAGTCGCGCGCACCAGGGTGTCTGGCTGTGTCTTGATGCCAACAGCGCGGGTTCTCAGTGCAAAGTTCTGGTGCTTCACACAGAGACACACCTCCGAGTTCTGTTGCGACACGAGCTTCAGCCACTTGGTTTTCTTGACTTGGTCTTTGAAGAAGCTAAGACAGCAGGCGAAGTCAGGGTTCTCCTCTTTGTAGGCTTTGTGCAGCACATGCAGGAAGTCGGTCAGGATGACCTTCTGGTACTTCTTTTTGTGGACGGTGACACAGTCCTTCTTGCCGGGCATGACGTAAGATCTCTCCGGGTCAGACAAGAACTCGATTACGCATGCCCCTCTGTCCTCGGACTTCCGCATTCTCTTTGTGGACAAGCCCAGACGTCGCCACAAGCTACGGTAGTCGATATCAAAGAGCTCAGCAGCTGCTGCTGTCAGTCGGTAGGTCTTGAGTTTCCGCGGGGACATGATCTGTCGCAGAATTTTGATGCGTTTTTTCTTAGGGAACTCACACAATCGGTTGACCAGATAGTCCTTCACTTTCCGCTCTCGTTCTTCCAGATAGTCCCGGACTTTCTGCTCTTGTTCATCTATGGGTGCACCACCGCCGCGAGGGAGTCCTGCGTCCTGCGGACCACCAGCCGCGGGGAGTCCTGCGTCCTCAGGGCCTTCCGAGAACTCGCAGGTATGGACAAACGACGGTCCATCACTGCCTTCAGGCTCTGGGTCCTGGGTAGGGGTGGGGACACGTACTGGAACCCATTCAGGCTCTAGGTCCTGGGTAAAGGTAGGCACAGGGCGTCCTGGGACCACCAAGGGTGAGCTTGCTCGAAGCGGTGTGCCACACGCGGTGACTCCAGTGTCCTGAGGAGATGGAATGCAGCGTGTGCGAGCGTAGGAGTTCACCTGTTGACTAAAGGCGGTCACTTCTCCCTCAAGAGACTTCACCTGTTGTTGTAGTTGTTGCTCGAGTTCCTGGTACTTTTCCCTTTGAGTTTTCATATCACGGTACAGCCGCGACTCAAGGGGGGTTCTCTTTGTAAGTTGGCACGTTGAGATACAGTTGTCTGTTGTGTTGGTGGGCGGCACCGGAGTCGGTGTCGTCGCTGGGGTAGTCGGTCGGATGATCGAGGGGCGGTGCCGGTTGTCGTTGAAGGCCTCACGGGGAACGCTTAGATAAAGAAAATGGATAAGTATTAAAAAATTATAACAGATTCTGGTCTAATTATAATTCCACATACACCACAGTTATTATGAGTCTAGGGTTAACTTTTTCTAAAATAGGGTAAAAAAGCAAATCCAGTAAAATTCAAACAAGCCAGGGTTCTAAAGCATGACCGTCGTTTTGTGGCGGAGTTTCACGCTCGATACTGATTCTGGTCTAATTATAAGTTCACATACACCACAGTTATTATGAGTCTAGGTTAACTATTTCTAATATAGGGGGGGGGGTGATAAACAGAAACGCAAATCCTGTAAAATTTTAACAAGCAGGGAAAGGAAGCAACTATTTCTATTTGTAAGGGGGGGAGGCAAACAGAAGCTGACAAAGGGAGCAAATAAACAGGCAATGATAACAGCAAATAAGGAAGCAACCGGCAAGCAATTAAACACAAACACAAGAACTACTCCTAGGCTATTCTACATTAGCTATACAATTACTTTATTCAGGAGCCACCCGGTGAATATCTTTCCGCACGACCTTCCTGTAAACATGGGTCAATAAAACAATTTAAGATTACAAGCAGTAGTTGTGAGACATTATTTAAAAATGTTCATGTTGATGGTTATGGCTACACTGCTCAAGCTACCAGTGTGCATATATTTTGTGTTATTATAAAAATCAGTCTATATTCTTGAACCTACCTGATCTCCTTCACGGTCCGGACGTGGCCGCTGGGTGCCTCGTCCGGGTCCTCCTCCTCGGTTGAGGCCAGTGGCGACCTCATCCGAGTCGGAGGGGACTGTGAGTGGCCGCGGCTGCTGCGTCGCTCCGTCGACGGGAGCACCTTACGCGGCCGCAGACCACTCGGGGCGAGTCCGGTGGTGGTGGCAGGGGCGGTCGTGGTGGCGACGGGGGCTGTCATGGTGGTGGCTGAGGCGGTCGTGGCAGTGGCGGGGGCGGTCGTGGTGGTGGCGGGGCCAGTCGTGGTGGTGGAGGCGCGGGGAGCCGGGGTCCTGCTGGTCGTGCCACTGACGAGGCCGGGGTCCTGCGAGGCGTGCCGCGTACGAGCAGAGCCAGAGGCGCGGGGAGCCGGGGTCCTGCTGGTCCTGCCACTGACGAGGCCGGGGTCGTGCGAGGCGTGCCGCTGACGAGCGGAACCGGAGGCGCGGGGAGCCGGGCTGCGCTGCCGCTGGCGCTGAGGCCTGCGAGCAGGCGGGCTAGTCTGCAATCAGAGAAGCAACATATTTATTACAAGGGATTTAGATATAGATTTGCAATTATTTAGATATAGATTTGCATGGGAATAAACAAAGCTTATTCCCATGCTATTTGTAAATGCTTTTAAATCATGAGAACTCTAAAATGATTACTGTAGCCATTATTAGAACTTTAAAACTTTTACTCACCAGCGACACATGCTCCTCACCCTCGTCGGAGCTCCCGGAGCTGGAGCTAGAGGTGGTGTCTCCGTCCTCCTCGCCGCCGCTGCTGCTGCTGCTGCTGGTGGTGTCGCGCTATTAGGGAAGAAACATTACAAGGTCATATAAAAGCAATCTAATATAAGGGTACATCTATTTTAGATAAGGTCATATAACAGCAACCTAATATTAGGGTACATGTACATCTATTTTAGATAAGTTAATTTAAGGGTGCATCTATTTTAAATATTTTAAGGTACCATACATGTCAAACACACCACCTCATAGACACTTCTAAACAGGACCAAATTGAATTTAAAACTTCACTCACCCTAAACAATGCCACAGGCATTTTGGGCGTGCGCCGACGGTGAGGGGTAGGGCCAGTCGGGGCTGGTGTGGCTGGTGTAGTGGCTGCAGGGGCTGCAGGGGCGGACTGGCTGCTCCTGCCCTTCCCCCTACCCTTTGCCTTCACAGGCTTGGGTGCAGGGGGGTCGGGCGCCGCAGGGTCCACCACAGGGTCCACCGCAGGGTCCACCGTAGCATCTGCTTGCTGCGCTTGCTGCGCTTGCTCCCTCAGCTTCTTATTCTCGCGACATAGTCTAACCGACGCGGCACGGCGCTTGCGCTTCTCCTCGCGCTCCCGCGGCGTCATTGCAGCGTTCAACTGTAAAAAAGAATACAACATTATTCATATGAAATACCCAATTATAAATTTGATAACATTTTATTAATATCAAATACTTAAATCAATGAATAGTTTTCCTTGATAGTACTGGCAAATAATTAACAGTTAATTAACTGCATTTAAATTCCTAACTAAACATATTACTGATAAATAAAGGAACAGGAAAAATATTGACTATTACCTTGTCATCGTCGCGTTTTCGACGCGCTGCCTCCTCGGCAAGCGCGTCGACTACTCCTAGACGCTCCTCCTTGTTCTGACGTTTGTTGGCCGATCTCTCCGCATCGGTCATGGCCCTCCCCGGTATCTTGGTGGGCCGACCCATCTTTTTCGGCTTCCTTTAAAACAAGCAAACATTTGGGAAATTAGACAACTTAAACATCCAAATAGCATGAGTACACTAGGCCTTTACTAGGCCTAAACTGTGTTTAACATTCTGGCATTCAGGAATGGTACAGGACCTTGTAGATCCATCAGACATGACGAAATGAAACTCCGCCACCAAAGTCAAAAATTAATTACAAACTTTGGAAAAAATAACTATTTGGTAGGTTGTAGGTACCATAGGGGCATCTTGTCCAGAAATATGAAGGAGTTGCAATAAACGGTAGTGCCATTACCCGAGCGATAACTTCAAAATGAAACTCCGCCACAAAAGTGAAAACGTGGCTAAATACCGGATGGGTGGTGCCAGGAAATAATTTTTTGCATAGGACGATAGACCAAGTGCCTAAATAACATGTCTGGCAGTATGGGCAAATTATATTAGATATTAAGGGTGATGGGGGGGAAATCAGCAGCGAGCGTGAAACTCCGCCACGAAACGACGGTCATGCTTTAAAACCCTCATATACCTACATAAAAGCGCCTAAATAGTGCATATAACAGAGTAAAACAATGAAAGGGACATGTAGGCAGGCTCACATCCTCAATTTGGTGGGTTTTGACAAAGTTTTGATGGATAAGAGGCCAAATTGTAAAAAAAATGACCCCAAATTTCAGGATTTTTTTTTTTTTTCCCCAGTAACATGAGTAAAAGTGCATGGATCAGACCAAGCCTTCATCACACACTGCAGTATGGTCTTTTCTTTCATTTACAATCGATATGTACCACCAGAAGGCAATAATATACAAAACAGGGCATGTTTTAAGCGAGCAGACTTTCGTGGCGGAATTACGTGGCGGAGTTTCACGCCCGGCTACCTGCCTTCGATGCAACAATGCCGGGGCGCTCGGCGGTGGACTGGCCGATGGCCGACATGTACACACCAAATACAGTCTATATAAGTGATTTGGACAGCTTTTAGGTACATTTGGGGGTGCTCGGTACATTTATGCGTAATACACGTTCACTTTTGGCTCCGATCCTTACCTTTTTCCGTCTCCTTCTTCCATTTTTTCGGACTTGGTGTGTGTGTCTGTGGAAACTCCGCCACAAAACTTTTGCGTAAACATCCAATATGGCGCCCGTAAGAAGAACCCGGATGTAGACCGGAAGCGTTAGCCGGTTAGACGCTGGTATGTCTTCCCGCCGAAAAATTAGGATTTTGTGGCGGAGTTTCACCGCGAACATATTCTGGCTCCTACGCAATACACATAAGGCGTTGACCAGTAAAACCACTGCTGGTAATTAAGCATAAGGACTCTACCTTTTGTACAGGACTGAGGAAATAAGTATCTATAATGTTTTAACCCAGAGAGGAGTGAAAAACAGTAATGAAACTCCGCCACGAAAGTATTGTATGCGAATACACATTGACCCCTGGAGCCTAGGCATTTGGATTTTTTTGAAAATTTCTTTTTCCCAGCAAAAGACCTACATGTTGCCTCAACATAAGGGGTCAAATGGCTACTCTAAGGTAGGGCTTTTATTAGTATATGAGGACACCAAAATAATAACATAGTTTACAAATTATTGACAATTACACAGTTAAAAGCATACAGTGAAAAAATAATGCTTCATACCTGGGCGAAACTTCTCGAATCCATCTACTATAACATAGGCCTAATGGAAAAACTCAACTGGGATGGCCTTAAGGTGCCTCAGGGGACAGGGGGGGCATGTAAAACATGTAATTTTAGTCATTTTCACAGATTTATAGGGTATTTTGGCCTTTGGGGCTGCATAAAACGCACAATTTTGCCCCAATACGCAAAAAAAAAATTCTGGCCAATTTTAACAATGTTTTCTCCCAATCAACAAAAATTTAGAAGAATTGATGCAAAACCCTCATTTCTGTAGGGTAATATGGCTGAAAAGGCCTGAAATCACCAAACCTGCACAAGTCAGCGGCTTGACCCATATACGGTTTTCCTAGTATATAGAAAACACTTTAGACTAACGACTTTACAGTTATTGTCTATACAGTAACTAGGGGCGTAACATATTATCACGACATACTACACAAGCGAGATCATCAAACTCAATATAAATATGGCATTACACTGTAATAGCAACCATAATAGATGTTTTATGACATGTGAATATAATATCATACATACAATCGAACGGCTTGACACATTTCGATATGACTTCCTTATGAAGTTTCCTTACTCGGTTATTAAAAATTGCGCGTGGGGTGTGTTTATATTTAAGTTGAACAGAAAAGTTATTAAAAAACAGTCCTGATAAGGACTCACAACCACCAGCGTCTTACATTGATTTGTGATTTAATGAAAACATTCACACAATGGATAACAGTAACCACAGCCTTTGTTTTAAGCCGGGTAATCCGATTATATAACCGGAGTATTAATATCTCTCGCAACATACAACAGAGTCAACACACACGACAATACCTTACGGTATACTTAGCATCTACACCTAGTCTTAACGACTTCATATAAACATTACGGGTAGCCAAGTTTCCTAGCTTATCAGATCATACAATCTTCATATATAGCATATTATGAAACCCGATTCATATGGTAAGTATGAGAACACCATATTGGAACACCTGAGGTGATATGTATCACATAATAATGACTTATTTTATATATTAAAACGTTTTAATGAGTAACCTGGCAGTGTACCCGGAAACCCTTACAATTAAATATAGCTTACTGGTGATCTAGTTGTGGTTAAGGTGCTCTCCGCTTCTAATAGACCAATGAGTGAGGTGCTCTACTCTTCTTAATACTGTTTCTTGGATAAATATCACCCGAAGGTAAGTTCATATGTACACAGCTCGCTAAGTAACCCGTCCTCGCTCCAGTAAAGTTCATGACATATATAACTATAATCCGGCTGGAAACCACAAGTACTGTCCGTTTAACACGTAATCCTAGCTCCAGGAATGTTCATGATATATAAATAGAACTGGAACCACGAGCATTGTCTGTTTGACACGTAATCCTTTGGATGGGAACAGTTTATAACACAGCATAATCGTATCAGGAACACATCATGGTAACGTATCCCAAAAGTTAGTTTCAGGGACGTTAGTTTGGTAGCTTCCCGGTGGAGTCCTGATTCCCCATCAGGTAGGCTATAGTTGAGAGTTGAGTAGTTAGGTAAGTCCAGAGCTTCCACGGAAGGTTCCCCCCGCGTTGGTCCATATGCATCTAAAAAGATGCTCCTCTTTTCCCTTAAGAAGGGAAACCCCGTCATAAAAAATTTATGACGTCAGATTAACTGAAAGAACAATTAATCTATCCGGAAACTATTATAGTCTCCTCCTCTATTTCTAAAAAATTAGAAATAGACTCTGAACCTTCTGTTAGTCTTTTAACCTAACGGTTCATTTCTTGCCCTAATTAAAGCAAGTGCGTGCTCAGCCGTGCCATCCCAAGCATCGAGAGTCACGCCAAACACCCCGTAAAATTTTACGTTCATGTCCTGTAACCGTTTGGTTAACTTCTCGTTCTCTTGACGAACGAACCCTGCTGCGGCCTCAGCATTCTTTTGGCCTATAGCAGCTTCCCTTGACTTTTTAGCCAAGTAGTCAGCATTGCCGGCAGCGACCAATGCTTTCTCTTCCCTGTGGGCAATCTTCAGGCCATGCGTGAACAGGCCTAACATCTTGGTGTTGTATTCCACCGCCAGCTCGCGTTGGGACTCCTGGAATTCCGTAACAATTCTCTGTCCCACTTTGCAGCTCGCCTTCTCTTCCCGAGAGAAGTAGTTAACTATCGGGACGTACTTTAATTTTACGCCACCGGTAGTTTCCGTGCGGGAGGTACCCGCGACTGGCTGGATGACAACCGGCTCCTGGCCTACAGTAATCACGGGTTTAACATCCGCTTGCGGTGCTTTCGCAGCCGCTGCAGCCTTCGGGACAGTTATGCCCCGAGGCGTTACCACTGAGATCAGTGATTTAGGTTCAGCTTTCACGGTCAAGCCCTGCATGTCCCGCGTTGGGGTAGTGGGAGACCGGACGTCCCTGGGGGTTGGTTTTGCAGTTGTCCCCAGGTGGTACGTCAAAGGCAGGGAAGCCTTTGTTCTGGTAGCCGGGCTTTCTTTAGGCCGGGCACCTCCACAGTCAGGTTGACTGTTGGCACTGTCTGAACTACTCAGACGTCTAGCACGGTACTCCATGTTAGTAGCCGCCGCTGCTTGTCCACCGGAATCACGTTTCCGATCTTTCCGGTCTGTAAACAGCGGGTCTTGATACTCGCGATAATAGTCGCGACCTTCCGGGGCATGATAAATCCCATAGTAGGAATTATCGAGTTCCTCCAAAGTGGATCCGGCATGTCTCCGTTTCGGTCCGGGGGAGACCGCAGGAGACCGAGAGCGGTCGCGGGCAGACCAGCTCTTCCCCCGGGAACTACCCCGGGTTTCCGGCTGATGGAAACTACCGCCGCCTCTTCGAGAAGTACGGGTAGTGCATAACACCGTATATTCCTCGTCATTCATGGCGAACTTGTGTCGTCCGTCCACTCTGGCAATCCTGGCTTTGAACTTCCCATCTGCGACCTCGCAGTAAAAGGGAGTTGCCGGCCGGATCTTAGCCTTCTGTTCTTCCGTGAGTGACTTGTACTGGTCACATACGGCATCATGTAGCGCATTCACACGATTGCGAGCTACACTGATTCCCATATTATGGCAATCTTTCATGTGGCGCATGAGCTCACCTCTCCGGGGTTCTAGACACCCGTTACAAAGCTGGGACTCCCTACCTACTGTGATATCACAGTGGTACACCACACAGTGGTGCATGTGATTTTCACAGAGGTGTCGCAGAAACCATTGCTTTGTTACAAACACGGTTCTGTCTGTGCCGATCGTGTTTACACACGTTGCGAATGGGCACCAGTTTCTTTCCCGTTGACTATACCAACGGTTGCTCGCAAAAAGAAGCTTTTCTTTCTGCTCCTTACTGTAGTAAGTATCCGGCAGGATCCTGAGTTGATCTAGCCACTGCTGATAAAAAGCAGACGGAGGACGGTCCCGGGGGGTATTCCGGATCCAATCCTCGTCGTCACTCTGACCTTTACAGTTGGTCGAGGGTGGACATCCAAAATTGGTAGGACCAATTGGACACTGTTCCCATGAATTGGGAATAAACACGCGGAACTTATTGTTCGCGTTCTGCCAGATTCGCCTCATCACGTCATTAGGCGGGATGGGGTCCTCTGGGGCATTTCCTGGTTCTTCAGCGTTAGCCGGAACCTCTCCCTCTTCCGTATCCGAATGAGCCGGACTACGGAGAGGGCTGAGACGAGCTGGGTTGATTACCAGCGCAGCCGCAACGGCGGCCGCAGCTCCCGTTGCGGCGGTCATATCTGCCACGAGGGCCGGGGTGGGGATGGTGATGCCTGTGCTGGAGGGCGCCGGAGTATTGGCTTCGTTTACGTCCATAGCCTCATCCGTCTCCTCCTCAGCCCGGGGAATGACGGGCTGTCCTCCGGAAGGTTGTTCCGGTAATCCTTCTGCTAACACAGAATCCGGCAAGTTAGCTAACCTTGCCTTCTCGTTCCGGCGAGCTTGACGTCCTCTCTCCTGGACAAACTCGTCCGACTGGTTACTGTCGGCCGAGCTCGACCGGTTTGAGGCCCCCCTCTCACCTTTACTGCCGCGCCCCCTAGGTGTGGCTTTCAGCGCTTTTATTCGCGCCTTCTCCTCCGCACTGGAAGATCTGGTTCGTACTGTACGAACCGCCTCATCTACCAAACAAGATATGGCAATATCCCGTTTGACGTTGTGAGTATCCATGTAGTCTTCAATAGTGGCTACATCCAGGATGTACGAAACTACTCCCTGCGTATTAGCGGCAGCAATTTCGTACTCCTTCCGGGTTTTCGGTTCACGGAGTTTCCCGATTCGTGCCCGGTACCTGTTGACGCCAGTCAACAACATCCCGGCAACTCCACAATTCGGGTCCAGGGACAGAATTGGGAGTGCTGGCATTAACCGCTTTATGTCTGCGATATGTAAATCGAAGACAGCTCGTCGTAAGCAGTAGCATACGAGTAGTCCTTTCTGGAGTGCCTCCCAGTACACAAACCAGTCCGGGGGCATCTCCTCCTGCTCCTCCACTAATAGGAAGAGCAATATCGCCTGCCTTGTTAGCGGGTCAATCCGGCGGGGAGCTCCCTCCGCCGTGAGTCGTAGCACGTCCTCGTGCAATTCTACTTCACGTCCATCGTAATTGGACATGAAGCCTCCTAGTGTTGGTACTGCCGGGCGGGGTTTTTCAACGTCCACCGGCGGTTCTCCATGGTACAACGGACCTGGATCCTGATACTCAGCTTCACTGGTATCAGCTTGACCGTCAGCGGGGCTGATGGCCTCAATGTCTAGCCCTTCCAAGTAATTGGCGGCGACATTCGCAGGGCGTAGCGATGACTGAGAGTCAGCGTCAACGTCCATCATCCCCTCTTGTCCCAGGAAATCCATAGATTCCTGGTCCACTAGGTCAGGTTGATTATCAACCACATTTCCTCCGCTAGCGGAGTCGCCCTCCTGAAGAGGGTCTACCTGTTGGTGGTCTGTCTCGGAAGACATGTTTTGTGTCACACTCAAGAAAAGTGTTTGTTGATGGATTTATAGGGGATCCACCTCCCCACTGCGAGAATGGTCGTGTCTGAGCCCTCACGTCTGCTCTGGACCGCCTCTCAACCCCAACTGGCGATTCCCGCCACTCCGCGTGCCTTATATAAGGCGCGCTACCGCGCATGCGCAACCCCGCGCGTCCCGTGACCCAGTTCCTTGGAACCAGGTCACCCCGCGTTCAATTGTCAACAGGTACCCTCATTCCACGTGTTAATCCTTACGCTCTGTCAACTCGTCGAGAGTATCAATGAAATATATATGAATGGCATAATAAAGCACATTCACCGGATTATCCGTCCATCACCCATGGGATCCTTGACAGGGGGACTATCACGATCATTCCGACCGTACTTACTTCCACACATAACTGATTACAACATTAAAATATTTAACAAGATTACAGGACACCACACTCGTTGTGTACCGGCTTAGGTTATACCGTCCCTAGCTAGTAACCGGGGACTGCGTCTTATGTTTTTAGGCATAACATTAGACCTGGTTCTAGGACACGCCTTTTCTAGAGTGGATTTAGCCTTAACCACACCCTTCCGGGTCCTTTTCCCTTCAGCCAGCGAGACTTTATTAGCCGCCTTCTTCCCGGATCTTTTTGGGATGACGGGCTTCTGCACCATTAGTTTCCGGGAAACCTCCTTACGCGGCCTTCCGCGTTTCCGGGGAGGTTCCTTCACTAATTTCCGCTGTTCACTTTCCTCTATCAAAGTATCAACTTCCAACTCATACGAGTCCAGGGACAAATCTCTCCCCTTCCATTCTCTTAGTCGAGCTACATTAGATTTATACATCTTCCCCTGTAATGAACGGATCACTACAGTACTGTCACTTACTATCCGGGTAACCACAAAGGGCCCGTCCCAATTACTAGCAAGTTTCAGAGTCGATAACGGCTCATGCAATCTTACCACCTGATCACCGACTTTGAACCGTTGCGGCCTGAGGCCTAGATCATAGCCGGTTTTCTGCCAGGTGGCATTCTTCTGTAATTCAGTTCTGACCAATTCATAAGCATATTTGAATTGATCTCTTAATGACTCCACAAACATCACATGGCAGGGGGTTTCCGGGTTCATTCCTACCACCCCAAATACCAGATCAGCGGGCATTATTAAATCCTCCCCGAAAACTAACAGATTCGGGGAACAGGAAGTACTAGAATGGACAGTGCTATTATATGCATGACATACATAATCACACTGCTCATCCCAGTCGTCCATTTTATCATTCACCAGGGATTTCAACACCTGAATCAATGTACGATTGAATCTCTCAACCATTCCATCACTTTGTGGCCGATAGGGATTTGTTCTCGTCTTACAAATCGCCAGTCGGTGACACATTTCCTGCCAAAGATCAGATTCAAATTCCCGACCTTGGTCACTATGCATCATTAGGGGAACCCCAAGATGCAATACCCAACCTTTAACAAAAGCTTTTGCACAGGTTGCTGCTTTGTGATCCGCTAATGGAAACACTCTCGTATACTTAGTATAATAATCAGTGACGACCATCATACAAGTATTACCCTCAGGGGTAGTTTTAAACCCACTGATAATATCTATGGCGACTCGCGCAAATCTTACACCAAACAACTCCTGGGACAAAGGCATTTTACCCATCCCAGGCCCAGGTTTGTTTTTACAACAATCCGGGCAAGTAGCAATCCATCTTAATAGATCACTACTCATCCCTGGCCAGTAATATCTCCTTTTCAGACGTTCCAGGGAACGCTTTTTTCCGAAATGTCCACTGGTCAGGTGTCCATGGCAATAATACATAACATCCCTCCGCATACCGGAGGGTATTACCACTTGCCGGACTCTCCTACCGGATGAATTAATCTTCCACCGGTAGATGATTCCGCTCTGGACCTCTAGCTCTGCCCATTGAGCTATTAGTCGTCTCATTTCCCGATTCTCCAGGGAAATCTCAGGCCGCGGGGGCCGTATCTTCCTAGGTAACAATACCAACAACCGGCTAAGGTTAGGATCCTTTTCCTGGAACTTCCGGATGGTTCCCATGGACCACTCCAGAACCCCAGTTCCCTTGATCTCAAAGGGAATCCTTGCTCCGGCTATGACAGCCTCATGCTGACCACAGTCATCACAGTTGGTGTTTTCGCACTTCCTGATAGGACGTCTGGAAAGTCCATCGGCATTTACATGCTTTACCCCAGCTCTATGCTGGATCTGACTTTGCTCCAAACCGAACTCGGAAAGGTGTGCTAGCCAACGTCCAATCATTCCTTCCGCATCTTTGAAATTCAATAACCATCTCAAAGAGGAAGGATCTGTTCTTAGCGTAAAATCTGACCCCCAAAGGAAATGTTTGAACTTTTTAGTATACACTATCACAGCCAACAATTCCCTTTTAGTGGTACAATAATTCCGCTGAGTCTTACTCATAGTATTACTAGCAAAGGCAATGGGAACCTCCACTCCGCCTTGGACTTGGCTGAGGGCGGCCCCAATACTCTCATTACTAGCATCTGTATCCAATACAAAATGACCATCCGGGGTGGGATACTTTAACACCAGGGTCTCTACAAACAACTTTTTTATTGCTAAGAAAGCTGTATCCTGTTCCTTCCCCCAGGGGAACTCTTCCTTCCTATTTCCGGGAGTCCAGTGTGACAAACACTGGATCGGATAGGCTACCCGGGAATACCCTGGCAGGAAATCCCTATAATATGAGCAGAATCCTAGGAAGGATCGCACATCTTTAGGACCCCTGGGGACTTCCCATTCAGTCACACTCCTGATCTTTTCCGGATCCGCCTTAACCCCCTCGGTGGAAATAATCCGCCCTAGGTAGTTAATATCCTTTTTAAACAGATTGCATTTCTTTGGTTTCAATTTGAGACCGTTAGACATGATTCGGTTTAAGACTTCCTCTAAATTACTTAAACAGTCCGCAAAGGTCTTTCCAAACACAATTACGTCATCCAAGTAAACTAGACATTTCCGCCATAATAAATCACTTAACAGTGTCTCCATCATGGCTTCAAAGGTGGCCGGCGCGTTACATAACCCGAATGGCATTACCTTATATTCAAACAACCCGATATGGCTGGAAAACGCGGTTTTCTCCATATCTTCAGGCTTCATGCCTACTTGCCAATACCCGGACTGTAAATCCAGGGTACAGAACCATTCATTCCCTCCTAGGGAATCAATCTTCTCATCTATCCTAGGAAGAGGATAGGAGTTCTTTTTAGTCAACCCATTCAGTTTCCGGTAATCAATACAGAACCGTATACTACCATCCTTCTTGGTTACCATACACACAGGGGAAGACCAAGGACTCATGCTGGGAACAATAACATTATCCTTCAGCATTTTCGCTATCTCTTCCTCAGCTACTAGCTTCTTCTTGAGGGGTAGCCTCCTATAAGGAATCTTAAAAGCGGGGTGATCCCCGGTTTTAATTTCATGCAATACCTTATTGGTTCTCCCCAGGGATTCCCCTGGGGCCGCAAAAGCTTGCCTGCATCTCTTCAGCATAGCCTTTAGGGCTTCCTGATCATTCTCATCCGTTATGGACGATCCGGTTAACAACTTAGTTAACTCTTCATGCAATTCCTCTTCCCCTCCTTCTTCTAACCTCAGGTCTTGATGGCTACCGGTGACTGCCTCCGCAAGTATCACTTTCCCAACTCCAGTGCCTTTTTCAAGATATACTGTGGAGTTTCCGGGGTTGGAAATGGGTGTCACCGTCCATCGGGAATTCCCTACCAGGGTATCCGCCGATTCCAATCCCTTCCGGGATAATACAGCCATATCCGGCTCGATTACCACTAATCCCTTCTGGATTAGCCTCCCTAAACTGACTAACACGTCACAGGTCATTCCCGGGGGAATCTTCACAGTCTGTGCCACACTAGCGACACTACTGATTACTCTCAACTTACAGAGTATAGTCATATCATACGGGTATTCAATCCTCAATTTCCCACTTTTCGGATTCAAAGTCGCACCGAAAAGCGCCGCAAAATCTAACCCAAGAATACCATCATCTTCAATCTCAGCTATGGTCGGGGCCCAAACAAATTCTTTCCCGGCCACAGAGATTATCAGAAAAGTCCGTCCAAATGTCCTCATTCTGGTACCATCGGCCGTACATGCGTTTACCCTCATTGTGAGGTTCTCACACATATTCGGCAATAAGCTGATGAATCTCCTAGAGATCATGGAGTGGCTAGCTCCAGTATCCATAAGAAACTCACCAGTCTTTCCTTGTACAGAACAGGAAACGTACCACCTCTTCCCATCAGTTACTGAGGGATTCCTAGTAAACCGGTGAAGGTCACTATCAGTGCCCAGGTCGAATCCACATCCTTTCAGGTGTTCCAGACAAGGATGACCCGGGGGAAGCCTGGTTCCTCCAACCTTAACCAACTCTTTGGTTATTGACTCCTCTAAACTGGCACTAGGTTTCCCATACGCGCACCCCTGGGCGCCTGTTGCACCAGTCTCCCCAGCCTCATGGTTTCCGGGATGTACGGTCCCATCTCCCTTCTTGCTGGACGCATTCACTGCTAATGAATCTTCACCGCCAACGTCGGTGATAATCTGACATATTTCCTCAGGGGTTACCGTCCTGTCACCTTCGGTAACCCCCTCTAATTTCCCGAAACCTCACTTCTCAGAACAGGTTTCTCCGCTTTGCATTCGGAAGCAAAGTGCCCTTTTACCTGACACCTGTAACACTGGACAGTGTTACGATCCACCCTTGGGCGGCGCCGGGTTTGATTATCAAACACCTCGTTCATGCGTTTAATCATGGACTCCATTAAGGTATTTAATGAATTACCTGACGCATTTGTTTTATCCGGAGTGGTCATCTCCGGGGTCTTTGTTTTCTGACTGGAATCAGTCGTAGGTTCCCGAATATCGGGTTTCCGGGTAGATTCCGAATAACCTTTTTTACCCGGAAGCTTCCCGGAAGCTGGGGTAGAGCTAGATTTCTGCCGACCCTTGAATTTCAGGGCGTCTACTCTCTCCTCCCCTTCAGATTCTTCCGCGGAAGAATCGTCTCCATCTAAGGAATGTTCAATTCCAGAGACGCGCTGTCCCCTATTAGCGGGTATCATACCAGCCAATAGTATTTTCTTCTTGTCATGTTGATCAATCGCCATGAACAAATCTGCTAGGGAAGACCCAGCTTCCCAAGCTCTACCACAAACTTTAGCATGATCAGGATCACTTAATCCACTAATAAATCTTACAAATAGGGATTCTATGTAATATTCGGCATCCCTACTCCATTCTGGCCTAGCCTGCCGCAATAATCGCTGCAATTCTAGCCCAAAAATTTTAGCAGATTCCTTAGGTTTCTGCGTTCTCCTTTGAAACAGAGTCCAGTGATCAACTGTCACCATTTTCCCAAAGGTATAACAAGCTAATACTTCCAACTGGTCGTATGTAGCTTCCGGCCCGTAAGTGTCTCTCCATTCTTCAACCACTATCTTACCCGGGCCGTCACTTAACCATATCACAAAAGCTCCCAAGGATTCCTCCTTGTTCCAGCAATTGTACTTACAATCATCTAAAAGTGATTGATATTCTTCCTTCCAGGGTCGTAAACCCCTGTAAGGCTTAGTCACGCGTGCAGTTCTTTTAGCGGCATAATTAGAATGCACTAATTGACCCGACATGCGTCTTCTCCAAGCCAGTAGGTATGTACCGTCTTGACCTCGGCTAGAGCAATCTAGTCCCAAATTACCTATGGCGGGGTCTCGATTATGTAAACGGTGCTCCGCCGGGGTCATTGTGACCCGCCGGTTCAAAGGAACCTTTCTCTTGGGTACATCGTCAGACGACTTATCTGATTCAGATTCTGTACCTTCATCAAAGCGTGGGCCTTGATAGCCGGACAACCCCTCAGTGTTTTTATGCACCGGGTTTGACCTTCCCTTTGTTCCCGGTTGGGACCCCTTATTCGACCTATCCCTCGGCCTAATCTCAGGATCTTTATTGACTCCCGAGTGAGTTTCCGTGGCCGGAGGTGGATACGAATAAGTTGCATCTGGGCAATACCTATAATTACCCTTGCTATCATAACCTCCCGGATTCTCATATAGAGCCGGGTCATCTCCCGCAAAGGGGTTCAATGAGCCATAACTATGGTTCACCACTTCATCTCGAAATTTATTTTTATAATGTCGAGATACTTCCTCCTCTGGAGACATTTCCCTGTTAACCGGACCAATACTGGCACGATTAACTGGTTCCCGTTCAAGAGAGCGCCCGGTAACATTCACTCTCCTTGAATCTTTCTCTCTGTTCTTATACACAGAGTCTTCCACATTCCTCAATCCATTATCATTAATAAATGGATCGAATTGAGGTAATGCATCCCCCTTACTAGTAGTAAGAGTACTGTCCAGAACAGTTTCCGGCCTGACAGCTGGAACCTGTTCCTTCCCCTGTTGTTCCACTGCCTTAGACAATTCACCCCGTAGGAGAGTTTTTCTGGCTTCCAGGGAACAGACAGCTTCTACCTCAGCTTTCCGTTTCCTTTCTAACTCTTCCGTTTCCTCCAGGATTTGTATCCTGGTGGATTCGTTATCTTTGACCAACTGCTCTCTGCCCTTCTCGAGCTCCTCTGTCCCCTTCTTTAGGACATACCATTCTCTAGAGTATTTTTTCAACTCCCTCTCATACCTCTCCTTAAGAGATTCGGAGTGTTCATTCTCCTTCTGGTTCTCAGCAATCTTTGCTTGAATCTTTTGGAATTCATGCTATTCCTGAGCAACCTTCTTCTTCATATACCGGTTGTCTTCTATCAACCGTTCCCTCTCTTCAATGAGAGTCCCCTTTACCTTCTGATTCTCGGAGAGGATCTCATCCCTTTCTTTCACCAGGGATGTCAATTCCTCAGTCAATGCAGCATATTGGTCTTCCATTGACTGTTTGTCCAAACGGACATTCTCCCAGTAGAGGTCATCCTCTTCCCGAGCCAATCGCTCGTCATATTCCCTCTGGAATTTCTCATCCCCCACATAGGGTTCTACCCAGGAAAGATCCTGCACTTTCCTCTTCTTTTGTTCTGGCTTCAAGCCTTCCACCGGGTAATACCCTGGCACCTCTAGGCGAGTTGATTCCAACTCCCCTTCACTCAGCTCTGGGCCAGAGCTCCCCAGGCTACCACCGGTAGCCATTGTCTGTCCACTAAAGGACTGTCTGTCCACAAAAGGACTTCCTGTTCAGTACAACCCGAACATATTCCCGAGACAACCCAGGTTCGAATCCTGGTCACGGCACCAGTGTGGTGGTTCGTAGTTAACTCTAGGTTAAAGAACAACGATCACGGCAGTTTCCAGGTGCGAGAATATATCGGTCTTTATTCACAAGAATAACAACTCCAGTTCCTGTACTAGGGAACGATCAGTGTAGCATTAATACACACAGGTAAATCAGGTTTCTCTATAAATAGAGGAAACGGTCAGTATACAACTCTTAGCATACAACTCTGTCCGCACGGTTGGACATGTGAAGTCTCACGTCAGTCGGGCCTGCACTGACTGCCTTCCAGGTAAACACACGGGTCTTATATAACACCGGCTCTTAGATCACGTGGCCAGGTGGGTGGGTCGGCCGCCCACCTGAGAGCGGCACACGGTTACCTGAAGAGGACCTGCGCCCTCTCCCGGGAACTGTGTGCACTAGCTCCAGGTGGAGAAGCCGAGTAAACAGACGTTACCCGGAAATACCGTGTATGAGATTAATATGTAATATCATGCCCCTACACTTCCTATATATTAGATATTAATCATTATCAATAACATTATTTTATTCTTATTCCTATCTTATAGTTATAGATAAGTGTTATCGTTATCATCATTATTTCCTTGTTATTGCTATTGTTATGTTGTTTTAATATTATGTACATTATGTACATTTCTTGTTTTAGCTCTTATTGTTATTATTCTTATTTTGCTCCATGACCCTCTCTCTCATGTCACTTCATCCTGTTTTCTTTTATTTCTTTTTTGTATTCACTATAGGTTATAATACAGCCCTCTCATATAGTTCCTGTTGAATTTAGATATTGGTATATGTAACTATTGGCTAGAAATAATTGATGCAATATTAATATAAAAAACTTCAACTGAACTTACAAGCTTAACAATGTGGTTAGTTTCTAATCTGAGGTGATTAATCTAGGGGTAAAGTTCCTTACTGAAAATCTTAGGCCACTCAAAAAAAAAAGTTGTTTCTCATCACCGCCCGCATCATAAAAATCATGATTTGGGGAAAACTTTTTTTTTTTTTACATTTTTGATGAAAAATATGCTAAAATTGCTTGGTGATAAGAAACAATTTTTTTTTTGAGTGGCCTTATCCAAACTACTGTATAGCTGCCGTCATCTTTAAAACTTCTTGCAGAACATTAAGTTGTGAGATCTGCGTGGAGTTTATCTGGGTCCCAGTTGGGTAAACTGGGGTCTGTTATTTCATTTTTAATTATTTATCTTGTTTGAATTGTTAACTGTTGATTGTACTATTGTAATATTAACTAAGTAGGAAATGACAACGACACGAGTTCAAGATTTCTTGAAGACTAATGGGCTTAAATTGGTGCATCTCAACACTAGGAGTATGTTCAAAAAACGACAGGACATCTTTGATCAGTTGGATGGTACTGATATTGTCACAATGAGTGAAACATGGTTACACCCAGAATACGACGATGATCTTATATATTGGGAGGGCATGAAGCTATTTAGGCAGGATAGGGCCAAAAAAAGGGAGGTGGAATTGCAGTTTATGTCAGAAATGATATAAATTGTGAAATTAATGTCAGATTGGATTTAAGTGTAAATAATAAGGATCTGGAATGCTATGTTTTGGATATATCTCTGAAAATGAAAAATTTCAACTTGTTACATTGTACAGACCACCTAGTGGGAAACTGGATAATTTCTTTCCTCATGTTAAGAAGATAATGAAGTTAGCTCTGAAAGATGATTCAGAGCAATGGATACTAGGCGATATAAATATTAACACTTTAAAAGAGGGCATTCCCTCAAATATTGCTCTTAGTGACCTTTGTAAATTCAAGGGTTATCATAAACTAATCCATCAGTGTACCCGCCCTTTTGGGAAAACAGTAGCATGCTTGGATAATATTTTAACTTCATTCAATGGTGACATGACTGCCGGTGTGCTGTATTTCTTGGTGAGGGATCATCTACCAGTGTATTGTGTCAAAACTAAGTTGGAACTTGAATATTTGAAAAAAAACGTGCGTATTCGCAATTACAAACACTTTGATGTTGAGCTATTCAAAGATTGGCTTAGTGAGGCAGATTGGGATGATTTTTATGCCAAAAATGACCCGGATGTTGCCTGGTTGTTTATTTTGAAGCACATCTTTGAATACTTGGATGTAAACTGTCCATGGGAAACCATAGAAGTGGTTGACAAGAGGAACCGATGGATGACTGGAGAGATATTGGGTCTGATAAGGGAAAGAGAGAATGCAGTCGACAGTTATCTGAGGACAGAGAGGGAGAGATTCCTTCTGTTGGCTAAGAGATTAAGATGTAGGATAAACCGTGCCATAACATGTGCAAAATATGAGTACATTAAAAACACCCTGGAAGAAAATAAGGACGATCCAAAAAAATTCTGGAGAGTGATCAACAGTGTTTTGAAGCCGAAAACAACAGTCGAGCCCCCTATGTTGATTGGTGAGGATGGTTTTATTAAGACTAACTTGGAGTCTGTACAATATTTGAATGATTTTTTCTCTGGTATTGGAAATTGTCATATAATATGACTGATAATGGACATCCAGAAAAAAAAGTTTTCTTGGAGCCTGTTGATTCTGTATATCCACAAATCAAGGTTGAAAAGGGCTTGGTGGACATTTTGATAGATGAAATTAATGTGAACAAAACCTCTGGCATAGAGGGCCTGCGTTGTGATTTATTAAAATGTGCTATGAAACACTTATTGGATCAAATGACATGGTTATATCAATTGAGCTTTGATCAAGGTATCTTCCCAGATGAGTTGAAATGTGCGAGAGGAAACCCAATCCCTAAAACTGGCAACCAAAAGCTAATCACTAACTGGAGACCAATTCCTCTGCTGCCTGTACCCTCGAAATTAGCTGTTAATGCATATTCTCATATCTGAGGTATTGGATAAACAAGACTTTTTGACTGACCATCAGTATGGATATAGACAGGGCAGAGGCACAGGTGATGCAATCTTCAGGTTCTTAAATAAACTTTATGAAAATAGGGATAGGGGACATTTGACAGTAGCTTGCTATCTTGATTTTAAAAAAGCCTTTGATAGTGTCCACCATGGTTATCTTATAGAAATTTTAGGCACTCTAGGTTTACATGACGTAGTATTAAATTGGTTAATGAGTTACCTATCAAATAGATGTCAATTTACACCTATAGGCAGTTTTAAATCTAACACCAGCTGTGTTGAATTTGGTGTGCCCCAGGGTTCTGTCTTGGGGCCGCTATTGTCTATAATCTATGTCAATGATGTTAGTAAAGTGTTGAACTCATGTGGACATTACATATATGCGGATGACCTAGTGGTATTTCATTCGGCTAATAAAATTGATCTAATAAAAGGATGCATGCAGGATACGTTGAACCTACTGGCTAAATGGTTTGTTAGAAAAAGGCTAACTGTCAATGTTGATAAGAGTAAGGTAATATGGTATGGCTCCACACAAAAATTACCAAAGTCTAGAGGTATAAAATTCTATCTGGATGACATAGAATTGGAAACTGTAGGATGCTATAAGTACCTGGGTTTGAAAATTGATAGTGCGGTTAGTCTAGAACCTGCAATGAGGGAACTTACTAGTAAAGTCAATCATAAGCTCTTCAGGTTTGGTAAAATGAGAATTGTCCAAACAGAGAGTGCTGCCCTATTGGTATATAAGTCTACTATCATGAGTCTGTTTGACTATGGAAGTTTCTGTCAAGATGGTGTTAATGGAGGTGCTCTGAAAAAATTGGACAGGATGCAAAGAGGGGCTTATAGATATGTTATGCATGAAGAGACTTGAGAGAAGCTGAAATGTATACCCTATCTAAGTTGCAAACTCTAAAGAGAAGAAGGCAAGAATTACTATTGACTTATATGTATAAACTATCCCATAATGACTCTATGTTTGACTTGAGGGAAAGGAGAGGGGGGCTAAGATCGGAACGAAAGATCCGCTTTAATGTGCCTCGGGCCAGAAATGCTGGTTACACAAAGTCTCCACTGTATAGGGGTGCAGCAATGTGGGACAAACTGGGAGACTATTATCAAAGAAGTAAAGTCAAAATTACTTTCAAGAAGCGCATCAGATCTCTAGTGAATTTGGATGTGCCCAATCCTAATTCTGGCAGGGTAGATGAAGGTGCATTAGAGGAAGAAGAGTTGTTACCTGAAGAGTGGACTATGTTACCAAGTATGCTGTTATAATGACAGTTTCCGGTGAGAAATTGGTTGGAGGTGGTGGTTCATTGTATCTAACATGTCCAATAGTTATATGTCTATCTACATTATATGACACTAGCTGTGAGGAGAGCAGCTCTCTCTCCACTGTTTTCTGAAGTATATATTATCTTGTAACTTTACTGGACCCGGATTTCACTCGAGGAAGATGTTATGATGACATCGTCCAATGAGTCAATGAGTGAATAGGGTTCTAAGTTAAAACGATGCAAAACCAATGATTAGGGATGTTCTTATATGACAAATGTATGATACATGCATAGAAGTTAATACTACTCCCCTACTAGTGTTCTGTGATAGCCATGATAAGCCCATTATAGTATAATACAGAAAATCTGTTTTCTGTCTAATAATAGTCTTTCCTACTTGCTTGTAATTGTTTTTTTCTTTGTATTTATATTTGTAAATAATGTATGTTCATGTTTATTATTTTTTGCTGTACATAGACTGCATAATACCCATCTTTATCTCATCTATTGCAAACTCATCTTTATCTCATCCAATATGTGAAAACAACGCAACTATTGATATGAATGAAAAGGCATCATCTTTATTGTCATAACATATACCACAAATTGTAATTTTTGTGATTTGGCAATAAAAACCTTTCAAACCTTAAAAAAAAATACCCCTTTTCACTGGCCTGGTCACAATTTTCAAATTACCCACAGATTCTAGATATGTGAGGCATTGTTGATTATAAAGCATTAAAATGATCAAGGAGTGTTGTAGGCACCCTCTGGAGCACAGAGAAGTTAATTATTAGTGAGGATTTGCCTGCTGCTACTTAACCCTTTGGTGCCCAACCGCGCCAATTGGCGCGGTTTTAGGCATAAAAACAAATACATTGAAGTAAAGAAGTATCAAGACACTTCTACTGGGTCAAATCCTAAGGTTTTACCCTCATATGAAGCTCCTGGACATCACGATTTCAATGAGACCATCAATCTTGCTGTGAACTGTATATTATGAGCAATAGTGGAGACTCAACTAAAGAATAGGTGATCAGAGATGTGATTCATCATGGTTATCCAAAGATCATCTAAAAAGCATAATTTTCGCTAGTATGCCCTTCAATATATGTGAAAAACATGAAAAATTGTCATAAAATCATCATATATCAATTTTTCCTGTAGATGCTGATTATAGTGTCAAAAGTATTTAATTTCTATTCAGAAGGTTCTTATTTGGAACGTTTTCCAGGCTAGGATTAGCATATTTATAGCAAAATGATGACCACATTGACCCTACAAATGCAGTATATTGCTTATAAAAACAAATAGAATGTGTCAGGTTGCCATGGCAACCAAAGTTAAATGATTTTATATAGTTAAGTTAAAGTCCATTTCAAGACCTTTCAGCAAATGTTACAATCATCACCCTTGTCTTAGAATAAGAAATGAAGTTGTACATGACTTCAAACGTAAGAACAATCACGTTGAATAAAAAAACAGACATTGATCAAATAGTTCTGGGCACCAAAGGGTTAAAAGCACAGAGTAACACCGCAACTTAAAAGCACGGAGTAACACCATCCGGGATTCAAATTTGTCATAGTGAAGCATTTGGGTGTGCATGGGTGAATGGATGATAAACCATAGCTATTGAGCACTAAGCCCCTGTCACCACAATTCCTTTTGGAACATAATAACTCAATATATAGCCAGAAATAACCACAGGAGAGAAGGAAATGGCAATTGTTACTCCGTGCTTTTATGTTGTATCAAATATGCATCTGCCCCTGGACCCTAGAGGATTGGATTTTGTTGAAAATTTTCTTTTTCCAGTATAAGGCCCATATGTTACCTCAACATGAGGGGTAAAATGGTTATGCTGTGGTATCTCTTTAATTACTTTATGAGGACACCAACATAATAACATAGATTGACAATAAGTGACAAATTCACAGCAAAAAGGCTACAGTAAAAAATAAAAGATACATATCATGGTAAAATCTCTTGAATCCATCTACTATAACATAGGCCTATTGGAAAAAAATAACTGGGGTGGGCTAATGATTCCTCAGATTAAATGAGGGGCATGTAAAATATGTCATTTTTCTCATTTTTAGGGCTTTTTTGGCTTCGGGGGGCCATAAAAGACAAAATCTTGGTCCAATACACAAAAAAAAAGAATTTCCGTGAAATATTAGGATGTTTTGTCACACATGCCAAAGATAATAAGCTTTTGAAGCAAAAGTCTTAATTCTGTAGGCTTGAGTTTGAGTTTGAGTTTGAATTGATTTATTTCTGAATGGTACATGTACAAGGAGTTATAACAGTGTTGTTTAAATGATATCATATATTGTTTGAGGTCACTTTTCTCGTCTTCTCACTTTTTATTAAAGAAATAAAAGGCCGCTCTTCAGCGTATACGCTGGTATGCATTAAGCAGCCTGTATCAACTACGTACCGGTACATTTTTTATACATTTATTTTATATAGCAATGAAAGGTAACATCATAGTCATATACCTTACATATTCTCCATTTATAAACCAATATAGACAAATATTACACAAGGTGTCATACATGTATGTATCCTATATTATAAATTTACCCCATGTTGTGAAAACATTGGACAACTGTTACACAAAGTGTTATACGTGTATGTGCTCTTTTAAATGTTATACATGTATATGTTCTATATTATAGATATACCTCATGTCATGAAAACATTGAGATAAATCAGAACTTTTGAGGTATATGAGATAAAGAGTTGCTATGTCATGTAAACATTAGCTCCTCTAACAAACTTGTTATCATGTAATATATGGTGTTTAGATACAGTACAAGGTAAGCAAATATAAAGGAGACAGTAGGGAAAGTACATCATAAAACTTATTCTTTTTTCGGTATTTTTTGTGCTAGTTCGATGTTAAGCTGTTTCACAAATTTGTCTTTACTAATTATATTTCTTTTCCAGGGCTTTAGTGCATTCCAACACATAAAAATATTATACTCCATACTTTTCTTATATGCCTCACAATGAGGGAGAAAATTCTTCAACAATGGACCTTGGGCAGCTCGAGTCATGTACCCTCTATCATCTAAATACTTGGCTTTCTTGGAGCACTTAAACCCCTCTATACATACATGCATATATCGTCTATCTCTCAGCAGGTTTATTTTGGCAGTATTATGTACATTGGCTGTGGGTGTCCTAAAGTCTACTTTTAGACACGATTTCAATTACCGATTTTGACTTCGTTGTAGCTTTTCTTGAAGATTAATCGCCGATTTATCATATAAAATATCTCCATAATCGAGTACCGGTAGTACAAAACTCTTATACAATCTAATGAGGTCTTTTGTCCCAAGAAAAATTCCCAGATGACCTAGTTGATATGATCTGAGGGCGACTGTTTTCAATTGACTTTTAACAAATATTTCATATGAAAGCCGCGGGTCCAAGTGGACCCCCAGATAGTTATAGCTTTAGACCCTCTGCAGCCTTTGACCCTGGACATTTAAATACATATTTTTGAAACAATTCTTCAGGCCAAAACCAACAAACTTAGTCTTAGAGGTATTGACTGTTAACTTATTCTTTGTACACCATGAGACAAATGAGTCTATATCTTTTTGCATGTTATTTTTTGCAACAAAATCTCTCGTGTCCGATGTATACAATACAGTGTCATCAGCGAAGAGTAAAATGTTCACATTTTTACAAGTTTCTGCATCAGTTATATATATACTAGGAAGAGTAATGGACCCAAAATTGAACCCTGTGGAACGCCACATGAAATATTAGCACTATCTGAGAGAATATTATTTATTAGAGTTTTTTGCGTTCTGTTTTTTAAGTAATTTTTAATCCAAAGTAGTGTTTTCCCTTTAATTCCCATTTTTTCTAATTTTTCCAAAAGTATTGAGTGATTTACAGTGTCGAAAGCCTTCTTCATATCAAAAAAGGTGGCTATAGTATTCTTTGCTACATTTCTGTTCCTTAGTATATAATCAGTTAATTCTGATACAGACGTCATTGTACTCCTATTAGCTCTTCAGACAACAATAGCCTGACAAAACGAAGTGGAAAGTTAAGGTAAGGAATCTTAGTTAAGGAGGCCAGACCTTCAGATATTATGAGGGAAAAGATAATCTTAGTTAAGGACGGACAATGTGACAGGACGAGGGAAAGAGGGAATCTTAGTTAAGGACGGACAATGTGACACATTGATGGGGAGAGAGAATCTTAGTTAAAGAGGACTGACATGGTGACAAAATGATTGTTAAGAGGGGATCTTAGTGAAGGAGGACTGACAATGTGACACTATGATTGGGAAGAGGGAATCTTGGTTAAGGAAGACTGACCATTTGACACAATGATTGGGAAGAGGGAATCTTAGTAAAGGAGGACATACAATGTGACACAATGATTGGTAAGAGGGGATCTTAGTAAAGGAGGACTGACAATGTGACACTATGATTGGGAAGAGGGAATCTTGGTTAAGGAAGACTGACCATTTGACACAATGATTGGGAAGAGGGAATCTTAGTAAAGGAGGACAAACGATGTGACACAATGATTGGGAAGAGGGAATCTTGGTTAAGGACTGACAATGTGACACAATGATTGGGAAGAGGGGATCTTAGTTAAGGAGGACTGACAATGTGACACTATGGTTTGGGAAGAAGGGATTTTAGTTAAGGACTGACAATGTTACATTATGATGGGGAGAGGGAAATTAGTAAAGGACTGACAATGTGACACAGTGATGGCGAGAGGGGATCTTAGTAAAGGACTTACAATGTGTCACAATGATTGGGAGAGGGAATCTTAGTTAAGGAAGACTGACAATGTTACACTATGATGGGGAAGAGGGAATCTTGGGTAAGGACTGACAATGTTACACAATGATTGCGAAGAGGGGATCTTAGTAAAGGACTGACAATGTGACACAGTAATTGGAAAAGGTAATCCAAGTAAAGGACTGACAATGTGACACAGTGATTGGAAGAGGGAATTTTAGCTAAGGACTGAAAATGTGACCCAGTGATTGGAACAGAGAATCTTAGTTAAAGAGGACAGGCAATGTGACACAGTGATTGGAAAAGAGAATCTTAGTTAAAGAGGACTGACAATGTGACACAATGATTGGAAAAGGTAATCCTAGTAAAGGACTGACAATGTGACACAGTGATTGGAAGAGGGAATTTTAGCTAAGGACTGAAAATGTGACCCAGTGATTGGAAGAGAGAATCTAAGTTAAAGAGGACAGACAATGTGACACAGTGATTGGAACAGAGAATCTTAGTTAAAGAGGACAAACAATGTGACACAGTGATTGGAAAAGAGAATCTTAGTTAAAGAGGAGTGACAATGTGACAAAATGATTGAGAGCGGGAATCTAAGTCAAGGACTGACAATGTGATAGAACAAGGGAAAGAGGGAATTTTAGTTAAGGATGGACAATGTGACACAGTGATGGGGAGAGAGAATCTTAGTTGAAGAGGACTCACAATGTTACAAAATGATTGGGAAGAGGGGATCTTAGTTAAAGAGCACTGACAATCGGACACAATGATTGGGAAGAGGGAATCTTGGTTAAGGACTGACACTGTGACACAGTGATGGGAAGAGGGGATCTTAGTTTAGGACTGACAATGTGACGCAATGTTGGAGAGAGGGAATTTTTGTAAAGGACTGACAATGTGACACAATTATTGGTAAGAGGGGGTCTTAGTTAAGAAGGACAGACAATAATTAGGAAGAGGGATTTTTAGTTAAGGACTGACAATATGACACAGTGATGTGGAGAGGGGATCTTGGTTAAGGACTGACAATTTGACACGATGATTGGAAAGAGGGAATCTTAGTTAAGGAGGACTGACAATGTGAGACAGTGATGGGAAGAGGGAATTTTAGTTAAGGAGGACTGACAATGGGACACAGTGATTGGAAGAGGGAATTTTAGTTAAGGACTGACAATGTGACACGGTGATGGGAAGAGGGAATCTTAGTTAAGGACGGACAATGTGACACAATGATTGGGAATAGGGGATCTTAGTTAAGGAGGACTGACAATGTAAAACATTGATTGGGAAGAGGGGATCTTAGTTAAGGAGGACTGACAATGTGACACAATGATTGGGAAGAGGGGATCTTAGTTAAGGAGGACTGACAATGGGACACAGTGATGGGAAGAGGGTATCTTAGTAAAGGACGGACAATTTGACACCATAATTGGGAAGAGGGAATCTTAGTAAAGGACGACTGACAATTTGACACAATGATTGGTAAGAGGGAATCTTAGTTAAGGAGGACAGACAATGTGACACAATGATTGGGAAGAGAGTGTTGGTTGCAGACTGACAATGTGACACAATGATTGGAAAAGGGAATCTTAGTTAAGGAGGACTGACAATGTTACACTATGATGGGAAGAGGGAATCTTGGTTTAGGATGGACAATGTGACACAGTGATGGGAAAAGGTAATCCTAGTAAAGGACCGACAATGTGACACCGTGATTGGAAGAGAGAATTTAAGTTAAGGACTGAAAATGTGACCCAGTGATTGGAAGAGAGAATCTTAGTCAAGGAGGACTGACAATGTGACTCAGTGATGGGAAGAGGGAAGCTTAGTAAAGGACTGACAATGTGACTCAGTGATGGGAAGAGGGGATCTTACTAAAGGAGGACTGACAATGTGACACTATGATTGGGAAGAGGGAATCTTGGTTAAGGAAGACTGACCATTTGACGCAAAAATTGGGAAGAGGGAATCTTAGTAAAGAAGGACATACAATGTGACACAATGATTGGGAAGAGGGAATCTTAGTTAAGGAGGACTGACAATGCGACACTATGGTTTGGGAAGAAGGGATCTTAGTTAAGGACTGACAATGTTACATTATGATGGGGAGAGGGAATTTAGTAAAGGACTGACAATGTGACACAATGATTGGGAAGCGAGGATCTTAGTTAAGGAGGACTAACAATGTTACACTATGATGGGGAAGAGGGAATCTTGGTTAAGGACTGACAATGTTACACAATGATTGCGAAGAGGGGATCTTAGTAAAGGACTGACAATGTGACACAATGATTGGAAAAGGTAATCCAAGTAAAGGACTGACAATATGACACAGTGATTGGAAGAGGGAATTTTAGCTAAGGACTGAAAATGTGACCCAGTGATTGGAAGAGAGAATCTTAGTTAAAGAGGACAGACAATGTGACACAGTGATTGGAAAAGAGAATCTTAGTTAAAGAGGACTGACAATGTGACACAATGATTGGGAGAGGGAAGCAAAGTAAAGAACTGACAATGTGACAAGACGAGGGAAAGAGGGAATCTTAGTTAAGGACAGACAATGTGACACATTGATGGGGAGAGAGAATCTTAGTTAAAGAGGACTGACAATGCTACAAAATGATTGGGAAGAGGGAATCTTAGTTAAGGAGGACTGACAATTTGACACAATGATTGGGAAGAGGGAATCTTAGTTAAAGACTGACAATGTGACACAGTCATGGGAAGAGGGGATCTTAGTTAAGGAGGACTGACAATGTGACACTATGATTGGGAATATAGCAAGACAATAGTTAATGGGTACTTATAGCGTATGGCTGGATATACCTGCCCTTTATATTAACATATATCACAGTAAATTTTGAAAACCTACTGGCGGGCTCAGTAGGGTCCCTAACAACTGCCGCGCACACCCCTAGTGTGGCTATTCAGTACTACCACGACCCCGGCGATGCGGCGTCCTATATAAGGGGGTGTGGTCACTATACTCTGCAATATATACATATAACTGCCAGGGCTCTTATATAGACCATATTGCCTGGACGTTTACTAGAAGGCACTGCAATAAATGCTATGGATATATAATATGACATATAACAAGACAATAGTTAATGGGTACTTATAGCGTATGGCTGGATATACCTGCCAAGAAGGGAGGCTTTGTAAGAAGTGAGCAGGCCGAGACACCCAGCCAAATGACTTTATAAAGTTTATAACCATAATACTATTGACACATAAACTAATTATAATCCACCACTTTGGACAGCATGGATGCTACTTGATGGTCCAAAGAAATTCTATCTTGGACAGGTCTCCTGAGGTAGCCTAATACTCTGTCACTCCTCCAGTCACCCCTACCTTTAATTACATCAAGCTCCACACCTAGTCTTGCTAAGAATGTAGCCCCCAACGGAAACCTTGGCTAGAAATGTATTCTACATGAATAACAATATAAATATTTTCACAAATACTTAAGGCCACCACAAACGGTGTGTTTTGATCAGATGTCTCGATCAGTAACCAAAGAAAAACACTGTTTGCGGGACCCCTACTGATCAGATCAGAGCATATCAAACATGTTTGATATGCTCTGATCTGATCAGATGATCGAGACCGCTGATCCAAACACGTCGTTTGCAGTGGCCTTTAAGCATGCATATTGGATAACAATATCAAATACAGTTTTGTAATGGCAGGCTAGCAATATGATTGTATTTTGTCATAGTTCCTCTGTTTAACTTCATAATTAAGAATGAAATTGACCAAAGAACTGATTTCAATAATATTTGACCAAATGTCACAGATCGTCCTGATTTGAACTTTTTTTCTTCTCCACTCAATAAAGTATTCCATTTGTCATATATAGTTATCTTTTTGGTCTAGTATGATTGTGATTGGTTAGATCTACGAGGGAAACCCTGGTTTGACCTATGTCAGACTCTAATTTAGGGTGCCATAGGGGCAAAAACACCCCAAATTGGACCTTTTTTAAACAATTGAATGAAAAAAATGATATTATGCTGTATGTACTGCTCTATAAATAGAGCTATTTGCACATATCTTTTTTTGGCCAGTTCCCCTATATGGTAGGGAACATTTTAGTACCACTTAGGACTATATGATATGTTTGATTAATATTATGTATGGTCAAAAGTGCTGGGGTAGTTTTGCATAGACACGACTGAGCCCAAACAAAACATGGCCAAAACCATATATTAATATAGAAGAAAGATAAATTGACTAAGGCATAACAAGCGTATATTATTTACCTATACACAGGAAAAAAAATCGTAAGTCTAGCTTTAATGGTCTTCCCTGCAGAGCCTAGTGAATATCAGTCCTATTTTAGGGGTAGTTTATGAGTAGACACGACTGAGCCCTAGTAGACACGACTGAGCCCTTTAGTGAAAAGATACTAAGGGGACACATTATGTACATCTCAGGTTATTTCTATTATAGCTTAGAATGTATTATTCATATTCGAAAATAAATTTGCTGGTTATTTTAGCTTAAAGACACTTATAAATTAGAATACTTTGTTATACACCAGTTATCACCATAGACATGACTGAGCCCTCATTTTAAACCTTTCAATCAATATAACATGCTCTGTACCATGTACAGTCAATTCCTACCTTATTGTAGCCCTTCTAGCACAATAATTCTATAAAATGCACCATTTTTATAGGCAATTATCTCAGATATATATACAAATTCATACACTTTATAAAGAGGGCTCAGTCGTGTCTACTTGCACCTACATATGATCCTGTACTGGAGATTCAATAATGATATTTAACCTACCCAAATATAAGGTATATAATCCCCAAAACCTATACTATTTGTATAAAAAATGTTGAAACCCTACTCAAATATTTATTGTTGAGCCCCCTGGCATCTCAAATCCGGATGATCCATGACATTTGGTCATTTGTATCATAAATGAGACTCTACCCTGATAACTAGCAAAGTGGTTTACAGTGCATGTATACATCAAAAGTGTGGTCTGGTTTAGTCCCTAGAGGTGGTACCTAAAAGCCTGTTGGCCTCTGGGCTAAATGACAGCCTCATCCTGGCCACACCCTTTGTGACATACAGCATATTGTGACTCAGACAGTACTAGCCATCACTGGACGTCAGACGGGACATCTCCGCTGCCTTTGCGACCTCAGCCCTCACCATGGGGGCACTGGGTATAAGGTAGGTGCAATGTACAACCTGACCATAAACACTGCACTATACAGTTGTAACCTGCACACAGTTTATTTAATCAGATCTCAACCAGACAGGTAGGGAGCAGTCAGTGCTACATTCACTTTTTGAATTTTGAGTTTCAACTGTAACTTGAAGCTTTGAGCTGGGACTGCCTGCATGTGGCTCTACTAAGGTTTTATAATCCTGTGTACAGAACCAAGTAGCTGAGTATAGTAGACTTCCTTCATTTAAGTGGAAGGGGCTGACATATAACCCCCCCCCCCCCCTCTCTGCCTTTTCCTCTCCCATGTTAAGTGATTGAGAATCATTCAAACCTAATAATCACTGCGAGAGAATGTAATAACTGCAATTAATAAATGTTTTAAAAAGTGTATCTGGGAGTTTTATGTTGTATATTGGAAGTAATACCAGTCTGTTACAAGGTGGGCTGCAGTATGCAAACTGTGCCTGGCTGCACATACAATGGGGAAAGTGGTAAACACACAACTATTCATCCACTCACAGTTACCACTGCTGCACCACTGCAGTGCAGGCTCTGCATTGGATTATTTTATATCAGTGGGAGGGTATCAGGGTAAATAGCCTCATGTACTTTTAGCTTGCTGACCACATGCCCACTGATAATTAGCCCTTTCATTCATTCAGCTGCTGCCCTATAGTACCAGGCCATTGCCCCTAATCCCCGACAGCCTATACTCATTACATTATCTCTATACATTTATAACCACCGACAGCCAGCTTCATTCCTCCTCACATTCATTTGATTATAGCCTTTGTTAAATTTCAATATGATTTTATGATGCCCGTCAGATATGCCTTCATGTTTCTTTCCATATTATAGACGCTGTCAGATTTTGCTATGCTTTTCTAATGCTGTCTGTTTCTATTATCCATTTTTGATGCTTAAAGATTGACTTTCCATGACTGCTAGATTCCAACTTCCATACGGTTTTGGTATACTTTCCCGATGCCTGTAAGACACATCAAAGTAAAAGTGGGGGAAGGGGGTACCTGTTCAGCATAAACAGAATTTTCAAATGATAATACGGGTCAATTTTAAGTTACCAATGGAGATTCACCATGCAAACTTTTGAACTTGTATCGCATTTTGCATGATTCAACTGATTATTCGCCCCACTACAATATGAGGGATTAGGCTGATGTGTAACTGAAGCACCTGTGCACTACTTGATGGTGCTGGATTCATGCATCATGCTGCATGTGCCTCACCATTTGGTTACTGGGGTAGATTTGTCTCAGGCACTCTACACAAAGTTAATTCACTGACATATTACAACCATTTAGGAGCTAATTTGTGCAGATTTTCATTTTTCACTTTGTCAACATATTTGTATCTATAATGTCCATACGAATATGTCTGTACAGTTTTAAATCATTCTAATGCTTGTAAATATGTAGAATAAAGAGAGAACCCAATCAAGGGACCCTTCTCCAGTCCACTGACATATTCTGACCACAATTTGCTCTATATTCTATGGATCTCTGAGTATCAGAATGATTTAAAAAGCCACACACATATTTGTATGGACATTATGAATACAAAGACACTGTGTAACTGAAAAATTAAAACCGATGCAAAATTTGCTTATAACCCATCGCTAAGTCAATGCCTAGGTGGTACAAAGATCTTCTGGTCACATGCTGCAGTACAAAATCATCATAATTATGGATGAACTGTAGAAGACAATGGTGAAATAGTAGAGCATGTGTTGGTCACACCCACCAATACACAACCATCAACTATGTTTGATCCCATATAGCCTTCCAGTACACAATCCCATCAGCACTGTTTGATCTAAGACAATGCAGATATGACATTACACCATTGTCTCTGGGACACACCTGTGGTACAGCCAGAGCTTCTCATACTCAAGGCTGCCATCTTTAATGCTTCAAAGTGTGGCTAGTATCTTAATATGCTAGAGATGTAGCTGGTCTTCATGATACATGAATGCAGCCCTGCCAAGAGACTCACCAGGGATGCATTGGTGCATCATGTCAAGCCTTTGGTAATGTGTGACTCAGTAAAGTTGGTATTATGCTTGAATACTTGAATGCCTGAGGACTGCCAACTTGCAAGGCTGCATTCATGCTTCTTGATGATAGAGGCCATAATGCAATGACACACATTGCGACTGCTGAAGGGTTAATATGCAATTGAAGTTAATAGAGTTTAACCAATAAATAACAAACCAATGTTTAGCCCTGAGGAGTAACTCTCCAATGCTATGGTTAAGACAATGCATGCTGGAGGATTTTTATCTGGAAATTGGACTGTCATTTAGACACTGACAGTTGCACTAAGTGCTAACACTAAGAGAGCCTCATCCTGTTAGGGAGTCCCATACTTATACACCACACCCATGGCATTATGACATACCTGTCCGATCTTAGTCCACCTTGTTTTCTTACTGCACATGATGTGGAGAAATACCCAAACCTCCATTTTCAGTTACTTGCCAGTGCTGCATTCATGCATCATGCCGAGACACTCCTGAAGGGTCGGCATGATGCACCAATGCATCACTGGTGAGTTACCTTCATGGGGCTACACCACTTTTCCATGAGGCTACTGAGATATGGTGCTGAGCTCCACAAGCTGGCACCAAGAGCTCTCCATCAAGTCCGAACACTGAGACTGAGAGCCACATCCTAGATGGAAGTCTAATACTTATTCACCACATCCCTATATGGCACACCTGTCAGACCTTAGTGCACCTTGTGTGATATTGGGAGAATACACTGTTAGAGAAAAGTTGTAAACTTTATGGGGTAACCATGTAAAATCCAAGAAAGTTTCATAGTTATTCTGAATACAATGAAGCATTGTAAATGTCACATGGTCACCCATTTTATATTGAATACTGGAAATGTGTACTTGTCATTTCTAGTAGTGATCATCGTATCCATCGTGAAATAAATTTTAATATCAACACATGTAGAAGCCAAGCATATTGGTGTAAATCTCAAGCACTATCTTTCAACATAATCCCAAAGAGCAGTGTTATACATGGAAATTGCATGTTGTAAATCCTATGGTTTGTGCATTGTGATGCTTTGATATTTACTTTTATCCCTCCATTGATAATTCTGAAACTATATTGCTTGATTTCTGTTAAAAACCTATTGTTTATCAAGCTGTAAGTCATTGATACAAAAGAAATAAAGTTATTGGCCGAAAAAAAGGGATTCTCCTATAAATTGCTATTGTTGTTTTGGTATTGTAGAATGTTGCTGGCATTGGTAACTTTGGCTAAGGTTGTTCAAGCAGAAAGCATCACAGAAGAAGTAACACAAGGTACAGATACATACATTCACTTATAGTTCCTGTGTAAATAAAGATATTAGTCTTAACTACAGTAACAAGATGAAGGGGACAATTAGAAACGTTCATATTAGTCAGGCTTTAACATGTAAAAAAATTATCAGGTAATAACCGTGTATGTCAGTAAATAGCACTAGACTTGTTATCACCCACATACTGTGTAAACCATTTTGTGCTATAATTTAAATGAGGGAGCTTAGTTGCTGTTTATTTTACTCTGGCCATCGGAACATCCGCTGGTGTGGTAACAATAAAGTCGACCAGGTGATACAAGTTTGTTGCCAGGATGAATAACAAAATTATAATTGAATCGAAATTAACTGAATTGATGGGTGCACCTTCAAAAGATGTACATTTCAAAAGGTGACAATTATTCAAGGCTTTAATTATATTACTGGTTTCATGAATAGCATTTCATGATTTGCTCTTTAAACAGAGAGGAATGGATCAATAACTGTAACATGGAATACAAGTACAGGCCAATCTATGCCAACTTCAAAGCTGTCCATACCAACTACAGACTTGTCCATACCTACCACTGAAGATGACTGGAGCCCCTTTCCCCCTGGAGACATCTTAAATAACCCATGGCTAAGGAAAATAAAATTCTGTGTTGAATTCTGTTTCTCAGAAGAAAAACTGGTAATGTTTAAAAATACATGACAGGAATATTTTGTAACAATACCATTACCATAGTCATTTTGACATTCATCACTGTATACTTTTAGGAGATTACATCAATATCAATGCATCATATGTTGTCAAAAAGAGCAAATCATTTGGAAACTCACCATTCTGGTTGAGAAAAATAAAAAATTATCCCAAATAGCCAATTACTGAAAAAAATGTATTAACCCATGTCTTAACTAATTCAAAGAAAAATACAAATCATGCCCTTTTAAATCTTTTTCAGCAAGGTTTACGTAATCTTTGGCCGTATGTGATTATAGAGGAATATGTTTATCCAGATACAGGACTAAAGATGCATTATACTAAAATAACTAGCAAGACAAGCGCAATTGCAGAATCAGAAACCCTCCGTTCACAGTTATACTGTGTAGTAGTCTACTATCCAGCTTCTGGAGATATGGATGTAGCCTGTATTCATGGTAATGACTCTCTGTTTGCTGTGCTTGCGGAGCAGTCACCTATAGGCATGCTGAGAGACAACATCCCATTGTCTGTGTTTCTTGCCATTTTAGCATTTTCCACTTTCCTGTTTGGTATTTTGGGTGAGTAGATTACCTACTGCATACTTCATCCGATTGCTTAAAGCTGTAAAATGTAGGACCAGCAGGTTTCCTGCAACTTGATGGAACTGTCTTAAACTTTTATCAACAAGCAACATTAATGAAGCTAAAAGTTGCTTTACCCTTAAAACCCCATAACAGCCGCAAACGACTGCAAAATGGCCCCGGTAATAGCCTATATCAACAGTGGAATATTCCTTAAACCTTTTTCATGGGGCTTATGGTTGCATATTGGTAAGCACTAGCTGTATCTTAAATCATATTCAGGGAAAGTATAGTCTAGCATGAAAGGGAATAAGACTGTTGAACCTCAACCGGAAAATCAGCAATGAAAGCATTTTTGTTTACTTTCTAAAACATGATTTTAGAATCATCCATACATTTAATGTGATATATATATTGAGGAATAGCGATTAAATATAATGTTAACGCTGACAGTGATCAATAGGGAAATGGGGCACAGAACTATGCAAATGTCTGGGGGTCTAAAGGGTTAAATCAACACAAGGGGGAAAGTCACTTTTGGCCCTCGTAAAGAACATCATTGAAGGGTAATTAAATCTGGACTGTTGCTGACCAGTTTCTTTAAGCAAATTCTATATGCCTAGTTTAATCAACTCTTACAATTTACACTCAGTTACTCAAAGTTGCATGAAATCCACTTGCTACTTTCACATCTGCTGACGAGTCTGCTGAAAGTTGTTTACAATCTGAAATTAGGCAATTTTAAGCATTGTGTAAAACTGTCAAAACTTAGTAACTTACTGACCATGCAATATAGCAAACGACCTAGGTGTTGGAAATGCAACCAACTCTTGAGTTTTATTTGATGGTTTGATAAAAGTAATTGTTTTTATAATCCTGCCTTGTTCAAGTTCTATATAGCAAGTAACTAAAAAGGAGGCTGAAGTTGTGGAATATCTAAATTCATCTCTGAATATTCAGTAATGAATATACAACACTGCATTATTCTAATAATGCTGAATACGTTAAAACCATTGCAGGGAATATCATGATCATTGTTGCAATATTTGTGAAGCAAGAGTTGAAGACCCCAACTAGCATGCTCCTAGCTGGTGTAGCGGGGGTTGATTGTTTGAATTCAGTGACCATTGTATTCTTTCTGGTAAGCCTTTATTCATTTTTAAACTGTATTTTTGCATTAACAAAAATTGTGGTAGAAACATAGGGAAATATAACATCTCATTAAAATTATTTACAGTATCCGACCACATTTCTTGGGAACATCATAGTTGAATTGATGGGAGTTGTTGGCTGCAGCGTTGCCGTATGCTTGGCTGTAGTCACAAGATATGCTGCCATCAACTTACTTGTTACAGTGAGCTTTGAGAGGTGAGAGGTTTTTTACTATAGGTTTCTAGAAATCAAATAATGTGTGGTCACATTTTGATATCACTATACATGTACTCTTGATATATAAATACATTCTGTGCGGTCTGTGTGGGTGTATGAGTCTCTAATATCGTCACCTCAGTATACAAAGGTCGTAAGTGAAAAATCCATGTTTTGAGATATAAGCAAAATAAGAAAAACCACTGTGGTCTATATGCTATATATTTCTAATTACTTATTAAATAGAAGGCACAACCACCCACAAAGTTTCCTACATGTATACTGAATTAGATAAAAATGAGTCATATGGAAAATTAATTGCTATTTTACCTAATTTTTTAGTAACTATGGCAAAAATTAGGGGAAAATCAAGTCACTTACGACCTTTGTATACTGAAATTCATGTATTTTTTATTCAGTAAACAAAGGTCGTAAGTGATTTCTTTAGTTCAAAACCATGATTAAGCCCTAAATAGGTATATCAATGCAATGTTATGTAATCCCAATGGTCACTACACAAACCAATTTATTTTTACCGACCAATATTACATGAAAATAGAATACAGGTAGTGCTGTTGGCAAGCAACAGCCTATTTTCTGCTAAAATGAGCAATTTCAGCCATTTCCCCTTTTTAATCACCCCCCTACCGCTTCAAAATGGTCTTATTTTTGTCAAAACATGTGAATGGCCATATGTAATCACAATTACATTAAATGATTAGAAAAATAGGAACAAAATATATATTGTTTTATTGAAAAACATATTTGGGAAAATTATTATCACATCACTTACGACCTTTGTATACTGAAAAAAAATGCATCAAATCAGTTACGACCTTTGTATACTGACCTATAACTTTCCAAAAAAATGGTCAAATCCAAAAAATTCCAAAAATTGTGCAAAATCTTTGAATAAAGTCAAATCTCAAAGCATAAAAAGAAATCGCTTTTTCTCACTTACGACCTTTGTATTCTGAGGCGACGATATGTGCCTGAATGCCTCGCCAACATTGTGAACATTAGTGCCGCCCGGCAATGGCCTTGATCATCACAGCGCTTTCACTAACCCTCACAGTAACCCAATGCGCCACCACATATACCGCGTTCTGATCAGCCCACAAAGTGCTATACCTATCTAAGACATCACTTGGCGTGAACCGACATGATGTCAAGTTGGTATCATACGTAACCTTCTCTAATATATCCTGAACTAAATAGTATGCTCTTATTAATGTTTGCCTTAAAGCCTCAGCAAACATTACAGTACAGGGTTGCTCATGCCCTGTACCCCATAGACCACATGCACCCGCATTATGACTTTTTCCCCTAATACCAACAAATTGGGTGTACAGTCAGTAAATGCATGCACCATATAGCATTATAGGTGCATGTGGGCCACATAATGAGCGCACATCCTGGTGGTCTTTGACCTTTGTAGTAAGACACTCAATAAGTGCACAATGGAACCTCCATATCTCTGGGGTAAGTAAGGGTTTGTATGCGTCTTACAGATGTATGCTCTAGCACACATTTATGACCATGGCTGAGATTCAAATTCTGGACTTGTTGTCAGGGCAACATCAATGAAGCTCGCCATGTAAGAACCCCTTGCTAGTAAAGCGCACTTGCACAGGTAATAGTCGTATGGTTCGGAAACGGATAGACCTGAGTATACTTGAAGTGGAAATCAGAGGCAACCATCATACAGGTGTAGCAACACTATTTGTACAAAGTGAGTTTTAAGAGGCATTTACCAGACAGCTTAATCCAGGCCAACAATATGTGGAATTGATTTTTTAGTTCTGTTGGCTCCCTTTCAAAGAATCAATAGCAACAAAATTAAACTCTTACAGCATTGTGACCTAGTTTGAGTTATGGTTATTTTATTTGGCTTAAATCACTTCCATGGGGTACTCCTTGAAGCTGTAAGAAACTCTATAATAATACAGGAAGCTTAGGTTAATAATTTGATATATTTCACTTTGTTTTATAACTATGTAATAATACAGGGAGCTTAGGTTATTAATTTGATATATTTCATTTTGTTTTATAACTATATAATATTACAGGAGGCTCAGGTTATTCATGTAATATATGTCACTTTGTTTTACTGATGAATGCCGCGTAGGTTAGTAATATTAGTGTAATATATGTCACTTTGTTTTATCGATAGTGCCGCTTTTTCAGATACTTCGCCATATGTTGGCCAATGAAAACCCATCTCAAGTTTACACGTAAAAAAACAATGCTGATTATAATTGTAAACTGGCTCATAGCGGGGATTCAGCTCATAGGCTATATACTACTCAAAGTTATTGTAAGTGTTTTTACTTGTCAGTGCTCATTTCAACGTAGATATTCAGATATTGTTGATGATTAGAAATTGTTGTGCCACAATTATTCACTTTAGGCAAGCAGAAAGTGGATAATCAGATGGAAAAACCTCCCTGCTATTACAGAAGATCTAACTGGGGACCCATCCAGCCATAAGAAGTTCCCTATATCCTGTAGATACAATTTCCACAGAAAATCCTAACTATAAAAAAAGCATGAATAAATAAAATAAGATTACCCAAGGTCTTTAATTAAATGCATTCTGCTTTGCGTGCCTATTCCATTGTGCAGTAAGTATGCACAGATTTGCAGCATAGGGTTATTCTTAGTAGAATAAGCAAATTCTGAGCAAGCTCACAACTTGACCATTTCAGACTTGTAGGGCTAGGTGTACTTTGTATGCGATCCAAAATTGCAGACCATAAGTTCTTAATACCATTGAGTTATCAATTCATAAACTTTGTTAATCTGTTTGAAATTATTTGCAAATATTGATAAATTGCAAAGTACATCACTTCAAATCAACCACAGGGACATTTGATTTGAAACAATCATAATAGGTTGCAATTTTTTTGAACCTAACAGAAGGAATATGAGGAGCATATCATTTCATATCAGGTTGTAGAGGAGATTATGCCCTCTCAGGTGGTATGTAACAGTGTCTGGTCTATAGAGTTCAATTTGCCTAAAAGTTAGCACAAGCACTTGCACACCAGGTTCAAATTTGTAATGGATATTGCACGTTCCAATACGACTGCTCAAATTCGTAATGGAACAAAGTACATTGTTCCCTTACAAATTCGACCACATTGTGCTCAACTTTTCTCACTATTCATATCCGAACAACTGCATAGGGTGCATATTTGTCTTGGAACACCATGTATATGGTGCACATTTGTATAGGAACCTGGTGTGCATGTGCTAACACATCGGAATGAATGCACACCGTGCACATTCGTATTGGAACACCATGCACAGGGGTGTAGAATAGTGCTGTCTGAATTGAGGTAGTATAGTGATTACATAATATTATGTAATATTAGTGCGGATTCATGAATATGATAATGAAATATTAATGTGGGAATTATGGAGGTAATAAGTTAAGAAGTCTTGAAGAATTGTTTAAGAACAAATGTCATATTCTAATGTAGGTAAGTTATTTGGTACACCCCAAAAGTCACAGCTGGTCCACCTGACAAGGCTTAGCTGGGAGGGTGTACAGGTGTGTACTAATGAGATAGCCGGTAGTATGGTGTATAAATTTATACGGGACTGTGTGAGCCCGGAGGAATGAGAGAATGGAAAGCTGTTCTTACAGGGGCACATTCGTACTGGAACCTTGTGTGCATGTGCATGTGCTAACGTTTAGGCAAATTGATCTCCATACTGGTCCCCTCTTTTTCACTGTCCAATATAGTGGGGGGGGGAGGGCGGTGGTGGAAGAGTGACAATTTTGCTTCATTTCGTAATCTTTTGGCCTCATTACATTAAGGAATTGGGTGAGATATCTCATAGCTGCTTTTACCAGATGACAGCTCTCTGAAGTTAATTGTTTTACTCGTGGTATTTAAATGTTGATAGAGTATTGCCATACAAAATTCTCAGTCAAAACCACTTTCAATGATTTCTCTTTATTACATAAATCATTTGAGAAGATCGATATTGAGCAACAGATCTAACCTTCACATGGTAAATCAAGTATCATGGTGTGAACTTTGCACAGAAGATGGAAATGGAAATATTCCATGCACAGCTTACCATACTACCTCCTCCAAAACACAGTAAAAAAAACAGAACTTTGAAGCAGGCATATTGCACACTTTAATGTAAGAAAACATTGGATTAAATCAGGGTCTCTAGGTTCAAGCTGGAACCCCTTTTTGAAACCTGGCAGAATGACCCTATAGTTGATTGTGTAAGCTTTATATAATTAAGTTATTTCTATTTAAGTATTGTCTTTCCTACCTCAAGAGCTCTAATTATTTCTTTTTTACAGTCGACTGAGAAGGGTAGGTATACTCTGTGTGGCAATGCTGACACATCCAGGAAGCTCTTACTTTTTTATGACACATTATTCACTGTCATTCTGCCATTGCCAATCTTATGCTTCAACAACTTCAGTGTTGTATGGAGCCTTCTCAACAGCATCAAGAGGTCACGGCAGATGACAGGAGACTCAAGGTGTGTTAAGAAAGTCTAATCATCATAGATCAAATATTAATAGATAAATTCTTCTCTGGTTTCACAGTTATCCCTTCAGTGCTTATGCATAGTACATCTTACCAGACTCTTGTAACCTATAACTATTTAAGTCAAATTTAGTATTTGTGAATACAAACCCATGATAGGATGATAATTCATGACCTTAATTTAACAGTGCACAGACACAGGCTGCAAGGGCTCGTTTCAAAGTAAGTACTGTACATGGTTCATGAACCTTTTCTCCCCTCTTGGTAGGATATCCAGTTGGGCAACAATTTATGATAAGGATGTATGCAATCACATTGTGCTATACAACCAAATGAGGGACATGAAGTATTAGGGATAGAGAATTGTACTTAATTTGCTACATTCTACATGCCTTATAGTATATGTACTCTGAGAGTGTAATCATAGTTATCTTTCTTGGATGTGATCTCACACAGATGGGTTTGGAATACCAGACATACTTTTCCTAATCTAATCATAGCATATACTTCCTATTCCGAACGACTTTATGAATTCAATTCTTTCCTCACCTTCTAAGCTGATCAAAGTGATGTTAGCACTAGCTGCCATCTACTTCATATCAGTGACACCAGGCATTGTGGTGTTGGTTCTGGACAGCTTTGATGTAGGGATAAATTCTCTGGCTCTTGATATGTGGACTGGTATCTCCAGTTGGAGCAATATCATAGTGTATGCAGTTATTTCAAGGTATGTACATTTTGTTTACCTTAGAGCAAAGAGAATCCTAAAAGTTTACTGGAACAGTTTTAGGAAGCGGAGTGGGTAGTTGGGTCTTGCAGGCCCCAGTCACAGATGCCAAGACTATTGTCAAGACCCTTTGATAAATTACATGAGATTACTAGCATGCATTAAGTGATGTTTCAAGTTGGAAATGGACCTCAACAAAAGAAATGCAGAAGTCAGAGGCTGCCATTACCTGTGACCATTCAGAGTGTAGCATTAGGACCCCCCTCATGCCGCACCACTTGACATGGACAATGTAAACAGCATTTAGTAAACTAACCACCCTGACTACACTAGGCACCATGTTCACTCTGAAGGTCAGAATCATTGTTCCGCATCTGTGCAATATACTCTCATGTGTAGTGACAACATTGTTCCTTTTCACACAGAATACAAGTCCCCTTTCTGACAATAATGTCATGTTGTTTAACTTTTGACACTTGATATTCTCAGACAGTACCGCGAAGCTTTCAAGGAGATTCTTGGTTGTTGCTGTAGATGGGCATCAGAGGCAAATTGAGAAGCAGGAATGTGCTGCAACTATAGAGAACCAGGTTTGATCACCAAATGGAACTATATCAATCCAGGTGTTGCAGTACCTGAGGAACAATGCTATATATTTTGTGTATTTGTGTCTGAGATGTATTAAATAATAGTTATCTAACTACACAAACTGTACTATTTCTAAAGGTAATGCCTCTATGTTAAGTGATGTTTGCAAAAGTAATTGGCATGATGTATGCTTCTACACTATCTTTTGACATAAACTCTAGTATCTTGTGACAATACACTACAATACAATGCTATCATTTACATTGGGCGATCTAAGTCTTTTGAAACATTTATCGTAAATAGAACACTGTATGTATCACCACATTTTGTCGCAAAATATTTATACTATGATATATATGCACAATGAGACCGCCTCTACATTGGTCACCCAGGCCCGTAGCCGCAAGTCCCGCTGGATGAGGGTCAGTGAGGCCTCCCTGCATGTCCTGCACCCCTGCTGCTACCTGCTTGGCCACTGGGTAAATGCCAGACATAGGATAAGACCAACCTCCTTGGAATTACCTTGTAATTTTCCCAATAGTGGCTAAATTTCCTTTATTATTGGTGTCTGTACATTTCTTCAAGTTACATTTTCATCAGAAAGACTAATATGTGGATATTGCCAGTTTTTGTATTTTTGGCTGAACTACCTAAACTTGGTGTTGCTGGATAAATATGCTTGTATCAAAAGTTCACCATACAAATGGCAGATTTAAATTCACGACATGATCAGGTTGTGTAAATGTGGCATTATTGTAAGGTGACTGAATCTACATGCACAATTTGTATGGTCACTATCAATTATGAGTATTATTCATATTCTCTTGATAGTATCTATGGTCGCCAAGCAAGGTTTGTATTGTCACTGGCTCAGAAGATATTTTCTTGAAAAAAGTAAACGTATTTTTTTTCACCTAGCAGCATCAAATATCATGTCATGTGTCTCTCTAACTATGGGCTGCATATGGATCAATACTATCATTCATGACTAGCTTGGAAAGCTGGCCAGAAAAGGTGAATTCAGATCAGTGATGTCACAAGCTTGACAACATTCTGGGACTATATTATTTTAAACTGGTTACTGATGGTAATGGGGTACATCAGCTTCTAAACCTACAATAATTATATATGTTTGTACCAATATTTGTTGCATTTATTTGATGTTGTTTGAGCTTATGAAACTGAGAAGAAAAGCATACAAGTATAACCAAATGCATACATTAGAAATTGGAGGTATCATACAGGAATGTCAAATGCAAGAAGAGGTAACATATTTAAGTAAAGCATAACAACTGGTCACACTGTGAGGTCTTCTATATTCTTACTTTGCACATTTTCCGGAATGACCAAATCCTTGAAGCATTCAGTGATCCCCCCAGTTTGTAGAGTAAACCTGTTTGCTTGTACAGTGATATTGGGGAATTATGGGGTAACTAGTTAACAATATCATGTCATGCCAAAAAATTTTACTATTTTTGCACTGTTGAGGGAGAACTTGAATGTTACTGGGGAACATTTCATGCCTGATAAAATAAAATCTAACATTTAAAAGACTTACAAAATATAACTATTGCATCGTATATCGTAACCAAGTGTAATTCTGCACAATGATGACCTACATTAAACACCTTTGAAGCACATCTCATGACCTTATTTTCATTTGATGGGAAAAGTGAATCTTGGTTAAGGAAAAAAGACTTTGTGACACAATGATGGCAAAAGTGAATCTTTATTAGGAAATACAAACATTATGACACCATAATAGGAAAAGTGAATCTAAGTTAAGGAATACAGACAATGTATGACAATGATGGGGAAAGTTAATCATAGATAAGGATGACAGACATTTTATAACAATGACAGCAAAAGTGAATCTTAGTTAAAGAGGACAACAATGATTGGAAAAGTTAATCTAATTTAAGGAGAAGATACCATCTGAAACAATAATGGCAAAAGTGAATCTTAATCAAGGAATACAGACATTGTGACACCATGATGCGAGAGGTGAATCTTGGTTAATGAATTCAAACATTGTGACAAACTGACCACTTCTCTCTGCTGCAGCCTGTGGGGAGACTTTCATGAAATGGCTCAGACTCTGGTGCACATTCTGCCTAATACGGTTGGATCTAGACTAGATATTAATATACTGTTTTTTGCATTGTCTTCCAACCATGTTTCTGACACTGTTAAAACATGAATTATTCCTTGATGAAATCTGGCAATCATATCATCATTTTTCTTTCTAATACTTCTGACATTCCAATGTGCTATATTAAAAGCGTCTAAACCCTGGAGACTCCTTATAGTTGTAACAGCCATCGACTTGTGTTATTTTTACCCTTAAGAGTTGTTGATGTGCACAGTAAAATCCTACAAATAATGTCTCCAGTACATATACATTAACATATACAATTTACAAGATAACAAATAAAAACATCACCTATCTGAATATCTGCCGTCGCAATTCTGATAGATAATGTATGGGTCGGCTATACAATAAAAATCACATTAACCATGTTATTCCATTTTAACTCATAGAGACTGGTCATCTTACAATGGATATGTTTTATACACATACAGTTAGTCCGTGTTCTGCGTCATCGTCTACTCTGAGGTGGGCGTGGCACTTTTGTTTATTTTCTGGTGTTGGGCGATTTGGGATCCGGTGCCAGCACGCCGCCAACCTTATATAAGTTTCCTCTTCTCCCACTAGATATCTTGAATGGAAAAAATGATCCAGTGTCTCCTATGTGTGTTAATACTTCTTTTTGTCGTGAGTAGTTGTTTAGGTTAATTAATTAAACCTTAAAGTAAAATCCCTTATGGTCTAGAGCCGATATGGGCCACGTCTACTCATTGAAGGGCGCCATTATAGTTTTATTTATGAAGCTAAACCATTATAGTTTTATTTATAAAGCTAAAAAGGCCTGAAAAGACCAAACATACATAAGTCAGTGGCTTGACCCATTTATGATAGTACTGCGTGCTGATGAAGTCTTTCTGAAAGCTTATAACCCTATAACAGCTTCAGAACTGTTGTAGCGTACCAAAGAAGAGTGTCTAGGGCAGTAATATCAAATCCTATAAAAGGTTGAAATGGAGAAAGCCCTAGAGAGCCATTTGCAAACAGGGATTATCAAATATGAAGAAAGTGCCCCAGGGACTATCACATGAGTAGCTTTTTGATACAAAGTGCCTGCCATAGTCAACGATTATGGCATTGAAATAGATACCTTCGCTGAAATCCTGAAACTAAAAACAGCCAGCAAGAATTTGTGATAACATTCTTTAGGTCTACATTGCCCTTACATATATATACACCATGTACAGAATATGGTAAAGTAGCAATTAAAGCTTGCTGGCATTACCATGACATGTTTCATCTATATTAATCTGCTTCCAATTAAATCTAAAATTGGTCACTTTGGCATTTCTATCTAACTGAAGAGGTGATTACACTGTTCTACGACAAAAAAAGAACCGGGGGCAGACCTGCCTAACTAGACTAATCCGAGGTCACTGATTCCAAAAATGATGGTAAAAAATGCACCATAAATCTCAATTTCAAGATATTTCAACTATGATTATTTGTCGGTCTTATATTAGATATATGGTATGACCAACATGTAGCAGGGACAGCAGCCATGAAAAAAATTCAATTTTGTCTCCGTGGCAGAGATAAGACAACCCTGAATCCAATTCAAGGATAAGAAATCATTCGAAACAAAATTCTACTCTATCATAGAGCTAAATGGGTAGTATTTTAGCGATATTTGTTGAAAAAATGCCATAATACATACAGATACATCTAGAAAGGACATAATATTTCTTAAAACCACTGACACCAGAATTATAACCAATTCTGACGAAAAGAACCTTCAGGTTCTTTTTGGTACTGTTTTCAGCCACTGCAGGGCACCAGAAAGGCAGAAGAGCCCGAAATAGAACAGAAATGCCTTTGGGTATTTTTGTATGCAGAAAACAATGGTACATCTTTGGTGTTCCATCTTTGTTGATAGAATACCATATGTGGAATGTAAAATTTATGTTTTCTGTGTATATAATTACCCCATAATTATATAAGTATAATGCTACCGGTATGATTAGTCACAGTTGGTTTATATGTATTACTTAGGTTTATACTAAGCCTACCTGGCCTGCTGGCTCTGTATGCCCCAGGTCAGGGTCAAGGTCTCCTTGTTAACTGGACCATAACCAACTAACAGGGATCCACACCTGTGTATTTTTCTTTTTTTTTACGTTAATAACTTTCTAGTGACCATGGCAGCCATTTTCATATCATAAATATGATATATTGGTTCTAGTATCTTTGAAACGTTATCGATATCACAAACCTTATAATATACATTTCAAATTCCTCTCAGAACCAAATCTCTACTAAAAGCTATCCATTCACTCATCTATAAAATCTATTTAGACACAACACACTTGCTAAGCATATTGCTGGAACCTGGTTGGAGATGATCCTGATAGGGAATACAATGAGAAGGCAAAACGGCCCTTTTTAAGCACTAGTTATATGTTGCAATATGATATTTCATACATAATCATTCACCAAGAGTACTTAATTCTGCGATAAATCAGTAACATATACATCAGGTACCTGGATCGAAATAGGGTACAGGAGGAAAAAGACATTTTTCTCCTTTTAGATTAGATAGTATATATACAAGAACTAGACCATGTGAATATCTTAAAACTGTGACTCACCACACAACTTTCAGTGCTATTTTTGAATTCCTCAGGTCAAAATACATTAGAATAAATATCTCTGGTCCCGGTTTTCTTCAACTTTTGAAAATTTGTAAAACAGTGTTATGTGGAGATGCTTACTTGGGATCTAGTATGGTGCAGGCCTGTCTTAGAGTAGATGGAGGAGACTGTATTATTAGTAAATTGTGGAAAATACTGTATCCACAAAAATGTGATCCATAATCTCTAAGACATTTATGTTGATGTGGATTCAATTTTTATCAAAGCCATAACGACATCCTCTAGATAATTCCTAACTTTTGCTGTTCAAATAGACTACATAATTAGCTGCTGATGTTAAGAGATAGCATCAGACAAAAAAAGACATGTTGAAAGTCTACAGCCATTAAAAGCTGATCCGAAGAAATCTGATGAAAATCCTTGTAATGTTGGCAGCATTACAAAAATGACTGTCATGCTGCCTGACACAGACTGAAATGGAGAAAGCCATTTGCAGATTGGGATTTGTAAACAGGTCTTGATGATTTGTTGGAGAAACATTTACTGTCAGATGAGGCGATTTGTAGTTAGAGATTTCCTCATTTAGACTGAGAGCTGCTTTCAGATTGTCACTTTGATAGGACCTTCAGTTTGTCAAATGATGTTAATGTGTATTATGTGCAAATAATTTGTTTCAGAATCCTATGGTCTATTGGTTTGTACTGTGTCTGCAAAAATAATTATGTCCACCCAGTTGACCAACCGATTTTAAACACTGATTTAACATTCTGTGCCCACTAGTGGAATGTATGATATCAGGCGGGAGGAGATGTTTTCATTTTTTACGATTAGTTTCTACTGATATAACTAAAAATGCAAAGAGGAAAAACAGTATGTAAATTCAGACCCAATGTCTAAGACCTACCATGGTACTATGGGATAAGTAGTAGTATCTGTTTGCGAGGTAGGAGTTATATTGATGAATATGCTAGACAGGAGAAAATTGATTTTAGAATTCAGTAGTCTTGATGGTAGAAGCTGGTTGGGTGCGATATGGAGCATGAAATACTTTCTATGTTGAATTGGGAAGTATTTAAAGTGTATGCTCTGCCACCATGTAGATGCAGGCAGGGAGATGAGGTGTGAGGTGAGGTGAGGGTGAACTTGATGGATCATTGTTTAGGCTAGATGGTGAATTCACATGCATGAGGGATGGCTCTCAGGCTCCGATAACTCCTATAGCTGGTAACGTTCAGGTCCAATAGCCTTGTCTATATAGATCTTCAGCCGGTCTGAGGGATGGATGAACAGCCTCCTAAATACATTAGTTCTGCATATGGATCAGGGTATATTAGTTATTTTGGAACCAGGCTTATAGAATAGGTGTTTCCTGAGATAGTTTTAAAAGATTCTTTTGAATTAGAGCTTTGACTACTATTTGAAACCAATAAGGCAATAAAATTATGAAAATTCATTCCTACCCACTCGTGAAACATGAATTTTTTATCCAAAATGTTATGTCAGGTTAAAGAGTAGCGGCCAACCTTTATAGGCAAATGAACTATCTTTAGATTTAAGCATGCACTATTGACTGTATTTCATAAAGAATACATCTTATTAGAAGCTATGCACGATTGGTCATAAAATTATAGTGGTTGTGAACTATCAGTAGTAACTGCTATGAATATTGGCATCCTATCAAATGCAAAGGCTATGCATGATTAATAAAGAATTGATATTTTCCTTAAATGTTGTGGGACAGTCTAGAACAGTTTTAAAATTGATAAGCATACTATGCGGGACATCCATCTCAATGACATTAAGGTTGATTTCAGAGAGCAATTTGTCTTAAATAGGTTGTCGCATGAAATCCAGAGCACTTTTATCATTTGACAAAAAGGCACGTAGTGGGGATGTAAATACCTATTTTTAGACTGACTGCCATAATGTTTGGGTTCAACCTTATTCTTCCATTACAATTGAATAGATGCTATGTTCATAAAGAAAGGGTAAGTAGGAGATAAAATAAAAAGAATACTGCTCCTAACTTAAGTAGCTAATGTTCTATTGATAGAGTAGGGACAAAGATTGAACAGTGAATGGGATGAACTTTAATATTTCATCTTCCTATTTTTCATTAAAAGCTCCCTCATTTGTTTCAGCACTTAATCACTTAAAGTGTTATGGATGACAAACGTGGTATTTGGCCGTGAGCATATTAGTTGGGGCTACTTTGGTGGAGAGGGGGCTGTAGACTAAGATTTACCTGGTGGTAGGGGGTGGCATTCAAGCAAGCAGTGGATGTCTATGGGAAAGGGTGATGAAATGTTCCCTTTGTTGATAAACATCTGGTTTATGGATAGAAAAGCATTCATGGAATTATGTTGTATTTTTTTCAAAAGGTTTCGTAGTTTTTTTAGCTACTTAATCCTGTAGGCTATATAATATATGTGAATCAATAAACTAGAGACCATAATAACAATCTAAGACACTAGTGGTCAACAGGTGGTGGCGTGGTGCCGCCAGGCCTACCCCTCCCCCCCCCTCCCCCACCCCACCTAAAATGAACCCAAGGAATTCATGGTTCTTTCGGTTTGTTGCTAATAAATCTGGTTGTCTAGCAACAGCTATTCTAATTGATTATCTGCCTAGCATAGTTATTAATTAAAACAGAATGACATCGTTGTGACAGTTTTTACTGCTGTGGGTATATTTTCAATGAGAGCCGACCACATTGAGCTTTAAAAATATTATATAATGAGGATGACCCAGACAGTCACCTTCTCACCACTAATGATGTATTAGGGATGTTCTTTAAGTAATACAAAAGCCTAAATAAATAAGCACTAAGGTGGTTGTTTTTCAATGAAAGAGTAAATTTAGCTCATCTAAGATCCTTCATTACTGCCTACATTTCCTGAAGCTAATAGGGTGATTAAGGGACAGCTCACAGGGAATCAGGGCAATCTGTCTTATCATTATGAGATGCTTCCCCACTATGAACAAACCACCTTCACTTGGTTCCATTACATGGTGTACGGAAATGTATGTCTGATAACATATCATGTCAAATATACTGAGGCCATTGATTTTCCCTAGTGCAGGGTATCACCAAAAGGCATAAGACATACCCTAATGACCTTCAGCTATCCGAATCATTACCATTTGAAATACAAGAAAAGTGGGAATTCTTTGTATGGAAAGCCGGGACTGATAATGACATAATTAGACAGATATTGGTTCTACACTATCAATAGCCAATCCATCAAAGAGATTTTTCCTTGCAACTCACCTCATAATCCTAAAAGAAAAATCCTAAAAGGAAATTTGAGCGACCTAGCTACCCTACTTTTTTGGACCATGTGACCAAAACACAGTTGACTTTTTTATTTGGCCTGAGCCTTATTCAATTGTGTTATTAGATATTATTAACATTAGTATTTGAATAATTCTAACTGTCTCTCTGTCTGTCTCTGTCTCTTGGGTCTGCAAATTTCCCAACCCTTAATCCCTCTGTGGAGTCTTTGGTATTTGTATGCTCCGGACTATTTCAGCCAATAAACATATCAACCAATTAATCAAATCTACATTCGGAAGGTCACGTATTAGGAAATGGCAATAGTAGTAAAATGTAATGAAGTTAGCACTTGTGATGCAATTTGCGAAAAGGAATTACATTGCAATATGCACTTGGACATCTGAGTTTCCAGTACAAGTCAGATAAATTATGCTCATAAATCACAGAATCTATGGATATATGATATTCATACACTTACGCAGGCCTCCATTCTTAAGACATTACATTATTGATGAGCCTTTTATGCCTTATGATATTGGGGGAGGATTGGTTGGGGACATTATATATTGTTTCCATGGCTAAATATCAATATATAGGGTTCTATGAGCCTAGAACAAACCAGAAACGACCCGTAAAGGAGGGACATTAGGATGTAGGTAGGAGGCCGACCCAAGTATTGTCTCCAGGTAACCTGATGTATTCTGGACATGCACAGGCTGCTGCTTAGTAGTACCTTTTAATCATGAGGTCTGTTGTGGGGCAGGAAGGGAGTTTCTTTTATTTTAGGTGGGTAGAGGGGGTACTTATTTAGGGCACAAAGGTATGCAGGGAAGTGGATGAGGAATGACAGAGTGTAGAAGTGACTGTGTGAAGGACTTGCTTAATGACAGGATGGAAATGGTGTGATGTAAAGAGTATAAACCATTTATGACAAACAGATCTTCCCATCAAAATCTTTTGAGCAGGCTTTGCCAAGTGCACCTTTTAGGTAATTACCTTTTTGCAATCAAAATTCATGAGGAAAACAGAGTGTGATTGTGTGTTATGATCTTTATATAACTACATACTTTTTCTAAATATCACTCTGCATTTCAGATGAGTCAGCAAAAACTTGTTTCCTCATTTATCATATATGGAGGTCTATACTCTGGGAGACCTTACAAATTGTCAGTGTTATTAGTAGTTCAACAACACTAGTTAGTTCAGTGAAGGTGTCAGTCTGATTGCTTTTATATCGCTATGGCACTTTCAAGGAACTGTGTTCAAGCTTGGGTGTCAGAGGATACAAGGGTTTATGTCTCCCCACTCAGCTGTAGAGCAGTAACTAAGGAGTGGTGTGAGCTGCTCCCTGCTCCTATATCTGCTGTAGCTGACAGCACAGACCATCACAGTGAGCAGTCTAGAGCTGCTCAGGGACATGAGTGTAGGCAGATAAACAGCTCATTTATATGATTTTGGTATTTGTACAATGAACAGTGTGTGTTTTTCATCTTTCAGCCATCACTTCTCTCACTCTGTTCTGCAACACTTCTTAACCCAAATCACGTTTAATTATGCTTTTGAACCATTACAAAACATATACTGTAGAACCTTGGTTATATAGGTCGACCTTGGTTATAAGCCGAATGTGAGATTGAGAGGAAAAATTCAGCTTATAATAAAGGGTTTGAAATATGTTTTCACTATAATATAGTGACTTGCTTTGGGAAAAGTGACCTTAATGCACCTTGCATTAAGGGCCCTTTTCACAGATCGTGTCAGATATATAAAAACCCTTGACTATAAGCCAACTGGGAGTTCGGCTGGAACTGGAAATTCGGCTTATAACTGATTTTTTACCGTAATTGTACAACAGTTTTTATGTGTAATGAACACTCAGTATCAAAGTTATTGTTGGTGCCAAGTAGTTGTTAAATCCATTCTCCAGCCACACTATGATGACAGTTACTCTCTCTTCTCCAATCTCTAAATGAGGGGAAAGATTAATAACCGCACATCTAATAGAGTATAAATATCAGCCTTAATTATAAAGCTATTGATTCAATTCATCTGTCAATTACCACTGGAGCTGGAACATTCTCATTCTGCATGTCTATGTACAACATTTTCTGTCGATTCAAAACTAATTCTAATAGGGTGTTTTCATTGCATGAGCAGTTATGCAAACACTCTGAAGGGCAGAATTTATATGCACTGACGAAGAATACACATCTGGCACAAGATCTCTAAGAAGAATGTCTATACTGACTAAAAGCTAGAGTGTAGGATCTAAAAACCGTATAATGGCTCATAGGCCTTCTGGTGCTACTTAATACTTTCAGTACTACATTGCTAATCGGTTTGGAGAAAAAGATCCCTTAAGAACTTTCTTACAGACAGTCAGCTATGTTAGTATGGATCAATGGGTACTAAGGCTGCCTATCAATATGGCAGCAGGAGTGTTCAGCATTGACGGATCTCAGATTGCTGACCAGTGCCCTTCACACTATAAAACCAGTACGATATGTGTCATGTAATCCCATTCCCCATAAACCCTTCTTGTTTAAGCTACTACAGCTTCTTGCTTGATGGCTCTGGTTGATGTCTTGAATACTAATGCTGCTCTGGTGTCATCTACTGTACCCCTTGTTGTGCCTCATTCACGATTTAAGGGGCCATTTCGGACAAATCGCATTATACAACGCATTATACAGCCTGCATAACTCACCTATGCCATTCCTACAGACTGTTTTTAGCCTGATATTTACACACAGTAATGTGTCAATTGTGTCTCTCACTTGGCTCTGATAAAAATGGAGTGTCAAACAGCGATTGACTCTGCTTATATGAAGAGTCATCTTGGTTTGACACTGATAGTACAGAGTCAACTCAAGTTGACACTGAAGGGAGAGAGTCAACTCAAGTTGACCCTTTATATAAGCAGAGTCGTTAGCTATTTGACTCTATTTTGACAGAGCTACCTGGTAGGCACAATTGACTCCTTTACTTTTTTGTGTGTAGGGCTGGTCGGTCACACTTTCAAATAAGCCTTTAATATAGAAAACCTTTTTTTTATACATGAGTTGGATGATACAATGACAAACATGACTGCAGTCAGCTGGTTATGCAGATAGAAGGTCAAACACATACCAGCTGCTGGAGCCTGGGGGGAGAGCCAGCAGAGCCCTTTGAAACAGGCAATGTGAAATTGTGTCACCAAAGTCAAGGCTATATCTGTTCACAGAGCATCAGGGATAAGTTAAATACTCAGCTATCATTAAGGATGGACTTAGTAATATTTCTCACTGTTAACACTTGGAAAAAAGACCCAAATGGTGCTTGGGAAAATGAATAAAATTCACATGATGTCCTTATCTTGATTTAAAATGGAGTATATTAATACATCATTAGGGCAAAGGCAGCACCATATTTACATATTTTACTACAAAATGTTCTCACAGGTTAATGCCCAACACACTAAAACATTGATTTGGTCAGTCTAACATGATTTGCTACATCCCTATAGCTGGAAGCCTTATCAAAGTATTATCTAAGATAACAAACTGGCTGCCTTCTCTATCACATCCAATACCCTCTATACATACAGATAAGGAGTGACTAGGATAAGCCTTATACTCAATGTTATTGGAGGCTGGACAGTGTCATAGTTGCAGAGCCACATACCATCTTGGCTTCATTCCATAATCGGACAGTGTCAGATGTGATAGCAGAGAGAATCAGGAGAACACAACGGATAAAAAAGGGACTATGGCTGCCAGTTGAATGAGCGAAATATTTTGCAATGCCTAGGACTGCTTCATGATATGTATTTGTTAATAGAAAGGTCTCACATCTGTTAGAAATTAAGTTTCAAACAGATTCATGATTTCTTAAATTCCATCTTCAAGATGGAAATATTGATTTAATTTTAATTGAGCCAGTTAACATTGTCTGATGAATTGATTATGGTTACTATTCTTTCAGGTTACCTTCACAAAGACAACAAACAGCATCAAGTGGTGTTGGTGTCATTAATGTCTTGTAAGGTCTAATTTATTTCTGTGAGAGTACCTTGCATTGTTGACGTTGAGGTTTCGACCACTGTCATACGCTGTGACAGCAGATTTACCGCTGCTATGACTTCGGTGACGCGTCCCCGCTCAACATGTCTGGCGTTCCTCGGGTCGGTTGTTTTCTCGTCATATTGTCGCCTCTACCTCCCCTTCCTCCTCTCGACATGGCTACGTTGGTTCTTTGTGGTCTTATTAGTGATCTGGCTGAAGAAATTTTGAATTTTGAGTTGGTTTTACACCCTAAAAGTCCAAATAATGCGGAGCGCCGTTTCCACCCGTCTTAGCCTGATGCCGCCATGTTTTCAAGGTTGAAGTTGAAGTTGAAATTTCTTTTATTTATACTGGAGGATTACATTAGCCTAGGGCATGTCTTACTAATAATCAAGTTCCAATGTCCAACATGTACATACATGATATAAAGTAAAGGTACATAGTAGGTCCTTTTGAACAAGTTATGTTACATTTAAGGAAAGTTCATAAAAGGGTGTGTCTGATGTTATGACACATGCCTGATGGTATAGGCATATAGAGAGAGTGGTGAATTTTGAAATTTTGAATAGAAAAATGGTATGGCCTTCTGGCCTACATTAGCATTAGCTGGGTTGTTAAGAGAGATGGAGATGAGAGGTGTTAGTTACATCTTAATAAAGTCATTTGTGTTGGCACTGAGAGAGGGAGATAATGCTGGCTCTCCCTTGTATAGAGGGAGATGTTCTATGTTCAGCACTGATAAGGGTAAAGATGCTGTTTTAATCTTTGAAAATCAGAAGTAATCTTTCTTAATATGATCATGGTATCTTTCTAGCTAGAGTTGCTAGCACTGCAGTCATTTTGACTGTTTTTTGGATATTATATAAATATCCTCTGGGTGTCCCTCTACCCTGTTTCAGTAGGTAATACCCTGCAATGTCCAGACCCTGTGTGGACCTCAATAATGTAGATCTCATACAAGGAGCTGACCTCATAATCAGGGTCCACCTGCCCACTTTGGGCGATAGTGGAGGGTGCTAGGTTGGCTATTTTGTTGCTCCCCTTATCCATAGATGTTGAATGCCATACATTCTGTATAAAGTGTCAATAGTCTTCTGAAATTGGTTGATTATCAATAAATGATTTATATTATAATGCTTGCCAATTTTGCCGTGATTCTGCTATTTTACTATACATTTCTATGACTTCATATCGAAATAGGAAAAATTCTAGCATGAGAGCATGACTGTGAGTCTTCCCATAAACACCATGTTAGGTTGGTGTCTGTTAACCATATATAACAGCCTCAGAACTGTTGTAGCATACCAAAGAAGAGTATCTAGGGCATTATATCAAATCCTATAAAATATTGAAATGGAGAAAGCTCCACAGAGCCATTTGCAAACAGGGATTATCAAACATGAAGAAAGTGCCTCAGGGAATATCTCATGAATAGCCTTTTGATACAAAGTGCCTGCCATAGTCAACGATAATGGCATTGAGACATATTTTAGGTCTACATTACCCATACATACACCATGTACGGAATATGGTAAAGAAGCAATTAAAACTTGCTAGCATCAGATTGAAGGTACCCCAGACATGTTTCATCTATATTCATCTGCTTCCAATTAAATCTAAAATTGGCCACTTAGGCATTTCTATCTAACTGAAGAGATGATTATGTGGAGATGCCTATCTATACCGGCGCACTTGGGATATAGTATGGTGCAGGCCTGTCATAGGGAAGGTAGAGGGGTAAGGGTGTGGATAAGGGGATTGATAGGATGGTAGGTGGAGGAGGAAGATCTGTATTATTAGTGGATTGTGAAAAATATTGCATCCACCAAAATGTGATCCATAATCTCTAAGACATTTATGTTGATGTGAATTCAATTTTAATCAAAGCTATAACTTTTGCTGTTTGAATAGACTACATAACTAGCTGCTGATGATAAAAGATAGCATTAGACGAGAAAGAATTATTTGAAATTTGAAATTGTAACACTATTTGTGACCTTGACTGGGAATATGGGTCTTATTGGTCCAAATATGGATCTAGAGGTTTAGGTTTATTCTCAAAGCAAACTGTCTTGGCTTTCAAAAAAGACTCCTATTTTGGGAACCTGGTCATTATATGCTGACCTATGACTCAACAGATGGTGCATCATGCCGACTGGATGCCGGGCTGGGAGGGGTTTGGCAGACCGGAGGGTAAATTTCTCCCTGCAGTTTACAGTGATAGCCACATGCTGCCTCACCTCCCCCCCGCGCTCCTGCCCCCCACCCCACTGTATTTTATATGGATAGCCCTTGCAACCAGCTTCAATATGCCACCGGTTCACAAGATAGAAATTGATATGTTCTTGTCCAATTAAGATTGCGAAGATTATTCACCTCATCCGCAAATCTTAAAATCGAGATATTTCAGCAACCGCTGGTCCGATTGTCTCAGGACTCGAAGCGTTGGAAAGCAAATATTCTCTACTTTTTGATGAAATGATCAGGTTAACGTGATGTCCTTAGCTTTCTAAAACCGTTTGAATTGCGGGAATCGGACAATTATTGGCTAATCTATGAGTCGATATGTGAATGTTTTTTGTTTTTTTGGTCCGCAATCTTTGAACATCATTTTCTGATGGTTGGGACTCAGAAAAATAAGACTCGTTTTCCTAGTCAGTGCCACATTTAATGCTGTGCTAAGAAATCCAATGAAAATCCCTATCATATTTGCAGCATTACAAAGATGACTGCCATGCTGTCTGACACAGACTGAAATGGAGAAAGCCTCAGGTGGCCATTTGCAGATTGGGATTTTCAAACAGGTCTCTGTGATTTGTTGGAGAAACATTTACTGGCAGATGAGGCGATTGGTAGTTAGAGGTTTTCCTCATGCAGACTGCAGCCACATCAAAAGCACTGAGAACTGTTTTCAGATTGTCACTTTGATGGGACCTTCAGTTTGTCAAATGGTGTTAATGTGTATTAGGTGCAAATACTTTGTTACAGATTCCTAGGGTCTATTGCTTCATACTGTGTCTGTCAAAAGGATTATGTCCACCCAGTTGATCAATCGGTTGTAAACACTGATTCTGTGCCCACTAGTGGAATAGCTCTGTAAGTAGAATCCGCTTCATTTTAGCACACTTGCTAAGTCAAATGACATGAACTGTTTTAAAGTAGAGGTTACCATGTTGAGATGCATCATGTACCAAGAATAATATCAGGAGGGAGGAAATATTTTCTTTTTTACGCATAGTTTCTTTTGATGTAACTAAAAAGTACAAAGAGCGAAAATGATATATGAATCCAAAATCAAATGTCAAAGACCTACGGTGGGACCATAGGATAAGCAGTAGTATCTGTTTAGCAGGGGAAGGAGGAGTTGTATTGACCAATATGATAGGCAGGAGAAAATTGATTTCTGGATCCAGTAGTCTTGATGATAGAATGTGGTTGTGTGCGATATGGAGCATAACTTGCTTTTTTTTGTGGAATTGGGAAGTATTGAACAAGTATTCTCTGCTGCTATGCAGAAGCAGGCAGGGTGATGAGGTGTGAGATGAGGGTGGGCTTCAGGGATGGGGGTAAAGACTAGATGGTGGGTTCACCTACATGAGGGGTGGCTCTCATGCTCCGATAACTCCTATAGCTGGTAGCGTTCTGCTCCAATAGTCTTGCCTATAGATCTCCAGCTGGTTTGAGGGATGGATGAACAGCCTCCTAAATACATGAGTTCTGCGTATGGCTAAGGATATAGCAGTCATTTTGGAACCAGGCGCTTGTTACGTTTATAGAATAGGTGTTTCCTGAAAGAGTTTTAAAAGATTCTTTTGAATGAGAGCTTTGAGTACTATTTGAAACCAGTAAGGCAATAGAATTATGACAATTCGTTTTTCCTACCCATTCCCAAAACATTATTTTTTTATCCGGAATGCTGTGCCACATATATGGGTAGCGACCAACCGTAATTGGAAAATGACCTTTTTTTAGATTTAAAGGCAGAATCAGGGCACCACTCAAAAGTGTGCACTATTGACTGTATTCTACTAAAAATACATCTTGTTAGAAGCTATGCACAATTATGCTTTGGAACAAAGGTGAATACCCACAGCCATTTCATTGTACACCTGCTCCTCAAATCATATACACCATCCATTCTCATAACCTTCTCAACATTGACAATTGTACAGGATCCCAGCCCCGAGAGTGACTGAGCAACAAGATGTACCTTTTTAGAGTTAAGAATAATAAGATGGGGTCTAAAGGATGCCAGATGGCCAGCCAATTACCAAAAATTATGGGCACCCTTTAGTAGTGGGCCTTTTCCAGATAGTATACTGTTTGTTGGACATGTAACATGTAGTGGCTATGAACTGTCAGCCGTGAGTGCTATGAATATTGGCATCCTATAGCAAAGGCTATGCATGATTAATAAAGAACTGAAACTTTCCTTAAATGTTGTGGGAAAGTCTAGAACAGTTTTAAAATTGATAAGCATATTATGCGGGACATCCATCTCAATGACATTAAAGTTGACGTCAGAAAGCAATTTGTGTCAAATAGGTTGTAACATGAAATCCAAAAGCACTTTTCTCATTTAACAAAAAGGTGAGTACTGGGGATGTATACCTATTTTAGACTGGCTGCCATAGTGTTTGGGTTCAACCTTATTCTTCCATTACAATTGAGTAGATGCTATGTTTTGAGTTTATAACGTATCTTTATTACACATGGTGATTTTCTAAAGAATACGGTACATTCAAATGGGTACATGACCCCAAAAATAGAAGTATGTTTATGCAATATCAACAGAACAATAATACAGTATATTCTCAACTGTTCATAAAGAAAGGGTAAGTAGGAGATAAAATAAAAAGAATACTGCTACTAGCTTAAGTAGTTAATGTTCTATTGAGAGAGTGGGGATAAAGATTGGACAGTGTATGGGATGAGCTTTTATCCTTAATCTTCTTATTTTCATTAAAAGCTTCACTCATTTATTTCAGCACTTAATCACTTAAAGTGTTATGGATGACAACATTGGCATTGAGCATATTAGTTGGGGATACATGGATGCAGAAGGGGCTGTAAATGAAGATTTACTTGGTGTTAGGGGGTGGCATTCAAGCAAGCTGTGTATGTCTCTGGGGGATGGGCAACGGTGAAGTTTTCCCTTTATTTGATAAACATCTGGCTTATGGATAGAAAACATTCATGGAATTATGTTGTATTTTTTTTCCAAAAGTTTCTTAGTCCTCTTAGTTTCTTAAGCCTATACGCTATATAATTATGTGAATCAATCAACTCATTAAGGCAGGTATATATGCACAGGTTTTACTGCTGTGGGCATAATTATTTTCAATGAGAGCCGGCCACCTTGAGCTTTAAAAATATGCCAGTTTAATGAGAATGGCCTGGACAGTCACCTTCTCACTACCAATGATGAGGGATGTTCTTTAGGAAAAAAAAAGCCAAAATAAATAAGCACTTAGGTGGGGTTTTTTCAATGAATTAAGTAAATCTAGCTCATTTTAGATCCTTCATTACTGCCTACATTTCCTGACGCTAATAGGATGATTAAGGGACCACTCATAGGGAATCAGGGTAATCTGTCTTATTGTTAGGAGATGCTTCCATTCTAAGAACAAGCCACCTTCACTTGGTTCCATTACATTGTGTACTTAAGAGTATGTCTAATAACATATCATGTCGAATAATTATACTGAGGCCAAACAAAAAAGAAGTTGTGTTACGGTAACCCAACCAACCCTATCACTTTGGCCCAACCCTAATTCGTTTTTTCAATCGAGAGACTTTCCCTATTTTTTTTGGCCAAGGTACCTGAACACAGTTGAGTTTTTTGCTTGATCTGAGCCTAATTGAATTATGTTCTTAGATATCAATGACATTAGTATTTGAATAAGTCTATTCTGTCTCTCTGTCTGTCTCCATTTCTTGGGTCTGCAAATTTGTCTATTTAGCTGGACAAAGGAATTGAAGGTTTAGGGATTTGCAAACCCTTCCTCCCTCTGTGGAGTCTGTGGCATTTGTGCGATCCTGGACTGGAGAATTTTCAGCCAACAGACATATCAATCAATTGATCAAATCTACATTTTGAAGGTCATGTATTAGGAAATGGCAATAGGAGTATAATGTAATGGAGTTAGCACTTGTGATGCAATCTGTGAAAAGGGATTATATTGTAATATGCACTTGGACATCTGAGTTCCCAGTACAAGTCAGATAAATTATGGTCATAAATCACAGAAACTGTGGATATGGTATTTACACAGGCCTGCATTCTTAAAATATTCACTTATCTATGAGCTTTTTATGCCTTATGATATGGGGGAATTAGTTTGTGAGATTATAATAGGGTTGCATGGCCAAATCTTAATATCTGAGGTTCTCGGGGCCTAGAACAAGCCAGAAAAGACCCAAACTGGAGAGATCTTAAGATGTAGGTAGGAGGCTGACCCAAGTAATGTCTCCAGGTAACCTGATGTATTCTGGGCATGCACAGGCTGCTCCTTAGTCATCCCTTTTAACCATGAGTCCTGCTGTGGGGCAGTAAGTGGGGTCCTTGTCTTTCAGGTGAGTAGAGGGGGTACTCATTTAGGGCACAAAGGTATGTAGGGAAGTGGTAGGAGGGATCACAGAGTATAGAAGTGCTGTGTGAAGGACCCGCTTAATGACAGGAAGGAAATGGTGTGCTGTCTAGAGTAAAACCATTTCTGACAAATTTATTGTGCAGGCATTGCCAAGTGCATCTTTTAGGTAATTTCCTTTTCTCAATCAAAATTCATGAGAATAACATAATCTATGGAAAACCTTACAATGTGTCAGTGTTATTAGTAGTTCAAAAATACTAGGTAGTTCAGTAAAGGTGTCAGGGTGTGATTGCTTTTATATTGCTATGGCACTTTCAAGTAGCTATGTTCAAGCTTGTGTGTCAGAGGACACAAGGGTGTATCTATCCCCACTCAGCTGTAGAGCAGTAACTAGGGAGTGGTGTGAGCTGCTCCCTGCTCCTATATCTGCTGTAGCTGACAGCACAGAATTCATATGCACTGACGAAGAAAACACATCTGGCGCAAGATCTCTAAGAAGAATGATTATACTGACTAAAAGATAGAGTGTAGGATCTAAAAATCTTATAATGGCTCATAGGCCTTCTTGTGCTACTGAATACTTTCAGTACTACATTGATAACCAGTTTGGAGAAAAAGATCCCTTTAGAACTTTCTGACAGATAGTCAGCTATATTAGTATGCATCAATGGGTACTAAGGCTGCCTATCAATATGGCAGCAGGAGTGTTCAGCATTGAAGGATCTCAGAATGCCGACCAGTGCCCTTCACACTATAAAACCAGTACAATATGTGTCATGTAATCCCATTCCCCATAAACCCTTCTTGTTTAAGCTACTACAGCGTCTTGCTTGATGGCTCACAGAGCATCATGGATAAGTTGAATACTCAGCTATCATTAAGGATGGACTTAGTAATATTTCTCACTGTTAACACTTGGAAAAAGGACCCGAATGGTGCATGGGAAAATGAATAGAATTCACATGATGTCCTTATCTTGAATTAAAATGGAGTATATTAGTACATCATTGGGGCAACGGCAGCACCATATTTACATATTTTACTACAAAATGTATTCACAGGTTAATGCCCAACACACTAAAACATTGATTTTGGTCAGTCTAACATGATTTGCTACATCCCTATAGCTGGAAGCCTTATCAAAGTATTATCTTAAATAACAAACTGGCTGCCTTCTCTATCAAATTCCATACCCTCTATACCTACAGATAAGGAGTGACTAGGATAAGCCTTAGACTAAATTTTATTGGAGGCTGAACAGTGTCATAGTTACAGAGCCACATACCATCTTGGCTTCATGCCCTAATCGGACAGTGTCAGATGTGATAGCAGAGAGAATCAGGAGAACACTACAGATAAAAAAGGGACTATGGCTGCCAGTTGAATGAGCGAAATATTGTGCAATGCCCAGGACTGCTTCATGATATGTTTTTGTTGATAGAAAGGTCTCACATCTATTAGAAATTAAGTTTCAAACAGGTTTATGATTTCTTAAATTCCATCTTCAAGATGGAAATATTGATTTGATTTTAATTGAGCCAGTTAACATTGCCTGATGAATTGATTATGGTTACTATTCTTTCAGGTTGCCTTCACAGAGACAACAAACAGCATCAAAACGGAGTCCAGGTTGCCTCCAGAATGACTCTCCTCTTTAGGGGAGTCCAGGTTGCCCAAGGGAGCCTAGGTGACTCTCTAGCTAACCTAAGGGAGTCACCTGGGGGAGTCATATAGCTCTCAGGGTCATATGACTCTGCCAGGTTACTCCCTTAGGTAAGTAAGAGAGTCACCTTGGCTCCCTTAGGCGACCTGGACTCCCTCTTGACGCTGTTTCCTCTCTGTATGTTGCTATTCTTAAGGCCTCACGCTAAGGTAAATTCAATTATCTATTGACACTAGACACCCATTCCTGGATGTGCTGACCAGCGTAAAGTCACAAGGGACACATTAATTAAGGATTCGTTGAATAATTCAGGCCGTTTAGACTCGCTCCACTTGTAACCTAATCATGAGTGTTAGGGAGTTGAAGTAACAATAGAAGGAGGTGAGGAAGGAGGCTTAACGGAATGGAACATGTTATAAAGGGGGCGAATGGAAGCGGAAAGTTTTCTTTCAGATCTGTCTGATATTGCCAAACACTCTCAAATTGAAAATGTCTACTGGGATTGAAGATTAAGTTCTATTAAGAATTCTGAGAATAAAGGTCCCCTTAGATTAAACATGCACATTCGGCTGAGTAACTGAGTATCTGGTGGATCGTTAGGGCTGATTGAGACATTCTGAAAGCTTCTACAACTTTTTCAAATAGATTGCAGATTAGTTTCACCATTAATGGCACCATAACAGATAATTGAAACCATAAAGCAGGGTTTCCATGGTTATAACTCTCAACCCCTTCTTTCTCTTAATGGGAAAGTTTTAATTAGAATGTTATTTGGTAGGCCACCTTTTAGAGACCAATATATATTAGAAGCATCCCTTTAAGCTCAGCTGATATTCATCAGAGTATCTTCACCAGACTGCATGAAATTTGATATTGGGAGAAATTAGAGTGTACCTTAGTTTCAATAATTATTTATCAGTTGCATAACAGCTAAGTATCATTGCTACTACATGTCTTGCAGTGACCATGCAGATTAGAATCAATCTAAACATATTGCATAGAGCCATTGCTTTATATTCAATATACTGGTTCTGCAATACTGCTGCCTTATTCATTTCAGTTAGTCAAGCATATTCTGCATAGCTAGACATAGTTCCAACAAGAGTTTTTATTTCCAGTCCTTCCGATAATCATACAGTCAGAGTGACAGCAGTGGAGTTGCTTAGATGGTGGCCTGGAGCTAGATTAATAGGACTAATATCATTCTTAGCAGGGAGTTTCTTTCTTTTAATGAAGTCAACTTGAGTTTAAAACTGATGTATTGAACCTAAAACAGCTGTAGCGGAAAAGTAATGCAAATCTAGCATCAGAGACCATTGCTTACATCAACATCAATTTAGGGCTACAGAAAGTACATATCTTATGGGATTATCTCGGACAGTGAGAAGATTTTGAGAAATCCTTGGCATGGACAGAAATAACAATGTTCTATTGACTATTAGGCCTTGTATGCATTCAGGCAAGGAAGTCTTTCATATTTATAGTGTCTCAGAGCCCATCTCTATCTATTGTCCACACTGAGGATAAGGTTACCTTTCGGGCGAGTCTAAACAGGCTGAATTATTTAACCACTTTTAAAGTGTCCTAAGGGAGCTGCTCAAACACGCTTAAGACCCACTTTGAGCACTTCCGGGTATGGGGACTCAAGCGTCAAAAAGTCATTGTTGTGTCTATCAAACTGAATTCTGTAGAATTCACACAGTTCCCCTTTCCCATCCTATACAATATAAGTATAGAAAGAGTCAATGTTCCATATGAAAGTGGATGTAAAAAGGCATGCAATGGGTTTACTGAAGGGGCCTCATCATGCAGTTGCAAAATATGTTTTCTATTTAATAGATACAGTCTGCACTGTCATATGACAGAGCTATGTAGTTCCCATTATCACTGTGAAAGTAGCAAGGTTGTGAAGCTTATCCCAACCTACAGTGTTGTGGTAATTTCATTATCAATCAATAAGCAGGCAATCACATGACTTCATACCCTTTCCCCTTGATGGCCTGTTGGCACACCTATTACATGGGACACGTTTCACTGATAGGGCATTGGACCGATAGTGAAAATATGATCCATGTCCTGATTTCCTGTTTCGAACCAGCTAAAATGAGTATTCATGGAGAGAGTAATGAGAGCAGAAAACTGGCCAACTAGGGTACATAGATGGTGAAGGAGCTAGAATGTAGGTTCATAAAGGAAAAGGGGGCATGAGAGTGGAGAGGATAAATAGGATGAAGAGCCTCTAAAAGATGATGGAGCAAGGTATGATTGGTATTAATAACATTATTAGGTAAGTTAAGTAGTTTGGAGGATACTGCAGCAGAGAGAACCTGGAATGGAGGGCAATACCTAATTACCCTGCTTCTGTAATTGGTTTTGTTGTTTTGATGTGTGTTGAAAGGGGTAAGTTATATCATACTTTAGGTTGCCTGTACCAGTGGAAAAGATTAAGGGGACTGTGTAAGTACGGACTAAATACCCAGGACATGACTGTGGCAGGTGGCTATGGCTGGTGATTTACCTATACCTGTTCAGATTAAATGTAGTTTACCTAGGATATCAGTCTCTACCTATCTGTCCTTCTTGCTGTATGTATCACTATAAATGTAGAATATGTTTTCTTCTACCTCTGTATGTTAGTAATGTATTTAGGTCTGCCTCTCAAAAGCTTTTATTTTCCTCACAGTTTCTCTGCACCCATACAGTAACTTAATACTCCTGTAGTTCAGATGACACAGTCCAACTTGAAGGGCTACCATATGAGGCCCCCTGAATACTTCATGTGATATGAGAGACCTAGGCTAAAATAAATATAAACAGAGGATTTGGCCACTAGACACAATGGCAGAAGATTTGTTATCAACACTCCCGATTCTGGTGTGCTATTTCCACAATCATTGCTTTGCTAGAACTTGATCAGATTGCCTAGATAACCTGGGAACCCTGGGTACAATGGGTGACAACTGATGTGTAGGGACTTAACAATTCATATAATCCTCATAATAACGAGCGGGAATGCATTGTATTATGTAATAGAGATTACCATAATGGAGACTGATATAAATATATCACATCATTAACTTTATTATTGTTTTCATAATATTAAACCAACCAGGTAACGAAAGTATATTCCTGCTACCTTGAAATTTGGTGTTCCAAATAATACCAGTTGTCTGTGGCTTATCAGTAAATAGCCTCCCATGGTAGCTGTAAAGCATGATATAGGTTGTGTCAAAGTGTCTGAGATGCCTCTGGTCACGATCTATCACAGACCTTTCTGGACCGGACAATTTCATGTGAAAACCTCCTCCTTCTCCAATATGCCCAAATTGATTTTCTAGTGACTGATGTCTGACTAGAAATATCCCGACAAGGAAATCTCCTTTGCAGCCTCTGGCCAACACCCAAACTTCCCACTTCTATTTTCCACAATATCCATCTTTCCTTCACAACTATACCAGTGTCTGCCCCTGCCCTGCCAGTTCTATTTTCACCAAAACCTACAGGTCTACCCACCCTTTACTATACGTTCATCTATCATGAACTTCCATCCACAGTTCATATGTGTTGCTTAGTCAATGATCCAATCCCATGCACTTTGCATGCCCCCTTTCACATCCCCATCTCCAGCTCCCCCCCTCAATACACTTAACTTACATTTACAAGTACATCTTCCCTAACTGTCACCAGTACTCGGTTAAGCAGTATGGCTTCTTTAGGGGGTTACCATGACAATGGTATTGACATTTTTAATCATGATACTCTACAATTATGTAGTTCTGCCTATGTGCAAATACTGCAAAGAATATTTTTCGACAAAACTCCAATTCTTTTCAAAATAACTCAAAAGGTGCTAGCACATAGTACTGGTAAGAACAGGCCATTAGAGAGGGTAGGAGCAAAATGTATGCAGAAATCTGAGGTAGGTTTAACACACAATCATTTTTAATTTCACTGAATTAGAAGTCTATTTCTCATCTGAAATCCTATCCATTAGGCTACTATTCATTCTTCAATTAATTTGAGGCAGACATAGTTTTAGGCGCATTCTGACATCATAAGTGCAGCCAAACCAGCATCTAAAAAAAGGCTTCCTGCATAGGTAAAATCCTCTCATGGGTTTTACCCCAAATGACATTGGGCAGTGGTCAGAAGTTCTTCCGAAGGTCAATGCAAATTGGCGGTCTGCATGGGTAAGTGTAACCCTTGAATGAAAGGAAGAGTATGTAACATTTCTGAAGATGGTATCACAATAGAATGAAAGGAATCGGACGACTATATTCAATATGCCCAAAGAGGATTTAACCCTCACTTCTACCTCATCCAAAGAACAGACAAAGGGACTCAACCACTAGGCACAATAGAAGATTTGTTATCCACAGTCCTGATTCCAGTGTACTACTTCCACAATCAATACTTTGCTGGAAGTGGAGACGATTGCTTGTCAATACAGTTATTACCAAAGCTCTGAACAATCTCCATACCACTCTTCAGCCTGACAGGCTACTGGCTAGGGTCATGACCTGTAGTTGGGGAATGTAGGAGAGGGTCGGGAGGGCTTTATTTAGGGTCCCAAGGGCAGTTTATCTCTCTGTGTATGAAGAAAGAGGGGCCATTATAGTTGCTAGACTTAGTCTGACAACATTTAGTTATCAATGACAATACTAAATGGTGCTTTTAAGAACATGTTTTACCTATTGCATGACTCATCTTTGCTGACCCATTTGTATTTAATAGGGTGGTATTTTCTTTTCAGGTTTATCATTGAACTTTTATACCTTTTACTATTAATCCATCCATTAAAATCATCATTATATCGTACATGTACCAGTACTTAACAACTTGGCCAAGATTTGCGAGTAATCACATATGTGTTATGATATATGAGTAGGCACTTAAAGTTGAATTGCTGCCAAAAATAAACTAAATATGTATCTACACTATCAAAAAGTAAGTTAAAATCGGGGCCAGCATAACTTGAAATCCTGCTGGATCATTGGCCTTGTCATGATGAGAGAGCCCCTGATGCAAGAGCCCAAAAGAACCACAAAACAGCATGTATTTCTGGCGGCATAATCCCCATGGTCAATATATTAGTCATCATAAAAAGCCCATGTCATCTGAATGGCTCCTTGATAAATGCAACAGCTGACCCCAACATTAACAATACAGTACAACACAATACACCAGACCTGCAGCACAATTCTATACGACAATTGTCCCATTGGGTGTGCAACAGTATTCATGAGAAAAACATTAGCTGATGACTGACTTGCCCCTGGCAACCCATTTAACACCCTTAAGGGCCTAGGCTTTCAGCGTAAGTGTTAGGCTCTCACATGGACAGGCAGACACTTCCATTACACTGGTGTTCAGTGCACTTCCCCCTCTCTAGGAGCTGTGGAATGGACAAGGGACCACGAGTGCCATATGTTACAATATACACTCTCCATGTATTCATTTGACTTAAATGGCAACTGGTCCATTGGCACAGAACACTTACACCAAATAGGTGTTTTACATAGTCAGAAAGCTAACTATTTTCAACACTTATGACCACTCACTAACTGATGAGATGAGAATCTATTTGGAACCAGGTTTATCATAGTTCAGTTCTAATTTAATCTTTTTTTGGCAGATCTGTTTTTTTTTATCATCACAGTATTCCTGTTTTCAAGGACCTGTCAAACCCAAAAAAGAGCCACATGTGACACAACCCCGCATAAAATATAAAAGGTAAAGTGTACAGCACTTACAGGAAAGTACAAGGCTGTGTCTAATGAGATGGGGCCACTGTGATAGCGTAGGAAGCAATCGAAAAGGTGCATTGAAATATGAATCTGAGTATGAAACATGGTTTTGAGGCAATAGGCATATAATTATGTTCTACAGAAAAGTTTGAACGAGACTCAACTCTAATGTAATTAGAGGAGAGTTTAATTTGTGATATTTATCAGTAAAAATGAAAGATCATGGCACAGAGATACTGGATGAGAACAGAGGTCACATTTCATATCCTCTACCGTCATCACTCATACTCCATAACCTGCTGAAGGGGTTTTGTTACTCTCTTAAACATTAGCTAATTAAGTTCATTTTCAAATTAAAGGGAATTCTGGGGGAGAATAGGATAAAGAGCAAACTATTTGGGCGGCAGGGGAGGGTGGGAAGCGGAGGGTGGTTAGTGATACAGTTAGGGGAGGGATGGAAGGGGATATTTATCGTAGTTTATTATCTTAAACCACTAGTAGCTAGTAACTCTGTATTTCTCACACCATCTGGATATAATAATTACCAAACCCCATTTTCATCATTCTCTACTCATCAATAGCCTGGGGCTACAACCTTCCAACTAAGACAGCACTAGTCCTCAAATTACAGTGTTAAAGTATTAATTTTATCAGATGGCAGTGACAGATTCCAGAAGGGACCACCTAAACAACGTTAATATAAAAGTATATATCATTAAAGCACTAGGACAATTTCATATGCAAACCTCGACTTACAGGGTTCAAGGAGCTAAATTGGTTTGTGGAGAAATGATCATGAATTTTGTTTATTCTAATCAGGATCACAGCAGTTACTCTCAGTGCTACAGCTTTGCCTTATTATCTGTACAACATTTGTACATTCATCGGAGGTTCTAATTTCCAAACAACAATACCACAATACTAACTACTGGAGATTCATGGCATTATCAGCTAAGAGAATACTGTGTAGAGTCAAACGAAATGTCACTGCCAAAACTGGATTATCCATATAACATGTTCCTTATTGATATCGATGAGAGACACAAGTAGTGCAACAGCTTTAGTGTTCCACAGGGTACCCTAGAGCTGAAGTCTTAGCACCTAAACAAAGGTACTTGGCTCGACCAATGTATGTGAGCAGCCAAGCAGAAAGGATAGTCCGTGCGGGATTAGTTCCGATTTTTGCCACCAGGGGGGCGCCACTATGGCCTTAAATGAAAGAAAAAGAGTAAAAATTGCTCTAGGGTACTTTTTTCTGTAGAAAAAAAGGGAATATACAGAACATTCCATTTCTGGTGAAAAACCTCTATATTTGGAATGCAAAAAGAACGTTTTAAGGCCTAAATGGTTGTCCTTGTTGATATGTGTTGCCATGGAAACATGATTTTCATTCCAAATAAAAAAATTAAAGATACCCCTTGACAGAATGATGCATGAGGGTTACTATGGTCAAAACTGAATAAAATTACCATTCCTAGGTCAAATCTTATGATGAAAAGAAAATGTATGATATATTTCTCATTATCATCATTATGCTAATTAGATAGGGATATCTGGGAAAATATGAGACTTAGAGCCTATTGGGCTTTTTGATAGGGCAATGACCTCACATATTCATGAAGCCATTCCTCAAAAACTAGAATTGATATCTTCAAGTGTAATATATCACTGAAAAGCTTATGACATCAATTTTAAAGTTGACTTTTTCCTTGGAGTATCCTTTTCCCTTGCCTCTACACGTATCTCTGTCTATGGATAGCGTGCAGACTCACAGTTCCAGACAAGAAGCGAATAGTAGAACAGCGGTTTTACTCAGGGAAGGGCCTTACTCTCATCAATTGTCCAAACTTAGTGAATGCTCTCCAGGATATGCACACAGAGAAGAAGGGAGTCGAGGTTGCCTCCAGAATGACTCCTTTGTTTAGGGGAGTCCAGGTCGCCTGGGTGACTCTCTGGCTGACCTACTGGAGTCGCCTAGGGGGAGTCATATCCAGCTAAAAGCTATATATTTCACCTGTTTAGAAGTGATGTTTGAGAAGTAGCATGGCCCAGTATTGTGCTAAATGTGGGCCTTTGTTTAGATATTCAATTAAGATGGCAATTGCCTGGGCTTTGATCTTACTCCCAGTGTCTCTGTTAGGTTAATAACATCCTGGAATAATTTAAGACTGTGCCTCTTTACATAACTTTGATCTGATGAGTTCGGATGCGAAATGACATATCTCCATCCCAGAATTGAAGCATATACTGCTTTTTGTAAAGACACCCTGGATTCAATTATTATACTTTGGTAACAGATTGTATATTGAGTGGGTCCTAGTGAAATGAAAAATAGTAAGGCTTGGAAAAAAAGTTTGAGGATTATATTTGACTCTCTCTATCTTCATTGTTGTCAGATTTTTGTTCCTATATTTAGAACGGCGCTTATGTTGTTTTGCATCCAAACTCTTCTACTCTATGAACTAGGATGCACATTTTAGCTTGTGGGGAGGAGTGGCGTTATCATATAAGTTGATTAGAGTGAGTTAGAATAATGCTGCTATTGTATTATACTTCTAAACATTTTCATGAGGGTGCACCAGTTATCCCATCTCCCCATACCTCCACTAGGGATGTGTAATGTGAGGGTATTTTGTGAGTGTATTTTGCAATATCCATCAGCTGCCACACACTGCTAGCAGGGTACAATTTCTATTACTTTGGGAAATTAAGGAGGGAGTGCAGTGTCCCACTGTGGCTCACTTTGACCCTTTGGTGCATGAGCCGTTATTTTTCTCATTAAATTGTTTGAGTTCTGTGGAAGACTCGAGTCACATGGGACAAGGCAAGGATCATAGTGAGTAATATTGAGGTCCGATGTTTTGTGCAGCCCCACTCAAGAACAATGAGTTGGATCGAAGTGTTACATCTCAGTTCCCCATGACCCTAATAATGTAATGCCATGTTGCAGATAGAACAAATACCTAGACCTAGTTGTAAGGTATCCTACTTATAAATGTTGAATGTTTTCCCAAGCTTCCACTCCCGAATTTGAAAGAGGATGCTATGATTCTGAGATTTCAGATGAAGCCAAAAGAAAAAAAGGTGTGTTTCAGGTTACATGACCCTACCTAGCAAAACAGGGCCGACCCTAGACATTTTTATCTAATTTGGAAAAATAATAATTTCAGAGGCAATTTCATAGTCCACGAGTCAACGCTGTTGTTGGCACTGAAGTTTGGGAGTCAATTTTTGACCCTGCTTTAAATCCTACCTACCAGTAGTATAGTATGTATCGGAACGGGACTATAGTTAAGTACTGTTTATTACTCAATCGACCTGCAGCCAATCAGAGGCCTCCATTTGGTCACGTGACCGGAAGTGACCTACTTAGGGGATTAGTGGTGCATTCTGGGTAACCCTGCAGCCAATCAGAGGCCTCCATTTGGTCACGTGACCGGAAGTGACCTACTTAGGGGATTAGTGGTGCATTCTGGGTAACCTACTGACCTACTTAGAAGCTCTCAGCCAATCAGAGGCCGGCATTCTGGTAACCATGGTAACGTGACTTACTTACGTCACGTGACCTACTTAGGCTCAGCCAATCAGAAGCCGGCATTCTGGTAACTAGGGTAACGTGACCTACTTAGGGTTTGTTTGTAAACAACACCACGTGGCTCTCTTGTTTGTAAACAACACCACGTGACACGTGACTGTTTGTAAACAAACAATTTGACTTAGTCTGACATTTTCAGCTGTCGCATGCTGACCTGCTGCTATCATAAGAGAAACAAAAGCCCTAATCACGCTTTTCAGCTGGATCCTTCCACCCACCAGACATGGATCCAGATGGGAGGGTGGTTTAAAATTAATCCGTGTACCGACTGTCATACAATAGTGTAATTAGTTGAACACGTGTTACCTGTATAAAGGATTAGCAGGTCATGGGCTTAGAGTGTGTATAGAAAAACAACTACAGGTAGCGTGAACAAAGCGACCCCCTCCCTTTCTGTCACTCTGTCTGTGACTAGAGGGCGCGCGTGTGGTAAGCGGCTTAAATCTAAAGAAAAAAAATCACCCTCTCCTGTCGTCAGCAGTCAGCTGGCCGGCGGCTGGAAAATGCGATTAGAGGGATGATGAGCGCGGTTTTTTATATTCAATATATTAGAAGTGTGCTTTGTTGCTTATATAGTTCATTATGCGTTTAAAATGTTCGCGAGTATCGTAGAAATGTACAAAAATCCTATTGTGGCGCCATCTGACGAAAAGAGCGGAGAACTATACTAGGGTATGGCGAGCTAGACTAGAGCATGTAATCACTAGGCGGCAGAGTGGTCAAAAGACAATCTCGTAGTAGTAGGTCTACTTGGATCTTGAGTAGCCACCCTTGTGGTTGCAATTACCTAGACTAGTTGACCCTGCCAGCCTGGTCAAGTGAAATTAGTAAGGAGACCGCACATTAACGCGCTCCACAGTCTTTAGACAGTTAAGACTATAGTACCGTAGATTCTACTGTGTACTCACACTAACTATTTACAGTGCTACATATTCATACCCGTGTTCTAAGTGTTTTTTTAGAAAAAAGCGATCTACTCACCCATTTTTTTTAGACAAACTCCTATTAGCAGGTAACCCCTGTATAAACCATACTGCAAAGATCTGCTACTTCGAGCGTCTGCCTCGTGACTGATAGTGTACAACAAGACGAAGTGGGCAGAGGTGAAGTACTGTTCCAAGAAAAATTGAGGCTCTTTATATAGCTGAGAGAGCGGCTAATCCGGATGTTCTAAGCTTGTTTTCACCTAGAGCCCCACCCTCTTCCAGAGAGGAATCAAATTGCTTTTCACCTGGACCCTTCCACCCCTCATCCATCAGCATGAAAAGAGGGATAACAAGTGTAACGTGCGCTACATGTATATGGGATTATAGCTGGTGAAGAGATAAAGCCAGGTCAACTGTGTACACAAAGACTACAGGAGGTGATTAACGACAGGTGTGACGCGCCAGCCCGTGGATGGATTATCTTCTAAGCTGACGCTTATTCAACTAGCCAGCTGCCGTCCGCTCCACTCACCACGGCAAGAGGAGGTGCTTTTGTTTTACACTTAAGTCGCTTACCACATGTACTCGTCTCTACCTCACAGACAGACACCCTCTCGCTTGCTTCACGACCCCTGTAGCTTTTTTTGTATACACACTCTAATCTCATAACCCCCTGATCCGTTATACAGGTAACGGGTATTCTCTTTTAAATAGCTGCCAGTCAGCCTGCGGCAGCTGAAAACGACGGTAAGTAGCTTAGCTCTAGAAGCAAGAAGGCGTATATAAGGAGGCTGACACGTGTATAGGCGCCTTATAAGTCGGCAGGGGGTAAATACTAGTGAAAAAGGAAGGCAGGTGTGCAGGTAGCTTTCTAACAGACACGTGTGTGCACTAAGCTGCTTAAGTCTAAACCCACCTGCAGTAGTCAGGTAGCATGTGAAAACTTACTTAACAGATCTCTTAATTGAGTAGAGACTCTGTACTGAGAGAGTCTTTTCAGCCGTTTAAGAGGATTATCTAGGACAGGGTACATAAGGAGTGAAACGACGCTCTCACCCATCACACTTTCTCGACCCGCCCTTCATCATCGTAGCATCGTCCACTCTACGCTCGCTCAGAATGTTATGATGGTTAGTTCTGCTATTTTCAGCTACTTTTCTTATCGAAGTGTTGACGCTACAGAGCATCGAAACTCTCTCCAAATGAGTCCAAGAAAGAAAAAGCAACTTCCACTTGAAGCAGGAAGAGAAACAGTGCCCTATGATGCATGTGAGGTAAAGAAACATTGGAAGGACGTCACCAAGGAGCAATGGATAGAAGCATGCTTCAACTTCATCGGAACGGAAGTAGTTTCATTTGGACAGAGGGAGAAGATTTTGTTGGAGCTATTTTTCTTAGCTCCGTATACTTGGCCTGACTGTGGTGAAATTCCTTCAGGTATTTGTTCAGTCTTCGCCATAGAAGTTATCAGGTCTTTGAAGGAGCTTCGATATATGCAAGGCACTCACGAGGAGATTGTTCAGAAAATGACGGAATTCGAAACAGGAGAAGACACAATATGGTGCGAGGAGACGACATATACGGACGATGATCTGGAGTACATCATTTGTAGCCCGTTGGAACATTATGTTAAACTCTTTGAGGACATGCTAGACAGCACTGAGATGAACCCGAAAGAGAGATCCCTTACTGCACAGAAAGAGGCCAAAGCTGTGTTGGAAAAGCTCAAGTTTGGTCAAGGATTCACTCTTCAAAGCAGCTGTGTGAGTGTGATAAAAGGCCTTGTGTTGAAACATCCAGACATGAAGTTTTCGCGTGCTGTCGACACACTTCCTTTGCCTGAACTGATGATGAACATGATCGATCCCATCGTACCAACATGTTTCGACTCTGCCAATTGTCCCATGTATAAAATGGTTTCAAGTTTTGCCCGTGGCCGATGGCTAAACGATCCACTGAAGTCAGAAAACCTCCTTGATTTAATCAACTGACTAAATGTATTTTCTCATACTAGTATTAGTAGCATTAGTAATAGCAGCTACTCAGTCTCGTGCAGCACAAGCAGCAGCATCTGTCAGCAGCATCCGTGACATCGTCAGCAGCAGCAGCAGCTGCACGAGCAGCACAAGCAGCAGCATCTGTCAACAGCATCCGTGACATCGTCAGCAACTGCAGCAGCTGCACGAGCAGCACAAGCAGCAGCAGCTGTCAGCAGCTGCAGCAGCTGCACGAGCAGCACAAGCAGCAGCACCAACAGCAGCAGCAACAGCAAATCAGCAGCAGCAGCAGCAGCAGCAGCAGCAGCAGCAGCAGCGGCGGTGTGGACCACTAAATTCGAGATGGCGACATGTCTGTTTCTTAGAATCGACATTCGACATGAGGCCTAGTGACATTTGACATGAAGCTTGAAAAACATAGTGACAGGTGACATGAGCAATTCTTAAAATCGACATGAGATATGAGCATAATTAAGCGACATCGACATGTGCCATGGCTATTTTTTTTTAAGACAAACGCCATAGACTCCTCATTCAAACCCCCACTAGTAGTGCTCTATAAGCGCAAGCTTTGCCTTAAGAGAGCTGTGGCTGTGAACCCTCTCCTCCCCCCGTACACACAGGAAATATCAGAGTCAGCCAATGTCGCCAATACTACTCTCATACAAGGGTCAGGCACTGCTGGACTATAATAGATGGGTCAAGGACCATTCTACTGAGGGTCAGGCTAGGCTGGACATTCAATAACAGGCTGGACTTTGGCAAACTTGCTTGAAAGTCTGGCCAGCAAGAGTCCGTTGAAGGACTATACGGTAAAAAGGCTGCTGTTACAGTCAAGATACTCATATTTCAAGCCCAGAAAACTGTAATTAGCTTTCCAAGTTGTTTATTTAACAATATCCTGGCCTAGCAAGAAGCTGTCAGATGACATCTAAGAAAAATGGGGCTGTTAATTGATCAAGAGAGCTACATTGTTACAGAGTCCTATTCCTCTTTTGAGGTGGGACCAAATTTGAAAAAAGAATAAACTCAAAAAAAAAGCCTTAAGATTGAAACAGTTGTAGATGACAAATTTAATGAGGAAGTCGTATTAATTAGTTTACAAATAGCCGCTGCACGAGCAGCACAAGCAGCTCGTGCAGCTGCTGCAGCTGACACTAGTGTCAGCTGCTGCTTGTGCTGCTCGTGCAGCGGCTATTTGTAAACTAATTAATACGACTTCCTCATCAAATTTGTCATCTACAACTGTTTCAATCTTAAGGCTTTTTTTTTGAGTTTATTCTTTTTTCAAATTTGGTCCCACCTCAAAAGAGGAATAGGACTCTGTAACAATGTAGCTCTCTTGATCAATTAACAGCCCCATTTTTCTTAGATGTCATCTGACAGCTTCTTGCTAGGCCAGGATATTGTTAAATAAACAACTTGGAAAGCTAATTACAGTTTTCTGGGCTTGAAATATGAGTATCTTGACTGTAACAGCAGCCTTTTTACCGTATAGTTCTTCAACGGACTCTTGCTGGCCAGACTTTCAAGCAAGTTTGCCAAAGTCCAGCCTGTTATTGAATGTCCAGCCTAGCCTGACCCTCAGTAGAATGGTCCTTGACCCATCTATTATAGTCCAGCAGTGCCTGACCCTTGTATGAGAGTAGTATTGGCGACATTGGCTGACTCTGATATTTACCTGTGTGTACGGGGGGAGGAGAGGGTTCACAGCCACAGCTCTCTTAAGGCAAAGCTTGCGCTTATAGAGCACTACTAGTGGGGGTTTGAATGAGGAGTCTATGGCGTTTGTCTTAAAAAAAAATAGCCATGGCACATGTCGATGTCGCTTAATTATGCTCATATCTCATGTCGATTTTAAGAATTGCTCATGTCACCTGTCACTATGTTTTTCAAGCTTCATGTCAAATGTCACTAGGCCTCATGTCGAATGTCGATTCTAAGAAACAGACATGTCGCCATCTCGAATTTAGTGGTCCACACCGCCGCTGCTGCTGCTGCTGCTGCTGCTGCTGCTGCTGCTGCTGCTGATTTGCTGTTGCTGCTGCTGTTGGTGCTGCTGCTTGTGCTGCTCGTGCAGCTGCTGCAGCTGCTGACAGCTGCTGCTGCTTGTGCTGCTCGTGCAGCTGCTGCAGTTGCTGACGATGTCACGGATGCTGTTGACAGATGCTGCTGCTTGTGCTGCTCGTGCAGCTGCTGCTGCTGCTGACGATGTCACGGATGCTGCTGACAGATGCTGCTGCTTGTGCTGCACGAGACTGAGTAGCTGCTATTACTAATGCTACTAATACTAGTATGAGAAAATACATTTAGTCAGTTGATTAAATCAAGGAGGTTTTCTGACTTCAGTGGATCGTTTAGCCATCGGCCACGGGCAAAACTTGAAACCATTTTATACATGGGACAATTGGCAGAGTCGAAACATGTTGGTACGATGGGATCGATCATGTTCATCATCAGTTCAGGCAAAGGAAGTGTGTCGACAGCACGCGAAAACTTCATGTCTGGATGTTTCAACACAAGGCCTTTTATCACACTCACACAGCTGCTTTGAAGAGTGAATCCTTGACCAAACTTGAGCTTTTCCAACACAGCTTTGGCCTCTTTCTGTGCAGTAAGGGATCTCTCTTTCGGGTTCATCTCAGTGCTGTCTAGCATGTCCTCAAAGAGTTTAACATAATGTTCCAACGGGCTACAAATGATGTACTCCAGATCATCGTCCGTATATGTCGTCTCCTCGCACCATATTGTGTCTTCTCCTGTTTCGAATTCCGTCATTTTCTGAACAATCTCCTCGTGAGTGCCTTGCATATATCGAAGCTCCTTCAAAGACCTGATAACTTCTATGGCGAAGACTGAACAAATACCTGAAGGAATTTCACCACAGTCAGGCCAAGTATACGGAGCTAAGAAAAATAGCTCCAACAAAATCTTCTCCCTCTGTCCAAATGAAACTACTTCCGTTCCGATGAAGTTGAAGCATGCTTCTATCCATTGCTCCTTGGTGACGTCCTTCCAATGTTTCTTTACCTCACATGCATCATAGGGCACTGTTTCTCTTCCTGCTTCAAGTGGAAGTTGCTTTTTCTTTCTTGGACTCATTTGGAGAGAGTTTCGATGCTCTGTAGCGTCAACACTTCGATAAGAAAAGTAGCTGAAAATAGCAGAACTAACCATCATAACATTCTGAGCGAGCGTAGAGTGGACGATGCTACGATGATGAAGGGCGGGTCGAGAAAGTGTGATGGGTGAGAGCGTCGTTTCACTCCTTATGTACCCTGTCCTAGATAATCCTCTTAAACGGCTGAAAAGACTCTCTCAGTACAGAGTCTCTACTCAATTAAGAGATCTGTTAAGTAAGTTTTCACATGCTACCTGACTACTGCAGGTGGGTTTAGACTTAAGCAGCTTAGTGCACACACGTGTCTGTTAGAAAGCTACCTGCACACCTGCCTTCCTTTTTCACTAGTATTTACCCCCTGCCGACTTATAAGGCGCCTATACACGTGTCAGCCTCCTTATATACGCCTTCTTGCTTCTAGAGCTAAGCTACTTACCGTCGTTTTCAGCTGCCGCAGGCTGACTGGCAGCTATTTAAAAGAGAATACCCGTTACCTGTATAACGGATCAGGGGGTTATGAGATTAGAGTGTGTATACAAAAAAAGCTACAGGGGTCGTGAAGCAAGCGAGAGGGTGTCTGTCTGTGAGGTAGAGACGAGTACATGTGGTAAGCGACTTAAGTGTAAAACAAAAGCACCTCCTCTTGCCGTGGTGAGTGGAGCGGACGGCAGCTGGCTAGTTGAATAAGCGTCAGCTTAGAAGATAATCCATCCACGGGCTGGCGCGTCACACCTGTCGTTAATCACCTCCTGTAGTCTTTGTGTACACAGTTGACCTGGCTTTATCTCTTCACCAGCTATAATCCCATATACATGTAGCGCACGTTACACTTGTTATCCCTCTTTTCATGCTGATGGATGAGGGGTGGAAGGGTCCAGGTGAAAAGCAATTTGATTCCTCTCTGGAAGAGGGTGGGGCTCTAGGTGAAAACAAGCTTAGAACATCCGGATTAGCCGCTCTCTCAGCTATATAAAGAGCCTCAATTTTTCTTGGAACAGTACTTCACCTCTGCCCACTTCGTCTTGTTGTACACTATCAGTCACGAGGCAGACGCTCGAAGTAGCAGATCTTTGCAGTATGGTTTATACAGGGGTTACCTGCTAATAGGAGTTTGTCTAAAAAAAATGGGTGAGTAGATCGCTTTTTTCTAAAAAAACACTTAGAACACGGGTATGAATATGTAGCACTGTAAATAGTTAGTGTGAGTACACAGTAGAATCTACGGTACTATAGTCTTAACTGTCTAAAGACTGTGGAGCGCGTTAATGTGCGGTCTCCTTACTAATTTCACTTGACCAGGCTGGCAGGGTCAACTAGTCTAGGTAATTGCAACCACAAGGGTGGCTACTCAAGATCCAAGTAGACCTACTACTACGAGATTGTCTTTTGACCACTCTGCCGCCTAGTGATTACATGCTCTAGTCTAGCTCGCCATACCCTAGTATAGTTCTCCGCTCTTTTCGTCAGATGGCGCCACAATAGGATTTTTGTACATTTCTACGATACTCGCGAACATTTTAAACGCATAATGAACTATATAAGCAACAAAGCACACTTCTAATATATTGAATATAAAAAACCGCGCTCATCATCCCTCTAATCGCATTTTCCAGCCGCCGGCCAGCTGACTGCTGACGACAGGAGAGGGTGATTTTTTTTCTTTAGATTTAAGCCGCTTACCACACGCGCGCCCTCTAGTCACAGACAGAGTGACAGAAAGGGAGGGGGTCGCTTTGTTCACGCTACCTGTAGTTGTTTTTCTATACACACTCTAAGCCCATGACCTGCTAATCCTTTATACAGGTAACACGTGTTCAACTAATTACACTATTGTATGACAGTCGGTACACGGATTAATTTTAAACCACCCTCCCATCTGGATCCATGTCTGGTGGGTGGAAGGATCCAGCTGAAAAGCGTGATTAGGGCTTTTGTTTCTCTTATGATAGCAGCAGGTCAGCATGCGACAGCTGAAAATGTCAGACTAAGTCAAATTGTTTGTTTACAAACAGTCACGTGTCACGTGGTGTTGTTTACAAACAAGAGAGCCACGTGGTGTTGTTTACAAACAAACCCTAAGTAGGTCACGTTACCCTAGTTACCAGAATGCCGGCTTCTGATTGGCTGAGCCTAAGTAGGTCACGTGACGTAAGTAAGTCACGTTACCATGGTTACCAGAATGCCGGCCTCTGATTGGCTGAGAGCTTCTAAGTAGGTCAGTAGGTTACCCAGAATGCACCACTAATCCCCTAAGTAGGTCACTTCCGGTCACGTGACCAAATGGAGGCCTCTGATTGGCTGCAGGGTTACCCAGAATGCACCACTAATCCCCTAAGTAGGTCACTTCCGGTCACGTGACCAAATGGAGGCCTCTGATTGGCTGCAGGTCGATTGAGTAATAAACAGTACTTAACCCTTTAGGGCCGAGCATCGACTATAGTCGACTCCATGGCTGGCCGAGCATCGACTATAGTCGACACCATGGCTGGCCGAGCATCGACTATAGTCGACATAACTCTATGGGAATCAGCAAAGGCTCGGCCGTAGGGGTAGTTCCTGTGAAAATGTCTCGCCCCCATCACCAGAAAAAGAAATTTTTGGTCGGCCTTAAAGGGTTAACTATAGTCCCGTTCCGATACATACTATACTACTCCTACCCTACCTAGATTTTCTTTGACTATGTTACCTGAAACACACCTTTTTTTGGGCATAAGGAATTGGTAAAAGAAGAAAAAAGGATCATAATCCCAGTAGTTAGGTCCTGCCTGATTTTGTAGTAATGGTCTTAGGAACATCTCCCTTGCTTCACAAGACTCCCCAAGAGATTATGTGGCCTGGTAAAAGGTCCTCTTCAACTGATCTCAGAAGTTGATCTAATGAGATTCACTTGGAAAAACTATTTTCATCTAATATTCCTGGAACTTCAGTAAAATGTAAGGATGGCAATTTTATTCCGAGAAATTAACTTTTCTGAGGAAAGATTTTTAAAAAAGGGACATAATTCCGTTCAACTATTTCACGCAAAAGTCTCTGTGCCTGAATTCTTGATGTGAAGTCCTATTATTTTTGTACCAGACTAAGTAATTCATGATCAACATTTATTCATATAATTATTTTTGAATAAATTCATCTTTAGGATTGTAATATCTTTGTAATTTACCACTGCTCGTAATCCATATAGCTTTACCGGTCTGTCCGTAAACACCACTATATGACCAGACCCTGTTCATGCATTGTTCATCGTGCCCAAGTGACTGAGAGAGTAGCTCAGGGCATTAAGCACCTAATGTAACTTCTATGTGAGCCACTCAACACTCAATACACTACTCTTGAGGCAACATGATACTTTTCTTTATAGTTTATATCAGAGCATACATTTTCACTCCTGTGGCAATACTCTGTTAATGGAACCTACTGGGCAAACTGCAGGGCAGTTTTTATATTATTGTAAAGCTGTTTTTCTGTGTCGCTAGTCTAATGTCTGCATTGGAAACGTCATATTGCTACTGCCTAATCCCGTCTTTATTCTTGCTTTTGTCTTTATCATTTCATATTTACCATTATCCTAGCCATCATCCATGTTGATATCTTTTTGTTTGTCTAACTATTATCCCAAATAACATGTGCAGCCATGCTTTAAAGGTGCCAAAAGATGCTCCAAAATTAACAAGGAATGAGTTTATTTGTCCCCAGGAATATGGATTATGTATACACTCACGCAGGTTTCTATCAACATGTCTACAAACCATTTACTCTAGGCTCTATTTATGATTAGAAAACAGTTGACTGTTTGTTGAAGCTTACACTGGACAGGCCCTAGCTATATGTTCTGCAGCATAGACTCTCTAAGTGAGCCTCATGTGTGAGAATTAGTAGCAAGCGTGCCTACCTCAGCTCCCCATCAGCCCTAAAATGGCTGCCAATTGCCTTCTCATACAATAATTATAGGCATAAAGCTTCGGCTGGGGCCTGGTTTAAGTCCCATTCCGCCTCCACTTACACTCTATTACTATACATGAGACCAGCCATGAGTAAGGCCCTCTGTTATTTCTCTCCCCATCTGGCACCTGTCTCTATGGTGCTGTTCTCTTAGCTGAGAAGAGATTGGGGGGGAGAAGAAGTAGTATTGCTCAACTTCACTTGTAACATACAGGAACATACAATTTAATTTTGTTTTTTTTAAAAAGCATCCTATGTGCTATTTTACCCTGATCATTATATTCAAAATATTTACATGCAATACCTTAAAATGGTCTTGAGAATGTTTGTGTACTTTAAAACTGCCTCCCTGTCATATAACCCCCAGCTTCAGGTGTGATCGCGATCCGATCTCACATAACATTTACTGACAGTCTGTGTGTTAGGGTAGGGGTCAGGAGATAATGGAATTCATTCCTAGCTACCCACAAATACAATATATTTTCCTAATCCTTACTGACACTCTTTTCTATGTTTTTTTCTATGTTCTATGCTCTGTCTGTAAATGGTTCAAGGCTGACTTTGCTGCTTCATTCTCCTAGAGTTAGAGAACAACTCATTATCTACCTGCATATGGTATAAAGGCTAATGTAATATGTGACGAAACCTGGGAAATCGTAACATTAGGGGGAATAGCCATAAATGCTCTAAACATGATATTTTAGGAGATAAAGCTAAAAATGTGAATACTTAATAGAAAATTACCCTAGACTAACTTTTCCCAAGGAATCTTTTAAAGCTATCATCAAAATTCTATTTTCATTCTAAATTGGTCTTATTCCGAATATAAAAAGAACGTTTTTCGCTATTTTTAGCCCATTTGTTGACATTTGGTTGCCATGGTAACCATCAATTTATTCTTTTGGAATAAAAAATAACCCTATTCAATTGCCCCATCCATGAGGATTTCAAAACTGAAAACAGAATGCCAATATTCCCACCAGATCCAAATCTATGTACAATAATATGCTTTTATTGGTTTAATTTCTAATAATTATGATTTATATGGATTATTTGAAAGTAGATTGATATCTGATCGCATTGCTGTCTATTCTGAATTCCTACATGTCCCTAACATCCCATGTTTGAGATGTCATTTCTCAGCAACTATTTCAAACATTTTGATGCTTGAAGCATCAGATTGTAGCTGAAGACATGGACTTAAATAAAGGTGTTTTCCCCTAATGTCACCTTTTCCCACGTTTTGTCACATATATTCACAATAATATATGAGTGATATTCTGAGAGTGGGCTATACTAGCTACAGCTACTGGCATGCTTTAAGGGCTAATGGCTCCCTATGTTGGCAATCTCATAAGCCCCCCTCTGTACCACCCAGAGCTCTCATTCTAGCCAGCGGAGTGGAAATCTAATCCTGTTTGCAGGGACACCACAAGCTGGTTGCGAGTTTTTGTTGCTGTCCCTTCCCTGGTAACATTTCCCTAGACTGAGTGTTCCTGTTCTACCTCAGTGCATGGCTAGATGGCATGCATTACATTACTTAACCTGGCTCCGACTTGGCAAGAAGGTCATTAGATAATATGCAGAGCTTTAAGGACTATGTTTGGTATGTGCAGCAAATGATTGATAATCCATTGGAGACAAGACTGATTTAGAAATGATAGGAATAGGAATAATATTTTCTTTTTCCTACTTTTCAAGGTTAACAAAGTCCTGAATTATAAAATTTAGAGTTGACACTTTGAAAAGTGAATTAAATTTTGTACAATTCAACTTACTCTAAATTACAATGTCATAAATACAAGCTACAATACAAGAAGTATACTTTAGCCTACAAATACCAATGCTCACTATAATCGTAGAGAATCCTTGCTCATCCAAGTTTCCTGATAATAATCTTGATAAAAATTGATCCTGAAATAACCAATAATATTGAAAGAAATGCGCTTTGAAGCTGATTTTCTCCAAATAATGTTTACAATATAGATTCAATTAGAATATTTATATTGTAATGTGGCATGGCAATGATTGATTCCCCAATAGCTCCTGTAGGTTTACTTGGCAATAGACCATTTTAAAATTAAAGATTGATTTTTGTTTTTCTAAACTTCTGGACTGGCAACTTCCTTTCTTTTTATCTGTGAATGGAAATGTTTGAAGAGGGGGCTCCTTTCATTGTTGATGATATTGAGAAGACAAGTAGGCCATTAACATGTTATTATCAAATGTTGCTGCTAACAAGACCAATTACGAGCAATCACTGAGACATGAAATTAGTCTTTTTATTTTACAACCACTTCATCACTAGTGAGAAAGACGGTTGGTAGGCAAGCTGAATTTGGAATGAAAGAGGGATGAACTAAAACTGATAAAAACAGGGGGTGGAGGCAAAAAAGATGCATGTGCATGGATGGATGCATGTGCATTCAATAAACCATCTTATTAGGAATACTCTCCTGTTCTATACAGAATCTAAAAGAACCAAGTCAGCATGTCTTGTATGCAGAGGCGAAGTATCTCAAAGTAATAAGATGAATTACCCTGATCCCCAGAGCAGGATACCTTAATCGCCCTATTAACGTCAGAAAATACAGGGACCTGTGAGGGATCTCAAGCTGGAGCCACTTCCTTCGGTAAAAAAGAGAAAACCGGCTTAATGCTTATCAAATTGGACCTGTATATTGATCAGTTCTGAGAAGACAAGGGTCTAAGAGGTTCTCATTAGACTGGCATATTTGTAAAGCTTAAGGTTGTTTACGGGCATTTGAATTAGACCTAACGCAGTGATTACTCTGCATATACTTTATCTAGCTCAGCTTTAATCCACTAATGACCCTTAAATTGGGATTAGGGCTGCCTTTACTGATTTGGAGAACCCTCTTGATGTATTTAGTCTTCCATCTGACAATCTGAGAAAGTACAACCAGACTATTCCAAATATGGACATAATTCTGGCTCGGAAGCATAAATGATTTAATTGGAACCGCCTCTAATTGATATGAATTTTTCTAAAATTCCATATTGTACTTCAAGGTTATGGCCATTGGTGAGGTGAAGATCACTATCTTAATGAATGCTTTAAATGTCCAGGGTGAAGAGGGAGAAATGTTTCCATGAGATACATGGCTATATTCAAATACATACAATACATATATCTTGGATTTTAGATCAAAGTGTCTATGGCTGATATGGATATGTGAATTTGAACTATATAAAGCATTCATCTGCTCTATTTTACTGCTAGAGTTGGGCTACTGAAAAAGAGGTAGTAGATGTTTTTGTATATCTGGTGTAGGGGTTAATGGTGGAGGGTACCTTAGAAGTCTATGAGAACTTGCTCTATTTACTGTGGCTCTAATTTGAACCTACCTAGGCCTCATCACCCAATATAATTACCCAAATAGAACCAGTGTGGTGGTAAGGATGATTAGACACCTTGCCATTCTGAGACCTTGTCATTCTGAGACAATAACATTTTATGTAAAACATAGGCCTTCATGAGAGCTGATACAAAATGATGAAGGACGAACAGGTCTAAAGTATAGATGTTCCGTGAAAGGAAAGCAGGTAGGCAATGGTAAGTATTTTGGGAGCTGGCAGGGCAATCTTATTCATTGCATGGAACTGAAAGGGCTGAAGGTTGGGGAGATATGGATATTGGGGGGAATGGGAATGGGAGACTGGGGTGTTGGCTTGGGGCAGCAAAGGAGATTTCACTGTCGGGATATTTCAAGCTAGCCATCAATTGTGAGGAAATCAATCTGGGAATATGGGAAAAGGACGAGATTTTCACACAATATTGTCAGGTCTAGAAAGGTCTGGCCTGGACTGCAGCACTATCTAAATAATGCCATAGGACTACTTTGGTGGATAGTCTGTGCTAGCAACGACAACAACCTTCTGATTCCAGGAACGTCGCATAAAATAGTTTAGACCAATACAACCGATTTTTTACCACAGGAAAATATGATTGATATAGTTTTGCATGCCCCTCAGTATTCTCAAATATATTCTAATATGCTAATGTGATTGAGGTCTGATATGCTGTTTTTAAGGTGAGTTGAAGACTCTCAGCTGATGTGGCTGCTCTATCAATCATTTTCACTGTCAAAGGTTAATAAATTGTACATCATGAAACATCCGTTGAGAATTGTAAAATATGTGCTGTATGACATGACTGCTGCAGTGATTAGTTGAGTCAATACCCCAGTTTAAAACCTGCGGGCAGGACATTAAAATGGTACCTACATGACTGGAGGTAGGAAGCCCAGAATGACTATTGCAGTGTGCTGGTGCATCAAATATTACCTTTATGACTGAAGGCAGAAGGCCCAGAATGTTTTTTATAACTCCATAAGTGATGTGTACTGGGAAAAAGGACCTTAGTGCTTTAAGTTGCTCCAGGCACCCTCTTATTATGTTTTTGGAACTCATTTTCTATCTCAGTCTACACCCTAACCAATGCTCACCAGTTATTCAATAGGTGAAATACAACTGGCCAAGCAGAAAAAACTATTTGGCATTGAAAGAAAATGAGAGTAAGAAATACGGGAACCTGGACATGGTTAGTTTCGTTCTTTGACAGTCACTGCAGTGACATTTAATGATACATCATATCTTATTCTAAAACTATATTCAGTGTGCATCATAATCTAAGCAATCTCTAGCTGGATCTGGGACATAAGTGATATCAAATCTGTACCATAAGTGGATACTGCTGAGCCTTTCAACTTTTTTAGTCTTTAAACAAAATGTCAGATGAGGAGTAAGCCTAAAAGAGGAGGATGAGGCAGTAAAGAAAAAACATTTTCTAGCTCATGTCAAAACATTTAATTGCGCCTATAGAGATACTGCCATAAGCTAATACTAAGGACAAAATACATAATAACAATAAATGGGTTCAGCATTCAGTACAAACATGTATCTAGCTACAAATACTCACATGACTGTACTAAAACACCTTGTGAGTAGTTCATGTGCTATGACATCCAGGAAACTGCTTTTATTTGTCAACAGGAACCTCTTATTGCCTACTTGGGATATATTTATAGCTGCTAGTAATAAGAGCCAATGACTTGATAGTGTTGTTTCTCATGCCTGTAGTGTTAGTGGACACTATATAGCATCTGTTCAGAGTTCACACCTAGAGCTGGTTATAAATCAGTGGTAAAGACCTTCTAAGGGGTAGACTATTCTGTATAAGGCCTCTGGGGAAACAATTAATGGGTAGTAAGGGGTCTTGTGTTTGATGGGTACTCCACGTATATATTATAGGAATACAGCACTTTGTACATTTTTGAACCGGACAAAGCTTTCTTTGTCATCAAAATATATTCATACATTATTGTTTGAATAAATTATACATCTTCAAGAATGTAATAGCTGAGTTATTTACCACAGCTAAAAAGTTCCTTGCAATCCTTGTTATTTTTTACTAGTGTATCTGTAAAATACCATCACAGGACTGGACTGCTTTGCATTGTTCATCACTCCCAAGCGACTGAGAGGATAGCTCAGGGCACTAAGCACCTAATATAACGTCTATGTGAGCCACTAAACACTCAATACACTACCCTCAAGGCAACATGATACTTCTCTTTATTTTTTATGAGAGAGTATACATTTTCTACTCTTGTGGCAATACGGTGTTAATAGCACCCACTGGACAAACTGTAGGGCAGTTTTTTATAACGTTTTAAAGTAGTTTTTTTCTGTTACGTTAGTCTAATGTCGGTATTGGAAACATTATATATTTAAGATATCATCCAATTTCTCTTCTTGCTCATGTCATTATTTCTTCATATTTACCTATATTCTAGCTGTCATTCACATTCACAACTTTTTTATTACCCAATTATTTTTCCAAATGGCATGTGCACTCAAACTTTAAAGGTGGCAGAAAGTCCTCCGCAAATGATGAATGAGTTTATTTTTCTGCAGTAATAATTGCAGTTATCAAACTACTAATCACACTTACGAATATTAATTATACTTTTCTGCAGGTTTCTATCAATATGACATTGTTTACAAACTATTTCCTATATAAGCTCTAGCTATGTTTAGAAAACGGTAGATACTATGTTGAATTGGTTGGACGAGGTGATCTGGTTCCCTACCACTACTCCTTCAGTACTAAATCAAGTAAGTTCCTCCAGCCCTTTTATATGGATTACTGGAGCTCATGACCTCAATCTGTCACAGGGCTTTGCATTGATTGGTTCACAGGAATTCAGGTCACATCCTGGGCTTTTGTTTTTCAAACTTTTTTCAAAATAGCAACTTTTACTTTTCAAGATTGAAATTTTAAGTTGTGGATTTTGACATCCTTTGTGCCCATAAAGGGTATTTTGTTTAGTTTGAAAAAAAGAAACTTTAGAAAAAGTATAACCAATCATCAGTCCACTGTTTAGTTGAGTATGAGTACTGAGGAGTTTCAGCTGTTCACAGCTTCATCAGGTGTATTGTAGGGAAATACCATTTTATAAATTCAGGATTTTTAAAAATGATATTTTATTTGCTTTTTGGTTTTATTTTTCTTTAAACCAAATTCTACTCACTTTTTGTGACCTTTGTGAGTCTAGGTCATGGCTGCTTGTTTGCCCTAGGGAGGAGGACCACACAGGTTGGGCCTGTTTTGAAGGTGGGTCTCCTTCTTTAGGTCTTATTATTTACTTGATTTAGTTCATTTGGGATAGCATTTAGGTATAGACTCGGGATCAATCTTTCATTGATGTTGCCCCTACTTAGTGTTATATACTACAGGTGTCTACTGCCAGGGTTTTTCTCAGAATGAAATTCTAAGAAGTTACCGGTACTTGTTAACCATGAGTGTAGCTTCAGTGCGGGGAAAAAAAAAACCAGAAAGGGACGGACCTGAGGCACCCCCTCTACCCGCCCGTCCAAACAAATGTGTACACAAACCTACGAAAAAACACCCAGTGTGTGAAGTGTGTCCAAAAATGGACACATCGGGAAAAATCAAGATAAACAAACAATGTTCAAAGGAGACAAAAACAAACATCTTCTGCGGAAGCTCTAACATTGTCTACTGCATTGAATGCAAATGCTGTGGAAAACGGTACAAACGGTACAAACGGTACATAATTATTTTCTCTTCTTGGAATAAAGGAGGGATTAGCTTAAACAGAATTAAGAAGGGGGAGGCAGAACTGATGGAGAGATACATGTATATTCAAAGTAACATCTTATTAGGATTACTCTCCTGTTCTATACAGAATCTAACAGAACCAAATCAGGGTGTCTTGTAGGCAGAGGCGAAATCATAGTAATAAGATAAATAACCCTGATCCCCAGAGTGTGGTCCCTTAATCACCCTATTAGTGTCAGAAAATACAGGACCAGTGAGGGATCTCAAGCTGGAGTCCCTTCCTTTAGTAAAAAGAGAAAACCGGCTTAATCCTTATCAAATTGGACCTCTGTATGATCAGTTCTTAGAAGACAAGGTTCTGAGAGGTTCTCATTAGACTGGCATATTTGTAAAGCTTAAGGTGGTTAGCGCCCATTTGAATTAGACCTAACGCAGTGATTACTCTGCATATACTTTATCTAGCTCAGCTTTTATCCACCAATAACCCTTAAATTGGGATTTGGGCTGCCTTTACTGATTCGGAGAACCCTCTTGATATATTTAGTCTTCCATCTGACAATCTGAGAAAGTACAACCAGACTTTACTAAATGTGACTCATCTAGGGAAAACACCCCTTCAGGCGGGATTTTTAGCTCTGGATTTGGCCACCAGGAGGCACCATAGATGCAAAAGAGTGTTAAATACATAGAAAAAAGTTCTAAGGCAATTTTTTATGTAGAATGCAATGATCTTCATGAAATTATTCCATCTTTGGTGCCAACATTCTATATTTGTAATGCAAAAGGAACGTTTTTGTAAAGAATTAGCACGAAATTTCCACGCTGAAATTCTACATTTATGGACTCTCAAAAAATTGGGTCGATTGAGGAATTAAATTTCCAATAAAATTGACATACCAATAGAGAGTGACCTGTAGTCTACTACAACCGGTAAGGGAAAAATCAATCACATATGACACTTTCTGGTTGCCATGGAAACCAGCCAAAAAGCCTAAATTGGAGGTAACAACTTCAATTTCCTGAAAAATGCCATCAGTTACCCAAAACTGAAAACAGAATGCAAAAATTCCTTCTAGAACCAACTTTAGACTTATAAATCCAATTTTATTTGCTTATTTCTAAATAAAATCAATTTTTTATAATTATCATCAATTACTATGGGATACAATGCAATTAGAGCTTATTTACCATTTTCAGTTAGTGACACGTAGTAAAGTTTGAAAAGTGATTCCCACAAAACTACCAGCAATTTTTTAGCTCATGATATCTCATTTTAAAGATTATGACACCAACTTTAATTACTAATTTCCCCCCTGGAGGGGTCTTTTCCCTTGCCTGGTCACAAATATGGACATAATTCTGGCTCAGTAGCATAAAGATTTAATTGGAACTGCCACTAATTGATATTTTTTTCTAAAACTCCATATTGTACTTCAAGGTTATGGCCATTGGTAAGATGAAGATCACTATTTTAATGAATGCTTTAAATGTCCAGGTTGTAGAGAGAGAAATGTTTCCATGTGATATATGGCTATGTTCAGATATATACAATGCATGTATCTTGGATCTTAGATCTCCAAAGTGTGTATAGGTGATATGGATATGTGAATTAGTAAACTATATAAAGCATTAATCTGCTCTATTTTACTGCTAGAGTTGGGCTACTGAAAAAGAGGTAGTAGATGTTTTTGTATATCTGGTTAATGGGTTAATGGTGGAGGGTACGTTAGAAGTCTATGAGAACTTGCTCTATGTACTGTGGCTCTAATTTGAACCTACCTAGGCCTCATCACCCAATGTAATTACCCAAGGATGATTAGACACCTTGTCATTCTGAGACAATAACATTTTATGGAGTAATCACTGTTCTATAAGTGGTGGGCAGGAGGGTGGTGGGAGAAGGGGGTGCCATGTATGTAGGGAAGAGGACACTGCAGTGTAAGTAGATGGGAGCAAAACATAGGCCTTCATGAGAGCTGATACAAAATGATGAAGGACGAACAGGTCTAAAGTATAGATGTTTCGTAGATGGAAAGCAGGTAGGCAATGGTAAGTATTTTGGGAGCTAGTAGGGCAATCTTATTCATTGCATGGAACTGAAAGGGCTGAAGGTGAAAACCAGTATAGGGGTTAGGGAGATATGGATATTGGGGGAATGGAAGTGGCAGACTGGGGTGTTGGCTTGGGGCAGCAAAGGAGATTTCACTGTCGGGATATTTCTAGCTAGCCATCAATTGTGAGGAAATAAATCTGGGAATATGGGAAAAGGAGAAGGTTTTCACACAACATTGTCAGGTCTTGAAAGGTCTGGCCTGGACTGCAGCACTGCAGCACTATCTAAAGCCCACAAAAGCCTTTCAATGCTTTCAGTCTTTAAACACAAAATGTCAGATCAGGAGTAAGTATAACATGAAAGGATGAGGCAGCAAAGGTAAAACATTTTCTAGCTCATGTTAATTCATTTCATTTCCCCTATTGAGATACTACCAGAAGGTAATACCAAGGACAAAAAAAACATAATAACAAAAGTTGGGTCCAGCATTCAGTACCAACATATAACTAGCTACAAATGGTCACATGGCTATACTAAAACACGTTGTGAGTAGTTCATGTTGCATCATGTAGCTGTGCTATGACATCCAGTGAACTGCTTTTTTTGTCAACAAGAACCTCTTACTGCCTACTTGGGATATGTTTATAGCTGCTAGTAATAAGAGCCAATGGCTTGGTTGTGTTGTTTGTCATGCCTGTAGTGTTAGCAGACACTTTGTATCATATGTTCAGAGTTCACACCCAGAGCTTGTTGTAAATCAGTGGTAAAGCCCTTCTAAGGGGCTGACTCTTCTGTACAAGGCCTCTGGGGCAACAATAGGTAGTAAGGGGTTTGTGTTTTACGGGTACTCCATGTATATAATAGTAAGGCAGCACTGTAAATTTTTTAACCAGACAAAGCTTTCTTTGTGAATGTTATAGCTGTGTTATTTACCACAGCTAAAAAGTTCATGGTAATCCATGTCATTTTTACTGGTGTATATGTAAAACACTTTTACGGGAATGGAGAGCTTTGCATTGTTCATGACTCCCAAGTGACTGAGAGGGTAGCCCAGGGCACTAAGAACCTAATGTAACTTCTATGTGAGCCACTAGACACTCAGTACACTGCCCTTGGGGCAACATTACACTTCTCTTTATAGTTTAGTACAGAGTATGCATTTTCCATTCCTATAGCGATACTGTGTTAATGGTACCTACCAGGCAAACTGAGGGAAAGCTTTTTTCATATAGTTTTAAAGCAGTTTTTCTGTTTCGCTAGTCTAATGTCTGCATTGGAAACATTATATTCCATGCTATCATCCCATTTCTCTTCTTGCTCATGTCTTTATTCCTTAAATTTACCATTATTCTAGCCGTCATCCGCATTGACATATTTGGTTTTACCCATTATTTCCCCAAATAGCATGTGCACCCAAACTTTGAAAGTGTCAGAAAGTCCTATGCAAGTGATGAATGAGTTAATATTCTGCAGTAGCAATTGCAGATATCAAAACTTTTAAACACACTTAGGAATATCAGTTATACATTTCTGCAGATTTCTATCAAAATTTCCAAGAACCATTTACTGTATAAGCTCTAGCTATGTTTAGAAAACAGTAGAAGCTATGTTGAAGAGATGGTCTCTCCATCACTTTTAAATGAATGAAGTTTTCTCAGCCAATAAAAGTTTAACAACAATAACACTGGACAGGCCCTAGGTTTTTATTGTACAACATAGATTCTCTAAGTGAGCCTCATGGGTGAGAATTAATAGCAAGCGTGCCTACCTCAGCTCCCCATCAGCCCTATAATGGCTGCCAATTCCCTTTTCATACAATAATTATTGGCATAAAGCTTCGACTGGGGCCCGGTTCATGTCCCATTCCACCTCTACTTACTCTCTTAGCTGAGAAGAGGTGGGAGAGGGAGGAAGTAATATTGCTTAACATCACATGTAACATGTAGGAAAAAACAATGCCATATTGTCAGAAATATCCTATATGTCATTTTACCCTGATTATTATATCCAAAATAAAGGTCTCTATGGTCAATAGTTTAAAGTGCTTTTGAGAAGGTATGTGTACTTTAAAACACTTCTAGCACATCCCCCAACTTCTAGTGTGGTCGTGATTCAATCTCACAGAACAGGGCCTGTCTGCCATTTGGTCTATGTGTTAGGGTAGGGGGCAGGGGGAGATAGAATTCAGCTGTATAGTTACACACTACTACACTTTATTTTCCTTATCCTTACTGACATGACTTACCTAAAATCTTTTACTCTACATCTAATGGCTAAACACTGGCTATATTGGCATCAACTACTGACAGACCAGTAGACAGTAAAACACTCTCTACTTTGTAAACCAATGTTCCAGATATAAGTGGTTAAGGACTGACTTTTGCTTTATGCTCTGTTTGTGAATGGTTCAAGGCTGACATTGCTGCTTTATACTGATAAAAGAACTAATCATTATCTACCTGAAAATAGTATGAAGGCGAAATCAATATATCCACAATAATATGAGTGATATTCTGAGAGTGGACTAAATACTAGTTACAGCTACTGGTAGGATTTATACCTTTAAGGGATAATGGCTCCCTATGTTGGCAATCTCATAAGCCTCCCGCTGTACCACCCAGAGCTCTCATTCTAGCCAGTGGAGCGGAAATCTAATCCTGTTTGCAGGGACACCACAAGCTGGCTGTGAGTTGTTGTTGCTGTCCCTTCCCTGGTAACATTTCCCTAGGCTGAGTGTTCCTGCTCTACCTCAGTGCTTGGCTAGATGGCATGCATTACATTACAAAACATGGCTTGGACGTTGCAAGAAGGTCATTAGATAATATGCAGAGCTTTAAGCACTATGTTGGGTATATACAGCAAATGATTGATAATCCATTGGAGACAAGATTGGTTTAGAAATGATAGGAATAGGAATAATATTTTCTTTAACCTACTTTTCAAGGTTAACAAAGTCCTGAATAAGAACATTTAGAGTTGACACTTTTCAAATTGAATTAGATTTTGCAGAATTCAACTAACTCTAAATTACAATGTCATAAATAAAAGCTACAATACAAGAATTATACTTTAGCCTACCAATACCAATGCTCACTATAAGCCTAGAGAATCCTTGCTCATCCAAGGTTCCTGATAATAATCTTGATAAAAATTGATCCTGAAATAACCCATAATCTTGACAGAAATGCTCTTTAAAGCTGATTTTCTCCAAATAATGTTTACAATATGTATTCAATTAGAATATTTATATTGTAATGTGGCATGGCAATGATTGAATCCCCAATAGCTCCTGTCGTTTTACTTGGCAATAGACCATTTCAAAATGTAAGATTGCTTTTTGTTTTTCTAAACCTCTGGTCTGGCAACTGCCTTTCTTTTTATCTGTGAATGGAAATGTTTGAAGAGGGGGCTCCTTTCATTGTTGATGAAGTTGAGAAGACAAGTAGGTCATTAACATGGTATTATCAAATCCTGCTGCTAACAAGACCAATTACGAGCAATCACTGAGACATGAAATTAGTCTTTTTATTTTACAACCATTTAATCACTAGTGAGAAACACTGTTGGTAGGCAAGCTGAATTGGGAATGAAAGAGGGATAAACTAAAACAGATAAAAACAGTGGGGAGACAAAAAAGATGGAGAAATGGATGTGCATTCAAAATAACATCTTATTAGGAATACTCTCCTGTATTATACAGAATCTATCAGAACCAAGTCAGCATGTCTTGTATGCAGAGGCGAAGTATCATAGTAATGAGATGAATTACCCTGATCCCCAGAGCATGGTCCCTTAATCACCCTATTAACGTCAGAAAATACAGGGACTAGTGAGGGAGCCACTTCCTTCGGTAAAAAAGAGAAAAACTGGCTTAATGCTTATCAAATTGGACCTGTGTATTGATAAGTTCTGAGAAGACAAGGGTCTAAGAGGTTCTCATTAGACTGGCATATTTGTGAAGCTTATGGATTTTTATGGCCATTTGAATTAGATCTAACGCAGTCATTACTCTGCATATACTTTATCTAGCTCAGCTTTAATCCACTAATGACCCTTAAATTGGGATTTGGGCTGCCTTTACTGATTAGAAGAATCCTCTTGATATATTTAGTCTTCCATCTGACAATCTGAGAAAGTACAGCCAGGCTATACCAAATATGGACATAGTTCTGGCTCGGAAGATAAGAGGATTTAATTGGAACTGCCTCTAATCAATAAGAAAAATGGTTTTTTTTCTAAAATTCCATATTGTACTTCAAGGTTATGGCGGTTGGTGAGGTGAAGATCACTATCTTAATGAATGCTTTTAATGTCTGGGGATGTAGGGTGAGAAATGTTTCCATGTCATACATGGCCATATTCAGATGCATACAATACATGGATCTTGGATCTTGGATTTCCAAAGTGTCTATACCTGATATGGAAATGTGAAATTGTAAAACTTTAAAAAGCATGATCATTCTGCTCCATTATACAGCTAGAGTTGGGCTACTGAAAAAGAGATGGTGGCATTTCTGTATATCTGATGTAGGGGTTAATGGTGGAGGGAACTTTAGAAGTCTATGAGGAACTTGCTCGATTTACTGTGGCTCTAATTTGAACCTACCTAGGTTTCATCTTTTTTAAAGTGTTTTATTGGGTTGAATAATAACAAATACATAATAAAATGAATTGAAATTGACCTAGCACATGCGCATTGCATTATTTACGCTAGGACCCCTTGACTGTTCAGTATGTAGATAGCGTTAAAGAACACGGTATGGCGGACTACAGTGTTAATTATACCCTTATTATCATGAAGAAAAACATAGTTTCACTACATAATTATTGCAGTTTTGTGATGAGATGTCATGAAAAATGAATAGAAAAGGTACCAATATCAATGGTGGCGAACATGCCTACAGTATGTATGACTAAATAAAGAGATGCTGGTTTAGATAAAACACAATTTGTAATTTTTCTTAATAGCTATTTTGAAAGCAGTCAGACCTTCTATCTCCGTGTAGTATGGTTTCAATTGATTCCATCTACATATTGCTCTATAATAAGCACTACGCAGAACAATAGGTTTTAATGACCTCGGTACAACCATCCTTCGACCAACATTTCTTCTAGTAGGAATATTTCTCTTATCAATATTATTCTCATCTAGAGAGAGGCTAAACGCGTAAAAAAGTAAATGCATATCTCTTCTTATACCCAAATCTTGACATTTTCCCTTTTCATGTAGTTGATCGGTTGTAAATTTATGATTTTTAGACTACTCGTAAGGGCTTATTTTGAATTAACTGTAGTTCTCTATTTTCCCCTAGATTATCCCTATCCCACACATAATCAACATAGTCGAAGGTTGGCAGTACCATACTCTTATATGTATCAAGTGCTACCTCCTCTTCAACATATCCCCTAACACGAATATGCTGATACAGTCTTGTTTTAATATTGGCAGTAGTGTCCTTCCTGTGCTCTACAAATTTAAGCTCAGGATCCAGTGTTAGACCAAGGAACGGAAATGTATTCACCTGCTCAAGCACATTGTTGTTTAATGTAAATACAGGGTGGGGTGTAAATTATTAAAAGTGCAATTAAAAGCTATCCACTTAGTTTTAGTCTCATTTACTGTTAGACTATTACTAATACACCATGTAGACAATACAGGTAGTAATCTATGTAGTCCTTCAGGGGAGGAGACTGACATGACAGCGTCATCAGCGTGTAGAGTTATTTCTACATCAGGAGCGAAGAACAGGGCCTAAGACAGACCCCTGAGGAACACCGTAGGTAATATTTAGGTTGGAAGAAGTGATGTCATTAGCAATTGTGCATTGTTTCCATTGGTTAAGATAGCTATCAAAAAAGTCACATGTTTTTTTACTAAGTCCAAAAGCGTATAATTTTTTAATCATAATTTTATGTGATATCGTATCAAAAGCTTTCTTATAATCGAGATATAGTGAAAAGGTGGGTTTATTATTAATAGAGTTCTTTATGATTGTATGAAGGTGTTCCCCAATGGCCGACTGTGTGGAGCGCCCTTTTCGATACCCATGTTGCGACGGGCATAATTAGTGCTGACTCGACATATATTCTTGAAGTCTAACACAGACAATTTTTTCAAGTATTTTCCCTGGTAAGGGTAACAGACTAATAGGGCGTAGATCATTAACATTGTGTGAATTACTTTTCTTATGTAAGGGAACAACAGTGGCATATTTCCACTTATCCGGGAACGTACTCGTAGCAAGACAAGTATTATACAACACAACAAATACATCTGGAATAGCCATAAAGGCATCCTTTAAAATATTAGATTTCATATGTTTAATAGCAGAGGGCTTTTTAACATTGACATTTTTGACTAGTTTTATGAAGCTAACATGTGATAGAGGGAAAAGTAAATCCGTATCAGGTACCAGAGTACCGTATGGGGCCGTCTCCACCTCGTCTATATCAGGTTGAGAAGGCAAGGCATCAGCTAAGTTTTTTCCAATATTGGCGAAAAATGAATTAATATATTCCGCACAGTCACTAGGAGGTATAATTAGATTGTTTGTGTTATTTCTTAATTTAATTAGTGTAGAGGATGTTTTATTTGGTAGCAATTTCCTAATGCCCAGCCAGAATTTATAAGGGTCATCTTTTCTATATACCAACAACTTGCCTATCTCAACCTTCCTACTATTGAACTGCATGGTTTCAACACAACACCTATGGTAATCAGCAATTCTCCAATCGTCCCTGCTCTGAGTGCGTCTAGCCCTTCTATATAAGTCATCTCGCGTTCTCATAGCAGCAATGATCGAAGGGGTCAGCCATTCTGGGGTGTATACCGGTAGCGTCAGCTTCCTTACAGGACACATTATATCCAGCGATTCAGTTAGTACAGAGGATATTCTATCCCACATCTCATTAGGGTTTTGTATACTTAATATATCATGCCAGTCTCTATCACTCAAAGTGTTTTTATAATTTAAAAAGTCATATTTTTTATACGATCTGGCTTTTACAACTTTTTTGGGAATCTTAGTCCTAATACACTTTAAAATCATATAGATAGGCATATGGTCTGAAATATGGAAATTAATGACACCCAATTCCCATACGCTATGAACATTCGTATAAATGTGATCTATGAGAGTCCCGGACTTTGGTCTAGTAACAGTATCAATTAGCTGAAATACCTCATTGTCAACACAAAAACCATTTACATTTGACCCTTTAACATCCTTTTTGCAAAAAAGATTCACATTGAAATCACCCATATATACAATCTTTCTATTTTTACTCACATTAACTTTTAATTCTGCTAGCTTTGTAAAAATGGCACTCATATCAACGTCCTTATCAGGCAGGCGGTAACAGACATAAATTTCGTATTTAATAATACCTACTTCAACATCTACACATAGAATCTCATAGTCTTTGTGTATAACAAAACCATCAAGATCAGCAGAGGCAACATATGTATCTCTCATGTAAAGCATAAGACCACCAGCGTTTTTATTACGTAAAGGATATCTATCTAATCTGAAGAACTCGGAGGGCCTTAGACTTCAGTCCTGATCCTATTCCCCAGTGTGGGCATGTCGTACATTCAAGTAGCAATCGGGACTCTGAAGAAAGTAGGACATTAAGGAGGACGGGGTCCTGCTCATATTTCTCAATGTTGATCTCCTCCAGCTGTTGTTCATCAATGGACTTCCAAGAGGGACGGTCAATTGTCTTGGCAATGTTTTTCGCATCTATTGCCATAAAGCAATCCATAATCCTGTCAGCTTTTTCCTGAGCCTTAGCGTACATAGCCTTTTTATGAGCAAAAGCCTGCTCTACACAGTTGTATTTTACCCCATCTATTTGCAGGTCAGATGGGTAGAAGTTTGACAATGGAGCCATTTCCGACTGATACGCAACATTCTGGTCAGTTATGATTGTCTTTGCATTTGCGAGTTGAATCTTGTCTGGCAGGTCCCTCATGGCGCTGTGGGGGTAGTACCTTCCATTGTGGATCAGCCCTGTGCCTCTAGGCTTGACCCAATGTAATGACCCAAATAGAACCAGTGTGGTAGTGAGTATGATTAGACACCTCATCATTCCGAGAAAATAATGTTTTTGGAGCAATCACTGTGCTAAGAGCTGATATGAGATGATGAAGGACAGACAGGTCTAAAGTATAGATGTTTCGTAAGAGGAAAGCAGGTAGGCAATGGTGAGCATTTTGGGAGCTGGCAGGGCAATCTTATTCATTGCATGGAACTGAAAGGGCTGAAGGTGAAAACCAGTATAGGGGTTTGGGAGATATGGATATTGGGGGAATGGAAGTGGGAGACTGGGGTGTTGGCTTGGGGCAGCAAAGGAGATTTCACTGTCAGGATATTTCTAGCTAGCCATCAATTGTGAGGAAATCAATCTGGGAATATGGGAAAAGGAGGAGGTTTTCACACAACATTGTCAGGTCTAGAAAGGTCTGGCCTGGACTGCAGCACTGCAGCACTGCAGCACTGCAGCACTATCTAAAGCCCACAAAAGCCTTTCAACGCTTTCACTCTTAAAACACAAAATGTCAGATCGGGAGTAAGTCTAACATGAAAGGATGAGGCAGCAAAGGAAAACCATTTTCTAGCTCATGTTAAATCATTTCATTTCCCCTATTAAGATACTATCAGGGGCTAATACTAAGGACAAAAAACATAATAACAAAAGTTGGGTCCAGCATTCAGTACCAACATATAACTAGCTACAAATGGTCACATGGCTATACTAAAACACGTTGTGAGTAGCTCATGTTGCATCATGTAGCTGTGCTATGACATCCAGTGACTGTTTTTTTTTGTCAACAGGAACCTCTTATTGCCTACTTGGGATATATTTATAGCTGCTAGTAATAAGAACCAATGGCTTGGTCGTGTTGTTTGTCATGCCTGTAGTGTTAGCAGACACTTTGTATCATATGTTCAGAGTTCACACACAGAGCTTATTGTAAATCAGTGATAAAGCCCTTCAAAGGGGCTGACTCTTCTGTACAAGGCCTCTTGGGCAACAATGGGTAGTAAGGGGCTTGTGTTTGATGGGTACTCCATGTATATAATGGTAAGGCAGCACGTTGTAAATTTTGAACCAGACAAAGCTTTCTTTGTGAATGTAATAGCTGTGTTATTTACCACAGCTAAAAAGTTCATGGTAATCCATGTCATTTTTACTGGTGTATCTGTAAAACACCTTTACTGGAATGGAGCGCTTTGCATTGTTCATCACTCCCAAGTGACTGAGAGGGCAGCCAAGGGCACTGAGAACCTAATGTTACTTCTATGTGAGCCACTACACATTCAATACACTGCCCTTGAGGCAACATGACACTTCTCTTTATAGTTTATTACAGATTATTATTAAATGTGTTTGGTTAAATAAGGGATCCCATAGGCTTAAAGCAGCACAACCGTATCAGTCTACTTCCGGTAAATCTCGGCTGTATCAGGGTTATTTGAAAATCTTGTATCAGCTTACTTCCGGCCTTAGCACTGGTGTATGAATATGTAAACCCATTGTTGATGTTTTGATGGACTCTCCTCGGGCTGTATAGGCTCAATTGGGGGGGGGGGGGTGGCAGTTAACCATAGGTGCAGGGCAAGCATGTTTAATCACTGTCGCAACACTGATGTGCTGACCACCCTTTTGATGTGCTGACCACATGGTGGACACTCCAACAGGGAATGTAAGATTACCATACTTCTAGTGAGTTTGTAACATTGAAATCTACACCATATAGTCATACGGGTGTAAGAAGGCTATATGCATTCACCTTTCACAGTGATTGCCATTAATTACTGAGAAAATGGGAGTTTGTGATTTCATGGTGATGTCCCGTAACACACTGCCACTGATGCCCGTAACACACAGGTAGTGTGTGCTAGTGATGTCCCGTAACACAAGGAGCTTCTCTGCCAGCGACACTGGGAAAAACTTTGGTACTTCAAGACCCTAGGGAAATGAGGGTAAAAGACCTGTATGTTAAAGCAAAAGTGATGCCGGTAGATCTGAGACGTATATATTTACAATGTACTACCTGTCATAGGTTGGTGTATAATGGGCTTTTTCCCTCAAAACAGGTTGAAATTTCTTGACCCCCCCCAAGAGGGGTCCAAATCCCCCCCCCCCCCCAGTCAAGGGGTCCAAATTGTTTACCCCCCCCAAATCCACCCCCCCTGTTGTTAAAGAATGGGCACTCCCTAAACTAGCATGACTGTGTGGCTGGTCATGCTTCAGTGAACATGGTGACACCATGTATATTTCAGAGTTATGCAATTGGCTTGACCATTAGGAACCTACCCTTTATCCACTGCCTTCAGTAGGGAGGGGTGGTAGCCTGACTACTTCAACTTACATTATTAAAACAGGATTTTGTGCTGTGAAGTTGCATTAAACTGTATAACTTATAAAGAACCTCATCAGTTCAAAATTGTATCAATAATTTTACAACCCCAAATGCCTGCTCCCCCACCTGCCCCCAGACCAGTCATTTAATTTTTCATTTAGTTTATGTATATTGTATATTTTGTAATTTTATAACTAAATCTATATGTATTATGTACAACAGAGAACCGTGTTACGGGCATCACAGAAATGAGTTACGGGACATCACAACAACAATCAAGCAGTGTGGTCAGCACATCACTCATTGTGTGTATGGTGCCCAATACTGCATATCTAGGCCCCTATCATGGTTGAATCAATATCCACTTGGTGTAAATAGATATTGTAGCTATCCTAAATAGCCCAGGAACACCCTGTTATCACCCTGTTATCCGCCATGTTGATGTGCTCACCCAGCGTGGTCAGCACATCAAAAACGTTGTCAGCACATCAGTGTTCTGACAGTGTTTAATGACGTGACTGGGACTGCGACAGTGGTCTCCCCCGCCCCCCCCTCCTAAGCTTGCACGCACACGTTCAGCGTAGCAGCTAGTACACCGCATAACCCTCACACTCACCCTCACCCTAGCCATTATGTAACAACTGTATAATTACTTTGTGAGAAATAGTGCTTTCAGGTTCAGTGGGGTGACTAAAATGCTCCAAAACAGAGGGTTATTTTTCGATTATTCTGAATGGATTATGGTTTAATTTCCTTACTTTTTCAATAATTAACACATTTGAATCAAACAGCAAGCCCAAATTGTATAAGTAAAGGGAATATGTACATGTATTGGAGGGGGACTATTTTCCCCTCTCTGCGTAGTTAGAAGACCAGAAGTACTATGGCCATCATCTGTTTCAAGCCAGTGAGTAAACACACAGAAAATGTCTAATTTCTCACCGAGGAGTCATTTAATAATAAGTACAGGATCGGTGAAACTGACTTTGGGGGGTCTGTATCAGGTATCATTTTTTAAGTATCAGGCATCGGCCCTATAAGGGCCTGCAGCCTGATACTTTAAAATTGATACCAGATACAGATGCCCCAAAGTCAGTTTCACCGATCCTGTCTACGTATGCATTTTCTACTCCTATAGCAATACTGTGTTAATGGTATCTACTGGGCAAACTGAGGGAAAGCTTTTTTTATATAGTTTTAATGTATTTTGTATGTCCATGTATAGTCCTGTTTAAATTTAAGAAATTTAAACATATCTATTTTCTATAGTTTTTACATGTTGATAGCAATTCTGAAAGAGGTAGTGTCTCATTAAGAAGCCCTGTCAATTGTATTTCTACTATGGTTATTTAGAAATGTTGTATAAGTATTCTCATTGAGAATACATGGGTATCTAATATATTACTGGTATAATATTTAATATCTTTATCATAATATTTATGATTACTGTTGTTATGCAACATAATTGTATTATTAATAACAATTCTATTATATTATAAAATTGCATTAACTATAACTATTAGTGCAATTTAATTATTAACATACAAATGTATAATGTACTAGGAACATTTAAGGTGGCCGACGAAAGCAGACTCTCGAGTCTTGAAGCAGCCTTTTTGTTTAAAGAACATAATTTGTAAAGTCTTGACGTGTATAGGGTATATTGGAAATGGAATATTGATTGTAATACTTGTAAATATATCAACAATGAATGTATATTTAAATTGTCTTTAAGCAAATAAATTTTTAAAATTGAAAATTGAAATTGAATTGAATTAAAGCAGTTTTTCTGTTTCGCTAGTCTAATGTCTGCATTGGAAACATTATATTTACCATTATTCTAGCCGTCATCCGCATTGACATATTTTGATTCACGCATTATTTTCCCAAATAGCATGTGCACCCAAACTTTGAAAGTGTCCGAAAGTCCTCTGCAGGTGATGAATGAGTTAATTTTCTACAGTAGCTATTGCAGTTATCAAAACTATTAAACACACTTAGGAATATAAGTTATACATTTCTGCAGATTTCTATCAAAATTTCAAAGAACCATTTACTGTTTAAGCTCTAGCTATGTTTAGAAAACAGTAGAAGCTATGTTGAAGAGATGGTCTCTCCATCTCTTTTAAATGAAAAAGTGTTCTCAGCCGAAACAAGTTTAACAACAATAACACTGGACAGACCCTCAGTTTTTATTGTACAACATAGATTCTCTAAGTGAGCCTCATGGGTGAGAATTACTAGCAAGTGTGCCTACCTCAGCTCCCCATCAGCCCCAAAGGGCTGCCAATTGCCTTCTCATACAATAATTATTGGCATAAAGCTTCGGCTGGGGCCCGGTTTATGTCCCATTCCGCCTCTACTTACTCTCGCTGAGAAGAGGTGGGAGGGGGAGGAAGTAATATTGCTTAACATCACATGTAACATGTAGGAAAAAAAACAATGCCATATTGTTAGAAATATCCTAAATGCCATTTTACCCTGGTCTTTATATTCAAAATAAGGGTCACTATGGCCAATAGCTTAAAGTTTTTTTGAGAGGGTATGTGTACTTTAAAACACTCCCCCACCGCCTCCTAGCATATCCCCCAACTTCTAGTGTGATCGCAATTCAATCTTACAGAACAGGGCCTGTCTGCCATTTGGTCTATGTGTTAGGGTAGGGGCAGGGGGAGATAGAATTCAGCTGTATAGTTACACACGACTACACTTTATTTTCCTTATCCTTACTGACATGACTTACCTAAAATCTTTTACTCTACATCTAATGGCTAAACACTGGCTATGTTGGCATCAACTACTGACAGACCAGTAGACAGTAAAACACTCTCTACTTTGTAAACCAATGTTCCAGATATAAGTGGTTAAGGACTGACTTTTACCTTATGCTCTGTTTGTGAATGGTTCAAGGCTGACATTGCGGCTTTATACTGATAAAAGAACTAATCATTATCTACCTGAAAATAGTATCAAGGCAAAATCAATATATTCACAATAATATGAGTGATATTCTGAGAGTGGACTAAATACTTGTTACAGCTACTGGTAGGCTCTATACCTTTAAAGGGTAATGGCTCCCTATATTGGCAATCTCATAAGCCTCCCTCTGCACCACCCAGAGCTCTCACTCTAGCCAGCAGAGCAGAAATCTAATCCTGTTTGCGGGGACACCACAAGCTGGCTGTGAGTTGTTGTTACTCTCCCTTCCCTGGTAACATTTCCCTAGGCTGAGTGTTCCTGTTCTTGGCTAGAGTACATTATATAATATGTAGAGTTTACAGGACTGTAGGTTGGATATGCACAGCAACATATTGATAATCACCTGGAGACAAGACTGATTTAAAAAGAATAGGAATCGGAACAATATTTTTTCTTTTTCCTTTGTTTTCAAGGTTAACAAAGTCCTGAATTAGAACATTCAAAGTTGACAATTTGAAAATTGAATTGAATTTTGCAGAAGTCAGCTAACTTTGAATTACTATGTCATGACTACAAGTTAAAATACAAGGATAATACTTAGTCTTACCAATACCAATGCTCACTATAAGCCTAAAGTCATGAAACTCCTCGCTCATTCAACCACATTCCTGATAATAATCTTAATGAAAATTGATCCTGAAATAACCTATAATCTTGAAAGAAATGCACTCTAAAGCTCATTTTCTGCGAATGATGTCTACTATATAGAGTCAATGAGAGTACCCATATTTTAATCTGGCATGGCAATGATTGAATCCCTGATAGCTCCTGTCCTTTTACTTGGCAATGGACCATTTCAAAATTAAAGATTGATTATTGTTCTTGCGAGATTCTGGACTGGCAACTACCTTTCTTTTCATCTGTGAATGAAATCATTTGGAGAGGGGACTGCTTTCATTGTTGATAGATTGAGAAGACAAGTTCAGGCCATTAACATGTTATTATCAAATGCTGCTGCTAACAAGACAAATTATGAGCAATCACTTGAACATTAAATTAGTCTTCTTATTTCACAGCCACATCACAGCTAGTGAGAAATAATAGAGGGAGGCAGAGAGAAGCTAAAGGTATTTAAACACCCAAAGAGGGAGAGGCAAAACGGAGGGAGAGATACATGTTTATTCAAAATAACATTCTATCATGGATACTCTCCTGTTCTATAAAGAATCCAAGTCAGAATCAAGTCAGGTTGGCTTGTTAACAGAGCTGAAGTATCTTATTGTAATAAGATGAATTACACTGCAGCTGATCCCTAGCGAGTGGTCCCTTAATCACCCAATTAACGTTAGTAAATACAGGACCAGTAAAGGATCTCAAGCTGGAGTCACTTTCTTTACTAAAAAGGAGACAGGCTTAATACTTATCAAATTGGACCTGCACATTGATCAGTTGAGAGATTCTCATTAAACTTGCTTCTTTGTAAAAACACCCATTTGAATGACACCCACCGCAGTCATTACTCTACAAATGCTTTATCTAGCACAACTTTTAACCACTAATAACATTTGAAGTCTGTATATCCAATCACTTGAGCTCAAAAATCAATTTTCCTAAAAAAAGAAATCAAGGGGGGATATGTTAGCCGTCAGAAGGAATAAAACTTTAATTCTAGAAGTGGAGGTACAACTGAGAGGGGGGGATAGGTTAGTGGTATGTATGTGTGGCAGTGGGAAATGCAATGTACGTAAGTGCAAGTAGAGCATTGGCAAGAGAGCTGATATGAAATGATGTAGTATGGACAGGTCTAAAGTATGGATGTTTAGAAAAAAGGATAGCAAGTAGGAAATGGTGAGTATTTCGGAAGATGGCAGGGCAATCTTATTCATTGAATGGAACTGAAAGGGCTGGTTGTGAAAACCAGTATTGGAGTATGGGAGAAATGGTATTGGGGAGAATGGGAATGGGAGGTTGGGGTGTTGGCTTGGGGCAGCAAAGGAGATTTTGCTGTCAGCATATTTCTAGCTAGCCATCAATTGTGAGGAAATCAATCTGGGAATATGGGAAAAGGAGGAGGTTTTCACACAACATTGTCAGGTCTAGAAAGGCCTGGCTTGGACTCCCCAGCACCACCTAAATCATGCCAAAGAACTATCGTGTTAGTAACTCTGTGCTAGCAACAACAACCCTCTGATACAAAACTTTTCTGATTCCATGAACAGTGCATAAATCAGATACATTATATTGTTTACCATAGGAAAAAAAGATTGATACTTTCTAGCTTTGTGTGCATTAATGTAATTGAGTTCTGCTCTCCTAGTTTGAGTGGACATGGTGGTGTTAACCACCCGACTCTCTAGTTCTCCTCTACTGTTTTAATGCTAAGTTATACATTTTCAGAAGATGCTACATGCATGTGGCTGGTTGATCCATAACTTACTTTGTCAGAAGTGATTATACTGTACATCATGAAACACTCATTGAGAATGGTAAATAGCGTGCTGTATGACATGACTGTTGCAGTGAATGCTTGAGTCACTACCCCAAGCGGTTTCAATCAGCAGGCTGGGGTATTGATTAGTACCTACACTACTAGAGGCAGGAGACCAAGAATGGCTCTTATAGCTTTGTGAGTTGCTTATGGCACCCTTTTCTTATGTTGGGTGAACTCATTTTCTGTCTCAGTCAAACACCTAGAGATGTAGGTAAAATACATCAGGCTTAGCAGAAAGAAGACTAGTACCCACATGTAATGAGTGCCAGAAATATGGGTGTCCAGATACAACCATATCTTTTCCTTAGTAGTGCCTGCGGTGAAATTTAATGAGCTCAATGGAAAGTAATATTCTGACCCATAAGAGCTCTGGCAATGTTATTGCATTGTCAAATTGTACTCAGTGTGTATGATTTAGCCAAATATAGTTGAATATGAGAAACCATAATTTTATCAATGATTTAGTGATGTCAAACCTTTGCACTAATTAAAGGTGGCTTTGTATTTCAGCTACAGTCTTTTCACGAAATGACAGAGGGGGAGTAAGTTTAAACTAAAAAAGCAGCAAAGAGTAAACATCAGATGCTGCTGATTATATTGTTACTCATGGATATAGTTATAACTTGCTACAGCTGTCTCTATCTCATGTTGAAACAAGTCAGTGTCCCTAGTCAGATACTTTCAGAAGTTCATGTTAAATGATGAATTACCAGAGAAAGATAACTCAACTCCAGTATTAAGTGGTGGCATATGACTAGCTACAAAATACTGATGTGATGTACAAAGACATTTAGTGTGCAGTTTATCTCGCCTCATGTAGGTGTGCTATGGTGGACAGCGAACTGCTTATTTTGTCGACAGGAGCAGCTTATTACCTACTTGGGATATATTTATAGCTGCTAGTAACAAGAGCCGATGAGATGGTAATACTGTATCTCATGCCTGTAGTGTTAGGGGACACCATCCGTTCACACCAAAAGATGGTTATATATCAATGGTTTAACCTGAATAAGAGGCTAAGTCTTTTATATATGGCACTGTGACTAGTGCAGTGTAATCCACCTCAGGAATGATAGACAGTTGTACCACATATATAGAACTTAGGCTATACAGCGTTTAAGCTCAATTTATAGCATTACATTTTGGTAAGCTATAATAATAGACTAGGCGAACCCGACAAATGAGAATTTGTAGCAAAAATGCATATCCCAGCTTCCATTCAGCCAAAAATATCAGCATCAATTGCCGTCTTATTCAATAATTATTGCAATAAAGCTCTGCTGGGGCCTAATTTACTCCCGATCCCCCTGTACTTACTCCCTGCTTACTTATTCAAGACACTGGCAGAGGAATGTCCAATATTCTTTTCCCTCTCAATTTGTGGCCTGGCCTTTGGGGGCTACTTTGAAAGCTGAGTAGAGGTAGAAGTTGGCATGGTTTATGGTTTTATCTCACCCCTTGGTTGCAAAAATGTATCTCTAATGAGAGGGGGTCTGTATCTATAGTGTTCTTTATATTATGTAAATTCGACCTGGTTTCCTGCCTTTGAAATGGCATGATCACACTGCAGGACACACTAGGAAACTGCCTCCCATTGACACCACTCATCTTTGTTTCTAGGCAAAAACGGGAAAGGACTTCTTATCCCTACTTTACACAACCACTGAATGCCTTGTTGACATCTTTGTTTCTATCAGAGAGCCCCATAGACAGATATTTCCTATAATGCTTTACATCCTCAGATTTACAGTAATACTGTGAAGTGAATTACAGTAGCACACTGTCAATCTGATTACAGTGATACCTGACAAAACATAACAGCAGAATTGTATAACCCTGGAGTGAATAGATAGAAGGTCAAATATATTATTTGTGAACATTCAGACTCATTTTTAAGGAAATTATTTCTTTTGTCCCACAGATCGGATATACTTAATTTAACCTGACATATGGATGTGCATCACCAGCCATAACCACGTGTCTGGGTACAATATCTGTACTAACAGATCTGCTAATCCTATCTGAAAGCCTTCCACACACCCAAACTGTTCTAAAGGGGGTCCCTCCGTGCAGTATATCCCTAACTCCTCTTGTTCCATCATCTCTTACAAACTGCCCTCTGTCCCATCATGGTACTGCCCTTCTCCCATCTAGGTTCTAGATACTTAACCAGTAAAGATACCCAGATGTCCAGAATCCCTGTTCAACTTACGCTCTAGATGAATACTCGTTTTAGCTCACTGCGAACAGCCAATCAGGACACGCGTCTAGTGTCACTATCGGTTCACCGGCCTATCAGGAAACATGTCTCATGTAATAGCTCTGGCTTCCAGACAATCAGTGGGCCTATATCTAGTCACGTGATTGCCTCCTGACCAATGGCAGAAAGGCTATAAATAACAGGACCGCTACAATGAGGGCTTATCCTGACATAGGATTTGGAATCCCACTACGTGTGCAGTAATATCATGAACTATATCTAGCTGGTAAATGTACATAGAGAGGATGTATTGCTTCAGGCCTCTCGGAATCCTATCCGTTTACTTATCTATTACTTTAGTGAATGATTTAGGGGAACCATTGAAGTAATCTCCCTACATCCTTTTTGTCTCAAGCCTATGGACATGCATCACTTGTAAATCAACTTATGAGTAAGAACAGCCCAAGCCCAAAAGTCATCATCCCCACCCTGTTGTTAAAATATGGACCACTCCCTGAGCTTACCCTTTATGTCACCCAATGTTCAATGTCCCTCAACACCCCAGCAGTAATGGGAAGAGGTGGGAGGTGTGATCTATTGGTTGGACTTTAGATGGATATATAGGAGGTAATGCTGCCAGCACTGTAACATATAGACCAACCAGGTGAGCTTTTATTTCACACAATATGACTGGATCTCATCCACATCCCCATTTCCAATCATATTTTGACATCTTTTCTAATTGTATTACTAGATGGTCCAATCTAGGTCCTGATCACACCAAACCATAGGCCAAGTGGATGCACTCATTCTACACCTTGTCCTGAACATAATTCCATAATTCAGCTTGTCCTACACCACTACAGAGTGAGGTGAGGAGCCACTTCTACTAATTAACCCTACCTTGATTAACCTGCCAGGCAGTAATTAAATTTTTGCTTAGTCATACAACCACCTGACCCCTCCAGGACATTTAGTTGGGACTACCACCCACACTAAGTCTTGTATCACTTACTCTGGTTCAGCCGCTCTCAGTCACTATGATATTACCTCTGTCACTCACCTCATATCAATCAATGTCAGTGAAATGTGCAATGGTGTTTATGATTACATCTTTTACCTTGGCTATGTGTTTCTGCCTCATCTTTGCTTGCATTATTACATTGGATCTTCCATGTACCTAACTAAGCATAGAGACTGGCCTCTCAGTATCAGATTTAGTATAAAGAGAGCAAACATTTAGCAGATAAGGTTATGACAGAATAAATATTATAATTGATTGGACAGCATTTATAATTGATTAATTTGACATTAAATTTTGTTATCCCTGCAATATTTCTTTGCCTTGCACTGCAATGCTATCTTCTAATTTTTCAGTTTAACATTGTACATGTTAAATCAGAGTCATATAATTTAGGATGTGGTAGTTGCTCAAGGTTAACATTGTATCCCAACTGTAGACCGTTTAAAGCAAATGGTCTGGTGAAGGGCTGGTTGACTCTGTAAGAGTCTCACGTAGCAGATCCCCTAGGCCCTGGTGTGATCACCATTCAATCCCATATAATGGTACCTCCACCTGTTTGGGGTTGAGCAGGTGCAGGGTGGGGACTGCAGAGAGGGCAGAAGAGAGTTACCAGCCTAGTGCCTTGACCGCTGTCTAAAAAAGCACTTTTGGGGAACCATTTCATCTTTTATTGGTGGTATTATATTTTCATTTACAAATCACAAAAATAGGATGAAAAAGTGGGTTTTCTTAGTGAACACAGAATGAAGTTCATGTCAACAACCACATCTATGGCATAATCTTAAACATCCAAAAATACTAATTTTCACATATATGTATAATGCTTCTGCAAGTATATAAATATTTCATATCCTAAACGTTGAGGCAAAAGCTACAAATATTTCGACCTACAAAGATTTCTGAGTGTCCCTTAGTACTAGACATCAGCCTGATTGCTATGCGGTGAGTGGGTTGGGTGCAGATGGGAGGCATTATCCTGGTGTGTTCAGTACTATCACCCTCAACAGGTCCCCTCCTACTACTCCTACATAGCACCTAGGTACTCTCATTCCCAAATCCTTCCAAAGAAAGGCTCTGGTAACTGCTACATGACCTTGAACTTGGGATTTCGCTGGGTTTGGGCAATTCCTTGGAACCAGTGAACTGGAACCAGAATGTATGATGGTAGCTTTGCCATCATACTTTCTGGTTCCATTTCGGGTTCCTATTCGCTAGTTCCAAGCAACCAGCAGGGAATGCCTAAACCCAGCAAAGACCCAAGTTCAGGGTCACGTGGCAGCTACCAGAGCCTTCCTTTGGAAGGATTTGGGAATGAGAGTAGTGCCTAGGTACAGTGATCCTACAGTGCTACAGCCATCGGAGAGGTGCTGTTTACCAGTGGAGGACTTTGAGGGGGCAGTGCCATGTCCCGACAGGGCTATCACTGTGTGAGTGAAACAAGGACCCTTTGAAAGGTTCATCAAGCTAGGCATGACCGTATTATAAGTATCTATAATGTGTCTAGGTTCTGCATACACACATTATAAGTGGGATATCATTTTCTTGTTATAAGATTACTTTGATCCGATAAAGATGAAAAGAAGAAAAAGAAGAAAATTAAACGTATACATGTTATCTTGTTAGTCTTGATGTCGTATCTTACACGTTTACACCAATTACATTGTAATGTATCCCAATTGCATTATACACGACACCCATAACTTATACACCTCCACCAGTCAGAGGCCTAGGAAGCAAATCTTCATGGGGGGGGGGGCCCAGGGGGCCCCACTCCAACCAACTTTAAGTATCGGCATTTATGCATAATGTTTCATATACACACTTACATTGGATCATATAGAAAAGTAGTATTTGCGCCCCCTAAAGGGGGGCCCAGGCCCCTTGGCCGCCACTTTTCCCTATGCATGAGAGGTAAAGATTGAAAATTGTGTGTAATATACTACAGGTCTTGACCAATTTTTGGGGGGGCCCAAACATATTCAGGCCCCCCCTCCTCAGTGATTGGGGGGGCCCGGGCCCCCCTAGCCCCCCCTTTTCCTACGCCACTGGCAGTATATTATACATGTAGACACATCACATTATACACCTACACTTGCTACTTTATAAATACACCCATACCAATTACATTATACACCTACAACCATTACCCATACCTAAACCCATCACTAAAATATGATATGAATTCAAATATACGCAGCCAGATGGGAATGCAGAATTTAATTTATTTAAATAAGTGTATTTATACTGGCGTATGCACATGGTGGGTCCTATCGTCTCTTTTTCACCTAGCTCCAGTTGTGGGCCTGTGGTTTGTGCATGACTTGTATAATGATAACAGGGAATTCTTTCACTTTTTTTCATTTGGCCAATTTTTATTTTAGAGTATGGCTCACATGCCCACAGTCATAAATGTAGAGATATTTTTCAGAGTGGACAGCTTTGTGTCATATAATGGTCCTTCGTTACCCTATGCTCATTCAGCATGGACTGTATGAATGGAATTATTAAAGTCAACATAATTTACAATGAAATTAATCCAGATGTAGTTACAAAGAGTGTATGTGCTTACAGTGTTTAGTAGGTGACAAAATTAAAAGGCAATGAAAATAAAAACAGTGAATATGGAAAAGAGAAGATAATACGAAGAAGGAGTGAGAGGGACAAACAGAGACGGAAGGAGAAAAAGAAAATCCGAATGAGATCAATATTCAACGGTTATTGGTCAATAATTATATCCAACAGAATCTATCATCATAAATACCCCTCTCGTTCTAGACAGCATCTAACAGAAGCAATTACATGTGCCTTATTTGCAGAGGAGAAGAATCTTATAGTCATAAGATGGATCGCATTGATCCCCAGCGAACAGTCCCTTAATCACCCTATTAGCGTCAGGAAATACAGGAATGGGTAAAGGATCTTAAACAAGATGGCGTCACTTCCTTTGGTAAAAAGAGTGGGCATTTGTGACAAAACGTGGGAAAACGTGACATTAGGGGAAAACACCTTTATTTAAGTTCATGTCCTCAGCTACAATTTGATGCTTCAAGCATCAAGATATTTGAAGTAGTTGCTGAGAAATGACATCTCAAACATGGGATGGTAGGGACATGTAGGAATTAAGAATAGACTGCAATGCGATCACATATCAATCTATTTTCAAATAATCCATATAAATCATAATTATTAGAAATTAACCCAATAAATGCATATTATTGTAAATAGATTTGGATCTGGTAGGAATATTGGCATTCTGTTTTCAGTTCTGAAATCCTCATGGATGGGCCCATTGGATAGGGATACTTTTTATTCCAAAAGAATGAATTGATGGTTGTCATGGCAACCAAATTTCAACATATGGGCTAAAAAAGGCTAAAAACATTCTTTTTACATTCCAAATAAGACCAATTTAGAATGAAAATAGAATTTTGATATTAGCTTCAGAGGATTCCTTGGGAAAAGTTAGTCTAAGGTCATTTTCTCTTAAGTATTCATATTTCTAGCTATATCTCCAGGAATATTATGTTTAGAGCATTTATGGCTATTCCCCCTAATGTTACGATTTCCCAGGTTTCGTCACATTTCTATTGATTAAAGTACATTTCTTATCTATCATTAGTAGTGAGAAGGTCAAGGATTGGAGAGGTCCTTAACTGGAATAGAACTGCCACATAATTATATATGTTAAGGTAGCTCACATTGAGATTATTCCTGCTGCCTTAAATATGGAGGATATCCATTAACTGGTTCATAACCCATCGAGGGCGAATGTAGGTTATGGCATTGAACTATCGCAGGACAAATGTAGACCCTTTATTATGCCAGGAGGGGGTGGATGTCAGCTATAATCAACATAGCTCTATGGCATTAAGCAAATTCCCGCCTCAGGAAATTTGTTAAAATAAATCCTGCTCGCACAGCTAGAATCGAATGTATTTGGCTACCCTTAAAGAGTTAGTCATTGCGCATTCTCTATTTCTAGAACCAAAACCTCTGTGAACAGCAATGAGATTCTAAGGAGAATTTCTGAATATTTTGAATTTCTGAATATTCCTCTGGATGTTGCATTATGCAGTATCTGCATGAGGTGAGTTTTATTATCATTTAAATGAATTTATTAAGAACTATGCAAAAATGAAACGCGTTTGATCTTTTAAATTGATGCAAATGTTACACATTTGTACCATACCCAGCTCCCTGATTCCTTCGCAAACACTCAATGGAGAGATTCATATTTGAGCTGCATGTTTCTTTTCCACATATTTTCTTTCAAAGCTCGACACAATAAAACAACATTATGATTTTTCACCCAATTCAAAAACATCCAAAAGTGCTGTCCGCTGTCATCTTTCCACAATGTCACAGCAAGAGAGATGGGATATTACATTGCAAAGGAGAAGAGGAAGGGACATTTTTTAGAATTTTCATTTGTATCGTTTCCTATTTGCACACTTCCTATTTCCATTCAAGCCTATGATTACAATTTGTCAACGCTTTCAAGAAGACATAAAAGTCTGCTTGCACAAATTAAAGAACACTGAACATTGCTTTGAGTGTGACTCTCTGGCTGACCTAAGGGACTCACCTGGGGGAGTCATGTAGCTCTCTGGGTCTTATGACTCCCCCAGGCGACTCCCTTAGGTCAGCCAGAGAGTCACCTGAGCTCCCTTAGGCGACCTGTACTCCCCTAACGAGAGGAGTCATTCTGGAGGCAACCTTGGCTCCCTTTTGACGCTATATTTTCTCTCTGTGCGATGTGCGAGTCCATATTTGATCGACTAAAATTTTAGTTGAATTAATAAGAACGAGGCTGCTTAAAGGCCTGCCCTTCCGGGAAGTGACTAAAAGATCTTAATTAAGATCCTTCAAAGGTCCCTGCCTTCCTAGCCTTATTAGGGACAACTCGTCTGGAATAAACGAATCTCATGAATGAATCTCATGACTATAATACACTACTGCTAACTAAGAATAATCCAAAGAGGAAACAGTTAGTATGCATACCATTGATTTGATGACCTTAAATGCACCACCTACAAAAACATCTGCTCAGGCTTAGGCCACACATCCTTTTGAGTTATCTGGTTTCAATCTTGGGGGTGCTCTGGGGGATCAGTTTCCAGACACTCTACTCTGCCTATTAATGTGCCGAAGACATGCTGGTCACGATTCATGGGGATTTGGCAGGGTGAGGGAGAGGTGGAGAGGAAGGGTAGGGAGGGGGGGTTGGGGTATCAGACTCATGAGATTGGCGTGTTGAGCGATAGGGGAAGCATAGGAGACATTTTCATATTCTATGCCAGAGACATTAAGGCAAGAGCCAAATCACATTACACTACAGTGTACTGTGCACAAATCATCCTATATACATGCACATTGCGTTAAACCGAACTTGTCAGGTTCAATGGTATAGCATTACTACTATTCACTCGATATATAGTATGGCTACTAAAAGCTTATGTGTTTTCTCGGAGCCCTTTATTGCACTTTAATATCATATAATGAAAGTTAGCAATAAAATGCTTCAAAACTCAACTCAAACTCAGAAGGAGTGAAGAGAAAGCAGTGCGATACGTTGGGCTTGTGGATAGGCTAGGAGGTGGATTAAAATGTGGAGGGGCAGGCACACAGATTTCAGTTGTTAAGAATATTGGAGCTAAGCAGCTCTAATGATTCCGCTTTCAAATTCTTAAACTAAAAAGAATGACAGTTGCTATATGTTGAACGGTGAATGGAACAAGGATGTTCCATTTTCAGGTTATAACTATTATCATGGTCATATAAGGTGGATGATATTCAATACTATATAAAAGACTCATCAAATCATTGAATATTAATCGGAGGTTTCTACCCAGAAAGACTGCAAAGGTGTATCCTTTTAGCAATTTTCTCACCCATTCCCATGTTCATCATTTACATTATACACAATTCTATATACATTATGCACACTTTTGGTCACTGATGCAGCTTTGCTAGTAGTAGTATGGCTATAACTGATTGAGTTTTGTTGTCATCTTCTGTATACATGTGACGTCTCATCCTGTATTGTGGTTTGCTTTTCATCTCTTCTTTGGTTGTATTGCAAAACAGGTTGTCTGGGATCATTTATTCTGCCTGCAATATATGTGGGACACTGCCCCTGGCAGAGCTCCTAATGTACTAATCTACTAATATGCCTCTCGAGAGACTAGCCACATGGCATTTAAGGTCAACCCATAAGTGGTATTACCTAGGTCGAGAAAAGACGTAGGAAAATTGTATTTAGCAGCTTCCCTTTTCTCCCCACTGTCATACTTGCCAAGAAAATGATCATTGTGTTCAACCTCCTTAGACTTTTGTAAATACATTTCCCTTATTGAAAGATTACTTACGGCAGGGGACTAGGATGATTGCTATCAGTCCATCTGTATGTCCAACTGGTACCCTCTCGACTTCTCTGACTTGATTCTTCCCTGCATTTCTATGGTCTTATCCTTGTTTGGCATTGCAAGTGCATGGAAGGGGAGACCCTGGTCAAAAGAGAATGTCATAAATGAATGACCAAGGACAGAAGGGCTGAAAGTATGTATGTTTAGATAAGGCCAAAAAAAAGGTTTGTTTTAGGTCACCCCACCGACCATATTAACACAGGGCCGACCCTACGTTTCTTTATGCAAATCTGAATTTTTATTTTTTTACCCAATTTTTTTGTCAATTTTAGGGCCTTCGAAGAAGTTGGCTAGTACTTTCATTTCATTTCATTACATTTTCTTCCCATGTTACCTAAAACATACCTTTCTCATTTTGGCCTAAGGGAGAACAGGTAAGCAATGGTCGGTATCAAGGGAGGCGGCAAGAAAATAGTATGCCTTTCATGGAACTGAAAGGGCTGGATAGAACCAGTCGGGGGAGGGGTGAGCATAGGGGGTGAATAGAAATGGGAGGTTGGGGTGTTGGCCCGGGGCAGCAAAGGGGATTTCGCTGTCAGATGCTAGAGCTCTATAGCTAGCTAGCTATCATGAGGGAATCAATCAAGGAATATGGAAGAAGGAGGAGGTTTTCACATGACATTGTCGGCTCCTAAAAGGTCTGTGATGTACCACCTAAATCATCTCATGGAAACCTAAACCATTTTATGGAACTAGTGTGGTGCCTACTGTTTATCAGATTCAAGAACCCTCTGATAAACAACCTATTTCAGATTCAATGAACAGAGCATAAAATCATTTGGATTGATACATTAGATTGGTTTTATAAGAGACCAGTAACATTAACATCCTGCATGTCCACTAATGTTATAAAATGTGAGATGACCTGTGAAAAAGGTCCTTAGTGCAGTACATGCCACAAATGTTGCTTTTGTAGCCTCAATATCACTTGGGTAATCCGGCTCCCCTCTGTACCATACCGATCCAGTAATACACGGCGCGGTCAGATTGTCAGGCGGGGAAGTTTAGCGTAGTTGGTAGAACAGCAGGTTGCATAATCTGAGGGTCGTGGATTCGAGTCCCCCTTTCTCCAGATGATTTTTCCGTGACTGTTACACTTTCATGTTTTTTATAAACTATTTCTTTTTTGTGCTGAGCAATATATTCTCAGAAGATGCAACATAGGTCCTATTGGTCTACCATTTTCATTGTCAAATATATTACTATATTGCTAATCATCATGAAGCAGCACTATAAATAATCGTGATTTGTGCTATGAATAACATGACTGCTGCACAGTGATTAATTCTATGAGCCTACTGGTGCATTACATGCCTGATTGGGGGTACGGCACAGGAGGCTTAGAACGCCTCTTGCCATCTTGTAAGGCACCCACTTTTTATGCGTAGGAAACAATTTTTTTTTTCAGTCAGACACCCCCACCATTTATTCCATAGATGGAATACAACATACTAAGAAGAAAACTACATCCAAAAACAATGAGAGTCAGAAATATGTAAATTTAAAAAATGTCAGTAGGGACTGAGTCAGAATTGAAAGTAAAAAGCAGTAGAAGAAAGATATGAGATGCTGCCTTTCTATTGTCACTTATATACAGATACTAAGTATATTGTTCATAATTACTCCTTCGCATTGGCAAGCTGTTGAAACAAACCATCTTCACTTTGAGCTTTTGGAAGTTAATATCCAAGGCATTATACATGAGAACAATAAATGAGCTGCAGTATTCAGTGGCAGTAGAAAACCAGCTACACACAGAAAAGTAAAGGTGTCAACTGTGTCTCCCACGTGTCTCTGGTAAAATAGTGAGTCAAACTGCTAATGACCCTGCTTATTTGAAGGGTCAACTTTAGTTGACTTGGTACGATCAGTGCCAACTCAAATTGACCCTGTACTATCAGTGTCAACTAAACAATGACCCTTTATATAGAGGCATTAGCAGTTTGACTCTCTATTTTACTGGAGCCACATGGGAGGCACAGTTGACACCTTAACCTTTCTGGGTGTACAAACACGGCTATACTCAAACATCTAGTGTACTGTTTATCTAACCTTGTGAAGGCGTCCTATGGCTGACAGCAAGCTGCTTATTTTGTCGACAGGAGCAGGTTATTGCCTACTTGGGATATTTTATAGTTACAAGTAACAAGAGCTGAGCACTTGGTAGTATAGTATGTCATGCCTGTAGTGCTACTAGGAACCATGTATCATTCAGAGCCCACACCCACAGCTGGCTATAATGCAGTGGTAAAGCCCTTATAAGAGGAAAATTATTCTTTATAAGGTGTATGGAAGCAAAAGAGGGTGGAAGGGTTTATTTACGATGGATATGTGTTGTATGCATTAGTAGGGCAGCGAATGATGAATTATGACCAGGTATAAGGGAGAAGGGAAATACATAAGCATTAGTTTCATATCACTGATGGAAAATGATGGATAATCTTTAAGTGCATCGTTTCCCCTCATAAATGGGGATAAGTATCGAAAAACAGATTGTAAATAGTGATAAGTATGGAAAGTCAATTTTCCTTAGAAATATCCAAATAAAATGGGATTATTGGCATAAAGCAGTGTATGGCCCATTTCCCCCTACTTCATATGTCTCATCAATATAGTAGAAACCATGTAGGGCAACATATGAAACCCTGATGAATTATGCAGCTCGTTGCTTTTTAAAGATATTCTGGAATCCTAACCCGAATTGAGGGCCAATTTGATTGATGGACTGGGGAGGTGAGCTGCTGTTCTGTATTAACTACTGCTAAAACTGTAACTTTTTTTTCTTGAAATGTGTTTCCTTCAAATTCCAGCCCCCGGAGGCTCTGGTTATTACCCGTGACGGGAGTGGTCAGTAAGAGTACAGGACAACTATTTCAATGTGTTTCTTACATGACATACCACAAACCCACATCCTGGCTCTGAAGCCTGTACCCACACACTCCCCTCCATCTTCTCCCAAAATACAGACAACCTGGGGAACCAATTACAGGAAAGGTCTAGGTTATTAGGTACCCTCGTCCATACAAGAACCCGTGCTCTTGTAAAGCTGAGCCTCTTATTGCTATTTGCATCTTATCCTACACACATTATATATATATATATATATATATATATATATATATATATATATATATATATATATAATATATATGCATCTTCCTTTTTCCCATTTAGGTTGTAGATGCTTTACCAGCTAAGCATTCCAAATGTCCAAATTCCTGAGCAATTTACACTCTTGCTAAATTTTCGTTTCAGCTGGCTGTGAACACCCAATCCAGACGCGAGTCCAATGTCACTATCGGTTCATCTGCCTATCAGGAAACATGACTCACATAATGGCTTTGGCTTCCAGACAATCCGTGGGCCTATATCAAGTCACGTGATTGCCTCCTGACCAATGGCGGGAAGGCTAGAAATAACAGGACCACTAGAATGAGGGCTCGTCCTGATATAGGATTTAGAACCCTACAACTGGCACAATGTTAATGGGGTCTATATCAAGCTAGTGAATTTGAATTGAAAACGTCTCAAATGTGACTAACGTGCCTTCAGAATCGTATTTCTTTATTATTGAGAATGACTTTGACGTAGCTTTCCTACTTTCCATTTATGCAAAGTGTCAAACACTTATTAATCAGCTTATGATTATGAATGTGCACTGAGATATATGTATAGGTTGATGGCTGGTTCTGTTATCAATGGAATACTAATTGTAAAGCTTTGTCTTTTAGCACAGAACAGAATTGTAACTATAGTAATAGTGCAGATACTGTGAATATAACGCTTCTCAAAAGTAACCCTATTATCTGGAAAGATTTAAGACTCCGCTGTTTGTAAATAGACAAATGGCAATGCACTTTGATACTATTTCAGTCATATCTGACAAGCGGGGCCTGGGGCCATATCCCAAGAAGCTGAAGAGACGGTATCAATGTAGTTGGCATTTGTGTTAATTGTTTTATCAGGAGCCATTTAATGAAGGAAAGATAACCTCTTCCTGGCCAATTGAATCTAGACACATGGTATTCAATGGGGGGGGGGGCATTGGATACAGCACCTCGAATGCTTTGGCATAGTAAATTTCGAAAACAAAGGATAATATGCGTTGTAGTTGTATTAGTTTATCGGTGCCATTATATCCTAAATAGCGATCGTTTACCTACAAACCATCTAGAAAAGGGACCTTGCCAGTGAAACTGCCTCAGGTAGTAGATCCCCTGGGCCCTGGCCTGATCGCCATCCGATCCTACATGATAGTGCCTCCACTTAAGGGCATGTTAGGGGTTAAAGAGAGGAGGGGTGGCAGAGTAAAGTAGACAGTAGACAGGCTGGTAGAGGGGGCGGGGGGTAGCAAGACAACCCCCTGGAACGTGATAGCAGAGGAGATTTAGGCCAACCATTTCATATATGTGATTTATTGTTTCATTTATTGTTTTATACATTTTATATTTCATCTTGTGTAAAGGATCTAAGTCACAGCCAAATTGTATGCTTTAACGATTTTGACCAACCAAAGACTATTTTAAAATGGTGTGAACCAAATAATCCTAGCATGGATTCGATGTCAGGACCTCTGGATTGGCACGCCTGTGTCTTAACCACTCCTCTAATCTGGACAGCTGACACAAGGTATATTCAACTGCCAATCATTCAAAAAGTCATGACCCCTAAAACTCCACATTTCAGACAGGAACCAGCTTCAGCTGATCAGCTGGCTGCTATATTAAGGAGAGGAAACAGCACTGGTACCAGACAAAATGGCGCTGTACAGTGATCATCTTGCTAATGCGGAATACACCAGCACGTGTAACCATACATATACCAATACTTGCTGCATTATTGACCTTAAGGTGTTATCTTTAACCTGCTACTTTATGCACCTACACTCATTACCTTAGGCCAAAAAAAGGTATGTTTCAGGTAACATGGGAAGAAAATGTAGGGTCGTTTTTTCTGTATACCAGCGTATCCGTAGACCCTAAAATGGACCAAAAATGGGTAAAAATGTGAAAACTTCCTCAAAATTATATTAAAGAACATAGGGGTCGGACCTATTTTGATACGGTCGGTTGGGTGACTTGAAACAAACTTTAACAGGGCTTCCCGGACCTTTAAAGGATAGGAGATCATGGTACAGGATCTCAGCCCCTGGAGAGGCTGAGCGCTCACCTTTAATTGGGGCTGGTTGTCAGCTGGCTATTCCTTCACTGAATATAATGTGTACTCTTAATGAGTAGTTTCTTCCCGGTAAGGCTTAGTTCCTGGTCTTGATGAATGTCATTTCTGATGTCAGAAAAAAAAGTATCATGACTTTCCTTTCTAAAATTGAATTTGAGGCATATTTGAAAGGATTTGGGGGGGACCAAAGAAATGTGGACCCTTTTTAGCGAAAAACTCTGCACATTACTACAGCTCAATGGGGTCGGCCACACTCAATTTCAAATTACCTGAGGGGGGAACCAAAAATATTTTAGACCCATTCGTTCAAAAATCCACTGACCCCCCCCCCCCTGGTTAAAAAATGACCACTCCCTAAGCAACATAGCACAAGGGACATGCATCCTGCTGGAATATCTATTCACCTGATGCCCGTAGTGCCACGGAGGCCTAAAGCTCGAGCTGAACAAGGCCCTGGAGGAACAGCCAACCAGCTCTGATTGATTACCATGGTTACCAAGAGGACAGCCTTACACCCCTGTCAGTGCTCCAGTGGCTATCAGTTGAACCGTATGTACTAGCTGTTCTCAGAATGGACTTGGAGCTGACCTTAAGTTAGAGACAGGGGGTGGTTGTGTGTGTAATTGTGGGTACATGTTAAAAGCTGCATCACTATGGTAAAATGGGATAGGTTTTATTATTTTAAAATACAAGATTTCCTATGATAAGTACTAAAACTGTGTCTTAGCTTTCTCTGGATTAAATTCAGTATTTTTTTAAGGATAAATAATTATGAGGTATTGGGAGAATATAGTGTCATACATAGTTATTAAGCCTGCAACAATCATGCAATATAATCATTCACCTACAGGATTATGCAAAGAATTATCTTCCTGAGAAAATGATGAAATTTGATCAGATTTAATTTTCAATTGCTAGACTCTACTGATGGTTTGACAAGTACAGGTACATTTCATATACTACTAACGATCAGTATGACTTTAGTAACTGGATACGTGGGCAAAATCGTTTCAGTAACTGCTCTGGCTTCTATCAGTAGTAACAATCTTACTATTAGTAGTTTACTGTGTCATTTAAATAAGTCATTAATGTCAGTGTGAAGTCTGAAACCCCTATATCTAGTCAATTTAAATGGTGATGATTTAATGAGAGAAGTATATGTCACTTTATGTCATGTGTCAAAATCAATATTCTCTATGTGTATTTTGTGTAGATGTATCACCTTATTTTAGGCATAGCATCAACGCAATCGCATCCCTCTATATCATTTTACACTCAAGATCTCAGTATAATTATCACCTAGTAAAGATTGATTATCTCATCATCTACATTGGTACTTGGGTGGAGCTAGAGTTGACGCATAACACCATGGACAGGGGAAAGGGATGCAGGTGGTACCAAATGTAGTAATTGGTTGATACACTCACTGTTGTAATCTAGACATTATGAGGAAGGGAGGGGGTAATGATGTTGCAACATAAAGTAAGTCAACAGAGATATGAAGGAACATAAGATGAAGAACACTGAAAGGGTGACAGGAAAGAACAAGGAAATGTGACATGGATCATGTGAGGATAGAGATAAAGGGAATGGGAGAAATAGGAGAGAACACTGTGTTGATATCATTCTGCTGATAATGTTTATATGAAAACATTCCAATACTATGTGCGCATATTATGTAGCCCACACAGGTTTCTGCAGATCCTTCTATAGCTGACAAAACTTCAAAAGTTAAGTGCAGTAAATGGCAAATGTTCAGGAGAAGAAAGATTTAGTAAGCAGTGATTTGTCGCATTATACCAAAAGCTAACAGAGAATTGAAACCCGAACTCACATTTCACAGACTCCTACCTCCCATAAGGAATGAGAGAGGATGTCAATTCTGAGCATGTGCAGTCCCACTTCCGGCAGACAGCTTCCGCAATCAATGCCACCTATCAGACATTGCCGGAACAAGAGCCGATTGCTTGGCAATACAGTTATTACTGAAGCACTGCAACAATCTCGCTTCTTGCATGGTTCAAGGAGAATATAGTAGGGTTTGACGAGGGCTTTATCAAGATTAACCTGAAATGTAACCGCAATGGTAGAAATATCCTACTCACCCATGAGATATGAAACTAAGGTGGAGATAAGAGTGTAGAGGAATGGGAGAACTTTGGGTGTACATAGTCTATATGATTTGGGTGACCTTGCTCACTGTGCATATTTTTGCAGTTTTTCAAAATTTGTTTATACTATTGCTGAAATTTTCACATGATGCAGCCTACTTTGGGGTACATGTCCTTTGTCAGATAATCAGGAAAGATAATGTGTTAAATAATACGCATTGGACATTATTTGGATATAAATTCACAAGCAGGACCTTGGCCAGTCTATGGTCAACTCTACACTAGTGATTTGACCCTCTGACCTCACCACTGATTGGTCAGTAAGGGGTGTGCAGCAGGCCACCTCTACCTGGGGGTCTGTGGGAGCTGACCTTCCCACTCTGCAAACTACAGCCGACTGACTCCGATGTCTCGACCGCGGCCCAGACACTGTTCTCCAGCTATGTTATCAAAAAAATTACTCACTAGTGAAAGACATGGTATTATTAAGCCCTACATTAACAGTACAATACTCGCCCATACACAATGCCTGCAGGACAATTCTACATGACAATTGTCCCATTCTGAGCCTAACCGTATTCAGGAGAATAGCATTAGCTGATGACTGAGTGGCCCCTGACAACCCATTTACACACCCCTAAGTGCCTACTCTTCCGGCATAAGTGTTTGGCTGACACATGGACAGGCACGCACTTCCTCTACATTAGCTCCCTGTGCACCGACTTCTCCTCAGGAGGCCTAGATTGCACAAGGGAGCATGAGCAGCCATTATGCTGGATTATTTACACTCCCAGGGCGTTAACAAAGCCTTATATAGTCCACTAGTGCTCTGCCACAGACACATTGGAACCATTGGCATGTAAATGTAGAGCTGTTAGAACCACCTCCTTCTATTTCAGACATTGTATAGCACATCAGTTTGTGATTAGAAATAGTTCATCTTTTCTTTACACTTAGTCTTCATAGAGCCAATACTAATCTATCACAAATATTATCCATCTCAAGATTACATTTTCCAGTTTTGAAAGGCATGTTCCACAAGTTTAGCCTCCACCTAGTTCAGGTAGAGTACAGTAACCTTGGGAGAACATCCATTCGTCTAGTTAATCATTGTTTCATATAATCTGGTCAGTTCTCCGTCACTAACCCAAGCCTGCATCTGGCCTGTATCCATGGTTACCTCAGGGAGTGATTAGTAACCAGGTTGGTGGCTGAGTAGATGGGGGAACTCTGTGAATGGGTACGTTTATCCTTCATAGGTATGAGAATCATTTCTGCTGTTTATTATGGGACTTAAGGAGGTATTTATGATCGAGGTGATACAGATATTTAATTCTGTGAATATAACTAAGATGATTTTGTACTTGATATTGGTGAATAAGTAGCATATGTATCACTTATCCTAAAAATTGTATTCCGTATTCTATTACTTCCTACCAAAATAAGTTAAAGCTCCTTTATTATGTAGATGACCTTTTTTAGTGTTGAATCACTTGTTAGATTGATACCTGACAAAACTAAAAATACCTAGGATATATATCATCTAGTCAATAAATCCCCTGCCTTTTTCTTATAGTAGTATAGTATGTATCGGAACGGGACTATGCTTAAGTACTGTTTATTACTCAATCGATATGCAGCCAATCAGAGGCCTCCCTTTTGGCGGGAAATTCAAAAGCAGCCAATGAGAGGCCTCCCTTTTGGCGGGAAATTCAAATAGGTCACGTGACCGGAAGTGACCTACTTCCGGTCACGTGACCTTTGGGCGGGAAATTCAAATAGGTCACGTGACCGGAAGTGACCTACTTAAGAGGGTCACGTGACCACCATGTTGGCGGGAAATTCAAATAGGTCACGTGACTGGAAGTGACCTACTTAAGGGGGTCACGTGACTACTATGTTGGCGCGAATTTCAAATAAGTCACTTGAGATTTTTATAGATAAATAAATTTCAAAAAGAAAAAGCAAGCTGAAAGCTTGCTAAAAAATATTTTAAAAATGTGGCTCTTTTTTTTAGGGGGGAGCGGCACTCTGGGGGGCACTCTTTAAGATGCATAGGGGGGGAGGGGGGGAGGGGGGGGAGGGGGGAGGGGTTTTTAAGAGTAAGACTCGCTCTCTGCCCTCTCTTTTAGAGGGCAGAGAGGCGAGTCTACTGGTTCGTCTACTTACAATGTCAACATTTGTTTTTGTTTTGTTTTTGGGCAAACTGAGTTTGCACAAGGAAAAAAAACGCGACTTACTTAGGGCAATAACGTCTAGAAGAGAGAGAGAGAACTCTTGCTCTAGGTTGAGCGGGACTACATGATGAGTATACTGAGTGTTAGGACTCTTGCTACACGACCAAAAGATTGAAATGTATCATGATGCGTTTATGATGATGTGCATCATGACGTGACTATCTTACAACCCTATAAGAAATAAGCAAGGTCTCTCTCCTATACATAGGTTTACTTACACTGGCTATTTGTAAACTAATGAATACGACTTCCTCATTAAAATTGTCATCTACAACTCTTTCAATCTTAAGGCTTTTTTTTTTTTTTTTGAGTTTATTCTTTTTTTTCAAATTTGGTCCCACCTCAAAAGAGGAATAGGACTCTGTAACAATGTAGCTCTCTTGATCAATTAACAGTCCACATTTTTCTTAGATGTCATCTGACAGCTTCTTGCTAGGCCAAGATATTGTTAAATAAACAACTTGGAAAGCTAATTACAGTTTTCTGGGCTTGAAATATGAGTATCTTGACTGTAACAGCAGCCTTTTACCATATAGTCCTTCAACAGCCCCCTGTTTTAGAGCCATTTGGTCAGCGACAGCCCCTCTTTTCTCATCTTACACAGAGGCAAATATCAGAGTCACCCGTTGTGGCCTAAACCACTCTCACACAAGGGTCAGGCACTGCTGGACTATAATAGATGGGTCAAGGGTCATTCTACTGAGGGTCAGGCTAGGCCGGACATTCAATAACAGGCTGGACTTTGGCAAACTTGCTTGAAAGTCTGGCCACGCTGGATCCTTATGCCACAGTCTGTCAATGCTGGACTCTTGCTGGCCAGACTTTCAAAGCAAATTTGCCAAAGTCCAGCCTGTTATTGAATGTCCGGCCTAGCCTGACCCCTCAGTAGAACGGTCCTTGACCCATCTATTATAGTCCAGCAGCGCCTGACCCTTGTATGGGAGTAGTATTGGCGACATTGGCTGACTCTGATATTTACCTGTGTGTACGGAGGGAGGAGAGGGTTCACAGCCACAGCTCTCTTAAGGCAAAGCTTGCGCTTATAGAGCACTACTAGTGGAGGTCTAGATGAGGAGGCTATGGTGGTTGTCTTCAAAAAAAAAAAAAAAATAGCCATGGCACATGTCGATGTCGCTTAATTATGCTCATATCTCATGTCGATTTTAAGAATTGCTCATGTCACCTGTCACTATGTTTTTCAAGCTTCATGTCAAATGTCACTAGGCCTCATGTCGAATGTCGATTCTAAGAAACAGGTCTGTCACCATCTCGAATTTAGTGGTCCACACTGCCGCTGCTGCTGCTGCTGCTGCTGCTGCTGCTGCTGATTTGCTGTCGGTGCTGCTGCTTGTGCTGCTCGTGCAGCTGCTGCAGCTGCTGACAGCTGCTGCTGCTTGTGCTGCTCGTGCAGCTGCTGCAGTTGCTGACGATGTCACGGATGCTGTTGACAGATGCTGCTGCTTGTGCTGCTCGTGCAGCTGCTGCTGCTGCTGCTGCTGCTGCTGACGATGTCATGGATGCTGCTGACAGATGCTGCTGCTTGTGCTGCTCGTGCAGCTGCTGCAGCAGCTGCTGCTTGTGCTGCTCGTGCAGCTGCTGCAGCTGCTGACGATGTCACGGATGCTGTTGACAGATACTGCTGCTTGTGCTGCTTGTGCAGCTGCTGCTGCTGATGATGTCACGGATGCTGCTGACAGATGCTGCTGCTTGTGCTGCACGAGACCGAGTAGCCGCTATTACTAATGCTACTATGAGAAAATACATTTAGTCAGTCGATTAAATCAAGGAGGTTTTCTGACTTCAGTGGATCGTTTAGCCATCGGCCACGGGCAAAACTTGAAACCATTTTATACATGGGACAATTGGCAGAGTCGAAACATGTTGGTACGATGGGGTCGATCATGTTCATCATCAGTTCAGGCAAAGGAAGTGTGTCGACAGCACGCGAAAACTTCATGTCTGGATGTTTCAACACAAGACCTTTTATCACACTAACACAGCTGCTTTGAAGAGTGAATCCTTGACCAAACTTGAGCTTTTCCAACACAGCTTTAGCCTCTTTCTGTGCAATAAGGGATCTCTCTTTCGAGTTCATCTTAGTGCTGTCTAGCATGTCCTCAAAGTCTTTAACATAATGTTCCAACGGGCTACAAATGATGTACTCCAGATCATCGTCCGTATATGTCGTCTCCTCGCACCATATTGTGTCTTCTCCTGTTTCGAATTCCGTCATTTTCTGAACAATCTCCTCGTGAGTGCGTTGCATATATCGAAGCTCCTTCAAAGACCAGATAACTTGTATGGCGAAGCCTGAACAAATACCTGAAGGAATTTCACCACAGTCAGGCCAAGCATACGGAGCTAAGAAAAATAGCTCCAACAAAATTTTCTCCCTCTGTCCAAATGAAACTACTTCCGTTCCGATGAAGTTGAAGCATGCTTCTATCCATTGCTCCTTGGTGACGTCCTTCCAATGTTTCTTTACCTCACATGCATCATAGGGCACTGTTTCTCTTCCTGCTTCAAGTGGGAGTTGCTTTTTCTTTCTTGGACTCATTTGGAGAGTTTCGATGCTCTGTAGCATCGACACTTCGATAAGAAAAGAAGCTGTAAAGGTAGAAATAACCCTCATAACATGCTGAGCGAGCGTAGAGTGGACGATGCTACGATGATGAAGGGCGGGTCGAGAAAGTGTGATGGGTGAGAGCGGCGTTTCACTCCTTATGTACCCTGTCCTAGATAATCCTCTTAAACGGCTGAAAAGACTCTCTCAGTACAGAGTCTCTACTCAATTAAGTGATCTGTTAAGTAAGTTTTCACATGCTACCTGACGACTGCAGGTGGGTTTAGACTTAAGCAGCTTAGTGCACACACTTGTCTGTTAGAAAGCTACCTGCACACCTGCCTTCCTTTTTCACCAGTATTTACCCCCTGCCGACTTATAAGGCGCCTATACACGTGTCAGCCTCCTTATATACGTCTTCTTGCTTCTAGAGCTAAGCTACTTACCATCGTTTTCAGCTGCCGCAGGCCGACTGGCAGCTATTTAAAAAGAGAATACCCGTTACCTGTATAACGGATCAGGGGGTTATGAGATTAGAGTGTGTATACAAAAAAAGCTACAGGGGGCCTGTGTCTGTCTGTGAGGTAGAGACGAGTCCATGTGATAAGCGACTTAAGTGTAAAACAAAAACACCTCCTCTTGCCGCGGTGAGTGGAGCGGACGGCGGCTGGCTAGTTGAATAAGCGTCAGCTTAGAAGATAATCCGTCCACGGGCTGGCACGTCACACCTGTCGTTAAGTCACCCCCTGTAGTCTTTGTATACACAGTTGACCCGGCTTTATCTCTTCACCAGCTATAATCCCATATACATGTAGCGCACGTTACACTTGTTATCTGTCTTTTCATGCTGATGGATTAGGGGTGGAAGGGGTCCAGGTGAAAAGCAATTTGATTCCTCTCTGGAAGAGGGTGGGGCTCTAGGTGAAAACAAGCTTAGAAGATCCAGATTAGCCGCTCTCTCAGCTATATAAAGAGCCTCAATTTTTATCTCTGCCCACTTCGTCTTGTTGTACACTATCAGTCACGAGGCAGACGCTCGAAGTAGCAGATGTTTGCAGTATGGTTTATACAGAGGTTACCTGCTAATAGGATTTTGTCTAAAAAAAATATGGGGTGAGTAGATCGCTTTTTTTTCTAAAAAAAACCACTTAGAACTCGGGTATGAATATGTAGCACTGTAAAGAGTAAGTGTGAGTACACAGTAGAATCTACGGTACTATAGTCTTAACTGTCTAAAGACTGTGGAGCACGTTAATGCGCGGTCTCCTTACTAATTTCACTTGACCAGGCTGGCAGGGTCAACTAGTCTAGGTAATTACAACCACAAGGGCGGCTACTCAACATCCAAGTAGACCTACTACTACGAGATTGTCTTTTGACCACTCTGCTGCCGCCTGGTGATTACATGCTCTAGTATAGTTCTCCGCTCTTTTCGTCAGATGACGCCACAATAGGATTTTTGTACATTTCTACGATACTCGCGAACATTTTAAACGCATAATGAACTATAATAAGCAACAAAGCACACTTCTAATATATTGAATATAAAAAAACATGTCAATGTTGTGTATTTCTGATAGAATGAGGCAGTTTCTTTGAAATATCAACTAAACTATAGCGAGATGAAAATACTACACCATATCTAAAGCGATATAAAAAGCTATATATAGTCAGAACCTCTCACGGATCGGTATTCTGCAACGGATCACTCAACCACTCGTCCTCGAAAGCCACACAGGACTCCTGTCCATCAGGACTTTGAGCCTTGACGCTTTTGAGGGAGGTTTGATCCTATGCTGCTTAACATGAGGTGTAATTAATAACACCGCGGCCCCTCTTTAGGGGCCACACAATAAACAAAGAATAAAAAGACTAAGGGGCCGTTCACAAACGTCATCCCTATTTTTTTTCTACGGAGCGGGTAGGTCTTAGGTTTAGCACTATCTGTCGTTGCAAATGGTGCTCGTGTAGAGTCGGCATGATGTACCAAAAGAGCATTTATACACAATGATACCATTGTACAAATGTGTATACCTAGTAGGCAGTGTCTAATCATCAAATCTAAGAGGGTGCTATAGTTTTATTATACTTTTATAGGCTATTTTAAAATCCAAGCTTAGCTTAGTTCATAGTCTCCTTTCCAATTTTCACTTGACCAGGCTGGCAGAGCCAACTAGTCTAGGTAATTATAACCACAAGGGCGGCTACTCAAGATCCAAGTAGACCTACTACTACGAGATTGTCTTTTTGACCCCTCTGCTGCCTAGTTATTACATCCTTTAGTCTAGCTCGCCATACCCTTTGAGCAGCTCCATTGCCTCGGTAAAAGTGTAGGGGCGTGCTTTCCACCTTCAGTCATCCATAGATTCGATCACCATCACCGCCCTTGAAATGACCTCAGCTGTTAATTAGGGCGTAAAGCAACCCAACAACCAACCAAGTCCCTGTCAAAGATGTGAATAACGAACGCGCTAGTATAGTTCTCCGCTCTTTCGTCAGATGGCGCCACAATAGGATTTTTGTACATTTCCACGATACTCGCGAACATTTTAACGCAATAATGAGCTATATAAAGCAACAAAGTGTGCTTCTAATATATTAAATATAAAAAACAAGTCAATGTTGTGTATTTCTGATAGAATGAGTCAGTTTCTTTAAATATCAACTAAACTATAGCGAGATGAAAAATACTACACCTTATCTAAGGCGATATAAAAGCTATACATAGTCAGAACCTCTCACGGATCGGTATTCTGTCTGCAACGGATCACTCCCACTGGTCCTCGTATGCCACACACGGCTCTGCCCTGTTTGAGCTTTGAGGCCTTTGAGGATCCATGCTGCCCAACATGAGGCGTAATTAATTACGCTGATGTTGCGCAGCAGCGGCAGCATCTAACTCTCATCGGAGTTAGTCGGCCCCTCTTTAGGGGCCACACAATAAACAAAGAATATACTGAATCTGGGACCTGCTGGCGAGGGCCCCAACTGTGAGGTCATTATTGTCCACATTGGTAATATCAATTAAACTTTAGACAACACCCACCTTAAGTATCATTAACAGCCAATATCAATAAACTTAGCATCCTCCTGGTTACCACATTTAGCACCAATTTTACAACTCACAGTGGACACCCTTGAAAATAACACCAGCCCCACCCCGCTTTTTATTGCTCTGCTGATTTCTCCAATCCAAAACATTGGGTATCTAGTCCAGCTGTGAGCTCATTAGGCAAGCCCTTTGTCGGCCTCGCCAGCAGGTCCCGGATTCAGTATAGAAAGACTAAGGGGGCGTTCACAAACGACACTCTTTTTTCTACGGGGGGTAGGTCTTTAGGTTTAGTACTATCTGTGTCATTAGGCCATTTAAGTGACATGTGACGTGGCCATTCTTAAAATCGACATGTGACATGGGGCTTAGTGACATGAATAAAAAATTCTCAATTACTGTAAAAGTAGGCTACCCAACTCTTCCTTCTAATTCCGTCCTTGCGGGTAGTCAATTTTTAAAAAAAATTCCTGGGGTCTATGGTCCCAAGAGTCCAATTGTATCAATTACGGTGCCCCTACATTTTCCCCTTAGTGACACTAGTGACAATGCCTTTATCCTTAGTGTCATGTGACATGGTCATTTCTTAAAAATCGACATGCGACATGGGGACCCCCCATCTACTGTAAACATACTTTATTTCAGGCTGTACATATTTTTCGCGATTTTTCGCGGATTCCCCTGTCTTGTTGCTATAACAACATAGATGAGGTTAAACAAAAAATAAGTGGTGTCCAAAAAAAAAGCACCTCCCATGACGTCCAAGTTCAGACCCCCGCAAAGGGGTTACATAACAATAAGTACAAAGACCCTCTTTTCATGACAATACACGTTCATCTCAAACCCCTAGCGCCCCTATAAATAGGGTTAAGTACCTGTCCCGACTCCCCTACCACTGCTGCTGCTGCTGCTGCTGCTGGAGGGGTACCGAGAACTACCCCCTTTTAGAAAACTAAGTAAAAATATTCCTTCTTCATGTCCAGTTACATACAATGTCGATCAATTTGACACTGTAGCAGCATGTCTCCATATCTGTATGCTGCATAAATGCACAATACACGGTTTTGCACGCACTTAAACTAAGGCTAACATGGGTGACCTATATAGATATGATACTCTTGTTTTCGGGGCTAGTAGAAATTAGGCGTCTAATATGGACGTTCCGGGTTCGAACCCTCACTAAGTTTTAGTCAAAACGTCTAGCCACGTCGCCTAAGGCGACGAAAGCGCGTCAGGGTGTTTACAGGGTTCGAACCCGTGAGCTGCTCCTTGGGGCCACAAAAACGCTTCAGGCTTGAAATCCCATAGGAAAGAAATTTTGGGTTTTTGGACTTTAGGCCTTAATTTGGGGGTGATCCCGGGCTGATAGAAAAATAATTCTTGGACGAGCGGATAGCTCTGGATCTCTTTTTATCTAAAACAGCGAAAAATTGATTATGGTTCCGCCGCAATTCCTCGGACGAGGGGTAATCAGCCCCCCCTCTCGCCGATCAAGGCAGTGAATTTTGACAGCGCGTAATCACTCGCAGCTATCGCGGACGGACCTCTTGGCTATGTCGGCATCTTAGTATGGTTCGTGTGACCTACTTAGAGGCTCACACGGTGGGGGTGTGTCCGGCGTTCGGCGCGCTGATTGGCTACTGGTGGGAGGTGCCGTGCTGTGTTAGGAACTTTGCATATTTGGGACGGGTGTTAAAGGCGCACTGAGTTGAGGTGCACCTTTAAGCAAGAGCACGAGCAGAAGCGAGGACACCATTTGCACAATCCGGCCGTCGCGTTAGTAGCCTTACTACCCGTCGCGCTTGCAACTGGAGGCTTAAGTGTGACAAATGACGATTCTTTGTCGACGCGACTACTAACATCAGCAGCATCAGCAGCAGCGGCAGCAGCATCGGCAGCAGCTATAAGGTGAAAACATGTTCAGACACGGTCGGCGTGTGAGACCTGTCCAGTCACGTCCGAGCAGGTTCGAGCAAGTTCGAACGTGTCTGAACATGTTCCGGAGTGCAAGACGCGTGCACACACACACATACACACACACACACAGACACACACACACACACACACACAGACACACACACAGACACACACAGACACACACACACACACACACACACACATCCACACGCACACACCCACACACCCACACACCCCTATGTAGTGTGGGATGTAAAAGAACCATTGTCTCGGTAAAAGTGTAGGGACGTGCTTTCTATCTTCAGTCACCTCATAGATTGGATCACCATCACTGCCCTTGAAATGACCATAGCTGTTAACTAGGACATAAAGCAACCCAACAACCAACCAACCCACACACCCACACACCCACACCCAAACACACACCCACACATTTTCTGTATGAGACTTCAGACCTGAAGCTGCTCAGTGTACGGGACTAGGTTTTGTCATATGCCCTACGGACGCTACTCAAGGGGGAATAAGAGAGCTGTCTCACCATGGCATGGGCTGGCTGTAGTTTATGTTTCGGTACCTACAACCAAACAGCCAGTACCCACCCCAGGGCTTCATGTCGCACGCGGGAAAAGTATAAAGATTCGAACGGTGGCGCCAACTGTCGGAATAGCGGGTACACTACGTCAGTAGTTCTTTTGTTCTCCGCTGAGTGACTGGGCGAAATGTAGTCGGTAGCGCTATTTTCTGTGCACTGTTCTGTTCATTTTCTACACTTAACGCTTAAATAGAACATGTGTTTGTACAAGCTAGCCGTTTTTATCAGTGCAAAAATTAAATAAGCATCGGATAGAACAATAAAAAATGAGAAAGTAATCCAGCACTTAGTATAACGCGTCAGTTTTATCATGAGACACCGAAAGTCTGGTTCTTTCGGGTGCATAAGACAGTCGGCCGAGAGCTCCAAACCAACCAAAACGTACCAGAGTGCGATCTATCTCATTAGAACGTACCCGACAGGGCAGGGGCCTTCTACACCCCGGCTCTGATGAGCAAGCGACAATTGTACCAGAGTCCTATTCCTCTTTTGAGGTGGGACCAAATTTGAAAAAAAGAATAAACTCAAAAAAAAAGAGCCTTAAGATTGAAAGAGTTGTAGATGACAATTTTAATGAGGAAGTCGTATTCATTAGTTTACAAATAGCCAGTGTAAGTACGCCTATGTATAGGAGAGAGACCTTGCTTATTTCTTATAGGGTTGTAAGATAGTCACGTCATGATGCACATCATCATAAACGCATCATGATACATTTCAATCTTCATTGTAAGTAGACGAACCAGTAGACTCGCCTCTCTGCCCTCTAAAAGAGAGGGCAGAGAGCGAGTCTTATTCTTAAAAACCCCTCCCCCCTCCCCCCCTCCCCCCCTCCCCCCCTCCCCCCCTCCCCCCCTCCCCCCCTATGCATCTTAAAGAGTGCCCCCCAGAGTGCCCCTCCCCCCCTAAAAAAAAGAGCCACATTTTTAAAATATTTTTTAGCAAGCTTTCAGCTTGCTTTCTCTTTTTAAAATTTATTTATCTATAAAAATCTCAAGTGACTTATTTGAAATTCGCGCCAACATAGTAGTCACGTGACCCCCTTAAGTAGGTCACTTCCAGTCACGTGACCTATTTGAATTTCCCGCCAACATGGTGGTCACGTGACCCTCTTAAGTAGGTCACTTCCGGTCACGTGACCTATTTGAATTTCCCGCCCAAAGGTCACGTGACCGGAAGTATGTCACTTCCGGTCACGTGACCTATTTGAATTTCCCGCCAAAAGGGAGGCCTCTCATTGGCTGCTTTTGAATTTCCCGCCAAAAGGGAGGCCTCTGATTGGCTGCATATCCATTGAGTAATAAACAGTACTTAAGCATAGTCCCGTTCCGATACATACTATACTACTTCTTATACAAATGGAAATGGTGTGGTAGTGGCATGCTTGTTAGAAGGATGTTATACTTTATTGATAAGGTAAGCTGTAATCTACCAAAAAGTCAGAATGTAGATGCCTTACATATAGGTAAAAATACCAGTCATATGCCTCCCTGATGTAAATAAATAAGCTTCACCTCAGGTGACCCTGACTATAGTTATTTATAAGTGTGGTTTCTGGGACGCATCCAGAGCAGTGTATTTTTGTCTCTGTGATTCACTCATATGTTTTTCATGGTGCATGCAATCAGCTGGCCAATATAGGCTGAGAGGTGGAGGTTACAACAGGGAGATATGAGAGAGAAATAAAAAGGAATGTACAGAGCTACAGGTAACACATGCAATGTGTTTTGAGTTTTTGATATAGTTTACCTTCTTATAAAAATTGTGTAGACATTGACATAAATGTTATACTAAATACAAACATATAAAAGAAAATTTATGCTGACATTGAATACTGATCATGACTGGTCAAGTCTAATTGTGACAAAACGTGGGAAAACGTGACGTTAGGGGAAAACACCTTTATTTAAGTTCTTGTCTTCAGCTACAATTTGATGCTTCAAGCATCAAAATATTTGAAATAGTTGCTGAGAAATGACATCTCAAACATGGGATGGTAGGGACATGTAGGAATTCAGAATAGACTGCAATGCCATCAGATATCAATCAATTTTCAAATAATCCATATAAATCAATATTATTAGAAATTAAACCAATAAATGCAAATTATCATACATAGAATTGGATCTGGTTGGAATATTGGCATTCTGTTTTCAGTTCTGAAATCCTCATGGATGGGGTAATTGGATAGAGCTAGTTTGTATTCCAAAAGAATGAATTGATGGTTGCCATGGCAACCAAATGTCAACAAATGGGCTGAAAATGGCTAAAAACGTTCTTTTTACATTCCAAATAAGACCCATTTAGAATGAAAATAGAATTTTGATAATAGCTTCAAAAGATTCCTTGGGAAAAGTTTGTCTAATGTTATTTTCGCTTAAGTATTCACATTTTTAGCTATATCTCCTGAAATATCATGTTTAGAGCATTTATGGCTATTTCCCCTAATGTTACCATTTCCCAGGTTTCATCACAATTATGATAATACCTTCACCTGCACATTGAAACAAACAAAATTTCTTTGAGTAAAAAGCAGGTGCCCTAAATTAATGTCTTGCAATATGTGAGAATGGACTGCAGTTAGGGTGGAGATTTACTGGACGCCTGATCACCACCATCACACCACTACAAACACTGTTGGTTTTAGCGGTGTTAAGCTAAAGTGGAAAATAGGGGTTGAGTGGAGGCAGCCTCTGAAAGAAGGGGGTTGTAAAGCAAACAAATGGCCCCGTAAGTGGCAGAAATAGGAGCAGTGACTGTAAAAGTGACCACAGAATGAGCTGTAACTGCCTGTAAGGCCTCTAAACTACAAACCAAATTCACTCAGATTGAAATAAAAGGATTTTCCCAGTGCTCTTAGGAGATTTCTCCATGTAAGGGCACAGGAGCACTTAAGGCTAAGGTGGTTTTAAGGTCAATCCTATCTTTTTTCCACTATGTTGCCTACTGACAGGTAAAGGTTCCTGTGCCTTCAGGAGGGAGATGTGTTGCATGAGCTTAACTAACTATTGTTCTAAGCCTATATTACTCATCCGTGTGGTTTATTTCTCATATTCTGATAGGTCAACATAACTTGAACAAAATGTCTTAAACATTCTATTCTATGTAAAAAAAAAACTGTAAGATAGATATAAGACTAACAAATCAAAACAAAAAAGAGGAATTGAAGAGTTAAACTCAAATGTTACTGTCATCAGCAAAGTAGAGATTATGGTGTGCATGCACAGTCAGAAAATCAGCACAAAATGGGTTGCTGATCCAAAAGTTGATTGCCACGTCTGGCCCAGTAATAAAGAATAATCAAGGCTGGGGGTCATGCATGTGGTGGGTCTCTAAAGTATTTTATGTGCAGGCTGTGAGACATAATCTGATAATGTAGGACTGATTCTAGAAACAGAGCCAGAAGGGGGATGGTATGCGAGAGGGTTGTTGGTAAGATGACAGGGTATAGTAGATGAAGACTGGACCAAGCCACTGACTATGCAAAATGACATTTTAGTTTTGTAATTACAATGAGAGAGTTTAATGACAAAAGCGCAGAACATTCATTGTTGTAGATATATCTAAGTGGGAACCACCTATAACATATTAATATTTATCAAAGGAAGTAATAAACTTTATAGGTTCAATGTCATTCAAGATAACAATAGGTATAACAACAAAGCCAACTGATATCCATAAACAAAGGCTAGTTGAATTAGGTGTATCCAAATCCTTAAGGGTAGCTTGCCTACTACTTACTGTTGTAGTAAATTATGAAGAACAGATAGAGTGGTGAGAGGAGACAGACAAAGACATCTGTCACACACACTGACCCCACCCTCTCTCAGCCTGCAGACCTAATCATTGACTCCATGCATGCATCTTTACCACTTTAATCACTGAGATGTGGTATGTTGTGCCTACAGTGGTGTTGAATTGAGAGGTAAGGGAGGGTAGAGCATGCAAGGAGGTGGTTGGGGTGAGCACTGAAGGTGTGGGAGTGGATAGCCAAGCTTAGTAAAGCACCCCTAGAATGGCAGAGAAAGACTCATATCCAAAAATTTAACTAACCTGATACATCTTGATATAAGATAAAAATAGTATATGAGGAAGTTATACGGTAAAGTTATAAGCTTACAATTTCCTCATAATACCAGACAGTAACAGATAGAGTAACAAGAAGGGAACAAAGAGACATGATGTTGATCATATATGTGCATACCATGCAGCCTACAGAGCTGTCTATACATTGTTCTATATATTTGAAGACTCTTCATAAAATACTTCATAAGCTAAATTCATCCTGAGAAGAGTCCATGAAGAAAGATTTAGTGGGTATGTACAAATAACACAGCTCTATGCCTTATTATAGCCTACAGAAGGCTCAAAGCCAAACTCACATTTCACAGACTCCTATCTCCCAGAAAAGAGACACCCAACCACTAGGCACAATAGGAGAGGATGTCAATTCGGAGCATGTGCAGTCCCATTTCCGGCGGACAGCTTCCACAATCAATGCCATCTATCAGGCATTGCCAGAACAAGAGCTGATTGCTTGCCGATACAGTTATTACTAAAGCACTGCAACAATCTCAGATAAAACATGCTACTTGCAAGGTTCAAAGAGAGTACTATAGGGTTTGGGAGGGCTTTATTCACCAAAGATGGAACCTCTGGTAGAACTGTCATACTCCCTACAAGATATGAGACTAGAGGGGGAGATAAGAGTGTAGAGGAATGTGACTGGGTAGTTTTATTTCCGATAACACCACTGAATGGTGCCTTGTACACCTTGTCTTGCCTGGTTTACACATGTACACATTTTATCTGAAATGATAGATGCTACTTATTATTTGGTCTGTTTACAGGCCACATCCCTTGACTGTGTCAATTTTTTTTCATCCTGTATGATGAACAGTCATTATGGCCAAAACAAAACCTTGGTTCCCTCCACTAAAATAGATCTTGAAATAAAGACCAAAATTATGTCATTATAGGCAACATGACTCTGACACCCTAGATCCATCAGGCAGTCACTGCTCTCTACTGCATACAAGAAGAGGACAGTGAAGGGTTGGGGCTGTGAGTCTCTAAAGGGCTATCATTCTGCGATTGGTACTGTAATCCTTTCAAAGTACCACCTAGCTTAGCATGACCACAATATGAGGGCCCTAATATGAGTACATGTATTTCATATGTCCCGGTTTATCTGATGCCCAATGTTTATATTTGCTTCAGCAACGGATCAATTCAAATTACCACTTTGACCAATGGTCCAATAGAAATAGACAAAGGGACTTTGTTCTGCATTCATACATGTAACTACGATATATTTGATCTTTTGTTTTTTATCCGCAAAGACATTTTCCATTAATAAAGGGTTGAATGTTGACTATGCTGTCTTTAAGTATTGGCAGCCTCCAAGCCTTTAAGGGTTAAATGCTCACTATGTTGGCCATCTCATAAGCCTTCCTCAGTACCACCCAGGATGCCCATTCTAGCCAGCCGAGCAGAAATCTAATCCTGTTTGCGGGGACACCACAAGCTGGTTGTTGGCATGTTTTTACTGCGCCTTGTTCCTGGTGATATTCTCTTCGGCTGAGTGCTCTGGTTCTACCTCAGCACTCGTCAAGATGACACACATACGTTTCCTAAGCTGGCTCAGACTGTGCATTTGGAGTTGGTTCTCCGCTGTTGGGAACAAACTATGGTTGAATAAAATATATCATGTGAGATTAATTTCCAGATATTGAATTTGTTAAAGCTAAATATTGACAAAACACTATTCCTTTGGCTCAAAAGACTTCAGGTAGCATTGATGATTTCTGTGATTGTACTTTTAAAAAGAGAATTGTATGTTAAACTATCAATCACAGCTTACTCACTGCTTGAACAAAAGATCCATATTAGAGCCAACAGCACATCCCAGTGGGCACAAAACCTTGATTCAACATTGACAACTGGTTGATAAGGGTTACAGGGTAGATCAACATGTTTTCAACACTGATGCAATGTTACTATTTCAACGTTGTCAACCAACACTTGTTTCAACATTGATGCAAACTTTGGATATCAACCTTAAATCAACCATGTGTTTCCCACCTTTCCAACTCGGTGCCTCCACAACCTACTCCTTAGCAAATCTATTTACATGCTACATCTATTTTCCATAATTGTAAGCTCTTATTTTCTCATCTATGTATACAATTGATCAAAGTCTCATTCATTTTCATTGACCACTATGGTGTGTGCATTTGGTTGACATTTGGAATTAAATGACAAGAATAAATGCATGGTTTCACTAAGATATTCTTTATGTTGCTAAGAATAACAGATAAAGCCTCAGTCCTGACTGGGTTAGTTTGAAATGGATATGAATGCCTCTTAGTGTGATCATTCGTGTACCCCTGCCCTGGATGGTGCTAGAATTAGCATTTAATCTTGGAGAAATAGGGGGGGATGTTGGAATGAAAATATACAAATTGCAAGAAATGAGTCTACATAAGAATACTGCATTTAGGTTGAAAACATGACTCTATTCTTAATCTCAAATTATCCATCAGCAGTCAATATTAAATCAATGTAAATCATCATTTATTATGTTTATTCGTTGTTGATTCACAATGGCCATATCAATGTTGAATCACTAATGAATGATCAATGTTGATGACCTCATCAATATCAACCAAATTACAACCCTGTATCAACCGTTGATATCATATCGCTACACACATTGAATCAACATTGAATCAACTAAAGTTTGCCCACTGCGATGCATACTATACGTGTCAACATGTGTTCCTAGGCCTTCCGAAATGGCCCATAATCCACAGCAAAGCCACTGATTAACTCAAAGTTTCTGTCAAATAGACAGTTTAATGGTGAAACTAGTGTGACAGCAATCACTTCAGGAAAACCATGGGATTGCCCTAGGAGACTCATAGTATTCCGGGAAATAGCATTTTCTCATAGAACTTCTAATGGCATTCACTTTGGCCCTACCAAAAATTGCCTAATTTATTGTCCTTAAGGAATAGTCTGTTCTCCATCCGCATTATCAAAACCTACTACCCCTAACCCTTACATTAACAGTACAACACCTTCCATACACAATGCCTACATTCAATTCTACATGGCAATTATCCCCATTTGGAGCTTAACTGTATTCAGGAGAATATTATTAACTGATGACTAAGTGACCCCTGACAACTCATTTACACACCCCTAAGTGCCTGTACTCTCCAGCAAAAGTGTTGGGCTGACACATGGACAGGCATACCCCAGTGGGCACAGAACATTGAATCAACATTGATAACTGGTTGTCAATGTTGACTCAATGTTGATTTAACATTGATTCAATATTGCAACGAATTTTGTGCCCACTGGGACACTTCCTCTACATTAGCTCCCTGTGCACCGACTTCTCCTCAGGACGCCTAGATTGCACAAGGGAGCATGAGCAGCCATTATGCTGGATTATTTACACTCCCAGGGCATGAACAAAGCCTTATATAGTCCACTGGTACTCTGCCGCAGACACATTGGAACCATTGGCATCTAAATGTGGAGCTGTTAGAACCACCTCCCTCTATTTCAGACATTGTATAGCAGACAATAGTTAGAGACTAGTAATAGTTCATCTTTTCTTTACACTTAGATCTCATAAAGGCTTTACTAATTCATTACAAATGTTATCCATCTCAAGATCACCTAAACACTTGTAAGGTTTGAAAGGGATTTTAAACAAGTTTAGCCTGCACCTCGTTCAGGTAGAGTGCAGCAACTTTGGGAGAACATGCAAGTACCCATTGTCCCATATCATTCGGTAAGTTCATCTGTATCCATGGTTACCTCAGGGAGTGATTAGTAACCAGGTTGGTGACTGAGCAGATGAGGGCCATGTTCATCCTTCATGGATATGAGAATCATTTCTGCTGTTTGCTATGGGAGAAAAGGAGGTATCCATGATTGAGGTACATAATTACTTCTGTGAATATAACTAAGATAATTATATCTCCTGTACTTGATGTTGGTGATTAAGGTAGCATATGTATCAGCTATCCTAAAAATTGTATTCTGTATTCTATTACTTCCTACAAAAATGATTGAAAGCTCCTTTATTATGTGGATAACTTTTTTTTGTGTTGAATCATTTGTTAGATTGATACCAGACAGAACTAAACATAGCTAGAATATATATATCATCTTGTTGATAAATCACCTGCCTATTTCTTATACAAATGCCTACGTGATGTAAATAGATAAGCTCCACCTCAGGTGACCCTGCCTATAAGTGTGGTTTCTGGGACGCATCCAGAGAATTGTATTTTTGTCTCTGTGATTCACTCTCATGTATTTCATGGTGCATGCAACCAGCTGGCCAATGTAGGCTAAGCTGCGGAAATTACAACAGCGAGATATGAGATAGAACTAAAAAGGAATATACAGAGCTATATGACTTGTAACAAATGTGATGTGTTTTGAGTTTTTGATATAGTTTAGTTTACCTTCTTATAATTATTGTGTAGACATTGACATGATTCTGATACACAATATATAAATACAATATAAGATTTATGCGAGCATTGAATACTGATCATGACTGGTCAAGTCTAATCATACCTTCAGCTGCACAAATAATTTCTTTGAGTAAATATTTATTTTCAGAAAAGCAGGTGACCTTGATTGATGTATTGCAGTATGTGAGAATGGACTGCAGTTAGGGTGCAGATTTACTTGATGCTTGATCACCACCATCACAACACTAGAAACACTGTTGGTTTGGGCGATGCTAAGCTAAAGTAAAAAAATGGGGTTGAGTGGAGGCAGCCTCTGGGAGAAGGGGGTTATAAAGCAGACAAATGGCTGTGTAAGTGGCAGAAATAGGAGCAGTGACTGTAAAAGTGACCACGGAACGAGCTGTAACTGCCTTTAAGGCCTTTAAACGACAAACCAAATTCACTCAGATTGAAAAAAAAAGGATTTTCCCTGTGCTTTTAGGAGATTTCCCCATGTTAGGGTACAGGAGCACTTTAGGCTAACATGGTTTTAAGGTCAGTTGTATTCTTTTCCATTAGGTGGCCTACTGACAGGGAAAGGTTGCTGTGCCTCCAGGAGGAAAATGTGTTACACAAGCTTAACTAACTATTGGTCTCAACCTATATCACTCATTTTGTGTGTTTTATTTCTCATATTCTGAACAAGATGTCTTGAACATTCTATTCTATGTAAAAATCTGTGAGATAAATATAAGATTAACGAATCAATGATGAGAAAAAAGAGGAGTTGAAGAGTTCAACTGAATAGTTACTGTCATCAGCGAAGTAGAGATTATGGTGTGCATGCACAGTCGGAAAATCAGCACAAAATTGGCTACTTATCCAAAAGTTGATTGTCACGTCTGCTCAAGTAATAAAGAATAATCAAGGGTGGGGGTCATGCATGTGGTGGGTTCCTAAACTATTTTATGTGCCAGCTGCAAGAAATGATCTTGTAATGTAGGACTGATTTGAAAACCGAATACCTTGGAAGAGTTGGTAAGTGAGAGGGTTGTCGGTAAGATCCCAGCTGATCACAGCTTCCAACTGCCATGTACTTATTTGTGCCCCCTTTTTTCTCTCCTTTGTACATATAATAATATACTGGAGCTAGACTAGACTGTGGTGTGTGTGCAGAGGGAAGGCGCTCCGCTGGTATGTGTAGTAAGTACTATCACCCTCAACAGGCCTTCATTTACCACCACAAGGGACAGTAACATGTGTCTAGATCCATCAGGCAGTCATTGCCCTCTACTGCATTCAAGTAGAGGACAGTGAAGGGTTGGGGTGGGGAGTCTCTAAAGGGCTATCATTCTGCAATTTGTACAGCACTCTTTTAAAGTACCAGCCAGCTATGCATGACCACAATATGAGTACATGTATTTTATATGTCCCGGTTTATCTGATGCCCAATGTTTACGTTTGCTTCAGCAATGGTCCAATCCAAATGACCACTTTGACCAACGGTCCAAATAAAAAAAGATATTTGTTCTGCATTCATACATAGGGTAACTATGATATATTTGATCTTTTTTTTACCTGCATTGGCATTTTTCACCAATAAAGGGTTGAATGTTTACTATGCTGTCTATAAGTATTGGCAGGCTCCAAGCCTTTAAGGGTTAAATGCTCACTATGTTGGCCATCTCATAAGCCTTCCTCAGTACCACCCAGGATGCCCATTCCAGCCAGCCGAGCGGAAATCTAATCCAGTTTGCAGGGGCACTGCAAGCTGGTTGTAGGCAAGCTTTTGCTGTGCCTTGTTCCTGGTGATATTCTCTTAGGCTTAGTGCTCTGGTTCTACCTCAGCGCTTATTTAGATGATACACATAAGATTCCTAACCTGGCTCAGACTTTGCATTGGGAGTTAGTTCTCCGCTGTTGGGAACAAACTATGGTTGAATAAAACATATCATGTGAGATTAATTTCCAGATATTGAATTTGTTAAAGTTAAAAATTGACAAAAGACTATTCCTTGCGCTCAAAAGACTTTAGGTAGCATTGATGATTTCTTTGATTGCACTTATGAAAAGAGAATATTATTGTATGTTAAACTATCAGTCACAGCTTACTCACTTAAAGCCAACAGCACATATACATACTATGTGTGTTAGCATTATGTTCCCTGGCCTTCTGTTGTCCATAATCTACAGCCAAGCCACTGATGAACTCAAATTGCCCTGGGAGCCACACAGTATTCAGGGAAATAGCATTTTGCTTGCTTTCTCATAGCCTCTGAGAATTTCTAATAGCATTCACATTGGCTCTACCAAAGATTGCCTAAATGATTGTTCTTAAGGTCCAGTCACTTCTTCATCCATATTATCAAAAAATGACCCACTACTGCTATCCCACACATTAACAGTACAACACACGTTCATACACCACACCAGGACAATTCTACACGACAATTATCCCATTGGGAGCCCAAATGTATTCAGAAGAACAGCATAAGCTGATGACTGAGTGGCCCCTGACAACCCATTTACACACCCCTAAGTGCCTACTTATCCTGCATAAGTGTTTGGCTGACATATGGACAGACATGCACTTCCTCCACATTAGCTCCCTGTACACCTACTTCTCCTCAGGGTGTGTGGATTGCACAGGGGAGCAGAAGCAGCCATTCTGCAGAATTATTCACACTCCCAAGCAATTAACGAAGACATATAGGCTGACCCGTGCTCTGCCACATCCACATTGGAACCAATTGTACCTCATCATATGGCTGTTAGAACCGTCTTCCTTTATTTCAGATATCATAATATACCAGACATCAGTTCAAGAGGAGAAATAGTGGCTTATTCCTTTACCCTTAGTCTTCATGACGCAAATACCATTCTTAACACAAATATTATATTATCCATTTTAAAGTTACCCAACTACTGCTCAGGTCATAGAGGCACCTCCACTTAGTTCAGGGAGAGTGCAGCAACCATAGGAGAACATGCATTCCTCCAGTTAATCATTGTCCCATTTCACCAGGTCAGTTCTCTGTCACTAATGCCAGCCTCCTTCTGGGCTGTATCCATGGTTACCTCAGGGAGTGATTGAGTAGAATGCGGGCACTCTGTGAATGGAAACATTCATCCTTCATGGGAAAAAGAAGCATTTTCTGTGTTTATGTACTGAGGGAGAAAAGGAGGGCCCAAAAAAACACATTGTTACTTTCGTAAATACAACTAAGTTTATTATCTGTATAATCACCCGTATTTAATAATTGGGGATTATATTGCACATATATATGTCCATCTAATTCATAATATTGCATTCTATGTTTCCTTACTTTCTTCTCTTGAATCATTTGTGGGACGATTATCGGACAAAGCTTAACCTAACGATGCTTCACTTTGTTAGTAAAGAGCTGTACTACAAAGTCACATGCACATTACAGATTTATGCTATACATATATGGTTGAAAATATCACTAAATTGCTTCTCAGATGAAAACATGTGGGCTTCTATGGGAACGATCCTGCCTATGTTTAATTCGGAAGTAGGTGCCCTGCATTATTGCCCGACAATACATGAAAATTGACTGCACTGTGCTTGGGTGGAGATTTACCAGTCACTTGATCACCACCATCACACCACCATGAGTACTGTTGGCTGTGGCAGTGTTAACCTAAAGTGGAAAATAGGGGCTGAGTGGAGGCAGGCTCTGTGAGAGTGAGGCTGTAAAGCAGATAAATGGCCGCATAAGTGCCAGAAGAAGGAGCTGCAACTGTAAAATTGACCATAGAACGAGCTTCAACTGTGTGTAGGGCCTTTAAACTACAAAGTAAATTCTCTTAGATTTAAATAAAAGGATTTTCTCAGTGCTTTTAGGAGATTTCCCCATGTTAGGGCACAGGATCACTTTATACTAAGGTTGTTTTCAGATTTGTTGTATTCCTTGCATTAGTAGGCCCATGGCAAGATGGAGGTCGCTGTTCCTCAGGAGGAAAATGTCCTACAACAGTTGTTTTAAATCTCTATATCACTTTTTGCATGTGTTTTTTTTCACAACCTGAAAGATCAAGATAACTTGAAAAAATTGTCTGAAACATTTGTATCTAAGTGAAGAAGTTTGAGATAAATATAAGAAAAACAATTCCAGGTGAGGCAGAAAAAAGGGAGTTGAGGAGTTAAACTGGATCGTTACCTTCATCAGTGTGATAGAGATTGTGGCGTGCCTGCACAGTCACAGACTGCACAAATTTGGCTGCTGCTCCAAAAGTTGATTGCCACGTTTGCCCTAGTAATAAAGAATAATTGGGAGTGGCGGTAATGGTTGTGGCTGGTCCCTAAACTATTGTATGTGTAGGCTGTGGTGATATTGTAAAATAGGACTGGTTCTCAGTCTTTGCGAAAAGTTTTCATCCCACAGGACATTCGGTCCTGCAAATTTTCAATGGTGCAGGACCGGCTACATTTTTGGAGGACCAGATAGCCATATATCTGACGGCTTATACTTTTCAAGTGTAAGATAGTATGATCCATTAAAAGCATATTACATTTGTAATCATTTATGGCCAAATGAGAATAGATATATAGTTTTACACAGTATATTGACACACATATTTCAGCCCAACTGAATTCTTCTAGTTCAGAAAAGCCCAACATGCAACTGGACATTCGGTCCTGCTACACTTGTGAATCTGCTGGACCAGTAGCATTTTAGGAGGACATTGCCACTGTCATGCATGTTTTCACAACAACTGGGTTCTAGAACCAGATAGCCTGAAGGTGTAGGTAGGTGAGAGGGTGAGTCAGTAGTAAGATGGATAGGTATAGTCTCCCCTTACTGCATTTGCTTAAGTAATTTAGCTTGACCATAGACAGCAGTACAGAAAAATAATCTAATAATTAGATATCAGGTCACTGCTATATTGTTATTCAATACAAGCATGAAGATCACGTATTTTTATGAAAAAAGTTAGTAATAATCGATTGATGTTTATTTCATTCAATCATCCTGTATGCAATGATCTGTGCCTAATAGGTTCCAAACGCAAACAGCATGGTCCTGTATTTAATATGTTTGTTCATGAGGATATTTCTCACTTAAAGAAAGGAACATGCAACCACTCCCATGAGCCAGTTATTTCTCGATGTAACCTGTTCCAGAATGCCTAACTATCTGTTTGTGATGGTAGATAATTTGTCATTCTTAACTATTTCGTTTCTTTCATTTCTATTAAACAAATAAAGAGATGGGGCATTTGTTCATATACACACAATGTTCATCAAGGTTATGCTTTTTTTCCCGATGAATTCAGCAGGATTTAACTTCATTGTCATTAAAGCTCCGGCGCTGCCCTACAGACGATTAAAACTGTTACTTCAATAATTAAGTATAGTTGTTACCATGTATACATAATACTGTTAAGGTGATGATAGAAAGATATGACACATATGGTTGGATAATAATCAACAATTTCCAACTCAGTCTCAGGCCCCCAGTATACTTCTGGAACAGCAAGATTGCTCACATCACCATCTAAAACTAATAACGGTTCGGGGCTAATCATTCTCACATCATAACCCTAGGGTCTAACCAGATGTATATAATACTCAAATTATATAGAGCCTGGAGTCAAGACAGGAGTCTAGAAAGAGAGAGATGGATAGCGGGTGGTCAAATGGAGCGACGGGCACGAAGCAAGAAGAGAAGTGGAAGGAAGAAAGGGAACATAATGGCATATATAAGAGAGAAAGTAAACACACTACATTGTTTTTTTTATCTAACCTAGAAATCGTTGAATAGCTATAGAAAGGAAATCTTTACGTGGTAGAAAAGTCTACCACACAGAGAGAGCTGCTGAATGCTATCACTCTATCCTAGTTCTCCCCTCTGAGACCTCCGTGATCCCCAAAACCCTGACGGGGCAAAATGAGAAAAATAATGCATCATCCACTGGAAGGTCACAGTGGGGTTCTGAGATCCCTACTTCATTTCCCTTTTCTATATAAAGCAAGCACCCTAGGCACAGTGGGTGACAGCTGATGGGTAGCAATGTAGCCATTCGTGATAATACTACGCTGCGTTTACTCAGCCAAGAGCGGGTATAGTTAGAAAGTAAAAAATTCAGATTTCTACAGTACAGACACTATAACTATGTCAGATTCTCTTTAGAATACCATTTAATCAATGTTAGTCTATCTGGTAGATGCAATCTAGGCTTTTAATGGGTGACTACTTCCGACAATATAGGTTTAAATTTCATGAAAAAAAATTGGGTTAAGTGAACTGAAACACTTTTTTGCCTTGTTCCCATAATATTATAGTCTAAGAGCTAGCCACCCTATAGAGGCTGCAGATTAAGTGGCTAGTAGGGGAGGATGTGGTGGGAAGAATGTGTCAGGTCATGTCTTTATGGCTCAGGGTCAGCTTTATTGTGACAGAGACTGTGCACAGTTCAAAGGTACTAGTAGTGTTGCGGTTAAGCTCAAGATATCAAGGGTATTGTTCATTTTGTGATAAAGGCATGGAATTTCTACCACAGAATCTAGACATCTCAGGGAACATTTTAAGAGATAGAAGCACCCTGAGCTCCTTCTGGAACCAAGATGGCCGCCATCTGAACATAAAGTACCTGGGAAAGGACAATCGGACACTTCTTATTGGATTTCCAAGTGTGATACAGCAATATATATGTTTTAGAGGGGGGAAACTCAAAAAGAGGCTCACAAAAAGGTTTTGGTAAACACCTGTCAACAAAATAGTTCCCATAGCAACCAGCATAGCTACCAAACATATTGAAAACTATGTATTAAGCAATTCTTATTGGCTTGTTTTCTGAAATACTATCATACCAGGGTTTCAGGGATGTAATGTGACAGGGGATGTAGCTCAGTGCTGGAGCAATTGGTTGGTTGGTGAAAAGCCCCAGTTTCGAGTTCCGGTGTCTCCAAAAACATTAAAAAAATAGTTCCCATAGCAATCAGCATAGCTACCGAAGATATTGAAAACTATGTATGTAGCAATTCTTATTTGACTGTTTGGTATAACACCATTATACCAGGATGTGGAGGTGGCTAAGGTCCCAATTCCATCATTAAATCATTGGAAAATATGTTCTCCTAGCAACTATTATATTCGCCTGGGGAGAAAAATCAAAAAGTCACTTGACAATGTATATTTGATGAGTAATTAAATTACTGGGAGAGTAGAATCCTTTTGATTATGACAAGTTGGTGGATCACCAGCACAAGTGACTTTATTCATATATATGACTTTATAGGAAAACCACTTAACATGACAACCGCACTGAAAAATGCAAAATCAACACTTGTTTCAGATTCTATGTGTAATGTTGTGTATCATTTTGGTCATTTCCCTGAACCTATATGGAGAGTGTTTCCATGGCAAACAGACTGTCATATGCAAAGTAAAATAAGTGTTTCAAATTATTTGCACACAGAGTCACAAGTGAAAATTGTTCCTTAGATGTTTGCTTTGGACCACATACACTATTCAGGATCTATGTCCATTCATATTTGTGATATGGCTGCTCTTCATAAGAAGCACCCTGCTAATGGGGCTGACTTTCAGTCTGGCAAATATGCTGTCAACAAGACACAAAGCAGATTCTTTTCAATGGCACTGGATCGGTGTCATGCAAAGAATAATGCTTTCACCAAGAGTTTCTGTGGTGCAGTCAGACTGACAGATAGTCCTGCAGCTCTGAGAAACTGGATGGTGGCCCAAAAAAAACTAATAGCAGAATTTCAGCAGCTGCAACCACGCCTGCCAGAAGGTGAAGCTCATGTACAGCATAATAAGCTATCCGCTCAAAATGCATTGCATAGGGATGTTAACCCTTTCACTGCTGGCCTTGAAAAATGTCATTTGGGACTTAACCACCGGCCCTATGCCATGAGAATTTGCAACTTTGCAAGTATGTGCTCCCTGGGACAGTGGCTAAGGAGTAAAATAAGTTGTATTGGAGACAGAATTTACACCTTTTTGACAAGGGGACGTAGTATTCATGTTAAATATTTTTGGATTCATTCAAAAATTCTTATGTTTTGTTTCATAGCAGGAGCTGTAATTTAGTGGTATTGTTGCCCTAGGGTAGCAATTTTGTTGCCCTATGGCAGCAGCGGTTTTTCAGGGGTATTTTAGATGCTGCCCAGAGGCAGCAGCGGCCCTTAAAGGGTTAATGAATTAACACAGGCAATGCAAGATATTGGTAATCTATTCATGCAAGAAAGCAAAGACCTGGTTATTGACATTAGAGACATTATGATTATGGATGACATTGTCTGCAACACACTTCGGAGCATCAGAGATATTGTTTAAAAAATGTACAAGTAGTTTGTTAACCCTTTCGTGCCCAAGCGCGCCAATTGGCGCGGTTTTATGCCTAAAACAACTATATTCAAGTAGAAAACTGTCCAGACACTTCTATTGGGTCGATTTCCAAGGTATTACCCTCATATTAAGCCCCCTGACCTCATGACTTCAATGAGACCATCATTCTTGATGTGAATTGTATATCTGAGGAATAGTGCAAGATTAACTAAGAAATAAGTGATCAGATATGTGATTCATCGCAGGTATCTAAAATTCAGCCCAAATGCACAATTTTCACTAAAATACCCTTTGATATACATGAAAAATATGATTTTTCACATTAAATCATCTTGTATCTAGTTTTCCTGTAGATACTTATTATAGTATCAATATTCTTCAGGTTTCACTCATAAGGTTCTTATTTAGAACGTTTTCTATGCTAGGAATAGCCTATTCATAGTAAAGAAAGTCACCTCTTTGGCCCTACAAATACAGTACATTGCCTATTACAGCTATACCAGCTAACGAAAGATTTTGGGTTGCCATGGCGACCAGAGTTAAATAATTTTCTGTAGTCAAAGATAAAGTCCATTTCAAGGACTTTCAGGAAATGTCTTATGACCTTTATCTTAAAATAAGAGATGAAGTTAGGATATAATCTCTAGCATCAGAACAATCATGATGAATAAAAATGGATATTGATCAAATAGTTCTGGGCACCAAAGGGTTAAGGACAGGCTAGAAAATCCACACAAAATGAAAATAATCAAAAAAAACAAGCTGCCATTTTTCAGAACATCTCCCATGAAGATTTAATCGAACCAAAAGATGAAACCAAAAGCATTTAGGAATGACAGGTATATTTTCTCATGACTGTATATAGTTGCTAAACATGCAATGGAGATCTTGACCTGTTCATCCCCTATGTAAACCATTTGGCACGATCAGCACTGGTATCAAATAGTAAGCTCCAGCCTGGTGTCAAGGCAGACATCTTGAATTGCATATTACAAGATGCTGTGAATGTGCCAAAGAAGTCCCCATATCCAATGCATCATATTTCACTCCTTGGCCACTAGCCCAGGGCATTACCTCTATGCCCATTTGCACATTATCATGGCATAGGGGCGGTGGTTTAGGCCCAAATTACAATTTTCAAGACCAGCAGTTAATGGCTTGCAAGAAAAAAATGTCCAAGTTAACATTTGGATTAAAGCATTGCACTCCAATCCTGAATTGCCAGATCTTTCTGAGTGGGGCTGGCAATGGGACACACTTGGATGGCACCCACTGTGGATAAAACTACAATAAGCAACTGTATAAATCATGCTATGAACTTATTCACTGAGGATGCAAGAAAGTACTGAATGTACTGGTAATAATCATCAGCGTCAAAAGGCTTCCCTCAAATGCACTGCATTATGCTGGAGACTCTTATACTGCTATCTCTGAAAGGTGCATATGTAAATGTAATATTTCTTAAAGGGAATGACCCAGTGGGCACAGAACATTGAATCAACATTGATAAATGGTTGTCAATGTTGATTCAACATTGATTCAACATTGATTCAACATTGAACTGAATTTTGTGCCCACTGGGGAGTCTTACTATGCATTTGGTTTCATAGTGGTTGAATAATTATTTTTCATTTTGCATATTACAATGTGGGTGATACAGTAACTCAGAAATATGATGTTTTGGAAACACAAGGACTCGAACCTGAGGCCTTTCACTTGCCAAGTGATTGCTCTACCACTGAACTACATCCCCTGTCACATCATATCCAGGCAACCCTTGTATGATAGTGTTTCAGAAAACAATCCAATAAGAATGGCTTAATATATGGTTTCCATACCTTCAGTGGGCATGCTGGTTGCTATGGGAACCATTTTGTTGATATATATTTACCAAAATCTTTTTTTCCCTGCCATCTAGCGGACATTACCCTGAGTGTGCTTGGTGTCTCCGCTAGTGTGAGGGACACAGTTTCTCAGAAAATGATGTTTTAGAGACACCGGGACTCGAACCTGGGGCCTTTCACCTGCCAAGCAATTGCCCTACCACTGAGCCACCCTTATCACATCACATCCAGGAAACCTTTGTATGATAATGTTTCACAAAAAGATCCAATAAGAATTGCTAAATTCACAGTTTTTAATATGTTCGGTAGCTATGCTGGTTGCTATGGGAACTATTTTGTTGACAGATGTTTACCAAAATATGTTTTGAGCCTCTTTTTTGAGTTTCCCACCCTCTCAAATCTATACATTGATGTATCACACTTGGAAATCCAATAAGAAGTGTCCGATTGTCCTTCCCCAGGTACTTTATGTTCAGATGGCGGCCATCTTGGTTCCAGAAGGAGCTCAGGGTGCTTCTATCTCTTAAAATGTCCCCTGGGATATGCAGATTCTGTGGTAGAAATTCCATGCCTTTATCACAAAATGAACAATCCTTCGGCTTAACTGCACCGCTATAGTAAATAGACAGAAGTCCACAATAATCTGGTTGAATGACAGGTTTCTCCATGAGTGGTGCATTGGATCGTATCACACGAGTGTCATGCAATCCAGTACACCACGAGTGGAGAAACCAGGAGTTCAGACTGATTAGAGTGGATTTATTTTATGTAAATCTTGATTCATTTTATGTAAATCTTGATTCATTTGATTAGAATATACGTTTAAATATCAGTTTCACAGCTATTTTCTTGACATGATCCTGGAGAAACAGCCCATGGAGATTGAGCACACGGGGGTGTGGAGAAGAAACTTTGTTTCTCCACATGAAAAGATATGTAGGCCAGGTGCTGTACTACAGAGGCAGGCATACCTTGTTCATGTATGGCGTTAAGGGATGGGCCTATAAACTGTGATACTCCTGGCAGTATCGATATGTGCTGTCAAATCGAATTACCTATCTCTGCAGATATATTTGACAGCTTCCATAACATCTCAAAGACAAGGTGATGTCGGTCACACATTAAAGCTAAATCATAGTATAGTGGGGGGAAAGAAGAGAATTGAGTCATGATAGAGATGTGGATGTATCTATGCTAATAATATGCTAATAGTAATGAAAAGTAGCAACCACCTACATCAGAGATCTGGAATTCAATCATCCAATTATTCAAGCTTGATATGTGGATCATTATTTTCTGTGATTGACTATAACTGAGAATTCTATGCCTTCTAATTGGTCCATGCTAAATTAATTACCACTGGCAACCGGCGGGGAATTTCACTAGCAAGGCATGATGGGTGTATAATAGCAGGCAGAATTAAATGTTACTTATTGTATAGAAATCTCTATTCTAAGGGCTATTACCAGTTGATTACATTCCCAAAATAATCAGGCCCGGTAGATGAGGCTGGATTAATGTGGAAATCACAATTATATGTGTGTATATATCATGCCTTTCAAAAATAAGCAAAAGGAGTGATGTCATGACAGATTGTGAGAAAGGCATTAGAGAAAGTGTCCTGTTGAACAAAGGAGAGAAGATTTAGTGAACATTTGAGACGACAGTTCTACACTTTAATATACAATGAGCTGACAGAAAATCGAAACCCAAACTCACAGTGCAGACTCCCACCTCCCTTGAAGAACATATAAACGATCTCCCACCACTAGACACATTAGGCAAGGATGTCAATTCCGAGCATGTGCAGTCCCACTTCCGACAGAAAGCTTCCGCAATCAATGCCGTCTATCAGGCATTGCCAGAATTAGAGCCGATTGCTTGCCAATATAGTTATTACTGCGGTCCTGCAATAATCCCAAATAGACAAACTCAAGGAGAATATGGTGCAGCTGGGGAAGCCTTTCTTACCAGAGAGCTGACCTTGAGGGCAAAACATGACTTATTTACTATTCCTTGAAGACCAAAGGGGAGTGGGGAAGCTTTTACACTATAGAAGTGTGTACCCAATCTGCATTATTGGACTGACCAGAATTAGTGTGACTAGGGTGACTGGACAGTGTTATTCCCACTTACACCAATGACTGGGGCCTTTCAAGTTTGTTTAAAGTTACTATGTCAACTAATTTTAGATGATTTTCCCATTTTAGGTTGATTATATGATCCATATAATTGCATGCAGGTATGGAAAGTTGTCATGGTCCCACTCATCATTTGGCATAATAAAACTACAATATAATATTATTGTCACAAATGAATAACTGTCCATCGTGTAACCATTGGATTTAGCCTGCACTCACAACACAACAGCCTGTACACAACTACTACATTCAGTCTATTCCCACCTGCGAATTACAACAAGGAGAACATTTAAGGCTGTGTCTCACGAACTTGGGACAATGTTTTTGTCTCTGACTGGGTGCCGTCTCTGACCAGGTGCCGTCTCTGACCAGGTGCCGTCTCTGACCAGGTGCCGTCTCTGACCGGCTTGGCTTGATAAGGTCAAAATACTAACAGCAGGAGGCTAATTATAATTATAACTATGATTATATAACACCACCATAACGTTTTTCCAAATCCTTATACAATATTATATGAGTATAACTCTTTTTAAAACACCTTTTTCTGACACCTGGTCAGAGACGGCACCCGGTCAGAGACGGCACCCGGTCAGAGACGGCACCCAATCAAAAACAAAAATATTGTCCCAAGGTCGTGAGACACAGCCTTAAACCATAAAAATGATGTCAGACACAATGAAAATGGTAAAAGAAAGCAGCTGCAATGTTATTTTATAAGTTAATTTTGGGGTGTTTTAACTGATAAAGTATCTTTAAGCTGTAGAGGTGTGTACCCAGTCTGCACTATTGGGCTGACCAGGATCAGTGTGACTGGGGTGACTGGACAGTGTTATCCCCAATTAGTCCACTGAGCAGCTGAGTGGGGCCTTTCAGGTCTGTTAAACCCATGTCATGACAAAGTGTACTCAAGTACTTATACCATGTACCTGACAAGGTACAGAATTCATGAATGCTCCCTATGGCTCTACCAAGTAAAATAGCTTTTTTTCCCATTCAAGTGCAGCCTGTTCTCCATGCATGTATTTAAGTATGGTTCATTGGTAAGGCCAAACCGACCGACCCTATTAAAATAGGGCCGACCCCACGTTCTTATGCAATTTTGAAGACATTTTCGTATTTTTACCCTTTTTTGGTCAATTTAGAGATTTTAAAGAAAAAAATAGATCCTACCTACCAACCCCAGATTTTCTTGCCACGTTACCTGGAACATACTCTTTTTGGGCCTAAGTACTGCCTGATTGATACGGGTGATCCCCATTTTAACCATACACTTTCACACATCACAACTCTGTATAGGGCTCCTAGGGGTTAGGACATGGGCGCGGCCATGTCCAACCCCCGGTGCTTCCTTTGGTTGCCTCTAGATGGGGCCTAAGTCAGGATAGTATAGGATAGTTATTGCTTCAGTCTGTGTTACCCTGAAGACATGTGAATAGCATCGGCCCTTAGTAACTAGGCCTACTCACTGAATGGCTAAGTCCTGGGAACCACTTCAGACAGAAGCAAAAGTGGCCCGCCCTGTGATGTCATAACCCCTGGTTAGCTGCTCCACCTAGTGGCCAAGGGCCTGTACTGAAGGTTCTCAACTTAGCACAGGTGGTGCTGCTTTCAACGGCCAGGTGCCCTATAGTCTTAACACAATCAGTGCCAGTATGATCGCAGTGTTACACACTTGGGTAAAGCTGATGTTCCAAACTGGGAGTGAAAGGGACACAGAGGCCTCATATACATGACAGTGCTGCCAGCTGTGGCCATCTCACGAACTAATGTTAGTGTAAGTATTTCTCTATTGTCCTGAAACCCAGGGACTAAAATGCAGAGAATTTTTATACAAGTGTGAGTGAGTCTGAACTATGTAATTTTTACACATAGTGAAGTGAGAGTGGAGCAAATACTGTAGTAAATACGGCTATATTTAGATTTAAGCGGATTTTCTTTTTCCCAAATTCAGAGACTGGTACAGAAGTGAGATAAACCTGTACGTGGAGTTTTAGTTATATCTAGTATCTAGTCAGATAAATGCACACATAGTTTGGAATCGAGGTGGGGAGGACTGGGCGGCAAATGGGTGTGAGCCGCAGCCCAGATTCTAGTTGTATGTATTAACATACTATACTGGATGTAACCTTAATAAAAAAAAACATTTAAAAAAAAACAAAAAAAAAAACATCAATGATGGGAGGTACCAGTCAATTGCTAGATGTGCCTTGAGACCAAAGGAAGAGGAAGATAATATATGGTTTACCATAATCTATTATGATGTCTCAAGTTGTTGTGAGCAAATGGGGTAGGCTTAAACTAAATGTTAGTATATCAGTAGGTGGGATGTGGAACATTCGAAACTTGATCATACACTAATGCTGCGGACATATTGGGAATGAATGCACTGCTAGCATGTGTGATTTGCACTAGAACGGTTCGTCTGTGGGCTGTCGGTGGGGAGAGTGTGTGTTTTTGCGGGGGGAGGGGGGGGGATGCTAGATGGTGGGTTCAGATATCTGATGGGTGTTTGTCACGCTCTGATAACTCCTATAGCTGGCAGCATTCTGCTTCAATGACCCTGGCTATATAGATCTCCAGCTGGTCTGATGGTTTGAGGAACATCCACCTAAATATGGAAATCCAGGGTGAGGTTCAGTGTATAACACCTATTCTGGAACAGGGCATTGAATGATTCGTATAGGATGAGCCTGCGAGCATTGAATGGTGCTTATACATAGGATGAGCCTGTGCCCCTGGATATGCAGCATACATTCATATAAATCAAATCTCGATGTCACATACTCAATTGACTTGCCTGTATCCCACCTGCATTTTTGACCACTGACTATTCTGCCAAGCACAAATCTAAAGTAAAATATATGATTTTTTTTTTGAGTATGAGAAGATGTAAATACATCCTTCCCTTTTATTTATCCTGGCGACATAAAGAACTTATACAGCTCGAAAATATATATCACCAGCAATATAATACTAATACACTCTGTTATAATCGTATATAAACGAATAATAGAAATTTATATGAAACTTCACAATATTCCATAATAAATGCTACAATATCACCATGATAGGCTACGTTAGGGAGTGCTCATTCTTTAACAACAGGGGGTGGTGGATTTGGGGGGGGGGTAAAAAATTTGGAACCCTTGACCGGGAGGGGGGGTAAAATAATTTGACCCTTCTGGGGGGGTGTCAAAAAAATTCAACCTGTTTTGAGGGAAAAAACCCGCGGGTTACTATGCTACAAAGGGATGCGAATGCACACGATTTTCGGCCTGCCAGGGAGGGGGGGAAATTTTGACCCCTCTAGGGGGGGTGAACAAATTGTGCGCGCTCCGCGCGAAATCTCACCGCCGCCCCCCTGTTGTTAAAAAATGAGCACTCCCTAATACTCCAACTAGCCCCCAGTTCAAAGAGGATGGGTTTGTATCAAGGCCACACCAAAAAGAAATGGAATTACCATACACTATTTCAGGAAATGCAATTTCACATCATTTAATGAAAAGCGTTTCACTTTATTTTTCCCATCTCACCTTTTTCTTTTCTATTTTGGGCAAAATGCTAGGCTTTTGAAGCAAGAAAAAAAAGATTTTTAAAACTGATATCTATCATTGAGGGCTTCAGTTTTCAAGTTTCCATAATATATATATATGCTACTTCCCTGATCCAGAGCAACAGTTTATACAGAACTTTCCATACCCTAGCACTCTCTTTGATATAGGTATCTACTCCCAACAGCCAGGCGCAGGTAAATCAAAGAGTACCAATACTAACTAATGATGACTTATAGGAAGCCCACCCTAAAAACAGCTGGAAGCCTCACTTCCCATATCACATAGACACAGTCAGAGATGAAATAGGCCTTGATCAGTATGGTTCATATCCATCAGAGTAAACCTTCTACAGTATGATATGATATACCAAATGCTATGGAAAAATGAGATGCAAGGATTCTAGGTGTAAGCACATGCATACATATATGTGCAACTCCCAAGGGGATAGAATCGACAGGAACATAAAAGAAAAAAACACAGGTCAAAACAGGGAGGTTTGACTTAGGGTTATTACAGGAAAGGACAGAAGGACAGAGATACAGATACAGTAGAGAAGGCCTGTGATATGGTGGGAACAGAAAGAAGGATTATGAGTGGAGCAAGTCCCAAAGGATGCCAAGGCAGGATGCAATATAGATAGCATGTAAGCAAATATATGCACATGCATACATGTTTTACTCAGATAATTAGTGGTTTCTTTTATCTGATCCCAGTGTTCCTCCGAAGACAAGAGTGACAGGCTATGAATAATAATGAACATTTCTCATACATATTAATTAGCTTACTGAGGCAAAAAAAAAGGTGTGTTTCAGGCAACCCGACCCTAGTTTCAAAAAAGGGCCGACCCTAGCATTTTTTTCCGATTTTGGAGTTTTTTTGTTATTTTTTGCAAAATATTCATATTTTTTCAGAAACTTTAGCAATTTTTAGTCAGGAAGAACAACATTACATGGATATATTGCCTTAGTAACTGTCCAGCCTCAGGAAATTGCTTATTAACAAGAATGTCCAATAATTTCATGATATTCCTAGTTATAATAAGAATTGGTGAGTCGTCTTAATGACCCGCGAGTAGATGTGGCAGTCCGGGACTCATTCAAGGTACCTCCAACATTAAAAGAAAATAAAAAATAAAAATAAAAAATCCGACCTACCTACCCTAAATTTTTGGACCATGTTGCCTGAAACACACCTTCTTTTTTTTTTGGCCTGAGGAAGATTGATCATGATGTCCATAATGTTATCTTACATCTGTATATTAATAGGACATCTAGCAGCTGATGATATATTGTTCACCTGCTTCATCCGTCAGAATCTTATTTCAAATCAGGAGCAATGTAAACGGTTTTACAAAGCAAAATAATAAACTTTACGCATCTATAAATATTATAGTGTTTATAAAAGGGGTGTAGAATGAATAAAGAAATAATGTCATGTTTGGAAATGCATAGTTCAAAAGACCTAATGTCGACATTATTTCCAATGAGAGTGTTAGTCTTATCTGTTGAATAGACAGTTCATTGGGATTTAATCGGCGAATGTCTGCACACTATTGACTGGTGCATGTCATGATGTGGTTGTGCTAATTTAAGTATAATTTGCTAAAAGTACAGAAATCCATGCAAGCCAAATAGGGTTTGTTTCAGATGGTCTCCAGTCCCATTTTCAAATACACAATAATACCTCTGACACATTATATTGCTCCATGCCTCCCAACCCTTTCAAGTCACCCTCCATTTAAGCACTATAGTAAAACCACATAATTATAATTTAGCACGCATAGTTATACTCCCCTATACTATATATAGAGCTCCAGAAGACATGTCTTATGTCCCGGTCCTTTCAGAGAAAACACAATACCTGAGAATGGAGTGCAGTCTACTGGGGGGGGGGAGAGATTTACTGGACACTTGATCACCACCGTCACCCAACTATGAGTACTGTTGGTCGCGGCTGTGTTAACCCAAAGTGGAAAATAGGGGCAGGGTGCAGGAAGCTTGGAGAGTAGATAAATGGCTGCGTAAGTGGCAGAAAAAAAGAAGTGGCTGTAAATGTGACAACTGAGCGAGTTGTAACTGTGTGTAGGGCTCTCAACTACAATCTCTCAAATAGAAATGAAAGGATTGTTCCCATGCTTTTAGGAAATTTTCCCATGTCAGTGGATAAGCTGACTTCACACTCAGATGTTCCAGGTACATTGTGTTCCTTTCCATTAGTTTGCCTCCTTAAAGACTAATATAACTGTGCATTCAAGAGGAAATGTCTCATCCTAATCTTATAAATTACCCAATTTTTGTGTGTTGTATTTCACAAAGCAATAGATCAAGCTTTTCTGAATTGAATTCCTCAAACATGTCATTCAATGTAAATAACCTTGAAAAATATGAAAGAAAAACAAATTGCTGAATTAGATTTATTAAATGTGGACAGTCAAGGGAAAAGGGTCCTCCAAGGTAAAAACTCAATAATAAAATTGATGTCATCAGCTTTCCATTGATATCTTTTATTATCAGGTACCACATCTAGTTTTTGAGTACTGGCTCTCTGAATATGGGTGGTCACTGTCCAATCTGAAATGCCGATAAGCTCTATCTTACTTTGTTTTAGAGATAATCCTATCTAATTATGCTAATTACCAAACATCCAAACTTTTTCAAACATTTGGTCACAGCTTTTGATCTAAAAATGGTATTTACATTCTGTTTTCAGCATAGAAATCGTTGTGAGGCCTTCTATCAATCAATCTTTTAAAAAAAAATCAAATTTCAATGAAAAAGCATGTTGCCATGGCAACAACATGTGCAAAATCACCAATTTAAGCCCAAAAACGTTCTTTTCCATTCTAAATATGGAATGTTTTCACTAAAGATGGAATCTTCTTATGTGGCCTATCATATTCTACGTAAAAAAGTAGTATAGATAAGTTTTTACTATATTTTGGTCCTTTTTGGCTATATGGGGCCCCCTGGTGGCTAAAGTTGGTGCTGACAATCCCGCACGGAGGTCCCTTTCCCCTTGTTGATCCACAAATATGTAGTTCAACAATTTTGAAACATATGTATATAATTTTGAAAATAATATCATGTAAATAACTTTGAAACATATGTAAGAAAGACGAATTGAGGTTAGGCAAAAAAGGTAAAATTGAAGAGTTAAACAAGATCATTGCTTTCATCAGAAAAGGAGAGATTGTGGTATGCCTACAGAGTTACAAATTGGCAAAAAATTGTCTGTTAATCCAAAAGTCGATAACCACCCAGCCTGTGCCAGTATTATAAATTGAGAATATTTGAGGTCACTGGTGCAGAGGGTAGGCCCTAGCTAGACTATGTTAAGGTAGGTCGATACCATTGAAAACGGGACCACTGCGCATGTTTCCGCGCATCTAGCTTAAATATGTCAGAATGACCTCATATTTGGTGTGTCTATGCTCATATATACCCTCATCACCCATGCTTTTTTTTTGGACTATTCCGATCAGAATTGAGCTTTTTATTGGACATTATATTTTGTATAATAATTAAAGTATATTTTTTTGGCATTTCTGGCACTTTGTTATCAACCATATTTATAAACCAATAAATGATATAATTTGGACTATAAAGGTGAATAGATTGCTTAAATATATCCCAGGCTACATAATGAGACGATTTCATAACATGATTATTAGCATTTTACCCATAATGCAATACTTCAAAATATCTTATTTAGCCCACTTTTGCAGTACTTTTTTACTTCAAAGGCCCAAAACACCAAAATAGTGCGCGGGACCCTATGTTAAATTTAGTCTTACTAGCTTGCAAATGATCTTAAAACTCATTTCATAAAGTTTCAGAAAAATGACAACTTTTTTACTATTGATTTTAATCGATTTTGTGTTTAATTAATCACAAATTAGTCCATATTTTCAACCTTTTTTTTTTTTTACCCAGAATGCCACATCACAGAACCATAAAAGTATTTTTAGAACAAAGAGAAATGTCTGGGCCCTCATTGTGTGATGTTAAATATTTTTGTCGTTGCAGGTTATGACAAAATAAAATTACGGAACTTATGATGTTTTTTTTCTATTTTTTAGAGAAAAATCAAAATATTTTAATTTTTCAAAATTCTGTAGTTAAAAAAGTAGAGCGGGACCCCCCTATTTTTCTTCAGATATTTGTTCTAATTGATCTAAGGTACCTCTGGAAAAAATTAGGTAAAATTCTAAACTCTTTGAGTCAATGCTATAGACCTACCTTAAGTGTGGGCTGGATGATAATCTTGTAAAGTAGGACTCGTGCTAGACACTGATACCCAAAAGGTGTGGGTAGGTGTAAGAGGGGTGGCTAGATGTATGGTTGACCTGTTCGAATCACTGATTGTGGCTATATGATATTCTTGATTTTCTTGGAGACCTAAGTGGTCCACAAAACCATGAGAGAACAAAATCTTTCCTTTTTTTCTCAATTCAATTGAAAGAAAGCATGCTGATTGGTATCAACCACTCCTTCCTTGTCGCTACCATCCCTACCAACATCTTGTTAAATGCATTGCACCTCCCTGCCCCCACTTCTATCACTTCTACTGTACTCATTCTGATCGAGTTTGCACCACCTTTCTTCACTTCAAGCATGCACCTAACTACTTTTTGTCAAGCTCGCAAACATCTATTATTCTTCAAACTTACAGACAAAAGTCATGTTGAAACAAATCCATAACACTTTCAGTAATAGACAACCTTTAAGAATACTAGTCCACTTAGCACTGAAATTAAGTCTGTTTACAGAAGGAAATGGTTCCCCTGCCTCTCCCACCACCCACAGGCCCCATACACAGGCTTAACGAGTCTTGTAATCACCATTGACACTAATGACTCAGCAGCAGGCTCGTTTCATGTCTAATGAGATGTCTAATTAGAATCTATACTGTCCACACCAAAGGGCCTCCAGCAATGTCCAATACTCAATATTCAAAAACCAATACTATTCTCTCCCAAAGCTATACAGTGTCTACACTACTATAGTAGTTATGCAGAGTATACTGAGAATGTGGTATTGTAAGAAAGCAATGATGACAAGCTCCCTGGACTATACAGTAAATAGAACTGACATCAGTGAGTCAAAGTGTGAACTATATAGTGGTATACAAAAAAGAAAAATGGGTCATTTTCAGTGACAGTAAGATTTGTTCGGACTTACCTCTCCGGTTTTAATGGAAGGTCAGAAGTGATCTGTATACAGTTAGTATTCCCCAAAATACTGTAAATCAGATTGAGAACAAATGTATCCTTTATCTAAAGAAACGTTCTAAAGCCTAAGAGTCCGTCCCTGCTTTCACTAGTTAGGATGGGAAAAAGTTAACCAAGTATTCAATCAGCGTTTATCGGAGTCATCCAGAGTCATAGTGTCAGCACACCAATGCCTACCTGTTCATGTCATATGGTGGGCAGGGCATCACAGGCCAGCAATTGATTTGAGATGAGCTATCATTGATAACTTGGAGATGAAATTTAGTGATATGAGGCGTCTTTCTTAATTGTGTCCTCCTTATATCCCCATGTACCATACAGGACTATCACCTAGAAAATTCCTCTTGAGTTTAGCATTTTGAACCTGTTTTCATGGCCCCTGGAGGAGCATTGACACAGTATGCAATATTAGTGCTATATCATTCCTGTATCACACAGTCCCATATGTCCAGGAAAAACTTCATCTGCCTCCCCATATTCATCAGCGTTTCCCTTTAAGCGTCTCCAACCTGATTGAATCATGAATAAGAAAAGTCCTTCAAAGCAATCCCTGATGTCTCACAGGTAGTTCTAAATGTCAGGGGAAGGGGCCCAGGCCTCTCATATCACATGAAGTATTCAGAAAAGCCTCCTATTGTGGCTCTTGTAGTCGCACTCTGTCATTTAAACTACAGTAGTATTGTGTACAACTGTCTGAGAGGCAGGTGGGGAGTTAGGGTCTGAGATCCTCTTTTACTTTTCATCTCCTATGCTCAACCACTGGAAGACGTATCCAGTGCCCATAATGTGGCCTTATTCAATGGGCTAAGAAAAAGTAATTTTTCTTCATTTTCCCACTCAGCCTGCAGCTTTGTAGGATACTGCCCCAGCCCCCACGATTGAAATACAACAGAGACAGTATTCAATGGGCGTTGGCATTTGTCTATGTATTATTATCATGACAATTTTGCTGGGTTTCTGTAAGATAAAAGGGCATGATTTAGTAATCATGATGTGTACCATATGAAATGTATTCTTCCTGAAGCACAATTGTGATGCAAGGTTTATGATATTGCATAAGTCTTTCTATGACTTTGAGAAAGACTACACAAAATTCTACACAGTATGAAAGTTCCACCAGACAAAGAGAGCTGTCGTTTTATCCTAGTCCTCCCCTCTGAGACCCCTGTTGTCCACAAAACCCTGACAGGGCAAAATGAGAAAAATAATGCATGATCCATCGGGAACTCACTATTGGGTTCTGGGATCCATACTTAATTTTTCAGCACCACATAAAGCAAGCACCCTGAGCGCAGGAGGTGACAGCTGATGGGTAGCAATATAGCCATCTGTAATATGCTACATTGTGTATACTCTCCAGGGTATGGGTATAAAAAAAGGAACGAGATTGGAAAGAGATCTAACATACAACATCTGGGTATTTAAATAAAGGCTTTATCAGGGAACTACAGCATGGCAATCTAATTACAATGAGGTTATGCATTTTCCCTTGATATAGTGTATTAAGTGACTACTTTTCGACAGTATGGCTTTCAGAGAGCACTGCTATACAGCAATGTATAAAATAGAATAGAATATTGATAAGACATAATCGATTAGCAACGTTATTGAAAACAGCTGTTAGTATATGTTTTGGATAGTGCCAGCAGTCAACAGTATAGTTATCTAAAACACGCATTGCTGTACACAAATGGCCCATCTATTTGTTAATGGCTTGGAAGTATACCTCTTACAATAAAGGCAATGTACCTTTGAGCATATAGGCTTTTAGCTGTACATATTATGTACAGCGTAAATGGATTAGTTATATGAATCAAGAATGTAAGAGATAAACATTCCTCTGCATAATAGTAAATAAGGACATAGAAAACAGATAGTAGAAATAATGTTTGTCCATTGTGGCCTGCATTTCGAAGCTATTACATCAGAAAGTACTACAACCCCTATGTCTATAGTATGATGTAGGTGGCCCTAGATAGTATAAGGTGTTTCTATACAGTCATGGTCAAGCGCAGCCTTTTTTTTCATGAGAATGCTTAATCAAAACCTACTCCTACTCCCATATTCCAAAATCAATTTCCCAAAAATTGATGGCTGACTAGAAACAACATAATTCATTTTCCCTCTCACCTCATCCCCTTACAAAAAGCCAAGCCAACCTTGCCCTCAGCTTGTGTGCCCATCTCTTAAGCCATAGGCATACTAATCCAGGGGGGGCGAACAAATTCAGTCCACATGATCAGCAATTAATGTCAGATAGACTTACATAGAAAGAGAACTAATTTAGCATAGGACTTCAGGCCTTTGCTCCTTCTCCTGAAGTAGAATGTGACTATGAGTTTACAGATAAAGCACAATTGATTTAGTTTGGTCTTAAATCGGACCAAGCAATGTTAGGTGAGGTGAAACAAACCAGTTGTTAATGCTTCCTTGCTCTACACATGGTCTAAGAGGCAGTCATTCTATAGACACTGCCAATAAAGTGGCTACTATGGGAGAGTGTGGGGAGAAGAAGGTGTCAGGTCATGTCTTTATTGCTCAGGGTCAGCTTCATTGTGACAGCGGCTGCGCACAGCCCATATTTCACAACAGGGCAAAGGAACTACCAGAAGTGCGTAGAGGTGGTGCTATAGATGCTGAAAGTATCATGTTAAAAGAATGGCTTGATTCTATGCACCTCATACTCCCCACTGGGCTGAATTAGTCCCATCAAATCCTATTACCCACCCTACAGATGTTTCCTACATCCATTGACAGCTTATCTGTTCGAGAATGAATAAAAGACAATTTGCGAAAGAATCTGCAAAGAATGTGATTCATGATGAAGTATCTCTAATACCTTTGGAAATGCCTGTTATTAAAGAACAATAGTTTCCCATTGGGACTAATTAAAATGTTGATGATGAAGGCAACATTCAAAATGTTCCTTTATAATTGGATATAGGGATATTATTGAAATAGAATGGAGATTGAGATGCTTCTCTGCTACTAATAATTCAATATCACCCTAAACTGCTGCGACCACTCACAACACGGATATCAAAATCCTTCCATCCCTACCCCATATAAAGAACCAATAAGAGATGGCTAACCACGAGGGAGAAGATGTGAGAGAATGTCAATTCCGAGCATGTGCAGTCCCACTTCCGGCAGACAGCTTCCGCAATCAATGCCATCTATCAGACATTGCTGGAACTAGAGCTGATGGCTTGCCAATACAGTTATTACTCACGTAAATTCTCGAGTATAAGCCTAACTCACGTATAAGCCGCACCCCGAATTTGGACCGATCCTATAAGCTGCACTGGCAATCTGACCCTTGTGCTAGCTGCGGCTTTTACGCGAAATATTACGGTAATGCGCTTCAACACTCTCCAAAACGACACGCTACTTGCAAGATTCAAGGGAAATATGGTAGAGATTGGACAGGGCTTTATTTACCAGAGGCCTGACCTCAAGGGCAGAACATTCTCTCATCTCCTTTCCTCTGAAGATATAGTAGATTAAAATGGAGGATTAGTGTCTATCAGGGTGGGGAACGTTTCTGCTGGAGTGTTGTGCTTTCACTTGGATATACATGCACCTCCTCCATATTGGCTCCATGTACAACTACTGTAGCATTACAAAGGGTGGATTGGTGAGGTTAATGTTAAGATGCAGGGCAGGATCAAGAGCATCAGATGAGGAAAGGTGTTGGTAGATGGCGCACAATGCCAGGCAGTAGGGTAGACTGACCTTGAGTCAGCCACGTACCCTGAGATGTCCACCCCAATTTTATAGTCATTAATGCATGATAAGCCCTCTTTTTGTGTATCACAGTACACTATATGTGCGTCTCTTTATAGCAAAGGACAAGTAGAGACAATACCATACATGAATAATTACATAATCATGGTGGACATCTCAGGGTACCTGTTTGACTCTAGGTCAATCTACCCTATAGGATCAATGCATGGTTCATGATAAAAGATGTGTAGCAGTGTGTAGTGTGAGCTGAGGTGAGGTGAGGTGGTATTATTGTTGTGCCAGTCAGCCATATTGGGACTTTGATCGATCATCTTGACATCATTTGCTGACCTACAAGAGTGCACACTAAGGGGTGTGTAAATGGGTTCTAGGGCCTAGTCATTGACCAGCTTGTGTTATGCTTCAGAAAACTGTCAGGCTCCCAATGGGACAATTGTCATGAAATTGTGCTGCAGGTATCTTGCATTGTGTGGCACTGTATTGTTTTATACAGAAAGATCAATTATTGGTAAAAGGTGAATACAACATTACATACTAAAAGAATCTTTTATCCAAGAAAATGGACAAAACCAGGGTGAACATATATATACTTACATGGCAAAGCTGATAGCTGACTTATTTCCCCCAAGGCTGGATGCTACCCCTCAAGACAGGAGTGACAGGCTATGAATAATAAGAAACCTCTTTCATGAATATGAATGACCATACTGAGGATGATTGATCATGAAGTCTACAATGTGAATTTCAATCTGAACATTAATAGGGCATCTAGCAGCCTATTATGTATGATTCATTGACTGCAATCTGTAGTAAATTTAGACTTGAAGCAGTAGCTGTGTGAGTTGTATTTAAGGTCATTTATTCATAGATGACTTTTCCTGTAGATCTATTTCCTTGCAATATTTGTTGGATTTATGCGAGACTAAAGCTAGCTTAATTGAATTCCATATGGTGAATACATTGTAGGTTTATATAGGAGCAGTGTAAATTGTATTGAAGGGCATTGTGACGTTATGTTTCTATAAATATTATAGTATTTCTAAAAGCGAACCTAATGTATAATGAAGCATTCATGTTAAGTACAATATGGATGTCCATATTATGTATTCATAGAGGGCTCCCCTGTTAACACAAATACGTAGTTTAGATGTAGATAAACGTTGATTTGGGGTGTAGACTACATATTTTTACAAGGTTTATATGAACGTCAAAACGTGAATGTTTATTTACGTTTAACAAACGTTTATGTCTGATTTACGTTTTTCCGCATCATTTAGGAGTAAATAAACTTTAAAATAAAACATAAACTGACAAATAATTCCATCTGTATAGGGTCATTGATTTGACATCATTATATTTTCATTATGATTCTCTATTCAGCATAATAAGTGCCATATTCTAATTCTATTTCAGTTATTTATGTGTTTATTATGTCCTTGTAATAGTACACAGAGCATGCATACATACATGTCCATAGAGCCAAAAAAAAGCAATAGTTCTCCGCATTTGAAAGGAAACAGGTTCCCTACCATAATGACCAGCACTACCTGGGAATGGGCTACGGCCTACTGGGGAAAGGATCTACTATACACTTGATCACCACTATCGCTTTACTACAAACATTGCAGTGTTTGGGCAGTGTTAACCTGAAGTGGAAAATAGGGGCTGAGCGGAGGCTACCTCTGTGAGAGGAAGGCTGTAAAGCAGACAAATGGTCGCGTAAGTGGCAGAAAACGGAGCGGTGACTGCAAAAGAGACCGCTGAACGAGTTGTAACTATGTGTAGGGTCTCTGAATTACAAAGTTAATTCACTTGGATTGAAATGAAAGGATTTTCCAGTGCTTTTAAGAGATTTTGCCACATTAGAGTACAGGGGGACTTAACACTACAGTGGTTTTACAGTCGGGCGTATTCCTTTCCAGTAGTCTGCCTACTGAAAGATAAATGTTGCTGTGCTTCCAGAAACAGATGTCTTACATTTTTTGTTCTAAATGTTAAGTTACTCATTCTATGCTTTTTATATTTAACATACCAAAAGAACAGGGTTTTATGAACAAATTGCCTCACTTAGGCACGTTAATAACTTTGAAACATATAAGAAAAACAAACTTATATTGAGCAAAAAGCGGTAATCGAAGAGTTAAACCTGATCGTTACTGTCATCAGGCAAGTAGAGATTATGGTGTGCCCTGTGAAGTCACAAATCGGCACAAAATTGCCTGCTGATGCAAAAGTCGATTGCCATGGCTGCCCCAGTAATAAAGAATAATTGAGGGTTGAGGTCACGGGGGCGGTGGGTCTGTAAACTATTTTATGTGTGGGCTGGGGAAGATAATCTTGTAAAGTAGGGCTGGTTCTAGAAGCAGATACCCTGAAGGGTCAGTGAATGTGTGGGTGGTGAGATGGAGGGTGGATATCAGATGTAGACTTGCCAAAGTCACTGATAATTATATGTCAATGAAAATTTAAATGATGAAAATGAGGAATTTAGAAAGGCGAGACCACTGTCTGACAAGTATAGCAAGTTTAATAGTAGTCTACTAATATATATTCTAACATTTAAGGGTCAAATTCTTACTGATGCAACAGAATGAGTCAGAATGGGGAGAGGATGAGTACACTCAACATTTCTAGTAGGGCACCTGAGTAGGGAAGCTAGATCTTGAGTAAACCAACATCTGAAATATCAATACCATTCAAAATAGAGATTCAAAATAAAATTGCAAAAAAAACCACCAAAATGAACAATGATATTTTAATCCGGTAAAAAGAAACGCCCTTCTAATACAATGAGGTAATTTAGTTGATTTTCTTCTTCAAGTGCAGCAGTGGACAGAACATTGTACAAGCATTGGTTGATGGAGTGGAGTAATTCTACTCACTTCACTGCCAGTGCCAACCAATACCCCTACACAGAAAACTAAATGGCCCGGCCTTTAGTCTGAAGCAGCTATATATCCCAGGTTAGTCATCTGGTCATAGGGACATTGGTCAGTCCTGACTGGGGGCTATTTGATAATTACTTAGGCAAAGCAACATAAGACTAATGCCTTACTCAAAAGGACTTTGTCTAATACTGAAATGGAGATGACTAGGGTGAGTTGGTCGGTACTGACTACCCTGACATTATCAACTAACCTAGGCTGTCATATAGGGAGCCAGAAATGACTAACCAGGTTAGATGCTATTGACTGATTTGTTAGCCAGTACAGACTAAGTTCTGGAGCCTAAAGATTATCTGTGTACTCACCACCCACTACCTGCGTGCCACACATCTGCGTGGGATTCCTACACCGTCAGTGGATAGGGGAATGCAATAATCGCATACTTTAAAGCGGCACTGACAAGTCAAGATTCCATCCTGATAGCCTGGTCAAATGTTTTACATACTTGGGTCAGCCCATACAGCTATGTCTATGCATTTTAGTGCAATTTTGAACATATGATACTCTGTGTAAATAGAGCAACAATATTAGAGCCATATTCCTAGGGCTCAGGGAGGAAAAGGGAATAAATATAATGCAGATCAGATGTAATTTTTCTCTCAATATTAACGCAGGCAAAAACGAAGCCTTTGAGAAAAATAAATGCATGCATTATATCAATTTTCAATGTTCATGAGTGAATTAATGTGAAATGTTTTATCTGGGTAGACCTACATGATTGCAAGATGTGTTAAATGCAAAACATCTTCTGCCCCTGCAGTAACAGTCTGAGCTGAGCAAGGGCATTGGGCGATTGCAGATTTAATAGATACACTACTATACTGTGCAACTTCAGCTGTTTGATATACACTGTAAATAGTTACTGTAGATACATAATATAATCTACTGTGGATCTACAGTAGAATCTACTATAGAATGAATTTACAGTACAATATACTGTAGATGTACAGTAGGTTCTACTGTTTCCCGCAATAAACTGTACACTTACAGTAGAATCTAACGTACACCTACACAAATGGCAACCAACTTTTTGCAGTGTATTGAAGAATTTATGTATTTATGGGAGATATTGCTCGGCTACTAACTGAGTTACTCCGAAGGGAAATGTCCTGAAAGAACAGATCACATCAGATTTCCCATCATTTAACACACACACAGGATTGACAAAAAAAAGAAAGACAAGGGGGGATGACCAGAAGGGGCACAGTTTGCATAGGGGGATAATCACATCTGTGATCACAGCCAGTAGATAAATAAGTCTACATTTTGCCTGGTCACATTACAATTCCCCCCCCCCTTTTTAACGTCTTTCCTTTTTATCCCACCCACTACCCCTCCCCCGACCAACCCCCGACCAACTCCCTCCAGGGGGCTGTTACAAAACAAAATTTACATTACAGAACGTAATTACGTTATGATTAATATTTTTTTAATAACTTACGTTAGTGTTTAAAAACTCACGTTAATATCCAAATTTATGCTGTGGTCTCCAAATTTACACATTATTTGCACACTAGCTTGAAAGGCTGTGAGAAAATAGTTTCCATAATGTTTTTAAAAAACGTCCACAACGTTTAAAAAACCTAACGTAAATTTTCTTTTGTAACACCCCCTTGAAAAAGGATGTAAAGAAATTGTTTGTAACAACCTCTTTTTGCACTGCGTTTTTACAGTTGTGTTATGAAACAGCCCCCTGGTGCCTGTCTAGTGCCATCTAAATGGAGGTTAAACAGAGAGATCTGTCAGGAGTCTGCTTCAATCCGAGGCATTAAACAGTTCCGTTAAAGCCACATGGGAATTAATCGTTCATTCGCTATCGCTTTTTTTCACCCATTCGCTCGGTCATTGGGGACTGATGGGAAGTGTGACTGTGACTAATCAAACTTGTGTATGAATTATTCATTGTGGTAATAATGGGGCCTATCCCCTTCCATACACACACTGACATGTCTAGTCAAACATCAGCATTTGCATTGAATCGTGCCGCTTCAAACGCTTCACAACTCCAAAGCCAATTGTTCAGCCTGCAACCGATAGTCGCATGAATTATTTATATCTTTTATACATGTCCTTAGCACTGTAGGGTGTTGTGAACAATCCACATTGCTGTATTGCATTAAATCTCTCATCCTCAAATAGTGCCATGGGCTTACAATGCTATCTACAGTTTCATAATTTACTAAATGGGTTGCCTTCTAGTAGCAAGTATTCCAGTTAAGGAAAACGCTAAATTCAATTAGATGTGTTATCCAAGATGTGATGGGCTTAGATGGAATTGAAAGGTTCTTCAACAAGAATTTCTATACTAGGGCCTATAAAAATGGTCTTGAAAGCAATTATCTGTTTTGACATCTGGTAAGTTCCAGCCTCGTAGTTTCAGCATAACATATCAGGTTCATGATCCATGCCACACATTGTACAGTAACTGGGACATTCATATTTACAGAATGATATCATTTAGGCAGTAACATGCATTATTTTGTATTTAACTCTATCTATCATTGTAAAATATGTATTATGTTCTTTATGTATTAAACCTCGAAATGAATATCATATGAGATAATAACAAATGTTTTTTTTATGTTCACAGCATATCCATGGGTCAAGCCCTGGATACCCTGAATAGAGTTATAATATTATTGATTTAGGAGCCAATACACATGATGACCCAGCACATTCCAAGTGCAAAGCAGTGTTTTTACAATATATCTCCTGTGGAAGACAGCATTTCTCCACTATAACAAGCTTTGAGGATTATCCCTGCCAAAAGCTAATCCCTATAACCCCATTCCCTTATCCCTTTACCATCCTATCATTATGAATGGGTATTATAACTCTCCCTGACTGTCCTCCCAAACCCCAGCACCCCCTTCAGCACCCCTGCTCCTGCTGTGTCTACTGGTGTTAATCAGTATTGCCCCTGACCTGTGAGCAGGACTTGATACCTGTCAGTCCTACCCACTACATACACTATTATTTGACTTGACACACAGCGAGGCAAGGTGGGAAAAGCCAGTATGATGCCTGAACAATGCATATTAGGTGCCATACTGCGGTGTGTAAACACTGGGATGAAAATAAGTGCCAGTCGTGGATTTAAGAGCCTAGGTCCTGGGGACTTGATTTTTTTTTTCAAGTATATGTGCAGTTATTAGGATATGGGATATATTATGGTTAATATAATAGGCTATTTTACTACCAGTAAGACATGTTACAATAGATCAATACAATTCATGACATGGAAATAGTCATACCACATTAGTTCACAGTTGCAGTCCCTTCCAATGGCACAACAATTATCACTTAGCATGTATACAGATTTGTACATGGCATACATCAAATGCATAGTTGAGGCACATCTCCGGTTAGCCATGTTAAGCAATAGAGAGAGAGAGCTTATAGCACTGTTTTATTCATGTGGCCTATAGTGAGGTCGGGTCCCTCAGGACCAGAGAGGTCAATGTTGTCGGGGGACGCTGGCTGGGCGAGCCGAGAAGATTAACACCGAGCGACCGTGCTCTCGCACCTCCGACCGACAGGAGGTAGTCACGTGACCACACTGATACGGATGCTACCACCTGATGGGGTGATAGCCTCTGTCGTGATGTGCGTTTAAACTCTTTAAGGGTGGCATAGTGCTTTAATGCGTTAATCTCTTGGTCATCACGCTGCATGAAGACAGCCCTGGTGAATAACTCACCAGTGCTGCATTCAAGCATCATTCAGAATATTTTGGGTTGATACACTCCAGAAGGGTCGGGCAGATGCATACATGCTGCACTGATGAGGTAGAATCATCGGAGCTGTGTACATGTATTATGACGACCAAGGACATCCAAGTGCTATGCGGCTGTTAAATAATTGAATTTTCACCGAGCGAGTATAGATTTGCCGCCAGCATGAATTTTGGGACGTACATATCGTCGGACAGTACAAAGTGGGGGTGCAGAGGGGTCCCCCCTCAGGTCGCAAAGTCGCCGAAATTAAGGGGCCCAGGTCACAAAGTCGCTTTTTTAGACCACTTATGCTATAGTATAGGCTATAGTCAAACTTTTCCAAAAGTCGCCAGGTCGCTTTTATTATTGTACCAGGTCGAAAAGTCGCCTGGAAAACAGCCCAGGTCGCCAGGTCGCCGAAAACCCCTCTGCAGTCACCAAAGTGGTCGGCCACCATGGGACATGTTTTAGTATACATCACGCAGGGTTCATTATCTAACCCTTTAGCTATGGGTAATGCCAATTGGCATCACCCATCAAAAATGGATGATGTCAATTGGCATCATCCACCCAAATACGGGTGATGCCATTTTGGCATCATTTAGAAAAATAGAAAAATCTCTTTTTCTGGGAGAAAAAGTATTCCAATAATCATATTTTCTGCACAGATTATAGATAAAATGTATTTCTTTCAGCCCACATTCTAAAATATTCACATTTTACCGTCACAATGGTAGATTTGGGCCTTTTATGATATGATGTTGAAATCCCCCGTTTTTTGTGGCAATAGCAGTTGGAAATGCCCATAGTCAAGGATTCGGGTGAATTTCTGAGTCAGTAGCTAAAGGGTGAAGGAAGGGAACTTTGTTTTAAAAAATAAAAATGTAATCACAAAATTCTATAAAGTAAATCATACTCAGAATTACTTTTAAAATTTGCATTTTTGCTTTCTTGTGTCGGCTATAATATCAAGATGATCGTGCATGATCTTATCTATTGTGTGTTGTATCTACTACAGTACAACACAGCATAGGAATTATCATGCCTCATGTTGGATTATTAATTAAACCGCTACTAATATCAAACATTATCTGCTGTCCTGGAATCAGGGTTTATATCCACAAATGATAATCCCTGGCCTACTGCACGTTTATCCCTTTGAGCCCTTAACAAAAATTGAAAAAGCCATAACCCGTCCCACTTTCGCAAAGCATTATGTAAACTGATAGTAGGCATTTTTCTGACAAAGCTAGTCCCCATCCAGGACCAATGTTAACCCTTTAAGGCCTAGCCTCGACTATTCCGCATTAGCAAGATGTCCTGTGTACAGCGCCATGTTGATTGGTACCAGTGTAACCAGTGTAACCTTCAGCAACCAAGATATGACTTGACAGGGATTTGAGCTTAGGTCCTCTGCATCATGAATCCACCATGCTATTAAACCATTACTCTGTGAGGGACAGGTGACATAAGGAATGCTCAGGTACAACCCACTGACAATACTCACACCCTGTCTGTACCCTAATCTCGGACCTGAGATTTGGCTGAGCTGGTTGCTGGTGACAACGGGAATACGCTTGGTACCAGAGGAACACCTGGTGGCAGCACCAGTATCTCGCTAGTGCCTAATAGTCGACGCCATGGCAGGCCTAGCATTGACTATAGTCGACCCCATTTACATAGGAACACTTTAGGCCTAGTATAGGAATTGAAATAAGGCCCGTCCTTCTGGGAACTAATAGTTCTCAGAGGTCGCCCCATGCCAAGTTAAGTTGTTTTTTGTCAGGATTCGAAGGGGTGACAACTGACCAACAGAGCCAAACGCCCTATCACTAGGCCAGCTGTGCACCAACTGCAGTGTCATAGACTTTAAACCACAGCGGAGGGCTAAGACAAAGGCATTAATTCACACCTTGGTTATTTCCACTTAACCTACGGTGGACGGCCAAGACAAAGGACTTCACCTATGAGGCCACCAGTCAGTTTGCCGTGGTTATTATGACATACACTCAGTTACTTGTAGGGTATCTATTACTTAGACTCACATAACCTCACAGCTGTGGTTTAAAACAGATTGACAATGGTTATGTGAGGCTATTTAAGTATACTATAAGGGTGCCAGCCAGTTTACTGTCGTTATTTTGAGTTAGCTTCTCATAACCATAGTCTATCTAGTACAGTTTCATGAATACAACCATGATATGTCGCTGATGGAGCCACCGCCTGGAGTTGAAAGCCATTCTGCAGCAAAGGGAGTGATCAGATCAGAAGACTTCGCTGCAGGCTTCAAATCAAATCTCTGGGTACAGAATGATGGGTAGCAAAGAGCCTCTGCCTGTCCCAGAGATCCAAAATGTTTCACTGGATAGTTGAATTAAATTTACTCAAGTGGTCATGATAGTTGATGTAAGAAGTACCTCAATCTTTTTGAAAGCTTTTAAATGGGTAATGCATTAAGTTAAATTGTGCCAATCCGTTTCTCTGGTATGTTAGCATATATATTGACTTCCATTCATTTCAATATAATTATATCATAAGGGAGTGGTCATTTTTTAACAACAGGGGGGGGTTGGTGGATTTGGGGGGGGGACCAAAAAGATTTGGACCCCTTGAAGGGGGGGACCAAAAAAATTTGGACCCCTCTTGAGGGGGGGACCAAAAAAATCACACCCCTTTTTAGCGAAAAAGCCCGCGCGTTACTATAGCTCAAAGGGGTAGGCCGCGCTCATTTTGAACCTGCCTAGGGGGGGGGACCGAAAAATTTGTGACCCCTTCCGCGGGGGGGACCAAAAAATTTTTGACCCGCTCGCGCGAAAATCCACCGACCCCCCCCTGTTGTTAAAAAATGACCACTCCCTTAAGGCCAAATAAAAAAAAACGGTTTGTTTCAGGTAACATGGGAAGAAACTCTAGGGTCGGTAGGTCGGATTTTTTTTTTTTTTTACTTTATTATTTTTTTTACAGACCCTAAAATCGACCCAAAAAAGTGTAAAAATGGGAAGATTTTTCAAAACTTTTGTAAAACTAAAATTGACCCCAAAAAAGTGCAAGAATATAAAAAAATGTTCAAAATTGGATAAAAAAACGTAGGGTCGGCCCTGTTTAGATAGGGTCGGTCGGGTGACCTGAAACAAACCTTTTTTTTTTGCCTAACTTCGATTTAGTGAGCTTACACCATGTTTTGCACAAATTTAGGCAAGTGTTAAAACGTCCATATTGACTATGAAGAACTTGTCAGAAGAGCCTGCCTAGGCCTGTTGTGGGCATGACTCTAAATCGCAGCGCCCCCTATAGCCTTGTGAGCGCTCCAGACCCTGCTGCATGGTTGGTGGTAGTCGCCCCCTGGAGGCCAATACAGTAAGGCAGTAATCAGTCCATTCTGAACAATCAGGGGTGGCCCCCAATCAGGGAAGTACCCTCATGGGGACAATCTCCCCCCCCCCCCCGCCATCCTACCCCCCTCCTATTCCCCCCAGGGGTGCTCCGCATGCCAGCCAAATACTCAATGCTCCAGTGCCCTAACCATGTGGCCATAATAAGGGGTTATACACCCAGGAGGCTAACTGGTCCCCATGAGGGCATATATTATAGACATTGCTATGGGTCATATTTATATTTGTATAACTATATTGCAGGGTCTAACTTAACATAAGTATGTGCACTGTGAAGAAGGGGACTTTGGTAACTGCAGCTACCAGATCACCATTTAGGGAGAAGTGGTGATTACACAGTGTTTGTAGAATCTTGGGTATTGCATAGTTGTATAGTCACAGCTGGTTTTTAGTGATTATAGCATTTAAACTAGAAGTGGCCCGGAGTAGTGTGCAAATGTTATCTGTATCTTTAGGCCGTATGTGTAGTATAATATCAAGATATGGTGAAACACCTTCGAGGCAAGCTAAAGTAATCAGTATGCTGATAAGATTACTGATAATGTAACATGAATGCAGCCCTGGTGAGTAACTGGTCATGGCTACATTGATGCATCATGATGACTGTATGGGGCACATGCATTAGTAAAGGGTCAGCATGAGGCATGAATGCAGTCCCGGCCAGGGGGGCTCTAAAACAACATGAAATGAAAGAAATTAATGCAACGCTCCCAGGTCCTTCCTCAACCCCCAGATCATTTCAGATGTTATTCAAAAGGCTGCAGATAACGTTGGCTAGCACAGATTGAACTGCCCCTCCAGCACTTATTCTATGCTTATTTACCATGGCCTCTTGGTCCCAGAAATAGTGAAAGTGAGAAAAGTCTCTTGTAGCAAACTCCACTGGTACAGATATGTCATATGCCTTTAAAACTGGCACCCCAATGATCTCCATCTTGTGGTTGATTAGATCGTTGAGTGCAGCAATGATGTAGTTCTCTCTGAACTGCTTGTGGATGGATCTGTGGTGGGAGACGGGAGTAGTCTCCACCCAGAGAAATACTAAAAAGTGGGACATTTTCCTGAGGCGTTTCACATAGTGGATGACATCCATCATACCCGACATGTATGAAAGAGGCTCCCCAAAGGCCAGTCCCCATTGTCCAGAGTTGAGGACTATTAATGTTGGTTCTGTTGCTTTAAGTAGCATCGTCTCTAGTTTCTTCAGCTCATGCAGCAAGTGGGATGGAATTCTAACAGAGATGTACCTTGCATCCCAAGGAAAGGGCTTCTTAAAGAATTCAACTCGGTATCTTGTGTGTGAGTCTCCCAGCATAAAAACCTTGGTGTTATGGAGACACTTCTTGATTTTGCTGTCCAAACTCAAAGGGAAATAACATGTGTATGTTGACCAGTACCAAACGCTGTCCCTCTTTACCCAGAAGCCTGGAGTGTGTGTCCTTGTGCCTGGGGGACAAACAGGTAAAGTGGAAACATTTCTTACAGTTACTGGTGGCAGATGTAAGTCTGCTGAGGTGTACCTCTGTAATACATGAGTCAAAACGTCTTTACTACACTTCAGTATGTAAGGTGAACCACTATGGTAAGAAGATTCAATTGTAACTGTGAAGTTGTTTTCAACTACAGGGCAAGTTATCAAGTACTGTGTCAGATTACCAACAGTTGGGTAGGATTCAGTCCTACAGGCTGCAATAGTCTGTGAACCGTTTATAGTGGCATAAATATCAGAGTATGGTACAGTATATGGTAATGTAGAAAATACAGTTTCATTAACGTGGAACAGAACATTCAATGGCCAGCCAGAGCCAGCCCACTGTTTTAAGCTTGTATTGTACTTCACATAATTCAAACTATTGTATGTGCATTGTGCATGACTTTTCAGCTCCGTGATTTCGGCAAATATATTCTTAGTATACCAGTCTTGTGGATATTCCTTTAAAAGGGATTTCCTAAAGATTTTCATAATTTTAAAAGGATCTATTTGAGATATCGAAGGAGTCTGCATGAAGACTTTTGTCTTAAAATGTGTAACATTAGAGAAGTCATAGATGTCGTCCCCCAGGTGTACATGCTGCCTGCTGTACAAGTCAGTTTTGGTGAGCACATCTCTCAGACGACACAGGTGAAAGTGTCCATGACAGGCAGGGTTATGTGGTGGTACCTGTTGCTGCTGTAACTGGAACAGAGACTGGTTGCTGAACTGTTTTTCTGATCGGGTTGGAGAGTGGTTCCTTAATTGGTGCTGGACTTTGACATTGGTCCGGAGTAACAGGATAAATATGGTGCTTCCATAAAGGATGACCCCTAGCAGTTGTATGGACTTCATTCTGAAATGACATGTACACAAAGCCAATTATAAGACTACAGATGTACTATTTATACTCATATTATTGACCCATGGCACATCTGTGACCATAGTGTCTTAAATGATGGATTCCCACGAAGCTGATATAACAAAATATGATTTCTCCACTTCAGGGAATATATCCCAATTAAATTGGAATATTATGATTTGGATTTCAGAAAAAATTGTTTCTATTTTTTCTATGCCAGGGTGACTCAGCACTAAATATGTGGGTGGTTGAGATCAGGACGTTTCATCTTATTCAAAGATTTATCAGGTAGACATTCAGGAGTGTGGATGCTGTCATCCCTAAGTTAAATGTTTATAATTTAGCCTATAGTGAATTTATCAGTGACTGAACCTTTAGTTCAGTCAGTGGGTGTCACTGGGATGACCCAGTTTGCTTGACCTAGTTTTAGGACTTGAGGTCAGTTTGTAGTGTGGGAGCTGCACCTGTCTGGGGTGCAACCTACCAAGGTAGGGTAACCTATATTCCTGGTCAAACTATTTGAGCAATAGTTTTAGGTTAGAGGTCAGTTCAATTTTTAATTGAAAATTATCCTCTTCAATTAGAGGATTTCTGCCAATAGAAAATTACTAAACTCAAACTCAATAAAGACCTACACATACTTCAGCCTTGACCCAAAGTCTTACCTAGTTAAACCCCCAGCACCCCTATATATAAGGCTAAGTACCTGTCCCGGCTGCACTCCGACTGCCGCTGTAGGGGTACCGAGTCCTGTGCCTTTAAGTTTCTTTGTTCTATATGTTTGTTTACATTCAATGACAAGTGAGTTGATATAATGATATGCCACTGCCGACCCCCTTCATTCAAACTCTAAATTGAATTGCAAGATACAACTGCACAAACTCACCTTTAATTTTCAGAGGAACTCATATAGATCTACGCTTCCCTTTCAGCAACGTAGGTTGTCCCTTGTTTTAATCAAGAATAAAAGAGTTAGAAGGTCCATATATATATACGAGAATAAATATATTCCAGACCAGGGCCAGTCTCGAGCACACCAGGCCCATTACTGGGCCTGGAGGAATTCATGACTAATAAAAGTGATCCGGAATCCTGGATCATTTTTAATGATGAGTGTGGGTTCGAATCCCATCGTGGCACAACAGGTATTTCGTTTCATAAAATCGTTATTTAACCCATTTGAGGCATACATATCACCAATACTGACATATCTATTACATAGTAATTATGTTACCAGGTAATTTAGTTCAATTCAGGCGTCTTATGAAGATATCAATAATTTTAATAATTGAGCAAGAGTGGGGTTCGAACCCGTGTTCTCCTGAGTGCTGATTAACAGTAGCAAAGTCTATAGCGATGTTACTGTTTTCTCCATAAGCGCGGCCATTTTAGTTCTGAGCTCAGACTTTTTCGTGAGAGTCAGGCAGTGACCACTCATAACCTCATAACCTCATGACACTCATAACCCATAGCTACCGGGCAACAAGCTGCAGTGCAAGACCAGAACCAAGGTCTCACAAGATTGCTGGTGTCAGTGTAAACATTGTAGCTGCGGGAACAAGTATGCACCGGTTAGAGAGCTATAAGGCCCAGACCTATGAAGTAAACCCCCAGACTGTGAACTTACAGTCAGGGCTCGAGACTGGGCCAGGGCATGCCATGTGCACATGAGACACAATGGTTTGTTTGTACGTTTTGTTCAACACCAGAAGTGCATGCAGCATAATAGCAGGTTACATATACTTTGATTGCCTCTATGTATATGAGAAGCGCACTGGACTGTGAATATGCACCATGAATCAGGCATTTAAAGTGGCATAGTCCGATGATTACAGCTTGATAGTGGATTTTGCTAAATTATATACGTATAGTTATAGTCAAACGGGTCCTAAATGAGGCAAATACATTCACATAAAGTCATGTATCCCAGGTAGAAAAATAATATTGTAAAACTATGGTATTTACTATAGTAAACTATAGTAAATTTATACTATAGTAATTTCACATACTTTAATAGAGGTAGATGCCTAAATTCGACATGGCGACATGGCCATTTCCTAACATCGACATGCGACATGGAGCTTAGTGACATGAGGGAAAGTTTTAGTGACGTGACTTGGGTGTTTCTTAAAAGCGACATGCGACATGGCAGGTTCTTAGGGACGGCATGGGACATGGGAATTCTAAGTGACATGACATGGCCATTTCTGAAATTTGGCATGCGACAGGGGTCGGTCTCGAGACATTGTAATGGAAGCATCATACAAAACCTTAAACTGCTATGGTTACATAGATGAAAAAAATGTATGGTGATGCATGCATATTCCCTATATATATGAAGTATGTACAGATTTAAGACCCCCTTCACCACCAACGATTCCCGCGAGTTTGAATCACAAGCCTTTAAGGTCATCATTTATAAAAAGGAGGGGGCGAGTTTGAATCATAAGGACGCCGACCCTGACCCGGGGATGCTAACCATTCTCTTGCAGGAGATAGTGTCACACATTAAAGTCAGATATCTCTCTTTATGTAGACGGCCATCATTTTTCACTGATTTATAATGTAGCTTCATTCATATAAACATCTGCTGGAGAGTGATACCTATGATTGGGGCAAATACGGGACAGCTCTCCCAGGTGAGAGGACAAAAGTTTAGAGCGTTATCTTAATCTTAAATCTTTATATCTTAATTCAGTGTCTTATTTTGTCACAGCGGTGTTTTGTATTGAGACACTGTCAGTATATTCCCTCAGCTTACACAAATAGCCATACAAAAAATACTTTTAAGATAGTCTAAGATAAGTCTAAAGTTTAAGATAGTATTGAAATAGAAGAAAAAGAAGAAAAAAATGGGGTTTGGGGGCAAAGCCCCCCCCCCCCCATTAAAGTTAAGACAAATAAGATTTAATAGTCTGATTAAGATAACATTTTAAACGTTTGTCCTCTCACCTGGGAGAGCTATCCCGTGCGTGCATGATTGACATGATTGAAATGATTGGTGGACTGAAGCATGCATTGAGGGTGCCGCAGAATGCAAACATCAAATAAGTGCTGCCATCTGTGAGGAAGCTGCAGCACTAGTCCTTTAGCCAGTTGACCTTCTGTGCCCACTAGTAGTAGTACCACTACCACGTGCATGCTAGGGCAAAAAAATAAAAGGTGCGTTTCATGCTATATGGTCTAAAGATCTAGGTAGGGTAGGTCGGATTTTTTTTCAATTTCTTTTAAACTTTGGTACCAAAAAAAATCCCTTTTAGCTACAGTAACGCATCTTATTTTTTTACTAGTGGTGAGTGTACTTTTGCTTGTGGTGAGTGTAACGACCCAGCAGCCACGTGACCATTACAATACCCCTATCTTGACGGGCACTTCCAGGAAATCAAAAGGGATTCTCCCACTCTCCGAGATCTGCACAGATAGCACAATCTGGTTTGAGTCTCTTATATAAGCCCATTATGGGTTGAGTCTCTTATATAAGCCCTTATCAGTTATCTGGTATGTTAATATTTTGATATCTATCCTGAAGTGCCCCTTCCTGTCTGGCCCTGCACATTGCTGTTCATCCAGACCTGCAGACCAGGATAAGACACCAAAGGTGAGAGTCATTGTTTAACCGCTGATTTACCTGCATGATGTATTTCTCAAGGTTTTGCTTTTATTTTACAGGGTGTCTGAAATGCGCATTAGCATAGCCTACACTTTGTATATAGTACTCCGGGATATAGCATTAATCTAGGTAGGGTTAGGGCTGCGCTGCATCTATGTACCATTTCGACCATTTAGCAGTTCATTTACACATAATAGGGTCAGCATGTGAAGTAATCTCCGGGCATTTAGCATCACAACGACAGAAGTCATAGCATACACCAAGAAAAAAAAAGTGTGAGTTAATAGTTATGTTAATATCGCCACAATGAACCCTTCTGAAAGTCAGGCAATGCTTTCTGTCCAATCCACCCCTCGGGATTCCAGGCATGCTGGCCCCTTGGACACTTGGCCCCCTGGCACTCGGCCCCCTGACTTTTGACCCCCCCCCCCCTGCTTTTTGGCAGCCCCTGGCTCCAAAGAAAGCTTCCATCGGTCGTTTTTAAGTGAAATGAGCCCCCCCCCCAAAAAAAAAAAAAAAAAACACCTATGCCGCCATATGTCGACATGCAAGCTGCCATGTTGACGTACAGGCCGCCATGTCGATGTGAGCAAAGGGTTGGATGTGAGAGAAGGGTTTGACATGAGAGAGAGGTTGGATGTGAGAGAGGGACTGGATGTGAGAGGGGTTGGATGTGAGAGAGAGATTGGACTGTGAAGGAGGCGGACAAGATGTTAACATATGGCGGCCAAGATGTTGACATGACATGTTATGACGACCAATATGTCGACATGCATGGCGGCCAAGATGTCGACATGATGGCGGCCAAGATGTCGGCATATTATGTTGGCCAAGATGTCGACATATGGCGGCCAAGACATATGTCAACATGGCGGCCTAGATGTCAACATGGCAGCATAATATATGTCAACATGGCAGCCGAGATGTCGACATGGCGGCCTAGATGCGGCATTTATGTCGTTATGGTGGACAGGAAAATGTCAACATGGCAGCATCTATGTGTAGATGGCAGCATCTATGTCAACATTGCGGACAGGGCTTAAAATGTTTCCATGTAAAAAATGTGTCAGGTCAAATTTCATAGGGGGGGGGGGGCAACTGTCAGGGGGGGACAACCGTCAGGGGGGGGGGCAAATGTCAGGGGGGCAAAAGCCCTGACACCACCCCTCGGAGTGTACACATTGTCTTAAACATTAATCTCTACAATGACTATACAGGGCAGATATAATGTAATATACTTTGATTTGTTGTACATAAAACATTCATTCAAAGAGGTTTCAAAGATGTGTTTTCAATCTGGTTCCTTGAATGTGTTTGTGTATATATCAATGCCGTTTCTAGAATGGAGGGGGCAAGGCTTTACGTTACTCTCGTTGTCAGCTTTTTCGAGGGGACCATCCTTGCTGGGTCCCTGTTTGGATGGCCATCTTTGGTATATATCTTACAGGTACGTTATTCGTTGGTCAATTATTATTATGGAAATTCATATACAGATAATCGGCCTAAAGATAAATACCTAGTATCTCTTAATTGTATGTAAACCTCCTCACACTGTGTACACATGTTGATATATATGTCCCTAATACACAAAGAAAAAAATATTCACCACATCAAACCAGCGCTTCAGCACTTGATATGGGAGGACATTGAATCAGTGGTTCCCACACAGCTCTTGGTGAATAAATCATTACTATTTTTCTTACATTGAATTAGCACACGTCTTTTGTATCGAGTCTGCTATTTTACTACTGTGTAAGACAAATAATAAATTTTCTGGTGGCGCCAACCAACGAATATCTGCTAGTTTACTTCTGTGTAAGACAAATAATAAATTTTCTGGTGGCGCCAACCAACGAATATCCTATTCCTTTGACACAATCTTATCAAGCCAAAGTCGAGAATTCTTTTCAAGGTCAAATCACAACTCTGAAGTATCCCACCTTAAGACTAACTTGGACACATATAGAAGACTGAAATATGTCTGAACTACACTGCAAAAAAGGTGCTTAGGTTTTAAACATGTTTAAGTCTAAACATGTTTAAAGTCTGAACATTTTGCTAGGTTTGTGTTTTTGAATCCTCCTGTTTAGAAATTAAACACATTTATTCTAAACACCTAAACATTTATGTTAAACATGTTTAGATGTTTAGTATTTAAACAGTATGGAGAATTGGTGTTTAGGATGTAAACATGTAGTGTTTAGATCATAGTATATCAGTAGTATAGTATGTATCGGAACGGGACTATAGTTAACTACTGTTTATTACTCAATCGACATGCAGCCAATCAGAGGCCTCCATTTGGTCACGTGACCCCCTCATTTGCATAATTACGTAATAGGCCACGCCCCCTCATTTGCATAATTACGTAATAGGCCACGCCCCCTTGATCACCAGCCAATCAGAGGCTTCCATTTGGTCACGTGACCCCCTCATTTGCATAATAGGCCACACCCCCTTGATCACGTGACCCTTTCATTTGCATAATAAGCCACGCCCTCTTGATCACCAGCCAATCAGAGGTCGCCATTTGGTCACGCGACCCCCTCATTTGCATAATAGACCACGCCCCCTTGATCACGTGACCCCTTCATTGACATGATAGACCACAACAACATCACGTGACTATCTTTGTTTGTAAACAACACCACGTGGCTCTCTTTGTTTGTAAACAACACCACGTGGCTCTCTTGTTTGTAAATAAGACCTACTAAGTTTAGGCATAGGTAACAGCAGTGTTTGTAAATAACGCCTACTATGTTTTCAGTCATAGGTGTCTAGAGCAGCAGCAGCAGCAGCATCTTCAGCAGCAGCAGCAGCAGCAGCCGCGTCATAAGTGTCTAGAGCAGTAGCCACGTCATAGATGACTAGTGCAGCAGCAGCAGCAGCATCTTCAGCAGCAGCAGCAGCAGCAGCAGCATCATAGGTGTCTAGAGCAGGAGTAGCAGGAGTGTCATAGGTGTCTAGAGCAGTGGCAGCAGCAGCAGCAGCAGCATCATAGGTGTCTAGAGCAGGAGTAGCAGGAGCGTCATAGGTGTCTAGAGCAGTGGCAGCAGCAGCAGCAGCAGCATCATAGGTGTCTAGAGCAGGAGTAGCAGGAGCGTCATAGGTGTCTAGAGCAGTGGCAGCAGCAGTAGCAGCAGCGGCAGCAGCAGTAGCAGCAGCAGCATCAACAGTATCTTCAGCAAAAGCAGCAGCAGCCGCGTCATAGGTGTCTAGAGCAGTGGCAGCAGCAGTAGCAGCAGCGGCAGCAGCAGTAGCAGCAGCAGCATCAACAGTATCTTCAGCAAAAGCAGCAGCAGCAGCGTCATAGGTGTCTAGAGCAGCGGCAGCAGCATCTTCAGCAGCAGCAGCAGCAGTAGCAGCAGCGGCAGCAGTATCTTCAGCAGCAGCAGCGTCATAGGTGTCTAGAGCAGCAGCGTCATAGGTGTCTAGAGCATCAGCCGCAGCAGCAGCAGCATCTTCAGCAGCAGCAGCAGCGGCAGCAGCAGCCTCATCAGCAGCAGTAGCAGCAGCAGCAGCAACATCTTGAGCATCAACAGCAGCTTCAGCAAAAGCAAAAGCCCGTAACTTAGCATCATGGGCATCAGCTATAGCCGTAACAGCGACACTGCGACTAGCAGAAGCAAAACAGGCTATTTGTTTAGCAGCTGTACAAGCATTAATAGCATTAGCCCTAGCAGCAGCCGCAACAGCGGCACTTTTAGCAGGCGTTGCAGCATCAGTAGCAGCAGCATCGGTAGCAAGAGCGGAAACAGTAGCAAAAAGATTAGCAGCACGAGCAGCAGCGGCGAGAGTAACAGCAACGTTGTTAGCAGCATGGGCAACTTCGTATGCTGCATGTGTAGCACGAACAGCGATACGAGCTTCACGTTTTGCACGAGCAGCAGCATTAGCTGCAGAAGTAGCCCTCACACTTTCCAGCCACCCGTACGAATCTTGATAAAAACCAACTTCCACCTTACGAGCTTCACGTTTTGCACGAGCAGCAGCATTAGCTGCAGAAGTAGCCCTCACACTTTCCAGCCACCCGTACGAATCTTGATAAAAACTAACCTCCACCTTGCTACTTGTTGACTCATCAGTAAACATGGACGTCTCCTCATGTGGTGTTGTCGCGGCTCTGTAGTAGTGTTGGGATTGCTCACATTCGGTAGAACGTAGAGTGATTCCTGATGACGCCATGCTGAAGGTGGTTGAAGAAGTGTGTGGGACTCATGTTTCACTCTCGCTTATGTACTAGGCTCCGAGATAAGCTTCTTAACTCAGGAGGAAAACTCTCAGTAGGAAGGCGACCGGCTGTCTACCTGTGTAGGCGCGGGTTCGTTACATCTTTAATCCTGTTCGACCCTCCGAGGAAATACATGAAAAAACAAAAGACTCGAATCCGCAGACAGTAGGAAGCTATAAGGAGCTTAACTCGTGTTTGATTTAAGCTGTCTACCACACGCACGCGCTTGTAGGCACAGCTAGAGTGGCAGACTTCTGTCCGCCCGCTGGCGCATGACAATCGACTTTAGACACCCCCTGTAGTTTGTTTTTTTTGCATACACAGTTGACTAGCATCTTAAGCTCTTACTCAGCTATAAGCCCATATACATGTAACGCGCATTACTCTTCTCTATGGTAATTATCAGATCGATTTAAGGGTGGAAAGGGCTTAGGTGATGTAGATCCCTCTCTAGCTGAAAACAGGCTTAGACTATAGTATGTAGGCAGCTGGCCGCGTTAAACACCCCTGTAGTTTTTTGTATACACTCTCGATCCCCTCTCTAGGTGAAAACAAAAGCTTAGAAGATGAGGTGATCCGGCCACTGGCTGGCGCGTCACACCTGGCGTTAATCACCCCCTGTAGGCTTTGTATACGCTCTCTAAGTGAAAAACAAAAAAGCTCCCTCCACGGGCTGGCGCGTCACACCTGTCGTTAAAACGCCCCCTGGAGTCTTAGTATACACAGGTGCCTCGCCTTATCTATTCACCAGCTATAAGCCCATATACGCGTACATGCGATTTTTGATACCCTCTCTGGAATAGGGTGGGGCTCAAGGTGAAAACAAGATTAGTCCATTCGCTCTCTCAGCTATATAAAGAGCCTCAATTGTTCTTGCAACAGCACTTCACCACCGGTACACTATCAGTCACGAGGCAGATGTTTGCGGCATGGGTCATACAGGTTACCTACTAATAGCGGTTTGGGTGAGTAGATCACTTTTTTTTCCCCTAAAAAACAACAAAAAAAAACCACTTATGACTCAGGTATGTATATGTAGCACTGTTAGTGTAAGTACACAGTAGAATCTACTGTACTATAGACTCGGCCCTCTGAAGACGGCGGAGCGCGTTAATGCGCGGGTCTGTGGCGGCGTCACTTGTTTTTTATTCTAACTAAAAAGTCAGAAGTCGATCTACGACCTATCAAAGACAAATTTGTGATAAGTTCAAACTAAATAAGACAGTTTGAGCGTCTCTTAGTCGCTGTCAAAGATGCGAATAACGAACGCGCTGAGGGCGGGGTTCAGGTCACGTATAGTTCCTTGCTCTTTCGTCAGATGGCGCCACAATAGGGGATTTGTACATTCCTACGATGCTCGCGAACATTTCAACGCATAATGAGCTATATAGGCAACAAAGTGTGCTTCTGAATATATTAAAATATAAAAACAATTCAATATTGTGTATTTCTGATAGAAATGAGGCAGTTTCTTTGAATACCAACTAAACTATAGCGAGATGAAAAATACCACACCATATCTAAGGCTTTATAAAAGATACATAGGCAGAAACTCTCGCCGAGTAGGTAATCTGAAAAACGAACCAACTCGTTGTGCCACAAGGGCCCCCACCCAACGGGGGCCTTTTGAGCTCAGGCATGTTGTTTCTCAACACTAGGTGTAATTAATTACGCCCATGTTGAGTAGCATCTACTAACCAACTGACAGTGTCAGTTGGTTGGCCCCTCTTTAGGGGCCACACAATAAATAAAGAATAGAGACCTAAGGGAACGTTCACAAACGTCTCCCCTTCCTACGGGGTGGGTGGGTCTTTGGGTTTAGTGACAAAACAGCGACATGTCAGTTCTCTTTTTTTTTTTCCAAGTCTACATATTATTTATGATTAAAAAAATTTTTAAAAAAAACCACGCTAATAAAGTGCGCTGATCAAAAACTGAATAGAAAAATAACCAAAAATAGGTTGGTAGCTGATCGGTCGTTGTCACACGGTGCAGAAAATTTACTGCATATCGGACCAGGGGATAGTCTGGCAGCGACCCGCCACCCCGTCCACAAGCTGTGTACAGCACCCCGTTTTTCTTTGTCCATATTGGCTAAAAAAAACGGGACATTGTTGACTTGGCTATTTTACCCGTCTGGGTCTTATTATTTAAACACCTCGTGTTGACCCTGTGGGGCAGCGGGTACATGGAATAAACGTGTCCAAGTGCACGCTATCTAACACATAACCGAAGGTTACTGAGTTATGTAATAATAGTTATGTAATAATAACTGACCTATGAGGTCGCCAGTCAGTTTGCCGTGATTATTTTGACACACTCTCAGTTACTCGTAGCACATCTAATACATAATTAGACTCAGCCTCATATAAGACAGTCTCGGCCACGCAGGCTGCATATCGGACCAGGGAGATAGTCTGGCAGTGACCCACCAGCCCGTCCACAACCTGTGTACAGCACCCCATGTCTCTTTGTCCATATTGGCTAAAAAAAAAACACAAAAAAACAGGTCATTGTTGACTTTGGCTATTTTACCCGTCTGGGTCTTATTATTTAAATCACCTCGTCTTGACCCTGTGGGGCAGTGGGTATATGGAATAACCGTGTCCAAGTGTACTCTATCTAACACATAACCAAAGGTTACTGAGTTATGTAATAATAACCACCCTATGATCCTATGAAGGCGCCAGTCAGTTTGCCGTGATTATTTTGACATACTCTCAGTTACTCGTAGGGTATCTAATACATAGTTAGACTCAGCATCATATAAGACAGGCTCGGCCACGCCGGCTGCATATCGGACCAGGGAGATAGTCTGGCAGTGACCCACCAGCCCGTCCACAACCTGTGTACAGCACCCCGTGTCTCTTTGTCCATATTGGCTAAAAAAAAAAAAAAAAAACAGGTCATTGTTGACTTTGGCTATTTTACCCGTCTGGGTCTTATTATTTAAATCACCTCGTCTTGACCCTGTGGGGCAGCGGGTATATGGAATAACCGTGTCCAAGTGTACTCTATCTAACACATAACCAAAGGTTACTGAGTTATGTAATAATAACCACTCTATGATCCTATGAAGACGCCAGTCAGTTTGCCGTGATTATTTTGACATACTCTCAGTTACTCGTAGGGTATCTAATACATAGTTAGACTCAGCATCATATAAGACAGGCTCGGCCGCGCCAGCCGCATATCGTACCAGAGGGATAGTCTGGCAGCAACCCGCCATCCCGTCTACAATCTGTGTACAGCAGTCTGGACCAGACCACCAACTCTGGGTATAGCATTCTGGATGCCTGTAGCAAGACTGGATCTAACCCTTTAATAGTCGCATAGCGCTTTAATGTGCAGTGCCCGTTGTCGTCATAAGTCATGAATGCGGCACTCAGAGTTCCTCACCAGGGCTGCATGCATGCATACACTGGCATATCGACAAAGGGCGTAGCGCATTAAAGCACTATTGCCACCTTTAGCATTAAAGCGCTGAGGGTTTGTTTGTTTTTTTGATAGTGTAGAAACCAATATCTGTCTAATTAAACCCCTTATCAGTGCTGTTTTTTTTTGGGTTTTTTTCACATACAAAAAGAATTAGGTAATGGCGCTGCAGTACTCTGAAAAGCGGTGGCGGTGAATTTCCATTTAGATCCTGAAAAAGGGGGGCGGTCAGATGTCGTCAAGGCTCTGATAAGTAGGGCAGTTAAAATCATATGATTACATTGAGCTAATTTTCTTGCTGAAAGGAATGAATAATTGTATTTGTATAAAATTCACACACACACACACACACACATCCCACACACACACACACACACACACACACACACACACACACACACACACACACACACACACACCATACCACACATATGTGACTTAGGGGCTTACCTCCTTAGGGGCTTAGTTCCTTAGGGGCTTAGTACAATTTGAGGAGTTAGGGGCTTAGTACAAGTATTGCCCCCTGGGGGAACATGGACACACTATTTGTCTGTGACTTAAGGGCTTACCCATCAATGTCTGTGCTTTAGGGGGTTATATGACTTTGATTGTAACCAAGGGGCTTAGATTACACTGTTTGTGCCTTAAGGCCTCAGGTTATACTGTTTGTGACTCAGGGGCTTATTAACTGCTGTTTGTGACTCAGGGGCTTAGAGAATACTGTTTGTGACTCAGGGGCTTAGTGAATACTGTTTGTGACTTGGGGGCTTAGGGAAAACTGTTTGTGAGTGGGGGGCTTGGGGAATACTGTTTGTGACTCAGGGGCTTATTAAATGCTGTTTGTGACTCAGGGGCTTAGAGAATTCTGTTTGTGACTCAGGGGCTTAGTGAATACTGTTTGTGACTTGGGGCCTTATTAAATGCTGTTTGTGACTCAGGGGCTTATTAAATACTGTTTGTGACTCAGGGGCTTAGTGAATACTGTTTGTGACTTGGGGGCTTAGGGAAAACTGTTTGTGAGTGGGGGGCTTGGTGAATACTGTTTGTGACTTGGGGGCTTAGGGAAAAATGTTTGTGAGTGGGGGGCTTGGTGAATACTGTTTGTGATTCAGGGACATAGACAATACTGTTTGTGACTGGGGGGCTTAGTGAAAACTGTTTGTGACTGGGGGGCTTAGTGAATACTGTTTGTGACTTGGGGGCTTAGGGAATACTGTTTGTGACTGGGGGGCTTAGTGGATACTGTTTGTGACTGGGGGTCTTAGGGAAAACTGTTTGTGAGTGGGGGGCTTAGTGAATACTGTTTGTGACTCAGGGGCTTAGACAAATACTGTTTGTGACTGGGGGGCTTAGTGAATACCGTCTGCTTGAGGCTTTGTGTTTATTTCAGGGTATTTCAAACTAAAACAGACATGCAGCCCATGTTTGATTAATTCTATGGTGTTTGTTTACTTCTGGGGCGTTTGTTTACTTCATAGTCAGAAACACTAATCCCCTAAAGTACAAACTTCTACTAAGCCCCTAACTCACATACACTTATCACGGATTGTCACAACTAAAGTTAAATCTCATAATTTCAAAATGGATTATAGATAGAAAAACTAATCCCCTAAAGTACAAACTTCTACTAAGCCCCTAACTCACATACACTTATCACGGAATGTCACAACTAAAGCTAAATCTCATAATTTCAAAATGGATCATAGATAGAAACACTAATCCCCTAAAGTACAAACTTCTACTAAGCCCCTAACTCACATACACTTATCACGGAATGTCACAACTAAAGTTAAATCTCATAATTCTGAAATTATCTATTTAGAAGCGCTAAGCCCCCAAAGTACAAACTTCTACTAAGCCCCTAACTCACATACACTTATCACGTAATGTTACAACTAAAGTTAAATCTCATAATTATGAAATTACCTATTTAGAAGCGCTAAGCCCCCAAAGTACAAACTTCTACTAAGCCCCTAAATCACATAAACTTATCACAGAATGTCACAACTAAAGTTAAATCTCATAATTTGAAAAGGGATCATAGATAGAAACACTAATCCCCTAAAGTACAAACTTCTACTAAGCCCCTAACTCACATACACTTATCACGGATTGTCACAACTAAAGTTAAATCTCATAATTTCAAAATGGATTATAGATAGAAACACTAATCCCCTAAAGTACAAACTTCTACTAAGCCCCTAACTCACAAACACTTATCACCAGAAGTCACAACTAAAGTTAAATCTCATAATTTCAAAATGGATCATAGATAGAAACACTAATCCCCTAAAGTACAAACTTCTACTAAGCCCCTAACTCACATACACTTATCACGGAATGTCACAACTAAAGTTAAATCTCATAATTCTGAAATTATCTATTTAGAAGCGCTAAGCCCCCAAAGTACAAACTTCTACTAAGCCCCTAACTCACATACACTTATCACGTAATGTTACAACTAAAGTTAAATCTCATAAATATGAAATTACCTATTTAGAAGCGCTAAGCCCCCAAAGTACAAACTTCTACTAAGCCCCTAAATCACATAAACTTATCACAGAATGTCACAACTAAAGTTAAATCTCATAATTTCAAAAGGGATCATAGATAGAAACACTAATCCCCTAAAGTACAAACTTCTACTAAGCCCCTAACTCACATACACTTATCATGGAATGTCACAACTAAAGTTAAATCTCATAATTTCAAAATGGATTATAGATAGAAACACTAATGCCCTAAAGTACAAACTTCTACTAAGCCCCTAACTCACATACACTTATGACGGAATGTCACAACTAACGTTAAATCTCATAATTCTGAAATGATCTACTTAGAAACACTGAGCCCCCAAAGTACAAACTTCTACTAAGCCCCTAACTCACATACACTTATCACCATGCAAAAGTCAAAACTAAAGTCAAATCTCATAATTCTGAAATGATCTACTTAGAAGCACTAAGCCCCTAAAGTACAAACTTCTACTAAGCCCCTAACTCACATGCACTTATCACCAGAAGTTACACGGTAATCAAATTTCAGAAATCAAATTTCATAATTTCAAAATAGATCATACTAAGAAACACTAATCCCCTAAAGTACAAACTTCTACTAAGCCCCTAACTCACAGACATTTATCACGGAATGTCACAACTAAAACTAGATCTCATAATTCCAAAATGAATCATAGTCAGAAAAACTAATCCCCTAAAGTACAAACTTCTACTAAGCCCCTAACTCACAAACACTTATCACCAGAAGTCACAACAAAAGTCAAATCATATAATTTCAAAATGGATCATACTCAGAAATAGTAAGCCCCCCAATTACAACTTTAAAGACTTATAGTAAGCCCTTAAATGACGGACACTTGTCACTTTAATTCAAATGCCTATGAACTATATTCAAAATACACATCCTCCAGTCAGCGACCACACCCTGAGACAGCCCCTGACATCCTCCAGTCGGCACCCACCCCCTGAGACAGCCCCTGACATCCTCCAGTCGGCACCCCCACCCTGAGACAGCCCCTGACATCCTCCAGTCGGCACCCACCCCCTGAGACAGCCCCTGACATCCTCCAGTCGGCACCCCCACCCTGAGACAGCCCCTGACATCCTCCAGTCGGCACCCCCACCCTGGCACATCCCCAGATATCCTCCAGTCAGCACCCACACCCTGAGATAGCCCCTGATATCTTCCAGTTGGCACCCACCCCCTGAGACAGCCCCTGACATCTTCCAGTCGGCACCCACCCCCTGAGACAGCCCCTAACATCCTCCAGTCGGCACCCCCACCCTGGCACATCCCCAGATATCCTCCAGTCGGCACCCACACCCTGAGATAGCCCCTGATATCTTCCAGTTGGCACCCACACCCTGAGATAGCCCCTGACATCTTCCAGTCGGCACCCACACCCTGAGACAGCCCCAGACATCTTCCAGTCGGCACCCACACCCTGGCACAGCCTGAGACATCCTTCTGTCGGCACCCACACCCTGAGATGGCCCCTGACATCTTCCAGTCGGCACCCACCCCCAAAGATAGCCTTGACATCCTCCAGTCGGCAGCCACCCCCTGAGATAGCCTTGACATCCTCCAGTCGGCACCTATCCCCCTAGATACTAAGAACATAAGAGTCTTCATCATCCCCACCTAGTAAACAAATAACGGTATACAGCATTTTATAACGTTATATAACGTTATATGTCAACCTTTTTATGAGGCTCTTTAGTATGACATAACGTTATGTAAAATTTAAAACGTTATTTTCACGTAAAATAACATTTTTTTGTTAGCTGGGCACCCTGTCTACACAACCCATCTCCCCCTACATCACCCCCAACTCCCCCTACATCACCCTCACTCCCCTACATCACTCTCACTCCCCCTACATCACCCCACTCCCCCTACATCACCCCCACTCCGCCTACATCACCCCCACTCCGCCTACATCATCCCCACTCCCCCTACATCACCCCCACTCCCCTACATCACCCCCACTCCGCCTACATCACCCCCACTCCCCTACATCACCCCCACTCCCCTACATCACCCCCACTCCCCCTACATCACCCCCACTCCCCCTATATCACCCCCACTCCCCTACATCACCCCCACTCCCCCTACATCAACCCCACTCCCCCTACATCACCCCCACTCCCCCTACATCACCCCCACTACGCTTGCATCACCCCCATCTCCCCCTACATCACCCTCACTCCCCTACATCACCCCCACTCCCCCTACATCACCCTCACTCCCCTACATCACCCCCACTCCCCCTACATCACCCTCACTCCCCCTACATCACCCCCACTCCCCCTACATCACCCCCACTCCCCCTACATCACCCTCACTCCCCTACATCACCCCCATTCCCCCTACATCACCCTCACTCCCCTACATCACCCCCACTCCACCTACATAACCCCTACTCCCCCTACATCACCCCCACTACGCTTGCATCACCCCCACTCCCCCTACATCACTCTCACTACCCCTACATCACCCCACTCCCCCTACATCACCCTCACTCCCCCTACATCACCCCCACTCCGCCTACATCACCCCCATTCCCCTACATCACCCCCACTCCCCCTACATCACCCCCTCTCCCCCTACATCACCCTCACTCCCCCTATATCACCCCCACTCCCCCTACATCACCCCACTCCCCCTACATCACCCCCACTTCCCTACATCACCCCCATTCCCCCTACATCGCCCCCACTCCCCCTAAATCACCCCTACTCCCCTACATCACCCCCACTCCCCCTACATCACCCTCACTCCCCTACATCACCCCCACTCCGCCTACATCACCCCCACTCCCCCTATATCACCCCCACTCCCCCTACATCACCCCCACTACGCTTGCATCACCCCCATCTCCCCCTACATCACCCTCACTCCCCTACATCACCCCCACTCCCCCTACATCACCCTCACTCCCCTACATCACCCCCACTCCCCCTACATCACCCCCACTCCCCCTACATCACCCCACTCCCCCTACATCGCCCCCACTCCCCCTACATCACCCTCACTCCCCTACATCACCCCCACTCCCCCTACATCGCCCCCACTCCCCCTACATCACCCTCACTCCCCTACATCACCCCCACTCCACCTACATCACCCCCACTCCCCTACATCACCCCCACTCCCCCTACATCACCCCCTCTCCCCCTACATCACCCTCACTCCCCCTATATCACCCCCACTCCCCCTACATCACCCCACTCCCCCTACATCACCCCCACTCCCCTACATCACCCCCACTCCCCCTACATCGCCCCCACTCCCCCTACATCACCCCCACTCCACCTACATCATCCCCACTCCACCTACATCATCCCCACACCCCCTACATCCCCTCAACTCCCCCTACATCACCCCCACTCCCCCTACATCACCCCCACTCCCCTTACATACCCCTACTCCCCCTACATCACCCCCACTCCACCTACATCACCCCCACTCGACCTACATCATCCCCACTCCACCTACATCACCCCTACTTCCCTAAATCACCCCCACCCTGTCTACACCACCCCCACTCAGTCTACATCACCCCAACTACACCTACATCATCCCCACCCTGTCTACATCACCCCACTCCCCCTACATCACCCCTACTCCCCCTACATCACCCCCACTCCCCCTACATCACCCCCACTCCCCCTACATCACCCCTACTCCCCCTACATCACCCCTACTTCCCTACATCCCTACATCACCCCCACCCTGTCTACACCACCCCCACTCCCCCTACATCACCCCCACTCCCCCTACATCATCCCCACCCGGTCTACATCACCCTCACTCTTTGCCTATATCATCCGCACTCCACCTACAACACCCCACTCCACCTACATCACCCCCACTCCCCCTACATCACCCCCACTCCCCCTACATCACCCCCACTCCACCTACATCACCCCACACCCCCTACATCACCCCTACATCACCCCCACTCCACCTACACCACCCCTACTCAGTCTACATCACCCACACTCCACCTACAACACCCCACTCCGCCTACATCACCCCCACTCCACCTACATCACCCCCACTCCCCCTACATCACCCCCACTCCCCCTACATCATCCCCACCTGGTCTACATCACCCTCACTCTTTGCCTATATCACCCGCACTCCACCTACAACACCCCACTCCGCCTACATCACCCCCACTCCACCTACATCACCCCCACTACACCTACATCACCCCACACCCCCTACAGCACCCCCAGTCCCCCTACATCACCCCCAATCCCCCTACATTACCCCCACTCCCCCTACATCACCCCCACTCCAAATACATCACCCCCACTCCCCCTACATCACCCCTACTTCCCTACATTACCCCCACCCTGTCTACACCACCCCCACTCCGTCTACATCACCCCCACCATGTTTCTTTATCCACATCACATATCACTCTGACCCAGTCCCTATCACTCTCCCCTATCCCAATAACTGTTAGCCAGTGCAATAGGTATCTGAATAAGGCATCAGACTGTGGGGAGAGGGGGCAGGTAGCAGGGACCCAGTCTTTAGTATGTCATGTGGTTGGTTAATGGCTTAGAGGCTTGGCCAGTGTTTGTACCTTAGGGGCTTGGCCAGTGTTTGTACCTTAGGGGCTTTGCCAGTGTTTGTACCTTAGGGGCTTGGCCAGTTTTGTACCTTAGGGGCTCGACCAGTGTTTGTACCTTAGGGGCTTGGCCAGTGTTTGTACCTTAGGGGCTTGACCAGTGGTTGTACCTTAGGGGCTTAGTTGATGTTTGTACCTTAGGGGGTTCCACCAGGGGGCACCACCTTATGGTATGGGTACAGACATGTAGGCTACAGACTCCTCTGAGTGGAGTTTATGACTTAGGGGCTTAATTTTTAAAGTAGGTCTCAGATGAAAGCTTAGCCCCTAAGGATCATCTGAGCAAAGTTTGTAAAATCCTTAGGGGCTTAAGCCCCTAAGTACAAACTAAGCCCCTAAGGTGCCGACAGACACACGATTAAGCCCCTAACTCCAGTTTATAAGGCCACACACACACACACACACACACACAGGACACCTGATGATCTCCACACGATGACCTGATTGCTCTTCCTAAAAAAAAAAATGCCCAACTCGATCTACCTACTCAACAGGGTTTCAGTGTATAGCGTATTAGGGGTTTTTCTGATGCGTATATTATATTGAGATTGATTTTCAACTTTTGTGATCAGTGGTTGGTCCTTAAAAGGACCGTTTGGTAGAGAGAGGGTCGCAGGGACCTTGCTGCTGAAGCGGAGGGCGTGGTCATAACGCGTGGCAGTCCTTCAGCAGCTCCTCCAGCACGGCGGGCGGTAGTCCTTCCTCCATGCAGACTTGCTGCTTGACCTGCTCCACGCACCGGCGGATGAGTTGATCAGCGACGTTCTCGATCAGCTCATCCACCACACCCTCTGCTTCAGCAGCAGTCCGCTGTCTCTCCTCTCTCTGTAGCGAGGCAAAGAACTGCTTCTCCACGGCCGCATCGATCATAGATCGAGAAACGGCCACGAAGTTCTGTCTCTCCGCCTCCTCTCTCTGTTGCACGGCTACGAATTCCTTCTCCACGGCCGCATCGATCATAGATCGAGAAACGGCCACGAAGTTCACTCCGTGAGCCATTTTGTCGAACTGACTTCCTAGCCGCCTGAGAGATGCTGACGTCACACTATTTTCGACGACGCTATGACGCGCACGAGGTAGACAGACGACGTCGTTTCACTTCCTTATTTGGAGTTTGGGATCTTTTGACACCGAAGTCATACCGTACGGTCGCGATAAAGCAACTAGTGTTGAAAAGCGTGCCGGTCTTTTATAAGCGCCGGAGTATAAGAGCCTCCAAATGTTTTTTCTCAAGCACTAAAATCGCGACTTTGAATAAGCGCCAGCGCCTGGCTTGTATATAGCTCCTGAGTAAGAACTTCACCGAATTGAAAAGCCCTCCCTCAGAGCTCTTAATCGCGACAGTACGGTACAAATCTGATGTCAACCCGCGCCAAAAACAAAAAAGGTGTTCCGGTCACACGTACCTACGACGAGCGACCTTCAGCTATCACCACGTGAAGAGTGGGAAATAAATTTTGTACGGCAAGAAAACTGAAAACTGATAACGATTCCATTAGATAAGTATTTGGTTCCAATCTATGGCGAGATATTTCCACCAAAGCGATTGATTTATATGTCTGTAAGGTTCAGCTCTCCAACACTCTCCAATGTCCGCCGGTGCACGACGGTCGCCGCCCATCATTAGTCACAACTAAACTTCTGCTGGAGAGTGAAAGTTACGTTGAGTCTTGAGGTGCGCAGAGATACTATCTGCCGCAGCCTGATTTTAGTTCCACGCTATTTAGATAACCGCCCCATTTAAAATCTCTCTCTCGATCCTAGTAAAGGAAAAAAAAAGGCTAGAGTTTATCATGGACGCGTCTCAGTTTCAGTCAAGCCGTAAAGTGAAGAACCAGAGCTTGTACATATTCCCACGTGGTGAGGGGTGACCCCGCGGGGCGTTCAGTTAGTACTGAGTCTATAGTACTGAGTCTATACTCAAGGTCAAGTTCCACTCTCTAAACAGAGCTTTAGCGACTCCGTCATATAGACTAGACCGCGCGCGCGATTTTTTTTTGCTGAAGCAGCTAATCGATGGAAGAGTAGAGAACAGGTGCTCGACCAAAAATCTGCTTCAGAGGCTTGTTATCAGGTATTAACAGTTAAATCAAAATATTTCAAAACATCCAGAAAAGCAGAATAACATGTCCTACGGGCTACAGCCGGGCACTGACGAGCAGACGGCGCTGACGTCATTTCAATCAGGTCACAGGGCTCTTTAGACACCTTTTCTGTAAGACCCGTCTCATACCTTAGTATATAATACCGTAAACACCGGTGATTAGTATATGATCACATTGGAGTCGCGGATCCACGAAGAGGCTGAATAAGCCTCGCGCGGACCCGCCACTTGAAAATGTGACATAATCTTACCATGCGCTTTGTTTTGTTTTTGTTTCTATTTACAACAGCAAACATTTCAAACAACCTATTGTTTTTTTAAAATGATGAAAAATCAGCCCAAAAAAAAAGTAAACATTTTAGAGCTAAATTTGTGGAGGATAGCCGGACATGCTGATGTCACTAGACCCCTAAATTCGATATGGTGACATGGGCATTTTCTTAAAATTCGATACGACGACACGGGCACGGACATCTAAGTGACATGGGACATGTGGCATTTCTTGAGTCCCACATGTGCCATGGACCATAGTGACATGAGGAAAAAAAAAAAAAAAATGTTCAAAGAGTGCATCAGAAAAGTGCCATTTCAAGCCTAAACATTTCGCCAAATTTTTTTTTCTCTTGGATGGTACTCGGTTTTGCAGTGTCTGGGTCCTTAAAAATGTACCAGAATGCTCAAATTCGGGTTCTAAATATTTTCAAAAAACGTTTTCTCCCTTAGTGACGTGTGACATGGACATTTCTTAAATTCGACATACGGCTGCATGGGGAGGACCCACCCGTCAAGGGCCCCATGATGACTCATACCCGCCGCGTTCAAACTAGCGTGGTGGTTATAGGTAGACCTTCTTTCAGTATCCACGTGACCAGATCCATCGCCGTCTCTTGAGCAACAGTAACCGAGGTAACTAGGGTTATTGTTATCCGGTCCGTAAGACGACAGTCTAAGACGGTGTGTAGTCGCGTTTTGCTCTCCCTAATACTCTAATTCAAGTCGAGTTACCGCTAACCCCTACAAAAAGAGGGTCATTTGTGTAATTCAAAAGGCGTTCCTTTGTTAGCAATGAGGGGGTCGTTCTATTCATTGATTTTTTTTTTTTTTTATTTTTTTTTTATTTTTTTGTTTACAACAACAAGTCAAAGTACAGTCAATCAACCGAGATCCTTTCTACTCCGTGGGGGTGTAGAAGGATCTCCCCCCTGAGGTTACAAAGTCACCTCTTTATTTAAAGGGTTACAGGTCGCAAAGTCGCTTTCGCTTTCGCTTACAAGTCACAAAGTCGCATGAAATATTCAAGTCAAAAAGTCAAATTCATCAACTATCAGCACAGTCGTTTGAAAAGCATCAAGTCACCGAAAAACTCCTCTACAGTCACCTCCGACTCGCCTCCTCCCTACCCCCCTAAAGGGGGGTAGAGAGGAAGCGATTCCCTAGAGATCAGATAATTTTTTTTTTTTTTCTCCCGAGCAGACCCTAAAAGCCCCCCCTCCCCCCCAAGTGCCCGCCCACCCCATAAATAGTGCCCCCCTCCCCCCCTCCCCTCCCCATGCATCTTAAAGTGCCCCCCTCCCCCCCTCCCCTCCTCCCCTCGCCCCTTATAGAAACCTCCCATTAGCTAGTCCAAGTCATGTGACCAAAAGGGAGGCGTAGTCTGTCTATTGTCTATATTATGCAAATGAGGGAGGGGGTCAGGTCACGTGACCAAGGGAGTGTGGCCTATTTTCTAAATAAAGAGCGCTTCCGGTCACGTGACCAAGGGGTGTGGTCCTATTATGCAAATGAAAGAGTCACGTGATCCATGATTATGCAAATGAGGGAGTCACCTGACCAAATGGAAGCCACTGATTGGCTGGTGATCAAAGGGGCGTAGTCTACTATGCAAATGAGGGGGTCACGTGATCAAGGGGGCGTGGTCTATTATGCAAATGAGGGGGTCACGTGGGGGTCACGTGACCAAATGGTGGCCCCTGATTGGCTGGTGATCAAGGGGGTGTGGCCTATTACGTAATTATGCAAATGAGGGGCGTGGCCTATTACGTAATTATGCAAATGAGGGGGTCACGTGACCAAATGGAGGCCTCTGATTGGCTGCATGTCGATTGAGTAATAAACAGTACTTAACTATAGTCCCGTTCCGATACATACTATACTACTTATATCAAACACATACCAGATGTGGCTGTGTTTATGTTGGGCTGTGTCTATGTTAAAGTAGAGGCCTATGTGAAATAGTAATGCATTACATTGGGTCATGGGGGGGGAGACTGCTAGAAGTCTCTTCGAGACACTAAATATATATAGAAATAAAATGAATTAGGAATTTATTCAAATATCAGTATCTAAACATAATAAAAAATCTACATGTCTCTAGACACACCACTTTCAACCTTAAACACTTCACATATAAACACAATAATATGATAATTCTAAACACTTCATTCTTCTAAACACATCCATTTAAACACATAAATTTCTAAGCACTGAGCTAAACATATTATTGATCTAAACATGTTTAGGAACATATTGTGTTGACAAATACGGGGCAGGATTGTGTTTAGGATTGTGTTTAGGATCTAAACACCTTTTTTGCAGTGTAGGGGGTAAACTGAATCCCATCCAACTTAGTTCTCTCTGATGAAACTTAATAATTAGATGTCAAACTCCTGAAACTACTGTTAGCTTTGAAAGTTGCTTGTGTCCCTCTGGCTTTCTTTACATGTATTTTTAAGTGTTTTATTCGGCAAAATCTAACAAATACAAAAGTAGACTGGGGCCCTTGATTTGTCGGTTTTCACCATGTATATCCAAATGATATCTAAAGGATGTGGTGACATACTTTCATATATATATATAAGTTTTCCTTAGAATAAACTTGCATACCATAAATGAATTTCACAACTGCAGGTATTTAAATCAACTCCTATACAATCATTTTTATAGGATTACAAGCTGTATGAGAACCTCTGCCACTCACCAGATTCTGAAATCTTGGAGAACAGCACTGTACTTCCAGCTGTAGGAAATCTTTCATACAACGGAGTGGGAACCGTCGATGGTCAACAGATCACGGGCAGATGTTTAGAACAGAAAGTGGCCCTTTCTGATGCCTACACAGCTGCCATTTCAGCTTACGGACTCAGTGCTTTACCAACGGGTTTATTTTTTGATAGATATGGGTTGAGGACAACTAGAACTGTTGTTGTGTAAATAATTTTCTATTTTCCTATGCATATAGTATAGGTATTCCATGCTCCGCTTTAATTGCTCTCTCATCTCATGCCCAACTGGGAGTAAGATTCCTTTGGAACCAGCCAAGTAAAAATGCAATTTAAGATACAAATGTTTTTTGCTTTTGGAATAGAAGAACCAAAAAATGCTACTGTTTTCAAATCAATACCACACTTCTCATATATAACATGATTTCAGTGAAAGAAGATTCAAATCTTTATACATATTGATAGTATTATACTTAGAGTAATATTGCTTTTCAGCTTGATTGGTGCAGCTGCACAGTTGCAGCTAGCTTTTGCTAATCCAGGTTAGTTTCCCCCTATGTTTGTTACATAGTATTATTATACGGCTTACCTAATTGTAACCTATGGAATTAACTGACATTCATTACAAAGAGTATTTCTAAGCTTTTATTATCATTAGGAGTTGTCCTGCTATCGTCTCAATTGTCTCTTTGTACATTAGAACAGACATTCAGATGTTGGCACACATGTATGGAAATTAAGTTATGTTCTCTGATGATGTTCTAGGATATTCTGCTATGGGCATACAAAACCCAAAAGAGTCACAGAAAATGTAATAGTAGAATAATTATAGTTGTCCAACGATGACACAGAACACCTCCCCACACAGATTAACACTAGATTGAAGTCATCAATGTTTTGTTAACATCGTATTTTGTAGGTACAGAGTGGCTGGTGTTCACTGCTGCTGTGTGTCTTGGTATCAGTTGCTATGGCCTTCTTATGACAGTTTGTCATGTAAGTATACCGTATTTGACGTTATAAGTGCCCTCCCCCTAATAAGCGCCCTCCCCCTTTTCTAGATTTCCCCTAGAGTTTTTCAATGTGTTCCTCCAATTTGTTACTTTTTTTCACACCTTTTTTCAGACCTAAGGCCAAGCCAAGTGTGAAGTCATAAGGCTGGGCAGAAGCCTTGCAGAGGCCACTTATGTGGGCTAATGGGCAGTCATGGGGGGACGCACTTATTAGAATGAATATTTGAGACAGATTTTTCCACTTTGAATAATTAAATATGGTAATCATTTTCAAAGTAAGCAACAGCATGTACTAGTACAGATGACCTGTATGATCTAGATTGAATTAAACATTTTAATGTTCTTTTACCCATTGTATTGTTGTGGTATTAAATCTACGAAATCAATGTCACATCTTTATATTGTCGTCCAGGTTGCTCTTCTCAGCAAGGCAAAGGCATCCATGGTAACGGGTATTTTCTTAGCAGGAGTAGATACATCATTTGCATATTCTGCTGTAAAGGTATGTTGGTGTTCTTCCCCTCTTCGTTGGGAGGGGGTGTGAGGGACTAGTTTGATGTGCATGTCTGATCTTGCTTCTATGATACACTTTAAAGTTTTGTCCAGATGATTTGCAAGTTTGCTGCACGTGGATTCAGAACACTTTTAAGATCTGATGATGAATACTTCATGATAACGCTAGTAGGCATTTAGGTGTGTAGGTTGGGTTTATTTGTTTAAACCACAGTGGAGGGGTAATACAAAGGGTTCACACCTTGGTTATTTCGCATAACCTTTCTGCTATGGTTTAAAACAGATAGACAATGGTTATGAGAAGGTAAGTAGGATTAACCACAGCTTGCTGGTAGGGCGACTTGGGCTTCACCCTCGTCTGGCCCCCACCAGCAAGCTGTGGTTAATTCTACATACCTTTTCATAACCATAGTCTATCTATTACATATACATACAATGTAGATGTTATACATAACTGAATGCTAAACCCAGAGACCGCACAGCTCTCTCTCCTCTCTAGCCTGGAGTAACTCGTAGTGCAGAATCGTATATACCCGTGGGCTAGTAGAGTGCCACAAAGTGGTGGTGGAGGGTATTGCATAACAAGTTGGAACATGCATAATCCTCGATTATAGTTTGAGATGTTACAGTAGTATCTATTATGCTCAATATGTATATGTTAATTAATAGCGGTTAAGTCTTCATAATATCACACACTCAGCTAATATTAAAAATGTGTTATCTACCATTTTATTACTTATGTGTTTAGACAGAAAAAAATGTCTCATTTTATGCATGACAGTACAGTATCTATTGTATGGAGTCATATATTTATTTAATCTGTTTCAGATTTGCCATGACTATGGGGTGTCTAGGATGGTTGGTCTTGTTTTTGTTGCTTGTCTTTGGGTTCTGGTTCTGATATCAACCTGGTGTCTACTACCCAAGTTTAAGGTCACCAATCACATAGCTATAGACAGTACAAATACCGATACCCAAGGGGAACAACGTAATATATCAGGAGGTAAGATGTATGTATCATAAGAATCCAAATATGAAGGTTTTTGCAAAGCCTGGGAATTGAATTAAATGATCATGGCTACTCATTAGATGAAACAATTGTGACAGTCCACGGGAAAACCAGCCTTATGCAAGGGGTGCATAAGGCTGGTTTTCCCTTGGACGGTCACAATTAATGGAAATATTAACATGCGGAAGGAGTAACCTTGAAGGATTTTCTTTTGCACTGTATTATCTTTAAAGTAAAGGACAATAATATCCTGAGTTTTGTGGTTAGTTTTTCATATATCCTAAATTAACTAAACATGTGTGAACAGTGTGGACTGTATGTTGGTACTATAACTATGCATATCACTTTAATAGATTAAGCATTAAGACCTACGTTCTGCTGATGTGTATGAAGCCTACAGTTTATAAACAATTGATCTACTCTTGGTCTAGTGTTTTAATTCCACTGATTTTGTTTCCTTATCCTTTCACAGAAAAGAAGTCAAGTTCTCTAGGGAAGTATGAGTCATTTGATGAAGCATTAAAAGGTAAACAGCAAAACAAACAGACTAGCCATGATAAGTCTAAGTTGAAGAATATCTTCCTTAGCGTGGCTTTTGTCTTGTTCGTCTTCTGGTTTTGCACAAACCATGTCAGAATCAACATGATGACCAACAGTTATGATGCTTGGATGTCAGAAATTGTGGATGGAGATATTGAAAAAGGTAACACATACTTTTTTGCCCTGACTTATTAGAAAACATGTTAAATTAGCCAAACAGGATCTAATAGAATAAGACCATTCTAAAGTTGCCTGTTCCGAAGAGTTGGTAGCCATTTAATTAAATGAACCAAGTTGACTTGTTGAAGTTAAAGGTTGATGTTACAACTTCTTAGTAGCTCAAGTCTCATAAACCAAACAAGTATCACAGCATCTGGAATGTGTATCTGTTACCGTTGCTGTAAAGTTTTGTCAAAATTAAAATGTCCAAATTCAGTGTTCTTGAGAAAGTACTTGGCATTTCTTCAATATATTGACATATTTATGAACTCATATTTCTGTGATCCATGGTCTGTAGAAGTTCAAATAGAACGTTCAAAGGAATTTGACCAACGCTTTATTACAGAGTTTTCCCAATGGTGCATTCCAAAGTACAATTTAAATAAGAGCTAACTAAGACTGAGAAAATAGAATTGTTATGAAAGGAACTTGGTCCATCATAGTATTGACTATACATGTATTTTAAAAGTAACTTATGTTTGTAGAAATCTCCAGATGTATGGTGGCCCAGGAGGCTCACATAAAAAAGATTTATAAAGTGAATTTCTTTTTTTCAAGTTTTTTCTTCAAAGGGAACTTGTTGTTTTCAAAGTGAAGTGGTCTTTTTTTTCCAAGGTGAATTTCTTTTTCAAAGTGAAGTGTTTTCAAAGTGAATTTTTTTCTAAAAATTTCTTTATTGCAGAATTTAAAAATAAAATGTTAAGAGTATACAGGAGGGTTTAGGCAATTCTATTCTACCAACAATATCTCTTAAGCACTTTAGAGTATATAAGCTTGATGGATGATGATGTGATCGATGCAAAAAATCAATACCTCATAGTGCTAGATTTTGATATATTGACATTTGAAGATAGGACACCCTTGGCCCTTTTTGAGTTTTATGAAACATTGACCAATAATATCCACACCAAACTTCTCAGAGGTGAAACCAATGAGCTATGACCAATTTAGGGGAAAAACACAAAATAAATTAATTGTGTTTTTTTTCATATTTTGCAACACAGAAGAGAAAGTCGTCAACAATTTGTAATCAAAACCTTAGCCCTATGTACATAGGTTCATAAAATGCACTTTATATTCAAAATAATAGTGATTCATTGATAAATTGAAACTGCATTCAAATATTTTCTAGTCGACCTAGACTGGTCATAATCTAGTAACACATAGCTTTTGGCAGTAGCAAAACACAGTAACAAGCTGTGTAGAATGCTTTAGTCTGACATTTAAAGGGTTAATAAAGGTGAGTTAAGACATATACAACAGGCAGACATGCTTTTATCATGGTTTTAGGTAGTTCCATTTTTTGCCACTAGGTGCTGTACGCATAGAAACTGGTATACCCCTTTAAGAAAAAAATACAACTTTTTCCAAAATGAAAAACTCATTGTCACCGTCGACTTGATGAATGTCAACTTGTGACAGGTATCCTTTAGCATAAGGATGAAATACATATGGCAATTTATAGGATCCTCGGTGGAAATTTACACGGGATAAGTAGCCTTCATGAAAATTTGCTTCGAGATAACAACATCCATGCCAATGATTATTGGCCTTTTTTTAAACATGAAAAACAAAAGAGAAAATTCTTAGGGAAAAAAATCCTTAGAAAAAAAGATCAATTAGAAAAAAGATTTCACTTTGAAAAAATGAGCCTCCTGGGCCACCATACTGATGTACTGACTGTTATATTCCTTTTATAAATTTAGTGAGTTATTTCACCAACTTGTTGGCATATGGAAACTTCCTGGCAATAATTCCTTCCCCAGTCATCGGCTTGATAACAGACAAGATGAGAGCCAGGTTTGGTAGGCGTACAATTATTTCTTTTTTTGTTATAACATGAGTTGATCATCTGATTATCCTCTTGAAATCTGTAATTATAAACATAGGAACATATTTCATAATTGATCAATATGCAACAAAGATCATTCTCACCTGTATTCTGATTTCAAGATTCTAGTACAGGAGGGACTGGCTTGTCCTTGATCCCAGCAGTGATTTTGGCCTCAACAGTTGATATCCTGATCACAATATTCCTGTTTCTTCATTCGGAAATGGCCATATACGTCGCTGTAGTACTCTTCGTTTTCATAAAACCGATTGTCTACTCTACAGCTGGCTCTTACATGGGTTTACTGTGAGTATCTAAAAATGAGCTGAGCATAGCTATTCACTCATTCATTCACTGTAGGAGATTTTGATTTTGGTCTTTAGTTCATCAAATCAAGGTGTAAATGGCTTAGGAAATGTAAACTGAAATAAAGGAAACTAAGATGGAAAAATGCAGACCATTTAAGAAAAAAACAATAACACAAGAGCCTTTTCCCCCATATTACATGCACAGAACATGTGCACAGGTGTGATAACTGAAATATAATGTCATCATACAATTTTACTGATACAGCCATGATATATAAACAGTGGACTCCTCATTTCATTTTAAAGGTACTCAACAGAATATTTTGGTGTGATATATGGCATCACATACATGATTGCTGGGTTATCAGCATTGACCATGTACCCCTACTTTGCCTGGATTGAAGCAAGTGGGAGCTTTTTGCCTGTGAGTATATAAATTGTTCATCATTGATTTACAAAAGTGGCACAGACCTTTTGTTGGCTATTATATGAGTAGGGTTAACTAACATGATGCCATGGTGATCCCACACTGGAGCATTGTAGTTGTATCGGCACTCTCCAAGGGGATTTTAATCCGATTACTAAGACCCTTTGCTGTTTCTTCAATGCTCATTCACAGTATTCTCCCACCACTGAGTGCTTATGTCTATTTCTATGGTAGCTGGATAATTTGACATACTAAGCCATTGGTCATAATGGCCAGTCCCTTAATACTTGCCTCTCTAGCTGTAGCATAACTGTATCTGTCTTTTAAGTATGTACGTACGTAGTGGTATTTGGAAAAAGATAATTGCGTACATTATGGTTAGGTTCAAAGTACACCATGTAACTTGTAGTTAGTTAAAGTTGTGCTTCTATGATTTGATTTATCTTGCATCACATTATATGTTGTAGGTGAACTGTATGATCCTGGTGACATTGATATTGTCGTTGTCACTCCCGGTAAAACTCTACCACCAATGGAGATGTCATTTACAGCCACATCCTGAGACGCTACCACTGATTACAACTCCACCCAAATAATCCCTATCCAATTTGGAGTGGTAATCGAGGGAGTGTATAAGTTTAAATACCTGGGTCTCACCCTGGATCCAGAATTGAAATTTATAGAACACAGAAAGGAAGTATCTTGTAATATGTGACGAAACCTGGGAAATCGTGACATTAGGGGGAATAGCCATAAATGCTCTAAACATGATATTTCAGGAGATATAGCTAAAGATGTGAATACTTAAGAGAAAATGACTTTAGACTAACTTTTCCCAAGGAATCCTGTGAAGCTATTATCAAAATTCTATTTTCATTCTAAATTGGTCCTATTTGGAATGTAAAAAGAACGTTTTTAGCCATTTTTATTCCATTTGTTGACATTTGGTTGCCATGGCAACCATCAATTCATTCTTTTGGAATAAAAATCATCCCTATCCAATTGCCCCATCCATGAGGATTTCAGAACTGAAAACAGAATGCCAATATCCCTACCAGATCCAAATTTATGGACAATAATATGCACTTATTGGTTTAATTTCTAATAATTATGATTTATATGGAGTATTTGAAATTAGATTGATATGTGATCGCATTGCAGTCTATTCTGAATTCCTACATGTCCCTACCATCCCATGTTTGAGATGTCATTTCTCAGCAACTATCTCAAATATTTTGATGCTTGACGTATCAGATTGTAGCTGAAGACATGAACTTAATAAAAGGTGTTTTCCCCTTATGTCACGTTTTCCCACGTTTTGTCACATATCAGGGACAAAGTATGTCAACTGGTTAGGGTCAGACTATTATGTAGAAACGGATATTCCCTTGTTATATACGGGGCAATGGTACTACCCTCTTTTGACTATGTTGACTATGTATGGGATAAGCTTAACAAAGGGGAAAATAAAGCCTTGACATTATTACAAAACAAGTGTCTGAGGACTGTTTACCAGGTCAGACTAGAACAAAGCCCTCTTTATTCCACAGCTCAGTTACCTGCCATGAGCCACTGTCTTGAACTCAAGGATAGAGGAAAATTTAATATTCATTAAATTTTCCATGCTTTTACTATATCAAAAGAGGATAGATATGTCGGTAATAGACGTATACCAAGACATAGGCAATTAGGAAAGAGATTACTTGTACCACAGTCATTAAAGCCCACAGTTATTAGAAGCAGTGTGTATAGAACAATTCAGATATGGAATAGTCTAAAGGCTGAATACACATTAAGTGAAGACCTTAATGCCTTTAAATTCTCGATAAAAAAGAAATATAATTCTTGTTTCATGTAAGTAGCACAATACTAGCTGTACTCATCTCCCATTATATGAAACGGTAAAATATGATGTCATCTTCTCATCTCATCTCATCAGCTTTATACCACCCGTAGAAAATACATGTTTATTTTAGCCCATGAATCTGTAACATCTTTTTATAATACCGGCATGCCTGTAAGTTGTTTTCCTTCAAGAGCCCTATAAAAGATAAAGGAGGCTTGGAGGCAGAATGGCAATGTGCCGAATCCAATGACATATCCAATAAAACACTTTTTTTAGAATAATTTTGAAAGCACAGTTTATTGCATTTGACATTTAATGCAGTTATGTTGAAAATGTATGGGCCAGTTGCCATTGTCGTTACAAATCCAGCTTTGGCCTGTTTGGAACAAACTGGACCCTTCACAACAGCAAAAAAAAAAGAATTAGCTGTTTCAAATCCTTATGTCATTGGCAAAAATATGGCCATGAACGACTACGGACTGTTAGAAACTCACTTTATTTCTTATAGCTCCGAAACAAGCAGCCAGTTGGAGCCTGTGGTATAGATATTAGTATGAATAGAATAGCTAGTACCATTCATGTGCTAAGTTTGATAAAACTGGTACTTTCTTTAATAGTATGTGTTATATTGTTCAGTTGCCTCTCTAGAAGTGTGTATTAAGAATTTAGAGGACTTTATTTCTGGTTTAACATATTAAATCCAACATACTTCACTTCATAATAACTAGACAACAGTTCGCAAAGTGTAGTTCCCCACTAAGGTCTATTTCACCAGGTCAAGCTGAGTGAAATAACCCTGCGCCCCAGTGGCGAACAATACAAGCACAGACAGCTTTCATTTCCCACCGCAGCCTTCAGTTTTGATTTGATCAAAATTCAATTTTAATTTAATCAGCTCTCAATAAACAATCAAAGATAATTTCCCGGCTTTAGAGGGGTTTTCCACAATACACCCTGCCTATTGTCTATAGCTAAATTTATCCTTAAAACCACAGGTTGGGGGAACTGAGACAGTGTCATTGCTAATCCACCTATCAATACAATTCCTTTTTCGTGTTGAAATCGTAACGAATGCAGTTACACACCAGGCTGGTTTATACTGTATTTATGTAGACTGGGGTCCAATGTGACAAAAGGGGCTTAGAAATGTTAGATTCCTTGCAATAAATGTTTCAAATCTCAAATCTCAAATCTCTAAATGTGATTTCGTAGCACCCCCGACCAAACAAGCATAACATTGTATCAAATGAAAGGGGAACCCCATGGCTATCACCTAAGACCATGTATCACCTTGTAACCCTACAGACACATAGAGTAAAATACAAGTTTCCCTGGCACTGCTTCATATCCACAGATGTAAACCTATTGCCAAGATGCTACATCCTAACACCAGATGTCACTAGTGAGTCATGACCAGCATTGTACTCTATGTGTCTGTGGGGTTACAGCGTGATACACACTCTTAGGTGATAACCATGGGATTGCTGTAGGCCAACACCCACAAGGCGTTCTATGGCTTGGAAACCTTTGCATTCTATGTCTATTGCGATCTAGGAGCCTTGCTTATATTCCAAAACGCAAGGGTTCTTATATACTATTGCAAGTTCCAAATCCTACTGTACAGATGCACATGGCACTGAACCTCTGCATCGTAGGCTGCATTGAATCTATGTGTAAGGATAAAGTGTTGCATTTGGGGGGAGTTACTTCATAATAATTGTGCTTACAGTTGGTTTACTAGAGAAGGGATATCCAATAATTTTTCATTTGAAATGATATGGGTATGTAGGTCGAGTGTTGGGCATATCATATATATATTATTCATGAAAAATGGTTGTAAAGTGCTGTATGTGTATCATCAGAAATAGGGAGTGGCCCCCCTGACTTTCCAGATGATTGATATGTATCATGTGCATGATCAAATCGCAGAGATTTCCCTGTTAAGCAAGGAAAGATATCTAATTATCTAGATCATATTTTGTGCCCAATTCGCAACAGATTCCTTGAAGTTATACCTCCCTCTTGCAGTTATAGTCTAGTGAATTAAGGGAACGAATTGGCATTATACTTTATTACTGGATAAAAGTGCCAAAAGTTTTTTACACATGGTTTGAACCAAGAACTTTCACTTTTTTCCTTGCTCCAAAAGAAATTTCCATGCTATCACCGTTTTTCAGCCATTTTGAAGTGTGATCACCGAAATCGTTGAAATAAACGGGAAATCTTAATTTGTAGAACTTTCATAGAAATATTTAGGGCTGAAACCATACAAGATGCTTAACTGGTAACTATAAATGTAGGTTAATATCCAAATCTAAATCATGCATTAAAAATTCAAGATGGCTGCCCTTCATAAAGATGACTGTCAGATCACATGAAACCATATTTTTCAGGTTCATTTAGCTGTTTCTTTTAATTTGAAAAAAGGCTGATTCAGGGGGAAGGGGGGGATGCAACAGGATTACCCCCACCCCCAACACAAAAAAAGAGAGAGGAGAGGAAAGGTGGAGGAAAAGGAGAGAAGGAAATGAAAAGAAAGATTGGAAAACTAGCTCTTAATTTAAGAAAAGTATTTCAGGGGAGTAGATAGTATCTTTTCCTGCAGGGGGGATTCATATATTTCTGAGCAGGTGGGGGAAAATGTGACTGGGGGGGGGGTAGTTCTAGTTTTGCCCACCAGGGGGCACAGTGATAGCAAAAGAGTGAAAAATAGGCCACAATATGCACTAGGGTACTTTTAATGTAGAATATTCTCTTCTAAATAAACGTTGGTGCAAGTGTTCTCTATTTATTGTGGGACATAATGCATTTAAAGCTTATTAACTGTTTTCAGTTATACATTTTAATTCATGTTTGAGAAGTGATTTTGACAAAACGTGCAGAAATATTTGCTATATTTTATATAGATCCTGTACCAGGTTATTTCCAAATTCCCCTGAGAGCAGGGGCATTGTCACGCCTTCTGCCACCCCCCTCCCCCCATCTCAGGTTTGGGAGGGGGGCATGCTGCGGGCTGAGGGATTTCTTGAAGATGGAGGGGGGACGTGGTCCCTCCCCTACCATACACCTCCAATATCCCTCAACCTCACCTTCCATTCCATGTCCACCCTCCTCCCCTCCAGATCCCCTCCCATGCTCTGGCCTACCCCTGTGGCCTCTCCTCCCTCTACGACCTCTGTGTACTCAAGCCTAGGGAGAGGGAAGCAGTTGGAGGGAAAGGGAAGCATTAGAAAAAAAGGACATTCAGGAAATAGGATGCAAAACGAAAGAGTGTGGATTCACAGTCTTCCTTTTTGAAAGAAAAATCAACTAGAACAACCCCTGACTGCTGGCTGCAAATGAATCTATACAGCTCTCAGAACCCACCAGAAAGAACCCTTATGCCTCTAGATCTCGAAAATATCCTGTGGGTACCAAGCTCGCTGTACCCTACTTGCAATTTTATATGTGACCTTAAGTTTTTATTATAGGTCCACAAGTTCAGTTAACCCTTTCCCTGCTGGCCCTGAAAAATGTCATTTGGGACTTAACCACCGGCCCTATGCCATGGGAATATGCAACTTTGCAAGTATGTTCTCCCTGGGATGGTGGCTAAGGAGTGAAATGGAGACAGAATTTTAACCTTTCTGACAAGGGGACGTATTATTCATGTTAAATATTTTCAAAAATTCTTATTCTTTGTTCCATAGCAGGAGCTGTAATTTAAAGGTATTGCTGCCCAAGGGTAGCAATTCTGCTGCCCTAGGACAGCAGCGGTTTTTCAAGGGTATTTCAGATGCTGCCCAGAGGCAGCAGTGGCCCTTAAAGGGTTAAGCTCTCCAACCGCACCCCTTCTTTCCCCTCAATGCCACTCCCTCCTTCTCAATGTGTTCAAATAATATATGTTATAGGTGGGGGGGGCATGCCTTCAGGTGACAAAAGTATTTTTCCACAGGATCTCTCCCTCCAAAAAAATCCCAAACCAAATGATAGAGGCTAGATGTAGATCAGACCTTTCATAAAGTGTGTGCAAAATTCATAAGAATGGACTATTTGAAGGCTATAAATTCAAAATCGTCTTGAGGGGGCATGCCCCCAAACCCCCAAGTGTGTCAACCGCAGTTCACTTGTGGTGGCTGCAGCCCTTCGTTTGCGGTGTTCTGCTGCAATACCCATTCCATATAGATTGATCACATATATCCCCTAGATAATTCTACTACTACCAATTTTGTAAACTAACAGGGTATAACATACATGAAAACACATAGAATTACCCTTAAAATATATGAGCGGTTAAAAAAGTACTGTTGACAACTTGTGAAAGTAATTAAAATGAAAGCATCAAGCCACAATTAGTTTTGCCTTTCAGCTTTAATTTTGAACCCACATTGCATTTTTTGGGGGCTGATTCTTTAATTTTTATGACAATTAATGTCTATTATGGCAATATTATTAGGTCTCAATGCTAGAAACCTGCAAAAGATTAACTTATAAAATTATTATTGTCATCTTTCACATTTTTCAGGAAAATGACCCAAAAATAGTGTTGCAGGACACTTTTTGCTTGGAGCAAGGAAAAATATTCAATAACATATATTTATCTACCTATTAACCAACTTTGGTACTTTTATCCAGAAATAAAGTATATTTCCCTTAATTCACTAGACTATTACATCCGTTGCGAATTGGAGGGAGATCCCCAATTAGTAGTATAGTATGTATCGGAACGGGACTATAGTTAAGTACTGTTTATTACTCAATCGACATGCAGCCAATCAGAGGCCTCCATTTGGTCACGTGACCGGAAGTGACCTACTTAGGGGATTAGTGGTGACGTCACGTGACCTAGTTAGCCAATCAGAGGCCTCCATTTGGTCACGTGACCGGAAGTGACCTACTTAGGGGATTAGCGGTGCATTCTGGGTAACCCTGAAGCCAATCAGAGGCCTCCATTGGGTGACCGGAAGTGACCTACTTAGGGGATGGTGCATTCTGGGTAACCTACTGACCTACTTAGGGGACCGGAAGTGACGTCACATGACCTAATGGCCAACCGGAAGTGACCTCATTGAGGATCACGTGACCGGAAGTGACCTGATTGATCACGTGACCGGAAGAAGAAGAAGAAGAAGAAGAAGAAGAAGAAGAAGAAGAAGAAGAAGAAGAAGTGACGTCACGCGACTTAATGAAGAGATGAGCGTCTTTAAGGGGTCACGGGCTTTAAAATGTGATATCTTTTTTTTTTGGAGGAGGAGGCGAGTCTCTTATTTTTTTTCGGTAAACTAATAAAAAACACTACGATATAAGTTTTTTTTTCATTTTTTTTCATTTTTTATTGTTTTACGAGCGACTGGAAGTGACTTATTGAACTAGGTAGAAGCGTTCTTTAGAGTGTATAAGGGGGGGGAGGGGAGGGGAGGGGGGGAGGGGGGCTTCTTTAAGATGCATGGGGAGGGGGGCGCTTTTAGGATGCATGGGGCGGGTGGTGGGGGGGAGGGGGGGAGGGGGGAGGGGGGCACTCTAGGGGGGTGGGGGAGCACTCTAAGGGGCGTTTGTCTCTTTTAAGAAAAAAAAGAAAAGAAAAAGATTTCAATCGAGAGACACGCTTCTTCCTCTCGAGAGGAAGAAGCGTGTCTCTTCGTTTTTTTTTTGTTTATCACGTGCTGCGATGAGGCGATCAGCTGCGACTGGAGGAAGTGACACTTTAAGAGATCGCGCGTCTTAATTGTTATGATATTTTTTTTTTTTTTACTTACTAATAAAGAAGACGTATGAAAATAAAACACAACAATTCACATGTCCGTCGTTCTCGTTGTTTCTTGCTTGATAAAGTCAAGTAATATCGCGATGCCGAGGCCAAACTTTCCCATGTCCTCAGTCAACACTCGAAGGAGTTCAAAAGGCGTACCGCCGGCGCCGTCAGCTTCATCTTGCCACATTTTCAACACTCGGAAGGCCCACTCAGCGGGACTTCCTCCGTATTCGCATTCTTCAGCGATCTTATCTAACCTCTCAGGCGACAATTTTAAATGGTCCCCCACCTCTTTCCACCTGCTACCCAGACGTCTGCCGAGGGTGCCCAAGTGCTTGTGCATCGCGCGCGAGTCGGGGTTTTCGAAATCCAACCCCTGTCTGTGGAGAAGGGCCATCCACTGAGCCAACAGTTCCATGCGTCTTATGCGGGTGAAGACGCGACCGAGCTCGCCCCATCTATGACGATGCGGGGTTTCACCCCACCACACTCGGAACATCGCCGTACACAGCTCCTCCGGTGTCTTGACACTGCGCTCTACTAGAGCATCCATACGGGCGGCGCTGACTTTTAAGCTACTGCCCAACTCTCTCCAACAGCCGCTCAACTCTTTACCTAGTTGACGAAGCAAGGCGTCGCTATAGGCTAACCGCCGCTGTCCTACCTGTCGGGTCTCCCCATCATCGGTCTGCTGCCTCGCGCCGCGTCTCACGTCGTCAAGCCGCATTAACTTTTTTTCAGGCGCACCGGGCGGTGAAGGCGAGCTTGAAAGTGGAATAGCTTGAGCCATCTCGTCTCGTCTTGGCGGCGGCGGCAGCGGCGGCGGCGGCGGCGGCGGCGGCGGTGGCGGCGGTGGTGGTGGTGGCGGTGGTGGTGGTAGTAGCCGTTACTGGGGTCAGAGGTGATATGTTTTTTTTCCAACAGAAATGAGAGCTTTTTATACAGAGGGAGTTTAATCCCATTTCCAACAGCGCTCCAGCTGTCTAGCACCCTGTCCGCATGACGCTTTTTCAGCCGCTCCGCTCCTTAAGAGCTTAGATGACGAGGGGGTGTGGCATCGCTATCCGTGGAGACCAGCTGAAAACGGTGTTTTTTCCTCACTCATAGCCTTAATACCTCCTACCCCCTACCCGAGGACGTCTCCCTCCCTCTGACATTCATTGTAACAAACGTCAGAGGTCAGGTGAAAATCGGATTTTTTTTCATGCACAGCCTTAGGCAGCTGTCACCCCTCCCTATTGAACTAGCCGGCCGCCCGCCCGCCTGGCCGGCCCGGTCTACTCACCACGGCAGGAGGTGGCGATTTTTGTCTTACACTTAAGTCGCTCACCACATGCACACGTCTCTACTCACAGACAGGCACGTTCGTCTTAGGGGGGTCCTGCTTCACGCCACACGCCTCCTGTAGTTTTTTTTTGTATACACACTGTAAGCTCATCACCGTTACCGTTAATCCTTTATACAGCTAACGCGCGCTGAATGGCTGAACAGGGTGGTAAGCGGCTTAGCTCACCACAGTGGATCCCTCAAAAAGGGATCCAGCTGAAAACGTCATACCTTATGTCTTTGTGAATGGCCGCCGCCGGTCAGTCGACGGCAGGCAGCAACCGCTTAACCCTTTATACAGCTAATGCGCGTTGAATTGCTGAACAGGGTGGTAAGCGGCTTAGCTCATCATCACAGTCGATCTCTCAAAAGAGGGGGGGGGGAAAGGGATCCAGCTGAAAACGTCATGCCTTATGTCTTTTTGTTTCTCTTTGTGAATGGCCGCCGGCCAGCCGGCGGCAGCTGAACAGGGTCGGTAAGTAGCTTAGCTCTAGAAGCGAGAAGGCGTATATAAGGGGCTTGGAAACCTCCATTCACTCACTCATTCTTTTTTGCTGCTCTCTACAGTCACCACCATGAGCAAAAGACAACAGCTAGCGGCGTTCAAGAACAAGAAGACTACGCGGAACAGCGTTCGTTTAGCGTCAGTGCCTGCTCTTGCTACTGAACATGAGACTACCGCCGCAGCCGGTTGGTCTTATCACCCTCCTGCTGTAGCGAGCGCTCGCGGCAGTAGTAGTAGTAGTAGTAGTAGCAGTAGCACTAGTAGTAGCAGTAGTAGTAGTAGTGGTAGTAGTACTAGTAGTACTACTGGTAGCAGTCGTCGTGCTAGCGACGTTGTTACACTCGCGACGGTACACGTTGCTGCTAAGCGCGCTGCCGCTGCTACCGCCGTCCCGCCTGCCGCTGCTGCTGCTGCTGCTGCTGCTGCTGCGCCTGCTACTGCTGCGCTTGCTACGGCTGCGCCTGCTGAGGCTGCTGCTGCGCCTGCTACTGTTGCGTCTGCTGCGGCTGCGCCTGCTGCGGCTGCTTCTGCTGCACTTGCTGCTACTGCTACTACTACTGACGACAACGCTCCTGGCACAGCGCAGTACTGGCAACCGGGTTTTTACCTCCCCACTACTGTTGATGACTTTGATGACCTGCCGCACGTTGCACAGCCCCTCTCCTCCACCACTACATCGACGGACGCCCTCGACGCCGCTCGCGCTGAGAGTTACAGCTATTCGGACACTCAGCCCCTGAACCGAGAAGAAGAGGAGGAGGAGGAGCAGCAACAGGGTGAGACAGAGAACGACGCTGACGACGAGGCGTACGAAGAACCCGAAGGGCAAGGGGTGAGCGGTACGTTTTTCGGCTTCCCTCTTCGACCTTTCGACCTCACTTCCTCCACTGCTAGCGCCCCCCCGTCCGGTCCGTGGCGACTGCCCTCACCGCCACCTTACGAGGGCGGCGGCGGCGCTTCATCTTCTACCGCTACACACAGCACGGACGGCGTGTGGCTGCGCTGTTCCAACAACGAGACCTCCGATACCACCAGCGCTGACGCTGCTCCTGCTATCGGTTCTGCTGCTGATTCAGCTCACGCTGATGGTGTTACTCATCCTGCGGGTGTGAAACGTTCTAAGGTGAGTTCCAGAACAACAAGCCCCACTAAGAAGAGAAAAATACAAGAAAAAGAAGGAGATGGACGAGAAGAAGCAGAGAAAACACTCGGGTTAGAGTTCTGCTTAGACGGAGCTTTGACGCTGGAGATCTGGGAGGACGTGGCTAGACTGTCTAGGAGGCCGCGCTACACAAAAGACGGCCAGGTGAAAGAGGCGTCTCTGACCAGAAGCAAGCGAGTGCACTTCACGGCCGACGCGCTGCGCGAGCTCATAGCACGCATCGCCGATATCCGCGCAGTGGTGCGCATACGCGACACAGCGGCCGCGCAAGGAAAACCTAATCACACCCCCTGGTTCGCAGTGCTGGATGAGGCGGGCGAAGTGTACGCAGCTGTGAGCTACTACAGCGGTAAGAACCTCGTCCACGTGCGCAAGTACGAAGGTCCTGACAAAAAACCCACACAGCAGGGGGTGACGCTGTCCGCCAGAGCGCTCAAAGAGTTGGATGACAAAACAGAGATCATTCTGAAATATCTCGGCATAGATTCGGAATGAGAGACGCTCAACGCTCACGCGCGCACACACACACACACACACAGCGTTTGACGTACGCTGTATGAGACAGACAGACAGACAGACAGACAGACGGATACACAGACAGCAGACAGAAAGATAGTTACATAGACGACAGATTGATAGATGGCTAGATAGATAGATAGATAGTTAGACGGCTAAGTAGTTGGTAACCGAGTGAAAAAAAAACATGACACAGTACGTATGCGAAAAGTGTTTCAAAATGTTTAAAAGAGCGTACAACCACGAGAGACACGTAGAAAATTGTAGAGTAGTAGCTAAGTTTTGCCCTCTATGCGGCGAAGGGGATTGCCGAAAGAGCGCTTGTCGACGCGAATCTCTGGACGGGGTGACCGTCCCTCCGCGCATATGTGCTGTACCGAACGGGGAGGAAACGTTCACGGCGAATTGGCCTGCGATACAAACGGGCGTCAGGATGCACGGGACTCGCGTGAGTGTAACAAACTTCAGGCTACCAACCGGCGAGTTGAGTGACGCTGTAGATACTATGCGTCGCATTCACTTGACACAAAGATTCAGATACAAAGTGGGTTTCTCGGTAGGCTTACTGTTACAACACAGAGAAGACAAGAGCAAACTGCGCTACTTCCACGCCTCCCAGAACAACGCAACTCTCATACAACCGCTCCCTACTGTAACTAATTCAGAAACTTTGGAAGAGCTCCTGTCAAAGATGCAAAACACTGTCGCTTGCGAGGAGGTACGGAAACTTTGCGACGCTGACACCAAGTGGCACGTTCTTTTTCCTACCAATTTGAACATCTGCGTTTACATGGGACCGGGGGAATTCCCCATAGGCGGTAGGATCACTCAGGCCGGTCGAGTTGGAAAGAGAAGCGGCGTGTTAGATTTTCCCAACAAGGACAACCTCTGCATCTTCCGCTGCATTTCCTTTCACTTATACAACACCAGCAAGCGCGCTTCAGATTTGTTACGTCAGTTCTGTCCCGCTGCCACAACTGAATCCTTTCCGGGTCTGAACATCCGCGACTTACCCGCGTTAGAGAACTTGTTTGACGTACAAATAGCGGTCTACACCGCGTCGCGTCAAGTGCCGGGGCGGAAGTTGAGAAGACGCGTTACTCTGATCAGACCGCCTTCCAGAACTCTGGCCGCCCGAGGTAAAGTCAACCTACACCTGACGGCGAAAGGCGGTTTGCACGTCTCTCTCGTCACGGACTTCAACGCGTACGCGGGCATATACGAATGTTGCAAGTGTAAGGCGGCGTTCACCACCGAGTTCTTGCTGAAGAGACACAGGAACCAGCTTTCCTCTTGCCGACAAGTCAAGTTGCGCTACGTAGGTGGCATCTACCAAAATTCGAGAACGATTTTCGAAGCGCTAGCAGACTTCTCCATTTTTCCCCCCGACGGACATTCCGGAATCTACCCTTACAAGATCGCCTTCGATTTCGAGGCTTTCTTCAGACCGTGCAAAGAACCGTCGACGGAGCACGTGTCCCTGCTGTGGGATCACGTCCCTTTGTCGGCTAGCGTCGCATCCGACTTTCCGGGGTGGGAGGGGCCCGTCTGCTTCGTCAGAGCGTCCGACGCAGATTCCGACCCCTTGTTGGACCGAGTTTTAAATCACATAAACGAGAACGCCAAAGCGATCGGGGAAGCTGTGCTAGAACTTTACCGACCGACGTTAGCGAAGTTAGATGCGGCGATAGGTGAAGCTCTCCTGCTGGAGGAGGCGACGTTCACCACCCCTTCTCCAGGCGGCTTCGCTGCGGCTCAGACCAGACACCCGTTAGTTCAACTGAAGAAGCGTCTTCTGAGATACATCCGTCAAGCTCCAGTGGTGGGCTTCAACTCGGGGCGTTACGACTTGAACCTGATCAAAATACGCCTTCACTCGTTCTTCGCCTCCGGAGACCGAAGAAACCAAGAATTCAGCGTCATAAAGAGAAGCAATCAATACTTGGCGGTTTACACACAGCACACGGTTTTCTTGGACGTAGTCAACTATTTGGCACCCGGTTACAACTACGCGACCTATTTGCGAGCTTTCACCAGGAACGAAGAGAAAGGTCACTTTCCTTACGAATGGATGACGTCTACCAGGAAACTGGCAAACAGAACGCTGCCGCCGAGATCGGCTTTCGACAGCGAGCTGACGGGCGTCAAAATGTCCGAATCCGACTACGCCGCATGTCAGAAAGTTTGGTCCGACGAGAAGATGCAAACTATGGAAGACTACTTGATCCACTACAACAACAAAGACGTGAAACCTTTCATAGAAGCTCTGAAAAATCACGCTAAATTTTTCCAAGATCGCGGCATCGACATGTTGAAAGACGGAGTTTCTCTCGCCGGTTTGACTTTACGCTTCCTCTTCCAAAACCTAGAAGACGCGTTCACAACGTTTCCCCAGTTCGACGCCGTCCTCCACGCTCTGATCAAAGAGAATCTAGTCGGCGGTCCTTCCATCATCTTCCATAGATTTCACGAGAAGGGCACCACGCGGATAAGGGAGCACAAGTACGGCGAAGAAGCGAGACCGTGCCAACACATCCTAGGACTAGACGCTAACTCTCTGTACTTGCGCTGCATGAGCGAAGCGCACTGCACGGGCTATTACGCGGTGAGACGGCCCGAGACCGAGCTCAAGCCCGAAATCAGGCAAAGAAACTCTCACAGCGCTTTGGAGTGGTTACGCTTCGTAGAGCACGACCGCGACGTGAAACTGCGCCACGCTCTGAACGGCGGCGAGATGGCGGTAGGCTGTCGGAGAATTCGCGTGGACGGATTTCACGCGGCCTCTAATACGGTTTTCCAGTTTCACGGGTGTTGGTTCCACGCTCACGAGTGCATACCGTCGCACCGATATCAGTGCGCTTCACTGAGAGAGGAGAGACGCGACAGAACGACCAGAGTAAGCGCTTACTTGAAAGCGTTAGGTTACAAGCTGGTCGTCGTGTGGGAGTGCGAATGGCGAGAGATGAAGCGTCGAGATGAGCGGGTCAAGGCCTCCCAACAACGCTGGAAGGTTGACGCTTTGAAAGTGTCTCGAAACGCGATGAGCGAGAGCGACATCCTTTCCGCTGTGAAAGAGGAGAAAATGTTCGGTTTAGTTCAAGTGGACATCACTACGCCGCCTCACCTACGAGAGTACTTCGAAGAAATGACCCCCGTTTTCAAGAACGCGACCGTTTCAAAATCGGACATAGGCCCTCACATGTCAGACTTTGCGCAGGAAGAAAAGCTGTTGAGCACGCCTCAGAGATGTCTGATAGGGAGTTACCACGGAAAAAATATTCTCTTGGGAACGCCGCTTCTCAAGTGGTATTTAGAGCACGGTTTGATAGTCACCAAAGTGCAGCTGGTGGTAGAATACCTACCTAAACGCTCCTTTGCCGGTTTCGCGGACGAAGTGACGGCGGCGCGAAGACGTGGCGACGTGAACGAGAACGAGAAAATTCTGTCAGACTGTTACAAGTTAATGGGAAACGCTACGTACGGTAAAACAATCTGCAACAAAGAAAAACACACGGCGGTGAGATACACTGACAGTCGGAAGTTCGAACTATTGGCCAATTCGTGGCGCTTCAAAAAGGCGTCCGAGTTGACTTCCGATCTGTTTGAAGTCGAACTACAACCGAAAACGGTCAAGAACAACCTCCCTATTCAGATAGGGTTCATGGTATACCAGTACGCGAAGTTGAAAATGTTAGAGTTCACATACGACTTCTTGGATAGATTCGTCGATCGGCGCGATTATGCCCTTTGTCAAATGGACACCGACAGTCTTTACATGGCTCTCAGCGGTGCCACGTTGGATGACCTAGTGAAACCTCGCCTGAGAGAGACGTACTTCAGAGAGAAACGAAAGTGGCTTCCGACAGCGGTGTGCGACGAGCACTTAGAGCTTTTCGTGAAGACAAAAACGGAAAGAGTGCGAGAATGGTGTGCGCCGCCCGGCGGATGTTGTGAGAGACGGTACCTTCACGATCTGAGAACTTCGGGGCTCATGAAAGCGGAGTGGGAAGGTGACGGGATCCTAAGTCTCAACCCTAAGACTTACATTTGCTACGATCGAGTCAGCGACACCGGTGAAAGAAAATCCAAAAAATGGAGTGCAAAAGGCGTACAGAAGAAACAAAACCCCCAGGAACCAGACGCCTTCTTGGATGTTCTTCGCCAACGAAAAACTCTCATTGCTGTAAATAGAAATTTCAAAGTGGTGCGAAACAAAATGGTCACCTACACCATAGAGAAAGACGGCGTGCGCTACTTGTATTATAAGCGTCGCGTGCATTCTGACGGTGTGACAACGAGTCCTTTAGAGATATGAAAAAAAAAAAAAAAAAAATAAGCGTGTGCATCTTTTCAAAAATAGAGTGTTTATCAAGATTGAAAAAAAAAAAATAAAAAAAATTAAAAGAAAATATTGTTGTGTTTTTATTATCATACGGCTTCTTTTACTAGTAAGTCGCGCAGTCTCTTAAAGCGTCACTCATGTGACGACGTCGCTTCCAGTCACGGGATCCTAAACAAAAAAAAACTTCTTCTTCTTCCGGTCACGTGATCAATCAGGTCGCTTCCGATTGACCATTAAGTCGTGTGACGTCACTTCCGGTCACGTGACTCATCAGGTCACTTCCGATCACGTGATCCTAAATTAGGTCATATGACGTCACTTCCGGTCCCCTAAGTAGGTCAGTAGGTTACCCAGAATGCACCATCCCCTAAGTAGGTCACTTCCGGTCACCCAATGGAGGCCTCTGATTGGCTGCAGGGTTACCCAGAATGCACCGCTAATCCCCTAAGTAGGTCACTTCCGGTCACGTGACCAAATGGAGGCCTCTGATTGGCTAACTAGGTCACGTGACGTCACCACTAATCCCCTAAGTAGGTCACTTCCGGTCACGTGACCAAATGGAGGCCTCTGATTGGCTGCATGTCGATTGAGTAATAAACAGTACTTAACTATAGTCCCGTTCCGATACATACTATACTACTCCAATTCACAACAGATTCTCAATTCGCAGAGAGTTTCCAGCATAGATCGGCCTGTGGGATTTGACCTATACCAAGGGAAACAGTAGATATGGTTAACATAACCACTGGAGGGTTTTGAGGCAATATGTTTTTGACCAATCAGAGAAGATTTAAACTGTCAGTTGCACCAGTTGCACAACCGGCACATATTTCTCGGTCTATTCGGTCTGTGGTAGTGAGCGAAACGTCATTAGAAACATTTAGCCATGGGATTCCCCTTTCATTTGATAACATCTAATGTTGTTTCGTCGGGGGGTGCTACGAATTTCAAATCCATAGTTGTGGGCCCCAAGTCTACTTGTATTTTAGATAGAGCACTTAGAAACATTTTTGGACTCAGGATTTTTACAGAAACTATTAAATGGCAATTTTTAGCAAACTATTGCAGATAGATCTGAATTAACTGAGAAACATAGATTTCGAATGAAAATGATAGAGCCTAGCATCAGATAGTGCAAGCTTATCATGTGATACCATAGAGGGACTCTCAGCATTGTTTAAGGTGTTGTGAATCAATAGGGGGCACCACCAGCGGATCCTTGTCAAATGGCTATGTACAGCCGTGAGTTAATTAGGCAATATTGGGCGTGCACCTAGGCGTACCTGCAATAGTGGAGGTATGGCAAATGGCGCGCAGCTCGCCAAAAGCGCACGCCTCCCTGGCCTAATGAACCCCCTTCTGGTTCAGGTAACGTATCTGCATTCAGCCATAGTTGCCATCATAATCAGTGAAAGAACATATAAGTGGCAGTTTCTTGAATTTAAATCTGATGTCTTTGAGGAAATATGTAACACAAAATCAATATGGAAACGAATTGGAAAAAAAACGATCCGGCCAACCTAGTAATACTAGTAGCATTATCATGGCCCTATCTTGCCTGGCAGTGCAAGGAAGGCAAGGAGATTAACCCAATTATTCCGAGATTTCCACAGATAGCCCAACCTGCCCTCAATAGGGACATCGGCCTATAAGTCTATTATCAGTTAATATTATCCGTTATCTTGATATTTTGATAACCTGAAGGGGACTACCTGTCTAGCCCGGCACGTTCCTGTTCATATAGACCTGCATATCGGGACAACACACTTAAGGTTGGAGTTATTGTTCTACCACTAATTTACCTGCATGATTTATTTCTCAAGTTTTTGCTTTAACAGTGTGTCTGAAATAAGTATTAGCATAACATGTGCAGTCTAGCTCATGAACATATACAGTTGAGGTAGGGCCCTCGGCTGCATTCATGCATCATGTCGACCATTTTAGTATTTCATCAACATGTAGGGTCAGCATGTTAAGTAGAATATGCATTTAGCCTTAGAGCAACAAAAAGCAAGAGTATACACAGAGGAAATTTGAGTTACCATAAATTTTCGAGTATAAGCCTAACTCTCGTATAAGCCACGACCCCACTCTAGGCCGATCCTACAAGCCGCAACTGTATCATAGCAGCTAAAACTCGCATATAAGCCGCACCCTGACTCTGTGCAAATCATATTAGCCGCACTGGCGATCTGGCGATCTGATCTTGTACTAGCTGCGGCTTCTACGTGAGAATTACGGTATGTGTCACCAAAACTGACACTATTGATATTGCTCATTTTGACGACAATGAGAATTAAACAATAGCCTCGGTGGACCCTTTCTGCCTAAACGATTTTTTATTTGTATAATAATCTGTATTGTAGCACATGATTATGCAGGGCCGGTACTTCAATGTGTTGGTCATATAACATGACTGTATTGTTCAAAGACTTGTTTCTAATCTTGGTCATTGAAGCGTTCTGTGTATAAATGAATGATATCTCTAAACTGTATTCTTATCAACTTTATATCATGTGGAAATACTCATCTTTATATCATCTCAAAATGTGCTTATAAACGGAAAGAGGAAATGGATGGATATGGATTTATGTTATTTGTCAAACTACACATGTTATTAACTTGTGGCTTGATATTTTCAAACCTCAAAATCTCTAGAATGGAGGGGACAAAGCTCTACGTCACTCTCGTTGTCAGCTTCATTGAGGGGACCCTCCTTGCCGGGTCCCTGTTTGGTTGGCCATCCTTGGTATATGTATTGCAGGTAAGTTACCCTAGGTTAAATGGGCATTTCTATACAGGTAATGCACCTAAAGTTAAATGCCATACTTACCAAATGACCAGTGAAAAAAAGCAGATATAATCTTATCAAGCCAAAGTCAACAATGCTCCATGATTACCAAGGTCAGATTGTGTACAATACCTCTGTCTGTCTTTACACATTTTAAGTGTTTTATCGGGTAAAACCAAATACAGAAGTAGATGTATCAACCTAGCCTAGGCGCCTTGCATTGTTTCCGCTAGAGCCCCTGATTTATCACAGTTTTTCATCATGTATTCAGATAATATCAAGAATGTGGTCCTGAATAATACAATGTAATGCGTGTTTCAGGTTTGCCATACCTATTTTTCAAAAGTCACCCTACCTAACATTTTTTCACCATAATTATCTGGATATTGGAGAAAATTTAGAGGCCAGTATATTGACAAAATATGGGTGTCTCTTAAGCAAAGACAAGATTCAGGATGCATGGCATGAGGCCAAGGTCCATAGCACATGAGTGTGGTAACCGGGGGGATTGGATGTGCCCCTGACTTTGGAACAGCCATAATAAAGGTCAAACTAAAAAGATCAAGCTGAAATAGGGCAAAATTGGCCAGAAATCCGCCTTTCCCCCCTCCCCACCTCAAAACAGCTTCCTATACACCCTTGCAGCAGCGGTTTTATGCAGCCGTGGCCTAAGGGATTGAATGCATAAGGCCATATAGGAAAGAATTAGCATTATTTGAGACTATAGAGCATACAGAATTGTCGATGTCTAGGTACGGGCAATGCTTTTTTTTCAAAAAGCTACTACAGCGCCAAAATAGTAACTTTCAGGCCCTAGGTATGGGCTATAGGGCTTTCCCAAAGTCAGGTGTTGGTCATATATGCGAGCTATCCATTCCACAAAGGAATCTACAATATTTGAGTAATCCAAGTTTTAAATGGCCAAAAACCCTGCAGATATGGGTATTGAGCAAAACTAATTATTAGCTAGTGGCCATTCTACTGACAGGGAAAGTAAGGATGGTAGGGTTGGGGAGGGGTGCTCCAGTATCTTCTTCTTGAAAGACGCAGATAAAACTACCATAAAACTTTGCGTGTAAGCCTAAATAGACACTGGGAATATCATGTAAGCCTCTCAGCTATCTGATTATGGCGACTTTATAGTTTATATTAGTACTGTAGAGTGTAGTATACGCATATAAGCAACGCCCTGAATCTGGACTGATCCTCTGAGCTGCACTGGCGTTCTGACTTGCATACTATCCGAAGCATATACAATATATTTACAGTACCATTAAAAGTTTCACTTAAGACGTATTTTGATATGAAAACAAACCATGAAAGACTTCTGCAACTAAGGTCATGCAATTAGAATCCAACTTTTAACTAATAGTGATATAATCACATTGCTTTCTCTATCATTAATGATTGATATAACAGTGTTTTCTCTGCACATGAGCAATTGCCAAGGGAATTACTTTTTTAAATCCCTACCACCCCTACCTAGGTTTTTTTTTCAGAATCAACCTGAAATACACCTTTTTTTGGCCCTATCTATTTTATACAAATAAGTTGATAAATTCCTTACACCTCTAGGAAATAAACCTGCATACCATATTTAATCTCACAAATGCAGATAATCAACTCGTATACATCCTTTTTTATATAGGATTACAAGCTGTATGAAAACCTCTGCCACTCACCAGATTCTGAGAACAGGATTATACCACCAGTTAGAGGGAATTTTTCAACCGATGGATTGGCAATGCCAGAGAGTCAACAGATCACGGGCAGATGTTTAGAACAGAAAGTGGCCCTTTCTGATGCCTACACAGCTGCCATTACAGCTTACGGACTCAGTGCTTTACCAACTGGTTTATTTTTTGATAGATTTGGGTTGAGGACAACCAGAACTGTCATTGTGTGAGTAAATGAAACTATTTTCCTACTTATAGGTTATCCATATGCTGTTTTAATTTATCTTCCACATTATGCCCAACTAGGAGTAAGATTACATTAGAAATAGCACCAGCAAATACTTTACTAGATCACATTCAAATGCAAGTTGAGATTTTCTTATGCTATGGTGATGGAAAAACACAAAAATCCTAATGTGAATTTCAATAACACACTGATTGTCAATATTACAAAAAGGGCAGATTCATATCCATACTGAGAGTAATGCATAGGCTAATGTATCTATAGAGTGTATATCGTTGAAAAATATCACAAATAAACAGACAAGTAGTTTCCAATTCTTCGATAATATATTATATATAAAGTATAATGTACTCCTTTTCAGGTTGTTTGGTGTAGCTACACAGCTACAGCTAGCTTTTGCTAATCCAGGTCAGATCTTTTTTCCTTCTTGTTTATTATAATTATAACATTAATTATGTACCGCTTTGTAACCTATACAATTAACTGATATGGATTACAAGGAAAATAACACCTCACCCAGCTAACAAAAGTACATTTTTTTACGTCAAAATAATGATTTTACCGCTCTTTGCCATAATATATTAAGTGTTGGCACATAATGGAACTTGTAATGTGGTGTGACAATGTAACAAGGTGTTCTAGAGTCTCACCAAACCACAAACCACCTTACGGGATGAGATACTATAATACAGTAGAGCTGTACTTATAGGGAACACCTCTCCACACTGATTCACATTAGATTGAAGTCATTAATGATAATGTTGATATTAAATATTGTAGGTACAGAATGGTTGGTGTTAACGGGTGCTGTATGTCTTGGTATCAGTTGCTATGGACTTCTCATGACAGTTTGTCATGTAAGTATTAATAAAAGTATAAGAGAACCGCACTTACTATAGATGAGCTCTAGAATCTGCTGTGGGTTTAGGCCTTTGGTACTATTAGTGTAAATTATATACGTATTAGTATCTACTATAGGTTACAGTAGACAATGATGTATTATCTTTGAAGTTTAAAGATACATTACAGATATTGATATGGAGGAAAATTAGATTAAATAATTTTTGAATTGTAATGATACTAACCAAACAAAACCTTTTCCATTGTTGGTCAGGTTGCTCTTCTCAGCAAGGCAAAGGCATCCATGGTAACAGGGATTTTCTTGGCGGGAATAGATACATCATTTGCATATTCTGCTGTAAAGGTATGTCTGAGTTCCATGTGGCCGATTGTCTATACATTGAAGCCTTCCTTGGCTATAATGTGTCAATGTTAGACTATAATCATTGATTGATGACATCTGTCTTCTTTTTCTGTTTTTCTTTTGGGGGGACAACAGATTTAATGTGTATGCCTTACCTAGCTTCTATAATGTGATTTTGAATAATTGGGTTATATATAGTCAGTTCTTTTATGATGAGGACCTCTCAAATAATTATTTTTATCTCTTCCCGGTTCATAGCACTATAATCATTGTACATGCATATGATTATAGGATGTCCAAGATGCAACAGCCTTATTTTCATGTGTCTGTTCCAGATTGCCCATGACTATGGGGTGTCCAGGGTGATCAGTCTTGGTATTGCAGCTGGCCTGTGGGCGTTGGTTCTCGTGTCAACCTGGTTTCTACTTCCCAAGTTTAAGGTCACCGATGACATAGATATAGAAGATACAGGTACTCTGCATACCCATGCAGAACAGGGTACTATTACAGAAGGTGAGAGATATGGATCCTTAGTCTAATAATAATGATAATAATATTACACCTCGGATAGGCAAGTTTGATAGACTGGCAAAATGACGATATCTTTATATAATGACGATTTCGCATAGCCTGCACAATCATTTAGTTATAGCCAATTAATTATTTACTGTGCAGTCTTGAAGCACAGATAGATATAGTTTTAAACCGACACAACCGAAAGCTGTTCAGCAGGTTCACAGGGCCCATATGGACCGAACCTGTTAAAACACACTTTCAGATGATGATTATGTATGAAGCTAGTTGTTTGTAAACAACTAATTTATTATTGTTCTATTGTTTTAATTTGAGTTTATAACGTATTTTATTCACATGGTGATATTCAAAAATACGATACATTCAATGTACTCTGAGTACTAGCTAGTAATTCACCTGATTTTGTTTTCCTTTTTCTTTTCACAGAAAAGAGGACAAGTGATGTAGAAAAGTATGAGTCATTTGATGAAGCATTAAAAGCTAAAGAGAAAAACCGACAGACTAGCTATGATAAGTCAGAGTTGAAGAATATCGTCCTTAGTGTGGCATTTGTCTTGTTTGTCTTCTGGTTCTGTGCAAACCATGTCAGAATCAACATGATGAACAACTGCTATGATGCTTGGATGTCAGAAATTGTGGATGGAGATATTGAAAAAGGTAACACATAATTTTTTGTTCGGAACAATTAGAATACAATGTCATGCTAAATTAGCCAATCAGGATCTAATAGAATAAGGCCATTCTAAAGTTGCCTGTTTCGAAGAGTGCATTTAAACTTGTATGTACTGCAGAGACAAATAAACCATCTTTGAACTAAAGATGGCTTGTTGTTGCTAAGTTAAAGGTTATTGTTACAACGTCTTAGGCGCTCAGGCCTCATAAACCACAGCAAGTGTCACAGCTTCTTGAATGTGTGTCTGTTAACAGTGCTGTAAAGTTTTGTGAAAATTAAGATGTTCTTCAGAAAGTACTTACAGTTTCTTCTAGATAGTGACACTTTTATGATCTCATATTTGTGATATTGTGATCCATGGTCTGTAGAAGGTCAGATTTTATTAGAGTTATCCCAATCGTTGTGACGAAATATGTGCATTCCAAAGTATGCCCACGGGCTTCAGGGGTGAATCCACTGAGGTAAATTTGTCGGATCGGATGAGATTCGTCCATAGGTTTAACATTGTGAAGGTTCATCCGGTCCGACGGATTTGCCTCAGTGGATTCACCCTTTCAGATATGGCAAAACATTCTGAAAAAAAGCAAAAACAACTAAGACCAAGAAAATAGGATTGATATGAAAGGCACTTTGTCCATCATAGTGTTGCCTTTTTTAAAAGGGTAATTTCTTCTTTTTTTTTTACTGAAAGCTTCCAGATGTACTTACTGTAATATTTTTCATATTCAGTTAGTTATTTCACCAATCTGCTGGCCTATGGAAACTTCCTGGCAATAATTCCTTCCCCAGTCATTGGCTTAATAACAGACAGGATGAGAGCAAGGTTTGGTAGGTATACAATCCTCTATTTTCTTGTTATCATAACATAACAATTTCCTCCTAAAACTTGTAGTTGTGCAGAGAAAAATCAATTTCATTGATATGTAACAGGTTTCATTCTCACATATATTTCAATTTCCAGATTCTAGTCCGGGAGGAACTGGTCTATCTTTGATACCAGCAGTGACCCTGGCCTCAATAGTTGACATCCTTTTGACAATATTCCTATTTCTTCACTCGGAAATGGCCATCTACGTTTCTGTAATCCTCTTTGTTTTCATAAAGCCCCTTGTCTACTCTACGGCTGGCTCATACATGGGTTTACTGTGAGTATTTCAAATTGTGCTTAGCATATCCTTTCATATACACTCATTCATTCATTGTAGGAGATTTTGATTTTGACCTTGATCATTAGTTCATCAAATGAAGGTGTTTATAGCTAACTCTGTGTTTACAGAAAAAGGAGGAAAATTCAAACAAAATGTTTATACCAATATTACATGAATAACATTATGTTTGTCAACACAAAGGATCATCCAATTGCAATGATAAACCCATGAGATGTTAATTAACAGTGGACCAACCATTATATTTTAAAGATACTCAACCGAATATTTTGGTGTGATATACGGCATCACATACGTGATTGGTGGGTTATCAGCATTGACCATGTACCCCTACTTTGCCTGGATTAGGGAAAGTGGGAGCTTTTTGCCTGTGAGTATACATGTTGTTCCTCAGTGGTAATAACGATAGCAGTACTGAGGTTTGTTGGCTATTACATGAGTGAGGTTAACCAAATTTGTGCCATGATGATGCCACACTGAAACACTGTAGGCTGTGTCTTTGACCGGGTGCCATCTTTGACCGGCTTGTTAGAAAATGGTTTATTTAGGATAGATGAAGATATAGATGGGCTACTAACTACTAATTTGAAGTGTTACAATATCTGTTAACCTTTTCAGCCCATTTCTATCTTCATCTGCCCTAAGTAAACTGTTTTCTATTAAGCTGGTCAAAGATGGTACCAGGTCAAAGATGGCACCCGGTCAAGAACTATCACATTGGCCCATCTCATGAGACACAGCTTGTAGTTGTCTAACGTAATTCCACTGGACCACCTCGCTAATACAGGACATGCGCTTATTTAATATCGATTTCTAGTATGCAAGAGTTATTTCAAGATCCCCACACCCAGAAAACATGTGTGTTGTCATTGTCCAGTATACATGGATATCCATCAGACAGAGTAGTGAATAAATTGTCCAAGCCAACTGATTATTAGTTGGGATAAAAAGATTATATGAATTCCTATTACTTGTAAAATATGTATAATTTAATATATCTAACCATAATTAAAATAGTGCTTCTACAATCTAAACTGTTTTGCATTACATTAATATCCTATTTTTTAGGTGAACTGTTTGATCCTGGTGACTTTGATATTGTCGTTGTCACTCCCGGTAAAACTCTACCACCAATGGAGATGTCATCTCCAGCCACATCCTGAGAAACAACCACTGATTACAACCCCATCCAAATAATCTCTATCCATCGAAAGAAAACAATTCATTACAATTCACATCTAATGTGACAATGTTGAAAATGTTTCGGGCAGTGGCCAATTTCGTTACGAATCCAGCTTTGGGCTGCCTGGAACAAATTCGACCCTGAACGACAGCATGAATTTCCTTCCAAAGCTGTTTGAAACACTACTATCCTTGGTACAATATTACTATGAACAACTACAGAGTGTCAGACCCTAACATTGTTCCTTACAGCTATTGAATAGCCCTGGGACAAGCAGCCAGTTGGAGCCTGTGGTATAGATATTGATATTAATAGAACATGTAGTACCATGAACACTCACTAGAGGGGGCACTACTAGGACATGCCTACCACAAGGGTGTAGGTTCCCCATAGTACTCTCCAAAAGCTGGCCCACACTTTGTGTTTGGAGCTTTATAAGTGTATTTATTTGATCAGATCATCTTTGAAAATACAGTTTCAGTATCAAGGTACACAGATTGGGACCTGCGGTGCATTTCTGCTGGTCGTCCCACTGAGTGTTTCAGTTATGAATGTGATTCTGTTATCTTGTTGAATGACACTGAAAAAAAAGAAATATATAGTAACAGTAGCAGTATGGATATAACATGTATACCCTAAGAGAATTTACATTATGATATATGATTAAATGTTGACAATAGTTCAATTAGAGAGGATATTATGGCATGGCAAAGCATTGGACAACATGAATTCTCGATGGATAGTAATTTCAGATGTAGGCTATTATTTTTTTTCTACTAATGTCATGTCCAACACATTTGTACAAGTTTGATTGTTTTGAAGCCAATCTAAAAAACCTAATTGTATTTTACAACATCAGGAGTTTACTCAGATGTTTTTATGTATTGAGAATATAGAAGACTCAATAGCTGGTTAAACCCATTAAACCCAACACATGCCTCACCACAAAAAAAAATGGACAGAGGTTCTTGAGTTTAGCTAGCCACTGAGGATTATTTCACCACGCGAAACCAAGTAAAACGACCCTCGGTAGCAAACAATACACGTGCTGCTTTTTGTTTAATTCATATGAGTATTAACAATATTAGTTCAGTATTCTTAATCTTTTTTATACAATGGCGCGATATTCAATTATTTTATTTTCAATGAGAACATGCAGCGCTTGTTTGTTAACAAACAACACATTTGGGGTGTGGTATACATCTGTTAACTCATGAGTGCAGAAAGAGTATTATGTCACCGAATAATATCAGCTAAGGTTTCATGAACAACCATTTGAATCGAGATCATTAGATCGGTGGCACACCCAGCACAAGTATGATGATGATGAACAGTAGATTCAATGATTGATGAGCAAAAGGAAGCAGGACAGTTTTAGAACAGACATAATTCGATACATACATAGGTATCACTGTAGTTGGCATGTGTGTTTATTTTTTTATTTGAAGCCATTAAATGAAGAAAAAACTACTTTTACTTAGCCCATTGAATTCGGCCACACTGCATTCGATGGGCCCATTGAATACGGCCCTTCCAGGACTTAAGCATAGTAAATCTTGTATCTCAAAAAAAAATAAAGACAATTATTCCATGGTGGAAACAATTATCACAATGCTTAAGTACTAGGAATCCCGTGTTCCATGCCCCCCACACTGATATTCCTAGGCTCCCTATACGCCCAACCTTTCAGTCACTAGTGCCCAACCTAGTTAGTCATTTTTTGGATCCCTATACCACCAACCTAGATTAGTTATTATTGCCAGGTTGGTCACTACTGACCAACCCACCTTAGTCTTTTTAGTTCCAGGGGGAGCCACTGAGTGGTCATCACAGGTGGCCCCAACTAGTGGCATACAAATACAACACACCAATGTTGGACCTAGGTTAGCCACTACTGACTGACCCCTTGGTCATTTTTGAATATAACTTTGCCATTGTGACCAACACTCATATGACCAACCTGGGTTAGTCTGTACTGACTAACCCTTTCAATCTATGGATTTTCAGTGCATGGGATACAGTGCATGTTCCCGTATCACATGGCCTGTGATCATCACAGGCCATGTCATCATTTGTTTAAATTGTTATGGTCATTTATATGCATTCAAACATATTTTGGAGAATAAAAACCATGAAATAAAGGCAAGGCTGGGGCCACATCCCACTCAGCCTGTGGCTTCGTGGGATACGGCCCCAGCCTCACCTAAGGGGGAACGATACCAAAATACCCTCTGGCCATGGGCCTTTGTCTATATATTCGACAATAAAGCATAGAATATTTTTTCATGCAGGTACCGCACATCATGATGATGTCCTATCACTCCATTGACTTCATTCCATATATATATATATATATATATATATATATATATATATATATATATATATATATATATATTTATATATATATATATATATATATATATATATATATATATATATATATATATATATATATATATAGCAGAAGCGGCATTTATTTACCATCACATGTTTGCCTTTTCTCAATCAGCAATAAAGATAACCCTTATGCTATAAAGAGTTAATTCACAGCTTGCTAACGGATATCTTAAACTGTGATGCTTAACCAAAATACATACTCAACATTAGTACCGAAGTACATTGTAATACATGGATGGAGGATGGAACATTCGGTTGTTAACAGGGAACGGATAGATGGGAATGAGTAGCCAAGAAGAAAGGATCCTTTATGTGGGGGAGCATGTATGATCATTTTTGCTTGGCTGCAAACAAATTTCAATTTTGTACCCATACTGTTAAAGATGTGTTTTTTAATGAGGTTAGCAGCCAACCTAAAAGGATGATGCATCCTCCTCCTCACTGGTACACAAACTAATTTGTTAGAGAAAATACCTATTATAGTTACAGAACAATTATGATGATATCATGAACTGAATTTGTCCAAGGCCAACAAAAATTGGTTAGATAGGTACCGTATTAATTTTAGATGAATTGAATCACAAATTACATACACCAATACAACCACAACAGAAAATAGACAAAGTAAATAGGAAAAAAAATTGACAAAAACGTGTTATCATACAAAACACCAGCATCATTTGTCAATTGTCCAGAGTCCTGACACACATGTTATCTGAGAATACTGTTGTTTCTTAATCGCTGATGTGTTCTATGATACTCTAGTGTTATTCACAGTGAGATAATGGGAGTAGACGTGCAACCCGCCTATAGATTATTTATAAAATATTTTGGTTTGGTAATTAGAGTAGACTTAAGTTCATACTGAAGTTCTTACTGAAGTTATTACAATGCAAAGGCTAAAAAAAACGTATTTATCTGTATAATCATAACTCCAGTATCAGCCAAAGGTACTGCAAACTGCATGCTCTAGGTCTATATTATTTCAACCCTTATTATCTATATACATGTGGTCACCAGAGTATATGTTGTGTATATTCATTCATGAGCACACTGTTGAGGAGTTTGAATATAATTGTTTTGTTGTGGCAAAATACATACATTACATCACGGTGGTGAGAGATTGGTCATCACAAACAGCAGAAACAATACTTTTATAAACAATAATAATTATTAAAGACAAGCTAGATCAGTGTAAAGCCCTAAATCCATGGTGACAGGAACCTGTGTTAAAATGGTATCACGCCTCTGCCGCCTATATTTCGCTGCTATTTCACCCATGTCGACAGCGAAACAGACGTGCTGTTTATGTTGTTTTATCATTTATTTTTATCCTGAGGAAGTACATATCCTTATAGAATGTGTTGGCTGTACTGGGGAGCGTCAGAGGTGCGATATCGTTTTAATGCAGGTTTCTTGTCACCATGGACTTTGGGCTATAGGCACGTGTGTGTGTAGCTCTATCAGTATCTCAGCAAGTCTGGTTGTAGTGGGGCTAGTTCCTCCCTCGTTATGGATGACGTTAACTTTGTATTGTCGTCCTGGTATTGCCTGCATGGTGGGTGGTAATGAATATGCAGAATGTCACCCACATAACATATAACACGTATCAGGCTAGATCCCAGGGGAGATTGTTGCAAGCTGGTGTCTGTCAAAGATTTCTGTGTAGATAATTATGTTGACATGGTTTGTTTCATATTACATTATCCATACCAGTAGGATGGGGGGAGTAAGACACTACGCCGCTCTCGTGGTCAGCTTTCTTGAAGGGACCTTCCTTGCTGGATCAGTATTTGGGTGGCCATCTTTAGTATTTGTCTTACAGGTACGTTAACTTCATCACTCAATATGAATACATACTGTGAAAGTACTTTATTTTGCTGAGTATTATATTTTCGCGACCTTCGTGGAAATGAAAAAAAATTATGGAATAACTACCCGCGAAATTGCCAATTTTCACTCTTCCGCAAAAATTTACACCTGTGAAAATAAGTACTTTCACAGTAGCAAATATACCTAGAAAATTAGTGTGACTTCGTTTAATGATTAGTGAGGCTTGTTCTCTATGATTATCAATCATAGGGTTATGTGCAATGTTGTTTATAGAGTGTGAGCCTGTAAGATCATGGACTATTATTTCCAAAAAAACTCCCATTTGCAGGGTATCACAAAATTATGCTTTTCCCAGACATACGATTCCCAATCTACACTGTCAATAGTTAATGTAGATGAACAGTAGAATTTACTGTAGTTTTGTATAATATGTATGGTATTAGTCTAGATAGGCATTACGATGTACCATTAGTTTTTACTAGAAAAGAAGGTGTCTTTGCTTTAACTATTACCATTGTTTTTTTTTAAATATGCTTACACTAAGTTGCTAGGTAATGATATAAATATAACATTTAACCACACCTTTAAAGTACGTTCTGGACAGTATACAATTTACTCTAGAAATAGAGTAAACTTTAAATTCAATCCGAATCCAAGAATGTCAAATGCTCAAGAGAATGTGTAGCCCTTTTACCTTTTTTTTATTTCTATAGGATTCCAAATTATATGAAAGCCTGTGCGATGCTTCGGAATCTGCAGTACTGTTATTCGGCAACGGCACTCAGCTACTCAATATCGGGAATTTCTCAACCAAACACAATGACATATTAGATGCAGTAGCAACACTTGATGGTCATGAGGTAGCCGGGAGATGTTTAGAACAGAAAGTTGTCCTTTCCGATGCTTATATAGCTGCTATTACAGCTTACGGACTGAGCGCCTTACCAACAGGTTTATTCTTTGATAGATTTGGGTTGAGGACAACCAGAACTGTCATTGTGTGAGTAAATGAGACTATTTTCCTACTTATAGGTTATCCATATTCCGCTTTAATTGATCCCCCATACTATATTAAAAAAAACTTACATCATGGATACAACAAGTGCGCTGCATATTTTGCTCTTTACGATGTAATAATATGATGGTACATTACCTTGTGTTATGTGTCACTGGATGCATCTTTGCATTTAAGTAAATCAAATATCCAATGCATTTCTGCACCGACAATATGTAATTTTAACGTATTTGATATGAGTAAATGTCACTTAACACCATGTAAAAACCATCATGACCTTTCAGGGACATTTATACGGCATAACTGAACTTAAATCCGCTTTAAGTGTTATCATTATTAAGGCATCTGAAATCTTGCTTAAATACAAATATTCATGCAGGTAGTATTCAAATGTTAAACTCCTTTCAGCTTGATTGGAGTAGCTGCCCAGTTACAGATCGCTTATGCTAATCCAGGTTAGTTATCAGGAAATATTTCTGAGTGTGTGGTAACTTCTCAGTGGTGTGGAAACATCAAAATTACCAACTGCTGGTTAATCGATTTGTAATTTGATAATACATAGCCAATCAAGCTGGAAAAAATAGAAAGTTAAATAAAGCTATGGTTAAAGTCTCTAAACAACATCATTTTTTAGGCTGATCTTATATGTACGTTCGTTGCAAATATGTGATAATAGTAAAGGCTTAGGGAGGTGTTCTACTTCCAACGCATCGAGAAATGCTCATTTATTACTCCTTGGTTTAATTTAACCACAGTAAGCTTTGAGTATGAATATCAATCCTTTGACTTGTTCGCAGTGTAATACTATTGATATTTTGCCTCAAATTTGAGCATTAGAATGTTTAACCCTAGGTACAGAGTGGTTGGTGTTCACGGGTGCTGTGTGCCTTGGTATCAGTTGCTATGGGCTTCTTATGACAGTTTGTCATGTAAGTAAGATGATAACAATAATTTTAATACACCGTAATTACTATTTCATAATCACATTTGACCCCCACCCCCCACCCCACCCCATCCCCAGCCCAAAATGTGTGTTTCATGCAATACCTTGAGAAAATCAAGATAGCACATTTCATCTTTTGAATGTCTATTTCTTTAAATGTGAAAATAGTATGTCTCATTCCCACAAGTATTATGGTCTATTCTAGTCCTGGTGTATTCATAATGTTAATTATTCTAGATTAAATTTTGTGTAACTATTAAGCAGTTCAGGCATGACCGGAGTATTCTATTCCTAGAGCATCAATTTCACCACAAGACCTAAGATAAAATCAAGACTGCCTAGTTGTACAGTATCCATTTTTCTTGTATATCTATCATTTTTTGTAACAAAAAATTATGAGAATTCTATTTTGACTCTATGTCGATCTTAATGTTTCAATGTTTCCTAGGTCGCTCTACTTGCCAATACAAAGGCCTCCATGGTTACTGGGATTTTCATAGCTGGAATAGATACCTCATTTGCATATGCTGCTGTGAAGGTTGGTTATTTATGAGCTTATTGTTGTATTCTGAATTTCAATATCTAAGCCCTGTGCATAACCTCTTGAAGGTCATTAACTTTTACATTTGATTGAGGTTTTACGTTATCAACACTAATCTAGTTTGACTGGTAATATAATGTGGAATTTTCTAAAGTGTGTGTCTGACTGACTATGAGAAGACTTTTCATGAGGTAAAATTTTCGCCTTTATGTAGCCGCCGTGTAGGAATGAGCATTTGCCTTTGATATATGATGACCATTGCCTAATACAGTCTCTGAACCATTCACCTTCTTTCATCCTGCTCTAGAAAAATACAAACGATATTTCAGATTGCTCACGACCATGGCATACCAAGCTTGTATAGTTTGATTTTCCTGGCTTGTCTTTGGGTCTTGGTCCTCATGTCCACCTGGGGTCTACTTCCCAAGTTCAAGGTCACTGATGAGCTGCAAGGTAACTGTATTTTAGCCTTTTGATATATAGACAAATGCCAAAGCCCATTGATACTGTCTCTGCCATATTTTACGAATGGGGGCTTGGGCAATAATTATACCCAGCCCCCTTAGGTGAAATACGGCAGAGAGGTATCAATGTAGTTGGCATTTGCGTTTATTTCAAGCCATTTAATGAACAAGCCCATTGAATACGGACATATTGTATTCAATGGGGGGGAAATTAATACGGCCCTTCCTATATTTAAGCATAGTAAATCTTGTATTTCAAAAAAATATATAGACAAATGTAAAGGAGTTGCTACAGCATGTTGTCTTTACTTTTTATGGAATACAATAGCCCTATTGACTCACCCAAAGAACATTGTATATCACAACTCCCGTAAAATGCTCGTATTTCACTGCCCTGTAACTTAATCAAAAGACGTGGTTAGTTTACATTTGAACAGCATAGGAAGAAGTAATTTTAGCCCCCCTCCCCATCACAATTTTCGTATTTTGAATCGAAAAAGGTTTTAAACGATACAAAAGTACACCTCTTTAAGTTTGTTAATCGGGCTATTTCACTTGTCCACCCTTGGACTGTATTTTACTCAGCCTATGAAACACTGCCAGAGGTCAACACATGAACCATCTCTTAAAGTTCAAATTTCTTCTGATCTAGTTGCACAATCTCATCGATAGCTACAGCTACAGTGCACTACAATTAACAGCCCCTTAAACCCCCTGTCAGTAAATTTGTCGATACTAGCAATTTGTGCCAACTATATTGGGTAGTACGTTGGAGTTAAGCAATGAGCCACAGTGGCTATTATATTGATATACAGGACATATCCCTCTTTGTAGGGAATATGCACAATCTCACTAAAATAATGGGATAGGAATGATTCAGACTGTTATAGTTTAGCTGGTTTTTCACAGAAATTCCCGATGCTTAGCCTTAAATAAAGAAGTAGATATGAGGATATGCACACCTTAAAGAAACATTAGAATCTCCAATTTCTCAAGTTGTTCTTCATGTATTTATAAACCCCTTAGAATTGAAATGTTCATCAATCTATCAGATTTCGAATAATATGGATATGAAAGGACCAAATGTCATGACATGTAATGAATATATCAATCAGCGGTTATAGATTTTCCCATCATAGATTGTATTTGTCTTGTTGTAAAACATCAATCTTTCCCCTTATTTCCTTCACAGAACTATTGTCTAATGATCTAGAGCATCATGAAAGCTTTGGCGATGCATTGAAAACTAAAGACAAACACAAAGAACGTAAGGCAGAACTGAAAAGAATCATCCTTACCGTAGATTTTGTTTTGTTTGTCTTCTGGTTCTGTGCCAATCATGTTAGAATCAACATGATGAACAGTAGTTTTGACGCCTGGATGACGGACATTGTAAATGGAGATATTGAAAAAGGTAAGGCACTTCTAACACTGCAAGGAACATTTTAAGTATATTTAATTCTGGTAAATGCCACTTTCATCCCCTGAAATGCTATTGTGAATGTTCTTTGACATTTAAATAGCGTTACTGAACTTAAAGCCGGAATATTTCTTCATGGCATCTTAAATTTGGTTAAATACAAACATTCATGCAGTGTTAATATTTGATGATAGGGCCAAAGGCTGTGACATTTGCTATACTCTGACATATCAACAGCATAATCGAATCATGACAGTTCTCCTACTGAATGATTGTTACTATTATTTTCTGATGATATATCTCTTTACAGTGAGTTACTTCACCAATTTGTTGGCCTATGGAAACTTCCTGGCTATAATTCCATCGCCAATTGTTGGTCTAATAACGGACAGAATGAGGGCCAGCATTGGTAAGTGGGTCTATACAATGAAATATGCTATTGTAAAGACAGATCAGCCCCTATGATCCTTAATAACCATTTATCAAACTCAGCATAACTATCCCTTTTTTCTAAAGATGACCTAATTCCTTCCTATCAAGAGATATGCATTTCTGTAGCTCTTACATTGTACCCTCATCATTAACAGAAATAAGCTGATTGTATTTTACTATTGTTTAATCCAAAATTATTTTTGATTAAAATTCATTCAATTTATCAAAATATTTTTTTTGAATTTGGTGTGTCATTTCGTCTTCACTTCCATTCTCTTTATTAGGTTCCAAACCAGGAGGGACCGGCTTGTCCTTGGTCCCAGCTGTGACTTTGGCCTCTGCAATTAACATCTTCATGACAATATCTCTGTTCATACACTCTGAAGTGGCCATCTATGTCTCTGTGGGCTTCTTTGCCATAATTAAGTCTCTCATCTATTCTACAGCTGGCTCATATATGGGGTTAATGTGCGTTTCCAGAATGACATGCTTACTTTGCTTCTCAATTCATTGGAAAATAACTCTCAGGCTATATCACCAATAAATTATATCAGTACTAAATAACTGAAAAACTCAATTATGATGAATGACCAGTTTCGATAATTTTAGCCAACACTAATTTGTAATTGATTTCTAATTACAATATAAATTATAAAACACTGTATTTTAGATACACTATTTATATATTAAAGTAAACCTAATTATCATGATTAGTTACATAATAGATCGTATTATCATTTTCATAGGTACTCAACAGAGTATTTTGGAGCGGTATATGGCATCGCATACGTGATTTGTGGATCATCATCATTCATTATGTATCCCTATTTCGACTGGATTAGGAGAAGTGAGAGCTTCTTGCCTGTAAGTATATGTACATAGGACTAAATGCCATCAGGTACATTAAATGTTGCTCGCTTTTACTAAAGATGTGGTGTCCATTGTGTCACACCATTAAGAATATCACAGGTTAAAAGGAGCTATGCAGTAGAGATTCCTTGGCTAAAATCAAGTATGGTATTCCTAATAGAGTGGGCATTTATCACCATGTTGAGGGCGAATTTGGGGGTAAATAAAACTGCACCATTCTTGATACATTAATATTACATCTACAAGAAAAAGCTAGATTCATCTAGAGGAGATATGGGACAAAATGCATTGCATGCTTTCTACAGGGTGCACTCCACCAAGGTCGGTCAGCTTGCTTCCATCGTCGGATGAAAGTTCACAGTATTAAACTTATGGACCAGTCTTGTCCAACTGACAGAACCACAGCCAATGCCATCAGCGGCACCCCCCTTTAAGCAAACACATCCATTTTGTGACTGATTTTTACACGCTAGAAATAACCCAATAGCTAATTACTTTTCATACAAACTCATATAGAGCTTCAATGATACTATTAATCCAAGCAAGAGCAAATTAATCAAACAATTCTGAGACTCTCTGCTTCTTCTAATCTAGCAGTTTATTCTTATTTTCAGGTTAACTATCTTATCTTGGCGACACTGCTGTTGTCATTATCACTTCCCTTGAAACTCTACCACCAATGGAGACGTCATCTGTCGTCTCTGCCTGAAATACAACCACTGATTAAAACTTCACCGACTGAATACTACTAAATCAAATATCAATAGTTTGACCCTGATTTTAAATGTTAAAGATAGTGTACGCTAATATCATATGGAAACCGTGCAATCAGTAATCATAATTGCATTTGGACATTTTTTGGTGAACGTCATAGTAGCCCTAAACGTTATAGAAGGCATTGAATAAAATGTATCCATAGAGGTCCACAGAACAGGAATGTTTTTTGGTAATTTTTCGTCATTTTGGTTGGGTTGCATTTGTTAAATCCAAATCAATGTAGAAATGAAATTTGTGAGCGAAGATGGTTATCAAACCTACCAATATCAGTGACATCCATGTATCCTTCAATGTTGATATAGAAAACTATAGCCACTGCCCTGCCAACACCCAATATACCTAAATCAACATTCTAGAGCTTTTGAACTATTATCTCTGGGAGAGAAGGTGCAAGATATGACTAATTAGATAGGAACACATCACATCAGTATGTCATCTCCTCTTTAAGGCCCACATGGTATCCCTACTGTAATAGTCAGAATGGAACGGGAATTTGGACATAAGCCTTTATAAAGGTTTGGTGGAGCTGTAAACACCATGCTTACCGTTTACATTTCTTATTCTTTTATCGCACTACAAACAATAAACAGCTAAATATTTATATGCAAACCTGAATATGCAACATATGATTATTACAACCATTCATTACCCATTAATCAATGAGAATGCTTTAATGAGAAACTAAATATTTGGTGAGTAATAAGGAAAATGTTTAACAAGGGTAGTCTATAATTTAACGGATGACATTACTTCAACTTTTGCAAAATGTGAAAATTGTATTTAAGTTTTCTAGTGCTATTAATCACAGTGGCGCCACATGGGTCCACCATAATTATATTTCTTTATATACCCACCAGGGGGATGCCATCAGGGTGTCATTGGTTATCCCATGTTTGGGATTTACTCCGTCATAACATTTTCTAAGATTGTTACAGGATTCGTGTTTTATTTCTGATTATTCAAGTAATACACACACGACTTGAAAATAGGTTGTGATAGTCAATTCAGTACTGCAATGATGAACATGACTGGAAATAGACATATGGGTCTCATTTTTGGTATAAATAATACCCATTATCCCAGTTAGCGTATTATTGCATTTCTATAGTAAAACTCTATTTCAATGGAACTTTCAACAATTGCATTCATTATCATACTGAGTATATGAATGCATTAAGGCCACTTTCAGCTGCACTATACTCTCCTTAATGGCCATGGTGGCACATTCATATAATTGTATCAAGCATATTTCTACTTAGATGTGCTCATCTAATTAAACATATATATGTATGTGGTAAAAGTATCACTGGTCCTGGTCAGCACAATTGGGGTTAGCGTTGCACATTTACAGAAAGGTTTTCTAATTCAGGTCAGTTGTTCCGGTCGTATATATTCTTGTATTTTAACAATCAAATGCACATAAATCTACTCATTCGAGAATATAATAGAGGTAGATCCATATGTAAATATCCTAGAGACCTAGAGAGTCAATAACTGTCTATTTCCCCAAAAGTCCCTTGACAGATGATAAATGAAGTGATGATCCAGTCAACTCTCACTTTATCAACACCCTTCCAGTTCCACCATGTGGCCTTAGCGATCATCTTCATAAAGAACCAATTTTTCTCTTTGTGTTGATATTTTAGAGTATGAACATGATGATCTTTGTTTTGTCATACCAATATTGTTCAGCACCCAAAAGGTATCCTATTTCAAAGTGCATTAATAAATTCATAGCAGATAATTTGCAGATATTGTTTCCTTAATTCTATACTAAAGCTACATACCTAATTAGAATTCATCTTCTCTGTTTATATCATTGCTCTAGGTAATGTGTACGATAGTTATAACACTTTTGTGCTATGAAACCTATTCCCTGACTATAGCAGACATAGACCGTGTGCTATGTTGTGTGGTAGTGTTAATTGTAATCCCACATTATATATGACCATATTGTTTACAATTAGCCCTTTGGAATACAGCACCTCCAGTGCTTAATTGGGAATTCCACTGGACCCATCCTTCAAGAATGGGGGAGGCAAGGCGCTATGCTACTCTTGTCATCAGCTTCATTGAGGGGACTGTTCTTGCTGGTGCAATCTTTGGTTGGCCATCTATGGTATATGTCTTACAGGTATGCTACCTCAAACAGTCAATGAAAGATAATGATAATTGATATATCAATTATATACCTATATGTCACAAATACCTACAAGCGCTCCCCAATTGTTTTCATACGTGAAATAATTAAAAGAAAATTGATCGGCAAAACACATGTGTCAGACTCCTTGAATGATATTTATGTTCAAAGTATACTGGCCTAAAATTCTCACACTATTAGGGCATCAAGTGTCAAGGCATGCATAAATCCATGCCGATGTTACACATTCATGACCAAAAAGAAAAAAAACTAAATAAGGGGAAGGTCTAAAAGCGTCATACAATATGTCATCAATTTTAAGAACCATCCATCTAGCCGAATGTCCCCAACATCACTGATCATCGTTCTCTACATTTTTGCCTTACAGGATTATGGTCTATATGAAAACCTATGTCACACAACAGAAGCTGCAATATATGAGAATAGTACTGGGCTACCAGATATTGGCAATACACCAACTACATGGATCACCAACAAAGTTAAAACCCATTATAGTCAAAGGATCACAGGTAGATGTTTAAAACAGAAAGTTGCCCTATCTGGTGCTTTCACTGCTGCAATTACAGCTTTTGGATTCAGCGCCTTTCCGACAGGTTTATTCTTTGATAGATTTGGATTGAGGACAACCAGGACTATCACTGTGTGAGTAGCAGCAAAATGTTGATAAAGGATACCTCATGGTAACTGAAAACATTGCTTTATCAATATATTAGTTACCGCATAACTTTTAAGGTAAACAGTAGTCAGTATTCCCTAGGAACATGATACAAAATTCAAGTGTCTCAGTTGGATATGATCATCCAGTTTGTGTACGCAAGTCAAGACAAAAATTACTTGAGATATTCAATTGGCCACTGCACTGATCATCCACTATATTCTGTTTTCCTCTCAAGAAACTTTGCTTTTTAGTATAATATGATATGTGATGGAAAACCTCCGCGGACCTGTAGTATTTGCTGTAAAACCTCCGAGGCGTAGCCGAGGAGGTTTTACAGCAAATACTACAGGTCCAAGGAGGTTTTCTGGCTTATACTCCATCCACATAACGTTTGCATACTCGAAATTAACCATATTCCCTTAAAAATATGTACGTTTGCTGATATGAAATCTCAGGTGGTTAGAGGTGGATTCGAAGCTGTGCCACTAGACCCTATCCTACTGTGTTGATCCTACTTAGAGAACGTTAATTATGGCGTCATGCCTCATTGGTTTAGTAAGTAGCACATGTTGACGGCAGGCCCATTCATGAATCAAATGCACATGCTTATGATTTAAATAGGCTCAATGGTTTTCCTTCATTACATGCAGCTCAGTAGTCTAGAGGGTATGTCGTAGGCCTCTGGTGTGGAAGGTACCGAGTTCAAGACTATAAACTCTCTTTGTTTTATTTTACAATATTTTATATTCAGCCTATAATCCATTCATGTGGAGGTAATTATCGAGGCAGATAGAGATAGTTAGTATATCGTTAGCATTTATTTTGTAACTGCACAAAAGGGACCTTTAGCAAACCCAACGTAGCTCATTAAACATACACTTGGGCCCCTATACATGCACTGGTGGCAATGGTAGAATGCCACAATGTTCAGTCGATGTTCTACAGCTCCCATACCTATGTGCAGGCGCCGTGGCCTAGTGGTCTAGGCGCTGGTACATACATCTTATCCATGTAGCTTCGAACCCCATTAAAAACCTTGGTTTTTCCACATAAATTCGTCTCAAAAACCTCCGGACAGCACTTACAAAACCTCCGGACAGCACTTACAAAACCTCCGGACAGCACTTACAAAACCTCCGGACAGCACCTACACTGGGCCAAAAAATCTCCACTCAGGGTAGAACACATGGAATGTGGGAATAAACCTACAGTGTGAACAATGGGTCCACCACCCAGGCGGAGTATAATTGACCAAACAGATCATGGGGCAAGAAGGTTATTCACTCATTATGACACTTTCAACTGTGCTGTATTGCATACAAGTGTCGCACTGGCGTATTTGAGCCAAGGTTTACCCTTCATCAAAACCTACTTTACATTTAAATTATACTATAGTGAAAGCATCCGTATTCTATTTCAGCTTTTTTGGTATAGCTGCACAGCTACAGATAGCATTTGCTAATCCAGGTTTGTTATCATCCATTATTTCTGTATGGTCTTGCACACCTGTTTGGGCATATAAAGTCTGCATCCTCTAAGAGCTATGATCTTTGTTTTTTACAGTGTGTACTTTGACTGCTTCATTTAAGTCATCGAGTCAAATCTCCCCTTTCAATTATGAGCAGCAATTTTTCACCTTTTGCTCCACATAGCTGTCGACCATATCAGGATAGCATTCTTAACTAATAACATAGAATGAGCAACACATTGTACATTGACTCCCCATTGTGCTATGAACAGATTCACACAACATATAATAGTACATATGAAACCTTTCAAATCCAGTGACAATGTAGTCTTCAATATCATTTGGTAGGAACAGAATGGTTGGTGTTCACGGGTGCTGTGTGTCTTGGTATCAGTTCCAATGGGCTTCTTATGACAGTTTGCCATGTAGGTCAAACATTACTTACTATACCCATACCATGTCATATGACTGCAGTGAGGATGAAATATATTTAGAAATTAGTTTCAGTGTGTGCATTGTGCATATTCGACCCATTTTAACGAAATGGGTCGGAGGTCGCATATAACAGCTCATCAGGAGCTTTCATTTGGTATGTGACATGAAATATGTTGGCCAGTTTTGACCCTTTGACAATATTTTTGATACTTTTTTGTTGATTAAAATGAGATAATTAGCATTTAAATTAGATATTAACTATATAATACAATACAATTATAAATCCTATGGCCGTGTTTTGGGGAATAATGGCAGTTGAAATATGGTATGTAACTTAGTATTCCAAAAGAAAAGTATTTTAGTAAAATGTTAGAAAAATGTAAAAAAAAACTCATTTTTCCTCTCCCAAAACCAGATTTTTTCAGATGAAATTCAGATGGAATATTGGGATGTAGGGGATGAAACTGAAAGAATTTTGTAAATATTCAAACAAGAAGTACCTCTATGACAAAATTAACAGTACTGAATAACCATAAAGTAAGATACCCTAAATCGCCCTATATGTTGCAATTAGGGATATAAAGCCCTATTTGAAATTGAATTTTGGCTTATTTTAGTTATAAGTTGCCATGATAACTTATATTTAGGCCATAATGCATCAAAATAGACCTAAACTTTTGGTACCATCTTTTTCAGCCTGAAAAATTGGGCAAACCCATTTTTCACCCAAAAAACTATATCATTTGACATTTTTCACAATTTTTTCCTTAAACAATGGTCAAAATATAATAAAATGAGATGAATCTCATCCTAGTTGAGATACCCAGCATTTTTAGAATAATTAATGTATTCTGCAAACCGATTAAGATATGCATCGACGATATATGCCAGAAAAGACTGCCAGAAAAAATCATGGGATTCTACCAACTTTTAGGCAAACCACAGGGGGGCCAAATATCGGCCAAAATCGGCCAAAAAATCGGCAAGTAACTCGCATAAATGCGTGTACGGTCCTGTACAGTAAACTGGCAATAATGCGTGTACGGTAGAGGAAGGGTAAAAGTGCAACTTCCGACCCATTCAGTTCAAACGGGTCACATGTATTATATATAGAGATATATAGATATAGATATATAGATATAGATATGTATATACACACACATATATAGATGTGTACTGTGCTTATACCATACTAACACTTTTTAGGTCGCCCTTCTTGGCAGAAAAAAGACTGCCTTGGTATTAGGAATCTTCATGAGTGGAATAGATACTTCATTTGGATATGAAGTTGTCAAGGTTTGTTGAGCTGTATTCTTGCATCATCTAAAACAGTTGCCTTAAATACATTGCTGCACTTTCAGGAGAATCCCCTACAAGTGGCCTTATCCCTTCGTGAGATCCACCTGTTTGCAGCATTATTGAGTGACTCAGCAGGTGCAGCATCCATGCTGATCATACAGGGTTGATACACCATTAAGGCATACCATATTCGACGTAATAAGCGCACAGTGCGCTTAAAAAATTATTATGGACACCTTTTAGTACTTAAGAGTTTAATTGGGGTCAAAAATTGAAATATTTTTGGTTATTTCTAGTATAAGAATCGACCAAAAACAGGGGATGTGCGCTTATTAGGGGGTGTGCGCTTATTATGTCGAGTACGGTAGGTAGTATCTACATAATTTTAGAGTTAGCTCATACTACATTAGAGAACATGCTTAACACTGAACATGAAGCCCTAGGAATTATCCCATACCTCCCTCCCACATGTCACCTATATGTAGAATTTGGCCGCAAATCTGCTTGAGAAAGATATTTATTTCCGATTTCCGATTTTCCTGTGTCTGTTTCAGATTGCCCATGACTATGGGGTGTCTAGGGTGATCAGTCTTGGTATTGCAGCTTGTCTGTGGGCGCTGGTTCTAGTATCCACCTGGTGTCTACTTCCCAAGTTCAAGGTCACCAATGAGGAAGAAGGGGATATAACACAAGGTGAGAGATAGACATGTTTTACATTAGATTTTATAGATAAACCCTACATTGCCAGAGTAGTAGCAAGGGCATAAAATTCATGTGCTCTTTTTTAAATATAATTATTTCTATAAGGATTCGATTAGTACTGCAAGTTGGGCTGTCTTGCAGGTTCATGCAGTTCTTTCAAATTGACTTCTCATCAATTAAATGGTAGCAGGCAACACATTCTTATCTGTATTTGGAAGGGCAATCAGCTTTTCATACATTTTTGTGAGACAATAGTCCATGATAGTCCTATTGTCAATACATGTACTATCATTCACCTTTGATCCATATGCTTTTTTTCTCTACACAGAACAAACGTATCATGGTCAAGTAAAGTATGAGGAATTTAATGATGCATCAAAAGCTAAACATGAAACCAATGATCCTAGCCATGGTAAATCTGAGGTGAAGATGATAGTCTTTAGCATGGATTTTGTCTTGTTCATATTCTGGTCCTGCACCAACCAGTCTAGAGTTGAAATGATGATCAACAGTTATGATGCCTGGATGTCTGGCATTGTAGATGGAGATATTCAAAAAGGTATGCAATATTTCCTTTATCTCCATTTTGTTAACCTTGATTAAACTCTGACCTAAAACCCCATCTAGATCCTGAACTACTGGCACACCAAACAACTATGACTACAAAACACAGGGGTTTCTCAGTGACCATTATAACTATCAAAATCCGCTTTAGCAAGTCTGAAAACATTTTGACACCAAGATTAAGCTGAGTGACCAACTACATCCATTTCTATGAAGGAAACAATGTTTCAATGTGATTCTGTAGGCCATGTTGAAAAATGGCCACCATCTTGAATTTTCAAATGTCAATTGATACAGATATGGAAACTAATCCAACTCTAACAACAATTCTACTCAAAAACTATTTTGGTTTCCTAAACACCAGTTCTCACTATCTCTAAAATGTCTTAGATACACCTCTTTTTCAGTGAGCTATTTCACCAATATGTTTGCCTACGGAAACCTCTTGGGTGTAATTTCTCCTCCATGTATTGGCATAATTATAGACAAGATGAGAGCCAGGTTTGGTAGGTACATCTATTAAAATAATGCTCATTTATACAAATTAAACCTTATTAGACATATTCAGTAAACAAAAAGTAACTATGGTGTCGATTTATTCTTCAAAATTGCCATCAAAATAGGTACCATCAGCAGAAGGCATATACAATCACCATATCATCAATTATGTAATAAATACATTAACTATTTCACACTCATATCAAAATTATTATCTGTTGATAAGCTTTGTTCTCATTCTTAGATTCCGAATCAGAAGGGACAGGCTTGTCCTTGACCCCTGTAGTGACCTTGGCCTCAACAGCTAACATTGTTTTGACAATATTCTTGTTTCTTCATTCGGAAATGGCCATTTATGTAGCCATACTCCTGCTCTGTCTACTAAAACCAATCGTTTTTGCTGCTGCCAGTTTATATGTTAGTCTAATGTGAGTACATTGTAAATGAAATATATTCCATTATGATCATGTGTAGATATTAAATAGCTAATGGGTTACACTAATTCCATGATGTATAGATAAAATACATGGCAATGAATTGAATATACTTCTTTTGTGACTTTTTACTTTTCAACTCATCAACTTTGTGCTCCGCACACAAATTGACAAGGATAACTAATGACCGGACTTACAGCTCATCAATAGCAATGTATGATAGTTCAATGTATAACAGTCCTTTACATGGACTTTCAACAGTATGAACCTTTTAAGAACTGTAGAATGCCATGCCAGTTGTGATTATATACACCTTGTCAAATATGATATATGTCTTCGTAGTGACAAGTCTAAGTCACCTTTGCCAAAATACCCAAAGCTTGGTTTCATTGAAAGCGGTACATAGCCAGTATATTTGGATTTTACATGCAATATTTACATTTACTCACATAGGTACTCTTCTGAATACTTTGGGGTGATGTACGGCATCACATACCTGACGGGTGGATTGTCATCAGTGGCCATGTGTGTACAGGCAAGGGGAAAGGGATATCCAATGAAAATGTCAACTTTAAAATTTATATCATAAGCTTTCCAGTGATATATTACACAAGAAGATATCATTTCTAGTTTTTGAGAAATGACTGGATGAATATGGGTGGGCATTGCCCTATCCAAAACCCCAAAAAGCTCTAAGTCCCATAGTTTCCTAGATATCTCTATGTAATTAGCATAATTAGAATAATTAGAAAATGATCATACATTTTTATCCTATAGGCCATAGATTTTGATCTAGAAATGATAATTCTATTCTGTTTTGACCATAGTAATCCCAATGAATCATTTTATCAATGAGCTACTTAATCTTTTAATTTAGAATGAAAATCACGTTTCCATGGCAACACATATCAACAAAGACACACATTTAGGCTCTAAAACGTTCTTTTTACATTCCAAATATGGAAGCTTTTCACCAAAAATGGAATGTTTTATGTAATCCTATTGAATTCTCCAGAAAAAAGTACCCAAGAGCTATTTTTAGCCTAATTCTTTCATTTTAGGCCATAGTGGCGCCCCCTGGTGGCTAAAATCGGAACTAATCCCGCGGGGACCATCCTTTCTGCTTGGCTGCTCACATGTATCCCTATTTTGCCTGGGTTAGCTACAGTAAAAGCTTTTTCCCTGTAAGTATACATAGATATCATCAGTCCTTCACTCCATGCGGGACTGATGGTGTTGTAGCTATTGTGTTATACCACGCCTGACTGTGAAAACAAAGAAAAACCACAGCCAGAGCCTTGTACTCATAATAACCTTGATCAGTCTGAGCACACTCGTCTGCGACTCGTGATCACCCTAAACTGTCGCCAATATAATATGTACAAGGCTCTGGCTGTGGTTTAAGTAATACTTAGAATCCTGACCAGTCAATGAACCATGTAAGGAATATATTTAGTGTTAATAGCCAATATAGGAGCCTTATTCATCTATAAAATGTATTTTGTCTGACCACAATTGTCACAAAGCGTCAGTTTGTTGCGGCTCTGCAGTGCATGGTTGTGCTCTACAGACAAGTATTCATTGATAAATCCCTGAGATTCACGTTATCATTTTAAAGGAATTTCCAACTGTTAAAATTGCCATACAGCATCCCTAATAGACATGTTCCCATTCATTGCAAGATTGCATTGGCATGTGACTTCACCCCAAGCAAGTGCAAGTTAAAGGCGCACTGAACCCAGGACGTCATTTGGGTACAAAACTCGGCAGGGTTAGGTCCTTGGTTCAGTGTGCCTTTAACTATGGTTCGTTAAATCCAGCAATTTGTTTTTATTCTTTCAGGTGGACTGTTTGATCTTGGTGCTATTGGTCTTTTCATTGTCACTTCCCATAAAACTCTACTACAACTGGAAACACCACCAACAGTCGAATCTTGAAATGCAGCCACTGGTTAAAACGGCATCCCATGATAATACATATAGCGACAATGGCGCATAGAGACTGGCCCCAAGTAGTGTAGAGTCACCAGCTACCGACTTATGTTTTTAGTGTAAATGTGACCATTTTGTTTTTTGAGATACAGGTCATTCTACATTATTCAGCATTTCCCGCATGATACATATAGAATCCATGCTTCATGAAATGGTGACAATTGTCAGGAATAATTTATCTGGGATAAATTCTTAACCAAATATGAATAATTCAAAAAAGCGAAAAGTCCCTGCAATCAAACACCTAATCATAAACTCGCCTGAAGTCTGACAATTTATTTTCTCCCTTAATTGTTTCAATACAGAAATGTGGTAGTAATTTTCTTATGGTAGAATGCTCATGTTTATTTGTTAATTAAGATCTATGACGTTTATTTTAATTTGTATGTGTATTATTCTCTTTCAAGAGAGTTGACCACTGGCTAGCATAAATCATATTGTATAGATCCGAGATAATTATTAGATACATTGATTCACCAACATTTGTGTGACAAGATATATTTGAAACAATACTGTGAATCATACAAACATGATGTAATCCTGATTCTGTCAGGGTTACCATCATCTAATTTTTATGATAAGAGACATTAAAGTAGTTCAATATTGTAGTACATGACGACATTCTAATGTAACTGATTGAAATATTCCTCACTTACTCAGTATTTGTTTGCCTTGTGGCAGTTACATAAAGTCAATAATTACCCTCATGTGGACCCCAGGAACTTTAAGGTCCAATGTACACTAAAAGGGGTCAAAAGGGAGTTAGGTACTGAGTCCACACAAGCTAGGCCGATTTCAATAAGGGATCTAGAATTAATCTACCTGACGCTAGATATCTCAGACACCGAGAATCTGGCCTTCTGGGTCACTCTGGTTCTAGGATTCAGGGGCCTACTCAGGAAGAGTAATATGGTAGAGGTGGACCTAGCAGTTCTTGTCAAGGATGTAGACTTCCATCAGTGGGGGGTCTCTGTCTCAGTGAGGCGCACCAAAACCATCCAGTATAGGGAAAGGGTTCTTTTTCTTCCCTTCACCTACATCCCGGGTTCAATTTTCTGTTTGGGTTATTTCATTGCCCTCCTAAGGGCTCGGGTTCCATACCCTACCCCCAACACCCAACTAATTTCATATCTGAAGGGACCCACTTTGGTTAGGGGATCCTACACTTGGTTGATGCATAGAATGGCTGATGTTGTGAATGTATTGAAATTGTCAAAGTTAACCTCTCACTCACTGCGTCGGGGAGGTTCAGCGGCCCTCTACATGTCGGGGTTCCCGTTGTGTGAGATCAGGGAGATGGGGGACTGGAAGTCCATGTCAGTCCTCCTATACCTGTCCAGGACACTTGAGAGCAGGATGGAACTGGATCGTCGTATTGTGAGCAGGGTGTTCACCCCCAGTCAATCAAAGTGTTGATTTGGACTGATAACATTACTGTGCTATTTATTGTCATGGACTTCAGTCAGGGTGACTGTGTAGTGGTTTGCCTTCTCTTTTGGAGCCACTGCGTGTTGGGTGCTTTTGGCTTGGCCTGAGTACTGTTCATCACGCAAATATATAATAAACAGTCACCCAAAACTATTAGGTCTCTTCGTAGTTTATTGCTCACAGGATTTATGCGGTTGATAATGAATGCATCGGAGTTATCAAATTATAAATACAGGCAAGGACCTAGGCCAGTCTAGTGGCAAGTCTATTCACTGACTGTGACCCCTGACCTCACTGCTGATTGTTCAGGGGTAGGTGGTGCTGGTCACCTGGAACTCACCTGTGCAGGCAGCTCTCTATCTGCCGCCAACAGCCACCAACCGCGGATGTCTAATCCACAAGTCAGACGCTTATAGACTCACATTCTTGAACGTTATTTTTTTCTTTTTTCTCAGCGTTGCTGGGTTTTTCAGCATTATGCTTGTTGCGTAATGATAATGCCTATTTGGCCTGAGTACTGTTCATCACGCAAATATATAATAAACAGTCACCCAAAACTATTATGTCTCTTCGTAGTTTATTGCTCACAGGATTTATATCAGATTAATATAATGTCCAAACATCATATACAATGATTCTTTGTGATTTAAATCGTATTTCTATTGCTTCATTATAGATTTTGATTTGGTTAATTCACAGCGGAATGATTTGAAATTGGTGTTTGACTTATGGTAAAGTTGCTGTTCGACTCTAGGTAAAATTGCATGGTCAATTTAAATTGGATATTATATGATTAGGATTCAGAAAAAGGTTTAACATGTCTTTCTCTTTATTCACTTGAGAAAAATATACAGCTTTTATCCCATATCTGCATATACAATGTTTGCCAAAGCTTTATGCAGGAAATAGGGGAAATAGCAACTATTTTCCATTTACTCCCGAAATCTCAGCACCAAATTTAAGACAAACTTTGGTACATATGAAAACATAGATGCATGTTATACAATAGATTACCATGTCACAGTTATCAACAAAAACACCTGAACTTTCATTATAATATTGAGGTTTGTATTGGATTTGGTTACATTAATCATGCATTTAAATGTCAAAGGTGTCCCACATAAGGTATGTGAGCATCTTTAGGTGAATCTACCCCCGATGCAAACAGCTCACAGAGTTCACCATCTGCTAGATTAGCAACCCGTGAGAAAGACTGCTATGTGACTTGTAGAACTGCATTAAGTTATGTCATTGACAGTGATTTATAATCTTACTAGCCCCTTCGGGGGCCGGGATTGTGCAGTCTTTGCGAAAACATGCAGGACAGTGGCAATGTCCTTCTAAAATGCCACCGGTCCAGCAAATTCACAGGTGTAGCAGGACCGAATGTCCAGTCACATTTTGGGCTTTTCTGAACTATAATTTAGTTGGACTTCTAAAGCTGAGATATGTATGTCAATATACTGTGTTAAACTATATATCTATCCTGATTTGGCCATAAATGATTACAATTAAAATGTATATTTAATGGACAAAACTCTTCTATAGGCTTACTTAAAATGCAGAAATCATCAGATATGTGGCTATCCGGTCCTCCAAAAATGTAGCCGGTCCTTCAACATTGAAAATTTGCAGGACCGAATGTCCTGTGGGATGAAAAAGTTTTCGCAAAGACTGATTGTGGGGTAGAATATTCTGTCATTTCTGCTTCCCCCCCTACCCCCTGCACTCCCCCTTCACCCCCCCCCCCCCTCCCACACACACACACACAGCAGCAGCAGCCCCAGGGTGGGACCGCGGGAACAGACAGGGTCGGCGTCTCACTGGCAGGGCTGGGCAGCTGTCGCCATGTCGCCAGAAAGTGGCGACTCTGGGCTTGAAATTGGCGACAAGCTTCTTAGCTTGTACCCCTGGCCTCAAGCCTTCTAAAACTGAAAGAATTTTGGAAATACTCCAACTAGTACCAAAGTTATAATCCAATTCAAAGTCACACCAGAATACACTATTTGACTTCAATAAATTCCAAATTTTCCAAATTCACTTCCCTGCTTTTAATCACAACAGTTACCTTTCACACTCTTACCTCAAGATTTCCACAATTTATATATGTGATATGACTTGACATGACAAGCCCTTAGTGCAGGGTGCACTATAAGGTCCGTTTTGATTTTTCCCAGGAAAGGTCACATATCGTGTGCCAAAATGCCTCAGAATTCGCCATTCCCAGTCTAAACTTCTAAAATGGTTCCCTCTGACTCCCCCCCCCCCCCACCCAATAGATACAGATCTTACCTATTTCAGTGTGTTTCAAAATGCATTAGAATTCACCATTTCAAGTCTAGACTTCCGAATTTCCTCTAAAGTTTAGGCCCATGTCCCAGTACTAAAGAAAGCATATTGTGTGCCAAAAGAATCAGATTCAGAATGCACCATACCAGTTTCAAAATATTTTAGTTGGGCATACAAAATGTTTCATTCTGAAAAATGTCCTACTCCCAAAAGTATGGGAGAAGATAAATGCAGAGCTTAACTGTAATTCATTGCGTTCCAGACTGCATCAGAATGCACCATTTTAAGGCTAGACCTTTAAAATCTTCCTGGTTCAATTTGCAAATTAGAAAGTACCATTTCAAGTGTAGATTTTCTGTGGCATGCTTCCAACCCCCTAGTGTGCCCCCCCCCCTCCATTCTCAATTGACAATTCCTGATCTGCGGCTGGCTACAGCCGGTCCAGTATTGGCTCCAGGATTTTCAGATATGCCCACCCCTGCACTGGCCCAATTAGCCCCTGCCGATATCACCATAGAGACTAGCGTCCCTATAGCTACTGCAGCAACGCGACCTCACTCTCCAAGCATATTCTCTCGGGGGAGCCTGATTCAAAAGTTTAAAGTGGGCCATCTAAATGATTATGACTATTTCATATGTAATATTTATAGGGAAATATTATATGGATATTAATGGTATTGCATTTGATCCCCATAATTCTTTAATTATCTTATATCAATGTGATGTTGAAGGCCAAAACTATGGTGGATTTCTTTTTGCCTGTCTGCCCTGGTTACCAGGCATTCCCTGCGAGAGTAGGTATCATATATCCATTTTCTTTCAAATAGGCCTACAGTTGGTTTATAAATGAGAATACGTTTCCTAAAGAGAAGGAATATTACATGTGGACTCCTCTAAACATTTATCAAAATTAACTTGAGGGAAAAATCGAGTTAGCTTTGAATAAAATAGACACACTTATATAGCCTCTTTTGCTTTATCTGTTCCTGTCAAGCACCTCAAGCCTGATTCAATGGGGTGGGTTCCAGCGGCCAACTAATGCCGTTTCATATATAGGGGAACCATTATCACAGGTTTCCTCATATTTCATTGCCTGGTAATAGCTCTACGAGATGCTTCCCTATACAGTCATCTTATTGAGACATCATCATCACTTTTGGCAAGTCCAGTGCACCGGGACTGCTACCAGTCATATGCATTTGTAAAATGGTATTATAATGAAAGTAGAGTTTTTAACCAACACTCCCCTCTGGCTATCATTATTACTGCCATCTTTTGCTTTATACAATGCTTGTTTATCATAGGGCCTACTCATTTTCACAGTGATATAATACCTCTATAGTTAGCTGACCTCAGGAAAGCTGACCTATCATTTTATGTATTTATATAGCTGACCTATCATCTTATGTTTATATATGTGTACATACTTGGTCTTCAACCTTTGAAAATCGCAACTGTAGGATCGAGAACGGCTGGAAAAAAGACATCACTTATGCGACATAGATGTATCTGTTTGAACCCTAACTCGCACAGAGCATCCACTTTTATCTCATATTTCAATTGATTGTGTATTATAACTGTTGATTTATTTGTGATTGAGAAAAAAAGTGCTTTATTATGAATAAAGTGCCCCCTACTATCATCAAGTGGGCAGTCTTAATGTTCTTCTGTGTCATGTCATATCACTTTTAAAAATTGTAGAAATACAAATATGCACAATTACTTTCATTCCTACATCGTTAATCTGTCAGCAGATTTTAAGTTCTTGAAACTAAAGGTTAAGACAAAATAAAGCAATATTTGGCTGTGTGATCATGGTGAAAAAATATTAAAAACTACCATTGGTATCTTTTTAATATTATCGTTGAATAGGTTTATTGATTATAAAGTAATGGAAAGGTGAAATACTTTATGCCAGAACGGTCAGAAGAATTATGTTTGATTATAATATAGTTGATCTAAACTTTGGCAAGTGACACATTGAGTTCATTTTTGTTTCTTCCTTTGTTACAATTACTAACACAGTCCAAGTGCCAATTACTAACACAGTCTAAGTGGCAATTACTGATACGGTCCAAGTGGCATGCAATTACTAACACGGTCCAAGTGGCAATTACTAACACGGTCCAAGTGCCAATTACTAACAAATTGATGTGTCACGGCATAAACTTGCATGATACAGCCATTTGAGCCAAAGAGCATCCTAATTATAGAAAGGAATGGCAAAACCTTTTTTCATATCATCAGTCATTGATAATTCCCTTGAAGCCAAAACTAGGGGGTCACCTATGAGATGACAAAGTAATGAATCTTTCAAAAATATCTATATTGCCTTGACTATAGGATCTCATGGGTGTTTTGGCAGCTAATACATGCGATACATACAGGTTACATCACCTAATGAGAAATAAAATGGTTGATTAACCCTTTAAGGCCGACCAAAAAAATTATTTGCTGGTGATAGGGGCAAGACACTTTCACAGGAACTCTCTCAAGGCCGGGCTTTGCTGATTCTCATAGAGTTATGTCGACTATAGTCGATGCTCGGCCAGCCATGGCATCAACTATAGTCGTGACTCGGCCTTAAAGGGTATTAAGGGAGGGTACTGTATAGTTAGAATATGAACTTAGCTAAAGAAGATTATTATGAGTTTCGATGTTTGCCACCAGTTGGCCTATGTGTGGGAACCCGTATTTACCTTTAAACTTCCACGGATAGAGGCAAGGTGTGTATTCACAGAAAAAAAAGTGATCTTTAGCTGGATTCTCCTAGGCCAGCACTGCCTGACTCAGGTAAGTGAGTCAGCTGAACTCCCACTTCCATTAAACTATAGACAGGCTGAGCCTCTTTTAATGGTCATGACATAAAGCTACTCTCTTTTGAGAGTCATCCTAATTCTTGAATCACAGGGAAAACAATTCTTCATACCAGAGTCAGTCTGACTTTCTTCCCACAGTCAGGCAATGCCTGACAGTGGGATGAGGTCTATACTTGGGCTTTCTTTGTTTGCAACCAGGCATATGGTAAGGTGTATGCCACCATTTCTTTGGATTTGGAAGTTAGGTACATTGAGATGCTGGGACCACTTCTGACAAATATTGGTATGTCCCAGAGCAAATTCAGTTCAATGTTGAATAGATATTGAATCAACATTGGTTCAACATTAAATCAGCATTGTCAACTATTTATCAATGTTGATTCAATGATCTGTGCCAACCAGGTGGAAGACTGCCTGAACTTACAGTACAGCCTGCATAACACACCCAGCCCGTTTTTACAGGTCACTCAGCCTGGTATACAGGGTCGTTCTGCTAAAGCACTGTGCCTTTAGCATAGCTTTTATATAATGATATTTGCGATTTTTATATGATATTTGCGAAAAATAAAGCTCCCTTGAGTATATAAAACAATATGTTACCTACCACCTTATGTATGCATTAAGTGCATGGTCCGTTGCATTTATGAGTAATTGCCAGATTAAACCCATATTTTGTTTGGTTTGGCACATACAGAGCAGGGTATAGCAGCTGTATCTGCTGGGAGAAGGTGTGAAAGCCTGAGCCCCAGCCTGCTATACCAGGCTGATATGCTGGGAGAGTGTGCCAACCTGACATAACACCCTGCCTGTCCGGCCTGCTAAACCAGGCTGGGCAGCCTGCATTAACAGGCTGCCTGGAAATATGGGTCAGGCTGTATCTCTGGTCCAGTCTTCCACCTGCCAACTGGGTTGTACCTCTATATTATTTAATGCCTAAATGTCTTGTGGTATATGATAGCATACTCTACACATTTCAGGACAATAGTATCATTTTGAATAGGATTAGCAAGTGTTTCAGTTAGGGGCTAATGGATATAAATTATAAATAAATTAAAGGTCTACTGCCTCAAGTCATAATCATAATGCCTAACTCTCTCTTTCTGAGATGAGAATACGACTCTCACTACAGACCAAGGTCAGCCATAAAGATTCCAGCATTGCCTGACTTTCACTCTAATGTCAGAGTGATGTTAATGTCATTTTTGGACCCCATTTTCCCCAAAGTCGGGCAATAGTTGACTTATGCATGAAAGTCAAGCAATGCTGGACGCTCTTTATTGTCAAAGTCAGTCTGACTTTCACAATAGGGTGCTTTTGGCGACATATGCCTGACTGTGGCTTGTGAGTTCAGCTCACTCCAGCTAGCTCTTTGTGTTAATTAGGCCCCTTTCAAATGAAACATACTGCACAGAATAGCCATAGTGGCACACTCATAACAATTCCGTAAACACATCTCCAATTCAATAGCAATCAACTCATTGTTTAGTGTTTATAATTGATTAAGTTGATATCCTCATACATATTTGTATACTGAATGGCACCCGCATCCCTGTTTGGCTTAACCCGTGTGGCTACCACTTTAGCCGTCTAGCAGGAGAGCCTTTGCTAGTTCAGGTTAGTTGTTTGTGATCCTCAATGTATTTTGTTGTATACAGTGTTTACACATTCACCCATTTACCTTTGACTAAGGGAATGGTCTTTAGTTAGCAATGAGTAGGGTTGGTGGATTTGAGGAGGAGCGGGTAAAAATATAGACGATGCCTCATTTAGAGCGCCTGATTTTTTGGGGATACTTGTGTGTAACTCCCCCAAACTCTATGTCTGTATGTTTAGTCAGGCAGTATTACACAAGGCAGATCAACCCCGACATTCCAAGATATCAAGGACTACATTGGTAATAAAATAGCTTTATCCTTGATTATTCCATACTGTAATTCCAGATGGTAATGCATCATCTGCTACCATTATTAAATATGTACCTTTAATAATACTGTACTGTCCAACATGTGATAATTCATATTTGATCTCATACTTTCTTGAATAAGCCTTATGTAAAGGGCATAATGAGATTTACTCTTAAATTGACTAATTGCAACTGTCTTTTGAAGATCACTTTTTGTAATAAAATACATTTATAAACTCAAATCTTATACCATAGTAATCGCAAAAGATATGTTTATATACTCATGATTATTCCAACAAAAGGTCTCATCCTGAAACTGGGTTTAACTTGGGCTATGCCAAGGCAAGCTTAACTAGGGTTGACCTGGGCTGTGGGTGGGCTCTCGGCCAGATGTGAGGTCGGTCCTAGCTGGGCTCAGGCAATAAATAGAATGGTATTATTACGGAAAGGGTATGTTACATTTGCTTTTATTTAAAAATGTGCTTTTTCTATCATGTGGCTGCTAACAGGGCTATAACCGGGCAAGGTGGGCGTAGTTTGATATTTCTTACTAGATGGGAACGCTGGTTGTGATATAAATGTGAAATACATAGCAGTTCTAATATTGGGAAAATGAGGATGATATAAGCATGGACGTCTCTTTTTTTTATATGAACGTATGTTATGAGCATGGGTATGTCTCTCCCTATGCTCACTTTCTGTCAATGTATTGCTTGGCTATGGTTGGAGTGTCACATGATCTACCTGATATGGCCTGCCATATACATGTAGTTGAGAGATGCATTTCATTCTCTTGCTCCATTCACAGTGATCTACTGTATAAAGGCTACCCAGGTTTGCCCGTGTGGGACCCAGTTGGGTTCCACGGTACGATGGTTATGGCATTTGCCTTCTGATTCAGGGTTCTAGTCTCAGCCATGCCGAAACTGCCAGGATTTAAAAAATTTTGTCCCAGCAGTTAACAAAATTATCCGCTGGTGTCTTGCTTCAGAACTAGAATCCCCGTCAGCCGCCTCAAAGTGGCAAAGTTTGATGGTTAGGGCTCAGAAATTTTTTTTCGCTAGAAATGAACCAGAATGTTCAATATGGCCATGCTTCATGTCCCAACTACTTTATTAAACATTATTCCTCAGAATTCAGCTTAGATTTCAGCTAATTGTAGGTTTATGCTCAATTTAAGACATTTGGAGTGCATGCTAGTCCACCCATTAAGAAATACACTGTGAGAGGCTATACCTGCGTTCATGGGACCCTCTTAATTGCCTCTTCTTGCCTATCAGCCTATCAATGATATTTTATAGTGCCCCATTCTCCAAATGTGATATTGTAATGACATTTTGGACACATTTAAGTAGAATTAAAAGTATGGTGAAAATCGGACCATGCTACTTTGATATTGAAAGTTGGCAGCCCGCCTGGGCTCTCCCTGGGTGCATGCGACGGCAGCACTAACTAACCGCTGCTGGCTGTTGTATGTCAAAGGCACATAATTGATATCTCTATGGATCATATGAAATTTCATGTGTGTAAAATGAAAGTGATGAAGTCCTGGAATTATACAACATCTAAGGGGCTTGAATTACAGATAACCCACTATCAATAGGACATTTTCTATGGCTTTTCCATGGCTAAACTACCAGCATCATCTTTACGAAAACAGTCTAATTGCACCAAATAGCTGGTGTTTTGATCAATAATAAAAATGTTACTGTGCCACTGCCACAAAGTGCAATTTGGTAATGAGTGAGGATAAATTGATTAGAAAATAAATGTTATAAATATAGGAGTCTTAACCCCTTCACCACTGGATTTCTTGTAACTCAATGCAATTTTGTGCAATATATTGGCTTACCGTGTGGAAGGGGTTAAACACAACTCTGCATGTCCTTGGCTAGATTAAAAATGAATAGAGATTTATTCATGAAATTTATTGGCGGTGCCTGTGTAGAAATGTTGATCATTCTTTAAATATTGCAGTTGAAGGGACATATTCAGCTGAAATGGACGAGTCAAGGCGTTATGCTTCTCTCATTATAAGCTTCATTGAGGGGACCCTCCTTGGTGGTTCAGTGTTTGGGTGGCCATCTATAGTGTATGTATTGCAGGTAAGGAAATTGGTTTCTAACCTTTTCACACTGATATGAAACATGTAAACTGAGTTATAAATACAAGGCATACACAGTGGCCTAATTGGCCACAAATGTTCATATCAAAATGGTAAAATAGAAATTGGCAACCCACTTCTGCCTTCTTTTTCTATGCTTCAAAAGTATGTTATAAGAGCTTTAGGATAATGGAGCTTTCTAAATCAATACCATATTAACAGATTCATGTCCAAAAAAAAAAGTGATGTAGGGGAGACCTTGACATCAAGATATAAAATCTAATACTGGAAATACATGGGTTAATACATGGGTTTGTATATACTAAAACTCTTGATATGTTAATATGTCAAATCTTACATGAATTTCACAACCTCAAAGCATGCTACGTTAAGTGATGAATCCACTGACGCAAATCCATCAGATCGGATGAGGTACGTCTATAGGTTTAACATTGTGAATGTCCATCCAATCCAACGGATTTCTGTCAGTGGATTCACCCTTTTAACTGTCTCCTAATCTGCCATTATTATAGGATTACAAGCTGTATGTGAATCTGTGCCACACAGCAAACCCTGCCGGATATGACAATATCACTGTATTGCCCTTTATTGGGAATACTTCAACTGCATGGATGTATAATAAAGTGGCAGCCCTCGATGGTCAACACACTACAGGCAGATGTTTGGCACAGAAAGTGGCCCTTTCTGATGCCTACACAGCTGGCATTACAGCTTATGGACTCAGCGCCTTACCAATGGGGTTATTCTTTGATAGATTTGGATTGAGGATAACCAGGACCATCATTGTGTGAGTGAAAATGATTGTTGATCGGAGTAGTATGTGGTAACTGATGATACTACATCATCAATGCTTCTCACACCACTGGATAACATTGTGTTTAATAATTATTGCAGAGAGGTATGCCAAGCGAATGACTGTTTAGCTTTGAAAAATTACAAAAGCAGTTTGTGCATGCACATCCTGTTCTGCTATCCTGTTCATTAGTCCACCGATCATCCAATATTACAATCTTATACTTACAAACCCGGGCTTGGAGTTTTCATCATGAGACATATATCATACTGTTGTAATGGTGGTACATTGATATCATGCCTGAACTATTGTCTCCTTTATGATCAAGTCCAAATCATCCTAATATGAGTCAGCATGTATTTTCAACTGCTTATTGTGTATCACTTAAAATGATAACACAGTTCACACCTACTTTGACTGTTTTAAGACTGAGCAGCCAGATGACTGATCACGAATTGTTAATCTATAAATACAATTTTGTTTTTAGATGAACAGAAAATGGCCAGTGTCATCACACATGGCACCTCTGTAATAAGGGAATGGGCTTTGTGATGATTTAATCAAAATCATCATAGTGGTATAGTGAGAGTATCTGTCCTTCATTTCAGCTTGTTTGGTGTTGCTGCACAATTACAAATAGCTTTTGCTAATCCAGGTTTGTTATTATTCTAGGTAATATATAATGTTTTTTAAGTGTTTCCGCAAAAACTAAATAAATTATGAATGATAATAATTTACCAGAATTAGTTGGCTTCGAAGCAAGAGATTCCTTTCACTTCTTCTGGTAAACAAGTGATGACTCATATCAACCTGTTTGAGTCATGAAGAAAAGTTATGAATCTTATATTGTACTCCTCAACTTAAATGGATTAGTAGAACTGAAAATATATTGTTCTGCACAACACATGCTTTATAGATTTTGTTTTACATTAGAGACTGACCTAGACAACTAGGATGATCCTGTTTCTCATAATAAGAAACTAGTAGGTTATGTTACTATTGTGCTATTAACATAATGACACAATCTGGTATAAATGGAAATGTAGAGAAACAGAAATCACAAATCCTGTGCCAATGCGGTTCTATTGTCATTCTGTAGGTTCAGAGTGGATGGTATTCACGGGTGCTGTCTGTCTCGGGATTAGTTGTGGTGGCCTTATTATGACAGGGTGTCATGTAAGTAAATCTTCTACTGGTAACAACATGAGGGCAGCTAGTATGATAATTAGTATTAGTCTACTAATATAACAATATAAATGTATGTTGTGCTTTGAAGTTCCTGCATATATCTAGTAGGGCCTATCTTAGGCAGAATGGTATCAAATGTCATAATTATGTTTATATACTTATGCATGTGAAAGTACTTTCCCTATACCACAACGAATAAATCAACCTGCTTTGTTTCACCCTAGGTGGCTCTTCTTGGCAAGACAAAGACTGCAATGGTAACTGGGATCTTCTTGGCTGGAGTAGATACATCATCTGGATCTGCAGCAGTTAAGGTTTGTTAGAGACAGTGACCGAACAATATGTTGAGCCATTTAGGGGTAGCCTATCGAAAAACTTACCCCATTTAATAAAAAAGCCAGAGAATTACTTTTGGTCAAATGGGTCGACTACAATGTTATATTTCAAGCCTGCTCAGGGTAGGGTCGGCAGGGGGAACAAAGAGTATTTGGACTTTCCTGCTGTACACTACCTAGCCCCTATACATTTTTTATAAAGCTCCTAACCTTGTTTTCATTTGCTTGCCCAATATTGAAAATGAACTACATTACTTTTTTCCTATCTATCTGCTTGAGAGGAATCCATGAAGTAATATTCCTCATTTTCCTTTGTCGGTCTCTGGTTGCCCAATCTTCATAGGTGCCCAGATATTAATCATAATATTCTTGTATTATATTACAGATTTCCCATGATTATGGTGTGCCCAGGGTGGCCAGTCTTTGTATTTTAGCTTTTCTATGGGTCCTGGTTCTCATATCAACTTGGTGTTTACTTCCCAAGTTCAAGGTCACGGACAAGGAACATGGTAATATAATAGAAGGTGAGAAGGAGATTTTATACCAGGCTCTGTATATATATCTTATCATGGATATGCAAATGTGAAAACTAGCTATGATTATGTATATCAATCTATCGAATGACAATAAATTATTTACATTAATTAAAGCCATGGGATTGAAGTAGTCAACAGACAAAGAAATAGGCAGTGATAATATCCCTGTATTTATCCTGATTATCATTTGCACTTTACCTATTTTGTTTTTTTCCTGTTTTCCATATTCTACAGAACAAAGCTCTCATGATCAAGTAAAGTATGAAAAGTTTGATGATGGATTGAAAGCTGATCACAAAAATAAAGAGGCTAGCTATGATAAGTCCAAATTGAGGAGTATAGTCCTCAATGGGAATTTTGCCTTTTTCATCTACTGGTTTTGCGCAAATCATGTGAGAATCAACATGATGGTCAGCAGTTATGATGCCTGGATGTCAGCAATCGTGCATGGAGATATTGAGAAAGGTAGGGCATACTTCTTTTGTACCTAAATATGCATTGTGACTCACTCATTTTCTAGTAGACTGAAGGACATATTGACCATGGGTGGCCCTACCTATCTTGCAAGGTTGCTCATGACTATGATTTGTATGCATTGAAATGGCTTGTTAATTCATTACAGTTGATGTACACATTCAATTCACCTATTATTACTGGTTGAGTTATTCTAGCAGAGTAATTTCTTTTAATAAGAAAGTTCATTGGCTGATCCACTGCAGAAGCTGTGATAGTAAGTACAGTCAATTAAGGTGATCACAATGTATTTGGTTACTTTTATGACATCCATAATGTTCGATACAATGTGTGATGATATTTACAAATGAGGGTAACAGTTGTACTGAACTGTATGAGGACAGTTTTCACTGACTTAATATGTGTGGTATAAGGCCACAATGACGCATGTCAGTTTGCACAAGGATATTAATAAGTTGAATAACGAGTGTACTTGATATGGTAGTTGGTAGTCAAATAGGAAATTACTACAGACAAACACAAGAAAAAATAACAGTACGATAAGAAGAAATAAAATAAAGATGAAAGATAAAAACATAAAAATATATCTACATAAATGGGTACCTCAACAAATAATCCCAATTTTCATGAATAATTATACTTCCTTTTCAGTGAGCTATTTCACCAATATGTATGCCTATGGTAACTTCTTAGTTGTAATTCCTTCTCCATTTATTGGCCTAATTACGGACAAGATGAGGGCCACCTTTGGTAGGTGAACCTTGGAATTCAAATCTGTACATGTTAAGCCTCATTAGATCGAAAATATAATTTAGCATACAGAGAGAAAGAATTGTGTCTGCTGGTAGCATTTTAGGACATCAGTTATTGTCACACACTAGTAAGAGCATTTGTTGGTCTTGCTCTTCCCCCAACGAATCAACCTGACTTTCTCTCAAAGCTGACAACAGCTCCCTTTTAAACATTTGTATTTTACTGTTATTTCAACATAATTATACTCATTCCCTCTGTTCTGCTTTCCAGGTTCCAAACCAGGAGGGACTAGCTTGTCCTTGATCCCTGCAATCAGTTTGGGATCAGTGTCTAATATCACCATGACTATAGTCCTGTTGCTTCACTCTGAAATGGCCATCTATGTCTGTATAGCCCTCATTGCTCTGCAGAAACCCCTCATCTATTCAACAGCCAATTCATATTTGAGTCTGCTGTGAGTATATGGGAATCGAGTCAATATAATTACCTCCCATCCCCGGCACAGAATTATGGCATTCTGTACCAGTTCTGTATAGTGTGGGTATATGTTTGTGTTGATACCACCCCTAATAAGTGCCCTCTTTCTGGGGCATTTCTAAGGAAAATCTTCATAATGTTAGAAACAGTTAACCACTAAAATCCCATCAAAACTGTTTTATAAGTGCCCTTGGCGATTATGACATTGAATACATTAGGAGCTATGAAGACTTCAGAGCTGCCAAGAGGATTGACTGGCTTCACAGAAATCATTAGTTAATCAGTAGATTTAGACTATAACTATTTGCAACTCTTTTTATAAATTCTCACAGGTACTCCACTGAATACTTCGGGATCATTTACGGCATCACGTATGTCATGGGTGGACTATCAGCCCTTGTTATGTATCCCTACTTCTCCTGGGTCAGCCAAAGTAAAAGCTTCTTCCCTGTGAGTATACATATCAGCCATTAAATCCATGTGGAGCTGACGGTGCTATGGGTATTATTGTTAGAATTCTGAACAACCATTGCAGCCTGTGAGAAATGCAGTTGATGGGTGGTGTCTGTATGGTTTTAGTTGCTTCATTTAGACTTCATACAGTTCCAAACAAATCTTTTGTCACTTGATGCAACTCAATCTTGTATGAATGAAGAATGTCAATTCATTAAAATTGATGATGGGGAGAAGAAGGTTTGTTCTGTACATGGAATGTGTGCATACACTCTGGTTCACAATGTCCTGGATGTGCTGTCATACAACTGCCACAACGTGACTCTAGAGTATGTGGATAAAGCAGGAGAATTTGGCTGAAATTAAAAAAATGTTGCCCCTTTAATACAGAAGCCGAAAAGGGCCAACCCAAAAAAAACTACTTCAAAGGTTGTTTTTTTCCTTCATCAAATTTCTCTAAATGAAAAAGAAAATTGCTGTCAAAATTGAAAATTGGTGCTGTTGGTGTCAATTTCAATAAAACGATAGCTGTCAACATCGAAAATTGGTGCTAATGGTGTCATCTTAAGTGAAAAGATAGTTTTCAACATCAAAAATTGATGCGGTCGGTATTAACTTCAACAAAAAGATATCTGCCAGCACATTAATCATTGCGCCGCTGGAACCCCCTACTCTCCAAACATCTTCTGCTATCAGCATATGAGTTGAGCCTTCTGATTGGTCCTTGGCCCTTGGTACTTGAAGTAGGGCAAATGAATAGTCCTATAATCACTGTCCTGTTTCTATGCCAACAATACCCAGACTAAGTATGGGGGGCACTCCCTATTATTTCTATTGGGGGAGGGGGCACAGAGAAACAGGACACAACATCCTTTTTCTATCCTGATGACATGTAGAATAGAATTACCGTATCCGACGTAATAAGCGCACACACCATAAAAAGCGTGTTTTTGGCAAATTCTTATACTAGAAATAACCAAGAATATCTCAATCTTTGACCCCAATTAAACTCTTAACTACTAAAAGGTGATTATAATAATTTTTTAAGGGCACTGTGTGCTTATTATGTTGAATATAGTATACGTTTTTAAAGCTTTTTTCCTGCAGAAATTCTTGACATTGTTTCCATTGTGTATTGAATGAGAGATGATTTGAATTGAAATAAGGCTAAATAAGAACACACACAATTATAAAAAGCATGGGGACAGATCGCCTATTTCTTTGCCCTATTTCAACTACCCAGTCAAAGACCAAAAATGCCTTCTGAAGTGTTTTTGGGGGTGAACCTTGTCGGTTTCAGTACTTTACAGCAGGAAAAGCCAACATATACATATTACTAGATCAAAGGGGGTTAGTAGAAAGTACAAACCTCTTGGATGAGTGGGTCAAAGAAAACTTCAACATCACTGCACAAAATTCACTCTTCCTATTAATGAATGAATACTCTCAACACTTCAAAGGAAAGAAATACTGAGCATACTTTATTACCGTAATGCATCAATTACCTCTGGGTAGTACATATTTTCAAAGCTGTTAGAATCACTCCAAACAAGTTCAAGTTTTAAAGGTCTTTAATACTGTTTGAAACTGTCCTTCTGTAAATCAAACAATATATTTATATTTTCAGGTGAACTGTTTGATCTTGGTGACATTGGTATTATCCTTTTCACTACCCATAAAACTCTACCATCAATGGAGACGCCATCTACAGTTACATCTTGAAAAACAACCCCTGATTAAAACCCCATCACCTAATTTGTCTTCCAATTAAAAGGAGAGCCAACAATGGAGTTAGTTTCAAAATGAGTTTGTGGGACATATGCCCTCTGACATCAAACGCACATTAAAACTGAGGAGATTACATTGAACATCCGTAAACCAGTAGAGTGAAACAATGTTTTTTCATTTACATGGATCTCACGTTAAAGGTTTGCCCACCAGGTGGCAGCTTGATTTCATAGAGAGATTTTAGTGGAAGTTATCAACTAAAAACATACATAATTGTGTTAGATTTATAAAGATATCCAACTATCTCATTAATTACACAATCAAAATTCAAGCCTTTGGCATATTAAGGGGAAAAAATATTTAATTTCCTTTTTTGAGACCCTGGGCACTGGTATGAAAAGTATAAACACCCATGTTGTGGTATTTAGAATTATACATATTGAGACTGTTGTCAGAGTTTCTTTGTAACAATCCTAGAGTACCTTTTGCTCATGGATTGTAATTGTATATTGCTATGAGGCATTCAATTATGCTTCTCAGGCCTAATATATGCAGGCCTGGAATTAAAATAATATCATGAATTATACATCAACGAATCCTGAAACAATTATAATTATCATTGAATAGCAGAGAATCATCGTATAATAATGATGAATCATCGTAAAATAACAACAGGAAAGGCCTGTAAAATTTACGGGGAAAAGCAAAATACGGTGACGGTAAAAAAAACGGGAAACGGTCGGCATTCAGTGATGCCAGTGATTCACCGTAATTTTTACGGGATATTTTTTACAGTGCTTGGTTATCTACCACCTAGGACCTTTACCCCCTAGGACGTTAACACCCAGGGCTTCCACACACTTCACTCATCTAAAACTATTTGTCTCTGGATCCATTATTAGATGAGATTTAACTCATGCCAGTGAGGCCATTCTACTATGTGGCTGCCAGCATTAACTTCCAATGGTCAGATCGCTGTTTGAACTCATACTGTATACTACTACTACTACTGTTTTTTTGTGTGTGTATTCATCATATAAGCAATTCTTGTGTATTGTAATCATGACTTTCTAAAATGGATATCATCAGTATTTACTTCTCCATGAGGATTTTCAATTTTCATGTAATGTCCGTAACGTTAACTCTGTAATGTCCGTAACGTTAACCATTTTTAGCTCTAGTAATCAAAAAGAGCTTACCAGCTCAAGTTTAACACACTAAAGTAATGAAAAGTAAGTGTAGGTATTATATAAACAACAGAAAACATACCCCTCTCAGGGTTTTAGGGCTTGATAGTGAGGTTTTGGTGGAAATTTTGTCATTTTCTGACTCAATAAATCATTTGGAGGGCTGAAAGGTTGAGTTATACCCGTAGGAATGCATCTAAATGCCACACAGTGCTGTAGCAATGTCCATTCTATCTTATTGTGTTGTTATTTAGCATAGTGCATGTCTTGAAATGCAGCAGGGGGGCTTACGGTCAGTCAGAGTTAACGTTACGGACATTACAGAGTTAACGTTACAGACATTACAGTTTTGCATTGAACACCCCTTTCCTAATACACAGAAGAGAATTTAGGCTGCAATTCCTTCCAGAATGAATGAATGTATACTAGCCATGGATAAGAATTACTTTGAATTGATAGGTTTGGGGTATTTATAGATTTATAGAGGATTTATGTGTTGTAATGTCCGTAACGTTAACTGCATTACAAATTAACTCTTTTGTACCTGTAGGCTAAAATAAAACCGGAAGGCTCCTAATTCTTTTTCGTGGCTTGAGAACCAATTGACCCCCATATATGACATATGGAATTGATATTGAGTGGCCATTGGAAGTAACCAGGCTGAGGCATCAATAGTTATCGTTACGGACATTACAAGAGTGGCATTTATTAAAAAGAGTGCTGGGATGAAAAATTGAGAACAGAAATTCCCGTTAAAACTTATGAATCTGATAGCTAACACATATACCTTGTGAACAATGTTGATTCGGGAGACTTTTAATGGGTTTCCTGGCCATGGGAGACAAATGAAGAGAGAAAAAAAAGCCTGGAACCCTGTTTTTTGGGAATTTTTTTACTTTGGAGGGCCATAAATCCTAAAATTTTGGTCCGAGACAAAAAAAAACAAAAAAACTGAAAGCCTAGAATGTTCCCTCTCACCTAATACCAACAAGACCTAGTATGGTGCAGAGCTCTTTATTCTATAGCTCAGGGAAGGTGAAAAACACTGAAAAACACAACTTGGTACATAAATGTGGGGTCTGACTCAAATAGGTTAAGTAAGCAGACTGGCCTCCAGTGAGAGACATTAGATAGAGCACCAGATTTTGGAAGAGGTATTACACAACCAGTTTTCAGAGCTGGCGGCAGTGCCGACCCTGAAACCGAACAATTTATTAGGTGTTTAAGAATAATAGGTTTGTTTGTTAACATATGCTTCACTACTCTACTTCTGACATCAGTAATACCTGAACTTTTACTACAGTTAATGTTGCTTATTCACTTCATGGCAACTTCATTACTGCATGCCATAAAGTCAAAACGTGTATTAACTTGGCTGATAGTAAAGTCTTCGGCAAGGGCTTCATCAAAAGCCCCTGCTAGCTTCTCACCTATTTGTACATAATAGTTATTCACAAAGTCCGCAGTCTCAGCAGAACCAATGACGTTACTGTCCTCATCAATTAGTCTTACATTAGAGTCTACCCTTTCACCCTTCCACAGTTTAGTGATGACCTGCCAAAAACGACGAGGGTCATCTCTAAATTTAATGAGATTGTCCCTGATCACAGTGCATCTCTTCACAGTCAGGAGGGCTTTGATTCTTGACATTAAGCGCTTCGCTGCAGCAAGATATTCATTAGGCAGCCCAGCTGCTACCTTTCTGGCTTTACGCAGCTTGCGTTTTTTCTGATTGATCAGATTCACTATTTCAGGGTCAAAAAAGGGGTCATCAGGCCGCACCCTAAATTCCCTGATGGGATGGTGTTCATCCAGGTAGCTATTTAATTCTAATAACAATAAATCATAATTTTCTGATAGAGAGTCGTTTATAAACAACGGCTAGCGTGGAATCAGTATTTTTTACAATATTACATAGTTGGATGAATCTTGCATAGACCATTGAGTTAACCTTCTGGCATTGGCGTTTAAATGTCAAGTCAGTGTCTATGACCACACCCAAGTAGTTGAAGTAGTCAACGACCTTTAGCGTTTCACCACACAATCTAAAGCTGCATAATGACAGATCATAATGATTATGAATAGCACCACATTACCTGTGTCTTAAGCACATTTACCGTCAACACATTGGTATGGCACCATGAGCTAATACAATCAAGGTCGGCCTGCATTAAGGCATTTATGATTATAGGATCCTTGCCGCATGTTACAATTGCAAGGTCGTCAGCATATAGAAAACAGGCAGAGTTTTTTATACAGGAAATTACGTCGTTGATATAAATAATAAACGGGAGCGGCCCTAGGACCGAGCCTTGTGGGACTCCGCATGTAATAACTTTGGATGTTGACCTTTTATTATTAACAAGAGCAGATTGGTGCCTACCTTCTAAATAGTCCCTAAACCAAGATAAACAAATTTGAGAGCATCCAATTTTTGATAATTTAGTTAACAGGCGAGAGTGATTTACAGTGTCGAATGCTTTCTTTAAATCTAAAAACAAAATGGCGGACAGTTCGCTCCTATTACGGGCCTCATAAAGGAGTTGAATAAGTTTAAAGGTAGCGTCGGTAGTAGACCTCCCCGGCATGAAGCCAAACTGGGCATCTCCAATCAGTTTGTTATCACAGATATAAGTAATAAGTTGTTTATGCACAAATTTTTCTATGAGTTTACTAAATGAGTCAGAATTCCTAAAAATGCACTAATCTGGTACCAAATCTGAATCAAAATATTTTTTCACCAAACTCAATTGATCTTCATACAAGTTTATTTTATTGAAAGACTAGTATCTTAGGTCCCAGAATCCACTCAAGGGAAAGCTTAACTCCCAGGGGGTCAGTTTTTATTCACTCTCAAACACAACCTGGAGTTAACGTTACGGACATTACGCTAAAAATATTAAACATCGAATAAAATGTCTGAAAAACACCACAGTAAGTTTTATTTTGGTTTACAAGTAGCTACACTATATATAATCAGGCATACCAAGTTTGAAAACCATAAGCCAAATACTTTTCATATTGTCACTTGGGGGGCTTTCCAAAAATCTTGAAAATGTTGAAATATTTACAAAATATCACCAACTTTACTCTAGCTTGATCAAAAACTGTTTTAATAATCATTGAAGCCACTGTGTATCATCTTCAGTGTATCTACTTCCAAAATAAGTATAGTTTTGCATACAAGGAGACCCTATTTTTCATTCTAATTGCAAAAAACAGGCATTTTTTATGCAGTTAACGTTACGGACATTACAGTATTGGTAGCACAAAGCACCCATAAAAAATGAAGTATGTTCTATAGGGTAGATAACTATTTGGGATGATAGATGTACCATAGGGGCATGTTGTGTTAAAATATAGAGATGATTGACTGAGTAGAAGTAGTTTTTTCAAAAGAAATTAAAAATATGGTTAAGGTTACAGACATTACATACAACAAATTCTACCCTGACAAATTAAAAATATTGCGTTTTTTCTTTCTTCTTGATTAGGCTTTTAGATTAGAAAACCCTTCAACATGCTATCCAGAAAAAAAATGGATATCATCAGTATTTACTTCTCCATGAGGATTTTCAATTTTCATGTAATGTCCGTAACGTTAACTCTGTAATGTCCGTAACGTTAACCATTTTTAGCTCTAGTAATCAAAAAGAGCTTACCAGCTCAAGTTTAACACACTAAAGTAATGAAAAGTAAGTGTAGGTATTATATAAACAACAGAAAACATACCCCTCTCAGGGTTTTAGGGCTTGACAGTGAGGTTTTGGTGGAAATTTTGTCATTTTCTGACTCAATAAATCATTTGGAGGGCTGAAAGGTTGAGTTATACCCGTAGGAATGCATCTAAATGCCACACAGTGCTGTAGCAATGTCCATTCTATCTTATTGTGTTGTTATTTAGCATAGTGCATGTCTTGAAATGCAGCAGGGGGGCTTACGGTCAGTCAGAGTTAACGTTACGGACATTACAGAGTTAACGTTACAGACATTACAGTTTTGCATTGAACACCCCTTTCCTAATACACAGAAGAGAATTTAGGCTGCAATTCCTTCCAGAATGAATGAATGTATACTAGCCATGGATAAGAATTACTTTGAATTGATAGGTTTGGGGTATTTATAGATTTATAGAGGATTTATGTGTTGTAATGTCCGTAACGTTAACTGCATTACAAATTAACTCTTTTGTACCTGTAGGCTAAAATAAAACCGGAAGGCTCCTAATTCTTTTTCGTGGCTTGAGAACCAATTGACCCCCATATATGACATATGGAATTGATATTGAGTGGCCATTGGAAGTAACCAGGCTGAGGCATCAATAGTTATCGTTACGGACATTACAAGAGTGGCATTTATTAAAAAGAGTGCTGGGATGAAAAATTGAGAACAGAAATTCCCGTTAAAACTTATGAATCTGATAGCTAACACATATACCTTGTGAACAATGTTGATTCGGGAGACTTTTAATGGGTTTCCTGGCCATGGGAGACAAATGAAGAGAGAAAAAAAAGCCTGGAACCCTGTTTTTTGGGAATTTTTTTACTTTGGAGGGCCATAAATCCTAAAATTTTGGTCCGAGACAAAAAAAAACAAAAAAACTGAAAGCCTAGAATGTTCCCTCTCACCTAATACCAACAAGACCTAGTATGGTGCAGAGCTCTTTATTCTATAGCTCAGGGAAGGTGAAAAACACTGAAAAACACAACTTGGTACATAAATGTGGGGTCTGACTCAAATAGGTTAAGTAAGCAGACTGGCCTCCAGTGAGAGACATTAGATAGAGCACCAGATTTTGGAAGAGGTATTACACAACCAGTTTTCAGAGCTGGCGGCAGTGCCGACCCTGAAACCGAACAATTTATTAGGTGTTTAAGAATAATAGGTTTGTTTGTTAACATATGCTTCACTACTCTACTTCTGACATCAGTAATACCTGAACTTTTACTACAGTTAATGTTGCTTATTCACTTCATGGCAACTTCATTACTGCATGTCATAAAGTCAAAACGTGTATTAACTTGGCTGATAGTAAAGTCTTCGGCAAGGGCTTCATCAAAAGCCCCTGCTAGCTTCTCACCTATTTGTACATAATAGTTATTCACAAAGTCCGCAGTCTCAGCAGAACCAATGACGTTACTGTCCTCATCAATTAGTCTTACATTAGAGTCTACCCTTTCACCCTTCCACAGTTTAGTGATGACCTGCCAAAAACGACGAGGGTCATCTCTAAATTTAATGAGATTGTCCCTGATCACAGTGCATCTCTTCACAGTCAGGAGGGCTTTGATTCTTGACATTAAGCGCTTCGCTGCAGCAAGATATTCATTAGGCAGCCCAGCTGCTACCTTTCTGGCTTTACGCAGCTTGCGTTTTTTCTGATTGATCAGATTCACTATTTCAGGGTCAAAAAAGGGGTCATCAGGCCGCACCCTAAATTCCCTGATGGGATGGTGTTCATCCAGGTAGCTATTTAATTTTAATAACAATAAATCATAATTTTCTGATAGAGAGTCGTTTATAAACAACGCCGCCCAGTTAATTGTATCTAAATAATTGATAAAACTTCCCTCATCGAAGTTTTTATACGATCTACCACGGATGGTCCGGTAAGACGGTTTTTTTAATGAATTTTGTTTTTTAAATGAATAATGTTCTGTGCCCACTGGGATACGGTACCAATGATAAGGGCATTCATGAAAGGAATGTGTTGTAGATATTCTCCGTTGAAAGTCTTGTATAGATTCTTTGTTATTGCAATTATGTTCAAGTGTAAATATCCCTATCTGTAAACACAAAATATCTTATTATTATTGTACCGGGTAATTCACAAATTCTACTTTTAGATTTTTTAAGCTAGAACAATCAAAGACCGAGATCCCGAGCCTATATGTGTCTCAGTACTGAACACCAAAAATGAAATTATCATTTTCTCTGTCATATAGCATTGTAACCATCACCACATGTGCCATATCATTAGAAAGGGAAAGACTATGTCTTCAACAACCGGTTTTATTTCTAGATTTTCCATTTACAAATAATGAGAAATTAAATGGTAAATTTGATACAATGGGAGCAACAGTAAGTAGGTTGGAACAGGTATTAGGAGTTATCCTCCCAGAAAATAAGTCAATTACATGAAATCTAAATGGTATTTCTCGGAGCTCATACAATGTCATATGGAGTCTCCTCATATAGCAGACTTAGTAGGGATATCACTTTACTTTCTGATAAAATTATTACTTGGAGAGAATCTTAAATTATATCATTTGTATAGAAGGTTTATATATATAGTCAAGTCCCCACTACAACCACCCATAACCCCGACCACTAGCTGGAATATAGATTGTTGGGTAATGTATTCTTGGTTTGGTGTAAAAACATGCTGGTAAAAGTTGGCGATAGGGCTTCTCCTGGGGCATGCCCATGACTCCTGTAAGCCCTGTTCTCCATAGTTTTCATAGAAAATTTGATAATAATTTCTGTATAATTTGAAATCATATACTGACAGAGGGTCTCATATGATCTAATTCCGGTCCCTAGAAATACCCTATTGTATACTTTGTGATGGACTACAGCATTTTAAACAAATCCATTATATATTTAAGGATCAAGTTGCATTTACCGGAATAATACCATGTTATCGTTTATAGCCTTTGGGGCCAAGACCAGGACTATTAAAGTAGGCTTGTTTTCTATGTCAGAGGATGTGTAAAATCTATTTAAATGGACACAAAAGAGTTTGGCAGTCACTCTCTCAGGGCTGTGTACTAAGTATCTCGCAACACTTAGGCTAGATGGTCTCAAAAATGAGAATCCCCCTATATAGTATACATAGAAAAGAGCGAATTATATCATATATGAAGTGTGTTTGTCAAATTGTATTTCTACATTGGTTTAGAGAATTCACCATTTAAAACAGGGTATTTTGTTTCAGTTTAAAGAAATCGTTTAAAGAGGCACTGACATGATATTTTAGCTATTTATATTTGGCATATATATTGGATAGAACAGAGACAAACATCACTGTTATTGTATGTATTGAGAGCACCAGGCCAATGCACGCCATACACGGCCAGGCTCACCACTGCAAGCGTGGCCAGAGCAGCAGAAGGCCTCTCCTAGCACCTCGCCATGTTGTGACGTCATCGGCGGTAAGGGTGGGTGATGAGTATCAGTGTATTGGGGGGGGGGGGGGGGTTAGGGCTGGAGATATTCTTATTTTATCAGTTAATGCATATACGTTTTGACTCATTCAAACACGGCCAGGCTCACCACTGCAAGCGTGGCCAGAGCAGCAGAAGGCCTCTCCTAGCACCTCGCCATGTTGTGACGTCATCGGCGGTAAGGGTGGGTGATGAGTATCAGTGTATTGGGGGGGGGTTAGGGCTGGAGATATTCTTATTTTATCAGTTAATGCATATACGTTTTGACTCATTCAAACAGGTCAGGCTCTTGTATGGCTGCAATGGTACATATGGTTTGTTTTGCCAACTTCTGACCAAGACAAAGTGTAACTTAGATAGAACTGTTGCCTTGTTAAACATGTGTAGTGGCGTTATTTCACACCAGCCTCAAGAGTTAGGGTGGCGTACACATATGCCGGTCTTTGTTCAATGCACAGTTTTCAACAAGGCCTCAGCTTATGAGTACCGTATAACCTACTCACTCACCAAGCTGAGGTCTTGTTGAAACCTGTGTTGATTAGGTGATACTTCATAATGATAACAAATAATAAAGGGTGTTCTCAGCTCTGGAATGAGCCATGTGTGATGTTACTAAGGGAATTTTCCAGAAACGAAAACCTTAAGGGTATGTACTCAGAAATATCAAAATACCAACTGCGCAAGGTTCATGGCAGCTGACTGAGGGCTCAGCTCCACCTCCTAGAGGGAACATGAAGCACTATACATAACAATGCACCCCCTCCAGGCAGCAGCAGCTACTGCAGGGGTGGGGGTTACTTGCATGTTAATGATACATTAACAAAGACCCGTATTATAGTCTATCATATGTGGTAATTGCCAGAGTAGAGAGAAACAAATTCTCATTCCATTTGCTTGCTGTACACTTCCCTAAGTATGAGGTCAGTACACAATAATGTTTGTATTAACATTTGGGAGTAAATAGGGCAGTACTGCCATAGACTTGCCAATACAACATCTGCATGAGCTATGTTAATCTTTTATTTCTCCCATGAGCCCTTCTATGAAAATAATAGACATCTCATATCCTTTTGATTCCTATATATATATATATATATATATATATATATATATATATATATATATATATATATATATATATATATATATATGTGGCCAGGTGAGGGAAAACGTGCCTCCGGGGGGGATTTTTAGTACTGATTTTGGCCACCAGGGGGCAGTATATGGATAAAACACTGAACATATACTAAAAAAATGCTTGAGACCAATTTTTCATGGGGAATCCGGTGATATTCTTAGAATTATTCCATCTCCACTGAAAACATTCCATTTTTGGAATGCAAAAGGAACATTTGTTGCCATGGAAACATGGAAAATTGGCATATATGCCCATTTCTGGTTGCCATGGAAACATTCCATTATTCCAAATGGGAACGTTTTGCCACAAATGTTTTTGAAAATTTCACAAGGAACTCAGAATCGAAAACAGACCTCAGAAATTCACTCTGGAACCAATTTTATGATAAAAACATCAGATGTCTTCGGTTATTTTTCAACAATACTGTATTTTTTACATTATTAGTATTCTTAATAGGATATAGTGGATTTAGAGCTTATTTGCCATTTTCAGTTGTACACACCAACCCCGGTTTGACAAGCAGTTACAGCAAAACTACTTGGGATATTCTAGCTCAAGATATCTCATTTTAAAGCCTGTAACATAAACTTTGAAAAGCCATTTCCCCCCTGGAGGCACGTTTTCCCTCACCTGGCCACATATATATAGAATGAAATTAATTTTGCCATAGCACAGCTGCGCCACAGCTGTGGCACAGAGATGGCACAGAGATGGCACAGAGATGGCACAGAGGGGCCGTATTGGGGTGGCACAGGGGCCGTATAGGGGTCGCACAGGGGCCGTATAGGGGTCGCACAGGGGCCGTATAGGGGTCGCACAGGGGCCGTATAGGGGTCGCACAGACACTGCACAGACACCGCGAAGATGCTGCTCAGGGACCCACAGGAGCCTCACAGGAGCCCCACAGGAGCCCCACAGGAGCCCCACAGGAGCCCCACAGGAGCCCCACAGGAGCCCCACAGGAGCCCCACAGGAGCCCCACAGGAGCTTTTTGGTTTAAATTGTGTATCACTGTGGACTTTAGGCTCATTCATCTGCACAGTTCCATCATATGCTATAAAGGCAACGTGAAAGGCTGGACCCCACTAGAGCAACACTGAAAGCTGTGAAACATGAATCTTTGCAGTCCTCTGTTTTGAGAGTTTCCCTGCATTTGAGAGCATGTTGTTCAGAGTGTTATGTTGTTAAGAATATTATAGAAACATTTAAGGACAGCTCTGGATAGGTAACTCAAAAAAAAAACGTATGCATTGAAACAGATTGGATTTTAATTTCTATATCATGATTTAAACAAGTTATACAATGGTTTTATTCAGGTCATTTTATCCAAATTGCAAAGTAAAATTAAGTTTTTAACATAATCTCAATAATGTCAGGGTCCACATGTACAGCGGCAGTTCTTGAGATGAATATCCCCGACAAGGGTTACATTGGTGCCACCACTAGGCTTCAAATCCTCAGGCTTCACAGACGTTGGTAGCCCAGGAGCTGTTGGTCTTGTAGGGTCAGTTACAGTCTCAGTTGTTGTCTCCTCCTGTGGCATTGCATCCATACAGAACTGATGTGGATTATTTACCTCAGGGAAATTCTCACAATCCAGTGATTCAGGCCACTGAAAGCCAAAGCGGCTCATGAGAGGCTCACAATCCTGTCGCGACTTGGTGCAGATGTCTTTACATGGGACGACTGGAACGCTGAGGATGGTGCACGGTGGGAAGTAGGTAAGGCACAGGAATAATCTGAAAAAGTGAAAGATAAAAATATGTGAAATGTCCTCGGAGAAGAGACCCTAATCTTCCCTGCACTAGGGTCCCTTTTTGCAGATCACGCCACATATGAAAATCAATTCTTAAATATTACATTTTTGATTGTGATAATGTCTCCTTTACACTTCATCATTTTTATATTTTTTAATTGTCATAAATTAGGAAGGATAGTAACTATATGATATTAGCTACATGCTGAGTAAAATAATCTAACTTATTGTGACGAGGCACATGAAAAGGGGTACTGAAGGGGGAATTGATGATTTAAGTTTCTGTCAAGATCTTTAAAATGAGATATAATCATAAGCTACGATGTTCCTGGTAGTTTTGCGGAAATCATGTCTCAAACATGAGTTGTCACTTATAACTAAGAGTGATGAACAAGCTTTAAATGATCTGTATCCCCTAATAACTAACAGAAATGATGATAAATCTGATTCCCATAAAAATAACCAGTAAAGTGTAAATATCCAATGGAGGGTTTATTGATTTAGCAGGAATTTTCAAAGTATGCTTTCAGTTTTGAGTTACTGATGGAATTACAAAAAAAGAACTAGGACCAAAATGTTCCATCTAGAAATATGAAATGGTTTCCATGGCAACCAGACATCACCAACAAAAATGTACACCTCTTCCTATGCATACAGAGATCGCAAATACTTACCCCAAAACAGCAGAACACTGTACCTTCACCAGTGGGAGAAATTGGTTGATTTCCAATGTGGCATCTGATATTGATGTATGACCTAAGATATTGGGCAGTTTGGTCTGGTTGTATGCATGTTGAAGAATGCCTGAACACATTCCACTACTCGGCAACGACTCACATGTGGATCCTTCAGGCCGATTGGCATCTCTCACACCACCACGCTGAAACAACTTGTGTAACTCCTTCACATGTAAAGCATGTGCCTCTCTAAATACTGTGCCACATGTTAAGAATATCAGTATTCCATACAGATATGTGGAAGGAAAGGGAGCCATGTTGGACCTGGTAGCAGTGGGTAGATATGCTGGGGTATTCAGGCGGCTGTGATGATTCTGTGGGACCGTCATATTAGTATAGGGGGAGGGCAATTACCTTGATAATACATAGGTCAGTATGGCAATTACCATGATGATACATAGGTCAGTAGAACAGTATCATAATGGGGCATTTATAGGGTACATTAGTGGTAAACATGTTTAGGTCTATCCAAAAAGGCTTTATTTGGCAACTTCTTCCCTTTTGATAGAATGGGCAAAATTGACATTTCTAATAATACACATAATACATACTGGTGTTTATACTGAGTCCCTCTTGTGACGCTGTTAGACAGTGGTTGCTATTTTGGTGATGGCATTGAGAGTAGGATTGATTTGTCTCTTTGTACCTTACATAATCGTTAACCCAATAGTGACAAAATATATAAGCCTAGGTGGTCCTGGCTATTCTTTTTTTCATAATTATTTTACAATGAAAAGTTAAGAGTATTTTAGTAAGATCAAGGAGTAAAATCATTGTTAATTAATTAATCAATAAGCAATAGTAGTAATAGTCTCTGGCTGAGCAATATGTAGCTTGCAACCTAACAGCACCACTCTCTTTTTCCAAAAACGGGGGCCAGTGGAGTCATCGTAATTCGACGTAATAAGCGCCCTGGGCACTTGTAAAATCATTTTTATAGCGTTTTGAGTACTTAAGAGTTTAATTGTCTCCATAATCGGGAAATCTGAGCCTTTGTTCCAGTCTCAAGATGCCCCAAAAAGGTGAGGGGTGCTTATTAGTGGGAGGGCGCTTATTACGTCAAATACGGTATATGGGAAATATATTAACACCACTTATATATGAAGATATGCCATGGCTGTGGGGTCTATGCAATGGTACATGTTTCCTAAAATCACAGGTTCGAATCCCATGACAACCCCCACATACTATGGCTTTGTGTAGGTTCTCAATCTCAATTTTATAACGTATAACTGTAGCTTTTACCAAACAACTAATTATCCTAGTTATAATCATGTATTATAGGGGTCTACTTAAGCCTTTCTTTAGCCCAACCTCCCTCCTCTCCCTGAATATGAGGGAGAAGGGAGGTGGGGTGGGGTGGGGGGGGGGAGTGTAGGGGTCAACCCATATTATGGGTGTCATATTTATCATGATGTGGGTGTAGTGTTAATAGGGGGCTGAATATCTTTCAGTCCCCCAAAATTTGCCAAGAACCAATATGCAAGAAACACTCAAATCTTGCCTCTCCCACATGAAGGCCTCCTAATCAGACCTTTTCTATACAATTCCTACATCAATGGGTGTATGTAGAGCTGTGGCCGACCCCCCAAAAGGGCACTATTACCCCCAACCCCCGTTCAACAAGCTGATTCTGACATATATTGAAGCATTTTTCATGGGCTTTCAGAATATGGATCTCGCACCTTCCAAAAGTGGTGCAAACACCGCCATTTTGGATTGGTTTCTATGGCAACCATGATATTTTTCTGAGATTTAAAAAAATAAACACTTTTCCCCATATGTGTCCAAACGCTCTAGCCACAGTTATGAGATTTTGTCATGAGACAGGTATCTGGGCCTACTATCCTGAAAATCAATATTCATGACCTTGGCCAAGGTCAAGGTGACCAGATTTGACCTCGAACATGGAAAAATCACCAAAATATTGATATTTCTATGTTTTAACTCTTGTCAACATTCAATTCTCACAATCTTGGGCTTCATATAGTGGAAGGACATCCTTGCTGTACTAGATAGTTGATAAAAATGGGATATAGATAAAATGTGCCATAAAGTGTAAGCTGTGGGGCGCTCTATCTCTACAACAGGGTGATGCTAACAGTGCTGAAGGCCTGACAGTGACAGTGAATGGCTGGACAGGACCTTGTTCTACCACACCCCGGCTGCCTTCTACGCTCCCCTCAATGACGCAGCTGACACCGCCAGCAAGGAACTCTGGGTGTTAGACAGTACTGACACGCCTCGAGAGACAGTTGCCTCAGGGAAATACCATAAAACCTCGCATATAAGCCTAACTCACGTATAAGCCACATCCCAACTTTGGGCCGATCCTATAAGCTGCACCAGGGGTCTGATTATGGTGAGTTTAGTATTGTACCATAGTGGCAAAAACTCCCGTATAAGCCGCACCCGACCCTGGGCCAATCCTATAAGCCGCACCACTGATGTGACTCGCGTAGTAGCCAAGGCTTATACGCAAGGTTTTATGGTAATAATGGTGCCATATTGAGGCAAAACATGGCCATCATTAAAGTTTATATCTCTGATAATCTGTGTTTTAAATTTATTTGAAATGCACTAGGATGATCATTAACAACATTTTTGAGTTTCTTCATACTGCAGTTTTTCTTATTTTGTATAGATCAGTAGTTATTTTGGTATAATTGTAAGGCTTTTGTTTAATGCGGTATCTTCCAAGCTCTCATTGGCTATATAACTTGAAACCATCATTCATTCACCAAATGATGCAATGTGGGCATCTCCTTAAAGAATGATCTGAACAATTTAAAACTTTAAACTGATTTTCCTTTGAATTCACATTGACCTTTATCATATTGCTATCTGGATATCAAGCTCTAGGCCTCGTTTTTCATTATAACCCCCGCCCATATCCACCAAGCCCCCACCTCCCCCCTCCCCAGTGGGCACAAAATTCACTTCACATTGAATCGACATTGAATCAACATTGACAACCAGTTATCAATGTTGACGCAACGTTGTGTGCCCACTAGGTCAGCTGGCAATAAATGACTCGGCCCTTCAGAGACAGAACACTTATGTTGAAATGACCCACTTTTAAAGTGATTAGCATTTTTAAGTGAAATATAAACATTTCAGTTTAAATTGCTAAACATTTTATTGTTTCTATTAGATAGAACTCAGCCAGCTAGTCACAGGGGCAAACTTAGCTACCAGAAAATCTAATTCATGTAATTTCTTATCACTGATCTGATAACTGCAGAATTATTAACCTCTATTTTTAATAAAGAATAATGTAGACAACCTGTTCCCTCACCTTCAATAACTAACAACGACATATGTCACAAAAAGCACTTTATTCAATCGGAGAAAAATTTGCAAAATAGTGTAGTGATAATGAAGGCTTACTCTGTGCTGTCTACTTGTCATGCTGATTCTTTATAATATTATAATGCTCATCGAATAACAATAAATGACCATGCACATTTTTCAATATCAATATCTAAGAGATGTTTCTCTATGACTTCAAACAGTTTTTCTGATGATCATCCTAAATTTTGTCTTGATTTGTCTTGATTCAAATGGCATCTGTGACATGCACATTAGAGGATTCTCACCTGGTGTATCAGGTTCATGACTCTTGTAGGATGTGCATGTCATACGTGACAAATGAGTCTAAGGAAGTCTAAGGAATTAAAGGATAGTAGTAAAAAGACTCAAACGCTGGCTCAATAGCGAGTCAGTAGGATAGTCTGAATTTGGTATATCATAATCATGACTAATACTGCATGTGAGCGGGGACAATAATTAATACTGTGGCCTTTCTCAATATGAAAGTAAGTAACATGTATGGACTCTGTACCTAAATGATCTATGAGCCCCCAAAAATGTCTTATGGATGTCACAAATGTTTTAAGGAAAGGATCAGTTATCTCCTATAAAGTATTTGTGGTATCTATATGATTTTTGGAGGTCTGCCCGTTTTATTTGTGTGAAGACAACCCCTGTAATACTATCATGTGAGTATCCCCATATGAGTGCAATACTATAACATTTCCAAATACAGTTTTCATTTTATGAGACAGTGATACAGTGATACTAGTCTACCACCATATTTATGATTCATGTGTTTATGATACATGACATTGTAGTAAATATAATTGAATAAAGAAATGGGTTATTTTTCATTTTCAAAATGATAGTTTCTCATATACCCACAATTCCTACACTACTCTACAGTTTACTTTAGTGATCAGGTCTTTCATGAGACACATCAAATTCCAAAGATAAATATAGGGAGCTGTCTTGCTCAGCTTATAATGAATGCTGTCAATACTGCTGGTAAACCTACCTCTAAAACTTTAACCCATGCTTTACACATGATATTCTAATGCCAATGTTTAACAAATTCATCCCTGACGTGTTTACTTGTCAGTTTTGCATTCATGCATTGTGCTGACCTGATGGTAAGCACGATGCCTGAGTGCTGTTCTGGTGAGTTACTCACCAGGGCTGCATTCATGCATCACAATGGCAAAGGGCCATGGCGCATTAAATTATTATTCTGCTTGTTGAAAAGTAAAGTATACACTAACCAAGCAGAGGTCTACTGACTACTGTGCAGTACATGTTATCACAGTATTTATCAGACCAGTTATCGGTAGGACAATAGTAGTATAGTATGTATCGGAACGGGACTATAGTTAAGTACTGTTTATTACTCAATCGACATGCAGCCAATCAGAGGCCTCCATTTGGTCACGTGACCCGTTGCCATGGTAACGTGACCTACTTAGGGCTCTCAGCCAATCAGAAGCCAGCATTCTGGGTGACCTACTGACCTACTTAGAAGCTCTCAGCCAATCAGAGGCCGGCATTCTGGTAACCATGGTAACGTGACCTGCTTACGTCACGTGACCTACTTAGGCTCAGCCAATCAGAAGCCGGCATTCTGGTAACTAGGGTAACGTGACCTACTTAGGGTTTGTTTGTAAACAACACCACGTGGCTCTCTTGTTTGTAAACAACACCACGTGACACGTGACTGTTTGTAAACAAACAACTTATATATAGAAAATAAACACAACAAGTTCCATGTTATGTTAAAATTATATTTTCAAAAAAAAAGCACATCTGTTACAGCGTCTATGTGTAACTACGCGCGTTCTCATTCAAACACTATAACACTATCATACCGTAGCAGCAGCAGGTAGGACTGGAAGAAAAGCAAGCGCACGAGCAGAAGCGACGACACCAGTTGCACCATCCGGCCGTCGCGTTGGTAGCCCTACTACTCGTCGCGCGTTCAACTGGAGGTTTAAGAGTGACAAATGACGATTCTTTGTCGACGCGACTGCTAACATCAGCATCGGCAGCAGCATCGGCAGCATCGGCAGCAGCATCGGCAGCAGCGGCAGCAGCCTCGGCAGCAGCTGTAGCAGCAGTAGCAGCAGCTGTAGCAGCAGTAGCGTGAGCATTAGCAACAACAGCAGCAGCGACAGTAGCAAGGGCGGCAGAGCGGGCACTAGCAGCGTTATCAGCGGCGTCATCGGCAGCCGCAACAGCATCAGCAGCAGCAGCGTCGGCATCGGTGGCATGAGTAGCTGCATCGGCGGCAGCAACAGCAGCAGTCACAGCCGCAGCGGCAACAACAACAACGTCATCACAACCAGCGTCACTAACAGCCGCAGTAAATGCAGCAGTAGCACGCTGAGCAGCACTAGCAGCAGCAGTAGCAGAGGCTACAGCATCAGCTTCACATTCGCGCGCCGCTTCGTCATTCCGCTTCATGTCACGGTAGCAACTTTCCATCATGGGGATCTGCAAATTGAGGCGCGGTGCTGGTGGTGGTAGTAGTAGTAGTAGTGGTAGTAGTAGTAGTAGTAGTAGTAGTAGTAGTAGCGTGAACGATGATGACGATGCCGAATACGGTTTCACTCCCCCTTATATACTCTTACTCCCCTCCCCCCCCCCTTTTTTTTTCAAGCTACTGGCCAGCTGCCCCCTCACGGCAGGTCTTTAGATCAGCCTTAAGTCGCTTACTACGCGGCTCATCATCCCTCTAATCGCATTTTCCAGCCGCCGGCCGGCTGACTGCTGACGACAGGAGAGGGTGATTTGTTTTTCTTTAGATTTAAGCCGCTTACCACACGCACACCCTCTAGTCACAGACAGAGTGACAGAAAGGGAGGGGGTCGCTTTGTTCACGCTACCTGTAGTTGTTTTTCTATACACACGCTGAGCCCATGACCCGCTAATCCTTTATACAGGTAACACGCGTTCAACTAATTACTCTATTGTATGACAGTCGGTACACGGATTTAATTTTAAACCACCTTCCCATCTGGATCCGTGTCTGGCGGGGTGGAAGGATCCAGCTGAAAAGCGTGATTAGGGCTTTTGTTTCTCTTATGATAGCAGCAGGTCAGCATGCGACAGCTGAAAATGTCAGACTCGCCGCTCCTATAAAAGACTGAGATGCGTCTCTCTTTCCACACACCCTTCTACCATCGCCGCCGACACCGCCACCGCCGGCCAGCCGACCGCCGCCACCGCCTGCAGTCACCGCCATCACGCCAGCAGGGAATTTCGAGCTGAGTCTGCTTATTGCTTATTTTTTTTCTTTGAGCTTTTTGTTTTCTTAAATTTTTATTTTCACTCAGTCTTTTTTGTTTCGGAGGAAAGAAATATGGCGCTGCAGAGGGCGCGAGTTTCTAAAAGACGGTCGCGCGAACAAAGTGCTCTCCTCAACTGCCCGGCTATTTTTTTATCTCAAAGGAGAGAGTGTCACGTAGTTGAGGTTCACGCTTCTCTTGAAGCGTACCGAATTCTCGAGAAATGCAAAGCTGAGCGCCATCGTCGTTATACAAGAGCGGAAAAGGAAAACGTAGCGACATGGCCGAGAGCCGTCTTCTCAGAACAGCATTTACTCTACTATTGCATAACAGCTGCTCTCAGCGCCCCCACTCGTTGGGCGTTTCATGAAAAGAAAGAGCGCCGCTACTCTCCTCACCCTGCCTCCTCTTATAAAGTGAGAATAAGTGCTATGAAACGATTCGACAAGCCGATCGGTTTCTTGGGAGCGACTGCAGCTCCCACTCGGTGGGCGCGCGTTGTGGCCGACGTGAACACGGTCTCTAAACGTTTCGACGTCGTCACTTGTTATCCCGCATATTGCAACGCAGCCGAATTGAAGAAGATAGGGACGCACTATTTTAAACCATACGCTCCAATATGTATTTGTCACCGCCGCGCTCACACGCCTTATTGCTTTTTCGAGACGATCGTGTCACAACACAGAAATAGAAAAAAAAACGGCAAAGCGACGAGCTTTGCCTAAATGATCAAAAAAAAAAAAAAAAAAAAAAATTAATCTCCTCCTCCTCCTCCTCCTCCTCTTCCTCCTCCTCCTCCTCTTCTTCTTCTTTTTTAAAAAAAAAATAAATATTTGTATCAGACTCCTCTGGAGTCTGATACAAACATTTATGACTATTGAGTGAAAATAGAATTTTATCGCAAAAAAAGTCACTTCTGCCGCCGCTACTGTGACACCGGCCGGTATCAATAAAAAGGTCGGCTGACTTTTCTCCACAACCATTCACTACCGACCGTTCGAGTGAGAAACACAGCAGACAGTCAGACACACAACCGCTCTCTGACGCGTCCTGAAAAAAAACAAAAAAAAATGTCCAGTAGTAAAAGCAAACTCTTCACAGAAATTCATTTCGACGCTCGACTACAAGGACCCTTTAGTTGTATCATTAGCGGTCCGTCGGGTTGTGGAAAATCGCGCTTGGTGGATCAATTTCTGAGCGACGTGAACAATTTGGTCACGCCGCCGGTGGAAAAGACTTTTTACCATTACGGCGAGTGGCAACCTCTGTTTGAAAAAATGCAAAATCAGTACGGTGTGGAATTCAGAGAAGGTCTTCCTAGCAAAGAGTCTATAGCGGGAGACGTGGAAGTAGCAGAAGACGCTTTACGACCCCACACTCTACTGATATTGGACGATCTGATGAGCAGTTCCAATCAGCAAGTGGTAGCCGACATCTTTACTAAATACTCGCATCACTGGAACGTGAGCGTCATATACATCACTCAGAACCTATTCCAGAAATCACCCGACTTTCGAACTATGAGTCTGAACGCTCACTACATGATCGTTTTCAAGAACCCGCGCGACATGGGGCAAATAGCTAGTCTGTCTCGCCAGGTGTTTCCGTCCAACGCGGCGGCCCTCTCTAGTATATTTACCCATGAACTCAAGCGACCTCACTCATACCTCCTTCTGGACTTCAAGCAGTCAACACCTGACGATCTGAGAATACGCTCCTCTTTGACGTCCATACACTCTCAGCTAGTGTTCGTACCGCTAGACAAAAAAAAGAACAAGAGAAAGCAGTAGCAAAAAAAATGTCTTCTCATCTACTCGAAAGACACTTTGGTACTCTCAAGCACTTAGCTAAGTGCTCGCCAAAGGACTGCTCGCATCTAATAGACTCTGGAAGCGACGATCTGATCGCAGCGTTAAGTGAGATCTGTCACAATTTACTGGTAGGGAACATCCCGCTCAGCGACAAACAACTGGACAAGCTTCGAGAATCGGCTGACGTGTTGAGGGAGGTCGGCAAAAAATCTACGCCCATCAAAAAAAAGAGACGCGTCTTGGTACAAGAGGGAGGTTTCCTCATTCCGGCTCTCATAGGGATGGCCTTACCGCTTATAAAGAGCATTCTCCGTATATGAGACACCTCATTCGACACCTACTCGCCGACAGCACCACCACCACCACCACCACCACTACCGCCACCACCAGCGTCATTGCCACCGTCGTCCCCATGACGGACTCAGAGCAGCAACAACACTACAAACGTTTAGCGCTCGTGGATCCTGAGACGCTCTACAAATCATCACGAGCAGGTCTACTTCATCATGTGCCCGCTGCTGCTGCTACTACTAGCGCTGCTACTACTGCAGTCGCTGCTGCTAGTACTTCTACTGCTCCAAACCTTCCTCCTCTTCCTGATGAGCGCACTGAAAAGAACGAGAGTTCCGCTCCTGCCACCGCCGCCCGCCTACCTGCCGACATGGCCTATTACCACAAGCAGGCAGAGCAGTCCCTTCATCCCGACGCGGCCTTGCACCAGGTGCTACAGTTTATCTACAGGGACTTGGATTTAGTGTTGAACGACCCCACTTTGGAATCGCGCGAGAAAATGTTGAAATACCGAAGGTTGTTGAATAGATTGCAATTTTTTCTCGCGAATCCCCACAACAGCAACATCTCTTCGTCCTACTCTTCTTCGCCCCCGGCTCACCTCCGTCAGTCTGCTGAAGAGGCCAGCGCGTCCCTACTCGAGCGGTTGGTGAACCAAGTTCCCAAGAGGAATCGCACCCGGACCGTGGCGCTGTACAAACAATTGGAGAAATCCGGAGTGATCAAGTGGAATGAGGACGGTGCGGTGCGCGAGATGTCGGGTCGGAGAATACCACCTGAGCGTCGCATCAACATAGTGGACTTACTGAACGACGCCGCCAGGTTCAGGAAGACGGCGCCCAGACCGGCGGGCTACTCGCCGTTCACGAAAGCGCTGCGCGAAGCAGTTCCCACAGACTCCTTGATCGGAAACCATCTGTATAAAGCGAGCGGACCTGGCCAAAGTTTGGACACACGGCTTGCTGACAGAGGTCGGAAACGACCGAGCTTCGACTCGGAAGAAGGAGAAGCAGCAGCAGCAGCAGCAGCAGCAGCAGTAGCAGCAGCAGACTCTTCTCTCCAGGTGGTGGACGATCAATCCTCTGAAGACGAGGAGGACGACCGTGAACTTTTCCAAACTCCGACTTCCTATAGGAGCGTGCCGCGTAAGAAAAGGAAAGGGCGCAACCGCCTAGCGGCGAGCTCGTCGTTCACGCCCTCAACAAGCCCACCATGGGCAAACCAGTGAAGAGACTGACCAAGAAGGAAAAAGAAAAGAAGCGCGTAGTAGCTAGATATACCGACGTCAAAGCGCCCTCCAGTTTCACTAGCGTGACTAAACTCCAGAAACATCATTTTCGCCACCTGAACCCGGCCGTCATCCGAGATGCTTTAGTGTCGCTGGACGCCTACACTAAACATAAACCCATTCGGAGAAAATTCGCAAGGAACAAGACTATAACCGGCGCAATCGATCAGCAGTGGCAGATAGATCTGATGGACATGCAAGCTTTGGCGTCTCACAACGACCGCTTCCGGTACGTGGTGACGGCGATCGACGTTTTCTCTAGGTACGCGTGGGCCGTTCCCATTAAATCCAAGAGCGGCGCTGATGTCACCGAGGCCTTCCGAGAGATGACAGGCACTGGCGAGAGACGACCGCGCACTGTTCAGACAGACAAGGGGAAAGAGTTTTTGAACAAGATCTTTCAAGATCACTTGAAGAGCGAGGGCATAGAGTTCTTCACTGGCGAGAACGACGACATCAAAGCTAGTCTAGTGGAGCGCTTGAACCGCAGTCTGAAGGAGAAGCTGTGGCGTTATTTCACACACAAGCGCACGTATCGCTACGTAGACGTACTGCACCATGTAGTGTCTTCTTACAATCGCACTCACCACAAGACGTTGAAAATGGCGCCGGCTCAAGTCAGCTCGGAAAACAGCGAAACAGTTTTCTACCGACAAGATCTCCCAACTAACAAACAAATCGACGAAATATGGAAAAAGAAGAAAAAAACAAAGACGTCCGCCGTCGACGTCATCGCTCCGGGTGACAGAGTGAGGATGTTGAGAACTAAAGGCGCCTTCGACAAAGGGTACGAGGGAAACTGGTGCGAGGAAGTGGTCGACGTTGCTAAGACGTTGGGAAGCAGAGGGTTCGAGCTGAAAGACGACAAGGGCGAGGAGATAAAAGGCGTCTTCTACCCGGAAGAGGTTCAGAAGGTGTACAAGAGTCGTTACGACAACAACTACCTGATAGACGAGGTGTTGCGCCGCAAGACCGTCGACGGTAAAGAGTTAGCTTTCGTACGTTGGTTAGGTTACGACGACAAGTTCAACGAGTGGATCCCCGTCAAAAAAATAACGTAGAAAAAAAAAAAAAAAAAAAAAAATGAACATCACTCTACCTAGCAACAGCTCTATGGAGTATTATCCAGACAACAGCTTGACGTCTTTCCGAACTCACTTCGACTCGCCGCTCCTTCTGCCCGAAGCGTACGAAGCGGCTCTGACTGAGATCATCCTCCCTACAGAATGGACTAACGTGCACGACGACGACTTGATCATCGTTGTTCCTCTGCGCACCAAAGGTTCGCTAGAGGAGGCGATCCAGGTTTTAAAAGAAACTAAATTCTCCGAAGGAAAAAAACCACAGGTAGACTGGAGGGGAATGAAAAACGCGAACGGTCTGAGCAAGCTAACGTTCAGCTCAAAATTCCCGCTGAGCTGGAAGGAAGCGAGCTATGTAACGGTGGAAGAGATATCAGACACGTCGGAAGAGCAGCAATTGAAACCGGAAACAAAAAGGTTCAAGAGAGAGGTCGACTTGAGACAGACGAATGCCGTATACAAGCAGTTCTTGTCCCCGGCGGTGAAGAAGAAGGCGATCAGCGATCAAGCAAGACAAATGATCGAAAAGATGGAGAAAGACATGGGAGTGCGCAGTTTCATGCCAAACATATTCGAGATACCTCCTATTTTCACCGGAAGCAACCACACCCTAATCGAGCGCTTGAGTGAGACGTTGCGAGATGACAGACTAGAGGGCGACAGCTTCTTGCTCAAACCGATGCGGATCTTATCGTACGACGCCAAGACGAAACGCGTCACCATCAAACCGCCGAGACACTGTGCTGTCCTGCTGAGTCAGCATCTCGCATGCGTTCTAGGCTTCGGAGAGAAGACGTGTTTCGCGTCGCCGACTACCGGCGCCTACTCGATGGATGTTTACGGGGACGTGCACTCTGTGTACATATACACCGACATGATCCAGGAGAGACGTGTGGGCGACATGCAAGTGCCGCTGTTGCGCTGCGTGGCGGTGGACAGAGGCGGAAAGCGTCGAGGTGGCGTGCAAGCTATCAGTTTTCCCCATTTGGATTATTTCCCCTTGAAATCCAAGAGGTTTACCGAGGTCGGCATCTATTTAAGAGACCGATCCGGTCATTCCATCCCATTCGGTAGAGGCGAGGTGACCGTGACACTTCATCTGAGACCTATTGAGCGCTGAAAGAGAGAAAAATGATGCGTCAACGCGTTCCGTACTTTCCACCCAGGCGCACCGTCGGCAGAGGGTACAGCGATTACTACAACGCGCAGCTGGGCAACGGCGTCAACGTGTACAGCGGGCGCTCTTTCCAGAGCGGGCACGGTTTGGGCGGCGCTCTGTTAGGTCTGATGCGCTCGGCTACCCCGCTATTGAAGTCGGTGGGAAAAACGCTGCTCCGCGCCGGTGTGGGCGTAGCTAAAGATGTGCTGGCGGGTCGGACTTTAAAGAGCAGCGTGAAAGACCGAGGCGCAGGCGCTCTGAAGAGACTGGCGAGTACGGCGTTCTCGGGAGGAAAGACGTCTGTCGCGTCTAAGAAAGGGTCGAAACGTCGCCGGCATTCTCCTCAGACGGGCGGTGGCTCTTGCAAGAGACGTAGAGGGGATGTATTCGACCGGTAAGCGCTTAGGCGTTCAGGTATAAATAAAAAGACTGGAGGCGGCCGGCGTCAGTCTGTCGGCCGCATGAAGAGAGAACACAATGGCTTACGTACACGAGAGCAGTAACGAGTGCGCGCTCTCTGAGCTCGACCTGCACACCGTAGCGCTGACTCAGACTACTATCTTAAAGTCGTCTTTCCTGGGGATAGAAACAAAAAACTCTTTAGAGGATGGAGGTAACATAAATTTCACCATCAACAAGTCGCAAGAGTACACAGACCTGAACGAGAATTACCTTCATCTGGAATGTCAAGTGCTTAAGGACGGAGCGGCGATCGAGGACACCGACGCGGTAGCTCCGGTGAACAACTTGGCTCACTCGCTCTTCAAAGACGTCCAAGTCTCCATCGGCGGTTTCAAAGTGTCTGGCAACACCGAGACCTACCCTTACCGAGCTTACTTGGAAGGGTTACTCAACTACAACAAAGACGTGAAGGACGGCGTCATGAGCGCCCAGGGGTGGCATGAAGATACGCCCGGTCAGTTTGACACGTTGACTGACGCGAATGCGGGGTACAAAGCGCGCAAGAAGCTAATCTCCAACAAGCGCTTTTCGCTGATGGCGCGACTGCACTTTGACCTGGCTCATCAACCGAAGCTCATCGTTGGAGAGACAGAAATCAATCTCACTCTGAAACAAGCGGCGCCCTCTTTCTATCTGATGTGCGCCGCTGACGGAGGCTACAGCTTGAAGATCTACAAAGCAAAGCTCTACGTGCGACGCGTGCTGGTGGCGGACGCTGTAGCGGAAACGCACGAGAGAGCGGTGATAGAACACGGGCCCTTCGACTACCCGGTGAACAGAGTGGAGGTGACGACCTACGCCATCCCTCAAGGTAACAGAGATCACAGCTACACGCACTCCAACACAGGCCAGCTTCCCAAGTCGATGATGATTTGCTTCCTTGACCACGACGCCTTCAACGGTAGCTACACCAAGAACCCGTTCGAGATGAAGCATTACGACATCAGCTCGCTTCAAGTGATAGTGAACGATCAGAAAGTGCCGAACGACGCCTACGTGCCCGACTTTAAGACCAAAGCGGCCGTGAGAGAGTACTTGGCGCTACACACGGAAACGGGGATGTACGAGGGCGCGCGCTCCTGCGGTATTTCATACGATCAATTCCTGAACGGTTACACGGTGTTCCCCCTCGACTTAACCCCAGACAGATCGCACGACGGGTGTCGCGTGAACCTTATAAGAGCGGGTCAGCTGAGGGTGGAAGTCAGTTTCCGCTCGGCGCTACAAGCGACAACAACGGTGCTACTCTACTTGGTGTACGACAACGTCGTCGAGCTGACCCGAGATCGACACCCCGTCACCGACTACCACATGAACTGAAGACAAGACGGCGGTACTCGGCGTATCGTATGAACACGCTTGAAATAAGCAGAGTGTTGAAGGAAAACGTTCACACAAAACATCGTTTCCTGGGCGTTTTCTCTTGTGACACTATTCCGAAGCACCCTATCAAAGACACTTGTTTCGTGAGCAACACAGATCCGCAACATTTACCAGGTCAGCATTGGGTGGCGTTTTACGTGTCGAGCACGGGTGAAGTGTACTACTTTGATTCCTTCGGCTTACCGCCGCTGAGTGCGGAGTTCTTGTCTTTCGTGGAACGCTCTGCTCCGTTCAAGTGGCAAAGAAACCGCATTCAACTACAAGACACTTCTGCTGACACCTGTGGACCTCATTGCGTTCATTTCCTAATTGAAGCATGTCGAACAAGAAACCCCAAGAAGTGCGTCATGCGCATGAGCAAAATCCCAAAGCTGAGCGACCGGGCCGTGAGTCAGAAGCTATCGATGATGCTGTTGTGACGGGTTGTTGCGATGGCGGCCGTTTCATGGAGGCAAAGATTCTCTGCCTTGCCGAAATGGTGTTGGATTTATCCAAAGTCGTGCAATGTCTATTGGAGAGAAGTCGTCCGGGGTGTGGTGGTGCGAGTGACGGCGGCGTGAGACTTTGCGGCCTGTTGAGTTGCTGCAAATCGAAGAAGCAAGCTAAAAAAGCATAAACTTGTGTGTTTTTTCTGATTGAAATGAAAATAAAGAATAAAATGAAAAGAAAAGAAATTATCTTGTTGTGTTTTTATTTCTATATATAAGTTACATAACTTTTTTTTTGTTTGTTTGTTTACAAACAGTCACGTGTCACGTGGTGTTGTTTACAAACAAGAGAGCCACGTGGTGTTGTTTACAAACAAACCCTAAGTAGGTCACGTTACCCTAGTTACCAGAATGCCGGCTTCTGATTGGCTGAGCCTAAGTAGGTCACGTGACGTAAGTAGGTCACGTTACCATGGTTACCAGAATGCCGGCCTCTGATTGGCTGAGAGCTTCTAAGTAGGTCAGTAGGTCACCCAGAATGCTGGCTTCTGATTGGCTGAGAGCCCTAAGTAGGTCACGTTACCATGGCAACGGGTCACGTGACCAAATGGAGGCCTCTGATTGGCTGCATGTCGATTGAGTAATAAACAGTACTTAACTATAGTCCCGTTCCGATACATACTATACTACTGACAATTCATCAAGTAGTTCTGTTATCATTCAACATACTATGAGGTAGCATACCAATTACTTGTCTGATCATGCTTATGTCATCTACATGTCATGCCCATGTTGTGTCAGCACACAAATGCTTATCTAATCTAAAAACAAAATGGCCAGAGTCAGCCAGTTCTTGTGCAAGTAGTATATATGACATATGGGTAAGTGTGTTCAAAAGCTGTATGTGTTAAGAAGTGTTGATAATCTTAATAAAGGTTGTGGTTGGGTCCATCATGCAGTCCTAATTGTTGTCTGGTACCAAACCTAGTATTTCTAAAATATCCAACCAAGCCAAAGATTATTTCCTTGATGCAACATAGCGACGGAGTAGGAGTCCCGTCAGTTTGCCCAACGCATGGATATTCTCACTAGTGTCTGCTTCAGCATTTAAAGCAACATCAAGTCCTAGATCGAAGTTATCCTGTGAAATAGAAAGATGTAGCATATGGCTGTGTATAACCAATGCAAGAACGAGTAGTGTTTGGATCATTACAAAGGTGTCTTCTATCCAATTTCTCTCCAGCAAAATTTACAAATTTCTATTGTGAAAAATTATGAAAAATACAAATACGGTATTGAAGTTTACAAGTGCACAGATTATCAGGAGAGTAAGTAAATGGTGAGATGAATGGAAATATGTAGCTTTACATTTGAGTAAATAGATGAGAATTACCTCATTTCCCTTGACAATGATGGTAGGCAGTTCCATGTTCAGACAAAAGTATCCCTTTGAGTGAACCTCCTTTAAAATGGTGGCGAGTTTCTTAGTGATCTCATACGACATGCCCAGAGGAACAGTAGTGTGGCTACTGAGGAAAGCCTTCAAGGTCTTTTCCTTTTCCTTTGTTTTTGGTATGTAGACCGTCAAGCCTAAAAGAGGAAAGGTATCCATGATTACGTTAAGTAAATTTACCAAAGTATATTACTATTATGTAAACTGCAGTGATTGGTTGCTCCTAAAACCTAGTTTTGGATTCACTTTCTGAGCCAATGTTAAACCTGTTATTAAATTGCCCAATACAAATAACCAAAAGCAACCTAGAATATATCCAGGTAATATTGGATATTTGATGTTGTAGACAGCTTCAATTTATACATACATGACTGCATCAACTGTGAGGGCTTTTCTTCTGTTTGTTTCTGGAAAAAGAAAAAGAAATATACACAACTGCACACACATTATTTGTATATCACTTTAATTTACAATGTGCATTAGGCATCATTAAATCTACATAAGTAAGTTTTGTTCTGGTCAGTTATACAATCTGACATTGTTTCCTGGTAAAAGAAATTGCAATTCATAAAGAGCGAAGCAACATGACTATATAACATGGGTGTATAGTGACTTACCATTTTGAGCCTGATGGAGGAGATGGTGTAGAGGACAGGGTTGAGGGCACTGTTAATGGGCAGCAGAAACACCACCACCCAGGCATAAACCTCCCCAGGTACGTTTACTCCGGCACCCGCAGACACACCTACAACACAACATGTCAACTTGTTATAATTTCCTAGTGCTACAGACAAAGGGCAATATAGATATAATATGGGTGTACAAGTGAATGTATTATAATCTTATTAATGTTCTAGTTGCCATATCAGTTGCTATGACAATGCCTAAATATTTATCATTGAACCAAATCTATAATCTACATGACATTGTATTTGAAATAGTCAAAATCAATCTCCTCATTTTGAAAACAACCCCAACAATGCTAAAAACAAAAGTAACTAAAATGATTTAGATTCTCATTTCAAATATTCATGGGAAAGTGTTAAAGCCAACGGCACTGGCAGCCCAGCTAATAAAAAAATGTTTTCAAAACGTTTGCAAACTTTTTGGAGAAAAACCTTTTTCATGCAAATCTATAGAAAACGTTCTCAAAACATTTGGAAAACTTCCTTTTTTTAGATGGTAGTGCATTTACCTAGAAGCAGACTTACCCATCAGGTTTATGGGGACCCAGCAGAGGAAGTCTGTGAAGACAACAAGAGTTAATCGGCGAGCAAGAGCAATGTCATTCTGATTGGGCTTCTGTCCATGAGTGAAAGTTTTGGTTTTGCTGTTACTCTCCTTGATCACAGTGAACAAGTAGGAATAAGCCACAAAGATGAACATGAAACATGTGAAGTTCAGTGCATGGAAAACTGCAATGGAGAATTGCCAGCCAGCGCTGTAATCTTGAGTCAGGTAGATCGAAATGCAAACGCTTGATTTCCCATAAAATCCATCACCAAAGTAGGGGATTGGCATGAGAGGGAGAGCGGCTAAGAATATCCCAAAACACCAGATACAACCCATGACAATCTTAGCTTTATGCATGTTGAAGTTGGAGGATGTTAGGGGAAAGACAACTTTATAGAAGCGATCAGCCGAAATAAGACAAAGGGTGAAAACCGATGTTTCACTGGATAAAGTGTTGATAAACCCAAGAAACTGACACATCCAGCTACCAGTCCAATCATCTGCAAACTCAATGTAGACTCCTCTGTAGAAGGTGTCCACAGAGGCAAGAGATACCATGTACACACCCATGAAGAAGTCTGATACAGCAAGGTTCATCACAGAGAATGAATAAACTGTCATCTTCTCAGAGTGCCGATAGACCAAGACAAATGCATTACACACAAAAGCCATCAAACCCAACACCCATAGGAAAACCTTCAAGACATCGCGTCGCATTAGGTCTTCACAAGAACTGAACTCATCTGGCTTTGGCAGGCAGTTCTCTTCTGTGACACGGTCATTGACATAGCAACAGTACTTGAAGTGGTCACTCTGTAGGGACACCAAGTTGGGTACATTAGAAAACTCTTTTCGGGGAATTTCCAGGCCAGGGTTTGCAGAAATGTTCAGCTGTATTAAGACTTCCAGACCCCGCAGAACATTTTCAAATGTCTTAATTGCATTCTTGGAGAGATCAAGAGATGAGATCATAGGCATTCCTCCAAAAGCATCTTCCTCAAGAGTTTGAAGACCTAAACCCTTCATTTCTAAATGTCCTATTCTAACAAGCCCACTGAAGGCAAATGCCTCTATTCTCAACAGGTTTGTGTTATGTTCCAGGATCAAAACCTTCAAGTTTTCCAGTCCTTGAAAAGTATAACTTCTTATCACTTCAATGCTGTTATTTGATAAGTCCAAATAGTATAGATTATTGAGAGATGAAAATACACCAACTGGTAAATCAACAATCCCATTTGCCTGAAGAATCAGCTCTCCAAGTGATAAATAATCTCGGAAAGTCTCATTTTGTAAGATTAGAGAATTCCCTGTGAAATCTAACTTGCGGGCTTTATATGAGATTTGATCAGGAATCAAGTTTAATCCAGCGTGTTGACACTTGAAGACCAGTCCTACACATGAGCACTCATCAGGACATGTAATGTCACACAGCCATTCATCGTTCCCAGATCGACACTGTTCTATATCATCACATCGCTGTGCCATTGTAACACACACCGCCTCCCCTTGACATCGTAAATGGCCAGGACAAGTGTAGTTTTCTGAAAAAGAAGTATTGTATTATTTAGGTAAAAGATAAAACACGTCATGATATATTCTAAGTTTAATAGACTGGAGGCAGAATTTCAAATGACGTCTAGAAATCACTTTAGGAGGAACGGAATGTTACAGGGTGGCATCCATGCCAGACTTTTAGTATGACCTATACTGATCAGGTTTAGGGTGAATGCCACGTGCAGATATCATTTTTCCCTGAAATAGGGCCTGATAAAAGCAGCCATTACCGGAAATCACGAATTTGGCCATATCTTGCTGAGAAATGATGTTACTGAGTCATTTAAGGTGTCTAAATCCACATTCTCAGGGTCTAGGAATACTATGGAAGCATCCAATTTCCTTTCCCATGCATATTTTGTACCATATTGGGGTAGCCATTACCGAAATTCACGATTTTGGCCATATCTTGGTGAGAAATGATGTTATTGTGTCATTTGAGGTGTCTAAATTCACATTTTCAGGGTATAGGAATACCATTATGTTTTCTTACTCCGACCTTGCCTCAGGCTTAACAATAACAAAATGTTACAAAGCTGTTTCATATTTGAAGGGTTTCATCACATAAAATACCCTGGGTGGCACAGATTTTCTGTTTATAATGGTATCCAACTAGCATCGAAGTGGGTCATAGAAAGGATATTGAGAGCTTACAAGTTATAAGCCAAGATTGAAAGTCAGGGATACATTAAAATAGAATGCATAAACACATAATTATGTCCAATATAAACCTTGCAAATTGTTCATTACCATCCACCACTTGTTATGTATCTAGGCTGTAGATGTTATTGGTGTAGTTCTTATATTCTCAGGTGAGTGTATCTGGGTATAGAAATAGATTGGCATAGACTGAGTCTAATCTTTACAATAATTCTATGTGCAAGTAATCTAAAAGTTTGTGAACAGAAATATATGGAAGGAGTGTTCACCGTGTACAACCAGACTATGTACTTTGGTACACAACCTCTAGGATTGGTTTGTCTTATTGATGTATCTCACCTTTACATCATTGTGTATTAAACTCATCTTTATATCATCCTACTGTGAGATATTAAATTTGTGTACTATAATTTGAAGGTATCATCATTAATTGCCATAGTTACCAATTTTATGCCACTTGGCGAGGTACCAGCCCTTGATTCAACATATCCATTATTACTGGGATCACGGTCAGTTAACTAATGTCTTCTTGGCTATTTCAGTATAGAATAAGTAAGAACATTTTCCAAATTTGACAAAAGGGTGAGGGTAAGAGTTTTTGCAAGAACTTTTACTAGGGATGAGGCTTTGCTGAATTCTATAATTATGATCACTATAGTGGATCCCCACCCTGCCATGGCATCAACTATAGTTGATATATTTAGATGTCACAGTTCCTGACTATATAGGAATGGAGGAGGGTGATGCAGTGTCTTAGGATGCATTACACCTGACTAATTGCACACTGTTGTATGGGCTTAGAGGCACCCTGCATTTTGACTCCACCTATGCTGCTCTCTTTCATGCTGTGGTATACTCTGTTTTCCTATCATGGGCCAACTGAAAGTTAAACTATACAAACAAACAACAATCAATTCTTAACAAACACAGTATTTCATCATACACAGAGGCAAATATCAGAGTCACCCAATGTCGCCAATACTACTCTCATACAAGGGTCAGGCACTGCTGGACTATAATAGATGGGTCAAGGGCCATTCTAGTGAGGGTCAGGCTAGGCTGGACATTCAATAACAGGCTGGACCTTGGCAAACTTGCTTGAAAGTCTGGCCATGCTGGATCCTCATGCCATAGTCTGGCAATGCTGGACTCTTGCAGGCTGATAGAGACTCTCCCAAGAGTCCAGCATTGCCAGACTATGGCATGAGGATCCAGCATGGCCAGACTTTCAAGCAAGTTTGCCAAGGTCCAGCCTGTTATTGAATGTCCAGCCTAGCCTGACCCTCACTAGAATGGCCCTTGACCCATCTATTATAGTCCAGCAGTGCCTGACCCTTGTATGAGAGTAGTATTGGCGACATTGGGTGACTCTGATATTTGCCTCTGTGTATGTGACATGATCTGCGAAAAGGGACCTTAGTGCAGGGTGCATTAAGGTATCTTTTCCCAGTAGATGTCACATATATAGGGAATAGTAGGGAACCATAGAATATAATGAGTACATGTGTATACCTAAAATAGCAGCACCCTATACCCCCAGCTAGAGTGATTGACATTTACAAGATAACCAACTCTGATCAGTATGAGGCGGATTGGTCATGTGGTTATGACATTGGGATCTCTAGGAAGGAAGCATGAGTTCAATGCCAACATCTACTGAAACTCTTCACCTGGTACCTTTGGGGGCCATTCAAGTATGACATCATCACATTTTTAAGACCCAACCCTCCTGTATCGTCATTTTACTTTTTTTGTGAAATGTTATACTATGGGAACAGCAGGCACATCATCATTCCCCATATAAGCCTGTACCCTTTATTGATGACATTATACTTACACCCTGATGAGACCACAGTTGAAACTGCAGATCTCACAGCATTGAACATATACAGTAAAACTTTGTTATAACAAACTCTGTTATAGCAAATTTTGTTTATACAAACGAATTCCCAAGTTAGTGACTGTCTCCTATACATTTCTATAGTAAAAAAAACTCTCTTATAACGAACTACTGGTGCTCTAAATTCGTTTATAACAAAGTAAAATATGGCTATCAGGAAGGTAAGGGGGTAGGTAAGGGCAGGGGGGAGGTGTTAGCTCGAATGCTCCGACTTTTCTGATGCTCTGGGCGGCAGGTAAGTTAGGGCAGGGGGAGGCGGGGGTTGCTAGAGCAAATGCTCCGGCCTCCCTGTTGCCCTGGGCGGCTCCGGGGGGGGGGGGGGGCTCCAGGCTAAGGTGTTAGGGCGAATGCTCGGACTTCTCTGGTGTCCTGGGAAGGTCCCCTTTGATCGTTGAACATGAAACAGAGTGGGTGGACAGAGATTGGGTTCTTGGTTTACCTTTATAAGGGTATGTGTTGAGCTCAATTTCCTTTGAAAATATTGCTATAATATAATGCTTAATCTCCCACCAATTTCGAGGTGATATTCACACATAGATACTATAGAAAAGATAGGGGGTGTCCCAAGTAACAAATGCTGAATTTGGTTACTACGAAATTCGTTTATAACGAACTAATCTTGCTGATAACAAGGTGTTTGTAATAACAAAGTTTTACTGTATAACTCAGACTAGACAGCAAATATATTTATTATGCGTTAGGCCAGTGGAGGGGAGAAGAAAGCTCTTCTAGTACAGACATTGGATCCACTGGAAAAGTCTGACTTGCCATATTGCAGTTATTAGTAGACAAAGTGTTTTCTGACAGGTTTCCAATTTGAAATGAAGGTATAAAGTAGCTTGTAAATCAAAGGGATGGTCACAATAATATTCATAAAGAGTCATTACCATATACCTATCTCTACCACAAACAGATAAATCTTGTTAATAATGCAATAGTGTGTCAGGAAAGTCTAGACAGATGCAGTACAATGAGGTCTTTGTTAGGCATATGACATGTAATGGGTGCCCAATGTATGCCTGAGAGAACATAAGTGATGCCACCACTGTGGTCTTATACCCTGGAAATGGAGATTTAGCCACTTTAATATTTGCAAAGACTGTGCATTTTGTTAATGGTTACCCCAATATGGTACAAGATATGAATGGCAACGGAAATCTGATGATCCCATGGTATTCCTTGACCCTGAAAATGTGGATTTAGACAGCTTAAATGACGTAATAATATCATTTCTCACCAAGATATGGCCAAAATAGTGAATTTCGGTAATGGCTACCCCAATATGGTACAAGATATACATGGGAAAGGAAATTGGATGCTTCCATAGTATTCCTAGACCCTGAGAATGTGGATTTAGACACCTTAAATGACTCAATAGCATCATTTCTCACCAAGATATGGCCAAATTCATGATTTTTCGGTAATGGCTGCCTTAATCGGGCCCTATTTCAGAGAGAAACCATTTCTGTGCGTGGCATCCACCCTAAACCTGATCAGTATAGGTCATACTAAAAGTCTGGCATGGATGCCACCCTGTAACATTCCGTTCCTCCTAGAGTGACATTTCAAAATTCTGCCTCCAGTCTATAACAGTCTGATGTGATTAATTGTCAAACAACTTCCTTTTGGGCTAGTTCAACATCAATGTCGCTATCTACGACCAACCATATCTATTGTCCACTATATCGGACCTCACCCAAAATGTCTGCCAACTGACCAAGTTCTACATGCATTATTATACAATCATCTGTCAGAACAAGCATCATTCACTGAGTGGATATTCCTTTTGTGAATGTGAATCCCCTGCTTTGTCAGGTTAATACAGTGTGCATTCACCGACATGTCAGAAAGTCCACCACATGTGCTTTCATAATGTTAGTTGACTCACCACAATTCTGTTCATCCTCACTGCCAATACAGTCTGAGGTGCCGTCACACACCCTCTCCAGGGGGACACAGTGCCCTTCTGCACACTTCACATACTCAGGGGGACATGAGATATTTCCTGTTGGAAGAGAGATGATAATATATAATACTCTAGTATCTTTTTTTATATAAAATCTCTTGCAAATTACTAGGTCATTTGAGGCAGGCATGTCACTCAGGTAAATAATTCAAAAACTAAAGAAAATGTATAATTATGCTACTTTCACACCAATATTGATATAGAAATAGCATCCCCATGATATATATAAATACACAAGATAAATAATGGCCTCAGGACACATAAATACCACAGTGTACTGTAGTAGCCTGTATAAGGGCCCCAGTCATTATTAATTTGAAGCAGGTTTACAGTGTTCCTTATACAAGACTGACGCTTATTCTAGATATTTTCAATACCACTCCATTCCCAAGCTTATTCAAAACAAGTGCTTATTCAAAGTCCAGGCATTTAACCAGGCCATTATGGTATATAAAATAAATGACATATATAAATATTACAGTATAAATAGTCAATACTGACTGCAGTCTACAAATAACCCCAATATAAATAGTGAATACTGACGGCAGTCCATGAGGTGTGACATGTCACGGCAGCCGGTCGTGTCCCCGTACTGGTCCCGGTCAGCAACACACTGTTCATCACGTGGCACCCACTGACCCGTCATACACCGGAAGTCATCACGCGACTGATTGGCATCTATAGGTACATTAAATGTTACACTAAATAATATGTCAGTTTGTATCAGATAGTAACTGAGCCCTGTACCTATTCGATAATTAATACTACACACAAAACATCACGCAACTGATTTGCATGTGCAGAGTATGTGTTATATTGAATATAGTTGGTATACAACAGGTATCCAGCCTCGGCCATTATTCCTAATGAAGTCCTGACTCGTGTTAGATGAAATATTGTCAGATAACCAGTGCATTTGTCAATGTTAGTTGGTGGTAGTTACATAAGAGAGAATATACATGAGCTACAAAATAGTATGAAATAATTTTCATGCTTCAATGTAGAATGTCACTACCCCCTGTAAAATTTATATCAAATCATCAATCCCTCTAGATGGATTAAAATAGCCTGAGAGGAAGCCATACAGAAAGTGTATACCATCAGGAGCAAAGTAAAGGTGTATAATAGTTGCTGAAACTTCTACCTAAGTTTATCTTCACTTCTTCACTTCTTCACTTCACAGCTTTAAGTTTCTGACTGAGGAAAAAATAATTCACCAAAAAAACAGAGCAAACTTTCACTCTATGTTGAGGTACAATTGAATATCTCAACTCATAAAACAGTTAGAATCCTGAAAATTGGGTCCCTTGGAGACCTAGTAAAATTGAAGCATACATACATTGATAACACACGAGTGGTCCTACGTAGTGGTACTGTATCTGACTACCAGCAAAGCCACTTCCACTTAGTGATAAGGTAGTCATTGGCAGATCGTCGAGAGACACCAGCGTACCGCTGTCACGAGTCACTTCTCTGGGCAGCATGGTCTGGGCTGTTGCACACTTGCAGCTGGTAATATCAAAGATAGAATATTGACGATTTTTTGGAGGAATTGTTTTAAAATTCCAAAAAGACGATTTTGATCAAGAACATCTTAAATAACCATGATGCACTGGGGGGATACTAGAAATGAATTGATAGTCCATGTGCATATTATAGTTTGTTATGACACAAAGTTGTTAATATATGCTAATATATAATAATGCTCATTGATTCTTATCTATATATTCCATACAGTTTCCACTTACTCCTTGTTCTCTCCATCACATGATGAGGTAAGAATACAGTTGCAGTCATCGGTTGCCTTCAACCAAGAGCGTGGTTCCCCATTGACGTTCCTCCAGTAGTCGTCAAACACCATACCATTGGCCGCATCACACTCTATACTCACATACTGCTGGCAGTGCACACTGGAGGACGTCACTGCCTGTATTAGGTAAAATGTTGTAAAGCCTTCATGGGGTCTTCCACTTATTTTTTGCCAGATGTTCATTGTGTGTGAATTTGTTTCCACAAAAATGGGAACTTTACAATCCTACTTTTTTGGGGGTATTTTTGTTTATCCAAAAATACTGATAGGCCCTAATATCTATTTTCTTAAGTGGTTAATAGGATTAAATGGGCAAAACTATTGGTTACAATGGAAGAGCCATTAAGTTGGGAGAAAGTGTGTAAAATTATTATATATTATTATTAGTTGTGTGACACTTATTGTATATGTGTTATGTAGTAATTTTAATTCATGTCATATGTAGAATTAAGTGACATATCCTTTAGCATTAATATTGTTACCTTCAGTTGTTCCTGAGTAAGTCCATAGTCAATTTGACGTTCATACTCGCCAGGCGCATGATACCCTGTGACAAGTATGCGGCTCTCTGCATCATGATGCAAAGTGGTTATAACGTATTTGTCCTCTGATGTCATGTCACAGTCCACATCAAACCCCGCTGCAAAAATCAAGGGCTCGACATTCAGAGGAATCGATTCAAGAAAACTTGCATCACTCTACCTTACTTGTTCTCTTTGTTCCTATTTGAATATTAACTTTAATGTTTGAAGTTGATGTTTAATAAGTTGCAACAACAGTTACCTACCTACCCCTGGAGGCTGAATGCGGTACCTGCCACTCTCCTCATACCCGGCCACCTTCCACCCTAGGCAGGAACTCTCAGCTGTCTCTGTGGAGCAGTCCGCCCCCTCGTCCTCGTGTAGAGACCCTGGGCAGTCCACCACCCCATCACAGCGCTTAGTGCGTGGGATGCAGCTACTGTCAAAGCACTGGAAGGCCACCTCAAGGGCACAGCGGTCTGTGGATATAGGAGATTCTTTTAATCCTTTCCCAAAATGTTACCATTATCCCCTTTTAATAACCTTTGAAGTTTAAGGTTGAATCCTTTTGGCACTTCTTTCTATCATACCCCCATAAAGCTTGGCACATTTTCCTAGTGCAAACCCGGGATAGAATTTAACCCCAAATTACCTTACAAGAGCCAGATATTTAAGCTAAAGAGAAAGTAATCAAGCTAGATATTTTAGTATTTATCAATAGAACGTTTTTGTGTCACATATTTATTCCCATGAACTGAATGGCCCTTGGATTAAAGACAGCTGAAATGAGGACCATCAGAACACGCAACTTACCACATGCTTGTTCATCCGATTTGTCTTGGCAATCAGTAAGAAGATTACATCGGTGATACGCAGGTATGCACTGACCATTGTCACAGCGAAACTCCTCACTGTCACAGGGCCGCTTCACTGAGAGCAATAAAATTGGCTAATAACATGATGATATGACAATGATTTTCAAATTTAAAAAACACCTCCATCTTTACTTCAAAGATATGGGAATCATCATCAAAAACTTCACTCTGGGCAAATATGTCTTTGTTGTCATTGCTGCTATGATTATGTTTTTTGATTTTGATGATTATGTTCAAATGTTGTGATGACAGGAATTATGAAATAGGGTGTGAAGAAGGCTTGGTTGTTCTTTGCTATCAAAATATTTATATTTAGGGTAATAGAGCATCACTGACCACAAAAGGTCTCATCTGAACTGTCCGGACAATCAGCTTTGAAGTCACAGTAGTTGGTCAGCGATACACAAGTACCATCAGCACAGCGGAAATGATCCTCCGAGCAAGAAGATATTTCTGTAAATTAGATTCAGTGGTTCTCAAGACAGAGATGACATTTCTAAATGATATTTATATAAACAAGTTGAGAGAAGTTTGGACTAATAGTTGGGTTTTTTATTCCAGTCTCCAATTATCACTTGCTGTGAGAACATGGTTGCATTTATATAGTGAATATATGAATTTTAATAGGTTAAGGATAGGCTTTACCCTCCCCTTTCTTTGCAGAAACTACACTTTCAATGAACTCTAATTTAATGAGTTTTTGTCAGAACATCGCATAATATATACCATTATGACCATATATTATGCCCCTTTCAAATTAATTGGATTTTAAGAGCCGTTGCTAGGGATAGAATGTGAATGGAACAAAAACCTTCTTTTTTTCAGTTACTTTTCTTTTAACAGCCATATGGGATGGAAAATCTTCAGAATTAACATTTCTGATGATTTGGCTGTTATCTAGACATGATTTGCTAGAGAACGGTCCCTCAGTTAATGGATATTTCCATTATTAAGCTCTGCAGAGCTGTTCAAAGCAAGAAAATTGGGAAAAAATGGTTATTTTTCGATTTTATTGATTTTTTCCCAATTTTCTTACTTTGAACAGCTATGCAGGCCTTAATAATAGGAATTTCCATAAACTGAGGGACCGTTCTCTAGCAAATCATGTCTAGAAAACAGCCATTCCATCAAAAATATTATTTTTGATGATAATCCACCCCAAAGGGCTGTTGAAAGAAAAAAGAACGTTTTTGTTCCATTCACATTCCATCCCTAGCAACGGTCATTCTAATGCAAGGAATTTGAAAGGGGCATAGTATACGGTCATAATGGTGTTCATTATGTAATTCTCTGATGAAAACTCATCAAATTATAGTCCATTAAATATTTAGTTTCTTCATGGAAAGAGGAGGGGAAAGCCTATCCTTAACGGGTAGAACAACAAAGACAAATTACTTGGTTTTTTTTTCCTTTTTTTATGTCAGATTAAGGATCCTTTTTTCTTTCTGAAGGAATTAACCAAGAAAGGTTTTTCAACACCGTCAATCCATATTAGCCCCAAACAAATCCCATGCTTGTCAACTTGTATATTTTTTCATCTTAGTATATCTTAATCATTATGATCCTCAAATTATTCAAACAACACCTTTCAATTATTGATAATCAGTACTTTTTTTATTTTGAGAAACTAACCTGGTTGACACCCCAATTCATCACTGCCATCATGGCAGTCTGTCCGTCCATCACATCTGAGGTGTGAAATAATTAATTCACCATCATCACACATGCTGACACCCATAACTGGCGTCTGCTCTCCTTCTGGTAGAGGTAGAAGTTTACTGTATCTCATCTCTGCCAAAGAATATGTTAAATGTCAGATGCTAATTTTACATATGCCATTGAATGGAATGGGCAGATGCACATACTGTTGTGACCTGTTTTAGCCTACCACTCCTTTGCTTTGCACTTATACATGACCTGCACTTATAATCCATTTTGAGTTGTTACTCATATTTCAATGCCATGCACTAAATGGGATGAACTCTAGTTTGAATACTTAAGCTAGGCAAGGTCATACATCTCTTTGCAATGTGATAGTTTGTGGATAACAATCATCTTATTATACATTAATGGCAACAGAAATATTTTGATATTAGATAGTTAACAGTGAGAAAATTAACACAGTCATGACTGGTGAACAAACCTTGGTCATTGCCTCGGACTCCCATATTGCTATTTTCTCTGGGTTCTTCAAAGTTTTTCTCACACAGGAATTGTTGCACCTGCATTTAATTGATGATAGATAATAAGAAATAGGGAATTCTTAAGGAGAGACCTTAATATGCATATTAATGTGTCAAATATCAGAACGTTTCATAATGAAAAATGAAAGTTATTTTATTAAATAACCACATATTATACTAAATCTGCCTGTGTACATTTACAACAACATTGTTGCATATTATGTGGGATAAATTAATTGAATTTCTATACCACAGTCTGATTTGGAGCTGAAACACTTCAGCCAATAAAAAAAGGAAATTGCTTCGATGCCTTCCGCACCTTATCATATGCGCAGGGGATGTCATGCCATGAGCGTGTGTCATGCATGCTGTCAAGTCGTATCATGACACAGTCCTCTACGGCTGCCCCATCCGGTTGTGTTAAACCCTCATAGCCACTACTATGGGACCAGTCAGTGTAGGTCACTGGGGAACCATCCACCCACCGCCATCTTCCCTCTGCCTCTCTGTCATTCAGACCTTAGTAAGAAAAGGCATAGTAAGTTTAGAAATTATGTGTATTCATTATCATAAGTATATCTAGAAAGTTACCAATATGCATATACATCTCATACAAACATATCACTTGCCTATAGCGTTGCTTGATATCATAATTATTAATAGTCAATGGTTTTACCTATGAAGGTCCTGTAGAATGGAGTCCGCCATTCAGTAGTAAGACTATAATGTAGAAATATCATCTCTAGTTGGCTGTTAATGGCCACCAGGTGTCCTTCCCACCTGAGACACTCGGCCTCAGCCTCGTTCCAGATGAGGGGCTTGTGCCACGTGAACAGGGAGTAGCAGCCAGCCTCAAACCGAGTCCAGTTAGCCGGACAACCTACAAATACAAAGTACATCTAATGATTGCAGCTGAGAAATGGACCTGGATGTTGACTAAAACAATTCTTCTTTGTGGCCTACCTGTTTCACTTCATTTCTCTTGAACTATAGAGTTCTCTAGAGTTATATATATGCCCACATTGCTAACTTTGGAGGGCTTCATTGTTTTTCCACCCTTTGATTGGGTGAGGTTTGGCCAATGTTTGGCTGACATTTTTGAGCTCTATATTCATGTACATGCTGACTACCACCTCGGGTTGTACTGGAACAACACTATGTCAGCAACTGGTCTTAAAACTCAATACCTAGTTGTGGTTTTGAACAAAGAACAATCAGAAAGTTGATTGACTGGTAATTGCATAGCTGGTCAAATAGTCTTTCAACCCTTAACTGCTGAGACAACTCCTCTGGAAAAAGGACAGATTTCTATATAGCTTTGTGTCAATAACAGTGCACTTACCTATACTTGGACCATATGATGGGAAGTCATCGGCCAGTTGATATTTGTTCTGGGTGTATACAGCATGAAACCCTCGCCCACTGATCTCGGCATCAGAAATGAAGACTAGCTCCAGCTGAGACCAACTTGACAGAAGTGTCTTGGGAGGTCGGTCACTATTACAATATCTGCAAATGGGAAATTTCAAAAATCTCTAGACATCTTTTAGTAAGCAGAAAAACTCTTTTAACTAGCCCTAGCGGGAGAATAGATTGCACCAAACTAGATTAGGCATCCTTGTGTATATACACATACTAAAATTAATGCTATAAACTAAGGAAATAGCATTAATAGGTAAAGATCACTCTACCACCTCAATGTAACATAAGCAAATTTGGGTTAATTGTCTCAAAACATAACTTAGTCTGGATATGGGACATATATGAATCCATTAAAAAGCTTCTAGTATTTAGGATAATGTCATTACATGTGCTATTCATTTAACATTCGCAAAGCTTTTAATTACCTCCCAAGAGGCGTTCGTCCTCCTATAAGGTTAACATTCAAAACCTCAACATAATCTTTGAGGCAGGTTATGGCAAGAGGGCTTTCATAAACATCAAAGTCCTCAAATTCTAGGCTGACATAGTTTCCAGCTTCTACTGTGATCGTCCACTGGGTGCGATCACTTGGCACATAGTTGTCTGGGAATCCACGAGACATTATCTGACCACATCGACCAGTACATTCCAAAAGCATGTCACTGCTTTGTACTTGGCAACCTTGGCATCCTGTGTGCAAGATATAAAATAATCATGAAAAGGATGCGGAAGCTTTGACACAAAGAAAAACATAAACAAGAGACATTCTACACTAATACCATACTACGACTTTGATTATCCAATAGGTTCAAATCTGCCATGCACTCTGGCTGGTTCATAATACTATATTGTCACCAAAATCTGATTCAATTAAACTTTTATATATCTATTTATAGGTTAACCTACAAGGAGCTGAGGGAATGTGTAATTAACCACTGCAGACTGACTGCTACCCTCATAGTGCCTCTACCATTGTTACTATTACATAACTCAGGTCCCAGGAGGTTAACTGAACTTAAACCTTGGTTATGTGAGGGTATACAATATAACCAAGGTGTGAAGTCCTTTGTTTAACCCCTCTATATATGTAAATGTATATTGCATATCTATTGATCAGCAAGTCAGTGCAGTCAAACCTTGAAATGTGATATCCGCTTTGAGTCCAAGCTTCTGCAGCCATTCTCCATTGAGACCAACATTTCTGTAGCATGACTTGAACTTCAGGGTGACCAAGCTGGTATCAGAGATGTAGAGGCTTGGGTTGATGATATTCAAGCCCAAAGGCCCCATCGATACCTCACCGCCTACACTATTAGTCACGTATGACTTGGGTGCAGCAGTGTAGTAGATTAGCGCCATGTCAATGCATTCTCCCACATTAATTTCCATGCAGCCATCCTGTCAACCAATCAGTTGATAACAGTAATGTCAACATATATCATATCCCTTTGGAGGAATGCAAATTGAATTCTAAAAGAGCGTGTTCTGAAAATAGCCCATATTTCAGGTGGGTTTTGAGCTTGACCCTTTGCTGTACCACATTTTCTGTCCTACATCTATGAAATGAAATCACATATTTTGGTCTGGGCCCATGAAACGTAATTGATATTCGAACCCACTACACTGATTAAAACATTGGTAATCCAGTAACTCACCCTGTATGTTGTGACCTTTCCGGGAAGCATGACACTGGTGACATTTACGGCAACATACTTTCCAGCCGGTGCCATGATGACCCAATTACACTCAAGGTCAAGCCCATAGTAGAAGGGAAAGTTGGGTGTCATGATAACTCCTTCCTGCTGTATCACTGCTCCACACAGGTCAGCTGGGGAAGATGTGAAAATGCACGAAGATGGTTAACATTGTATGAATGAATAACTGAAGGTTTTTAAATAACACATCACTGTTTATTTTCTATTACAGGCAGCACCAAACAATTCCAACAAGCTGTAACTGCTTATCATTTGCATACAAATGAATATATAAAGTTGAAAGGTTGCCAAAAGACCTCAGCACACTGCAGAACAAAGATGGGTAAATTGAGGGAACCACATTTACAGTCACACTAAATGAAATTCGGACATAAATGTAATATTAGTACCTGTAGTTTTCTTATACCACAACTCAATATTAAGAAAAGAAGTGCTTAGGTTTAAGTGACCTAAATGTATGACCTACCAGGCTGAGTGACTTGTGAGCAGAAGAATGAGAGCAGCTCCCCATCACCGTCCCCCTCCTCCAGTATCGGAAACCTACAGCCGCCCACCCCCTCACACAGGTGGAAGGTGGTCCTCAGGTTCTGTCTGCTCACCATGAGCTGCCCAGGGGCCCGGGTAGTGGAGTTTGTGCTGAGCAGCTCCACATGCAGCAGCTCTGTGCCCTCACATGATGCCTCAGCCACACGCCAGCCTTGATTCATTACAGTTACAGTGGCTGTAATGAAAATGCAGTTTGTTATAATATAAGTCACAATAAAAGTATAAAGAGAAGAACATAATTTAGTACAATTGATGTAATCTTTGCCATCCTAAATAGAAGTCTAAATTTGTTCTTTTTGGCATTAATTGGTTCTTGCAAACAGTCAGAGTTGAATAAAACTGGTTGGCACTAGCAAAGAAAAATTGTCTTCATACATGACATGAATAATAGTTAGTTTGTTTGTGTTTGTGGTATACTGTGATTAAAGAGTTAGTTCAAACTAAGGGTTAAGTCAGAGGCAAGTGGGTTAGTATTGGATACTATCACTAACATTAGCATTGTTTGAAAATGGCATTTCTAATTTCAGATGCAAGATGTCACCATTATTCTCATATGTACATTGAATCAATGCTGAACGCAGACATCAACAACACAGAGCAATGTTTGTTCACTGGGTAAGGAAGTAAACATGATATGAAGCAATAAATGTTATCCTACATTGTTGGATGAAGGTAAGGTAATATACTGACTACCCCTAAAGAATGTACACAATACAAATAATATCCTACCTGTAGAGCCACCGTAAGCAACTACATCACACAGAGACATTGCACCAGAACTCGGCACTTCTGCAACCAATGAACGACCGCTCTGCTTCGCAGGACAGCTAAGTGAAAGATTTGCTTAGCGAAATTCTACTTATTGTAACGGGTTGACTATAAGTCTAACGTTATCGTTGTATATCTATTGTATGTTATAAGATGTAACACGGTTCTATTGTGTTTAATAACTGTTTTATTCATATAACTAGTGTCGTCGGTTCGTTACATACACCGACTCCTCTAGTTCGGTTATCTATACGGTAGTGTACCGGTACCACCTTCGGTTACCGTCGGTAGTTGTTACATAATCATTTTACATAACTAAACCTAACAGGTGGCGCTGCTAGTACGGTCACGTGGCTACGCAGCGCTGTATATAAGACGGCTGCATCCCCATTGGAAGTCAGTCAGGTTTGGGACTGTCGTGACATGACCACCCTGTGCTCACGGGCTTAACTCTATGCTATAGGGTTGCCTACTGTATTATATATCTGTTACTGTTCTTGTATAGCTGATGGTTATACCTGGTACTATAATACGCCAAGAGTTTCCTATAATAAAGTCGCCGTATATTACAGTCTAATTTACCTTGTCTGGTTTTTGTACTCAAGTGTTACATACGTAGTAAGAGACCAACTACATTGGTGCCGTGACCACTTGATAAGGTATTAAATAGACTTACAGTATATGGACTACCTATACGATTTTGTCAGCTCGTTCAGCGGCAGGACTAAAACCCCTGCTGAGGAACGTGAGGAAGCCGTACAAAATGTACGCTTCTTCACAGGCAAAACAAATAGGGGGGAGAGCCGGGCAGCCTTGGAGGTGCCCGGTGACGACCTCTCCCAAGAAGCAATAGGTGATCCTATGGTGGAGGCTTTTGCCGGAGGTGAGGACGGAGAGCAATCCCCTGTCCCAGGACCCTTTGACATCAGCCCCAGGAGATCGTTGGACTCCCTTTCCACGAATCTTTTCTGTCCTGAGGGTCAGAAAATACCGGGTAGAGAGGCTAAAACTCTCGGCCCTGCTCCCGTCGGTTCCACACCGACGGTAGCGGATCCTTCATTGGATCCAGACACTTCGGTCTTCACTGATGGTGCCACTCCTACACCCGACGGTGTGGGGAGTGGAGGACTATCAAAGAAGACTGAGGTGGCATCAAAAGCTCCTGGTAAAGTGAACCTGCCAGCAGTAGATGAGCCTTCCAGTTTACCGCTGGATGGGGACCTACTGGCTGACATGCGTATCAACACCAGGAAAACTGAGTTGCACCAGCTCGCGGAAGCCCGGAAGGAACTTGCTTCCATCAACCAAACTAGGAAGCTATTCCTAAAGGAGGTTGATGATACCGAGGTCGGTGGTACCTCCAGTCATATCCGTACCCAATGTGTACACGACAGTGACACCTTCAAGTGTCCCGCCGCTAGTACACACCACGGTAACAGGTATGACACCTCAGATGGGGGCTAGCTATCTACAGACTCCGGTCTGTGGTGGTTCCAGTACCGAAGCCCAGAGCTAGACAGGGCTTAACTCCTGTCCAGCGGGCTAAGTACGACAGGAACCCGGCGATTGAGAAGCTGGGGACAGACATCGTCCCGCGGGACATCGATGAACTGGATAAACGGTATGCTCCTTTCAACTTTGGGGAGACCAAACATCCAGATGCAGCCCGTCAAAAGGCCATCGATATTCCGCCTTTCACAGGGTCGCCCCCCTGGAGAAAGTACAAAGTTCGGTTCAAGGCTATTGTGGAGAGCAATCGCTGGAACAATCAGCAAGCGCTGGTTGCTCTGAAGCAGGCACTCTGCAACGGGCCAGGTGAACCAGCCCTTTTGGCATTCGAGAGAGTGAAGATCAAGACATTGAGCTCACTTGAAGAAACGGCTGAATGGGCGATTGGGAAGATTGGTGAGCATGACCCAATGACTCAATTGCTCAAACGTGTCCAACGCAAGGACGAGCATCTAAGATCCTACAGATTTGCTCTACAGGAACTGATATCCGAGTGTTATCAGGGATGTAGACCTGACACCCCCACTGTCATCCAGGAGTTAACCTCCAGGTTTGTCAATGGAGTCAGGGACACTAATCTCCAAGCATATCTGCGGGAAAAATGGCAGCCGGACTTGTCTCTGGCTGACCTTTTTGGCCATGCAGATGTGTATGACACCAAACAGGCTGTTTTTCCTAGTGGAGGAGTGTCGGCAGCTCCATCTGTAGCCCCGAAAGGAGCTCAGGTGGTAGAGGCCGCCACGAAACCATCGAAGAAAAAACAGCCCGCCTCTGAGGAGGTGGCGGCAGTAATGCCTGACAGGGACATGGAAAAGATGATTGAGGGGTTGTTGCGGAAGCACTTGGAAAAGAGCTCTGCGTCCACTTCTAATTCTGGATCTGGAAAGAGAAAGAAGAAGAAAAAGGACACGAAACCTCAGCCATGTAGACGCTGTCAGAAGATGGGTCATTGGGCTAGCGAATGCAAAGCCCCTGCACCCGTCGCTGCTAAAACCGAAAAAGGAGACGGAAAACTGAATGGGGCCCATCCTCTTGGCAAGGATGGCGCCCCCACAGTTAGCCATGCCTGTAAGGGATTAGTAGACGGTGTTAACTCTTCCATGAACCAAGGCCGCGCAGAGGCAGAAGGGTCTGTACAACCTGTAAGCGTCTGGCAAGGCGGGGCTGGCAAGGACGAACGGAATCCGGAGGATTCTGTAGTCGCTGGCTTAGAGGAGTCTTGGTTAGAATCAATTGCCCAGAGCAGTGTGATTCAAGACTCCCCGAGCGACCCATGTTGGGATTATCTCCTGACAAAAGGGGTTGCTATGGATGGAGGTGGAAGCCCGATGCTGACCTCTGAGTGTGTCCCTCTACGGGGACAGCGTTGGTACCTGAGTCTGGTTATTTCCGGGACGCGTGGTGAATTTTTGGTCGACACGGGTGCATCACACACCTTGGTCGATCGTAGATTCATGGCCCGTCTTTGCAACCAGCCCGAAGCTCCGCTACTGGGAGTAAAGGCTCGGACTGCTACGGGAGATAGTATGCAGACTTATGGCAGAACTGTAAAACCTATGTTGGTCGATGGCAAGACATACTGGATATGTCCAACCATCACCGACATCACTGATGATGGCATACTGGGGATTGACTTTGCTGCTCTTTACGGGGTAACAATGAACACCGCAACAGGCCGACTTCAGATTAAACATCCTTATAAACAATCTGTACAGTGCGTTTTAAGGAATGGTTCTTCTGTGGCGTCAGTGGCACAAGACACAAAGTTGGCAGCAGGACAAGTATCAGATGTCCTAGTCAGCTGCGTGGGAGTGCAGGCCAAACGGCCGGGAATGTTTGAACCAGAAGATCAGAAGCTCTCTGAGTTAGGTCTTGCTGGCTATCATACTTACCTGGCCAACGCTCGTTGGGGGGTGATACCGATTTGTAACTAGAGTAGTAGAGAAATCACTCTACGAAAAGGGACGCCTATTGGTAACACTACGCGAGCATATGGGGTAGACTCACTAACTACGGACTTTGTGGAAGTAGGTGTGGTGGCGGGAGACTCTTTCCACGAAGAGGCTCTAGCTAAATCCAACCTACCGAAACATCTAAGGTCCCTGTTGTGTGAGTCACACCTCACAACCCTAGAGAGCGAAATGGTGGCACATGAGCTGTCGGAGTTATCTGACGCCTTTGCGCAACCAGGAGATCCTCTAGGGCGTACCAATACGGTACAACACCGGGTTGATACTGGAGACGCGCTTCCCAGTAGAATCCCCTACCGTCGGTTACCCATGGCTAAAAAAAGTGCTATGGAGGCTGAGGTAGAAAAGATGTTGGATGAAGATGTGATTCAACCTAGCGAGAGTCCATGGTCAAGTCCTGTGGTGATGGTCACCAAGAAGGATGGTTCCTGTCGATTTTGCATCGACTATAGGAAGTTGAACGGACTCACTAGGAAGAATGCATATCCTCTACCTCGGATAGATGAATGTGTGGAATCTCTGGGTGGGGCAAAATGGTTCTGTACACTAGATTTACAATCTGGTTATTGGCAGATCGGCATGGACCCCCGGGACCGAGAAAAAACCGCATTTTCTACCCATATGGGACTATTTGAGTTCAACGTCATGCCATTTGGGCTATGCAATGCCCCGGCAACCTTTGAGGCAATGATGGAAACCATGTTACGGGGTTTACTTTGGAAAAAGTGCCTAGTATACTTGGACGACATCATCGTCTTCGGTGGTTCTGTGGAGGAAACTCTACAGAACCTCCAAGCTGTGCTGAAACGCATCTTATCATATGGTCTGAAATTGAAACCTTCAAAGTGCAAGCTTTTTAGGAAATCAGTTGAATACCTAGGTAGAATTGTTTCTGAACATGGCATCATGGCTGATCCTCATAAGATCGAAGTGGTACAGAACTGGCCTCGTCCGATGGACACGAAGGAGATACGCTCTTTCATCGGGTTTTGTTCATACTACAGAGATTTTATACCTGGATTCTCGAGAGTCGCAGCTCCCTTACAAGAGCTGATGATTGGAGAGAAGAAGGCTAAGGCTAAAATAGTCTGGTCTCCAGCCGCAGAACAGTCTTTCAGTGAGTTAAAGAGACTCTTCTTAGAAACACCTGTTTTGCACTACCCTGCACCTGTTGGTAAGTTCATCTTGGACACTGATGCTTCTAATACAAGTATTGGTGCTGCCTTGTCGCAGATCCAGGATGGGCGAGAAGTGCCGCTGGCATTTTCGTCCAACAGTCTAAGCAAAACACAACGTAACTACTGCACAACCAAGCGTGAACTCTTGGCAGTGGTGGTTTACACAAAAAAGTACAGACATTTCCTATATGGTGGGAATTATCTCGTACGGACGGATCATTCATCTCTGCAGTGGCTCCTTAACTTCAAGGACGCTGAGGGGATGATGGGTAGATGGTTGAACCACCTCTCTGAGTTTGGCATGACGAATGAGCATATCATACACAGGAGTGGAGTAGATCATGTGAATGCGGACAGCTTGTCCCGCTATCCTATCCGGAACTGTCACCGTGTAGACTGCCGAGACTGTGGGTCTCACAATGCAGTGATTGCGTCTGTGGGTGCGAAAGTTCCTAACTGGACGTTAAATCACTTGAAGGATGAGCAGCTTGCAGATCCGGCTATTTCGAGGGTGTACTCCTTGAAGTTGTTGGGCCTGTCCAAGCCTGTTCGCCCCGCACTTTCGCTGGAATGTAAAGAAGTTAGACAACTGTTAGCTCAGTGGGATAATCTTTTTATACGGAACAGTGTATTGTGCCGCTGGAGGGTGCAACCTGGCAGGAAGAGAACAGCTCAGTCTGTAGTGCCTTTGTCACTCAGACTACAGTTGCTCAATTACTGTCATGGCCACCGAACTTCAGCACACTTTGGCAGACAACGAACTGAGGCAAAGATTAAGAGTAGATATTACTGGCCTGGTATGACTTTGGACATACGGCGTTGGGTGAAGCAATGTCCCCAATGCTGTTTATCAAAGCCTGGACCTGGTATCGGTAAACTACCTCTAAGTCAAGAGCTATTCGGTGTTCGATTTGCCCGGATCGCTGTTGATATCATTAGTGGTTTCAACACGACCCCCCGTGGGAATACCTGTATGATGGTGGTACAGGACTACTATACCAAGTATGTCCAAGGATATCCGTTGGTAAATCATACAGCTGTTACCTGCGCAGAAGCACTTTTCGAGAATTGGATCCTCACGTGGGGAGGTCCTTTAATGCTTCACTCCGACCAGGGTCGCGAGTTTGAATCTCGACTGTGGGCAGAACTGTGTAGTAAAATACACATCTGCAAGACGCATACGAACCCCTATCGACCACAATCGGACGGTATGGTGGAACGTTTCAATCGGACGTTGATCCAATGTCTCACGACAATGGTTAATGAGCACCGGGATGATTGGGATGAGCACGCTCGCTATATCTCCCATGCTTACAATGCTACCGAACATGCGTCGACGGGCTGTACGCCTAATATGCTCGTAATGGGTGAAGACATAGTCATGCCAAGTGACATGGTCTATGGCGTGCAGGGACACCAGCTCGAGCAACCCTGCACAGTGATGTTTGTTGAATCACTTCGACAATCATTACGCGAGTCCTATGGAGTAGTGAGGGACAACTTGGAAAAATCTGCTAGTTTGCAGAAGGTGGCCTATGACATGGGCCTTAAACTCCGCCAATTCAAGGTGGGGGATAAGGTCGCGAGATTAAGCACACCTAATTCCAAAGTCAAGACCCTGTACTCCTGGGATGGTCCGCATACGGTTACTATGGTGGTGAGTGAAACTACTGTAGTAATACGTTTGCAAAAAGGGACTCTCACTAAATCACATGTGGCTAGACTCCGACCTTGGTATGGAGTTCCATATATAGATGACGGTGAGGATTCCCTCGGTGCTGGTCGAGTACCAGCACCAACCGACCCTAAGCTACCGAAGATACCGAAGGCAGGACCAACGGTCATACCGTCGGTACCGACGGTAGCACGGAGAAGGGGTCGTCCTAGGAAATTACCGATTGAACCGCAGTCGTGTGTTACCAAGCCCAAGCGCGGTAGGCCTCGTAAAAAAGGGTCAGCTGTGCGTAAAGGACTAACCGTGGACACCGGTAAACAAAGCAAAGTGATACCTCCGGTTTCATCATTGCTGGACATACCGGTACAAGGTCTACGGAGGAGTACACGTGTCAGAGAGCGAGATAAAATTGTGTAAACATTTTTTTCTTACCTTGTTGACGACATTTAGCTGCTGGCTTCATTAAATTTCCATGGACAGTTCCGTACTGGGCCGGTGGTCATTGGCCCGGTACTCGATCACCAAAACACAACGAGAAGAGAAGGGTTATCCGGTGCGGTTATCCGTTGGAGGTAGAAAAGCACGTGTTCAGGGCGGGTGGCTGGCTTTGCCGATTAATTCTAAGTATGGGATTAGTTTTGACCACATATTGCTTAGTAACACGCTGCTGTGTATGTCCTCTAAACGCCGGTACATCATTCCCGGGTTCTCCTGTGGCTCGGCCACGAAAATGTAAACAACAAGTGAGTGTTCCCACCGTCGGATATGCCAGGCGTGGGAAGGGCGCTGCCCGCGTCACCTGATCGATTTCTCCCGCCAAATGAGCCGTGAGAAATTGGGTCACCTCGGCGCGTCTTGGAGACGCGACCCCTGATTGGCTGGGAAGCCGGTCAAGGGGCGGGGTCACGGGGGACGGGTGGGGTATATAAGCCCCACACGCAGCCAGGCTTCTTCAGATCAGCACGTTTGCCCGTAGGGTAATGTGTTGATCAGTGGTGCCTAGGTCTGCCCGGCAGTACCTACACTATTGTTTACTTGCTGTCCTACTAAAGGCTCGGGTGAGTGAACCGTGAGGTTCACCTACGCCTGAGCTAGCGGTATGGCAGCCCGTGTAGATGGCAAATGCACGGCCCCGGAGAAGGCTGCAGTCTCCAACGGGGAAGACCGGGTACTCGAGTCTGACACGGAAATGGACACCACCAGTGCTCCAACCGTCGGTACAGACTCGGCTTCGGTACCAGCAGAGCCTAACCCTGAGGGGTCGGGTGATGTTGTTCCGAAAACAGAACCTGGTCTGGGTGGTAGTAATACCAACCAGGAGGAGAACCCTGCTGGGGGATCTTCTCCGAAGCCCGACGGTGTAGTGGCAACTGAACCGACGGTCCCTGATGGTGATTCATCAGACGGGTCCACGGTTCGTGTCAAGACCAAACGGAAGCGGAGACCTAAGAGGAGGATTGTATCTTCCCCTGAAACTCCTGCTACCGAAGAGGTCGCACCTACTGAGGCAGATAGGCTCAAAGCTATTGCTGATAGAGTGTCCAAGGCGGAAGCCGAAGGATGGTCTGTCGCAGAGAGCAGGGCCAATCGCCGCCTCCACGCCAAGGCAGCGCACGTTCGTTTGAACCTGAGTCTCGGTGACGATGACCAGAAGAACCTGAGCCTTTCTGACCTTGTTCAGGAAAATGGCAAAATGGCTCTTCCGCCGCCTCACACGACAGAAGGTTCGGATGACGAAGACTGGTTGTCCGGTGACTCCCACCCCATTGACTGGTACCTAGTGTACATCAGAGCAGTGTTGGAAGGGAATAAACCGAACATCAACAAGTCATGCCGCTCCAAGCTGAGATATCCTTGGAGGAACTACGTGCCAGGGGATCCCTGCCCGTATGTTCGCTGTCAGCGCCTGAAAGGGACTGCTACAGCAGCAAAGCGGTGGCCAGACTTGCTCAAGTTTGCCCGTCATTTAGTAGAAAAGCACATGAATGTGCGTCCCTACTTGTACTGTGTGAGTGGGAGTTCTTCGACCTCCTGCCCTGAGTACAGTGACGGCGAGCTATTCCGTTGCCAACGGAGGGCAGATTTGGTAAGGCATCTTTGCGACAATAAGGGCGTTCACAAGCGCACTATTAGTCGTGGAGTTGAGGCAGCACTGAAGGTCTGGGGGTGCCACAAACGTGTAGGTAATCTACACTATAAGTGGCGTACCAACAGACTTAAACAGTGGAATTACCTCACGGAAGCTGACTGGGAGAGATTGTGTAAGGGCGCCAAGTGCGAACAAACCGATCTCGGGCCAGATACAGAAATTCCGATGCCCACTGGGAGAAAGGATACCCCTCCTAAGAAGAAAGATCTGAAAAGGGGCCGCCAGTCATCCAAGGATGATACCAAAGGTGGGCGTGACCGTTCCCGCAGTGAACCTGTGAAGAAACGGGCCGCCACAGCCACGGTAACATCCGAGGTCGACAGTAGCCAAACCGTCGGTACCGTCACGGTGTCTTCGGTTGCATTTCCCCCTGTTGCTGACCAACTGCCCCGGCAGGAGAGACAGAAACTGGGTGATGCACTGGCTATTGTTCAGAACTCATTGGGTGACGAGCAGGCGGGTCAGGTTGCTGCTGACTATGTCAAGCAGTACAAGTGGAGCCAGAAGCAAAAGAAAGCTTTGGCTGCACAGGAGGGTGTCTCACCTGTCAGTGACGCTGACCAGGTAGAGGTACAACAGCCGGATGGGGCGTCAGCCCAGCCGACTGCTCCACCACAGCACGGAGCAACCTCTGACCCCGTAAGGAATGACGAGGTGACTCCAGAACCTGAGCACAGGGCTGTTGACGATGGGCTAGCAGGGTTACCTGTGTTGCCCGGAGACAGACCTGCCTATGACGCTGGATTCTCTGACACTCTAGTCCCCGGATTTGAGTGCTACAGAGCGAAAATGGCTGAAAACGCAAGTAAGCTACTCCAGTTTCAGGTTTCTTTCTTGGAGAAGTCCTACTTTGAGCAGTACAAGCTGCTCAGAGAACAGGCTATCCGGGAGGGAATAGCTTGGGTCGCTGAACGAACCAGAATCCTTGCCGAGCGTGAGGCGAATCTGGAGCAAGATCATGCCCTCTGGAGGGCTACGATCGAGCAGCTTGAATCAAGGTTGACAACTTGTGACGCCAAGTTCTTCCGACAATTCGGGCTAAAACTGACAGAGTGGGAGAGAACTGGTTTTCCAGATCTCCAGTCTAGGTTGGGGCTTGCCGCAAGGCCTGCTCCTCCTGTGACCCCAGTACTGTCAGTACACCCACCCAGGTATGAGATGCCATTCTCGTTCATGGCACACTCTACCCGGGTGGTCAGCGGCGGGGAGCCTACTGTGGCGCCGAGTACCCACTCGGATGCTACAGGTGGAGCCCTTCCTCTCCAGGTGGAGGCTACTGTGGTTTGCGCCACGGAGGCCCCTCCTGGAGGAAGTCCTGATGGGGAAGAAAAGCCATCCGGTGGTGTCCCTATGGACACCTAAGGATGGTCCCCTGTCAGGCTCTCTGGGGTGCACTGTTCCGCCCCTCGGAGGTAAAACTAAACCCTCGACGCAGCTACACGCCCCTGGACAACCCAAGCAGACCGACGGTGCTGTCGTGACTTAACCTAGTCTCTACTGCCACCACACTGGAAGCAGCCTGATGTCTTCAACCGTGGTTTACAACTAAGCCACAACCGTCGGTTCTCTACTACTGTCCAGGGCTCCTGATCCTGTGGTCACTATCTACTATTGTGACCTATAAACTATTATATGGATCATCCTCCTGTGATAATTATTTATAGGGAGGCACGGACCTACCTTTTTATATTTATATTTCACAAGAGATGGAAGCACTATACCGGTGCTGGACTCTATCCATCTCTACCACCATAAACTGCTAGGTACTGGAGTACCAACCCTAATAAGGATGACGACCTATCCCACCTTATTTAGGATACGCTATTATGGATTTTTATATATAAACTTTTCTACGCCAAAGGAAGTGGGAACTACTATAGTTCCATCTATAAACTTTTTTTCGCCAAAGGAAGTGAGAACTATTATAGTTCTATTATTTATATATAAGGACACTGACTCCACACGGATTCACACCATTGCTGAACGTAGTAGGTGATGTGTTGGGTTTCCAAGGTGGTTATTGGTGCCTTTTCTATTAACTGATACTAGTCTAGGACTATCAGTTGGACAGTTTTTATATCATGTGCCTACTGGACTGTGGTTTGATACCAAAGACAATACTGTTGATATAAACTGTTATGTACATGTTAACTTGTATGTTCATGTATGTATGCCTGTTTTTACTATGAGTAGAAATGTTACTTGTTGATAAATAGATATACGTGGTGTATAATGTATCCAAGAGGTATTATTATTATAAAACCAGCCCTTCCTACATTCTTAAGGGGGGTAGTGTAACGGGTTGACTATAAGTCTAACGTTATCGTTGTATATCTATTGTATGTTATAAGATGTAACACGGTTCTATTGTGTTTAATAACTGTTTTATTCATATAACTAGTGTCGTCGGTTCGTTACATACACCGACTCCTCTAGTTCGGTTATCTATACGGTAGTGTACCGGTACCACCTTCGGTTACCGTCGGTAGTTGTTACATAATCATTTTACATAACTAAACCTAACAGGTGGCGCTGCTAGTACGGTCACGTGGCTACGCAGCGCTGTATATAAGACGGCTGCTTCCCCATTGGAAGTCAGTCAGGTTTGGGACTGTCGTGACATGACCACCCTGTGCTCACGGGCTTAACTCTATGCTATAGGGTTGCCTACTGTATTATATATCTGTTACTGTTCTTGTATAGCTGATGGTTATACCTGGTACTATAATACGCCAAGAGTTTCCTATAATACAGTCGCCGTATATTACAGTCTAATTTACCTTGTCTGGTTTTTGTACTCAAGTGTTACATATGTAGTAAGAGACCAACTACATTATTAACATATTCAGCCACAAGCAAAAATAATACGCATTTTGGTTTATCTGAACAGTATTGGGATTGTAGTTACCCTTTTTGTCAGAAAGGGGGATCATCTAGTCAGATCAGCTTTCTCCGTGACCTGATTGCTGGGTGCTAGGCTAATTTGCACTATGTGTAGATGATCAATACTTTGAATAAGGTCTGGGTTTGCACAAATTTTGTCATCCGATAAAAGTCTATAAAACTTATGGACAAATCTTGTCCGATGATGGAAACTCAGCCATTTACGTCAGTGGAATACATAGTGGTACATTGTAGTAGTGATCTACCACTACAACCCAAGATTGAGAATCTCTATTTAATCATGAACCACATAAAGGTGAAATAATTATTATATGCTGAATTATGATACCCAATAAACTTAGCAATAATGTGCCTTACCTGTAACTGTGAACCAGCCCCCCTACAGGGACCTCTGCCACCAGGTGGCACCCCATGTCTCCATCCAGCCCACCAGGGGGCGTCTCACTCGTCACACCAACCATGAATGGAGCTTCACAGATGCAATAAGACATACAATTTACACAGAGGCAGAGTCTTACTTTGTTGGTAAGCTGATGCACAAATTTAGATGCGAAAGTTATTTTTATTTTCAATTCTAAAAGTCCTCCAGGTACTCGGGAATAAATCTCATTTCAGACAGAAACCTATAGTTTGTTGGATATTTTGCAAAACTAATAATCATTATTTGGTAACAGACACCCGGAAATACTGTCTTATTTAAAATCTAGATTCACTAATTCTGGTAGCTTTCAACTCCTGGTTCAAAGGGCAAGGATTCATAGGGATCAAACTCCTGAACACCCTGAGCAGACATATGTTGATATTTCAAAATTAACATTCTCTGCAAATTATAGTTACCTCTATCTCCAAACGCCATCACTTCACAGAGTGTCAAGTATTCACTTTTGATAGTGATCATCAATACCAGATACCGCCCAGAGACGGGGACCTGACAGGACAGGGTGGTAGTGAAACCAGCTCCGAAATAGGTGTTGTGGTCAGCACAGACTTTGTACAGGGAGGCGTTGAGAGGGGTCCCCACCACAGGCTCCACATCACCAACCATTACTCTGAACTGGTTCAGTCTGGCCTCTGTAGCAAATCAAGCATTTATAATATCCTTGAGGTTCATCCCCTTACTGATACATTTTTAAATGTGTAAGGGGCCATATTGTGCTTTGAAGCGTTATGTTATTTGTCAGCGTGATTCATGAATGCAGCCCTGGCAGGTGTAGTAGCCAGCACTGCATCATACATCAAGCCCATAGAGTCAGCACTCACACTACAGGACATGATGCATTCAAGAACTATGTAGCTCTTAAAGGGTTAACTTTCAGAAATACACTGAGATGAAGACTGATTTTGAGTTCTTGTCACACTCACCACAACAGTCCACTCTGTTGGTGACCTTGACTGTATTAACTGTTCTAACCATTCCCATGTCCACTGCCCACCATGGGTAGTCATGTAACACAGTTGTTGAGCAACTGCAAAAAAAGGTATTAGCCAGCAACAAAAATAATTGGTGGATCATGATAAACATAACCACTTCATAGATTACTGCTTTGTACTTTGTCATTAGAGCCATGTATCGTATTGAATTGGTATCTATTATGATGAAAAAAGGAGATTTTGCAGTCATAGATACATGCATTAAGGAACCAACTATACATGTCAGAATTGTGCTAACCTGGCATCCCAATAGTTTGGGTCCTGTCGACCATCTACAGTAAAGTAGGCCAGGCCACCCCAGCCAGTAGAGATTTGACTAGCTGGACGACGTACTGCTAGGTTCCCTAATGAAAGAAAAAAAAACTAGTTCAAATACTAGTAAAGGCTCTAATGCTCCATAATTTCTGTTGACAAGATGCAAACATGCAGGCCTGGGAAGTAGCATAAAATATCTGCATTTATGCATAATACTGACCATAAAACATGATCTATATGGGTGAAAATGGGATTTGGCACTTCATCATATGTTATTTATATTCAGCATACATTCATTAAAAAACCTGTTAAATAAGAGACTTCAGTCAAGAATGTACAACTGGAGTGGATGGGCTTGAATTGGCAGAAAAGACTTTTGATTTAAAAGCATCTTATCATGCCAATAGTCCCCTGGCAGCATGAAATCCATAATCTATTTTTGGAGGGGTTCAGAATGTCTTTTATTCACTTTCAGCATCTGAAAACTTGAGAATAGTTATTGGAAAAGTTACTTACAGGGAAAGACGTTGCCAGTTTTGAGGACGACACTGTGGAGAACAGTCTCTACTCGTGGTAAGCTCACTCTCCACCAGGTGGAATCCTGTAGCAGTGTCTCGGAGCAAGTCTCGGTGTCCAAGTCTGAGGCAAGATCTGCAGACTTCACTCCCCACTGGGAGCTCTGAGAGGTGGTGCCAGCCGTTGCTAGGTTAGCTGCAACATGTACATAGGGGAATGGTATGTAAATCTGTAATTTACTGGAAATTCCTCAAGTTTATTTGCTAGGTCATTATTACCTTTCTACTATGTGTTTGAGGCTCACAGCTAATATAGTGCCTAGAGCCATCAGTATTGTTACAAATTAAGATGAAACAAAAATTAATGATGAGTACCGTAAATTCTCGCGTATAAGCCTAACTCGCGCATAAGCCGCACCCGACTTTGCGCCAATCTTATAAGCTGCACTGGTGATCTGATTCTGGGGACTTTAGTACTGTACCATAGTGGCTAAAACTCACGTATAAGTCACTTGGGGATCCTAGGCCGATCCTATAAGCCGCACTGGCGATCTGACTCTCGTATTAGCCGAGGCTTATATGCGAGAATTTACAGTACTCATTTTAGGTGATTACTTTCTGCTTTTCATTTAACATATGTACATTGTAAATACCCTTTTGTCTATACGTACAACAAGCCCTTTGTTTGATTTGTAATTTACCATTTGATTTTGAGTTAAAATCCCTAATTTAATATAGATATTTTCATTGAATTCCATTTCAATGACAACAAAAGACTGAGATTCCTTGACTCTCTCTCTGTTCCCTAAATGTCCTTAGTTGCAGCAGCTGTGAGAAGGTTCATAGTTTTAGCAACTTACTGTAGATATTGACACATCCAAGTAGGTCCAGTCTCAGACAGGGTTTATCCATGTAGCCCCTCACAGTGATCAGCACAAGCCGTGCAGTGACCTCAACTAGCAACTCATGTTGCTGAGGGGCCCGGTCATCTGGGTCATTCATGAACACCTATAATATGATTTAAATTTCTGAGTAACTTATTCAAAGGGGCTGGGGCATATGGTCTTGTAACCTATCATCCAAGGCCTTGATCATGAAAATAAATTGACTATTATACTTGATTTTAGCGATGGGAGTACCAGCAAGCCATGTGGGTAGAGTTTAACTTAACTATATACTTAATTCCCCTAGAAAATAGCACCTACCTTCTGTCTTCCCGGGAAGTCTTCATATGGTACCATATTTTGTTGTGTAAGACCATAACTTAGGGTGAAGGCAGTAACCATGGAGACATCACTCGCAGAGCCTTGCATGACCACCCCCTGCAGCCTACGAGGGTAGAGCAGGTCCACCTATTGGGGAGAAGATTTAACAGTGTTTAATTCATTCTAAATACATTTAATTATACTGAAACATGGCCGAGTTATATACCATTTCACTTGTGACTTTGTTTGCTAAGTCAGTTATATGCCAACAATCATGGGATCTCACATACCATAGTAGTATGGGCAATTATTATTCTCAGTACCATGATAGGCCAGGCGCTTTCATAAGACTCAAAGCTTATTTGTGATCAGGTTTTAGTGCTTAATATGCATTTCAATTTGATTGTTCCAAGCTGCTTATTTGAGTCCGGAACCAATTTGAAAGCAACACACTTAATAAGCCATTACAATATTTAAGAGCACAATATACATGTTTGGTGTCCAAATTGTTTCTTGTCAATTTGATCATGAAATGAACAAAAAAGTGAAACAATTTAAGCATGAATTTTTCCATTGCAAAAACAATATTAGATGACTTAAATCTCACCTTCACCCATGGGTCTTGAGCTTCAGTTGCATCAAGACAAAGAATCTCCAAATTTAGCAAAATATACTTTCGTTCCTCAGTCATGTGACCACTGCTCGATGATATGGTTGGTTGAATCTCTCTACCCAGTGTCCTTTCCAATAAAAGACGACCACAGTTTGAATCTGGAATTTAAGACAGGGAAATTAAAATTGTAATACACAAGCAAGGTTTTGTAAAATATGAATGCTTAGAACGGCATTGTATACATGGATATCATAATAGTAATTAAATAGCTATAAATTCAAACAGTGAAAAGGGAACACTAAATCTCCCATTTTAAGGCTATTTTGGTTAATGAAAATGCATATCAATTAGGGAGTGCTCATTTTTTAACAACAGGGGGGGTGGTGGATTTGGGGGGGGTAAAAAATTTGGACCCCTTGATTGGAGGGGGGGGGGGTAAAAAATTTAGACCCCTCTTGGGGGGGTCAAAAAAATTCAACCTGTTTTGAGGGAAAAAGCCAGCGCGTTACTATGCTACAAAGGGGCGCGAACGCGCGCGATTTTCGGCCTGCCGGGGGGGGGGGGAAATTTAGATCCCTCTAGGGGGGGTGAAAAATTTCGCACGCTCCGCGCGAAATCTCACCACCCCCCCCTGTTGTCAAAAAATGAGCACTCCCTTAGGTGTAATTTACTATCCATTCACATTCATCCAAAAATACCTTAGAGTCAATACCTAAAGTACAAGCCCTCATTGCTTAGTGTCAAGTGTCAGTCACCTGCCTCTAAATATCTGTTAGTTTGAAAGTATCACTATCCTACCTTTGACATAAGCGACCACCTCGCATACATCCAGACATCTTTCATATGTCTCTGTAAGAGTCTCATATTCAATGTAAGCCAGATTCTGCAGAGTTACATAACGTCCACGTGTTGGCTGCTGGCACTGCACAACACCATCTTGTGATGCTCCAAGAGACACATTACGGGCACACATCATGGCACCAGGAGTACGAAAATCTTCTGGCTTTTTTCCAATGTACAAATTAACCATACGAACCACGCATGATTCCACAGAAACTAGAGACGAGAGAAAACGAAACAATAGCTGTTGATCTTATTGATATTGCCCATTCAGGCAGGTGACAAATTCAATAATATTTATCATATTCAGTACTGAAATATTACAGTTTGAGTATTGTATAGTATTGAGGGTTGTTCTTTAACTATTTCATATCTAAATGAAAGATGTTCAAAATTTTTCATCAAATTAGTTTTTGATATGAATGCAGACTGACCTCCAATCCTGTAGAGTCTGATGCCCATCACGTCGTACCAGCCCTGCAGGTCCATCTGCCACCAGGCCTTAGTCAATCTCTGCCTACTGCATGTTGCTGAGTACCAATTACATACTTTATATCAAAGGCTTGGTAATTGCTGTATACATTCCCAGACAGTGCAATAGTTTATATTATGTCATTTCTATGTATAAAAGTTCTAGGTTGTTTATTGATACTCTATGTGTCAATTTGAAAGTTCAACGTACAAATAATGGCCTCAAACTACCTTTTATACGTTCTCAAGCACATTATCATGCGGAATACAGAGTATGTAGCACTTTTATAACAGGCCTACCTAGATCACCATCATTGGCTAGTTGCGCCATTTCATTTCCACCCAGAGCCTGCCGGGCTGGCCGTCCAATGCCTATTTCCTTATAGCTGGACCAGGGACCTATTATTGACATGATAAAGTATATTGAGAATTATAAAGTATCCGAGTATCCTATACTAGAGGCTATTTAATTGATAGCAAATGTGGTTTTACTGCATCAACATTAAGAATATTTGTGACACGATCTGCGAAAAGGCACCTTAGTGCAGTGTACACTAAGGTCCCCTTTCCCAGTGCATGTCACATTTACTTGTGTGCATAAATGATTTAATTTAAATAAATATAGCATCAGTGTAACACCACATGAGAAACAGGATAAAAATATGCCAATTTGTAGTTTATTATATTTCTATTGATAGAGGAACTCTCACCCCCCTCCTTAAATACTAAGATAATGTGGCAGGGAAAAGACTCTATACTTACTTTCACACTTCTGTATATCACAGAGCACCTTTTGACCCTTTACAAAGCACCAAGGTTGTTTTTCAAACTCAAACACGAGGGTATTCCTGCAGAAGTTGTTATCGTCCAGTCCCACGTAATGGTACAACTTTCTGTGATCAATCTTCTCAATGTCTTTCCAGTTGGTACACACACCGGATGCGGTCACATTGGTGCGGCCACGGTAGAAGAAGCCATTATCAACTGGGTCATAACAGGTACGGCTAGCTGGAATTTAAATCAAACTGTTTATTTTCAGTATCTTAGCAACTATAAGGGCAACTATAGGTTAGTATGATTGGGGGGGGGGGGGAGGGGATATAGCCCAGGTATCAGGAAATCCCTAGGTCAGTTCAGGATGACTAAACAAAATTAGTTGACCTGTTAAAACTTCCTAGATTTATCATACTTTTACAGAAACATGTCCATGACTGTAACAACCTTGCTAATGTCTTCATAACTAACATATGGGTATCTGTGGTTTCATAGTAGCACAAACAAACCCATGGGCCATGCACTGGAAGAATTGGGTACATAGTAAAAGGGACCTTTCTGGAAGCTAAGGTCAAGGGGTCATCCATTATGATGTTGCTCTATTTTGGTCTTTTTTTAACCCTCGCCCCATGTCATGCTTTGTCATATCTTGCTTGTTGCTATGGTAACACATACATACCCATGGTTACATGGTAACATATACATACCTATGGTTACATAGTAACACATACATACCCATGCTTTCATAGTAACACATGCCCAGGGTGAGTCCGTCATCTACCAGTGTTATGGCTGCTGGTGTCTCCTCCTCAGCCTCTAGTTGTACAAACTGACCTGGAGCCAGGGTTAAGTGGAGGTCCTCCTTAGTGAGCTGCATCCCCTGTACCGCAGGACACTCCCGCTGGTTCTGTACATGAAGGTTAAGAGTGTAAGGAGAGTCTGAGATAAATGTCACTATGTCCATGGAGATCATGTAAGGCCACCTTATATACACTTGTCGAAAGCAAAATAAATATTACATATGTCACTCACCTGGAGAAGATAGAAGGGTTGTTCAGTTGGTAGGATTATCTGTCTGTTGGCTTCACCATCCTGTCTACAGCAGAATTGGGGACAGAACATTCCATTTGTGATGTCACACGTCACGTCTACATCATAGGAGATGTCAAACAAATCACCAGCACCTTCTATGAACAGGGATGACTCTGTGAAACCTGCAAGGGAAATGATGATGTGAATTGTGTGTAGAAAAAATTATTCTTTAAGAAAAGAGTAAGACGATGTAGTTTTACATGATTTAGCATTCAATAACATCTTATGTAGTTACATCAATGTCATCTTCATCCCAAATTGCAATGTGACAATTTATTACACCCAGACATATAATTATGACCAAATATATAATGTTGAAAGAGTGGCCTATATCTTATACTCATTCTGTCAATGAACACTGTCAATAAACATCCTCACAGAATTCATTTTTTAAAGTAATTGGAATGTTAATCTAATGCATTTAGTTCATTAATCAGCTATCAGTATTAGATAGATAAATCCAACTGCGGTCAAATTGAATTATTGTTTAAGACCTGTTCTAGAACGCCACACTATATGTGTGCTACATTTTAACCTGCAAATGACACATTTTAAGAAAACTTACCTGCTGGACAACTGTCTTTGAATTTCAACATGCAGTAGTTTCCTCTAGGCCATTCAATACTCCTTCCAACAAAGGCATCATCCCTCAGACACAGGTTCAGGGTCACCTCCCGGCTATTGTAGGGCCCCAGGAGGTGTAGTAGTTTGGTGTCTGTAGTCAGGTTACCAATCAGAGACCCGCTTACAGATTTGAATAAAACCTGGCCGCTCTGCCAATCATATTGCTCGTTACTAGGGCATCCAAACACAGGCATTGGTAGTGCATACGAACCATGTGGCCACTGTGCTGACACTGGAAAAAGAGATTTATTTTAATGGTCAGGAATTTCAAAATGACTTAAATGCAACAACTTCTAAGTATATACTAAACAATGTAAAACTAACTAAGTGTCATAGAATTATGTAATCTGAACCCTCAGTGGTACTAATTAGCTGTAATGAATGGATCTTGGTTAACCAAAAGAACTGATGTTTTACATTATGCTCACCCAGAGGGCACAGAGCATTGAATCGACATTGAGAACTCATACAAAGTTAATGTTGATTCGACATTGATTTAACAATTATAATACATTATAAGACCAGATGTAGAATATTCAAGTTTTACCTGACATTTCTCGTTCCCAGCCACAGTTAGCCTCACTAAGACAACACACCATGTCCTGTTGTGCACACAAATCACTGATGTATTCATTCCTGGGGCAACAACTTTTGCTGATACAGTGGCCGTTATGAATTTCACAAGCTTTGTTCTCCAGTACTGAGCTCAGGCTCACCTCATTTAACTTGTCTGAAAATTAGAATAATAGAGTGTTAAAATCTTTAAGACTAGCAAATGCCACGAAGCTTTGTGTTCATGTCTTTGCACTTACAGTTCACGGCAAATCTACCCGGTACAGTTGACAAGATGCATGAACACAGGGTTGGTGGGTAAATTGCCAATGCTGTATTCATGTATCAGGGTCTAATGGGAAAAGGGCAAAATGCATTCATCAATGGTTACAATAGACGCAAATAAATCATCATTAATAATTATCAATTACCACAGAGCGGGACATGACAGAATTCCCAGGCATTCTCATCCTCATCACCACCTGTTATGTGACACCAGGGACGCTCTCGGATACCCAGCGGGTTTCGGCAGTATGCATGATCCAGGTTCCCATCCGGAAATGATGTCTTGGCATACTTGATATACCCATAGGCACTGATTTGATTAAAGATTAAAGTTTTTATTCATAGTTTCATGTATACAGGAGTTTATATATAATGAATGAGTTGTACTTTAATTTTATGTCAAATTATCAGGTACTCCATTATAAGAAGTTGTCATTTTTCTTCATTATTCAGAATAACAATATTAACTGAAACAGAAGTAGGCCTATTTACTGAGTTGGAGAAAAAATGCAGTAACAGAATCAGTCGCAATATACAGAATGGACCATAGCAGTACTACAGAACTAGGGGATAGTAGCAGTGCATCAAGACTGACTGATAGCTTACTCATGTTAAGCTAATTTAATAGGCATTTTGTATTGATACAATCTCAATGTATATTTGATATTTTCTATGAACCTTTAAGGCTGGTATGATCAGCATCATGCATGAATGCAGCTCTCAAGTGTTACTAACTAGCTCTGCATTCATACATCACAAGGACAAAAGGGCACTAAAGCACTATGCTTCTATCAAAGGATCAATTTAAGAAGCAGGTTAAAGTTATACTGCATATCATACCACAGCATTACAGTGAAGGAAGCACAGTGAATAGAAGGATACAGTGAAGGAGCCTATAGGGCTCCTTCAATGTATTTCGCATACAGATTGGTACACATCCTATAACTACTACAAACATATATGCACTTACCTTAGGACTACCACATCTGACCATTCCCTGCAGGGTGTGCCACTGACCGAGGTACTGCCTGTAGCTATGTAGTGAGTCCCCTTCTCTGTGTCCCTACAACCCTCACTCTCTGCAGAAGGGGAAGTGGATACACTATTGATTTGATACATGCTATTCAATGCAAATGATAGGAGTCGTCTTTTGCACCTATTGTGTAGACAATTCAGATTTTTAACTATTCAAGGGTAGCATGGTGCTTTCATGTGCTATGTCCCTTGTCATGATAATGCATTTATACATTTATTGAGTGTTGGCATGATACAAGTCCAGAGATTGTATGTAAAACGCCTTATTAACTATTGAAACACTATTTATTCAATAGCAAGTCTGAATGAGGATTGTGTCACATTACATAATGAGTAAATGTCTGCTCACCACAAACGGGAACATTGCAGTACTCCCATTTAACTGCTGGATCTGTAGTGAAGCACCAAGGGCCACTGGGATCAAAGTCAGGTGACCGGCAGAAGTTTTCAGCCGCCCCGAGAGTATCATCCGGAATTCTATCCGCTGTTATGTTGTGTGAGTGGGGTCTTTGTGCATTCCAACGCTGACATGTGCGTCCTGATGACGTCACACTGATGTCACCAATATAGTTACCACCACTCAGATTAGATCTGCATTTCAGCTTGCCAAGTGCTGTGAGAAAACCAGAAAGTATTGACAAATTGTATGACTCTCACTTTATAACCTTCCTATCCCTGTCACCACGATAGGGATGAATCTATCCCTGTGTGTCATCTAGAAATATAGATAAAACCACCAGAAATAAAAACCTCACTTACCATGCCCTATGGGTTGATACACTTCTGAAGGGTTGACATGATGCACTAATGCATTATACAGCCCTTATTACCTAAAGATCAAATTGTGACTTACCATTAGTGCCCCTGGATAAAGTACAGACTAAACACCACAGGAGGAATACAGATGGGTGCCTTATCATACACTGGCCTTTTACTCAGACAAACAAAGAGCAGAAGGACGAGGGCTGCTAAAACTTACTTGTTTTTTTTGAAGGGTTTATTGACCACATTAGTTGTACAATAAATTGTGTCCATCGTTGAATGAAATGTATCACAGTATCACAGATATATGTACCCGTCTTTGAACAAAAAACGCCCTCATTGGCCACATCTGGCACCACCTGAATCAGTGTACCATGCTAAACATACAGGAGTGTATCAGCCCAGTAGGGTCTGCATGATGCATGAATGCAGTCTTGGTGGATTACTCCCCAGGGCTGCATTTATGCATCCTCTTGACAAAGGGGTGTAGTGTATTAAAACACCATGCTGGGTTAGATTCGGGTTGGCTCTTTATGGCTGGGTGCGGCAGTGACCGGTCCCTATAGGACTACACTGCTGTCTGGGGACTGGACACTTTGACAGACTACACGTACGCTTAAGCAGTTTATGTGATCTTCCTATCTTCCAACTTCAAAAAAACATGTTTTATCTTGAACTATCCTATTGATCAAGCACTCCTGTAAGTATAATTATGTGGACATGCGAAAAGAAATGAAAGGAAACAAAATCCTAATAAACTCCCAAATAGCAAATAATTATCACCTATGTATCAAAAAAATAGCTTCTGTGGAGCTTAGAGTAGTACTAATGACTACGTTTGGAGAAGGATGGCACCACACATGCACACACACAAACAGAAAGACAGAGAGGGAAAGAGCAACAGACGCACACAGATGATATCCTTTATCAGATAAACAGACTGAGACAGGGGCATTAAAGAGAAAGGCAAGTAACAGACAGAAAACAGACTGCAACATTTATTGTATTTTTCATTCTGTTGCCATTATTGTATCTGTAATTAGTATTGTGTAACTCATGTAACTAAAAAGACAACAGCATTTAGGGATTGCTGTGGTTTGATAAAAACCCAACAAATATTATATGATACTTGGTTAATATTGACTCATTAATAATGGATGCCCTGAAGATTGTCTATCATCACTTTGTTAAATTGTGAAAAACATTAAATCTATTTTTTTCAAACAAATAGAAAAACTCATACAAAGGAGGGTAACTGTTTTTAAACATCCTTATGGTGATCTGACTGAATCTCTCACCTTTTAATCATATTTCTGTTGTTCTAGCTTTATAAATCATCTTTAAAAAAAGATAAAAATTTATTAGATTCAAAGGTCTGACTTACCATTTGAGGTCCTCAATGCAGTAGTAACTAAACACCACAGGAGGAGTAGAGACCGGAGCCTCATTGTACTGATGGCCTCTTCACTTGGAGAAACCAAGAGCAGTAGGAGGAGTGTATGCTAATACGTGCGTTATATATACCCATCTTTGGGACTACCGTAAAACCTCACGTATAAGCCTCAGGTAGTACGTGAGTCAGATCGGTGGTACAGCTTATATCATCGACCCAGGGTTAGGGTGCGGCTTATACGTGAGTGTTTGCTACTATGGTACAGTACTAAAAGTCACCATAATCAGATCTCTGGTGCGGCTTATAGGATCGGCCCAGAGTCAGGGTGTGATTTAGGCTTACACACGAGGTTTTACGGTAGTTAAAGGAGATGCCTAACCCTTTAAGGGTCGCAGAGTGCTTCATCATCATGATGGATGAATGCAGCCTTGGTGAGTTGCTCGTAAGTGCTGCATTGGTGCATCATAGAGATCTTTTGGGGAATAAATCAACGCTTTATGATTGGCATTATGCATGAATGCAGCACTGGTAAGTTATTCTTCTATTCTTTATGATGACAAAGGGAAATTAAAGCACTATGTTGCCCACCATGATTACAAAAGAAGCCCCACCCATCCCAACTGGGAAATCAATGCCTGTTCCTCATGGTTACAATAATGTCGTTTTTATTCACCCATAATAAGATACTCAGAGGCTTGATTTCTCCAACATTTATATGAGACTTATGAGATTGTTAAGCCAAGGATAATTACCATTGTCCAATGCTCATAACACTTGCATATATATATATATATATATATATATATATATATATATATATATATATATATATATATATATATATAGCTACTCACGAGTGTCCATATCCCACTTATACCCACTGATTACTTTATTATTGCTTTGTGTTTGCTTTGTATCGCTTATACGGACAGGAAAAATGTCCTTTCTTCTCCCAGGCAACTTTGGTATAATATTTCAGTATTCAATAACACAACCAGCACTTAAACATTCACAGCTAATCTAAATAGTGAAATGGTTGAACCATCAAGAGGATTTATCCTTTTCTTCTCATGGAAGTGGTGATGAATTAGATCATTGAATGAAACAAGCATTCAGTTTTTGGCCTAGGGAAGTGCCACGGGCGTTTCCATGTATGCCAAAATATCTGCTCTTCCAAAGGCAAGTTTCCTTCTTAAAAATATAATGTATTGTTTCCACTATGGCAAATTGTGCTACTCAATTACATCGGAACATCATTGTGGGATTTTAAAGTTTTGAAAGGAAAAATATACTGCAGTGTTTGAAAGTGACTGAATCAGCTGTAGTGAGAGACCCGCTTTAAAGGGAAATGCTACTTTTCGAGATAATACTGAAATTCTATTGCTATTTGCATGTAACTCAATATTATATTAGCTTGATTTATTATCAAATAGAAAATGAAAAGAAATTGACTTGTGACCGAGCTAACTTTCATGATACAGCCATTTAAGAAATGAGTATCTTAATTATAGAAATGAATGGGAAAACAGTATTTTCTCACATTATCGGTCATGGATTATCCGCCTCTATTGCTATATCAACCAACACTTGGGAATGTTTCATGGGCATCTATAGGAGCATTTTAGATGTAAAATACGTAGTGGTCACCGATTAAATAAGAAAGTTATGAATTTCTCAAAAATACTTATTTTCCCTTAACTATAGGATGCTATGGGTGTCCCAGTGACTGATAAATGCCATACACACAGGTATAATCTCCGGATGGCAAATAAAATGATTGATTAAGAGAAAGTACCATACATTGGAATACAAATTTAGCTAAAAGAAGAATTTTCATGAGTATTGATTTTTGCCACCAGGTGGCCTATGTGTAGGAACCCGCATTTCCCTTTAAAAAGGGTATTCTAACTGATTTGATTGCCTCCTGGTTTTGGCCCTATGTTTGGGCCTCCAGAATTCAATCAATCCTTACTTTATTTACTTTTTATTTTATTTTGTGGATTGCAATGAGGGCCATTGGGGCTTACCAATGCGCTGATGGCACACACCCTTAACACTAAACAAAAGTACCTTTAGGCAAACAATTCTTTTATTAACAAACCATTTCTTTGATCAAAGACATCGCTAGGGACCGCTTCTGGCACCCCCTCTCAACAACTGTTATTTAGCCGGCTTTGTAAAGCTATCACCAGACAGCTCAGAGTTACACATGGGGGAATCAATGTGACTAAGGCTTTAACGATTTAAGGGCAGATGTGGCTAAAAGATGACATTTATCATCACGATGCACCAATGCAGTACCAGCGAGTTACTTGCCAGGGCATTATGCCAAACCTTCGGGGTGGCATGATGCTTGAAGGCATCACTGGCGAGTTACTCACCAGGGCTGCATTCATGCATCATCACATCCAAGGGTATGATGCATTAAGGTATCATGCTGTCATTAAAGGGTTAACCCTTTAAGACCACCATGATGTTTTACTTTATAATCATGTTTAATTGTCGCCAGTATGTACCCTTGCAGAGCCAGTATCCCACCAGCTGAATTGGGGTACCAAGCCGACTCTACAGGAGTGTATCAGCCCATTAGGGTCACCATGATGCATGAATCCACTTGAGTTACTCCCCAGGACTGCATTCATGCATCCTCTTGACAAAGGGTTGTAGTGTATTAAAACGTCATGCCGTCCTTAAAGGGTTGGTGTCTGGTTGACTCTACATGGCGGGGTGTGGCAGTGACAGGTCCTAATACACTGCAGTGTGATGAACCGACACTTTGACAGATCCCAGGTGTGTTTTAGCACCTGTGATCCTCCCAGATCTCAACTTCAAGAAAGCAACGTTTCAACTTGCCTTATCCAATTGATTGAGATGGTTTGTCAGAATCTGTTTAAGACCAGTATATGATACCATTGATTTTAGGATTCAACTTTGAAAGGGAGGAGGGCAAAGACTATCTCAGTCTCAGTCATGACTTGTATTTGCCATGCTCAGGCTACACGTTATTACGCCTGTGTAGCTTCCATTGCTAACAGTTTTAGTTTTGTGCCAGATCAAGTTCTATAAGTAGAATCTTCCTGGCATGGTCCTTTAACCATTTGAGGTGTGCATCACTACACTATGCCTTTTGTCATCGTAATGCAATGTTGATGATAGCATTGCTGTAGTGTTTGTAGGACAGAGTTTTCTGCAGGTTGAAGATATAGTCAGTAGTGCCTAACCCAGGTTAGTCGTAGGGATACTCACAGTTTCGAAATCATAATTGTAAGTTAAGATAACTGACATACAGCAAACAAGTGTGTATTTTAGATTTTGAAATAGGTTTTATTGAATGTCTCATAATATACATGAAAGTTGTGATTGGTAAATGTCTGGTGATAATGCTCGATGTTGTTGAATTTTCTGTTAACAGTTCTGTTTATTATGGTCAACATGTACTCTCTCTGCGCATGCATACTGCTGCAGATCTGTCCTGTGTACTGTATTGAGCATGGATCATTGAGCTTGATTCTGCTGCCTCATGTGATATGGGTGATGAATATTTACACATCCCGCAATGAATGAGAGGAATATTTTAGTCATACTTTGATGCAGCAATTAGCAAATGGGAGATTACTTTCATGATAAATCAATGTTCTGTTAAACCTTTAATGACGGCATGTTGCTCTTAAGCAAGTGGTGAAGTATGGAACTAACTACTGTAGCTCCTTCTGGTAATATATTTAAATACTTGCCATACATGAAGTATCCAACCCAGTTTAAAAATGATTTTAAAATTGAGAAGACTGGTTATACAGTTCTATTCAGGTGCATGTAGCATGGATCAGACGTGAAGACTAGATTATCAAGGGAACTAAATATTCATTATTAACCTATTTTTGCCATTCCTCAAGCACTATCCTATTGTGTTGTTAAAAGTAAAAATGAGTCAAAGACCAAAATCTCTCAGATTTCCTCTGATCCAAAAATTATGTTTAGTATAAGCCATTTCATAATATATACAGTGATCTTCACTGATTGAATATAGTCAGTAACCTAGCAAGTGTTGACATATAATCAGTTCAGTTGAATTCTGTTTTTCAGCTAAGTCATGTGAAATACAATGAACTCAGTTGCTGATAATGATATAAGGGTTATGTATATATGCGGTACCAACTTGTCAGTGGTTATAAGTTACACTTTCATTAATAATCCAAACAAATATAATAAGCACCAGAAGAGTGTTAGCACACCCAAGTACAATGTTGAGCCATTCCCCAGTCAGCTGCCACAGCCATTTATATTCCAGCTTTTTTACATTCAGTGCATTTGTCTCATCAACAGATTCCTTAATTTGCTCTGTGTGACTGATTTCAGAGTCTTTGTCAACATCTACCTGTATGGAAAAAACATTTTAGCAATTAAAGTGCTTATTTCAGATTATTCCTATGATACATATTCATTTCTATTGCAATGATACGTGCTGAGGTAGTTAACACTTGCTACTGCATCTGTTTAATACTATGCAGACAGATAGACAAGTTGCATTATGTAAGACAATAAAATCATATAGGAATATATATTTGTAATTCAAATGGTCATTTCATCACAAAGTGGTGTACCTGATTTTTGGCATTGATGTCCCCCATACTTGTAGATGACAGCTGCAGGAGGAATTTTGGAGGCCTGCAGGTTTTTGACCAAACATGAACTATGATGACACTGCTGAGAATTGTGAATGCCATGGACATCAACAAACAGGTAATCGATATAGCTGCATGGGTGGGAAAAAATCATTGGATTAAAAATGAGCCATTTAGACATTCATCAACAGTATAATAATCATATAATTGCATCATAATGTATAAATTACATAATTAGATATTAATTTTGGCATTTCCTCTGAGATATCTGGCTGGGGTCAAGATGCAGTATGGGTCTAAGGACATCTTTTACTTCTGGGTTAGAATATGTACAAGATATCTTGGATAATGTTAGGTGAATATGTATTGTAGCAACAGCAAATAAGGAGCCAGAAACTGTCACCTAGAGGTCCAGTACCCTTTGAGGGAAAAATTTGGTGTGTAGGGACAAAAGATTCACCAGACCGAGGGCAAGAGACCAAGATCCAGTGGAGCAACATCAAAATGAGTAGGGGAGAGTGTAGTGGCCCATGTGCTGCCACCAGAGGGCTGTCTATTAAATACCTTGGTGAGTGAGCCTCACTAGTCTATGACTCAAGGCAATGATACACATGGGCGTAGACCCCTAAATTCGACACGGCGACATGACCTATTCTTAAAATCGACATGCGACATGGGGCTTAGTGACATGTGACAGGTGGCTTAAAAGCTTAGTGACATGGGACATGGACTTTTCTTAAAATCGACATGGGACATGAGCATTATTAAGCGACACTGATATGTGACATTGCCATTTTTTTAAATCAACATGCGACATGGGGACCCCCCCCCCCATCTATACCCCCATAGACGGACATGCTATGACAATGATAGATGACTGATGATTGATGATAAATGCACAACCCTGATTATAATGTCAATAGAGAACTACCTTCATTTACAACTATCCCGAGTTCTGTCCAGATTTCGATTATAATATATGAATAGTTCATAAAAATTTACTTACTCATTCTTGGCACAGTTTCAGAAGTTTGGGGTATATATGAAGTTATAGATGTTAAAAACACTGTTTCTGAGAGATAGAGTGTTACTGGAAGAGAAAGCCTTTCTCCCGAGTCAATTGGCAGTAGATATGCTAAATTAGACAGGGCTGCCAACATACAAGATGGTGCCAACAAATTTACCATATAAAACAAAGTTTTTCTGGTCAGTTTTACTTCAAATACAATCCGAGAGTAAATCTTCCCATAAAAGGTGTCGTATATCACATGGTGTTCGATATTTTCAACATCCCATGTATTTGTTCCCAGGTCCTCATCATATTTAACTTTAGCTGTGTCTGCTGAAATTTCATTTACAGAGTTTACCCATGATCCTATTGAAATGTTACAGCTTTGCTTGTCCCAAGGGAAATACTCAAGGTTGATCCGACAAGACGTTTCAATGACTGCCTTCACAGACCAAATTACTGTGCCATCACTTGAAACCAGTACACCTTTGGTTGACAGTTCATGTAGACTTACTACATTTCCCTGTCGGCTGAAATATTTGATATAATATTATTAGCTATATGTAGACTTGTAGTGAAGCTTAATACATTCTAAACTTTAAACATGTATTACCTGTATTATGAGACTAACAACGGCTATATTTTTTATGATAACCCTTTACCTTACGCAATATACCGTAAAACCTCGCGTATAAGCGCGGCTATTACGTGAATCAGATCGCTGGTGCGGCTTATAGGATCGGCACAGAGTCCAGGTGCGGCTTATACGTGAGTTTTTGCTCCTATAGTACAGCACTAAAGCCACCCTATTCAGATCGCTGGTGCGGCTTATAGGATCGGCCCAAAGTCGGGGTGCGGCTTATACGCAAGTTAGGCTTATACGCGAGGTTTTACGGTAGTCAACCATGTACTTACCCTTCATAGAGGATAAAGTCTGGGCTCCAGATATCATCTATTGTGATAAAAGTGTCATGTGGATATTCTGACTCATTCCAAGTCAGAAATGCATCGTGCCAAGTCTGAAAATAGGAATATTTGTGAAATATCAAGAAAGATACTTCCACATATATTTATTTAATGGCAGACCAAGTGATGTACAATTCATCAGTACATATACTAAATGATATAATTCAATAGTTATCCTATTCAGAACATTATGTCTACTTGTAATGTGGTTTAGATAACTAGTGACTAGAATATATTAGTTTACACATCCAATCCACAGGCTTGTAGTCAGCACTTGTTGAACATCATCCTGTAGAAGACATTGTATCACAGTATTAAAACATTATATCAAATCAAGGTGAGAGATTAGTTCTTTGTTGAAGATTTATTACAATGTACTTTAAGCTGCTGTACAAGTTATTCTAAATTACATTTTTTTATTTTAAACTTGTGAAATTTAAGGAAACCTCATTGACAACTTTTTATATTGATTTTCATAAAGAAGGTTGGAAAAAATGCTCAAGGTAGGCAACTTTTTCTTGGAGATGTCGTAGATGAAGGATGGTCATTTTGTTGAAATATTTACAAATTAACATGGAATGTATAGTTGAATTGGCCTTACCAGCTTATGAATTTGTGCTAGAACACAGAAAATTTGAAAAAGTCATGATCAGCAATGTCAGCATACAGAATTTTTTCATTGCCCCTCATGGCCTAATACTAGTGTTTTTTAACTGTTGATTAGACAGCACTTCTCTCCAAATTCCAAATTATTCTCACTTACCATTTCAAGAATTTCGCGGAAAGTTACAGTAATGTTAATCTTCAGTGCCTCTTCTTCAAAAAGCACAGGTCGGATACGACTTGAATAGTTCTTCAGCAAAGAACTGTAATGCTCCATCCTGGATTTCTGAGCGGCTTTAACATGCCAAAGCATGCCTCGGAAAATACAGCAATATTGATAAAATTATTTCATTATCGATAATGAGGTCATAAAATTGCATAATGGTACGGGCAACTTCCCCGGCTCTCTATAATTCAGCAAACCCTCCAAGACAGCTACTTCTTCGTAATCTCAAACATATGCATAGTATGTATAGAATGTGACTCCTTTTAATGCAGCCACCCCCCATCATAGTGACATGGGTGACCATAATTATTAGAGTGTGAGTAATAATAGTAGAATCAAACATAGCAAAACCATGCATGTGTAGGGGTTTACTACGGTAATCATTTATATCCAGGTGACCGAGGAGGGTTAAGTTCGGGTTGTTCCCGCCTGGCGTTAGCAGGTTGGGGACATGACCACTATTCTAGTACGCCCTAAAAGAGCTGTACTTGTACTCATAAACTAGGGCGTACCAGTATAATGGCCTTGCTACCAGTAGCAGTGCATTTGGGCATTTTCATTATATTTCTCTTAAAGACACAATTTACTATACATCATGTTTGGTACCATTGTAAAGAGAAGATCTCAGTCTTTACACTGGCGGTTTTAGAAACTACAATATTTTAAAGTTAATCAAATATAATGCATTGAATAGGACACAGACATGAAATAATCTTGTATATAGACCCAGTAAAATCAATTTCCGAATTTTGTGTTACATTTGCTGATAAAAATAAAGATACAGGGTAGTAGAATAGATACTGATCTATCACACAGCGTTTTGGTTTTATCCCCTCGTGAAATGGTAAAGTCATAAATAGGTAAAATCATGAGAAAAAATGGGCTTCCCTTCCCCACCCATGGCCCCCAGTGTTGGTATAGGTAAGACCCATTGTTCTATAAGCACTGCAGACCCATAATAAGGGGTCAGTTACCTGGCATAGCTAGGCTGTCATGGTCTAATGATCACACCATATGTACCATTTAAATGGTAAGCCCCAGAATTATGCACTGTACCAAAATACTGGTACGGTCTAATACACAGGACTGTACCACTGTAGTAGTGCGTACTAACAAGGCCTTCCTGTCCCCTACCTGGTTAGTGAGGGCGGTATCCCAGAGGGGGCGACTGTCCTCTCTCGGGTACTGCGCACCACGTTTCAGGCGGGAGCCAACCGACACGTGACCATGTCCATTTCACATCCAAAGGGGGTATATAAACCTCCCCTCCTCGTATAGTCGCCAGTCAGTGCAGGCCCGGCTGACTCCCAGCATTACCCTACCCCAATCACTAGATTGAACCAGGACTGCTTCGTCTTACCCTTCGGGTTAAGACTAGATTCAATTGTAATAGGGATACGTTGAATAAAACACGCTTTCTACTTCGCACTTGGAAACTGACGTTCTTGTTCTCTTTTCTGAGATTCCGAACCACTACACTGGTGCCGTGACCAGGATCAGTTTCAAGTAGCAGTCAGGTGAACCTGGCCGGAGTAGGAGAGTATGGGGACGGTAACGTCCCGGAGCGGAACAACCCAGTTGTTCCGACCAGCTTCGAGGGTTTCATGCGTGAAACCGAAGGAGCTTTAAATCCAGGAGCGCCTTTGGAAGAAGGAGAACTGGAGTCCACCCGAGTGGACCAGATGGATCCGGAGGAAGCGAGGGGGTTCACACCGAACTTCATTGCCACTCAGGGCCAAATCATGTTGAACACTGGGCGTTCTTTGTTCAACACAACTGACTCCGTTTTCTTTCCTGGAGGAAAGAAAAGAGCGAATCAGAAAGGCTCATTTCTGGACCCGACGGTATTAGAAATACCGCCACAACCCCTTCGGGTCGTACCCGAAGGAGGTCCCATCGTCGGGACCCAACCTGATCTTAATCAGGACGACACCTTGGATCGGGACAACGATTACCGGAACAAGGAAGAAATGAACAAGCAGTACGATGCTCTGCACGACGAATTGGTTTCGTTGATCTCTGAAAGGAATAGGTACATCCTAGAGAATAGACAGGTCCATCAGGATATGGAGTGGAGAACGGATCAGTTGACCCGTGACAACCAACTGATCCAAGACCAGATGGAGAAAAATCAGGAAACCCTGAAAGCGGAAAAGAAAAGATTATCCGAGTTAGGTCAAGCTAACCGGAAGTCTTATGCCTGTCAACAACAGTATCAGGCGGACCTAGGAAGATACTCTAGGGAATGGCACGCCGCCAAGGACGCTCGCAACCAGCAGGTGGAAGACAATGAGGCAGTAAGAACCGCTATCATAAAAGCAAACGAAGAGTTAGATCAGAAGAAGCTCGAGGGCATGAAGGCGGTATCTATACTGGAAGCTAGACGGGTAGAGTTGGAACTCTACCTAGGTAACCAGAAGGTACCTGACCCAGAGGTGACCCTCACCCCTGGGGAAGGAGTGGAGAACCCTCCGCTCCAAGGAGTTCTAAAACCCACCACCCGATACCCTTCCGGAGGACAGGTAGAGAAAGATGTCTACTACACATCTGCTCCCCCTGCTCCGACGGGACCTTCGGTAACCATCGATCCGACGGCATATTCCGCGGGAAGTGCGTTGGGAGTCGATAGTTATGACACCTTGAACCCCTTCGCTGGGGATAGTCCATCTCAGTATGGAGCTGTTCCACCCCCTTCGGGTACGAGCAAGAACACCACCACCCATGAGGATCAACAGGGGGGGTGGTATGGTTATGATAATTGGGGTGACCTGATTTTCCATCATAACCAGGAGGCAGAGACCAGAGAAGGGAGAACTCCGGGAAATCAAACCCGGGGGCATGCAACCCGAGGCAAGAGAGCCGGGGAAGGACCTTCTGCTGGATGGTCTAGGGATCAGAACCGACAGTACCCCCGTACTGATAGTCCTGATAGACCCACCACTGGTCAGGGAAGTCGGCCTAGACCCCAAACCCATGACCAGACAACCACCGGGAGTGTTCCCCCTTATCCGGGTACCACTTCTCGCCCTCGACCCACCCGGTTTCCCGGGTGCGAACCAGTCTCTCCAGTCCGACCATTGACCCGAAGAACCTCAATGGCTCCCGGACTGAGACAGGTTTATGATACTGATCCTTGTATCAAGAGCCTTGGCTTAGATAGCTATAGCCGGGGACAAGATGCCACTGATATAATGGACTGGAGCCGGAATCTATCAGACCAGCTGGTAGAGGGGGCCACCAGGGGTGCCCGACGCACCGCCAGGATCACCAAACCCTACAAAGGGAAAGGACCCTGGAAAGATGAATACCAAATATTTGTGGATGACTGCAAATACAATGGGTGGTCTAAAGAAGACTCATTAGGAGCCTTCGTAATCTGGCTAAATGATGGGCCAGGTAAATCAGCAGTCTCCCAATGGAGAAGTACATATGGCCCTTCGGGTACATATGATCAGCTCGAAAGTACTGCTGTATATATCTTTGGGAACCTGGTGACCGTGGATCACTGGTTGGTCTTCAAGGGACGAACCCAGAAACCAAAAGAGTCCCCAAAGATATATGGTCTAGAGCTTCATCGGATTTTGCATCAGGCAAGACCCGAATGGGCTAGAGACGCCGATTTCTATATTGAGACTCTCTTTGTCCGGTTTATTAGTGGACTAAGTGACCCTGATCATCAGGAACTAACCAGAAAAGCTTGGAAAAGCGATTCCTCCCTAGCCGATCTATTTTTAGCCATAGATGGTTATGAGAAGAAGAAAATTCTTCTTGCCGGATTGGTGCCCAACCAATCCCGAACGTCAGCGGTAGTTGACTATAGCAGCAGCGGGGGATCCTCGGGTGAGGATTCCGAAGGAGAAGAGACCATTGGGGCTGTAGCCTTCAGTGGGAAGCGCCGGGACAAAAAGTCCGGTGATAACAAAAGGCGGAAACCTTTTGACAAATCATCCTCTAGCAAAAAGCCAGAGAGACCTCCAGGGGACAATTCAAAAACCCCTTCCAAACCTCCCTCGGGTCCACCAGAACCCAATGTTCCGAAGAAACCGGAACCCGACCAGTCCCTCGGATTGGTAGAAGCCATGATGCAGCGTATGATGGCATTGTTTGATAAGAAACAGGAACGAAAAGTTAAACCCGAACTGAGTACTGTAACATGCTACAGATGTCAGGAGAAGGGGCATTATGCCTCCTCATGCACAGCTGAGAAGCCTGTGATGCGATTCTCCGGAAAGAACTCGGAAAATTAAAGGGGATCCCTGAGGAAGGCGACTCAGAGATCCCGAAGGAAATATGCCATGATACTCCTGACGGAACAGGAGTAAGTTCACACTCAGTAGTGACGCCCGGACAAATGGGGGACAAGCAGGCGCAGCTTGGGAACCCTGGGGCCGGGGCCATCAGCATTCCAGTCATACATTCGGGAAGTGAGTCGGGGAAACCCGGTGCTGATGCGGAGGAGTATAGTGCAATGGTTTGTGGAACCAGGCTCCCCCTAGATCACCCTTGCCTGGAATACATAAGAGGGCGTGGATTAGATCTAGGTACTGAGAGTGACTTACAGAAGTTCACTAGTAACCCTTCATTGAATGGAGGAAAAAGGTGGTATTTAGCCGCTTCTGTGAAGGGTAGAGTCGGGGAATTTCTGATAGATACTGGAGCCAGCCACTCCATCATCTCTCGGAAGTTCTACACTCTTCTGCTGGGCACAAATGATGACCTTAAAATGAGGGTAAATGCGTGCACAGCCGACGGACGTTTGGACGTACTTTCCTGTGTATCTCGGTGGTGGGGAAGGAGTTTGTATTCTCCCCAACCATTGCTGAGATCGAGGATGATGGTATCATAGGGATGGACTTTGCCGACCTGTTCGGGATGATGTTGAACCCGAAGACAGGTGAATTGTCCATACAGAGTCCCTATAATATCAAAGCACAATGTGTGCTGAGAGTTATCAGTAGTGTAGCAAGTGTCGCACAGACGGTGAAGCTTCCACCGGGGACCACATGTGATGTGTTAATCAGCGCTTCCTCGGAACTAAGAGGAAGGGCCGGGGTCATGGAGCCCGACGTAGCTTATCTCCAATCCCTCGGGTTGGAATCTGCTGATACGTTGGTGGGAAATGCCCAATGGACTCTTGTCCCCATTTCCAATCCTGGTGTTCATATGGTATATCTCCAGAAAGGCGCTAAAGTAGGCAGTGTGGTACTCGCGGAGGCGGTCACCAGCAGCCTTCTGGGGTTGCCATCCGAAGAGCCGCCGGGTACGGCCGTAATTGAAGAGGAATTAGAAAAGCTAATTCAAGATGCTTCGGAACTAGATCCGAAGGAGCAGAGGGACCTTCGGGTAATGTTAAAACGTTGCCGAAGGGCCTCTGCGTTCCCAGGAGAACCCTTAGGACGAACTGATAAAGTCCTACACGGTGAACTATTAGTATGTTGATTGTTTGTTGTTCCCATATATTAGTTGTTGGATATATGAGCCCATGTGTCATTATGATTGGAGTTGCAGTGTATTGATAATGTTGGGGATGCTTTGGCTAACTGAGATGGTAGAGAACTCCTCGCTTGGCAGATCTTTAGGACCCATAGTTCAGGATAGGTCCCAACAGATCAGTGAGAAGTCAGCAATATTGGACAGCCCTTTATTTCACTTGATTAAACAACAGTGATAAGCCCATGCAGTGAGGTTGACCAGTATCTCCAATCCAGTTCAACAATGTGATAAGAGCCAGTGTTCATCAATCATACAATGCATATACTGTGTTCAGTCAATCATGTCTCAGTCATTAGTCAGTTGTATACTGTCCACTATACACCCTGTCAGTTCTAGACTGCAATACAGTCACATAGCATCAATGTCATTGTATTAGAATAAACGGGCAGGTAAGTTCAGAATGTTTGTTTGATAAACCCATAGATTGAATCTTAACTGACTTGGCCAGGATGAGGACCAAAACATCATTGATTAATAAAGTAAGAGTTACAATCAAAGTTTTGGCATCTACATCATTGTGTGCATGCACATGGTAAGGTGATCAAAACCCCACAATAGGTCGAGCTTAACAGTATAACAATGGCTCGATGCCAGCATAAGCAATAACGGTATCAGCAGTAATTTAGCTTCACTGAATCACAATATCAAGAAATATTAAGAGATCAAGAGTTCATTATAACCACAATTTGGCTATGTGAGAAACCAAATATTATATGGCAAGATATAGTTCAAGAATGCATTGAAATTGCATATGTTCAGTTCAGTTCATCAAATCAATGTTTATCGGTTCACGAGTGTAATGTAGAAAAGTCAAGATGGATACTACCGTAGGTTACACACTGTCCAGTGTACATGCTCCAGTACTGATCACAGGTTAATCCATAACTGTGCACAAACAGTGCCTGCAAGGAACACAAGGCTGATGGTGATCCTTTCTAGCCTATATCCCCAACAGTCACTGTGGATAGTCTATCTTGTACTGTTCTATGAGGTGCAAAGTTTGAGGTGGATTGCAGCCTTAACAGCAGTATAGTTGTACGGAGTAACTATGTCCGTTGAGTTATGTATAAGTAGTCCAACTCCAATAGTGTCTTGACTGGAGTTAATGCCTGAGCCAAAACACCGACTACGCAAAGTTCCCATCACAACTGCTCAGTGCAGTAGATGATAGATCCACATAGGCTATGCTGTTAGATCTTTAGCTTGTCTAAGCACAGCAGTCCGGCACAGCCAGGTCGAAATGTGGTTATTATATATAAATATCTCCAACTGCAGACTCTGCCGCAGTGCATAGAGATAGATATCCACAACCACCCGAAGCTCTACAGCTCCAACGCGAAAGTACCCATGTGTCTATGAGTGTGGTCTGTACCGTTCTGGCTATCTATATACCGCGCACTTGCATACATACTCCGCCCAGCGGGGTACGTCGTCCCTCGCTAGTGCGCAGGACGAGGACGCGTGTTGAGCTGCAGGTGCTTATTAGGCACGGCGTCCCTACTGCTGTACGGCGTCCCTGGATGGGCCTATTCTTGGTGGCCCGCCTTGGCCAGTTATCCGATCCACACCTCCACCGATCCTAGTCTCTCACATGAACTCAGACTGGGCCCACACAGTATCCATGCACTGGCCCATCCTTCTATTCCTTTTTTAATGTCTTTTCCACTTTTCACATTTTGCCATATATTCAAATACCAAACATACCCACCTAGTAGCGTATTTCTACATTCCACCAGAACCCATTCATGCACCTGGTCCAGTTATTCATGGCTCTCATCACAGTCACACGTATGCTTTACTAATAAACATGCCTACATTATTATTGACACAATATCATTCATTGCTCATATTATTTCTTTCTGTCCCAACCTATTCTGGTCACCCCATCAGCACAAGCTACCGGGTGGCCCTGATATGAATCCTACAGTCTGCTGTAGGCTTCATACTTAAGTGTTCGACAATGCTTTCAGTAATAATTTACTCTATCATTCTCTCCATTATGGTTGTTATATAATTTCACCGGTAGTACCGCAAGCTGCCCGTTCATTCAATTCCTAAATTAGCTTTCTTTCCTTATATTTTCCTTCACTTGTTTACTCATGACGGGGTTTTAAAAACTCTTTTTTAAATGGTACATTATTCTTTTCATTTGTGGGCTTTGAAGGTAAAATTGTGAAAAATTGTCCTAAATGCCCGGGTTCTCCACCAGCCTGAACTATTAGTATGTTGATTGTTTGTTGTTCCCATATATTAGTTGTTGGATATATGAGCCCATGTGTCATTATGATTGGAGTTGCAGTGTATTGATAATGTTGGGGATGCTTTGGCTAACTGAGATGGTAGAGAACTCCTCGCTTGGCAGATCTTTAGGACCCATAGTTCAGGATAGGTCCCAACAGATCAGTGAGAAGTCAGCAATATTGGACAGCCCTTTATTTCACTTGATTAAACAACAGTGATAAGCCCATGCAGTGAGGTTGACCAGTATCTCCAATCCAGTTCAACAATGTGATAAGAGCCAGTGTTCATCAATCATACAATGCATATACTGTGTTCAGTCAATCATGTCTCAGTCATTAGTCAGTTGTATACTGTCCACTATACACCCTGTCAGTTCTAGACTGCAATACAGTCACATAGCATCAATGTCATTGTATTAGAATAAACGGGCAGGTAAGTTCAGAATGTTTGTTTGATAAACCCATAGATTGAATCTTAACTGACTTGGCCAGGATGAGGACCAAAACATCATTGATTAATAAAGTAAGAGTTACAATCAAAGTTTTGGCATCTACATCATTGTGTGCATGCACATGGTAAGGTGATCAAAACCCCACAATAGGTCGAGCTTAACAGTATAACAATGGCTCGATGCCAGCATAAGCAATAACGGTATCAGCAGTAATTTAGCTTCACTGAATCACAATATCAAGAAATATTAAGAGATCAAGAGTTCATTATAACCACAATTTGGCTATGTGAGAAACCAAATATTATATGGCAAGATATAGTTCAAGAATGCATTGAAATTGCATATGTTCAGTTCAGTTCATCAAATCAATGTTTATCGGTTCACGAGTGTAATGTAGAAAAGTCAAGATGGATACTACCGTAGGTTACACACTGTCCAGTGTACATGCTCCAGTACTGATCACAGGTTAATCCATAACTGTGCACAAACAGTGCCTGCAAGGAACACAAGGCTGATGGTGATCCTTTCTAGCCTATATCCCCAACAGTCACTGTGGATAGTCTATCTTGTACTGTTCTATGAGGTGCAAAGTTTGAGGTGGATTGCAGCCTTAACAGCAGTATAGTTGTACGGAGTAACTATGTCCGTTGAGTTATGTATAAGTAGTCCAACTCCAATAGTGTCTTGACTGGAGTTAATGCCTGAGCCAAAACACCGACTACGCAAAGTTCCCATCACAACTGCTCAGTGCAGTAGATGATAGATCCACATAGGCTATGCTGTTAGATCTTTAGCTTGTCTAAGCACAGCAGTCCGGCACAGCCAGGTCGAAATGTGGTTATTATATATAAATATCTCCAACTGCAGACTCTGCCGCAGTGCATAGAGATAGATATCCACAACCACCCGAAGCTCTACAGCTCCAACGCGAAAGTACCCATGTGTCTATGAGTGTGGTCTGTACCGTTCTGGCTATCTATATACCGCGCACTTGCATACATACTCCGCCCAGCGGGGTACGTCGTCCCTCGCTAGTGCGCAGGACGAGGACGCGTGTTGAGCTGCAGGTGCTTATTAGGCACGGCGTCCCTACTGCTGTACGGCGTCCCTGGATGGGCCTATTCTTGGTGGCCGGCCTTGGCCAGTTATCCGATCCACACCTCCACCGATCCGAGTCTCTCACATGAACTCAGACTGGGCCCACACAGTATCCATGCACTGGCCCATCCTTCTATTCCTTTTTTAATGTCTTTTCCACTTTTCACATTTTGCCATATATTCAAATACCAAACATATCCACCTAGTAGCGTATTTCTACATTCCACCAGAACCCATTCATGCACCTGGTCCAGTTATTCATGGCTCTCATCACAGTCACACGTATGCTTTACTAATAAACATGCCTACATTATTATTGACACAATATCATTCATTGCTCATATTATTTCTTTCTGTCCCAACCTATTCTGGTCACCCCATCAGCACAACGGAATTGACGTGGGGGAAAGTTCCCCCTTTAAAATTCCTTACCGTCGGCTACCTCTGAAGAAGAAGGAGGTAGCAGAAACTGAGATCAATAAGATGATTAAGGATCATGTTATTGTACCCAGTTCCAGCCCCTGGAGCAGTCCAGTCTGTATGGTCACAAAAAAAGATGGGACCATACGGTTCTGTATTGACTACAGGAAACTGAATGGGATGACGAAGAAAAATTCATATCCTCTGCCGAGGATTGATGAAACCATTGACTCCCTAGGAGGGAATGAATGGTACTGTACCATAGACTTACAGTCTGGGTACTGGCAGGTCGGAATGGAACCTGCCGACATGGAGAAGACGGCCTTCTCTAGCCATGTAGGATTGTTCCAGTACAACGTCATGCCCTTCGGGTTGTGCAATGCGCCAGCCACCTTCGAGGCCATGATGGAGACATTACTGAGCGATCTACTATGGAAGAAATGTCTAGTTTACCTAGATGGCATGAAGGCGGTATCTATACTGGAAGCTAGACGGGTAGAGTTGGAACTCTACCTAGGTAACCAGAAGGTACCTGACCCAGAGGTGACCCTCACCCCTGGGGAAGGAGTGGAGAACCCTCCGCTCCAAGGAGTTCTAAAACCCACCACCCGATACCCTTCCGGAGGACAGGTAGAGAAAGATGTCTACTACACATCTGCTCCCCCTGCTCCGACGGGACCTTCGGTAACCATCGATCCGACGGCATATTCCGCGGGAAGTGCGTTGGGAGTCGATAGTTATGACACCTTGAACCCCTTCGCTGGGGATAGTCCATCTCAGTATGGAGCTGTTCCACCCCCTTCGGGTACGAGCAAGAACACCACCACCCATGAGGATCAACAGGGGGGGTGGTATGGTTATGATAATTGGGGTGACCTGATTTTCCATCATAACCAGGAGGCAGAGACCAGAGAAGGGAGAACTCCGGTAAATCAAACCCTCTCTGTCTGTCTGCATGTCTGCCTGCTTGTCTGCCTGTTTGCCTGTTTGCCTGACTGCCTGCCTGCCTGCCTGCCTGCCTGCCTGCCTGCCTGCCTGCCTGCCTGCCTGCCTGTCCAAAGGATACCTGTCACAAGCTGTTCTGAATACGTTGACACTTGACAGCAATCATTTGGAATTTTATTTATCATCTGGACTGTTGAAAAAAAATTGAAAATGGGTGCTGTCAACTGTCAATTTACAGAATTCAGCTGTCACAAGCTGTTCTGAATATGTTGACACTTGACAGCAACCATTTGGAATTTCATTTTTCATCTGGACTTTTGAAAAAAAAAAGATAATGGGTGCTGTCAACTGTCAATTTACAGAGTTGACAGTTGACAGCATCCATTTTCAATTTTTTTTTTCAAAATAATATTTTTTTCAAACAACAATTTTTCAATTTTTCAAAATGATTTTTTTTAAACAAATATTTTTTCAATTTCTCTAAAAAAAAAATTTTTTTTTTTCCAAAAAAGATTTTTTTTCAAGATCACCTTTTTTTAAAAAAATGATTTTTTGGCCCTCTTGGGCCACTGTAGCTCGGGTTGATTCCTAAGGGGCTCAAACCTGTTCGACCTAGAATCTCGCTAGAAAATAGAGAGATGAGGAGATTTTTAGCTCAATGGACAGAGCTGGAAGTATCTGAAGGTGTTCTATATAGATGGAAGATCAATCCTTCGGGAAGAAGGATCAGACAGGTAGTGATCCCCTCCGGTATGAGGAGGGATTTGATGTATTATTGTCACGGTCATATGACCAGTGGTCACTTTGGGAAGAAACGTTCATTAGAGCGCCTGTCCCGGAGATACTACTGGCCAGGAATGAGCACTGACTTACTACGTTGGATCGCCACTTGTCCCGATTGCTGCAAAAACAAACCCGGCCCTGGGATGGGTAAAATGCCCTTGTCCCAGGAACTGTTCGGAGTTAGGTTTGCGAGAATAGCAATCGACATCATCAGTGGTTTTAAAACAACCCCTGATGGTAACACGTGTATGATGGTAGTTACTGACTACTATACTAAGTACACGAGGGTGTTCCCCTTACCCGATCACAAAGCAGCGACCTGTGCGAAGGCCTTTGTGAAAGGGTGGGTATTACACCTAGGAGTGCCTCTGATGATGCATAGTGACCAAGGCCGGGAATTTGAGTCGGATCTATGGCAGGAAATGTGCCATGGGTTAGCCATCTGTAAGACCCGAACCAATCCCTACCGACCCCAGAGTGATGGGATGGTGGAAAGGTTCAACAGAACGCTAATTCAGGTTCTGAAACCCTTGGTGAATGAAAGTATGACGGATTGGGATGAACAATGTGAATATGTATGCCATGCATACAACAGCACTGTTCATAAAAGCACCAATTGCACCCCAAACTTATTAGTGTTTGGGGAAGACATGATCATGCCAGCCGATCTTGTTTTTGGAGTGGTCGGGGTGAATCCCGACGCACCCTGTCACGTGATGTTTGTAGAATCACTAAGAGACCAGTTTAAATTCGCATACGAACTTGTTAGAACGGAGTTACAAAAGAACGCGAAATGGCAGAAGACTGGTTATGACCATGGACTAAAAGTCCGTCGGTTCAAGGTAGGGGATCAAGTGGTGAGACTACACGAACCTCTATCCAATTTAAAATTGGCAAGCAACTGGGATGGTCCATTTGTGGTGACTAGAGTAGTAAGTGACTGTACTGTCATGATTAGATCCTTAATTGGGCGGATCTATAAATCCAACGTGGCTCGGCTCCGTCCCTGGAAGGGGAGGGATCTGACCACAGAAACGTATGGGTTAGGAGTAGATGAATTACTCCAAGAAGTTAAGAACAGGAAAATGGATCAAATAACCCCGAAACGTGGCCGAGGAAGGCCTAGGAAGTTAGGGGTCCGTGATCCGAAGGTGCAGAAGAAGGAAAAAGTCTCGCTAGCTGTAAGCAAACCTAGGCGGAAGAGGAAGGGGACGGCTAACCCTACCTCTGAAAAGGCGCCTTCGGGAGCTAGGTCAAAGAAAATACCCATGGGAGGTACCCGACGCAGTCCCCGCCTGATAGAAAGGGCTGCGGTAACCTAAGCTGGTACACAACAAGTGTGTTGTCCTGTACTATGTTAGGAGAAGGAGGGAGGATATTCCTGGCGGGAAAAATTATAAATTTATTTCCTCTTTTTCCGAGAAATTGTTTTGTGTTGTCATCTGTTAAATGTTGGAATATACACGAGTGACCGGGTATGGAGCGTGTAAACCCCCCAGCAGGGTACCAGTGGGTGGTGAGCGGATAATCCGGTGGGTTTGCGGGCATGCTTCCCATAAAAACCTCACTAATACTCCAGCAGAGCTGTTGGTTGCGAAAGGTTCGGCTACTACCCGAAGCACCTGTTTATAATAAGAAGCACCGGCGCCCTGCGGGCGCGGGAAAAGAACTGGGTCAATGAGTGACCTAGTTAGGGCAGTCTCGCGGAGGGCCCGAGACGCGCGTGGATGCGCGTGACCTCTGCGCAAAGGGGTTGTTTTGGTTCATTAGATTTCGAATCTTCGCCAGCACGGTGTGCTGGCCAACGAGGAGGATCTAATAGGAACCGAATTCAAGCGTCAAAAGTAGGTGAATACGTTTCAAAAGGAGAACAGGTCCTCCACAAAGACCTGTAGGATTAGTTAGGACTCTTATTTAGTATAAATAAGAGCGCCCAACCCAGCATGGCCTCACGGCAGCTCGAGTTGGGCGGAGGGGAACGGCCACGCAACATGGCCGATCTGCCCCACGAAGACAGTGCTGGTGCCGCCAGCCCTGTTACTCGCTTCGAGGAGCAACTCCTCGAAGAAGAAGACATGGATGTATCCACGTCTGAATCAGCTCTCGCTGAGGCTGAACGAAGGAGTCTTCATGAAAAAGATCGTCTCCTTGCTCTAAAAATAGAGAAGGAGGAGGCCCAACATCTAAAAGATACGTGGGATATGTGTGGTAATCCGAACATCGACCCGGATAACCACCCGAAGGATGAGAAGCCAGCGAGACTGGTGAAGTCAACTGGTAAAAGTTGCTACGATGGAAGGGAGATGAATCTCCATCCAGACGTGATGTGCGCCACGGAGATAGGCCTAGCCAGACCTATCCCGAACGACATAGTGGATATGTTGCAAGAATTTATTGATGCGGGAGCTCTCCGCATCATGCCCCCAGAATGGTTTGCCACCTGGGAAAATCTACAGCAAGGCCTCCGGGTGTGTAAAGCACTTCGGAAGGGCTTGTTCGACGCCGAGATGGCTGACGTCGGGGTGTGTGTGCCTCGGATGACACGCATCTCGGATGACGCTTCGTGTGGGGCATTCGGCGCCACTACCCTCGCTGTAGCTTGCTACCGCAGATACAACCCGGTAGGGATGTTAGAACCGAAATCGGTTGAAGGATATAGGGACTTAATACGGTCCAACTTATCCTACGAGGTCTATCAGATAGACTATAACCGCATGAAAACAATCATGGCGGAGAAGGGCCTCAGCCGTCACGAAGCCATAGTCGAGACGGTGGAGGAAATGGTCAAGACTCGGACTAAGAGTTTGACTCAGTCAGAAGAGAAGGCTGCAGCTAAGGCCAGCAGGGACATCCGAAGGGGTGACCCTGCAACCCGCACTAGCAGTCCCCACAGTCAGGATATCCGGACTGTGGTAGTTGCAAAAGGGGAATCCCCTTTTGTCCAGCCTCGGGGTCGCCAAGCCCTGAGGAATGAATCAGCCCGGTTAAAAAGAGTGCCAGACGCCCAGCGGATTGTGACCGATGGGTCAGTATCAGATAAATCTGATACGAGCAGTACTTCCCAAGGGAAGTCTGCTACAGGGGAGGACGATATGGACATTGCGGCTCCAAAATCTCCTTCCCAGACGAAGGACCCAGTGACCACAGTCACCCAAACCGACCCGACGCCCGACCCGAAGGTGGCTGCTGGACATCAGTCCGACGTCAGCTCGGGAAGCGAGTCGGGTTCCGCCCTGGAAAAACACATCTGGAATAACGCCAGAGGTGGATTTCAGGGGTTCATTCCCTCCTACTGGGGGGAATGCGCAAAAGGATCGGGGCGTTTCTCTATCCCGCCCGTCATAAATTTGAATGGGTCCGACGATGAGGATTGGTGCAGAGCCACCCAAAGGGATCCTCTCGTGAGCGAGTTCTACGAGGACTGGCTTAAGAAAATAGATTTCTTCCCGGAAACTTATTATACCAGGGATCAGAAGGCAAAGATCCGCTGGGCTGTCCGACATTGGGACAGGGACCACCTTGAGTGTCCATTCCAGAAATGCCAGTCATCTCTGGAATTACAGGTATCCTTCACCACTAAGGCAAGGTACCTGCGCCACTTAGTGGAGAACCACACCCATCACTATGTGGTGTACCAGTGCGATCCGGAGGGGGCAGGTACCACTACCTGTTCGGGTCACCTGCATCATAGGCGTGGACGCTTAATCAAGCACATGACCATGCTCCATAATATTGGAGGTGGAGAGGCCAGAGCCAAGGTAATGGCCCTGCATGAACGCGTGATAGACACGTTCAGAGATGTCCTGAAGAAGGATCCGAAGAGCCTTAATTCTTCTAAGGCGTATTTCTGCGAGGTAGCAGAAAGCAAATCGAAGCTCACAGTAGCGAGGTTTGCGAAGGTCCCGGGTCCACGAAAGTTTGACTTGGATCCGGACCAATACCCACCCGAGATGTTCCGTCGGTCTGCCAATCGAGGCCGGGGGAGAGGTGGGAGAGAACCCGACCCGAGGGACTACTACCGGAGTCGGGGAGAGCCGAGAGGTGATCGGGGACGGTCTCGATCCACCAGCCTGGCTACTCACGTCAGGAGAGGAGGGACCCTCAGTCTGGAGGAGATTGACTCCCGTTATTACACGGAGTCTTCTCATAGTGGTCGTAGCTATGAGGCATCTGCGGATAGAAATACTGACTATCCGGAGATGGACTTGGCGCCTGGACAGGAGTCTCAGACGCTCGGCCAGACCCCCCAAGACACCCGAAGGCGCGAGAATGAACTCGCTCACCAGAGGGAGATTGATAGGGAGCTGGCCCGACGGGGACGCAGGAGTCCTGGGGAGGAATCCTCCCGGTCCTGGTACGACTTGGTGCGACATGTGGCGTCCACCTCGTCTGCCCAGGGGGGTGTCCTACCCGACGCCGGGTACCGAGGAGGCCCGACAAGCAGAACGTCATCTGCTTCGGGACGAATGGAACCATCCGCCCCTTCGGGAATACACCAGCAGGTGTTAAAGCATGCCGGTAGGGATGCTTCGTGGCACCAACAACAGCCGCCATCACACAAGGCATTCAAGCCTGCTCACCGGATCACTGGGCCGGATGGGGAGGTTATGAAACCTCCTCCCCCGCCACAGAAAGGTCCAGTACCAGCTCCGGCGACACCACCCCATAAGCCGGCTCCACCACCAGGGAAGCCGACTGTGGTTGGGAAACCAACCGCAGATCCTCCTGTTAAAACACAGGAGGTCAAACCTAAGAAGGAGAAGCCGGCGGCCACTCTTAATGTAACGCCTATAGCATCCTACTTTCCTAAAGATGCTCCACTGTCCAATCAGATAGGACAGGAGATTCTGGATGACTTCCAGAAGGAACAGCGGGTGATGGCTGAGGATTACCACAAGAGGGTGGTACAACACTTCATTGAGGGGGTAAGGAAGTGTCACCGGAAGGAAAAGGAGAGCCTTCAGAAGGACACTGCCGATGAGGTAGTTACCAAGACCAGGTTCTTGGAAGCACAGCGCGACAAAGCCGCTGTGCTGGAAGCTACAGTCCGAGAGGAGTGTAAAGATCTCCAGGAAGAAATTCGGGAGATGAAGGCCAAATTTAAAATTTGCCTCGGGATGAAATTCTCGGACTGGGATGGGAGCATGGATCAGCTGAAAGATGCCATCCAAAAGAAGGAGGTACCCGAAGGCTGAAACAAGGCTCCTTCGGGATAACTGAATACAGCTGTAGTTGTTTCATGAACTCTTCGGCTATGAAAGCCGAAGGTAAATATGAAGGGACTATCCCTTCATATTAAAAGAACCCTTAGGTTCTGAGGTAATGATATCCATACCAAGTGTTAATAATATTTCCACATATGTAAACGTTTAAACAGACATTGCACCTACAGGAGTTTACCATTTGCTGGTAGACCCGAAGAGGAGAGCACCTCACTCAGTTGTCCAAGATGAAGAGGAGAGCACCTCACTCAGTCGTCCAAGATGAAGAGGAGAGCAACTCACTCAGTCGTCCAAGATGAAGAGGAGAGCACCTCACGTACTCGTCCCGAAGCAGATCCGGAGATCAGCCCAGTACCCGACTTTTTAAGTCGACATAGCACTTTTGTGAGGTTCTGCAGTATACCGCTGCAGTTCCAGATTATTTATTAAAACGTACATTCTCGTCCATGTTTCTAATATATATATTTATGGTGCTGATACACTACGATAGTTTATGATACTCAGGATATTACCAAAGATCTGTATAAACCATAACTGTGTTCAAACGTTGACCACTTCGGGTAGATGTAAATAAGAGTATGTATATCTAGTTGTAGATATATTTTGTTATAGAAAACGGAGGTGATGAAAATTTAGATTCTGGTGCGGAGAAAAGTTATCATGTATCCCTATGTAAATTTTTTTAGGCTTGTGAGTCCTTTTTAGGACTGGTAATAATTCTTCGGAATTGATACACTTGCCGATCATATTTTTAAAGGTCCTTATCAGGACTATATATGTATTTCCTATTAGAAGATAGTTACAAACTGTTAGTAACTACTTCGGGTACTACTTAACGTAAAAGTCATATCATAAGGTTTCTATGACAGTGTAATGCCTTAATTCCATTAATATTGTTCATCATATATTACATATGACTAATGGTAGTAAAACCCTTTGTGTATAGTGTATAGACAAACTACTTCTGGTTGTCAAACTATTTTATTATGAGTCTACTACTCAGGTTTTTACCACACCTAGTGTTGTCTAGGGGGGGTAGTGTAGGGGTTTACTACGGTAATCATTTATATCCAGGTGACCGAGGAGGGTTAAGTTCGGGTTGTTCCCGCCTGGCGTTAGTGTGGGCGGTATCCCAGAGGGGGCGACTGTCCTCTCTCGGGTACTGCGCACCACGTTTCAGGCGGGAGCCAACCGACACGTGACCATGTCCATTTCACATCCAAAGGGGGTATATAAACCTCCCCTCCTCGTATAGTCGCCAGTCAGTGCAGGCCCGGCTGACTCCCAGCATTACCCTACCCCAATCACTAGATTGAACCAGGACTGCTTCGTCTTACCCTTCGGGTTAAGACTAGATTCAATTGTAATAGGGATACGTTGAATAAAACACGCTTTCTACTTCGCACTTGGAAACTGACGTTCTTGTTCTCTTTTCTGAGATTCCGAACCACTACACATGTAACTCATTTTTCCATATCCCCCTTAACTGCAACACTGACTCTGCAAAAAATCCCTTGAATTTGTATCTGTCAAGATAAATATCTGAACAATCATGATGGTGCTTATTGTAAAATACAATACCTACCAAACGCTAGTAAGTTCCTCAGGAAGTAGAACTTCTGATAGTACTTGCCGTTCCTGCTTATTCTCCCCATGTTTCAATGATTAGGATATTTAGTGTCCTGGATTTTGCCTTTGCACTCTTACAAATGGTGACTATACCAATATGGTAGAAACATAATACAGTTGACACAAGGTTATTTTCCTGAAACGAACCTTCCCTGATCTAGGCTATACAAACAGAAATAAGCTAATACTAAAAGCCCAATGTCAGACTCCAATACTGATCCATCATTCTTGCCCCGTCGCTAAAATTATGTAAACAGTGTTCATGTTTAGTTTCAGATTTTGTCCAAATTGAAGCATGGTGCTTTTAGATTTAGTGGGTACACTTTTTTTTGGTGAAATTTTCTCACCCTTGACCAGCCAGATGTTTAACTCTCTACGATGGTGACAGAGTCACCGAGGGAGTTATATATGCATCGAGGGCTAAACGGGAGGGGCGTGATTTTCCGCAAAAATGTTAGTCATCACTTTATTCATCAATAGAATAAATCTTTGCTGCTACATACGAAATAAAAATGTAATGTGCTAATGCTTATAGGTCTGCGTGATAGTCCATTATCAATTCATCATCCTTTCCTCTCACTAAAACTGTATAAACAGTGTTCATACACTGCTGGATACACACACAGATATGCTAGTGCTATTGGAGCTATGTCATTATTTAGAGAATAGAAAACGATGTTCTTCATGTTGACACCATGAAGGCTTGACACCATCGTGCATTAAAGAGCAACAGAGAGTCGAGATTTGAAGAAAGAGTATTCTATTGTCTTTATAAGATGTATTTTACAATTTGTCATTTGTCCGTCAGTTTTTAAAGGTTTTCTGTGGGTTTGTTTACTGTTCACTGCTGTGAGTCTGTGCTCAGTGTGCACTGTTACCCATAACGAATGATTACATGACTTCTCTGAGGCTGCAGGTAATGCACGGGCAACCAAGGGGGCGGGGGGGGATAGATACTCCCTCACAGCAGATGTTATACAATTAATTTGATTTTGAAATCAAACCTCAACCTCAAGGATCGACATTTTTACACTTCCATGCCCAAATCTACCACCCTCCCCCCTCGCCAGTTGTTAAAACGTGAGCAGTGGCTTCGAGGAAAGCAAAAATTCATTGAATTATAGTTAAGGGTTATATGTCTGCGTCAGGTCATCACTATTCCATAATCATGAAGTGGGTGACTGCGATCCACAGAATGATGCCCACAAGCAAGATAGTGTTAGTACAACCAAGCAGAACATTGAGTCGTTCCCCTGTCAGCTGCCACACCTTTCTATACTCAGCCTCTTCACCATCTCCCTTATCAGTCTCATCGACAGGTTCACTATCAGCTTTATCAGCCTGTAATGTAAAGAAAATTATATTCTCATTTTGCCATTGAAAGCCAACATGTAATTATAAATCTAATTAGTATTAAACCAGTTATGGCCATCATATAGGGAACAAGTGTATGTACATGGTGTTTATAAATATCAGTCAAAGTAACATAAGTTGTAACCTGCATCAAACCTTATAATGATTTCAACAGAGTTAAATGTTTTATTCAAGGCTTTTCTCATTAAATTATATATGCCCAAATATGTACCTCTTTTGTGGATATTTTTTTAGTTTTCAAACATCCAGTTGAGAGCCAAGTGATGAATGTCAGTGGCTTGTTCTGTTTCCCGTAGACAAAGAGTGTGATTACACTGCTGAGAACTGTGAATCCCATGCATATCACAAGACACATAATCATGATACCTACAAGAAGAATATTCAATGTAACTTGGTCAATGTTACAAAGTTGCACTTTTGTATGCAATTTGTCATTATCACCATATGAAGATGTCAATCTTGCATACAAGTTGTATTTATTTTGGTTTTCACCCCCATGTTGGAATCTTCATATTGCAATCTCCCATGTTTGGGTTACTTAATACTCTGAATCACCCATGCTTGAACTCCCCCATCAGGTTATGGTCTTAAATTAAAAAAACTGGATGGCACTTTTTGGGGGTCTTTTAGATAGTACTGAAACCTTTCACTTCCAGATTTCAATTCTATTTTTTTCAATAAACATCACAACAAGTTCATTTCATTGTCTTTACAACTCATTGATTTTGAATTAATAATGAAGGCATGTAGCATTTCAAACTGTATGTAATGTAGGTAGGATTTCTGTGCATACATTTGGGGAGATAAATATAGGAAAAGTATACCCTATTCCATTTTTCAAATTGATGAGAGAAAATCTCCATAGCCAAGTTGAAAATATACTAGGCTCGGCCCCAGTCTGTATAATATATATACATATATATATATATATATATATATATATATATATATATATATATATATATATATGTATATATATATATATATATATATATATATATATGTGTGTATATATTACCTGCTTGGCCGGGTGGTCATGGGTGGGCGGGTCTGACAGCGAGATACTAAAAATATACTTGATCAAACACTATGTTTATGTAGTATATTGTATAGTTAGTAGATCAAAGTTTTGATTCTAATAATCTATACTCACTAAGTCGTGGCACCACATCAGACGTCAGTGGGATATAGGAAGTTACAGATACCAGAAACACAATCTCAGAGAGAAAAAGGGTCACTGGAAGGGAAACTCTTTCACCTGAGTCAATCGGCAGAAGATATGCCAGAAGAGCCAATGCTGCTAACATGCAACACGGTGCAAGAAGATTGAGCAAATAGAACAAAGGCTTTCTCTTCATAGGCACTTTGAATACAATCTGAGAATAATTGTGGCCATCTATTGTGTTGAGGATAAGTGAAAATTTAATAAATCCAACACTCCATGTGCTTGTTCCAAGTTCCTGAGTTTCTATCACATCTCCATTGACAATTTCTACTTCTTCGCCATGGTACAACCATGGTCCTAGAGAAATGTCGCAATTTTGACGGTCCCAGGGAAACATTTTAAGCTTCATATGACAAAAGGTCTGGATTACAGTCTTTACATCCCATGTGACCTTTCCATCACTCATGACACGTACTTTACTATCAGAGAGTTGATTTAATGATTGCTTGTCACCCTGTTGGCTGAAAATGAGAAAATAGAAATGTTGATCACTACTTTTGGGCAACATAATATCCCTATACTTGTTCCATTTATACTAATAGAATATATCAAAAACTACTAGGCCATGCTGATAAATTTATTAATCATAGTAATCATACAGATAATCTTATCCTCTTGATGGTTGGATTTATTTTCATCATTGCTATGCAAAATTTGTATCAAAGGAATGGGTACCCATCATAGAAAGTGAAGTCTGGTTTCCAAATGCTTTTAGCAGGTAAAACAATGCTTCGTGGATATTCTGGTTCATCCCATGTCAGGAAAACGTCATACCAGCTCTGTAAATAAACATTGAATTGCTGCTTTTTGAACTTATAATCAAATAGTCAGAAAATTACTTTTTCATCTTGTTTACACATTGAAGAAAACCTTAAAGCCCATCTGATAAACCAACTGATCTAAAATGCCGAGTAAATGCTATCAGCGATACTTTAGAAAATTGGAAAACCTTACATATAATCCTACCCCCTACTTTGGGAGTTTTAGACAATTTTTACCCTCTTTACCCCTCCTTCCCGCACAGTTTCTGTTTTGTGCACTTTTACACAACTTTATTTCGCACATACATTTATAGAAAATGTTCATTACATTTTTCCCAATAGTTTTCTAATTTGTCCCAAAGAAAAACTTCCCTCATATATGCCGGCCGTTGTTGGTGGCGACCTCTAACCATCCGGGCCCCATTGCAACAAGCCAGGCCGGGTGTACAACCGCTATCTGTATCATAACCGCTATCTGTATCAACTACATATAGAGGTTGACCATGCAACCACTATCTGTATCAAAAAACGCTATCTGTAGTAACCATCCAACCGCTATCTGTAGTAACCAACGCTATCTGTTACAACTTTTTGGTCATTGAGAATAGGCACATCCAACCTCTATCTGTATTAATAAACGCTATCTGTATCATACTAGAATGACAGTTGTTACTAAAAGATGACATCTGTCGTTATGATACACCAATGCAGCCCTAGCGAGCAACTCGCCACTGCTGCATTGCTGCATCATGCCAACCTTTCGGGAATGTCTCAATCCCCTAGGGTCAGCACGATGCTTGAATGCAGCCCTGGTGAGTTACTCACCAGGGCTGCATATAATTATACATCAATACGACCAAGGGCATAATGTATTAAGGCATCATGCCATCCTTAAAGGGTTAAAAGAAAAGACCAGCGTAATTATAAGTGACCTTCTATCACTTGTAATGGCATTGATAAGCAACATGCTGACATTCATTCTGTTGAAATATTTACCATGTAGCATTAATCCTGTAATATACAATGCCAAGCCAGGCCAAGAATGATGTCACAGAGGACCAAAAAACACCCAGACATACTCAGCCCATCTCCATTGATTGTTCTAGACACCACTATAAGAACTCCTTGATTGGCTGCTCGGTAATGTACATCAATCTTGGCCTGACTTGAGGGTCACTCAAGTGCCACTCAAGGGCCAATCATAGTATTGTGCAGGGGCAGACAATTTTGCGTTTTTTATCTATTAAATTTACATTGGCTCTTGTAGCCTTCTTAATGACTATTTTTACTAAATGGAAACAGAAAGCGGTATTTAGATACTTCATATAAACAATGTATTAATCATTAATCATACATTGACCATCTTGTGTACCAGAAATGATAGTAGATTGTACTGTATTTGTATAGGTTTAGATTGACTGGGTACATTTCTGGTCTTCTGTGACGTCACTCTCTGCATGGGTATTTCAGCTCCAACTATTGTACCCTGCACCTTTCAATAGTTGGGATGTCAAAATAATGTTAAGCAATCCCAACACCACTGATATAGGGCCACATGGAATTAAGCTGGTCTTTTCTTTTAAGGAAAGCTATGGTTGATACAGATCATGGTGTTACTACAGATAGCGGTTGTCAGGCCAACCACTATCTGTATCAAGGTGCCTAAATGTTTTCAAAGGGAGTATGATGCCCACAACCCTGTCCTACCCTTATGTCCTGCCCTACAATTGACCTACACATGTTCCCCGATTATATCTTGACCTTATAGTTGATCTTTCCTAAATTGCCTGGCTTCAAAATGGTATGGTTGATACAGATAGGGTGTTACTACAGATAGCGGTTGTCAGGCCAACCACTATCTGTATCAAAGTGCTTAAATGTTTCTTGAGGGAGAAGGGTGTCCTACCCTGATGTCCTGCCCTACAATTGACCTACACATGTTCCCCGATTATATCTTGTATCAAAGGTGCCTAAAAAGTTTGACAACAAAAAATGTCACTGGCCATTTTCAGGAAATTCAAATTTTCATGCTTTTTGACACTTTTCTCGTGAAATTGACCATTTTTAGGAAATTTGAAATTTAAACATGTTTTGACACTTTTCTCGCCAAATTGGCCATTCTTAGGTCATTTGACATTTTCATGATTTTTGACACTTTTCACGCGAAATTGGCCATTTTTTGGGAAATTTGACTTTTAAACATGATTGTTTTGACACTTTTCTCGCCAAATTGGCCATTCTAAGTTAACATTCATATCATTTAAGACACTTTTCTGACCAAATTTCAGGGAAATGATGTTTTCAAGCTTTTTTTTTCTTTTTCTTAACAAATCGGCTATTTTCCAGAAACTTAACATTTTCAAATAAAAAACTTCAGTTTTTTCAGATTATATCAATGTTTGAAACAAAATCCTTTTCAAACCAATTTTGATACACTTAGCGTTGAGAGGAACACAAGGTATGCCTGATACAGATAACACCTTGTTGATACACTTAATTTGATACACATAGCGTTTTTTTGATACACATAGCGGTTGGATGGTCAACCTCTATATGTAGTTGATACAGATAGCGGTTATGATACAGATAGCGGTTGTACACCGGGTCATTAGACGAACTACGCAATTAGGAATAACCCGGGTGGTAAATGCTAGCCAATTTATATGAATAACCAGGCCAAACAAGTAGTCCTCAAGGAGGTGTAGTATAATGATAGATAATGGTACATCACCACAATGATAAAAAATGATAAATATGCTATCAAATTAAAGCTTATACTGCCAGTTATGTATTTGGCTAGGAATGACTTACATTGTCCCAACCTTTGAAGATAAACAAACTTTTGACTACTAAAATGAGAAATTCGTTCGTAAAATGTCTACATTTGTCTATATGCTTTTGGCCCCTCAGAAAAAAAACTTTTGGTGTACGGTGATGAGAAACCAGATTTCTTTTTGGCGTGGCCGTATATGGATGTGTATCATATCAGTAGGATGTCGGCTTTTTTAAAATATCAGTGCAATCAATGAAAATGATTTTATAAACTATATTCTTGGTAAAAAGGTTTTGCTCCAATGATCAATATTAGTGTAAAAACAACTCTTATGTTATGCATATCATGAACTATATATATACATATATACACATAGACACAGTTAAAACTACCAATTAATAAGAGATCTGAGACACATTTAGTTACTACTGAGATAATCTTAGTAATGAAATATTAGCCTTGCTCAAGATTTAGGAAAGTAGCAAAATAGTTTCAGCTTACGCTTTCTACCCAGAGGTCTGTGGTCAGCACTTGTGCAACATCATCCTAAATAGGTGAATAGTTATAAAAGGTTAGGTAATGCTGTATACAGAATCACAGTCCATGATAAATACCGTAAATCCTCACATATAGCCTGCTGCTAGTACGCGAATCAGATCGTTGGTGCGGCTAATGGGATTGGCCCAGAGTAGGGTGCGGCTTACACGAGGGCTTTTGCTACTATGGTACAGTACTACAGTCACCATAATCAGATCGCTGGTGTGGCTTATAGGATCGACACAACGTCAGGGTGCGGCTAATACTCAAGTTTGGCTTATGCGTGAGGTTTTACGGTACACACTATATAGACAGAATTATAATGGGTGCTCCTTTGCTGCACCTGCGATAAATAGCTTCATCTACAAATAACAGAAAAACATTTGAGATTACTTTGTTATCTTTTGTATACATTGAGATTTTTTTTCTAAAACTCACCATTTTTAGTACTTGGTTAAATCTCCCCGAGATATTGACCTTTAGTGTCTCTTCATCTGAGAGAACTGGTCGGATGTTTGCAGAATAGGTTTTCCCTTGTAATTTTTGATAAAGTTTTACAAGGTTTTTTATGTCTGGCTTGCTATCACAGAGCATACCTAGAAAACACCAATTCAAAAATTAAGTGCAAAATAATCAAATAACCTTGATTAGGTATATTAAACAGACACAAAATTAGTACAACTTTTTGTTAATTTCTGAGCTTAAATGGTGTTGGTTTTAGGAACATTTCAACCTGTATTGGTATTGACTCACCACCTATTGCCCAGATCAACAGAAAGTAAAAATGCATGTTGTGCCTCTGACAGTTATATCCACTGAAATTGAGTTGTCCAGTGATAAATGTAATTAAGTCTCTTGATGAATAGTGGATGCTCAAATGGTCTACTAACTACTGATGCGTCCTTTCTGATCTACTGGGCTTGAATAATATGACCATGATAAAGCCATGCACGCTTTAGGCTCATAAAAAGTGACTAATGCCTATATAAACATCACTCCAAGTTTGTCAGGAATTTCAGCTCATACAAACAAAAACACATTAGGTGACAAGCTGCGAATTTAAGAATGCTTTTATGTCACATCAATCCCCACTTAAAATCATGGACAATCAATGTGTTGTGGTTTGTCGTGATTTCACCATGGCCACAATATTTGCCTTAAGTTTTGCTTGAAAACACTGTTGAGCTGGATCCATGTGTTGAGTTTAGATTGTGTTTAGATTTTTTATTTGGCATTAATAAATCGTATACAATATAGACGTTTTTTATATTATGCCAATTGATAATTATTATCGAAAAACCAAACGGTGTCAGTCACAGATTATGAACATCATCATTTGTTCAGTCCATTACTCGTATTTCAAATGTTTGTCCAACAGTCAAGATATGTGACATGCTTTATGCTATGTGGCACTATATTACAATCCTTTCTAGGGCTCTTAAGTCTGCGAGTCTCAGGCTTGCCACAAACTCTTCGATGCATGGACTGTTTTGCTGAGCTGACGTCAGGCGATCGCACAGTCTGGAGCCTCTGTACTCCGGGCTGATAGTAATACCAATACATATATGAATCCCATATGAATCGAAGCACCACACTGAAAAGTATAGCTGGACAATAAATTTCCAATCAAAGGAAAGATTATGATGCAATATACGGTGGCGGTAAAATGCTGGGTATGAAACGAGTGCCAGTATGTCTTATTAATCTATATTTTATTATATGATATTTCTCAAGATTGTAGATGTTACCCTTATTAGTGAAAAAGGAAGCTGAACGTATGTCACCACTGTTATTATACTGTAATACTTTCTTCATATTTTTTTCACAAACAAGGAGAATATTCATATAATATTCACATGTATTCATTGATTGTGTGTTATGTTGTATTATGAATATAAGCCACTTTGGTTGGAGAATTGGACATATTTGGAATCTCACGAGGGTATGTGCCAGCCCAATATTGTACGGTAATTACATGAAAATGATTTAATACAATAAAAAAAATATCAAAACTCAAACTCAAACTCAACGTAGGTGGACAAAAATATGTGAGCCCACTCAACTAGAAGGAGCAGAACGTTTTTCCACCACCTCAATGGTCTCCTGGACCTTGGTAACCCTATTGAACTACCTCTGTTGTCCCCATAAACGGGTAAGGAGAGCCAGATGACTGTCTATCATTCAGTCAATCCCTGGCTATAACCTTTGCAAACAACAATCATACTATAGCATTATTCTCATAACAAAATCAAAATAGTATAATTCTATATTGTATTCTATAATAAATGAATAATACATGAAGGGAACGAAACTATGCTACTCATATATTTATTCGTTTATACCACAGTTACCCTTTAAAGACAAATGTCACTAAAAGATGACATTTGTCATCATGACGCACCAATGTTGCCCCTGCAGGTAACTCGCTGGTGCTCTATTGGTGCGTCATGCCGACCCTTCGGGAGTGTCTCAACCCTGTTGTTATACCGCCCCTCTAATCAGAGGTTGGGAAATTCAACCGCCCTACTTCTCACATGCTGGGAGTTTTGACCACCCTACATTTCAGAGGTTGGGAGATTTGACCGCCCCATTTTTCAGAGTTTGGGAGATTTGATGAGCTATTTCAAGTTGAAGTCTCCTTGAATTTTGTACAAATACAATTGTATTCATCCCTTTCAGCAAGGAAAGTTGCTCAATTTAGTTATATGATTTTAACCGCCCTAGTCATCAGGGCCTTGATGACATCTGACCGCCCCCCTTTTCAGGATCTGATGGAATTTAACCACCACTGCTTTTCTGAGTTGCGCTGCAGAGGTTATCTAATATATGGTAGATATGTCTTTCTGTTGTCCTAGCGTATTCATAATGCAGCCCCGGCGAATAACTCACCAGTGCTGCATTCATGCATCATGTCGATGCTATATGGCTGATACACTTCCAATTGGCTGGTATGATGCACCAATGCAGCACAGGCGAGTTACTCACCAGCACTATTGTATAATACCGGCAAATAAATATGAACCTTGAAGTCCTTAAAGGGTTAACAAATACCCAGAGTGAACTGTCTAGATGGTGTACCTCTGACCCCAACATAAATTTACACAAACCCGCTGCTCAGATTTGTGGTTTCTATTAGTCATATCAAACTATCACAGAGTATTAGAAACCTTGGGCTTTTTGTCACCTGAAGTATATGCATGTTCACCCTTTAAGGACGTAATGATGCCTCAGTGCAACGAGTGGTTTAATGATGCACTAATGCAGTGCAGGCGAGTAACTCGCCAGCACTGCATTGGTGCATCATGCCGACCATTTGTGCGTTTCACACCCCCATAGTGCATGCGGTCATGATGAATGCATGCAGCTTTGGAGAGTTACTTGCCAGGGCTGCATTCATGCATTATAACGACAAAGGGCATAGTGCATTAAAGAACTATGTCGTTCTTAAATGGTTAATGTCTGTTATGACCCCTCATGATAGCCAAATGATATGGGTGCTTGTTCGGATGTGTGAGTACCGCTAATAAAGAAATAAAATGGTAGAGGCATTGTCAAGAGATAGAGGTCTACACTTATTGATCAAAACCACTAAATAAATAAGGAAACGATAAAGAAAAAGAAAAAAAACTATTTAGAAAATCTCGTAAATATACTTTCCCTTTTTGATAACTGTTTTGCTCTTTTTATATGTTTTCACCAAATGGGTGAAAATCTATCTAACTTAGTAACTTCTGATTGACAGGACAAATTATCGAAAGGTGTATGTGGAATAGTCATATATATTCAACAACATACTTGGATTTAGGTTTTGCAGGCTTCTTGGGGTCAAGAAGAGTGTACCGGTTTCAGATGAAAGATAGAGTGGGGTGGACATTGGTAAACTAGTACCGCTATAGTTGGGGGCGGGCGGGGGAGTAGGGGAAAACATCCGACCTCTCTCAAGGAGGGTTTGAAAACATTGTTCAGCGTGCGTTAAAACTACCACTCCCCTGTCACTTAAAGCTTGACCGTCATGGTTGAAGTGAGGCCAAGCGCACTGTCGGATATAGTTCAGTTTTGATTCACAAGAAGGCTCTTAAGGGCTGGTAGCTCAGCTCTTACGGGCACAACATAGGGTGAGTATGCTGTAGCTGGACAATGCTCATGGTCCCCTGTCCGAATACTGCTGCCCACTGGTGGAACTCTTATTTTAGTCTATGTATGGAAAATGCTGAACTTATTCCCTGACGGCCCAGCTTTAACCTCTTATACTGTAAACATACTTTATTTCGCGCTGTACATATTTTTGCGATTTTCGCGGAAAAGAAAATCCGCGAAAATTAGTACAGCGCGAATATTTATCCATGCAGTATACTTATAGAACTACCATATTACAAAATGCGCGAATTTAAATATGCGTGAAATTGTAATTCATGGGGAAAATATATTTTGCGCGAAAATATCTACGTTTACAGGAACCCCCATGTACACATGCAGTGAGAGACATGTCTATGACCAAGTCTAGAGAAATAAGGAACTGTCTATCAAGGGTCCAGGCCCGAAAAATAAAAGAGGTGTTTCTGGTTAGAAATATAATGACCTAGACAAGAGAAAATAAAACAACTTTAAATGAGTTATTTCTCATATTTAAAACTAGAAATCTAGGCGTTGTACTTTTCTGCTCTATGATAGTTGTTGTACTTAACCATAGTAATATGAATGCCCTTTTCTTCTCAGAAGGTGACGAATCATGTTAACTGTGCATTTTTTTAAATGTCAACAAAGTTATGAAATATACATCTAGTGAAAAGGAATTTAAGTATTACCTTTTTTAGTTAATATTCTTTATATAGACATGATATGAAACAAATTATATGTATGCCAATTTGTACTACATTTGGCCTTATCTGGTGTAAGGGGATTGGTATGCGGACTCATCCTGAACGGCAAACACCACCTCCACCACCCCCTATCACCTCATATCTCTGTTATCTCAGTAGTAGAATAGCTATATATATGGGTCAGACAAACCACAGTCCACTCATTCCGAGGCGGAGATCGACCGAGGAAATCCCTCTCTGAGGAGTGCAAAATTTGCATCAGAGCCCTCACTCTCCTAATACAGTCTTGATCTAGATCTGAAACCCCCGGCTGAAACCCCATGCATAAATTATCATACATATCAAATCAAATGGTGGCTAGATAAATGGACATAGCCATACAGAGAGTTAGTCAACTCATGTGACGCCACCCCACATTACAGAATGTCCCCTTTTAGGACCGTTCTACCTGTTGGTCAGTGTTAGCCCCACACCATCAGTTACTCCTCCAGGCTCTAGTACTAAATACCATTAAAGATGCGGCTCCTCCACGGACTTATAGCCTTCACAGCCCTTCTAGGGCTGACTTATGGTAAGTTAAGTATAGTTTTTTTGTGCTTTTCTTAAAGGGAGTGTGTGGCTTTGCGTGTGAGGGTGTTATTTTATTGTTATTAGTGAGGGATGAAGGGGAATAAGATGTTAAGGTCATGATTCGGGAGTCGCCATCTTGGTTATAGATATGATTGATGGTCCAGAGGGCATTACTGTTAATGTATATAAAATTATGTTTGTTCTGCTGTTTGACGGTTTGAGGTGTCTCAGTATTTAGTTAACCGTTTAAGGACCATATACTGTTTTAGTGTGCTATATCCTTAGTTGGCATGATGCATGAATGCAGCCCTGGAAAGTAACTCGCCCGGGCTGCATGAATACACTATGAGTAGTATAGTATGTATCGGAACGGGACTATAGTTAAGTACTGTTTATTACTCAATCGACCTGCAGCCAATCAGAGGCCTCCCTTTTGGCGGGAAATTCAAAAGCAGCCAATGAGAGGCCTCCCTTTTGGCGGGAAATTCAAATAGGTCACGTGACCGGAAGTGACCTACTTCCGGTCACGTGACCTTTGGGCGGGAAATTCAAATAGGTCACGTGACCGGAAGTGACCTACTTAAGAGGGTCACGTGACCACCATGTTGGCGGGAAATTCAAATAGGTCACGTGACGGGAAGTGACCTACTTAAGGGGGTCACGTGACTACTAGGTTGGCTTTTCAAAATAAGTCACTTGAGATTTTGATGGATAAATAAATTTAAAAAAAGAAAAAAAAAGCAAGCTGAAAAAAGCTTGCTAAAAAATAATTTAAAAAATGTGGCTCTTTTTTTCTAGGGGGAGAGGGGCACTCTGGGGGGCACTCTTTAAGATGCATGGGGGGGGGGGAGGGGGGGAGGGGGGGGAGGGGAGGGGCAGGGTTTTTTAAGAGTGAGACTCGCTTCTCTGCCCTCTCTAAAAGAGAGGGCAGAGAGGCGAGTCTACTTACCATGAAAGGTATCATGATCGCGTTTATGATGATGTGCATCATGATGTGACTATCTTACAACCCTATGAGAAATAAGCAAGACATGGGCGTACTTACACGGGCTATTTGTAAACTAATGAATGTGACTTCTTCGTTAAAATCAGTATCTACAACTCTTTTAAGCCTAAGGCTTTTTCTTGAGTTTATTCTTTTGTTCAATTTCGGGCCCACCTCAAAAGACGAATAGGCCCTCTGTAGCACTTGTCGCTTGCTCATCAATCAGAGCCGGGGTGTAGAAGGCCCCTGCCCTGTCGGGTACGTTCTCCCTCTGGTACGTTTTTGGTTAGTTTGGAGCTCTCAGTCGACTGTCTTATCCACCTTAAAAAAACCAGACTTTCGGTGTCTCATGATAAAACTGGTGCCTTATACTAAGCGCCGGATTACTTTCTCATTTTTTAGTGTTCTATCCGATGCTTATTTAATTTTTGCACTGATAAAAACGGTTAGCTTGTACAAACACGCGGTCTATTTAAGTGTTAAGTGTAGAAAATGAACAGAACAGTGCACAGAAAATAGAGCTACCGACTACATTTCGCCCAGTCACTCAGCGGAGAACAAAAGAACTACTGACGTAGTGTACCCGCTATTCCGACAGTTGGCGCCACCGTTATACTTTTCCCGCGTGCGACATGAAGCCCTGGGGCGGGTACTGGCTGTTTTGGTTGTAGGTACCGAAACATAAAAAACTACAGCCAGCCCAATGTCATGGTGAGACAGCTCTCTTATTTTTTACCTTGAGTAGCGTCCGTAGGGCCTATGACAAAACCTAGTCCCGTACACTGAGCAGCTTGAGGTCTGAAGGCTCATACAGAAAAATGTGTGGGTGTGTGGGTGTGTGGGTGTGTGGGTTGCTTTACGCCTTAGTTAACAGCTATGGTCATTTCAAGAGCGGTGATGGTGATCGAATCTATTGGCCCTTTTACCGAGACAAGGGTTCTTTTACATCCCACACTACATAGCAGAGAGACGTCTAGCAGCCCCTAGAGGCCCCGCAGGGGGCTCGAGAGGTGCCGTGGAGAAGAGCAGATATCTACGAGAGGCCACGCCAACAACCAAATTCTATCTTTATCCCGCGAGAAAAGGAGATAAGGGTCAAGGTTATGAACTATCAAAAGATTTTAGAGTAAATTAAGTTATGAGATATTAATATAATGTACATATCTAGGGCCCGATATAGGGCCTCTGCAGATCCCCCTTCAGGGCCCCGATCCATGAGGCCTTAGAAACGGAGCTGGGTCATGTAACCAAGGGAGATCAGCAGTTGTTGATGTCGGCGCTGCCGATAACGCTGGTAAATGACCGTTTTACTCATGTTTAGAGTCAGAATAGCTTGAGTATTACTTGAATATCGAAGAGTAGAGGTCAAATTACCCCAGACAAGGTGTTTCCATCTAGAAATTCTCGACAGTATTTCCGAAAATTGCAAATATTGGTCCCAGCCCCACGGGGCCCCATACCGAGTATTAAAAGTTTGAGATGCAACTTTCATTCATGCTGTTGACCAATCAGGGGGCTCTGTTTTTACGACCTTGACTACATAGTAAAAGTGATTGACAACGTCAGATATCACTTGACGACGTCAAATATCGATCTGATATTTGATCCCTTGATATTTGATTCAAAACCCACATCGAGTGGGATAAAGCCTTTTATCATCTTTTGATTGTGAGGCATACACTTTTCTTACACACAACAGCTGTCATCTATCAAGGGGCTCTGGATAGGGGGTCCCCATGTCGAATGTCGATCTTAGAAAATGACCATGTCACATGACAATGTCACTTAATAATGTTCATATCCCATGTCGATTTTAAGAAATGTTCATGTCACCTGTCACTATGATTTTTTGGGCCTCATGTCACTTGTCATTAGACCTCATGTCGTTTGTCGATTATAAGAAACGGTCATGTCACCATATCGAATTTAGCGGTCCACATCCATTATCAAGTGTCAGGGCATGTTGGCTGCTTGAACACGTAGTCTGTCATCACCCTTGTTTCTGTGCCTTATCTAAACAGGCAATTAGTGGCCGCTAGCCGAGAGTACCTCCCTGGTCGCCTCTCCCGAATCTGCTAGACGTCTCACTGATAGGAGTGTGTGGGTGTGTGGGTCTGTGTGTGTCTGTTCGGTCTGTGTGTGCACGCGTCTTGCGGACCACTGTTAAGCCTGTGGTTGGAGAGCGCGACATAGCCGCTTGCTACACTCTCTAAACAGAGGTCCGCAAGACTAGGCCGGATCGCGCTCTTGCTTAAAGGTGCACCTCAACTCAGTGCGCCTTTAACAGCCGCCCCAAATAGGTGAAGTTCTTGACGCGGCACAGCGCCTCCCACCAGTAGCCAATCAGCGCGCCGAACGCCGGACACACCTCCACCGTGTGAGCCTCTAAGTAGGTCACACGAATCATACTAAGATGCCGATCTCTTCTGTCGGTTCGTCGCGGTGGCCGTGAGTGATCGCACGGTCGCCAAGATTCACTGCCTTGATTGGCAGAGGGGGGGGCTGATTACCCCCCGTCGGATGAATTGCGGCGAAACCATAATTAATTTTTCGCTGTTTTAGATAAAAGAGATCCAGAGCTATCCGCTCGTCCAAGAATTATTTTTCTATCAGCCCGGGATCACCCTCAAATTAAGGCCTAAAGTCCAAAAACCCAAAATTTTTTCCCTATGGGATTTCAGTGTCTAAGCGTTTTTTGCAGCCCCAAGGAGCAGCTCACGGGCTCGAACCCTGTAAACGCTTTGACGCGCTTTCGTCGCCTTAGGCGACGTAGACCTACCCTATTTTTTTTTGGACCATGTTACCTGAACACGGATTATTTTTTTGTTTAGCCCAATGAGCTCACAGCTAGACTAGATACCTCATGTTTTGGATTGGAGAAATCAGCAGAGCAATAAAAAGCGCGGTGAGGCTAGTGTGGCTCCTGTGAGTTGTAAAATTGGTGCTAAATGTGGTAACCAGGCGGATGCTGAGTTCATTGATATTGTCCGTTAATGATACTTAAGGTGGGTGTTGTCTAAAGTTTTAATTGATATTACCAATGTGGCCAATAATGACTTCACAGTTGGGGCCCTCGCCCGCAGGTCCCAGATTCAGGGTATTCTTTGTTTATTGTGTGGCCCCTAAAGAGGGGCCGACTAACTCTTTAGAGTTAGTTAGATGCTGCCACTGTGCTATGCAACAGCAGCTATTAATTACGCTTCATGTTGGGCAGCATGGATCACTTGATGGGTGATACCTCAAAGCTCAAACACGGCAGAGCCGTGTGTGGCATGCGAGGACCAGTGGGTCAGGGGTGATCCGTTGCAAACAGAATGCTGATCCGTGTGAGGTTCTGACTTTCTATAGTTTTTTATAAAGCCTTAGATATGGTGTGGTGTTTTTCATCTCGCTATAGTTTAGTTGGTATTTAAGGAAACCGCCTCATTTCTATCAGAAATACACAATATTGAATTGTTTTTTATATTTTAATATATTAGAAGCGCGCTTTGTTGCCTATGTAGCTCATTATGCGTTGAAATGTTCGCGAGCATCGTAGGAATGTACAAAACCCCTATTGTGGCACCATCTGACGAAAGAGCGGAGAACTATACTAGCGCGTTTCGTTATTCACATCTTTTGACAGGGACTTGGTTGGTGGCTTTACGCCCTAATTAACAGCTGAAGTCATTTCAAGGGGGGTGATAGTGATCGAATCTATGGATACCTGAAGGTGGAAAGCACACACCCTACACTTTTACCGAGGCAATGGTGGTGCTGCTCAAAGGGTGTGGCGAGCTAGACTGGAGGATGTAATAACTAAGCAGCAGAAGGACCAAAAAGACAATCTCGTAGTAGTAGGTCTACTTAGATCTTGAGTAGCCGCCCTTGTGGCTATAATTACCTAGACTAGTTGGCTCTGCCAGCCTGGTCAAGTGAAAATTGGTAAGGAGACTATGAACTAAGCTAACATCTCATAAGTATTAGTTACCACCCCCTCACACCCGTTTAACAACGGATTCAGGGTCTAATTATGGAGACCCTAGAGTAAGATTAACAATATATCCCAATGTCTGTAGTAGACATTTACGACATGCAACCTGCCCCCTAGAAGGGATAGATCTGACCACAAGTCCGCAAAATGAGACTCCCCCTCTGAGAGTATCAAGGTTTGCGTATAGTCTCTTGCAGGTTAATCTGTTATCTACCCCTTTGTCGACTTCGCCAAAATCCTGGGAGATTCACTTTAAACCTAAGGTCTACCCTTTTTATTCTTTGTTTATTGTGTGGCCCCTAAAGAGGGGCCGCGGTGTTGATTAATTACACCACATGTTAAGCAACATGAGATCAAACCTTCCTCAAAAGCGACAAGGCTCAGAGTCCTGTTGGACGGGAACCCTGTGTGGCATTTCAAGACACCTGGTTGAGTGATCTGTTGCAGATGCCGTTCCGTGAGAAGTTCTGACTTTATATAGCTTTTATATCGCTTTAGATATGGTGTAGTATTTTCAATCTCACTATAGTTTAGTTGATATTTCAAAGAATCTGCCTCATTCTATCAGAAATACACAGCGTTGACATGTTTCTTATATTCAATATATTAGAAGTGTGCTTTGTTGCTTATTATAGGTCATTATGCGTTTAAAATGTTCGCGAGTATCGTGGAAATGTACAAAAACCCTATTGTGGCGTCATCTGACGAAAAGAGCGGAGAACTACACTAGAGCATGTAATGGCCAGACCAGCAGGCGGCAGCAGAGTGGTCAAAAGACAATCTCGTAGTAGTAAGTCTACTTGCATGTTGAGTAGCCACCCTTGTGGTTGTAATTACCTTGACCACAGGTCCGCAATATGGAGCTCCCCCTCTGAGAGTATCAAGGTTTGCGTATAGTCTCCTGCAGTTTAATCTGTTATCTCCTCCTTTGTCGACCTCGCCAAAATCCTGGGAGATTCACTTTAAACCTAAGTCCTACCCTTTTTTATTCTTTGTTTATTGTGTGGCCCCTAAAGAGGGGCCGCGGTGTTGATTAATTACACCACATGTTAAGCAGCATGAGATCAATCCTCCTCAAAAGCGTCAAGGCTCAAAGTCCTGTTGGACGGGAACCGTGTGTTGCTTTCGAGGACGAATGGTTGAGTGATCCTACCGATCCGTCAGAGGTTCTGACTTTATATAGCTTTTATATCGCTTTAGATATGGTGTAGTATTTTCAATCTCACTATAGTTTAGTTGATATTTCAAAGAATCTGCCTCATTCTATCAGAAATACACAACGTTGACATGTTTCTTATATTCAATATATTAGAAGTGTGCTTTGTTGCTTATTATAGGTCATTATGCGTTTAAAATGTTCGCGAGTATCGTGGAAATGTACAAAAACCCTATTGTGGCGTCATCTGACGAAAAGAGCGGAGAACTATACTAGAGCATGTAATCGCCAGACTAGCAGGCGGCGGCAGAGTGGTCAAAAGACAATCTCGTAGTAGTAGGTCTACTTGCATGTTGAGTAGCCGCCCTTGTGGTTGTAATTACCTAGCCTAGTTGACCCTGCCGGCCTGGTCAAGTGAAATTAGTAAGGAGACCACCCATTAACGTGCTCCACAGTCTTTAGACAGTTAAGACTATAGTCAAGACTGGAGAATTTGGCGAGACGCCCCTCTGGGAGGTCATAATCCTCAATGTTAGGTGTTAGCTCATTAACATCAGATACCATATTAACAACCCATTTAAATGTTCATTTTAATAGCAACTCACCCTATTCTGACAAAATCCTATTAGCAGGTAACCTCTGTGTAAACCATACTGCAAACATCTGCTACTTCCAGCGTCTGCCTCGTGACTGATAGTGTACAACAAGACGAAGTGGGCAGAGATTAGAAAAAATGAAGCTCTTTATATAGCCGAGAGAGCAGCTAATCTGGATGTTCTAAGCTTGTTTTCACCTAGAGCTCCAACCCTCTTCCAGAGAGAATCAAATCGCTTTTCACCTGAACCCTTCCACCCCTAATCCATCAGCATGAAAAGAGAATTAACGAGTGTAACGTGCGCTACATGTATATGGGATTATAGCTGGTGAAGAGATAAAGCCGAGTCACCTGTGTATACAAAGACTACAGGGGGTGATTAACGACAGGTGTGACGCGCCAGCCCGTGAACGGATTAAGCCAAAAAAAAATAAAAAGGTATGTTTCAGGTAACATGGGCAGAAAGACTGGAGTCGGTAGGTCGGATTTTTATTTTATTTTATTTTATTTTTTTAACATGAAAGTACTAGCCATCCTCCGTGGAAATTCTAAAAATGACCCAAAAAGTATAAAAATATGAAATTTTCTTCAAACTTGCTTAAAAAAAAAACGTAGGGTCAACCCTGTTTTGCTAGGGTTGGTCGGGTGACCTGAAACAAACCTTTTTTTTTATTTGGCCTTATCTTTCAAGCTGACGCTTAAATTCAACTAGCCAGCCGCCGTCCACACCACTCACTGCGACAAGAGGAGGTGCTGTTGTTTTACACTTGAGTCGCTTACCACATGGTCTCTACCTCACAGACAGACACGCGCCCCCTGTAGCTTTTTTTTTGTTTTTTTTTGTATACACACGCTAATCTCATAACCCCCTTATCCGTTATACAGGTAACGAGTATTCTCTTTTAAAATAGCTGCCAGTCAGCTTAGCTCTAGAAGCAAGAAGGCGTGTATAGGTGCCTTATAAGTCGGCAGGGGGTAAATACTAGTGAAAAAAGGAAGGCAGGTGTGCAGGTAGCTTTTCTAACAGACACGTGTGTGCACTAAGCTGCTTAAGTCTAAACCCTCCCGCAGTAGTCAGGTGGCATGTGAAAACTTACTTAACTGATCTCTTACATTGAGTAGAGTCTCTGTGCTGAGAGAGCCTTTTCAGCCGTTTAAGAGGATTAACTAGGACAGGGTACATAAGGAGTGAAACGCCGAATAGCGGCTACTCAGTCTCGTGCAGCACAAGCAGCAGCATCTAGCAGCGGCTTCAGCAGCAGCTGCACGTGCAGCACAAGCAGCTGGCAGCGACTTCAGCAGCACAAGCAGCACGAGCAGCACAAGCCGTAGCATTTGTCAGCAGCATCCGTGACATCGTCAGCAGCAGCCCCCATGACCTTGTCAGCAGCACAAGCAGCCAGCAGCTGCTGACAGCTGCTTCAGCAGCTGCTGGCAGCTGCTGCACGAGCAGTAGCACAAGCAGTAGCATCTGTCAGCAGCAGCAGCAGCAGCACAAGCAGTCAGCAGCTGCTGCATGAGCAGCACAAGCAGCACAAGCAGCAGCACCGACAGCAGCAGCAGCAGCAGCAGCAGTGTGGACCACTAAAGTCGAGATGAAGCCTAGTGACATTTGACATGAAGCTTGAAAAACACAGTGACAGGTGACATGAGCAATTCTTAAAATCGACATGAGATATGAGCATAATTAAGCGACATCGACATGCGCCATGGCTATTTTTTTAAGACAAACATCATATGTCATAGCCTCCTCATCCAAACCTCCACTAGTAGTGCTCTATAAGCGCAAGCTGTAAACCCTCTCCTCCCCTCGTGCACACAGGCGAATTATCAGAGTCAGCCAATGGTGTCAATACCCCTCTCATACAAGGGTCGGGCGCTGCTGGACTATAATAGATGAGTCAAGGACCGTTCTACTGAGGGTCAGGCAGGCTAAGTCGGACATTCAATGACAGGTAGGTCTTTGACAACCTTGCTTGAAAGTCTGGACAGCATTGACAGACTGGGGCATAAGGATCTCGCATGGTCAGACTTTCAAGCAAGTTTTGCTAAAGTCGCGTTATTGAATGTCCGACCTAGCCTGACCCACAGTAGAACGGTCCTTGACCCGTCTATTATAGTCCAGCAGTGCCCGACCCTTGGCTGAGAGCAGTTTAAGCGCCATTGGGTGTCTCTGATATTTGCCTCTGTGTAAGATGAGAAAAAAAGTCTGTTGAAAGACTATATTTCAAGCCAGAAAACTGTAATTAGCTTTCCAAGTTGTTTATGTAACAATATCTTAGCCTAGCAAGCAGCTGTCAGATGTCATCTAAGAAAAAAAATGTGAGCTGTTAATAGATTCAAGAGAAATTAGTTTACAAATAGCCCGTGTAAGTACGCCCATGTCTTGCTTATTTCTCATAGGGTTGTAAGATAGTCACATCATGATGCACATCATCATAAACGCGATCATGATACCTTTCATGGTAAGTAGACTCGCCTCTCTGCCCTCTCTTTTAGAGAGGGCAGAGAAGCGAGTCTCACTCTTAAAAAACCCTGCCCCTCCCCTCCCCCCCTCCCCCCCTCCCCCCCCATGCATCTTAAAGAGTGCCCCCCAGAGTGCCCCTCTCCCCCTAGAAAAAAAGAGCCACATTTTTAAATTATTTTTTAGCAAGCTTTTTTCAGCTTGCTTTTTTTTTCTTTTTTTAAATTTATTTATCCATCAAAATCTCAAGTGACTTATTTTGAAAAGCCAACCTAGTAGTCACGTGACCCCCTTAAGTAGGTCACTTCCCGTCACGTGACCTATTTGAATTTCCCGCCAACATGGTGGTCACGTGACCCTCTTAAGTAGGTCACTTCCGGTCACGTGACCTATTTGAATTTCCCGCCCAAAGGTCACGTGACCGGAAGTAGGTCACTTCCGGTCACGTGACCTATTTGAATTTCCCGCCAAAAGGGAGGCCTCTCATTGGCTGCTTTTGAATTTCCCGCCAAAAGGGAGGCCTCTGATTGGCTGCAGGTCGATTGAGTAATAAACAGTACTTAACTATAGTCCCGTTCCGATACATACTATACTACTACTATGCCGACCCTTCAGGATTGTTGTAATCGCCTATATACACTCCCAGGAATGAGATGCCCGGACTGCGTGGTCAGAGCATCATAGATGGTGGAGTTGTTATTATTGCTCCAACAGAGAAGGCAAGATTGCCTTATTTCTAGTGACTTGTGAATGCTAAAACTTACACATGATGATCATAAGCAATTAACAAGGCTGTTACCATTCATTGTTCAATGTAAACCCCACAGATTAGTGAGAAATATGGATTTTGTAATTTCATGGTGATGCCCGTAACACACTGCCACTGATGCCCGTAACACATTGTCAGTGCGTGAAAGTCATGCTCCGTACCACAGTTCTTTTGGTGTATATACATGTATGTAAGTGTTACTGAAATCAGATTTCTGTGTTTTTTTGCCTCCATACTATTCCTATTGATTTGTATACAATAATCATGGAAGATAAGGGAAATGCAAATAGATTCCTTTATACAAGAACTTTAAAATACTAAACTAAGGTAGCCTCATACAATTTCTAGGTAGCTAGTAGTATAGTGCAGATAATTGTATGCCTAAAATTGATTATTTCAGAACTCACTAGACACCTGTTCAAAATGGCCGTTCTGATATAACCGCAAGTTGCAGGGGTTGCAAGTTGTGGTCACCTATTCATACATCTTGTTTGTCATAATCAGTAGATCGTAGAGGCTCGGACTGTCTTTGGGGAACTTTTTTTTTTGGGGGGGGGGAAACCAAGCCCCCCGACTTCCACAAGAATGTTATGAATGTCATCGAAAAATTGAGATTTTTGTCATGGAGGTGAGCCTCAAAGATATGCAGAGAAAAATCGACATGGGCTGCAAGTGCATCATAAATATTGATGAGAAGACAATTACATTCAAGAGAAGGGCTGTTCCAAATCATAACCATGAGCCAGACTCATCTGTTCATGCTCCCGTGGACAGGGCATCATAGAAATGTGTTACGGGCATCACAACAAATACTTTGATATGTGGCAAGGGCATCACTGATCGATTCTAGGATGCCCAATACAGTAAATTTAGCCTCCTATTGCAGTGCAAATACTATCCAGATTGTTTGTATTGATATTTAAGCCATACCTACTGAGTTGTACGACCTGCCACCCCCCATAACACCCTTAAAACTAGCAAAAACAAGCCTCCATTCAACCTACCATCCGCCATCTTTGATGCTCTGACCACGCAGACCGGGCATCTCATTCCTGGGAGTGTATATAGTCAGCATGATGTTTGAATTCAGCACTGGTCTGCATTTATAATGTATCATATCGACAAAGGGCATGATACATCAACAACATTCATAACCATGACCATAATATTAAGTCTACCCCTGTTCTTTGAGGACTGAATACTACCATAATGCACTACATATGCATTATGATGCCCTACTGAGTAGACACGCCAAGGCTGCATTCATGCATCACGCCGACAAAAGGCATGACACCATCAATGTAACATTTTGTGTTTATTGAATTTGAATCGAATATTTTTCAACAAAATCACGGTTTTCACTGTGATTTTCCGAGGTTGAAATACATAAATCTATGTGTACACACGATCTCAAAAGTGAAAACCGTGATTTTGCTTAAATACATTTTAATTTCAATTTTAATTTCAACTGATATATAATTTAGTCTAGGTCTCTCTGGTTGAGAGTCTAGCTTCTGTATGGTCCGATTAATTTCCTACTGTTGTATTGGAGTGCCTTGAGTGCTGATCATGCTATAATGTACGACAATATAGTCTCTAGGCCTACATACCACAGCCCTTATCAACCAACCCCTGGGGAAATCCATATAAAAAGCGCAAAGGTCATATTTCTACCTGTACGGGATGTGTTGATTTATTATGTCTGGACATAGAGCTCAAGAATAGATCTTTAATTAACCAATAATGTATGGATATCCCCGAACGCAGGGTGTGTATACTTGAATAACGAACCGAGGTGCGTAGCACCGAGGTTGGTTATTCATGAATACACACCCTAAGTTCGGGGATATCCATATATTATTAGGTTTATTATACGATATTTCCATTCAAATGTCTTTAATTACCTTATATGAGTCCTAGTTTGGCCATTTTGAAGGGTTATTGACTGAATATCACTCGTACACCAGTAGCGCCATGTTGTGGAACTCTTCAGTAGGGGAGGTGCTAGGCGCGGGGATCGGTTATTATTTTGTTACGCTGCTTTCGCCAGCCTAAAGAATACGACTGTACTCCCGCGTCGCCACCTGCCGTTCTGGTTAATAACCGCTCCCCTCTATACTTCAATATAGGCAGCGTTTCCCTACGCATTCACCACAGCCGGATAGGTATGGCAGCTAGCGTCGCCGCCTCACACACCAAGGGTTCCCGGATCGATCCTGGGTGGAAACGAACCTTTTTCAAAATGCCTATTTCTATGTGAAAAAAAGTCCCTAGAATTATTTTAACGAAAGGCTAAGTAAAGTCCAACTTCTACCTTTATAGTAAAAAAGAAATTAGAAAAAAATTTGGATTTTCAAAGAAACTAGACCAAAAAATGCGTTTTCTTCTGTAACTCGGTAAATAATGGTCCTACAGGGCTGGAAATCCGCCTGTAGACTCCTTGTTTCGCCACCTACCTCTACCAGCGCCTTCACGGCGTGGTGGTTAGCACATCGGACTTCAAGTCTTGATGTAGCGTGTTCGAATCTCCATGAAACCTCGGATTTTATGGCAGACGATTCCCATTCAGAATCGTTCTGATATTCAGGATATCAGAACGATTCTGAATTCCCCATTCAGAATCGTTCTGATATCCAGAATATCAGAACGATTGCACCCCCGCAAGTCTCCTGTATGCACCAATATCAGAACGCGAATATCACCTAAAATGGTCGGTGTGCGCCCATATCGTATAATAACACTATATATTCACAATGATAGCCAATGCTGTATTCTTTGCATGATTAAAGTATATAGGAGAAGTAATTAGAAAATGAGAGCTTATTATCAAACTCAACTTAGAGAGAGGGACAAAGAGAGACAGAGAAAATGAGATAGAGATAGAGAGGGGGGACAAAAGAAGATATACACGCACAGATGCTTGAGCATTTAGCAATTGAAATATACTGTATTTATGAAGATCACTCAGTGACAATAAATGCAATATAAACTAAAAAAAAAAAAAAAAGAGAGAGAGAAAGAGGAGGTCTCCGGATGAGGTACAATCGGAGTAAAATGCAAATCCAGGGTACAAGAATAAGGGGAAGCGAGGGAGAGGACAGAGAGAGAAAAGAGGGACAACACTGGAAAGCTTCAGTGCAGGCAGATATCATAAGCAGACATAAGAGACTTTCATCATAGACTTGATTATGTTTGCATATAATGCCTCGGCCTGTATAAGCGCTTGAGGATTTATTGATTTAGATCTGTCAATAATTATGTCCAGCACTTATACAGGACTGGCGCTTATTCATTACCAAAAAAATGCATCATTGCTCATCGGAGACCTCGATGATTATACAGGGCAATATAGTACCCGTATATCCTTCTTTGTTATTATAATGACAAAGGTGGCAGGTTTTGCATTCATAATGTGGTTTTATTCCTCCAAACAGAACTCAAGAATAACACAAGTTATTATATTGTGTATCTCTCAAGAAAATCAAAGAGATGTATACACAAGAGAGACACAGGAGATTCTCGAGAATAGTGAACGTTCATATAGTTCAATAGTGACGAGTTAGTTTTGCTCCTGCAAATAACAAGAAATTCCACAAGTAGAATGATGATGTGAATTTCTTAAGTTTCACTCGTTTAAGAAAGTGTCCAGAAAAGACTCAAAATGTTCTGAATTTCTCAAGTTCCACTCGTAAAAAAACAAGAAAAATCCAGTGAATATAACACAAGAAAATGTCCATAAAACATTCAAGAAATGTTCTGAAGTTATTGTAGGGATCACGAGTCATGACTCGAGAATGGCGCGAGTTCCGCTTGGGATTTTTGTTTGCAGGGATATCACTTTCATCTCTCTGCATGACTCCGACTATAAAGCACACACATCCTAAATACCCGTATGTACATACCACTCACCAAGGTTTGCATAACTTGTGACCTTTCCAGTACCTTCGTTTTTGTTTGGATAATCTTTATTTTGGAAATGCGTTGGAAATGAGGGTAAGCCTGTTTCATGTAGATGTGGGACTATGAGTTCCAAATCTACATGAAACAGGCTATTATGTATAGCTATCGTAGTGGCTCTTTTAAGTGCCTCCCTGAAAATCCTGAAATCTGTTTAGGGACGGCATGATTCATTAATGCATCATACCCTTAGTTATCATGATGCAAGAATGCATCCCTGGCGAGTAACTCACCAGTGCTACATTTAAGCATCATACTGACCCTATGGAATTGGGCCACTCTCGAAGGGTCCGCATGATGTACCAATGCAGCACCGGTGAGTTATTCGCCGGGGCTACATTGGTGCATCATGTCAACAAATGTCATATTTTAGCGACATGCCGCCCCTAAAGGGTTTGCATATACCAAGTCCCATGGTTTTTCTTTAATATTGTTAGGGGGAGGGGGAGGGGGGAGGAGAGACCTTGTCTCCTTATCTCCCCTTCATAATGTCCGTCTCTGTGTGGAAATGGCTCTAAGTGGGACAGTTAGACATTGTAAGAGTGGGTATGACTATAGATAGACTGCATGCCGCCTACTCGTGTTGTATCCTCCATGCTAAGGCCAGACAAAGATAAAGTTGGTCGATTGATTTCACACACCTTATTTTCGGAAATATGAACTCCTTTATTCCCTTGAGTACCTCCAGATCAACGAAACTATTTGTTACTGTTGGTTCACTGAAAAACATTTTCAGAGAAATAAATTTAATAAAAATATTTTAATCAATATTTTGTTCAGTCACAACCTTTCTTCCAACACGAAATCCATGGACTAACTTTTTATGGTGTGGCCTAAAAAATGCATGTCGATCTATTGGCTTCCCAGCTAGCATAAATACGTTATTTAACGTCGAAATAATGTTTTCCAACGTTATGTAACGTTTTGCCATGATAAGGAGCCATAGAGAAACGTTATATAACGTATAATTAATAAACTGTATTTGTGAACACTTTGTAATGGTAGGATGTTGACAAACTGTATTTTGTGGACACTTTGTGATGGTAGGCTGTGGAGACATACTGTGCTGTGGACACTTTGTAACATGTGGACAATACACAGGAGTGTATTTCAAAAGCGGATTTCTGTTGGGATAACGGATAATTGAAGGTCGTGGGCCTAGGTCTAGATTAGTCTAGTAAATTTAACCCATTGGGTGTGATGCTGCAGAGTCGGTGCATCCACCTTTGTTCCTCCACATTAAGTTCCATAATTCCAGCGGATTTCTCAATGTATTGGGCCATCGTGATATCATTGGTCTATCTTCATGTTTTCAGTTTAAAATTGAAAACTGATTGCATATAAATGACTTAATTTCAGGTCAACAGCCTCTGGCAACACGACCTCCCGAGCAATCCCTCGTTGACACATGGCCAACAGATATGGTTATCATGGTAGGGCAGGAAGGACGGATCAACTTCACCCTCAAAGCAGGAAAAGATTTCGACAGAGTTAGCATGCAGGCAGTGGTAAGTCTACGGTCACCCTTTACTCCTACCACAGAATACTAACTGGGAATATTAACATCTCCGTAGAAGTTTTTAGTTTTTGATCAGTGTGAATTCTACATGTATTGATTCAATATTATCTATACAGTTTATAGGCGAGGCCCAACTAGAGACAATCTACCAAGCTAAATCAACAAAGCAGATTATCCAGCCTAAGTTTATGGAAGACTTTGAGATTATCCCAGACTCCAAACATGACTTGAAGATAAAGAGTATGGTTTGGACCCGTGCTGGCACGTACATAGTCACTGCTACTGATCCAAATTTGATTAACGAGGACCGCCAGTTTACTGTTGGTGCTATTGGTGAGCGCCTTTCCTCTGCTTTATTTTCAAAACTGTTTAACTGAATCGTCATTGGCATAAACTTGTTTACTGTTTAAAGTCACTTGATAAAAGACTTTAAGTCTAATAATTGCCATGCCAATGTCATGGAATGACCATAATACCATTTAAGTGGCTTTAAGAGACATGTACTGGAAGTAGATATGCTTAAAATGTTACTTTAAGCAGCCAAATATGTGCTTAAATGCCAAACATGCATGCAGTGTTTGTGAACAGTTAACAGTTAAATGTACATACACATACTATTTCAACTTTACTTTCATAAGTTATGAAATATTCAAAACAACATTGTTTCAACCTTTAGGAAAAGATTATCAATAACATGTTTTACCATCTCATTGCATCATAATTTTGCATTAATTTTGCATTGGTTTTGTGAAGCTTTCTCACCTGGGAAAAACATTTTAATTTTCTAATGTTTAGAACAACATGTGTTTCTTACCATTGCGTTGTTTATGAACATAATTATTTAGCAAACAATTTCTTGTTTCATAGATGATGCGAAGTGCATTTTGAGTAAAGAAGAAGAGATCATGGAGGGAGACATCATCTTTATGGACTGTGCCGTACAGTACACAGGGTCTAAAGTCCCACAGATGAAGTGGACGGATGACACGGGAGCTAACGTACCAGGATTTGTTGTACCAGTTGATAACGGTGGTGGTGATGAGTATGTTTTCCTTGTGTTTAATTCTACTCATATGGTAGTCTAGGGCCGAAGATCGAAAAACACTTGACAAAAACATGCTCTCTATTTTTAGTTAGAATTGTATGCATGTTTTGAATAGGGTGATTTGGGTGATCGGAATTCAAATCTGCTGAATGCTGACATAGGGTAAATGTGGGTAATATCGCGCACCTTGTGACGATATTACCCAAATGTTCCTCACCATTCTATTCTACTGTCACCAAGAACGATTTTAATATGTGATCCCAATACACCCCTAGGCCCATGATCCACTCAGAAGAAAAAAATGGTGCCAATGTACCACCTGTATAATTTATAGGGGCTCAAAACTGATGCAAAATTATTGGGTTATATCGCTATAGTTTTGGTTATATCGCTTATATCATTGTGTTATATCGCTCACCCATTGAATTACAGTGTATTTAACCATTTGGCTACATCCGCGCACCTGTTTTCACACCCAAAAGTGTGAAAACAGGGTGCTTAACCCCAAATGCTCTCACACCTGTTTGGTGAGTTACAGCATCCCCAAATTTACACTAGTGTTAGACAACATAAAAGGCTAGCCTGTAACACTAATCCACTCATTTAATTTTCATTTGATATATTATTTTTTATCCTATAAAGAGGTGCGCGATATTACAATATGCCTGAGCGATATTAGCCCTATGGGAATTAGTATAGAAACTGCAAATATAGAAAGATTAAAAAAAAAAGATTTTTAAACGTTTTTGTTCATATGTTGCTCACTACATATATATATGGACCAGAAACACGAAATACATTGAAATGATATGACATGTATTGTGGTTCACAACTGAAAAAAAAAATTGAAAAAAATCTGAAAAATCGGCCTTTTAGGGGGGGTGCGCGATATTACCACATGCGCGATATTACCCACATTTACCCTATAGGTCTTTAGCATAGGACTCAAATCCAAGATGGCAGTCAATTATAGGCATCATGTCAGATGCAGTTTAATAACGAATTATACCTAGGTGGCAACTGATATACATAAAATGGCATACCTTATGAAAAATGTACGGAGAAATGGCCAGCAAAACTTGAACTGGAAAACCAAATTAATAATTATCTTTTTTAGAAATGACAAGACCACACCTTCCCCAACTGCCCCCAAGACAGTGACCTACCGAGCCAACATCACAGCAAGCAGGACACATGACCGCCGTGACTTCAGATGCAACTTAATGTTTGAAGACCCCATCACCTACACTGACAACTGCAGCAAGTCATTTGGTGTCTCGTGTAAGTCAGAAAATTTATGATACCGTACTATTGAGATAATGTGTCTAGTTTTAGGGAGTTTTTAACCACAGGGTGGTTGGTGGGTTTCTGCGCGGAGCCCGGTCAAGGGGTCGACATTTTTACCCCCCCCCCCCCCCTCACGGGTGGAAAATTGGCGTTTACGCGGGCCCTTTAAGGCATAGTAATGGCCGCGCTTTTTGGCTCAAAACAGGCTAACTTTTTCTGACCCCCCGCAAGAGGGGTCCAAATTTCCCCCCCCCCCTCCCCCAGTCAAGGGGTCCAAATTCTCCCTCCCCCCTGTTGTTAAAAAATTATCACTCCCTTAATAGAAAGATGTACCCAGTAAACTTGCGTCAAATTGTGACCATGTTGCACTCACCTAATGCCTCACATTTGGGTTGTCTTGGGTGGGTGCAAGCTTGGCACAAGCTGACTCTAATTTACTAGGGTATGAGCACGGGGGTTGAGGTGGTTTTTTTTTAATCTTTATTTAGCAAATCCATGGGGAGTTATCAATCGATATTTACCCCATTAGGTAATTTTGAATATACAATGTACCTCAACATGTTATAAAATTATAATTATAATTATAATTAGCCTCCTGCTGTTGGTATTTTGACTTTTATCAAGCCAAGCCGGTCAAAGACCGCACGTGGTCAGAGATGGCACCCGGTCAGAGACAAAAACATTGGCCCAAGGTCGTGAGACACAGCCATAAGTTTCTTTAGGCTGCCTGATCCTACTGAGCAAAAACAGAGCCGAATCTAGACATTTTAAACAAAATTTAATTATGAAATTTTGAAATTATGGTTATGCATTGACATTAGAACCCTGAAATTTTGAACTTCAAAATGCCTAGTCATTTTTTATCAAAGTTAGAAATGTCAAAATTCTAGTTCAGAAATCACAGTTAAGCTCTGAAATCTTCAAGAAAATTCTAAATGATTTAGTGGAGTAAGAGGCAATACCATGGTTTATTAGTCGTAGTCTTCGGCCAGGTTAGTGATTCGATTCCTGAAAACCTTTGAGGCCTGAATACTAGAAATACGTTTTTAAGAGAACAAATGCCTGGCCGACCTACCCTAAATTTCCAGACCATATGAGCATTTCCATATGGCTTATACATATATGATTGACTATATATAAATATAGGCATTCTTTAGATATCGAATTTCTCACTCTTTCTAATTATAGTTGCTGTTTCAAAGATGAGATTCGACCCTGACCCGACCCCTAATATTGGTCGTTACAAGGTGGGGGACACCATCAACTGTACTGCCATTGGGAACCCTGACCCAACGTAAGTATCTGCTGTATAGCTATTATCCTTTCTGGCCTGTCTTACATTTTGAGATGTATTCCCATTGACTTCATAATGCATTGCAAAGGACATTCAATGCACCATGCATTTTTTTGGCATTATGATGCATGCAGCCCTGGCGGCTAAGTTGTATTGAATTTGAAGTGGCTTTTATTATTTATTTTTTTAATGTTTGTTTGATAAACTTGTTTTTTTTTGTGGTTTTTTTTTTGAATAATTTGTATGATATCTACATTATATTAAAGTTAGTACATCCGATGTGTGGGACAAAAAATAGATTTCCCTAAAAATAAGTCAGAATGATCACAAGTAATATGTTTGACTTCCTATTTATTCCATTTACCGTAATTCCCTCTGGCTTTACTCTAATTTGATTTTATTGCCCAAAATATGGTCATTTTGGAATAAAAGCGTGCACGCTTTTATTCTCCCCATTAAAAATACACCAGAAAAGCCTATCTTTGAGGGATATTGGATCCCATTGTGACCTATTAACACCCAATGATGACAATTAATTGACCTCTATTCTCTAAATAATATACTTTAGGAGTGTTTGAAATACATTCAAGCAATATCTAGAATTTGAAGAAAATTCGGATATACCCACTTTAATATAAAGTTATGTAGAAAGGTTCTGTTCATTATGCTGAGTAGGATGCATCCCTTCCATATCAAGTATATAAATTATTAACCTAGATGATGTATGATATTCTTTTACCACTGTTTACTATTATTGTGCTTCATTAGATTAATAAATCCAGACTCAAAACTTTAAAAAAAAATCCATCTTGTAGGTTCCGTTGGAGGGGAAACACACTGAACGCGCCCATCCTTCAGGATGGTCCCACACTGCGGCTGACGTCGGAGATGGTCGGGGGCTACAATAATTTTACCTGTATAGCCAAGAACAAGGTGGAACAAGAAGTGGAGATCCAGAGAAACCTGACCTTCACCGTCACTCATACTCCTACATGTAAGTTGAACCAATTTTTTAGAATCATGAGATGAGTTGTAAAGGAGAACTTAATAGTGTAGAACCAATATCTGCCTAATTAATCCATAATCAGCTCAGTTTTTGTCATACAAAGTTTTCCTCCCTTCTTAACTTTCAAAGGATGGTTAGGGCCATAAAGGTACATCCTGTTCATTTTGGTGATACTCTACCCCAGGGAAAATCGTTTCAAAAATAAAAGATTAGGGTCAGGCCAAAATGATAGGGTCGGTCGGGTTACGGGAACACAATCTTTTGTTTAATTTGGCCTACCGTAAAACCTCGCGTATAAGCCTAACTCACGTATAAGCCGCACCCCGACTTTGGGCCTATCCTATAAGCCGCACCAGCGATCTGATTCTGGTGACTTTTATACTGTACTATAGGAGCAAAAACTCGCGTATAAGCCGCACCCTGACTCTGTGCCGATCCTATAAGCCACACTGGCGATCTGATTCGCGTACAAGCTGCGGCTTATACGCAAGGTTTTACGGTAGTGTGCCTTATGTTTGGTGTCTGTGCAGGATACTGCCTCCTAACGTGCCTTATGTTTGGTGTCTGTGCAGGATACTGCCTCCTAATGTGCCTTATGTTTGGTGTCTGTGCAGGATACTGCCTCCTAATGTGCCTTATATTTGGTGTCTGTGCAGGATACGGCCTCCTAATGTGCCTTATGTTTGGTGTCTGTGCAGGATACTGCCTCCTAATGTGCCTTATGTGCCTTGTGTGTTGCAGCTGGAGCGGGACAGATACTGATGAGTATGGGCCTCATGTGGGGTCTCACCTTCCTCCTTATGGTCATCATCAAACTCTTCTAGACCTCCACCCAACACAGACTACGGGGTCCTTGGTCATTAACCTTTTAAGGACGGTGTAATGTCTAAATGCATCATGCCCTTGGTCGTCATGATGCATGAATGCAGCCCTGGCCCCCTCGTTGGGGCTACATTGGTGCAATATGATGACAAGTGTCATCTTTTAACGATATGGCGTCCGTAAAGGGTTAAGGGCCACATTGTACTCGAATGCCAACTGCCCGTGATAGTCATGATGCATGAATGCAAGGCTGGCGAGTTTACATACCAGCGCTGCATTCATGCATCATGCCGACCTTTTGGGAGTGTATGAATCACGTAGGGACAGGATGATGTCTGAATTCAGTGCTAGTGAGTTACTCGCCAGGGCTGCATTCATGTATCATGATGATAAGGAGCGTGATACATGAAAGCAATACGCGGCCCTTAAGTGGAAATAGTTCTACTAATCTTCTAGCTAATGGTCTAGTTCCAATACATACTAAAGGTATCATATTTTCCAGCTTTATCCAAAATATTACCTTTTTATACTCTGAAGCAACCAATAATATATGATAAAGCACCCCTTGACTATGCGTTATACTACTACAATATCGACTATCACTTATACTCACATTTCTACAAAGGCTGCCACTCAATCTCTGTATATGTACTGTATTCCTGTACAAGGTCAATCAAACCTTACACTTTAATTTGGTTCAAACCTTTTCTAAACCCTTTAGATGAGTGTTATGTTAAGCCCCTGTCACACCTATTTAATTTCACTCCACCCAACGTAGTCCGACCTAGATACGACCCAACCCGACCCGACAGTCGGAAGAGTTGGCATGCACAACTCTATCAGACTGGCCAGGTAGTTTTGCTCCGACTGTCTGGTCGAGTTGGACCGAGTTGGTTGAAAAAACGCTGATGTGGCCGGGGCTTTATAATACAGAGATAGAGTCTGATGTAATTAAATGGAATATGCAGCGTAAAATGCAGGGGCTATTGAACAGTGACCCAGCTAACAAAAAACGTTATTTTACGTCAAAATAACGTTTTAAAACCTTATATAACGTTATGTAATAGGGAGGAGCCTTAGAGCAACGTTATATAACGTTATAAAATGTTTTATAATGTTTTTTTGTTTACTGGGGAGCACCTGATATTTCATAATGATGTACTTGTCTACTGCACTTTAATTTGCCGTGCTTTTTGTCGTCATGATAAATTCATGCAGCCCATGCGAGTTACTCGCCAGGCCTGCATTCATGCATCATGATTACAAAGAGTATTACGGATTAAAGCATTATGTGGTCACTAAAAGGGTTAGTATATTAGAGTAAAGAGACATTTAAATAGAGATGTAACTATGCTTATAGCCTACTAGTTTGTATGTTTTGAGCGGCTAGTCTGTATCTAAGATTGAAAGAATATGATTCTGTTCACAAATAAAGACCATAAAACACTATTATACACATACCTATATATACAGGGCCATCCCTAAGTATCAACCTAAGGTGGTATATATATATACTCGCTGAATTGAATCAATGTATATATAGCCCTCATGGTGATCTTTAATTTCCTCAGAGATTCACTCAAGGATTTTAGCTCATGCTCAATTTTAGGCATCTATGTAGGTTATAAAAAAGACAACCATTTTCCGATGTGTAAATAGAAATTGTTGAATGTGAAATAAAGTTTAGTCCATACTATTATTATTATTTCTCTTGTTCGTTTCTGACCAGGTATATAGACTGAGGACACACAGAAACACATGAACCATTCTGGAATTGAAAAAGTTTCAAAAGTGTGCAATCCGCAAGTTTAAGACCTAAGAAACACGAGTTTATGAATGTGAAGGTACAATAAAATAGAATTATCTAGGAGCCAAGAATAGGACCTTGTGGGACCCGATATTCAGTGCGTTATTCTTTTTAGATTACTGTAAAGCAATAATGATTTTTTGCAAAATATTCTTGGGTTCAATCGGAGCCATTGTTTGAACAAGTTATTACAATAAATATAAATCTCTTACCAGTAACTGTCATAATTTGATAATTGACAGTATCAAATGCTTTTGGATAAAGATAGTGTGTGTAACACCAATTGCACAGCTGTTAGTAGCAGTGTTATCCGTCACCAGTAACATTTGAAATTCAGAATGGAATATGCCATTTTTGTGCAATTTCCTCAGATTTAGCATCTTGTAGTTACTGTAAATTTTTGGGTAGAGATGGAGGTACCATACTCCTAATGATGTAAAAGTAGCCGGTCTGATTATAGATGTTTTTATTCTTAATGGTCATCCCTCGGTCAGTTAGTTGGCTTATATACCCCGACCGGCAGGATTTCATGATCAAACTTTCAAAACAGTTGTCAGATTCAGATATCGGGTTATATGGTGAAAAATAAAAACAACATTTTCAAATTTTTAAGTCTAGTTTCCTTTATTTCAATATAAAATATGCAGAAATATATCTTCATTCAAACCTCTCCAAAATCGAGTAGCTCAGCTGCTGAATATATTGGTGGATTTAAGGGAAATGTCTTAATCATTAAATAGCACACCAGTATCTCTCCCTTGATCTCATTTTCTATGCATGTATACTGCATTATGCTAAATCTGAATCAAATACCATATAACTGCTATAACTCTGGGATATAAGTATATCTACATTCATCTAACATTCTTTCAACACCTACCTCATTAAATACATATTGTTCAACAATAAACACATCATGACTTGGCACAACCATTTAACTGCAATGCCCAGGGCTTGTTAAGTAATAGGTAATCAAGTTTAATTTTGTAATCAAGACTGTACAATGTCATTTTGGCTTCATGATTTGTGCAGTAACCCTCATGAAAATGAAAACAAGTTGTTGTTTTTTCAACACAGTTATTAGCTATTTAAAGGTTATTTAGGGGGGAAAATACAGAGGTAAAAAATGAAAGCAGACAATAACTTTCTTTTCTCTGGCAATTCCTGCAGCATTATATTACACCCAAAATAAGGGTATACAAACCTAACCCTCTAAGGTTCAAATTGTGCTTAAATGTGTTCATATTGTTTTTTAATGTGATATAGCTATTGTCAGCGTGATGCATTCATGCATGATGCAGAGCTTACTGTATTGATACATTATAATGCAGTGGCGGCGAGTAACTTGCCGGCACTGTGTTTGTGCATCATCATGACATATGTCGCTCGAGGCAACATGCCGTCCATGAAAGGGTAAACAATCGACCACACACTCGTAGTAAGTACAGAGAAAAGAAAGTCAAGGTCTCACATCTAAGTACATCCTCATATTTTCACAAAAAAGCTTTCTTTAAGTACTTATATATGGGCAAGCAACATCAATAACCTCAATAAGATCAAGAATGATTTCAATAAAATAAAGTGTCATAATAACTTTGTCCAGACATATCATTTTAGCTATAAAAAGGAAACATGGACCGGACAACTACAACACAGTATTCTCACTCTACAGTAGGTATGGGTTGAATTAATGCATATCTCATTAAGTCATCTATCATCTTTACCAACATTGACACTAAACCTATGGATGCAATCATCTTCGACCATCGATTATAAATCAGTTTCAAGGTATGTAATATACAAAGGCCGATTATCGCCCATTGGCAACGATCAAACCTATATTGAGATTGATCAGTAATTTCTTGAGACAGATCAGCTCAAAGGTATTTGATGAGTTAGAAAATAACCATCAAAGCTGGGAATGGTAGGAAAGATTTCTTTGGATGACAATATTTTCTATTTTATCATTCCAAAACTTTACACTGTTTAATCATGCTGTCATAATGTTATATTTCTGAAATGCATTAATATGATTAATATTGATTAATATGATGTGTATGACTGACATATCCACACAATTAAATGCATTCGAACACAAGTGTATATAAGATCATCTTGACAGACAGTATCAACATCATAGCCCACTCAGCGCTTTCATCATACGCAGTAGTTTGTATCATTGTTAAATGATGTTACACGCAACACACTATTTTGCATTTACCCCTCCTTGAAATGCTTCCAATTCATTATGACCAGAAACTTACAACATCATAGCATACAGCTATAGTGTACCTACATAAAACCCTTTTAAGACTTTCCACATAGATAATAAAGAAGTGTTTCCACATTTTGCAATGCTTCTAAATTTTAAATGCAATATAACACTCACCCCTATAATATTCAAACAACAGTCCATTTGAAATTAATGTATTTGCACAGACATTATGTGCCCATTGCGATTAATCTGTTATATCAAACACCCATAAAAAATGCAATTCTCTCAAAAAAAGGTTCAACTGGATCATAAATATCCACTTTTTACATACTGAAATCTACTGTATTTTTTAAATTGGAGGGCTTTTAGCTATATCTACCAGATGCAGTTTTGGCTTATTACCGAGATCACATATTGAGGTCATTTTGATTTTAAAGATTCATTCACTGAGAATACAATTTGGCTTAATCTCTGAACCACTCTCAGTAATTAACTTAACAAATAAAAACACTTATTTATAACCACACTAGTAACATATAAATCAAATACATTTTATTTAACATATATTATGAGATTGATATCAGAAACAAGGTGTGCAATTTATGTAAGTTTTCAACCAAGTTACACATCAAAAGTTTGTAATCAAATATTACCCTTTCAATCTCAAGTAATACTTTAAAATTTGGCTTATAGACAGTAAATTCAATGTTACGCTGGTTTATTTGACACTAACTGTGGCAATAATGCCTTCGTCAACCACAACATGTACACTGACGCGCTAACACTCGCTACGCAAGCTGGTATCATAACACTGAGACATCACTGAGACAATTCTATTAACTCTGAGAAAAATCTCCCAATTTTCCTCATGAGCAAAATTAACTACTCGGATTAGATAGTAATATTTATCAGACACTAATAATACCCACTTGTATTTATGGATATACCAACTTGGAATGAAATACATATAATCATAAAGATGCACAATAAGGTTTTGATCTACACAATGTAGACATTATTCAAACATAATATTTAAAATGAACACAAATGTTTGCAGATAACAGATCAATAGATAACAATTTTAAAAATACCCTTAATTTTGGAAATGGTATCAAGTAGTTAATATAATGTAGTATATAAACTGCTTCTTTAACAAGTAAAATCGAGTGAAGGAAAATAAAATAACTGATATGAAGCAACTTGCAACAAATTTGAGAAAACTACATGGCTATACAGTCTAATACAGAAGTTGTATTTCTGTGTGTTTTTCAATTTTTGAAAAATGTTATACCTCTTTGCTTGTTTGGTCATAATTTTAGTCCACATTCAATATGTTCAACTCCTGGAGGTTATATAAACAATGACTTGACTCATCTCCCTTGATAGCATAGGTACATGTAAATTATGTTAGCACCTCCCATAATCAATTATATGGAACAGAATAAAAACCAAATAATAGGAAACCACAGGTATGAGTATAATACCATTTGCTGATAGGTAATATTGAATGTGGAAGATTAATGTAGAATAAATAGTAGATGCCAATTGAAAACTTCAATGTTTTTTCTTCTCATATCATACCCTGCATGTAAATGTTATTTTCTCACTTGATATCATCAAAAGATATTCATAGGATATAAAATTACAACCAGGACCCCCTTGATCAATGCCACAGTATTAATGAGAAAGAATCTATTAAAGAAGAAAACACTGGATGAATACATGGTAAAACAATAAATGGTATAACAGTCTAAGATACTGTTTTTCATTATGGATGACATATAATCTTTAAAATAACACAACAATCATTGAATCTCTGACAACACATATTCAATGATTCACATTCATACCAAATCTCTATCTATGGATTTATCTAATCGACGGAAAATATGAATGACCATTTCCAATGTTAATAACCATGATGGTTTAAATCACAACAGCTGTCTATAAACAGACAATACTTCCTCAAAGTACACATATTTACAAATATTACATATATACAGTAGTGATAGATAACCTCTTTCATTATAGCACATGTTAATGAAAATTTTCAAAATGAACGTACAGGTTGCTGATTTCACCGAAGGTTTCACTACATGAAGGACATTGTATCTTAGTATGGGTCATGAGATGTTCAAGATACAACTCCTTACTTTGGTACCCACTGAAACACAGTGAGCACACAATTTCATTTGGTTGGTTCTCTTCCCTTTCGCCTGGTTGGTTCGAGGTAGGTTTTGTACTTATACAAGCACTGTGTGAGATTGAATGGATATTATTGTCTGTAGTTTTGGATGAAAATGTTCCACTTCGGTTGGCATTCACAATCAGGCGCTCCTCCGTTGTGGATGATGTTGAAACGGCAGCTAGGTTAGTTGAGACATTTCCACCTAAACTCATTGGTATTACATGTGTTGTGTCAGAGTCAATAGTTTTTACCTGATCCAGCAATATATCATTTATAATGTCAGAGTCTGTAATCTCTACCTTATGCGGCGATGTAACAGACATATTGGTAGAGCTTGGATAATCATTACTTGATGATATTGTAGCTTGAGGCACTGTCTCACCAGAAACAAGAAGGCAATCAACTTCAGCAGAGCGTACCTGTTCAACAACCTCATTTGTACCTTCAGTTTCGGGCGACATTTTACTAGTATCAGAAATAACCTGATCTGCATCATCTACAGACATGGATTCTGGTGTAGCCTCCTCTTCTGCACTCAATTGGGTAAACTCTGTACTTTCCTCACTGGAAACATATTTCAAAGAAGATATCACCTTAAGAGCTGTGTCATCATTTGGTGTTGGTAAGGCAGTAGCGTCTTCAGTGGTAGGACTAGATGGTGTGGCACTTTGTTCAAGAGGAATGTCACAAGAAACAGATGTTGCTACATGTCCTATATATGGAATGGCACTAATTGGGTTAACTTCTCTCTCTGGGGTTGTACATTGTGTATCCTTGGCACTTGTTGTATGTAAGTTTGTAGTTGGTCTGTGTTCGGTTGAAGATAATACAGCATCCGGTGTAATACTAGAAGTATCATGTCCTTCTACAACACCGTCTGTATTGCTCATAGTAACATCTGCTGTGAATAGTTTCACTGGAGGTATATAATGACTCTTGATGTCATCATTGACTGCATCTGCAGAGGTGGATTCTGCTGTCACTTCCTTTGTACCATCAGCAATCAGAGAATCTGAGCTTTTGTTTGCATCAGCATGACATGTGTGAATGCTCTTAGTATGATTGACTTCAGGCAATTCTATGGACTTTGCTTCTGAGGTTTGGGCTGCCATAGTATTCCCATAAGGTGTTTTAGTAGAATCTCTATCTTCTTCTTGATCTTTGATAACATCTTTTGCACTAGCATTCTGGGCTACCTCTTCTAGTGTCTCTGTATGTTGACTATCCACAATGACATCTTTCTCTGGGTTGACATCTTCAGTATCTGTTGATACAGCTCTATCAGGTTTGGCAGTAGTGGTTGACGGTTGATCTGCTATCAACCAGGGTCTTACTATTGATGATACTTTGTGTTCACCATTTGAACTTTGTACCATCTTACTATCCAAAGCCTTTTCACATGAAATACTTTCAGAGGGCCCTATAGATAATAATGGAGGATCTGACTTGAGGGACATCCTTTCATCAGTGGCAGTGATATCCATTGAATAATTACCCTTTTCATAAATAGCTTGGTCTTTGAGACCCTTACCATCAGCTGCTTTAGCAGGGACCACCATCAACTTTTCTTGTTCAGGTTTAAATGTTGTAACATCATCTTTGATCAAAGTAGATTTTGTTTCATCTTCCAAAGCCACTGATTTTGTGATATCTTGTGTGCTTGCTTTGGACGATGACAGGTCATCTAACAGTTTCTTGTGGTCACTGTCTTTGCTGACATTGTTCTCTTGCATACTACCTTCTGCATTATTTGGGAGACATTCAGCATTTTTCTCATCAAAGATGTCCTTGTCACCACTACCTGTAGGCAAGGCATTGGCTGTTGCTGCTTCCTTACAGCTTGGTATAAATGTTGCGACGTCGGGACTCATGGCAATGGGTTCATATAAAATATTCTCATCATCCAAGTCATCAAAATCTCCATCACTTCCACCATAATCCATGTCAGAAAAAGCTTCAGATTCCCCATCTGGTTGATTTTCATTTGTGGCCAAGAGGAGGGATTCTCCATTTGATACTTTACTGTCTTCTTTACTAGCCTCTGCCTTACCTTCTGCCTGGGCAGCCTGGTCACCACCAGATTTGGTCTGGCATACTACCTCAGATGCATTAGACATTATCCCTGAGATTTTATCCTGCTCATCAATAGCTTTACCATTGCTGACATCTGCTATAGATGAATCAGCCTCTTGGCATGCAGGCTTAGCTGTATCAGGAGCTCCCTTCATGCCATCCACATGACCTGCACTCTTCTCAGCAGTACTAGGAGCAGGGACTAAAGCTTCATTTCTTGCTTCACCTTGTTTTGAGGATTCAGAATGATCTGTCAATGACACTACATTACATATCAGGAGGTTCTCCGTTTCAGGTTTGTCACTTTCGACCTCTCTCTCTGCAGGGCTAGTAGCAATCTGGCAATTGGAACCAACTTCTGTTGAGGCAGTGCTTTTTGTGGTGCTAATATTGGGACATTTAGATTCAGTATTCGCAGAGGCATCTGCAAGGTGGTCACTGACATTCTTTGCATTTGGTTCTGCTGCCTGATTTAATTCATTCTCCTGAGACTTCTTTACTGAATCACTTTCTTTAAGAATCTGCACGATCAGATCTCTGCCGGATTCCCTGACTGGCATACCTCCCTCATTGTTGACCGCATTAGTTACTGGTTCCTTTTGTAATCGCTCGATACAGTTCAACATCTGAGAAAGCGCTGTATCCTTTGGAACAGTTTCATCAGCTGGTTGACTTTTTTCAACCTCTGCATCAGGGATTGGTTTGTCACTGCTCTTTTTTCTCTCTGCCAGTATTGCAGCCATTGACTGTTTCACTTTAGCAGATATATCTTGTAACTTTTCCTTTTTACATTGGAGAAGTTCATCAGATGCTTGAGAATGTCTCTTTTCATTTAATTGTTCACGCTTTATGGCAGCAAGCTTGTCACCCCTTGGAAGCCAGTCATCACTATCTGAGAACAATGCATCTTGCGCGGATTCACAAGTTAGTGTTTCGGAAGCTGTATCCTGGTCTTTAGAGGCAGTGGTTTCGTCTCGTTTTGCATATTCAGACTTAATACACTTATGTGGGTTTGCAGCTCCTTCTGGCTGCTTGTCACTTTCCTGGCCTGTTCCTTGAGGTGCTGATGATTTGTTTGTTTCATGTGCATTTGTTGTCAATGGGGGATCTTCAAGATAATCATCTCTAGGGCATATTGTTATTGGTGTTACAGGTTCTGCAAGGATACCTTTAAGGTTGCTGAATCCTCCGTACCCTGATTCTTTACCCTGTGCTTGTGCTGGATTAGAATTTGAGCCTTGGTTGTGATAATGACTTGGCGCAAACTGCAGCGCTGTTGACGTAGAATGCACATTACGTGTTGCTGGCAACTGCATTGCTGGTATTTCATTACGTGGTGCTGGTTGTGATGGTTTTGCGGGGGATTGGTTGGAGGCTTTCTTTTTTTTCTTCTCATTGAACAAGACTGTTGAGAGAGCATCAGTTTGTAGGCGATGATTGATAGCTTCTGCCGTGAAGGGATTTGTGCCGATTGGCATGTGCGGCATACCAGGAGATACATACGGTGATGACAAAGGGCTATGGCTGAATGGCATCTGTTGTTGGAAACCTGAAGGGTGCGGTAAATAACCTTGCTGCTGATGGAGCTCCACATGTTGTATAAGCTTTTGAGGGTCAACAAACTGAATGCCGCAGAGTGGACATGAAAGCCCTCCCATTCCGTGCGGAATAGGACTGTTTATCCCATGCGGTTGTGGCAATCCTTGCATGTAAGGGTTCTTCTGATAAGGTTTACCTTGGACGGGAACAAGATTCATCGCATGGTTATCGAGGTGGCGCTGCAGATTGGCAGGTTTGATGTAGGTGGCGCCACAGATGTCGCAGGGAAAGTACTGCATGATGCCCTGACTCATCACCTGCATGCGCAGAGATGAAGTGAATGGGTACACCTGTCCTGGGCAGTGATCTCCGAAGTGAACTTGCAGGTCTCCTGGTTCTTCAAACATATGCGCACACATTGAACATCTAAATGGCATACTGTCGTTTACATTGGGCTTGGCATTAGTTTTCATTGCCTTGGCTGGCCCAAGGGAATGAGAACTTTGTGGAGAAGACCGCTTCCTTGATTGCTGTTGCTGTGTCGATGCTCCAGGATGTGGTACTTCCGCTTGCCTTGTATCAGACTGGGCCACTTTGTTTGAGCTTTTAACAGCTGATCCATTCTGCTCCGATTTCTTCAGTGCAATGAGGTATTCCTGCGGGTGCTTATTTTTTACATGCTTTGTCAGCATTTTCGGGGCTTTGTGTCGGACATGACAATATAAACATTCAAAATAAAATGACTGTGGATGCTTTTTCATGATAAGGAATTGATCAATCTTGTCGTCAGGTAATTCTGCATCAGCGGTAGCATTGAGGTGGTTCACATAGTGTTGCCATCTGATGTGATGATGCATTTTAGACAAAAGAGAAGATTTGTACGGACAAATCTTACAGCGATGGCCTCCGCGGATATCTACAATAAGACTGATCTTTCCACTGTTCACCATGTTTTCATAGGTAACAAGCTCAGACTCTTCATGCTTGTTTCTTTGATGTTGAAGTACATCACTCAAATTGGGGCTTTCCTTCTTACAGCAAAGAATACACCGATAGATCCCATTATCAAGCTGTTCGATTGAACTTCGGAATGCAAGTGGAGACGGTTCTGAAGTCCACTGATCAGAAGAGTTGCCGTCATTTCGTTGCGGCGGAACGCCTTGGCTGGGTTGGTATTGTAAGTTATTGTTTATTACAGGTACACGGTTGGAAACTTGATTTATTTCAGATCTGCCTGAGTGCTCTTTGGCATAGTGCCTATCAAGTTCAACTGACAAAGCAAAAATAACACCACATGTTGGACATTTGAAAGGACTAACTTTCTTGGGTAGCTCTGGAAGAGTATGCACATCTGTTTTGGGAGGATGCACAGCTGCCTTGTGTTTCTGAAGATCGATCAAACAACTGAATTTACTCGAACAGATTGGGCACACAAAGATCTGATTTTCAGTATGGAGTTCTTGGTGTTTTTTTAATGTACTTTCATACCTGAATGATACTTTGCATACCTTGCACTTGAATGGTTTTGCATCTGTTGGTGCCTGAGGTTGAGGTGTGACCACAATGTTAGCTGTTGACACATCATTAGGTCTTGACACATTGTCAGCTCTTGACACATTGTTTGGTCTTGACACATTGTTAGACTTTGGCACATTGCGAGGTTGCGATGCTGGCTCTCGATTGTGATGTTTCCGTATGTGTTTGATCCTGTTACTCTTGTCTGAAAACCGTCTTGTGCAAAAGTCACATCTGTATGGTTTTTCACCTGTGTGTATACGAATGTGCTTTTGTATATTACACAAAGTATGGTTCTCATAAGGACATTTGACACATCTATATACTGAACCTGCATCATCCCATCTTATATGGGCATCTCGGAATTCTTGGGTCACAGCCGTTGGATCTGAATCATCATCGAACTGGTTTGCAAGCGGCGCTCGAGACATATTTGAGTAGGCTTCTGCCATCGCATCCGTATCGTTAACAGCTCCATTGCGGTCAAAATCATCAAAGTCTATAGAGGAAGATGATTGCCTCTGATAGTAACTTGGGTTGTCATATGGATTTTGGCTCTGGTGCATGGAGGTTTGATCCATGCTGTGGTTGAACGGCTCGCCTGGATAGTTTTCAGTAAGGGGCTCAGTCTTTATACGTATGGGCTCAGGAGGTTTTGAGTCTGGTTTGGGTAGTGCCTGTTGTTGGCTATGAGCAGAAATACTGGCCTGAAGGGGAGCACCAATATTCTGCATCCTTTTCTGTATACCAACCTGCTTGTCTGTTTCCTCTATGTGACACCGTATGTGCTCGGTCAAATGTGTAGGGTTATCAAAGGTCTCGTTACAGAGTGAACATTCAAAGGGTTTGGGGTTTTTCGACATAGTCACATAATCCTGCTCTCTATCGGAGCCTCCGCTAGAACTGTCTAAGACAATCTCTGGGGGAGGTTTGCTGGGTTTTGGGCCTGCGTCGCTGCTGCTTTCACCTTCCCCGCGATGTTCCCTCATGTGCCGTTTGTAACTGCTGTTATCCACGTAAGCTCTGTCACAGATATGACACTGGTATGGTTTCTCTCCTGTGTGGGTGCGCGCATGCGCAAGCACACGCTGGTAGGTGGAGGTGTAATTACAAGCCACACAGACATAATCCTTACCCGATAGATGTTCAACCAAGTCATCACTCTGACACTGTAGGTTTTGCTCATCAATGCGCCTGCGTTTCTCTAGAGGTAGGGCAGCGAACCGACTGTCTTGAGTACTTTCGGGCATCCTAGTGGAGTGCTGGGATGAGGTGCCAGGTGAAGTGTTCTCAGTTGTGTTCCCCTTACTGGATACCCCGCTATCTGAGGCACTAGACTCAGCCGTGCTATGCTTCCGCTGTTTATGCATCTTCATATGCGCATTCGCTGCTTTGACGGTGTGGAAAGATGCAGTACATTTTGAACATCCATATTCTCCCTCAGTTTCTGCTGAATCTAGCTCAACCACATCTCCCCTATTGAGATTCCTGTCCATTCTTTGAGCATCATTGTTCCCTGGGTTCTTAGTTAAATCAACAGGGTTTCCACTATGACTCCTAGAAGGCGCTTGTGATGTGTCGTCCAGTCCGGAAGGCAACTGAGCCAGCTGAGTGTGGCCTTTCTTGGTAGTGTCACGCCCTGTACAGCGTCGGACATGTTTGATGGCATTGCTCCTGTCAGCAAAGGCATGTCCGCAGTACTCGCACGTATATGGTTTTAGACCAAGATGGCGCCTGACGTGGGTACGGACGTGAAACAGACCTCCGTTGGAGTAGTTGCACACCTTACAGCGCGGCTGCTTGCCGGTCCTGTCCATATATTTCTCCGCCTCCGACTGCAAACAAAAGATGATGGTTGGTGTGAGCGTTGACTAGAATTAATATCGTAATTGCTCACGTATAATACATGGCTTGTACTAGAGTCAAACAGAGCTTTAAGTTGATACCAAACATGATTATAGGGTGCAGCTTATAAAATGGTTTTTAGAAGTATAATACAGTACTGAAGTGGCCAAAATCAGACTGAAAGTGTGGCTTATAGGATTCTCTCAGGTTTGAGGTGCAATGCTGTATTCAAGCATCATGTCGACACTATGGGGTTCATTCACTCCTGCAAGGTCAGCATGATGCATAAATGCAGCTCTGTTAAATCACTCGCCAGGGCTCTGGCTCTAAATATCCTACCAAAATAGCATAATAAAACCATAATGACATACCGTTTTAACATAATTAGCTCACCATGTACTAATCGAATATCATAATCACATTTTTAGTGGTCCAGAAAGCTAGATATTTCGGGTTATTTCATAATCTAAATTCGGCCAAAACACTTGGAGGGGGTGAGCGTTTATTACAAATGTATTAGGGGATATATGCTAACTTGATAGGTCGAAAACGGTGATAATTATTTTCTTTCTTAAATAAACACAATACTTACAAAGCCTTCCTCACTGTATATGACTCCCGGGATGACCGCCGGCCCTGGACGAGCTTTCCCTTTCTGCTTCTTTGGTCTTCCCCCGTAAGCCCAGCGCTCATCCATTTCTTCATCATAATCGTCAACTTCCTCCATCCCTATATGGGCATTCAGCCCATCTTCATCATCATCGTCGTCATCTTCAATGGCTTCGGCAATATCTTGGTCGATATCGTCATCATAGAGAACTCGAGTTGACCTATAGGTAGGGAGGACATTGATATCATAGGTGTTGATACATCGCCATGTTTTAGGTTTCATTTATGGTCTCGAGCAATATTGTGTCTCAATATCCCCTGAATCTCAGCTTTTTAACAGTTAAAGATTTTTTTCAAATATCCATATTAGAATCCAAACTATGATCCCTATGATGACATGAAAATAAAAAGATTGGGTTGTAAAATGCTCCAGTCTCTGAAATTGGATTTTAATGACCTAATCAGCGAACTTTATATACCATATTCAAATTTTATAAGCACCCATATCGAATACAGTATGCCACATGTACTCGGCATCTAAATGTATATGTTGTTTGGGAGCCTCGGTTCTTGCTCATATTCTGCATATATGTTCTTATTTTATATATTGAATAAGTAATTTCAGGCCACAAAAACTCTTACTCATATTTGTTGATTAACCAATACCAGTAGGTCGAGAACAAAATAGTGAATAACTAATATCCATTGATACCGTCTCTGCCGTATTTCACAAGTGGGGACTGGGGCCATATCCCACGAAGCCGCAGGCTGACTGGGATATGGCCCCAGCCCCCACGAGTGAAACACGGCAGAGTGGTATCAATGTAGTTGGCATTTGCTTTTCAAACAATTGCACTTCAAACAATTTAATGAAAGGACAGACAGCTTTTTCTTAGCCCATTGAATATGGCCACATTGTATTCAATGGGGGGCATTGGATACGGCCATTCCTGTACTTAAGCATAGTGAATCTTGTATTTCAAAAAAATAAAAGCCTAACTCGCGTATAAACCACACCCTTAACTTTGATAAATCGTATAAGCCTGACACGGGGTCTAACAGTTGCTATTTTAGTAGTGTACTATACTAGCAAACCCTCTCGTATAGGTCACACCCTATATAGCCATGTTTGATATCAAATTAAAGCTGGCTCTGACTTGTGTACAAGCCATGGCTTCTCCGCGAGAATTTACGGTAACCTATAAATATCAAGAGCAATGTTATCCCTACCTATAGATGCTAGCAAAGTCAGTCACCACTTTCAGCTCTCTCTCAATTCGTCCCAGTGTACCAGTGCATTGCCCACACAACTCCATCGACCTCCCTAATGTCGCGACTTCTTTTTCGAGGCTCACCGACAACGTTCGCTCCAATCGTGTCTTCAAGCTATTAGACGGTTGGTCGTCGCTGCCAACGACAACTCCATTACCGTCCGAGCCGGTGATGCCGCCATTGCAGACAAAACAAAGGCGTATCTTCTCCGCCTCAGAGGAGTCTTCATCCTCTTGTTCTAACGCTTGGCGACTTTCGACCGCATCTCGGAAGGTGTCGCTGAATGATTCGATGTTGCACTGGTAATCGTCGATCTTGTCAAGCTGCTTGACACAGGACGAGCAGAGAAAAGTGCTGTGGCTTGATTTCCTATCCAAGTTCACCTGTGGGAAAGAGAATTAGTCCATCTGTACTTTATATACCATTCCAACATTAAGTTTCATGCACTATAGGTGTCTCTGACACATGGCGCTCTTGATTTCCAAACTATCTTTCTCTATTCTTCCCTGTCTTAGGCCACATAGGCCACATTAAAAAGAAGCTGTCTATGGATTTCACACATAAATTTCTTGTTCATTTTAATTTGCACTGGATAATTGTCTAAGATTTCCATCAGATCACACTTGCATCCCTTTTTTAACAACAGGGGGGGGGGTGGTGGGTTTCCACGCGGAACATATTTTACCCCCCCCTTACGGCCGAAAATTGGCTCGCGCGCGGGCTCTTTGAAGCATAGTAACGCGCGGACTTTTTGGCTCAAAACTGGTTAACTTATTTTGACCTCCCCCCCCCCCAAGAGGGGTCCAAATTCCCCCCCCCCCCCCCGGTCAAGGGGTCCAAATTTTTTTGCCCCCCCCCAAACCCACCAGCCCCCCTGTTGTTAAAAAATGATCACTCCCTTAAAGGGTTAAAGATGAACTAAACCAACCTGTAGGACAACCTGAAGCCTCTCTTTCAGCGGTTGTATTCCCAGTTCCCCCTTCTGGAAGACATCTTTACCGCTCGTGCCCCGCACGATCTCGTTACACACCAAACACTTGACCTTGACGGGAGGCATGGCTGTAGAGTGGGAACGCTATGCCTGAAAGAGCAAGATTATAAACAGGCCATTGTGAACTTGAGTATGTGTGATATATACTGTAAAATCACATGAATTATTATTATTTTTTTTTAATACGATTTTATTTTATCCTGATGAAAAGTCTCACAATTTATGTTCGTCCACGAATTCACAAGTTTAGGAGTGAAGCTTCTCCCTTACACACTTTGCAATTGAATATCTTACAACCATTCTTCATATTAAAGTAAGGTACACGCATCAGAACCAGCTTTACCGTAAATTCTTGCTTATAAAGGCCACTGCAGACAGGCCCGACTCTATCGGTACCTAGGCAGATTGGTTAGGTCTGTGGGGACGTCCTCCTGATCGAGTCGGGATGATCAAACATGTTTGATATTGCCCGGCTCGATCGGCCGATCGAGTCCGCCGATCGGATCGGGTCTGCTTGCGGTAGCCTTAAGCCTAACTCACGTATAAGCCGCACCCTGACATTGGGCCAATTCCATGAAGCCAAACCAGCGATCTGATAATGGTGACTTTTAGTACTGTATCATAGTAGCAAAAACTCACGTACATGCTTTGGGACAATTCTATATGCTGCACTGACAATCTGACTGGGTACTAGACCCGGCTTCTACACGAGAATTTACGGTAATATGATACCAAACGTAATCTGTTGAACATAATTAGTACTCTCCCTCTAATAAGCACCCATCTTTTTAGACTAGAAAACAATAGTATTTTCTCAATAGTGTGCGAACTTAATTAAAACTCTTTTGTAGCAATGACGGTGGGATGGGTAATAGTGTGTTGAGTTGAGTTTGACGAGTGTTCGGGAGAGGATCGGACGAGTACACAGAGTAGGGATAACACCCCAGCGCCTACGTCCGCGGAGCCCTATCTGTCACCATAGTAAACGCAACATTTTTATTAGCTATTTTCGGGTCCTTTCCCTTGGTCAAATTTATCCATATTTGGTCATCTCATGCAGAAATGACCAAGGATTCAGAATATGTGAGTTATTTTACTCCATGTCTAACGGTTACGGAAATAGGGTATCATTTCCGAAGGGGTATTGATGGGCATACCGATACATTTTTGTAATTACATCAAAATATGATATGTTAATATCTTGCTTAATACTTGGTCGATTTTAAAGTTTAACCCCTCTATTTAAAGGTTAAAACCTGATGCTCAATATGAGGAAAGAAAAAATGGAATCTATGTGCAAATTGTAGCAAATTCTAAAGGGTTTTAACTTTGGACCTATTATTTTTTTACTTAAAATTTCTCACACTTTCTCACACGTTTACAGAACATTGGTTCATATGTTTACTTTTGAGTTCTGGTTTTATTTTAATTCTATCTGCTAGCACAACTTGGCACAAGCCAATATAAAAGAGCTACATTTCAGCTGAAAATGCAAGAAATTGAGGCATGTAGAATATGGAGCAATCACAACACTTTGACTTTCCACTGTGATAAAAAATACCCACCTGGTCATTTTTTTCTGAAAACATAGCATATCAATCCTTAAGGTGTTCTCTCTTTAATGGTATCATTGGATTTTCCCTATTCCAATTTAGGGCTCAGTTATGACTATTTATATGAAATGAAATACAAAAACTGCCCATCCCTGCTGCAGCCTGCATGGCAGTGTGTACACAGTGATAAGGCCTACTAAGTAGGCTACTTGCTGCATAAACACTGACAGAAAAAAAAAGGAAAATCTTACAAACTTCTTTACTTTAAAAGTGCATAGCTTGGCTTCTATAAGGTCCTTTTCTATTTTTTTTTTTTTGAAACGTTTTTATTTTATCCTGGTTGTAAGTATCAGTTTAACTGTTCAGCCACAATACAACCAGTTGGGTACAGGAGCTGGTACCCTGATATGACATCAATTTAGAGAGCGGATATGAAAATCCTGATCAATACAAAAATGAGAATCATGTAGCGCTCCTAGGGAGAGTGGAGAGTAACAAAGTACATAGAAAAGACATGTAACAAGGTTAAGAAAATAAAGACAGATTTTACAATGGACATACATAGAGCGACATTTGTTGACACCCATACTTAGCACACAGTGTTGACCCTTTGGGGGTTACACATACTCTTTATCAGATATTTTAAGGGGGAATGTGAGGGGGGGGGGTCATTGAATTCATTCAACACTCCCTGCCCATCGAAAAGAAGTAGAGGGCGGTCACTACGCCAGTCACGTATAAACAATTTACCAAGACGACGTTTGATTGCCACTCGGAAGGCATCCTTATCTACTATCCACCTAAGGTGGGGTGACAGCGCATTCCAGTGCGATGCTGCTTGATAACTAGGTCCTCTAACATACATGGCTAACCGGTGCCGAGGTAATGCTATAAGGGGGGCCCCAGTTGCGCGAGTCCCTGTTGGGTTTAATATGGTTACTTTCCCTGCATAAACCATCCTGTGACAGGTGGTTAGCTGGAAGTAAATTCTTCTAAGGTCCAGGGGCAGCATTTTGGCCCATTTATACAACACTTTTACTGGACAATCTTGAGGGTCCTGTACTCTAAAACACACTCTGAGCGCTATATTGCAATATACCTGCAGTTTTTGGAAATATTTTATAGGAAGCGCCGTGAGAAATATACAACCATAATCAAAGAATGGAAGGACCATTGTTTTAAATACAATCAAAGCTGTGGGTTGGTCCATATTAATCCTTATTTGTTTATACAGCCATATCTTGTTACACAGATTCCGTACCATTATCTCATATTGTTGCATAAAGGTAAACTTATCATCTAACGTTATTCCTAAGTATTTGTATATAGTACAAGATTCAATAGAGGCTCCATGGATTTTCAAATCCAGCACGAAGGGATCCTCCTCCTTGGTTACTAACATGTGTTTAGACTTCGCGGGATTAATAGTAAGCGAGTTTTCGTCACACCATCTAGACAATATATCAAGATCGCTTTGAAGAGTTATGCTAATGACCTCAGTGTCCCAGTGGTTATACAACAAAAGCGTGTCGTCCGCATACAGCTTAATACTAGACTCTGTACTCAGGTGAGGTAGGGCATTGACATAGATTATAAAAAGGAGAGGACCTAAAATCGATCCCTGAGGAACGCCATGGGTAAGGTTTCTCCAGTGAGAAAAAGCATTATTAGACACCGCCCTTTGGGTCCTGTCATCCAGATAGCTTCTGAACCAGCGCAGTAAATTTTGGGATAGATTTAATTTAGATAATTTATTTAATAGAAGTGAGTGGTCTAAAGAATCGAAAGCCTTGGAAAAATCGAGGTATACTATGCCAGAACTCATGCCTCTAGATGCAGCTGAATGAACAGAATCCGTCACCTGAAAAACAGTGTCTTGAGTGCCATTGTTCTTCCTAAACCCATTCTGATTAACAGAGAGGAGGTTATTATGCTCGAGGTAAGAATACAGTTGAGAGTGTACAAGTCTTTCTAATATCTTCCCCGGCACAGCCAGGAGAGAGATCGGTCTTAACTGGTCAGGCGAGGATGGATTTGGCACTTTGGGTATAGGTACTACAGTGGCCTTTTTCCAGGCAGCCGGGAAGACACCAGTGGACATGCTGAGATTTAATAGAACCGTAAACGGCTGTATTAAAATTACCAGACAGTCTTTAAGTAATCTGGCCGAGATATCATCTAGGCCCGAGGACTTGTACAAGTTAATGCCTTTTATCTCCTCCATCACCTGGGTGTGAGTGAAGGGCTGAACAGAGAAAATATCATCCCCTTCATTAGGAGTTGGCGAGTTATCCGGTGTCGGGTTATAATGTGAAGGAAGAGGCGGTATTGCTGCAGCTAGTTTTGATCCAACTTCAGCAAAAAAGGAGTTAATTATCTCAGGTACTTCTTTAGCCGGAAGGGGAACCTTATCCGCATCCAGGAGGTGTATGGGAGCTTTTGCTACGCACCTTGGGAGAATTTTCGAAATTGTTTGCCAAAATTTTTTGGGATCTTTTTTATATTAAAGTGCATTGTCTTTCTCAAGATCTGTACTTTCAGATACATAAATGTTATTTTAATATACCGGAAAAATGATTTTGGTGTGTTATCCCTACACAGAGCTGCTTATAGAGGCTAGGTCTATACAGGCTATAGCTAGTATACTATACTAGTCTATAGGCCTACTAGAGGGTAATAATATGACACCAAGTGAATCTATTTAGCATGATGGAGTTTATCACCCATTAGTATTATTTATCAGTTATATAGGCCTATAATTTTCACTTTACAATGCAAGTAATTGCTCCTTTAATATGTATTGCGTAAACAGTGATAGTAATCGTTTTCGCAGTGGAATACACATCCAACAACTATAAAGTACGGTAGTCTACTTGAACTAGTCTGACTCTAGCCAGTCTGGGGCCTACATGGCTACAAAGTCTGTAGGCATAATTAAGCTTTAGATCTATTAGTACTAGATCGATAGTACTACATCGAATAGAAAGGGTGATAAAGAATGGCTGTCAACAGCTACGTAGTCCCCCATGTCCAACAACCCATCATCATGTAGGCCTACCGTAGCCGTCTATGAGAACTCCCCATATCATCGCCCGGCAAGATAATCAATGCTGGACGCTGGAACCACTCCACACGACCAAAACACACGGCGCTATGCGCCTTTTCCGACCTTGTTTTATTTCAGCGATGCACCTAGATCATGCCTTACCTGTTCACAGAACGTCCTTTATATTGTGCATCGGTTGAGGAGAAAGGGGTTGCCTTTGCAGCCACAAAATCGGTACATTTTTGGCCTGTTGATTTTTGTGTACATGATTTTGGGGCCGAGTCTGGTGCCACGCCCTCTGCAGGAGGCGCGATGTACGACGAGACTTGTGCCGCCCCCTAGTGGGAGTTTGGAGGGCTGCGTCCGTGCAGACAGTTTCCCGCCCTTGTCCCTCTCAGCCACAGACCTAGAGAGAGACCTCTCTATAATCTATGCATCAGCTTAAGGCAGTACTGCACATCTTAGCACATACTAGAGGGTAGGGCAACATATATGTGCCTCTAACCGGATAACATATGATGTGCGGGCCAGTAATGGGCACTCTCCCAGCATAGCCTATAAGGGCTCTTTCACTAGTATAACACTGTTGGTATAGGCCTCATGGCAAAATGATACAAAACCTGAAAATAATGCATGGGACCTTATGTTGAAATTAATAATTTGGAAATTATGGCATGGATGTTTTGTGGGAGTTTAAACACAATTCGAATGCATTTGGTATTACTAGCCTACTATTCCTCATTGATTAAAAATATATTAGGCTCGCTGCATTCATTGCATCATGATAATAAAGGACATGGCTGTTTCTCATGAGATCGGGCCAATGTGAACGTCTTTGACCTTGTGCCATATTTGACTAGGTGCCATCTTTGACCAGCTACCATTAAAAAAACATTTAAAAAAAAGAATTTCTTCTTTGATATTCAAGGGATAAAATAAAGAAAATGGCGGTGGTTATACTAGTCTCAACGTCAGACCAATGTTGCGTCGGCCCGTTAGGTGGCGGGAGGGGCGCCTTACATAGTGATACCTCCATCTTATAACTGACTTGTTTCATTCTATGTAAGGCGCCCCTCCCGCCACCTAACGGGCCGACGCAACATTGGTCTGACGTTGAGACTATGGTTATACTTCCATATACATTTTGTATAACTTCACCTGCCCTAAATTAATCATTTTCTGTCAAGAGGTCAAAGATGGCACCAGGTCAAAGATGGCACTCGGTCAAAGACGTTCACATTGGCCCAATCTCATGAGACATAGCCTTATTATGAATTTAAGAAGTTTGCGGTCCTTAAACTTAAAGTTAAAGGCTTAAGCCTAAAGAAAAAACATTATGTTCCGGTAACATGGCCAAAAATAAACAGGGTCGGTAGGTCAGATTTTTTTTCCAAACAATTTCTTTTAGTGAAAAAGTGAATTTTAGTGGTAAAAACGCTAAAAATGTCATAAATCTTTCTAAAAATTAAAAAATTATCTTTGAAAAATTAGGGTCGGACCCAAAATCGGAGGGTCGGTCGGGATGCCGGAAGACATCCTTTTTGGCCTTAACCATTATAGCTAAGGGGTTGACTTTTATTTTAATTGCTAAACCTACTTACAGAAAGTTAAATACTTTTAGATTTTATAACATTTTGCTAGGGATACTTCTTGGTGCCCTTCTTCACATAATATAGTATGTATGCATTTATTTTTATGAGTGCCGCAAATTAGAACTGAGAATGCATGTGAAGCAGAGGAGTATGTTAATATGTCCTCTATAGTATTAAAGTACCTTATTGGTCATCCACAAGAAAGGGGATTATTTTGGCTCCGCTGTATAATTCTTCCAAAATGAGGGGCATTCGCTTATTAAAATGAGCTAGTACATGTATTAAGGATATATGAGCTAATTAGGTCAAATATAATTTATAAGGAATACATACATTTAAGATGATTTATCAATACAAACCACACAAAGGCAAACATTTTATTTGAGAAATATTTAGTTTTATTAAAAGCGGTTACTCTTCAGGATATCAAGCAGTAACATATATTAGATATTAAACATGATAATAAATATTTAGTTTTATTAAAAGCGGTTACTCTTCATGATGTCAAGCAGTAACATGTATTAAAGATATTAAACATGATAATAAATCACCTGATAAAGGTAAACCTCGCCGAAACGTTCATCAATGTGATTAAACATGGTAAATGAAAGGCACTTTGAAATACATGTTCTGTCGTTCTATCATATGATTATTACAAGATAATAAATATCAACATTTTTTTTGGATAATTTCTTTTTGAATTTTTTTTTGCATGATTTTATATGAACATGACTCATTTATGTATGGTGTACCCATATTTATTTGTACATAGCTTTCCATCAATTATAGCATTACGAGACGTAATCTTCACTTTTACATGCCTCTAGACCTCATTTGGAAATTTCAGTTGCGCATATCTTTCTCACATTTTTGGATGTACATGATTTGAAATGATTATATTTACATTGTATGATGAGGATGCTAATATAACATTAGTCCTGTATGAAAAGGCCCATGGCTTTGACTAGATATCACAGAAATATCACAGAGTTTTAAGCAGCTTGGCTCATTATCACAGATAGTATTAACAAGATAGTATTAACAAGAACCGTTCTGAGGTAAACAAAATTATCAATTAATTCATGATTTGGTCAGAGTCTAGTAAGAGCCATGTTATATCTCGGTCTGTTTCTTGAGGCACTTTGGTGTTAGGAAGGCCTTAGCCGCCCGCCATGCTCGGCGCATCCTGCTGATCTTCTTTGGCATAATGCAGATGCTGAGGGAATCATCCGCCTGGGATGCCAGGAGAATATCCACCGGCAGGGCGCGGCCAGGTGGCAGGGCATCGGCTACTGTGTCGCAGATGTCAATCATCTGCATGGCGCGGCCTGGTGAGAGAGCATCTTCCTCTTTGCGGCAACTGTCACCCATCTGCAGGGGGAGGCTTGGTGGCAGCACATCTCCGATCTGCAGGGGGAGGCCAACTGGCAGCACATCTCCGATCTGCAGGGGGAGGCCAACTGGCAGCACATCTCCGATCTGCAGGGGGAGGCCGGGTGGCAGCACATCTCCGATCTGCAGGGGGAGGCTTGGTGGCAGGACATCTCCGATCTGCAGGGGGAGGCTTGGTGGCAGCACATCTCCGATCTGCAGGGGGAGGCCAACTGGCAGCACATCTCCGATCTGCAGGGGGAGGCCGGGTGGCAGCACATCTCCGATCTGCAGGGGGAGGCTTGGTGGCAGGATAGCTCCGATCTCCAGGGGGAGGCTAGATGGCAGGACATCTCTTATCTGCACAGGGAGGGCTGGCTGCACATCTCCGATCTGCAGGGGGAGGCTAGATGGCAGGACATCTCCGATCTGCAGGGGGAGGCTAGATGGCAGGACATCTCCGATCTGCACAGGGAGGGCTGGCTGCACATCACCCATCTCCAGGGCCAGCTGAGTTGTGAGTGAGTTACCCATCTCCAGGGCCAGGCGAGGTGGGAGGATCTTCTTCTTCGGGAGCATGTCGACGACGCCAGATGCGAAAGCATTCATCTGCATGAGGAGGCCGGGTACGAGAATGTCCATCTTGATCGGGTGACCAGAGGTGATGACTTTCGCCTTCCGGATGATGCAAGTTGGGCGGACTTCTCCCACTGTTTGGGCAGCGAGGTCGGTAGAGAGATCTTCTGGTCCCCATTTGAGCCGATTCTGGCCACCGCCGAGGCACCTCATCTTAATATTGGCCTGCCAGTCAACGATGTGATTCATGTACCACACTTCTGTTATATGGTACACATGAATGCAATCCTCGTGATAAACGGTCTCAGTACCCGCTAACCTCGTTTGTCGCTCTCGGTGCTCTTTCCTGCTGAGGTGTTCCTCCTCGAATAACACATCGAACTGTACCCCGACTATATCCATCTCCAGTAGTGTTTTGACCACCGTTCTATGGTAGAAGTTTCCCAAGTAGACTTCCTTCGGAAAGTGATACTCGGGACGTGGAGGCCTGTTTGTGGGAAAAGAGGTGGATAGAATAAGTGACCTAGTCGAAGATTAATATTTATATATCATATTGGCGCATCATGCCTCATATTAAACAGTGGCGGATCAAGGCATTTGAAAATCTCTTTTGAGGTGTTTTGGGAGAAATATTTCCTGAGCAACTTCTGCCCACAATTTTACATTACTTTAAAAGACTAACCAGGCCTACATTCATGCATCATAATTATGGTAAATGAGGGATACAGGTATCGCATTAAAGCACTATGTCGTTCTTGAAGGGTTATGAAAGCTACTGAGTACTCACCGATAGCCTGGTGTTGCGTAGGTCCTGAGCATCTGCAAAGAATGAAACAAGTCAGTTATAAGATGGAGGTATCACCCACTGCTCTAAAGTTATAACATAACGGTATAACATAATAGGAGTCATAACATTGCAGTTACAAAGTTATCATCACTTCAATGGACGAATTGCCATGGCGCTGCTCACATGAAATGAATTAGAATTTAGATGAATAAAGCCTGACTTCGGGTACGTTGCCGTTTGGGGTGGGCTTTCAAGATGATTTCTTTTTTGGGGCGGGGTGGGGTGGGGTGGGGGGGGGGGGGAGGGGGGAGGGGGGTATATCTAAGACCCCCATACGGGGTCCCCCTCCTCGCCCCCCCCCCCCCCCCGGCCTATAGGCTGGGCCTATAGGCCTACACTCTCTAGCCTGTTACGTGCTTCTTCAGATATATTAATCAATCATAAACCTTGGCCTAGCTGATTAAAATGATAGTGTTGTTTTTTCAAATGGTTAAAACCGGGGTTAAAACACGCTCGAGGAAAACCTGGGGAAAACTAAAACTGCCACGCCCCTTCTGCCACGCCCACGCCACCGGCCAGTGGACGACCGGCTGTTATAGAATATTGGAATATCCATCTCAACAGCAGATATTGCTTAGAATGATAAGAAAACTAACAAAAACCTGTCTGCGGTGATGCGCATAACCCTTTAATATCGGTATAGGGACAGTGATCGTACAGTAGTTTCTAAAGACCTACCTCGAATGTGAACCCAAGTTCAGCGCTGACTCCAAGTTTCGCGCCAAGTCCAAACTGACCAAACGGTCCAAAGTCACTTTGTTCATCTGGTCCTAAGTCTTCCATGTCTGGACAGGATCTGCGACTTGGCGACCATGGTTTACTTTGGCTGGGATCTGGGCGAGGATCCGGTAGAGGTTCGGCGTAGTATTCATCGCAGTATTCATTGCTAAAATGCATTTTGACTGAGAGCTTGTGGGCTTGTGTGTGTTCTCTCTCTGTTATGGCGCGAAGCTATGATCAGGTTGCTAAGTTGCAGATCCAGGGTTACTTCCGCTGCTAGGCGGACCCTGGAGCGTTCCCTAGCAACCGCTACGTCACAATCAGAGGTCATGTGACCTCATCGCTATAGCAACGTCGTCAGTCCCAGGATTACCCAAACACAAGAAAGTACACATCTTCTCAGAGCTCCTCTGAATTATCAAGAAAATCTCTGGTTTTAAGTCGAGCTTCGGTTTGAAAGTTGTACCAAAGCAACTATGAAGTGTTTGGGCTTTCGGCAGCCAAGTATGGCACTTGAGAGTTATGAGAAACCAGCCATGCGGAACGCGATCCACTGTCCTCCTGGTAAATACACCAAGATGGCCATTGGGATGCTCACTGCTATGGCTGCATCTACCAACGGTGTCATTCCCTTGCTGCCGGAGAATGGACTTCTGATGCCTTGGCTTGGTGTATCCTTTTTCATGAAACTAATATCTAATCTAAGGGGCATAGTTATCATTTAAACGAAGTTTATATGTGGTTTTGGGGGTGTAAAGATCTAAGTCTAAGATCCGATAGGGTAGCTACCTAGAAATGATCTCTCTGACTTGCCAGATCATGATCAATCATGATCATGTTACTGTTACTGTGTTAGAAGCAAAAATCCATTTTGATGACCTAACGGATAGTATTCTGTACCAAAACCCAACATCTACGTTGTTATTTCTATAATCTAAATTCCACCGTTCTATTGGTCTACACGCCTAAAATCGAAAGGGCGACATTGGGCATTTTGTAGATTATTAAATTTAATATCATCTCTCACTGTTTGCCTTTCATTTTGTGGCTCATGAATTTCTTAAAATCGACAGGGTTAAATGGACATATGTTAAAATCGACAGGTGACAAATATATATTATAACCCCCAATTTCCTTGTATAATCGAAACCAAGCGCACTGTGATGTATTTTAGGCGTACTTCTTTTTCATTTTTACTTCATAATGGGAAATATGGCTTTATTTTCCAAGACTAGGGCCCTAGCGGAAGGTCAATCAAAACCACATGTTTTATCTCTAAATGATCAATTAATGGCATTAAGGGGAAACGTCTTATTTTTTTCCCTTGGTTTTTTCCCTACCTTTTTTTGGGGGGAGGGGTATTTACAACATCACGTTACTATCAGTGCTCCTGTGTAGGCCTTCAATAACTAGAAACAAACATTTTGCCTCACATTTTTTTGCTAGACTTTGTCCTGTCTATGTCATGATAATGCCTTAACCAGTTCTAAGATTAATGATGCCCTGCTGGGTACATTGCTGACTGCTGCCTTAGTCACCATAAACACCGAGACTGCTGTTGATGCTGTCAAGGACAGGCTCTCCAAGCCTGGCCAAGTCATTGTCGACACCCGCGAGGAAATACTCGATGACTGGACTGGCCGTTGTGACCGGTGTGAAACCTCTCCGTAAGTAAAGGAATAATATGTTTCTCTCTAGTCTAGTATTAATGGTATAGATGATAAAATCAAATGAAAATGATGATCAAAAATAGTATAGTGAAGAAATTCTAGCTAGTCTAGTAAAAATGATAATGGAGTTTCGCAAAAAGAAAGGTTTGAACAGGAAATAAGTTATAACCAAATAACATATTTAAAATTAGTGTAAATTGATTAAAAAAAATATTGAGCTGCATAACTATAGCAAGTTCAGTTTGTGATCACTTGTGTAGCAGGAGTCAACTGGGTAAGGCAAGAATAGCATTTGTTTGTTGTTATAACTGTAAAATGTGACAACTTATAGTTCAGTTTAACCTTTACTCTTTCAGTCTTTGTAACTTTGGTTTTGTAATTACTAATTCATTTTTTTGGTGAATGTTTAATAACTACTGTTTGTTGCATCAGGTTTTGAATTTACTACCTTGGTTACGATAAATTAAGATGTTATGATTCACCGTTGTGATCATTTGTGTTCATATAATTTAATGCACTAGATTTTCTAGATACATGTACAAGGAATAATGTCCTCTGTATTCAAAAAAAAGATACAGCTGTTAGTAATGTATATGATTTGACAATTATATATTCAGCAAAATATGAAGATACTTGATAGACCTTGGAACAAGTAAACATTGTTAAAGTTACACTTTACTTTGAACTTTCAAATAATAATTTCTTCTTTTTAAAATTTCAGGCCTATTCGGGCTTTCCATTGCCCCTACTGTCAAAAATGTGTGACACAGTTCGATCACCATTGCAACATATTAGGGGTGTGCATTGGCAAGTCTAACCACAGGTAAGTGGAGTCGACATAAAAACAGTCCACTATAACAAACAAAAAATACAAGTATTAATCAAGTAGCAAGTCAGTGGTTATTAGTAGAAAGATGAATATTTGAAATTAACTGTACAGTTAGCAGTTACATAAAATACAATGAATTAAGAAGTTCACTTTGCTGATAAATAATTGACTTTTTAATTTAGATACATTGTTGTTTTTCAGAGCCTTCCTCACAACCATCGTAACCACCGTCCTTTACTTGATTAACACACTGGCCATGTGCATTGCTGCTATCTGCATCGTCGCCAACCTCGGTATGTTTTTTTTAATGTTTCATATAGATAATGATGATGATATCTGATTACAAGCATCAGAAGAAATAAACATTTTGTAGTTTATTCACCCTGATGAGCACACTGCTCACCATACCATACTGGTGTAAACGTGTTCTAATAGTCTACCTTTAAAAACATGTAATTGAATGGAATTCTCCCTTTTCAGACTTTGATGACATCATGAACAAAGTGGGAATCATGACCAGCCTGGTGTTCATGGCCTTGTTCACACTTGCTCCACTCAGCTTCCTCCTCCGAGTCATTTCCTGGCAGATCCGTGCTGGTAGGTTCAATAACTTCATCGCAGATTGAAAATTTAAATCCTAAAATAAATCTTAAAGGCGGGGTTTTATGGTATATTAGACTAAGATACTTTAATATTCTCAGATTGAAAGAATAGACAAAAATCTATTCTTATGCAACATATGTGAGTTTAATATATGACTCTGTAGCATTAACAAAGCATTTTTCAGATATGATAGAACAATATAAATTTCTGTTCCACAGCCATGGAAGGCCTGACCCAGTATGAATGGTTCAGCATGCGCAGTGCCAAGGCTGATATACTCGAGCGCCTCATTGAGGAAAAGAAGCAGGAAAAGGAGGAGCAGGCTAAGGCTGATGCTATTGCTAAGGAGCAGAAGGCCAAGTCTGACGCGGATGCAAAGGCAGAGGCCGATGCCATTGTGGCATACTACGCTTCACTCGCCAGTGATGTCCCAGAGATCGTTGTCGTGGAGTAAGTGGCGTGGCTGCCATGACACAGGTGAGTTGGATTATTATATCTACCAGCTCTCGCTACTCTTTCTCTGTAAAGGACTCTGCTATAATCCCCTGATTAGTGTACTATAGTGCATTTGAAAAAAGGCATTTTGAACATGATATATTGACTATACTCATCCTAGTCAACTCGTCAAAACTGAATAATGCTAGCTATTTAATTAAAAGATCCCAAACTTAATTTCACAAGACTATCCTTTGACTGTAAGGAAAGGTCCCGATACATGAAACTAAGGGAGTGCTCATTTTTTAACAACAGGGGGGGGGGGTGGTGGATTTGGGGGGGGTAAAAAATTTGGACCCCTTGACTGGGGGGGGGTAAAAAATTTAGACCCCTCTTGGGGGGGGGGTGAAAAAAATTCAACCTGTTTTGAGGGGAAAAGCCCGCGCGTTACTATGCTACAAAGGGGCGCGAACGCGCGCGATTTTCGGCCTGCCGGGGGGGGGGGGGTAAAAAATTTCGACCCCTCTAGCGGGGGGGGTGAAAAAATTTCGCACGCTCCGCGCGAAATCTCACCGCCCCCCCCTGTTGTTAAAAAATGAGCACTCCCTAACTATAATTCTATCATGTTGAAGAAAATTTACTAAATCAATGGGCATTGCAATGGCCCAAAATAAACCCGTTCCCTCCCTTTGCAAATCATAACCCATTCTTTTTCTCCTCTTCAGACACATTGGTGCGTGAATGAGCTGTGTGAAGTGTGAACGTGAAGGAGACCATCCGGAGTGAATGATTAATGTGTTTGTGTACAAGAAGTGGAGAGCATGTAACATCCTGTCTGAATGAGCGACTGTGCGAATAAAAACAACCAGTATAAAAGAATAATTGTGTGAATGTGTAATTAGTAAAACATCAATATGTGGTTGATCGAGTAGGATTTCATCTTGTGTGAATGGCTAGATTGTGAGAATGATGACAACTGGTATGAATGAACAATTAGGTGTGAGCATGTAAAGATCAAGTATGATTTGTCCATCTTGTTTAAATTCCGTCTGACCTGCAAATAATTCATCCGCTATTAATGACACAATTTCATCTTGTGTGAATGAATTCATATTGCATGAATGACTATCATTATCATCATATTTTATATCTATTATTGTACCTATTCTCAATTAATTACAAGCTAGCCTGTGATATATCATATTGTGATATTTTCTGTCCCACATGACATGTTATATATATGCACCAGTTGAGAATAAATAAATACTATAACCATCAATAACACTGTTCTCCTCTTTTTTATACTTATGGATTCTGGCAGCTATTGTCATAAAATGTATTCAGATTATAAGAAAACACTGGTTAGACTATTTCACACGATTATCAGCTTTGTTTTTGTTTTATTTTATATTGCCAAAATTGGCCGCAATACAATTTGAAAATAATCAATATTGCAGGCATTAATTGGTGTAGAATCTGAATTTAAAAGGCATATTGGTCTTTATTTCATGGTGGATACGACTATCACTATGCTTAAGTATTAGGAATCCCGTATTCCATGCCCCCCCCCCCCCCATGGGCTTCGGTGTTCCCGTATCACATGGCCTGTTATGTCATCATTTGTTAAAATTGTTATTGTCATTTATAAGCAATTAAACATATTTTGAAGAGTAAAAACCATGAAATGCTCATAGCCTGCGGCTTCGTGGGATACGGTCCCAGCTTCACCTGAGGGGGAACGATGCCAAAATATCCTCTGGCCATGGGCCTTTGTCTATTTATTTCTTTGCGCATTTATTAAATGACCAGGAAAAAAGGGCCTCCTGCACACCCAGAAAAAAAACATGACAGAATTCAAAAAAGACAAGCCTCACGCTCTCACTCTTTACTCATAAAAAGTATCCACTAAGCTGATGGTCAATTTACATGGCCTTACAAAGGGTTACGGAAGTGTTTATGCATTAGACCTAATTTGATGTTCAGTCTATCAGTGATTATCACCATTATCATTATTTCTTGATCTAGGGGTCTAAGGGGTTAGGACTACAAAGGTTGACTATAGAGAAACATTACTTTAGTGAAAATTACTCTTTATTGGGCATTCAAAGTTGGATTTTGCTTTAATGGGAGAGCTACTCAATACCAAGATCTCAGTGGCCCTAGTTAATAGGTTAGAATCTAGCATGATCTCTAGACAAGTACAATAAGATATCAATAGGGTGCTGCAGTTTTGTTTTGAGGAGGATGAAATAGGTTACATTCAAACAGGCCTATCTATATTAAATTCATTTTGATGATTGAAAGCTGCAGCAGCAGTGATATTTATAATTGACTCAGGGTTTATTTAACCCTGAGTAATATACACCTACCAATTTTGAATTTTAAGACAATTTTGTGACATAGGAGAATCGTTGTATTTCGGTTATCATCCGAGATAGAGAAATGCGGAAAAAAACATGAGATAGGCAAGATCGGGGGACAGCATTTTCCTCAAGAAAATTTCTAAAAATCTCGAGCGAATTTGCCTGTATTTCTCTCTTTCTACCCCCAAAGCGGGCAAAAACTGGGCACATTCTACCGCCAGGACCTATGCAACAAGTCACATCCACTCTATATCTATATGTTAACAGATAGCGGTTATGATACAGATGGACGGCAAAGGCATGGACGCGTAGCATATGACTTCCAATATATGAAATTAGGGTAGCTTTTTCTGGCGATTACGATTCTGCTGTCAGAAATGAGAAATAATGTACTGTACTCAAATTAGATCACTCATTTAAATTCATTTCTGATGCCAGAATTGACAGATTACCCTGAGTCATCTGTGAGGCCACTCACACGCTCCATTTTTTAGATAGCAGATATCAGATCAGTACCCAGCTAACAAAGAAACTGAAAAATAAAATTCCTTGTGTTGGGTTTTGATTTTATTGACTCAGGTAGCTACTGCTACTTGAGTCTTATGCGACGGCTCTGTGAGACGCCCTGTTGGGAAAGGCCAAAAATATTTCGACCCTTTTTTTCTAGCAGAAAAAAACATTTCCTGTCAAACATTCAATATGCTACTTAAACTACAACATTTTTCCTACCACGGGTCGTTCGAATCATCCTTGTAATGCAATCCATTGTACTTATAAAATTGCATTTAAAAAAAAAGCATGCCAAAAATTGTCACATTTTTTTCACTGTAGACAAACATCAAAGTACTGGATCCTCTTTTGCAGTACCGTAAAACCTCGCTTATAAGCCTAACTCGCGTATAAGCCACACCCCAAGTTTGGGCCGATCCTATAAGCCGCACTGGCGATCTGAATGTGACGGTTTTAGTACTGTACCATAGTGGCAAAAACTCTCGTATAAGCCGCACCCTGACTCTGGGCCGATCCTATAAGCCGCACCGCCGATCTGACTCGCGTACTAGCCGCGGCTTCTACGCGAGGTTTTACGGTAGTAGTTAATTCAATGTGATCATGTCTGCACCCTCCGCTGAGACGCTTTTTTTAAGACCAAAACCTCGAGGGCGGGAAACGATCCGTAGACAAAAGAGGATGTGCAGTCGAGAATTTATTGCACTGAGGTCGGGATAGGGGTTGATGTCAGGGGTGGGGTCGGAGTCAGGGGGGCACTCAAACAGCACACCACAGACAGCACATTACAGACAGCACACCACAGGCAGCACACCACAGGCAGCACACCACAGCCACCACACTACAGGCAGCACACAACAGAGAGAACACTACAGGCCTCACAGCACAGCACACTACAGGCAGCACACTATAGACAGCACACTACAGGCAGCACAGAACAGCACACTACAGGCAGCACAGCACACTACAGGCAGCACAGCACCACAGGCAGCACATCACACCACAGGCAACACAGCACACCACAGGCAGCACACTACATACAGCACATGACAAGCAGCACACTACAGGCAGCACACTGCAGACAGCACACCACAGGCAGCACACTACAGACAGCACGCTACAGACAGCATGCTACAGACAGCACATTACAGACAGCACACCACAGGCACAACAGCACATTACTGACAGCACATTACAGACAGCACACAACAGACAGCACACAACAGACAGCACACTGCAGACAGCACACTGCAGGCAGCACACTACAGACAGCACACTACAAACATCACACTACAGACAGCACACCACAGGCAGCACACTACAGACAGTACACCACATACAGCACACTACAGACAGCACACCACAGACAGCACACTACAGGCAGCACACCATAAACACCACACTACAGGCAGCACACAACAGACAGAACACCACAGGCAGCACAGCACACAACAGGCTGCACAGCACACCACAGGCAACACAGCACACCACAGGCAGCACACTACATACAGCACACTACATACAGCACATTACAAGCAGCACACTATAGACAGCAAACTACTGGCAACACACCACAGGCAGCACACCACAGACAGCACATCACAGGCAGCACACTACAGACAGCACACCACAGACAGCACATTACAGTCAGCACACCACAGACAGCACACTACAGGCAGCACACTACAGGCAGCACACTACAGGCAGCACACCACAGACAGCACACCACAGGCAGCACACTACAGACAGCAAACTACTGGCAACACACCACAGGCAGCACACCACAGACAGCACATCACAGGCAGCACACCGCAGGCAGCACACTACAGACAGCACACCACAGGCAGCACACTACAGGCAGCACACCAGACAGCACACTACAGACAGCACATTACGGGCAGCACACAACGGGCAGCACACTACAGGCAGGACACGACAGGCAGCACACTACAGACAGCACACCACAGGCAGCACACTACAAACAGACACTTTTTCTAAGACCACTTTGGGTAGGTTTATATACAATTTATCCAATGGAAAAACAAATACCTCAGTCTTTTGTGATTAGGATCACGTTAGATTTTGATCATTTTGTCAAGTATTATCAGAAAAGATTTCCCTCAGTTATTCAATTACTATTTGTAGTGCTAGGTTTAGACTCTTATTGCCCCTATTCAATCACATGTCCGTGGGGTGCTGCAGTCTTGTTTTGTAAAGACTTAAGTGTATTGTATGTTAGGACCCACCAGTATTTATGAAGCAAAGCAAATGTATTAATATTTGAAGAGAACCAATACATTCAATTCTATTGAAAGTGGCAGCTACAGCAGTTATATTTGTTACTTAAATATCATATACAGTATAATATCACTGCGATACTAGTGGCCCAAAACTAAAACCACACTGCTATAAGAAGTAAACACGTGAAGACGAGAAGGAGTACTTTGTAATTGATTTTTATTGAGGTTTCTGTACAAGTGAACTGACAAGACAAAGCTACAGTTACAGCACTAGCAGACGACACAGCGTGGGTGTCGTCTGCTCGTGTTTGCGCTCACCTCCGCCAGTGGCGGCGGGTGAGTTTTACAAAGCGAGAAGAGTCTAAGACGCAGACCAAGGCCTTATGGCGTAACTTCATACCAGGCGCTGGTAAGTGTTCTCATTGGGGGCATACCAACCATCCTCGCTGCCACAAAAAAAAACTATCGTACAATAATAAAATAGGATAAATAGAACAATACCAATGCAACAGTTGTTGTAACATCATGCGAAGTACGAAAGACACCGAACACTTACACCGCTTGGAATGCCGGTACGCGGCATAGACTGGTTGTAATGATAAGAATGCTTCATCTTCAACACTGAGAATGTGTTTCTTTACAATAATTATAATACACGGGGCGGGCGTTTTTTTCTACACTCACGCTCTCTCTTTCTCTCTCTCCCTCCTGTCTCACCTACATCACTCTTTGATTTATTATCGTCGTACATTTATAAAACATGCAGTCGGTTTGCTAGCTAGCGCATGTACTGCCAAGGTCTTCACCTCAGAGTTGCACAGGGACGAAGCTGACAAAGCAGGGCCATTCCACAGTATTTCAACGAGTGGTCCCCACATGACCCCCTCAGATCCTAATAATTTTCCACCTACATGAAGATGTATGTAGTTAATTACCACATGCAAAATTGTAGCATCTTACTCCCGTAACTTTCCGAGATTTTGGCCGCTGAACATGAGGGGGTTTGGCCCTCAGTTTGCAATATCCCAATTTGGTGTCATCTTCAAAGTGCAATATCTTCAAGATGCAATGAGCTAGAGGTCTGGTATTGCTTGAGCTGTCTCACACATTCATACATTCTTGGGAAATGCCAATATTGGGAGGTTTTGATAAAGGCTTATACTTGAACAATGAGCATAAAAGGTGGTAAATTTTCCTGTTTGAACTGAAATTTGAAAAGGTTTGAAAATTCATAGCATCAAAACCGTTACTTTAAATGCCCTAGAAATTTGGATTCCAAATGTCAATGAAGGTCTCAACATGAAAATCAAAGATGCACTGTCTGCCATGATATGCAAATCCAATATGGCTGCCTCAAAAAGGGCAAAAATTGATTTTTGCCACTTTTCAATGCCCAATTTTGGTAGGAGGGATAAATAGTACCAGCTAATGCTCTTCACCAATCAAAAGGCCATTATGTGCCTTAAGTCTGATAGCAATATGGTATTGGTCCTATGTCTCCTTCTGGTGAAAATCGGGGGACGGAAAATGGTAAAAATGGTATTTTCCAATGATTTGTATTTTTCATAATTCTCTTAGCAATAGTTAAATATACAAAAATCAAAGCATAGTTTAAATCAGGTGAAAGTAACTGATGCCCCCTAAATCATGGAACCAAACTTGTTCCAGTGCTTTGGTTCTTTCCATTGAAATATAATATGTCAATATGAGGGAAAAAACAGAGAATAAGCAAAAAAAAGAATCTCTTTATTCTTTATTTTAACTTTATTTTGTGTAAAGTACGAGGACAACAACATGTTATATATAGCAGAAAGGTATATAGATTTATTTATATCTATGCATACATAGGCTACTCTAAATGCCGGTTTGGTACTCAAATCCCTTCGATTTCAATTTGGCCAGGGGCTATGACACATATATGTCAAATGCATTGTATTTAGACTGCATGTATCTGATTTGGCATTATTGAAAGTGAATGATTATAAACATGAAAGAGCTTAGGAGTTTGGTAACATGTATCTGCTTCTTTAGGTACTTAGTATGGAGATCAAATCCTCAATTCTAATGGGTCATGGTGGGCGACAACCTTAAAGTGGCATAGTCTGATTTTTCCCATATTTCAATTCCTACTGAAATGTGTTCCAAATGTTGGTACACTATCATATTTGAAGAATGGGGTGCATTAAAAATGCCCTTTTTGGGAAATTATACCTTAAATAGAATGTCCCATGTTGGTGCAGGTATAGTCTTTACAGTGTATTTTCAATGAGTGCAATCATAGCGTGCACTCCAAAAGTATCTAATTGAGCCAAAATCTGATAGTTGGTTGAATTCTAAGCTGAATCATATTGAATGGGATTAAATGAAGTAGGTAGTACATTAAGTATGGCCATATGGAACATTTTAGTTTATTTTTAACAGGATTGATTTTTGAGTGCCAATTATCGGACCATGTAACTTTAACCGCTCCCACCCTGATGGGAATCCAAATTTGTTTTACATAGTCTATAGCACATTGTAAGGGCTTACTTGATAGAGAAGGAGTGTTCAGGGTTAGATGTACCCAACCTTTTGATTCCTTTTAATACAATAGTTATCTCAGGGAATCCCAAATCATCTTAATGTGATGAATGAGAGATATTGTAACTGAATTGACCAAATCTAAATGGACAAATTCATATACCAAACCAGGTTCTGAATTATATTTATGGTATATTTCATTGTTCTCTACCAAAACAAACATGTTATGGTCTTATAACCTCTTTTTTACTCCAAAGAATTTTTGAGAAATAAGAATAAAATGAGTTTGCTGGTTTTTTTCTCTTATTTCTGTATTTTCCTCAATTTAACAGTGTTTCTTTCAATTAAAAGAACCAAAGCACTGAAACAAGTTTGGTTCCATGATTTAGGGGGCATCAGTTACTTTCACCTGATTTACACTATGCTTTGATTTTTGTATATTTAACTATTGCTAAGAGAATTATGAAAAATACAAATCATTGGAAAATACCATTTTTACCATTTTCCGTCCCCCGATTTTCACCAGAAGGAGACATAGGACCAATACCATATTGCTATCAGACTTAAGGCACATAATGGCCTTTTGATTGGTGAAGAGCATTAGCTGGTACTATTTATCCCTCCTACCAAAATTGGGCATTGAAAAGTGGCAAAAATCAATTTTTGCCCTTTTTGAGGCGGCCATACTGGATTTGCATATCATGGCAGACACTGCATCTTTGATTTTCATGTTGAGACCTTCATTGACATTTGGAATCCAAATTTCTAGGGCATTTAAAGTAACGGTTTTGATGCTATGAATTTTCAAACCTTTTCAAATTTCAGTTCAAACAGGAAAATTTACCACCTTTTATGCTCATTGTTCAAATATAAGCCTTTATCAAAACCTCCCAATATTGGCATTTCCCAAGAATGTATGAATGTGTGAGACAGCTCAAGCAATACCAGACCTCTAGCTCATTGCATCTTGAAGATATTGCACTTTGAAGATGACACTAAATTGGGATTTTGCAAACTGAGGGCCAAACCCCCTCATGTTCAGCGGCCAAAATCTCGGAAAGTTACGGGAGTTGGATGCTACAATTTTGCATGTGGTCATGAACTACATATATCTTCATGTTCGTGGAACATTATGAGGATCTGAGGGGGTCATGTGGGGAAAGTTCCTCAAATCTGTCTATATACGGCGGAATGGCCCAGCAGCTTCTGCGGGAGGTCTGCCATAATGGTGTGTCACTCTGAATTCCAGATTCTCAATTCCAATATTGTGGTGAATATACATCGCTATCCTAAAATGACCACGCTTTCATTTTTACGTCTGAGAACATTGCTAATATTAACGCAACCATGTTTAGTTAAAGACCCTTTGTATACCATCTCCCAATACAAGTGAGTGGGGAATTATTATTATGTGTTGTAATTAAAACAGTGCCGCCTTGGAATTGAGCAATCGTAATGGGTAGATATCGAAAGGGCGTTCACGGGAGGGTTGCATCAGCTTGCCTGCTCAACATCTGCACAAAGTGTCATACAGTCATCTTAAACTACATGTGCACAATTTGGCTAAAGTCATGACATGTTTTCTGCAGCAATAACATTGATGCTTTGTAGACAGTTTCGTATGGAGTGCACTATGTACAGAGGCAGAGCAGGACGGTAGGTTTGCGTTGGGTCGGTATTACTGCGGTACACACCATCTGACATGCCTCCCTTCTCCCTGCAGTAGGAGGGGTTAACAATAAAATTAATAGTTATGATAGACTGGTCAGTCAGGGGGAGGGGTATCCACTTCTATGCATAGTATCACGTTCTGCACAGTTTGTACATTATATATATATATGTATAATATATATTCTAAAGATCACTTTACTTATCATTCTATTATTATCCACAATCATCAACTCCACTCATTTAGCAAGAGGACGACCGGTCACAGATAAAAACCCAAATTATAATTAAAATAGACTACTACAACACTCTGGGAAACGAAATGAATTCAGAATGTTCAATAAAATCTGAGGCAGTCTGCCACGCCACCAATTTCCACCTTTCAAATATCTCAACAACATCTTCTCGTGCTAAAAGTCCAACCAATGTTCTATTGGTTTCTCCACAAACAGAAAAGGAAAACAAAGACCCAAGATATAAGTTCATCATAAGTATAATCGCTCGTAAACTTTTCTCTACGGAAAACATCAACATGACAATATATGTTAAGTGTACCTTATAATCTTGTACATCTTGGTTTTGAATAACGCTTACAAGGCATCTCAGTGGACCCCTCACAGTATGATTCGTCTAGCGGCTTCACAAGGGGTGGCACATGTACAGGCATTGTTCGGCGCGCACAGCTTGGGACACATATTCTATAATACACAAATTAGTATCGGGAACCGCTACTCACTTTCAACCGGTCACATGCACTCGTTCACAGACAACCGACATTCACACCCACATCCAATCATACTGGCAAGCTGACTCAAAAAACAAAAGACTCATTATGATGAAGCTGGTGCATTTCCACTACCCCTACATTCATGTTTAGTTCGCTTTCACACCCCACAGTGGCCATCTAGAGGAAAAGTGCTTTCTACAGTCAACGACGCAAAAATAAACACTGAATCGGCCTTAACACCGGCTTCAACGCAAGATATCCATACACAGCTCCAAGAACTCCGCTGTCACAGGCTTTGACCTGTGTTCATACTTTATCCTCCTCATCAATCTCTGTTATATAAAAATCTATCTCCCCTTACTTTCCTTTGTGGTGTGGAGGAGCCTTTTAGTTCAAGATAGGATTTGGGGGTTAGGGGTTGGTGTGGATTTCCTAAGTCATATTTGAACACTTCAAGTTTACCTACAGTCTTCACATTTTAGTTGTTCAGTTATTAAAAGCAGTTTGCCATATGGCAATGTTCTGTCATGTCTACTGTTGCTGGGTTTTAAGAGGGTGTGTACACCTCACAGCCAGTAGGTACCTCACATCACTTTCAACTACACTGATATGTTATGTGTTGTACAACATTCAATTTCACCCCTGTCATAAGAAGCTAGGTTATCCTTTAGAAATAGCTCTGCATGTTATGTTTCACTTCAGGAGCCCCTCTGATTTCAAGATACCATTTTAATGGCATTTTCTCTGTTAAATTTACAAGGGTTATGTCCTGGATAAGTAGGGGTAACACTAGTACTGGGAATTACTGGTCGACATGAAAAAGAATCAGAACTGCTGGAATGAACTAGAGACATGACATACAGGCTTCAGACTTCACTATTTAAAACACCTTGGACTGTTGTTCTTTTGGTTGTTGACATTGGGCACACGCAAAGAACTATTAGGGGTGAGAGGAGAGTCAACAACTATGTGAATTTAAGAAATGACTGATTTTTAACAAGTAAAACTTTCTATTCACTGTCAGTGACTGAGTTTGCTATTCGTGCAGTCTGCACTGGATCTGGTGCCTCCCCCTGGTGTGAAATGGCAGAACTAGAATTGTCCTTCTCAGAGGTCCGACATGTGTCACGTCAAGCGAGTCTGTATCTAGGTCGGGAAGTAAGTTTATTAGTTACACCACAGATGGCGCTACATGCGAGGAGCTGCATCTCCCGCCACACCGAGACTGGATAACATGACATCCCCCTTATTCCATAAACGATGAAAAACAATATATTTTTTGAATTAGTAAACTTAATGTTGACTCAGTCCTTTGAGTATAATGGTTATATAGATATGTATACCATACATATATGTTTAACACAATATGATAGTTCAAGTCTATCAACAAAGTACTTGTTGGTAACGTCTGAGTCTTTGTTTAGGATGTAACTTGAAATGCCTTAATATATAGGCCTATGTAGTATAATATACTATAACTTATATGATAGTTCAGTCTTTTTTCAATCCTTGTTGGTACGTGTGAGTCTTTGTTGTAAATGTAAATAGAACTGCTTTAGTATATATGTAGATGATAAACATGTTAGACATAATATAATATTTCAGTCTCTCCTGTAAGTCCTTGGTGACTGCATATACAGTCTCTTGATTAGAACACATTTAGTTCTCGGCTGCTATTTAGCGTTAAACACATGGTAAACACATACTAGATATAATACACATACATTGGAGGTATTTCTCCCTTTTATACAAAAAAAAATCACTGTTAATATCAACCACAATATAACTTTTCAGTCTCTTGAATACATGTCAATATATGTAGGCTATAGATATAGGCCTATATAAAACAAAATGTAATATTTCAGTCTTTTACATCTTCATGGTAGCGTCTGAGTACTGTAAGTCTCTTGTTTGACCAGCTTGGCACTGTTGGTATTGAACTACTACTTATGATCTCCAGTCTGCAATCACCTCTTTGGACAATTAATTGTCACTAATCCTAGGGCTTCAGCCATAGGCAGACCACACACAGCTGGACCTGGAACATTGACGATGTAGAAGTTGTGTTTGGCCCATTCTGTGTCCCCGTATCTGCTCGGGAGGGTTATCACCCCAAAGCACTTTATCCCGGTACCATTGTAGGCCGTTAGTTTGGCATTCCTGGCACTGGCGACTTTACATAGATCCGGCATTCCCCTCTTGTCTAGCATCTCAGGCATCATTTTGCGGAACACCCGAAGCGGCATCGTGTTGCCCATTGCCCCAGTGTCAACCTTCATGTTGAGTATATGTCTCTAATTGTAGTTGTTGTTGGGAGGTTGTATGCCTATCTTGGCAAACACCTCTGTGCGATGCTCAGTTTTTCTTATGGTTCCTGGAACATCAACCGTGATTGTGCTGTATACTATGGTCTCAAAACCATCTTCTGAGTCATAACTGCCTTCTTCATTTGTGTTGATGTTGTGTATACGACTTTTATGTCCATCCTTATGACCCCGCTCTTGGGATCTGTGATCATCTTCCTCTCTGGCATTTGATGATGCCTGTCTTCTCTTCTGACACACATTGCCCCAGTGCCCAATGATCCCACAGTTGTAGCACTCAGAATTATAGGCTGGACAACTGTAATCATCTCGGTCATGATCTCCGCCACACCTATGGCACTTGCTGCGCCTTCTGCCTGTTGGGCGTTGTTGTTGATCGTGTTGCCTGTTGCGTTGTTGTTGGCCTCGTTGACCACGGTTGTCATGGCCTCGTTGACCACGGTTGTCATGTCAGACAGCATCTACTGTCTCTGTCATCGGGGTAGTTTCTTTCCCCTTGCGACCATCTATGTGGATTATAGTGTTCTCTGTTGTCTCCTGATCCCGTCCTTCTTCAAGAACGGCCTCTATTTTTACATCAGGATCCTGTCGAAGGAGCCACTTACGGAACTCAGATATTGGTGTGCTTGCCAATAGCTGCTCGATAAACCTCTCTTTCTCCTCATCCGGAGTAAACCTACACTTTACAGATATACCCCTGTAGCGAGTGTAAAATGTGTCCAGAGTCTCACCCTCCTTCTGATACAGGAAGTGAAGGTCGAGTCGAGCTGCTCTGAAGTTTGGCTCAGTTATCTTGAGACGTTCCTCAAACTTTGCATAGATCTCTTTTGGATCCTTTTTTTGTGCTTCTGTGAGATTAAATGAATTGTAAATTTTTAGACCTTCGTCATCAAGAGCTTTAAGCATATATGGCACCAGGGCCGCACCTGTTTTGCCCGACGTAAGTGTGAAATATCCCATTCGTTGCTTCCATAACTCATACTGTTCTGTCTTATCACCAATACCTGCAAACTCCATGGTGGGGACATTTTTAATTTTGGCTGCCATATTTATTTTGCGTCCTCAAACTTGTAGGTATCCTTGTATAGCTTTTAGGCCTATTCACAGCTGCCAGTCCCTTTTAGGAAACAGACACCTAAATTTTGTTGATATTGGTACCTGACTGTCTGTTCTGCACTGTAGATCTATATCTATTATATATCAAGTGATCCCACTTTTTGTGATAAACAGTTTTGATATACACCTATTTTTAGATGTAGGCTATTTAACCACTTGACAACTGTCAACTCTGCCTTTTATCCACTGTTGATGTTTATAGATCAACACCTATTTTTAGGTGTATCACTGTTGTTGTTTTTTGTTACTGAATCCTTTGTCACATATATACACACCCCTTTTTATTTATGTTCACAGTTTTTGGTGGGGGGTGTTCATTTAGATTCAGGACTTCCCTGGGCTGACCACTTGTCTGTAGCCCCTATTAGTGGGGATCCTTATGTAATTCTGTTGGGGTTTTGTGGGGAAATTGTAAACTATACATTTTTGGAAAGCTAAGAACCCCCTGAATCCAAAAATCACACTTCACAAATTTATGCGACATTTTTTGTTGCCATGGCAACCATTTTCCTTAGCAACCCTCGAAAGTTACAAAAATCACCCGAAAATGACTAAATAAATTGGTAGACAAAAGATACAAGTACTCCTGTAAACGGGAGGGTTCTTGGCGGCAAGGGGACGCGGCTGCCGCTCAGATTACCCACAACCCCCGGCGTAGCCTCGGGTTCGGTTCCCGCCCTTGGCGGCAGCGTCCGCCCGGTTCCTGCTCGAGGCCGTCACTCTTGACTAGGCCTGCAGACTGACAACACCTCTTCAAAAGCAAGGTGACTACTACAGTGGACTAGGGCAGGAGATTCCGCCAGATTTCATTCAGACATATAGGCATATATTCAGGTAGGGTGCACTGACCAGCTTTTTGTAACTGTTGACTTTGATTGGGAATAATATAGAGAGGTGAACTTAAGTTGACTGTGTCTGGTTTTGCTTGGGAAGGGCGGCCATCGGCGCCTCCCCTCTCCCATCGTCCCGATCCCGAATTCTAGAAGAAAGCGGTGTTAATCGATCTAATTCCCCCCCTCACCAAAGGCCTCCTTTCACAGTGGTGTCAGATAAGTGGTTTACACGATTCTACGCCGGAATTTGTGAGGCAGGGAGCCATTTGTGATAGGAGGCCAGAGGGAGGGAATGAGAGGGTTTAGAGCTCTAGAAATATGGGTGGACCTCGCCCAATGGCGACGTCACTGGTACTAGGAAATGACAACTCACAACGGACTGACTTCCAGATGAAAATACTGTATTCTTTCCAAAGACGGTACACAAATATTATATCACAATGATCAGCACACCCTACCTGATATTCCTGGCTATAAATATGTTGATGTAGAGAGATCGGGGAGTAGAACACAGCCTAAAAGAAGGTGCCACAATTGGGGTCCATCTTCAAGGTATTTTAGTTCAGTTTGTCTCCCCCTTTAGGACGCTGCCTCGCGGGATCTCGCGTCCTCGCGAGACTCGCGCTTTTCCCGCCCCGCCCCAGGCCCGTTCCCATTACACCCTCCTCTCCTTAAACCTTGCTCGTCCTCGAGCAACCCAGATATTAAAGTACTTTGTATACTACATATGATTAGATTATGATGATATACAACTTTGTTTTAGACATTATACAATAAGTGGTAAGGGTGGCTGATCATATAACAAAAACATCAATATTATTATTGGTTACATGCATGACGTCCTTCTCTGTTGTGGCTTTATATAATGTTTAAAAACATCCTGGTGTTTTAATGACCTTTATGCAACCTCTAAGAACAGTCAGTTATACTAGATCCATAATTACTACTGGCCATTTATTATAGGTATATTCTAAACTTAAATGTTAACCCATATATATACATTTAGCATGGGCAATTACAACTCCGATTACACAATTATGAACATTCTCCAGTCTTAGTTCAAATCCTAAACATACTGAAACTAAGGCCAGAAGAAAACACAATGCCCGTTCTGTCAGGGTTTAATACCACCCGACCTATACTGCCCAAATTAACCTGCGCTAGCTGATTAGATATGCACAGCAGTCACTTTTGACCCGGCGGAGCACATTGTCTGGGATCTTCCGTAGGTCGACCGAGGTACTCTCCTCCGCAGGCTGGCGGGCGTCGGTGCAGGGGAGCCGCCTCCGCAGGCTGGCGGGCGTCGGTGCAGGGGAGCCGCTTCCGCAGGCTGGCGGGCGTCGGTGCAGGGTAGCCGCCTCCACAGGCTGGCGGGCGTCGGTCCAGAGTAGCCGCCTCTGTAGGCTGGCGGGCGTCGGTGCAGGGTAGCCGCCTCCGCAGGCTGGCGGCCGTCGTCCAGGGGTAGCCGCCTCCGCAGGCTGGGGGATGCTGTCCAAGGTGTCCTCCTCCACAGGCTTGCGGGCGTCGTCCGAGGTACCAGCCTTCGCGGGCTGGCGGGCGTCGTCAGAAGTACCAGCCCTCGAGGGCTGGCGGGCGTCATCCGAGGTACCAGCCCTCGCGGGCTGGCAGGCGTCATCCGAGGTACCAGCCCTCGCGGGCTGGCGGGCGTCGTCAGAGGTACCAGCCCTCGCGGGCTGGCTAGTGTTGTCCAGAGCAGCAGCCTTCGCAGGTTGGTCAATGTTGTCCAAGGTACCAGCTTCCACTGGCTGGCCAGTGCCGTCTGGGGTACCAGCCTCCACAGGCTGGCCGGTGTCGTCCGGGTTACCAACCTCCGCAGGCTGGCTGGTGTCGTCCGGGTTACCAGCCTCCACAGGCTGGCCGTTGCCGTTGGGGTCACCAACCTCTACAGGCTGGCCAGTGTCGTCCGGGTTACAAGCCTCTACAGGCTGGCCGTTGTCGTCCAAATTACCAACCTCCGCGGGCTGGCCAGTGTCGTCCAGTTTACCAACCTCTACAGGCTGGCCGTTCTCGTCCGGGTTACCAACCTCTACAGGCTGGCCGTTGTCATCCGGGTTACCAACCTCTACAGGCTGGCCGGTGTTGTCCGGGTTACCAGCCTCTACAGTCTGACCTGTGGCCACCAGTGCGAGGTTAAGCCAGCCAGCACCACGAAGTGCACCAGCAGCCACCGGTGAGAATTTGCACCAGCCGGCCCTACCCAGTGGACCAACTACTATCCTGGAGAAACATCGCTGGCCATAGTCAGCAGTGGTACCAGCACTCACAGGCTGGTCATGGTCGCAAAGGTTACCAGGCTCCATGAGCTGGCCATGGTTGTCTAAGGTACCCGCCTCCACAGGCCGACCGGGGTCATCAGGTTTGCCCGCATCCATGGGTGGCCAGGCAACCTTGGTGGTACCAGCCTCCAGGTGCGGGTGAGTTTCTCTCAGCTCATCAGCCTTCTCAGCCTGGCCTGCGTCCTCATGGTCAGTAATGTCCGGCACAAACAAGAGGGCGGGCTGATTGGTAACGTCTGGTGGACCAGCTGCTCGAGGGTTGGCTGCCTGATCAGTGACGTCAGATGGACCAGCTGCCAGGGAATGGGCAGGCTGACCTATGACTTCTGATGAGCCAGTCACCAGGGAGTGGGCGTCCGGAACATCTGAGGAACCAGCAGGCATAGGATGGGCGGACTGATCGGTAAAGTCAAGTAGACCAGCCGCTAGGGAGTGGGCGGGCTGATTGGTGACGTCTGAGGGACCAGCCGCCGGGGAGTGGGCGCGCCGATTGGTGAGGTCTGATGGACCAGCTGCCGGGGAGTGGGCAAGCTGATCGGTGCCGTCTGATTGACAAGCCGCCAGTGAGTGGGCGGGCCGATCAGTGACTCCATGGGGAACAGCCGCCGGGGAGTGGGCGGGCCGATCAGGGACGTCTGGATCAGCAGCCTCCAGGGAGGTGGCAGGCCAATCAGTGACGTCAGATGGACCAGCCGCCAGAGAGTGGACAGGCCGATCCGTGACGTTAGGTGGAGCAGCCACCAGAGAGGGGACGGGCTGATTCAGGATACCAGGTGGATTAGACGCCTGGGAGAGGTCAGTATTTCTATGGGGCCCACTATGGGATGAAGACTGGGATGACTTCCATGGTGCCTTACCACTACACGAGATAATCAGAGACCCCCAGTCCCCTTTAAATGGTGGCGACTGTGACCACCGCTCATGATGCGATCGTGGAGACCGCTGGATGTCGCGCCTCTCAGCTTGCGACGGAGACCAGCGCATATGAGGCAACTCCTGAGTGTCGCGCCTCCCAGGTGGCGACGGTGACCAAGGCTCATGACGCAGCCACGGGGACAGCACTGGGGAGCGCTGTTTGTCTTGCCCCTCATGTGGTGACAGTGACTGGCGCACATGACACGGCTGCTCGGACCGCACTGGGGAGCACTGGTTATCGCGCCTCTCCGGTGGCAACGGAGACCAGCGCTCATGACACAGCCACAGGGACAGCTGTCTATTGCGCCTCTCATATAGTGACGGTGACCTGGGCTCATGGTGACACGGCCACTGGGACCGCACCGGGGAGCGCTGTTTGTTGCGCTTCTCATGCGGCGACGGTGACCAGCGCTCATGACGCGGCCACTGGGACCGCTGTTTGTCGCGCCTCTCATGCGGCGACGGTGACCGGCGCTCATGACGCGGCCACTGGGACCGCACCAGGGAGCGCTGTTTGTCGCGCCTCTCATGTGGCGACGGTGACCGGCGCTCATGGCGCGGCCACTGGGACCGCACCGGGGAGCGCTTTTTGTCATGCCTCTCATGGGGCGACGGTGACCGGCGCTCATGACGCGGCCACTGAGACCGCACCGGGGAGCGCTGTTTGTCGCGCCTCTCATGCGGCGACGGTGACCGGCGCCCATGACGTGGCCACTGGGACCGCACCGGGGAGCGCTGTTTGTTGCGCCCTTCATGTGGCGACGGTGACCGGCGCTCATGACGCGGCCACTGGGACCGCACCGGGGAGCGCTGTTTGTCGCGCCTCTCATGCGGCGACGGTGACCGGCGCCCATGACGTGGCCACTGGGACCGCACCGGGGAGCGCTGTTTGTCGCGCCCTTCATGTGGCGACGGTGACCGGCGCTCATGACACGGCCACTGGGACCGCACCGGGGAGCGCTGTTTGTCGCGCCCTTCATGTGGTGACGGTGACCGGCGCTCATGACACGGCCACTGGCACCGCACCGGGGAGCGCTGTTTGTCGCGCCCTTCATGTGGTGACGGTGACCGGCGCTCATGACACGGCCACTGGCACCGCACCGGGGAGCGCTGTTTGTCGCGCCCTTCATGTGGTGACGGTGACCGGTGCTCATGATGCCTATGGGATTGCCCCGGGGAGCGTTGGCTGTCGCGCCCATGACACTGTGACCGCTCGGAGGTGTGGCCATGGGCTCGTCTACCTGAGCGGTACCCTGTATGGCCTTGCTCAGGGGACAACTGCCTGGAATAAAAGGAAAAGGGTTGCCTGCTTCGTTCAACCGATGTTTGCCTATAAACAGAAACAAATTCTGGTTGATGGTGGGCCTCCAGGGAGGAATCAGCCCAGGAGGACCGGCTCCTGTGAGGCCTCTCCTTGCTCCTCTGGATGGTTGTCAGAGGTGCTGTACCGGGTAAATGATGGTCATTGGTGACTCGGGACCCACGAGTCATCTCGGCTGGTCAAGCTGGAGTTGAGGTGCACTGCTCGGGTAACCCCCACCACTCGCCACCCAACCAGTACAGTGCTGAAAATATGTAGAAATTAAGACTGATTTTATACTCAAGCCTGAATGATAGGCCTAGATTTTATATCTAAGCCTGAACGTTAGGCCTAGACTTTAGGCTTGCGCCTGTAGTGGCCTGGGTTTCAGCCTAGACCGCCCACTGCTTTCTGGAATCTGCCTCTGCTAATTTTTTTCTTGTCAAACAGCTATATCAATCACCTCCCTCTTCAAGCAGAATGGCTATACACCTCCACCAGGGAACCTCTTTTTCATCTGGCAGAATGATAGACACAGTAGGTAGAAGAAGAAAAAAGAAGGCACTTTATTTCCGTTGCATCAATTCAAGGGTGACTACAGACGGCCTCCCGCAATATCTCTTATCTCTCCCCCTGACAAAAAAATATATGTCTCAGGGGGCCAAGTTCACAGGCTAGCTATAGTCACCCTTGTTTACCAAGTAGGGGTACTGATCATAAATCTGTGTACCTGAAATTGTCATTACCTGCACCTGTTTAACTCGTGAACATTACAATCAATATATTGCCGACATATTCAAGTGCTTGAGGTGATGTAGCAAGTATCTAAACCGTAGATATTTAAATGCAAAGTTATCCTACCGAATTTCCGAGTGTGTTTTGACAAGATGAACATTTCCTTTCGGGCAGAAAACGGCCCACTACCAGCTTCAAATCCGCTATTTCAGTCCTGATTGATTTGCAAACCTGACAATCATTAAATACCCAACATGTAGCAGCAATTTAGGACGGATTTGTCAACAAAATTGGTGTGTTTTGAGATGGCGAAAGGTCCGCCGATTTCCGAGTCTATTTTTGATAGACTCACTTTTACTTTCGGGCCTGCACTGCAAGCTACTGCAGAAACGTCCACTACACTATCCCAGAATCAATATTTTGCAATCCAACTTTCAGTCCTTCACAAACAATATATAGATCTACTCGACCTGTAGCCCTAGGATGGATTTGAGGGTAGTTTTGATGAGGGGAAGACGGGCCAAACCGGCGCCGAAAGTCCGACGGAAATTTCCGAAAATGTTTTGATTATTTTCGCTTCCACTTTCACAAGTCCTCGGTCTATAGAACGGCAATACACACCCCTAGACTTCGCCTAGAACAAATCTCCCCGATCTGACCTCTTTGTAGAATTCACAGCCAATAACTAGACGACATTTCTGTGCAGTTTGGGGTTGATTATGATGAGGAGAAAATGAGACATGTGGAGGCGACAAAATGTCCGAGTCTGTTTTTACCGAACTCAACTTTTTTGTTTTCTGACTGTGAAACCTTCCCAATACACACTCTAGAAATGCTGATTTTCACCTGCCGACTTTGTAAACTGTATGATCAATAACTAGTTGACATGTTATGAGTAGTTTAGGGGTGACCTACTGTGCTTTTGAAACCGGCAAAGTTACGTGAAGTAGAATTTCGTTGGCGAAATTTCCGCCAATTTCCGAATCAAAATGACAACAATTAACTTGGGGCAACGTCAATAGACACCTCTAGACTCGATATTTTCAACTCAATCACTACAAGTAATATAAGGATAGATAATCGACATATTTGAACAGTTTAGAGTTGGTTTGGCTAGGAAACCAAGCGCCGATTTGATAGAAATGTTTGGCGAAGATGGGGCGGGGCGGGCGACTTGGCAGACAGCCAAGGGCAAGGAGGCGCCGCAGCTTTACTTTTGTCGAAGATGTCAAAGTACAGTTTTGCCGAAAACAGCCAAATTAACGGGAATCTTCCGGAATTTTTAGAGTCGATTCCTTTACTAGTTCTAAGGGACAACTTCCACTCGTCCAGAATGGATTTGGTTATGGGGAATTTACAAAAATTGAACATCAACATCAGCGTTCCCCCTTCCCGAGGACCCGGGCCCGCACTTGAAAGTGCGCGCCTCAAATTTCCCAAGTTCGGAGACGATACAACTTCAATTACAACCGTAATATCCAGACCCCGCATTAAAACTTTTCCAAACTCTCACTAATCGCCACGGGAGTACTCCAACACCTTTTCATGTACTGGGAGATATGTTTAGACATCAATTACCGACAGGTTGACTGACTATTCAACTGGGAAACTTAGCAGACGCTGCCGACGCTATCGGCTCCGCCATCTTGGTTGTCGGCGGACCGTTGTCAAACTATCTTGAAATACCTGATTGAAATAGCTCAAAACTTCTCAATTTCGCGGGTAAGATGAGCCTAAAAGAGTAGACTCATCCCACCGCTATCACCATTTGTGATAGGAGGCCAGAGGGAGGGAATGAGAGGGTTTAGAGCTCTAGAAATATGGGTGGACCTCGCCCAATGGCGACGTCACTGGTACTAGGAAATGACAACTCACAACGGACTGACTTCCAGATGAAAATACTGTATTCTTTCCAAAGACGGTACACAAATATTATATCACAATGATCAGCACACCCTACCTGATATTCCTGGCTATAAATATGTTGATGTAGAGAGATCGGGGAGTAGAACACAGCCTAAAAGAAGGTGCCACAATTGGGGTCCATCTTCAAGGTATTTTAGTTCAGTTTGTCTCCCCCTTTAGGACGCTGCCTCGCGGGATCTCGCGTCCTCGCGAGACTCGCGCTTTTCCCGCCCCGCCCCAGGCCCGTTCCCATTACACTCCTACCCCCCTAAAATCATATCCAAGGAATCTATGTTTCTTCATAGTTTTCTTCTAGCACCCTTTTTTGCTTAGCAACAGATGATTCTTTGTGTATTTTGCATAGCAACAGGGTAATTATGTCATTATTCCTTGTTTCTGACCATGGATATTGCCATAAATAGGCTTGAACAATATTGTTGGAACCATATGCTTCCAACCAAACTACCCCTGTCAACTGGAAACAGTCATATGCCCATTAGTTACCATAGCAACAGCAATATTCAGGGCACATAGTGTATAGTATTGGGGCTACAAATCACCTACCTCATCTAATGCTTAATAACATTTGATAGCAGGAATATACATAGAAGATTTAAGCACATGTCCCTTCATTTAAGCCACTGAAATCATTCTGATGCTCAACTATTTAGCTATTAGCTATAATGTGGTTACCTAGCAACAAAGATACTTTATGTTGATTTGCCTAGCAACAGGGGTTAAAATGGCTGATTCTAAGGCTCAATCTTAAAGATGAATGGTATAGGCGATTGGCATCACATGTGATGGGGGCAGGAGGGACTGGGGGCAGGAGGGAGGGGGGCAGGAGGGATGAGAGCAGGAGGGACGGGGGCAGGAGGGACGGGGGCAGGAGGGACAGGGGCAGGAGGGACAGGGGCAGGAGGGACAGGGGAAGGAGGGACGGGGGTAGGGGAGGAGGGACAGGGGTAGGGGAGGAGGGACGGGGGTAGGAGAGGAGGAACCGGGGTAGGGGAGGAGGGACGGGGGTAGGGGAGGAGGAACCGGGGTAGGGGAGGAGGGACAGCGGTAGGGGAGGAGGGACAGGGATAGGGGAGGAGGGACAGGGGTAGGGGAGGAGGAACGGGGATAGGGGACGGGGATAGGGGAGGGGAGACGAGGGTACCACTTTCCTGACGTCCTGCCCCATCTCCCCTGCAGTCTTCCTGGCCAGCAGAAGGCCCTAGGAGGGCCTCAGGAGACCGTCCTTAGGCCCTCCTGGGATGAACCTTGTCAGCTCAAGGAACATTCTAGGAGGGCTTAACCCAGTGGGCACAGAACATTGAATCAACATTGATAAATGGTTGTCAACATTGATTCATTGTTGATTCAATGTTGATTCAACATTGAACAGAATTTTTTGCCCACTGGGTAAGGAGACCGTCCAGGGGTGTTTTGCTGACTGAGAGCATTGCATGGAGTGCCGTTGGTCGGTCTTGGTCCGACTTCCTCTTTTTCCACCTCTCCTGACTTATAAATATCCCTGCATTTTAGTAACAATTATAACATCAACATATATGTAGATCAAAGGATGGTGGTTGGAAATTGCAGGTAAGGGCTGTAAAAAGGCAGGTCAGAGAAGGTAGGTGAAGATTAGGATTTGGATTTGGGTGATGGTTTGGAAATACAGGTTATGGGTGGGAAATGATTAGGCTTTGGAAGGGCAGGTTAATGGTCAGAGAGGGAGGGATAGGGATTTTGGAGGACAGGTTAGGGGTCAGAGGTGGTAGGATTGGTGTTTGATAAGCATGCTAGGGGTCCGAGATGGCAGGATAGGGCATTGAGAAGGCAGGTTAGGGGTCAGAGGTAGTCGGAATGGGTTTAGAAAATGCAGGTTAGGGGTTGAAGAGGGCAGGCTAAGGATTTGGGAAGATTGGTTAGAGATTGAAAGGGCAGGTTAGAGCTTTGGGTAGGCAGATTTAGAGGCAAGGATGGCAGGATAGGGCATTCGGAAGACAGGTTAGGGGTCGGAGATGGTAGGAAAGGGCTTAAGGAAGGCCGGTTAAGGATCACTAAGGTACTTTTGTAGGGTATGTTTTTATATGAAGGTTTGTATAATGTCAATGTAACTCACAAACAACCAATATTGGTAGGTGCCAGGTCCCCTTCCCAGCCTGCAATAATGCTTGGATTGTAGACTGATAATGTCAATGTACCTCACCATCACAACTAATATTGATAGGTGCCACATCCCTGCAAAGACTGTTGTGCAGTCTCCCTATATTTCCTCTATCTCTCTATTCCGACCACCCTTGGGACAATCAAAAAGAAGTCACAATAGCGGGGTGGTCACACTGGGGGGTTCCCGAGGAGTCATGGGGTATTATAGGGTTATATGAGATATATTGTTATTTCTCCATATGCTCTCTTAGGACCCCCCTCCCCATCACTCACATACCCAGTGGTCAGAGTCAAAAGGGAAAGAACCTCCCCCCCCCCCCACAAACACTTGAGCAGTGGTCAGAACTATCCCCCCCCCCCTTTCCCAATCACTCACTTACCTAGTGGTCGGAGTCAGAGGAGGTGAGACCAGCTGCTACATCTGAAGGGAAACGATGCGTAACTGGTTCTCAGTGCTGTATGTGACATGGCACAAGAAACCTAATAAATCCTTCAATAGTGCACTACTGAACCTTGTGATAGTTATGATTTTCATCCATAAACCCCTTTGAGTCTCTGGTCTCCTAATTAGACCCACACACACACCTGACCAGTGGTTGCAGTTCAAAGGGACAGAATCCCGCCCTACTTCCCTCGCACACCTGTGGAGTGGTCGGAGGGGGGGGGGGGGGGTACCATTTTAGAATGTGTTTTAGTAATATAGGATTGAACTTCTATGATTTAGAAGCAGACTACCAACTGAGCTAACCAAACAGAAATTCCCAATCTGGACTCTCAGACCCTGAATATGCCTTCCAAAAAGCCCTAGGCTGCTTGTAAAAGTTTGTTTTTATAGACCTATGATATCAATATCCCACCTGTGTCATGCCCCTTCCTACTTAGTAGTATTCTATTATGAGCCATTTCATGAACACAATGACCTATACCCTGCCTTCTCTAAGCCCTGACCGGCCTTATCTACCTGCCTTACCTGCCTTTCAAAAGCCCTAAAGTGCCCTCTCCAACTGTTACCTGTGTCTCCAAAGCCCAGAACGTTCTGCCTCTTTGGCTATTAGTAGCATATTTAGATGTGTCACAGTGGAACTTGCCCATTATCTTTGGGGAAAATGTATGTTTTTTTAATACAAAATCTAGCCCAAAAAAAATTCAAGGAGCATTTGTCCCAATAGTGGCAGCTGGCTTTTCAAAACACTGGATATACCAAGGCTAACTTTCTAAAACCCTCAGCCAATTGCACATACAGAGCTTTTCCAAAAATATGGAGCAAATAACCTCTATACTGCCCTACTTTTTACAGCTTTAAAAAAAACACCTACCCCACAAATTTCAATCAAAGGCTTTTGTCCCCACAGTCTGCACAAAAACACCTATTTTGCTGCATCAGCATATAGACCTTGAAATTCAACATTTTCTCAACTTGGAATGATGTAAAAATGAATCAGTTGACTCTGTACTGTTTTAGTGTAGTTTAATCTACTATGGACAATGAGTGTTCAAGCAGTGTTCTTCCTGACCTCACATGAACATTGCATAGCAACCCTGTCTTGCTTTACAGGGGCTTTACCATTCTGCATAGTCTAACCAATAGTTCAGATCTCTGTAAGTAGCTAGGACAATGACATTTTAAAAAAATGGTAGAAATCATTCTACAGTCTACAATATATCCAAAAGATCAAGTAGATTCCAGAGCAGCAGAAATTATATCCCTATCATTGATAGCTTATTTGATATGAATTTCCAAAGATTAAATGTTGCCATAACGGACCTGTCACTTGCCACCAGTCTGCATGGCACTGCAGTGTACTGCTGGTCTGAGTATGGGAGAGTATCTAGCTGGGCCTACCCTGCTGCATACATTAGGGATATTGCTCTCATTCTGTCCTTGATTCACTCACTGTTTGCGCTATAAGATTATTTCAGATGATTACTAAAGGTGTCATATTAATGCCAGCTTATACAAATAAATGTTCCCATGATAAAACGTATGAACAGAGCCAATATGCCTAACTTCACTGTTCCAGGATACCCCCTATTGCCAATTTTTGCCAATAACTTTTTACACCAAATTTCAATAATCTTACTTAGAAATATCTACTTCATCTAAAGGTTGAGGTTTTGGGTGGTTGTAGGAGAATAAGAATAGATATACTGCTAGTACAAATGATGCATTTCTGTGCGGCATTATTTAGACAACAAATATTGTCACATGGAAATGAATAAAATGCCAAATCGAATCATTGCAGTCAGGAGAGACAGTATATGAGAGGTATTACTTATTCAAAATACAATGTCATTGCATTTACCCCCTTCTCTGGTAAGGTACGTAGCAGCAATGTCTCTCCTGGAAGAACTGTTCCAATTTACCTGTTGACACTACAGTTGTAATTAGTTTACCAATTTATATTTCGGTACTGTTTGCCCTGCCAACTACACATGCGTTGGGAGGGAGAGACACAGTCCTCCTCTTTCCTGTGATATGCCATTTGATATGGTAAGATGTCTCATTGCTGAGTAATGAATGTTTTCATTTGGGTTGTTTAGCACTGTGACACATACCGACCTGGGAAGGCAGGTTAGGGGTCAAATTGCATTAAAAGACGTAGGGTCTGCCCTGTTTTGATAGGCTCGGTCGGATGACCTGAATCAAACCTTTTTTTTTGGCCTGAGAAGTAGTGTGTGAGTGAGTGGGTGAGTGAGTGAGAGGGACTCAACATGTGTTGGAATGGGGGGGGTCAGGGGGGAATAGAATAATAAAGGCAACCTCCCTTATAAGCCGACTCCCCAGTTTGAGAGAATATTATAAGCCAAATCTGGACCCATTTAAACATGGTTAATCTATGATTTATGGTCATTAATCTGCTGCTAGGCAAACTTAGGTTTTCGAGAAAGGATACAATTGAATTTTTCAGTAAAACTTTAGTAGCAGGGAAAAATCACAGAATTAACCTTGAACCCTCTGCGAGACCTGTTGATAGGCAAATCAACAAATAGTGTGTTGGTTGCTAGGGAACCACATTATAGCAAATTTCCAAATAGTCTAGCATCAGAATGATTTCAGTGGCTTAAATGAAGGGACATTTGCTTAAATCTTCTATGTATATTCCTGCTCTTTAATGTTACTAAGCATCGGATGAGGTAGGTGATTTGTAGCCCCAATACTATACACTATGTGCCCTGAATATTGCTGTTGCTATGGTAACTAATGGGCATATGACTGTTTCCAGTTGACAGGGGTAGTTTGGTGGGAAGCATATGGTCCCAACATTATTGTTCAAGCCTATTTATGGCAATATCCATGGTCAGAAACAAGGAATAATGACATAATTACCCTGTTGCTATGCAAAATACGCAAAGAATCATCTGTTGCTAAGCAACCAAGGGTGCTAGAAGAAAATCATGAAGAAACATAGATTCCTTAGATATGATTTTAGGGGGGTAGGAGTACTTTTATCTATTGTATACCAATTTATTTAGTCATTTCAGGGTGATTTTAGTCACTTTTCAGGGTTGCTAAGGAAAATGGTTGCCATGGCAACAAAAATTGTCGTATAAATTTGTGAAGTGTGATTTTTGGATTCAGGGGGTTCTTAGCTTTCCAAAAATGTATAGTTTACAATTTCCCCACAAAACCCCAACAGAAACTTTTCCAGCTACATAAGGAACCCCACTATATTATCGCTCACCTTGACTGTCATCAATTTGATAGGATTCTGTTTTTCTACAATGTTTATGTACAGAATTCCTTATCCTATCGTTTCTACAGGGTCTTATCTTCAAATTCGCTATTATGCCACATCTGTAAACTCATATTTGGGCCTAATTTTGAAGAAATCCCACGCTGCCTACCATGTCACGTCAAGCGAGTCCGTATCTAGGTCGGGAAGTAAGTTTATTAGTTACACCACAGATGGCGCTACATGCGAGGAGCTGCATCTCCCGCCACACCGAGACTGGATAACATGACAACATGAAGGTCCAGGCCTTCCCTGGTTGGTTGATAATGTGTTAAATTCTTCTAGGCCATCGGGACCTTGCCATGGAATGTGGAGTGGAGAAAGTACTTGTTTGATTATTGCCTAGAGGTGTGCCAGGTCAGAATCTGGCCCAGTGAAGAGTTTTTGTGTATTTGTTTTTCACTTCCTATTTGTGCACGCACAAACTACAGACATTTGCTGGGCATTACTGGGGGTGCATAGGGCTCCCCTCCTGAGGCTGGAAAGTCGCCAAAATTGGTTCAGGTCGAAAAGTTGCTTTCTAGACCCTTTAACATTTTGTCAATTTTGTCATAAAGTCGCCAGGTCGCTTATAATGCTTTGGGTCAAAAGTTGCCAGGTAGCTTTTGAGTTTGACCCATCTGCAGCCACATTAGCCTACTAAGGCGGTTCTCCATTATTGATAGTACCAACAAACCATGGACATCTATGGACTTGTGATGGTATATGCAATCAATATTTACTTCTTTAGATTGAGTTACAATGGACTATTTGCATTTATAAGCAAGTTTTCAATTGAAGGGAATAAGCGAACTACCTACCCATTAGGAGACCCAAATGTTGTGGTTGGTGCGTGATTCCACTAGCAGTTCTGTTCCTGATAGATTCCCTGTATGTAAGTATCTACACCTATTACCTTAACATAAATTCCAGTGAATGAAGAGGGGTCGTCCATAAATGATGTCACGCCCTAGGGGGGAGGGGGGGGGGGTCAGAAATTTGTGACAAAACGTGACAAGGGGGGGAGGGGGGGTTGGCATGGTCATGATGTCACGTTTTGAAAAAAACAAACCATTTTAATGTCTGCAACATGTGAATTTCATTGATCAAATATTTAAGTTTCTATCTCTTCAAGGGGTCGTCCATAAATGATGTCACGCCCTAGGGGGGGAGGGGGGGTCCGAAATTTGTGACAAGGGGGGGAGGGGGGGTTGGCATGTGCATGATGTCACGTTTTTGAAAAAAAATCATGTCTGAAACATGTTGAGTTGTAATCAGTAGATGGCTGATAGTTGATCTAAGATTATCAATTAAGGACTGGGCAAGAAACCCCTATACTATAGACTATTGCCCCTGGTCCTTGCACTCGAATACCTAAACAACCCCATTTGTGTTCTGGGGTTTAAAATATACCCCCCTATCACTGACTTTTGAGTATAAAATACCCCCCTTTCAGGATAAAAACGCTGACCTTTTGGGCCCCTGAAGATACCACCTTTTTTCAAAACGCTGACTTTTTAAGCCTATAAACACCCCCTTTTTTTCTCTTAAAAAAAACAACCCTCAAGCAATATCCCATTTTCTGCAAAGCTAATGCAAAGATTGCCAAATTTGCCATGGAAATAAATGTAATGAGGCCCTACACAGACATAGAGGGACCAGAATTTTGCCCCTTTTTAAATCATTTTCACTGAGCTGATAGTGTATTTACCCCCTTTCCTACTTTTCACTGACATTTGTCTGAAAAATACCCCCTATTTTCGAATTTCACGGACGTGCAGAGTGAGTGAAAAAGTACCCCTTTCTCGGCCTTTTCGTAACATGGATGGTGTAGTTTCTCAGATAATAGATTGGAAAGATTGGAGACCCTTATACTTCAGGTGCTTATTCAAGACCAGCACTCTTTTAAGAGCAGGCACATGATGGCAATGGTACGGTAAAGGCTAAGTGCTGTGCTTTTATAAATAATCCTATAAGCCACAGACTGCTTATTCACAAGGTTTCATGATAAATGAAACAAAAATAAAACACTTAAAAATGTAGGAGCAAATTCTTATTGGTGGAGAGGGGTCTAAATACTCTGGTATTATACACATGTAGCCATTAAAATAGGTAGTTGCAACTACGCATGATCCCATAGGTACACATCTTTTTTTTGGGGGGGGGGGCATTTTTCAAAAGCCGAACATAATGGGGGTGGGGGTTTCGAGATTATTTCTGGTTGATTGGTGGGAGGGGGTTGGAAAAAATTGTGGTGTCTGGAAAATCCACGAAACCACATACCCCCCTCCCCCCACCCCAGCTAGTAATTAGTGACTTAGCCCTTAGAAGTGTTTGTTGATATCAAGTAGACTTATTTTGGGGTTTTCCTCATGGGCCGGGTACCCGTTTTAATTTACGATCAAGGGGGGGGGAGGGTAACTGCTTGTGTGACGTCACGCCTGGAGGGGGGGTCAGGCAAAACGTGACAAGGGGGGGAGGGGGTGTCAAAAAGGGGCCAAAAAAGTGTGACATCATTTATGGACGGCCCCCAAGCAAAGGAAAAGGAAACATGGTTTGAATGAAATAGATTTTCTTGTCAACGCTCCAGCATGAGTGTATCCACTTGTGCATGGTGATACCCTCAGGCTCTTTTGTAAGAGAGGCTGTTATTCAAAGTCTTGTTTTGGCACTTACTAAAGATTTGGAGACCCTTATACTTCAGGGTGCTTACACAAGACCAGCCTTCTATTAAGAGCAGGCACATGATCACAATGGTATCGTCTAAGCCACACCTCAGATTCGAGGACAACCTGGAAGTCAGTGGTATAGTTATGACTACCAGGTAATTCATTATAGAGCTGTACATTTTTAAACAACCCTATAAGCCACACATGGCTTATTCACAAGGTTTAATGATGAATAGAACAAGAATGAAACAATTTTTAAATGTAGAAAGCAAATTCTTATTGGTGGAGAGGGGTCTAAATATTCGGATTTTATAATATAATTTAGCCATTAATTAGTTGCAACTATGCATGACTCCACAAGTGCACTTTTTTTGTGGGGGGAGGGGGAATAGTATTTCTCAAAATCCAAACCTAATAGGGGTTGGGGGAGGGTCAAGATTATTTTCGGTTAATTGGATGGAGGGGGTTGGAAAAAGTTGTGGTGTCTGGGAAATTCCACCAAGCCACACATCCCCCCCAAAGCTAGTAATTAGTGACTGCAGTCCTTAGAAGTGTTTGTTGATAGCAAGTATTAGACTTAATTTTGGGTTTTCATTGTGGGACCGGGTACCGGGTACCGTTACTACGTGAATTCCCGCATATAACCCGAATCTCGCATATAACCCACACCCCAACTTTAAGAGAATCTTATAACCTGCACCTGGGGCCTGAAAATCACCGTTTTGGGACTGTACTATACATACAAAAACCCTTGTATTACCCACACTTGGAGTTTGAGAATATTGTGTAACCTGCACTGGCGGTTTGGTTCGTGTATAACCCACGGGTTCTATGTGGGAATTTATGGTAGTACCTGTTTTAATTTACGATTGAAGGGGGGGGTAGCTGCTTGTGTGACGTCACGCCTGGAGGGGGGGGTCAAGCAAAACGTGACAAAACGTGACACGGGGGGAGGGGGGGGGGGTCAAATAAGGGCCAAAAAAGCATGACATCATTTATGGACGGCCCCAGATGGTTGAACAAGAGTTTAGTGAATTTATAGTTCATGGTGTTGTAGGGAATATGAAGCTATTTTTAACTCTGTTCTTTGGACAAAATGAGTAGCAGAGGTAATAAAACTATACCTGGAGCTAGAGTACATGTTTGTCCTTGCTTTTGCATGATAACTGCTCCAATGTATATGGTGGTTATCATTGTATGTCACTCAATGGTATTACCACAATTCTGCAGTTGTATTTCATGGGGGAGCAAAATCGGAAAAAAAGGACTTCCACTGAAGATGCCACGTTAAGTGACAAGGCTGCATGTGGGGTGGATTTATCTACTCCATGCCCTCTAAAATGACATACTTAAAACAATCCTGGGGGTTGGGGGGATGCCCGCCCCCTTCAAGAAAATTTTAAGAATCTAGAAGCCAAATGGTGTTGTTTCATGTATTTTCAAAGTGTTCTGATCTGGTATTTAGAAGTACCCCCTACATAAAGGAAATACATTTTTCATTGGATCTGGACAAATCTCAGGAACGGCCCTGGGCAACAGAAACCTTGGATTCCCAAGTTTATACAATTTCACACCCCTCATTTCATCAGGTATCACCAGTATTCTCAGAAAAGATTTCCTTCAGTTATTCAATTACTATTTGTAGTGCTAGGTTTAGAGTCTTATTGCCCCTTTTCAATCACATGTAGATGGGGTGCTGCAGTCTTGTTTTGAAAAGATTAAAGTATACTGTATGTTAAGACATGCCAGGATTTATAAAGCAAAGCAAAGGGATTAATATTTGAAGCAAACTATTACATTCATTTCTATTAAGCGTGGCAGCTGCAGCAGTAATATTTGTAATTTAAATAGCATATACAGTATAATGTCACTGCGATACTAGTGGCCCAAAACTAAAACCACACTGCTATGGGAAGTAAACATGTGAAGACAAGAAGGAGTACTTTGTAATTGATTTTTATTGAGGTTTCTGTACAAGTGAACTGACAAGACAAAGCTACAGTTACAGCACTAGCAGACGACACAGCGTGGGTGTCGTCTGCTCGTGTTTGCGCTCACCTCCGCCAGTGGTGCCACCTGGTGCCTAGAGCGGGAGTGATGGCGGCGGGTGAGTTTTACAAAGCGAGAAGAGTCTAAGACGCAGACCAAGGCCTTATGGCGTAACTTCATACCAGGCGCTGGTAAGTGTTCTCATTGGGGGCATACCAACCATCCTCGCTGCCACAAAAAAAAACTATCGTACAATAATAAAATAGGATAAATAGAACAATACCAATGCAACAGTTGTTGTAACATCATGCGAAGTACGAAAGACACCGAACACTTACACCGCTTGGAATGCCGGTACGCGGCATAGACTGGTTGTAATGATAAGAATGCTTCATCTTCAACACTGAGAATGTGTTTCTTTACAATAATTATAATACACGGGGCGGGCGTTTTTTTCTACACTCACGCTCTCTCTTTCTCTCTCTCCCTCCTGTCTCACCTACATCACTCTTTGATTTATTATCGTCGTACATTTATAAAACATGCAGTCGGTTTGCTAGCTAGCGTATGTACTGCCAAGGTCTTCACCTCAGAGTTGCACAAGGACGAAGCTGACAAAGCAGCTTCTGCGGGAGGTCTGCCATAATGGTGTGTCACTCTGAATTCCAGATTCTCAATTCCAATATTGTGGTGAATATACATCGCTATCCTAAAATGACCACGCTTTCATTTTTACGTCTGAGAACATTGCTAATATTAACGCAACCATGTTTAGTTAAAGACCCTTTGTATACCATTTCCCAATACAAGTGAGTGGGGAATTATTATTATGTGTTGTAATTAAAACAGTGCCGCCTTGGAATTGAGCAATCGTAATGGGTAGATATCGAAAGGGCGTTCACGGGAGGGTTGCATCAGCTTGCCTGCTCAACATCTGCACAAAGTGTCATACAGTCATCTTAAACTACATGTGCACAATTTGGCTAAAGTCATGACATGTTTTCTGCAGCAATAACATTGATGCTTTGTAGACAGTTTTGTATGGAGTGCACTATGTACAGAGGCAGAGCAGGATGGTAGGTTTGCGTTGGGTCGGTATTACTGCGGTACACACCATCTGACATGCCTCCCTTCTCCCTGCAGTAGGAGGGGTTAACAATAAAATTAATGGTTATGATAGACTGGTCAGTCAGGGGGAGGGGTATCCACTTCTATGCATAGTATCACGTTCTGCACAGTTTGTACATTATATATATATGTATAATATATATTCTAAAGATCACTTTACTTATCATTCTATTATTATCCACAATCATCAACTCCACTCATTTAGCAAGAGGACGACCGGTCACAGATAAAAACCCAAATTATAATTAAAATAGACTACTACAACACTCTGGGAAACGAAATGAATTCAGAATGTTCAATAAAATCTGAGGCAGTCTGCCACGCCGCCAATTTTCATCTTTCAAATATCTCAACAACATCTTCTCGTGCTAAAAGTCCAACCAATGTTCTATTGGTTTCTCCACAAACAGAAAAGGAAAACAAAGACCCAAGATATAAGTTCATCATAAGTATAATCGCTCGTAAACTTTTCTCTACGGAAAACATCAACATGACAATATATGTTAAGTGTACCTTATAATCTTGTACATCTTGGTTTTGAATAACGCTTACAAGGCATCTCAGTGGACCCCTCACAGTATGATTCGTCTAGCGGCTTCACAAGGGGTGGCACATGTACAGGCATTGTTCGGCGCGCACAGCTTGGGACACATATTCTATAATACACAAATTAGTCTCGGGAACCGCTACTCACTTTCAACCGGTCACATGCACTCATTCACAGACAACCGACATTCACACCCACATCCAATCATACTGGCAAGCTGACTCAAAAAACAAAAGACTCATTATGATGAAGCTGGTGCATTTCCACTACCCCTACATTCATGTTTAGTTCGCTTTCACACCCCACAGTGGCCATCTAGAGGAAAAGTGCTTTCTAGAGTCAACGACGCAAAAATAAACACTGAATCGGCCTTAACACCGGCTTCAACGCAAGATATCCACAGCTCCGAGAACTCCGCTGTCACAGGCTTTGACCTGTGTTCATACTTTATCCTCCTCGTCAATCTCTGTTATATAAAAATCTATCTCCCCTTACTTTCCTTTGTGGTGTGGAGGAGCCTTTTAGTTCAAGATAGGATTTGGGGGTTTAGGGTTGGTGTGGATTTCCTAAGTCATATTTGAACACTTCAAGTTTACCTACAGTCTTCACATTTTAGTTGTTGTTCAGTTATTAAAAGCAGTTTGCCATATGGCAATGTTGTGTCATGTCTACTGTTGCTGGGTTTTAAGAGGGTGTGTACACCTCACAGCCAGTAGGTACCTCACATCACTTTCAACTACACTGATATGTTATGTGTTGTACAACATTCAATTTCACCCCCTATAAGAAGCTAGGTTATTCTTTAGAAATAGCTCTGCATGTTATGTTTCACTTCAGGAGCCCCTCTGATTTCCAGGTACCATTTTAATGACATTTTCTCTGTTAAATTTACAAGGGTTATGTGCTGGATCAGTACTTAGGGGTGACACTCGTACTAGGAATTACTGGTCAACATGAAAAAGAATCAGAACTTCTGACATGCAGGCTTCAGACTTCACTATTTAAAACACCTTGGATTATTGTTCTTTTGGTTTTTGACATTGAGCACATACAAAGGAGCAGCAGGGGTGAGACTGGCAGTTATTTGCATATTGAAGGGATGATGGTGGGTGGGCTCTTGTAAAAGGTTGATGACTATATGGACATGAACCGGCCTGCTATACACAGCTAGTGTGCTTGTTCTAGAGATGCCATGTTACACCCTAGGACAGCTCCTGTTCTGAGATCACAATGGGTTAGTAGTGTTTTGTAGAAAACTGAGACAGACTATTCTAGTTTCGCATCATAATCTAGGATACCAGGAGCAACCTTCAAGTTGGGTAAAAACCAACTCGTCACCACATCTACGTTTAAACGGCCTGCCATTTTTCGTACTGCTCGGTTAATTTTGAAATTTACATGTGTTCTAGTCATATGCAATCCATTTAAAACCCGAGGATTGAAAAGACCATTGCATAATAACAAGAAGTGCATGCAACACTGCAACCTCAGAATCTCCTGTGTGGGCAGTTGGGAAGGATTTACAATTTGTAAAAAGACTATCATCTAGACTGCTTTTTACAGGGTATATTTAACACCAAAACATTGTACGGACCCTGAAAGTATTGATATCAGTGTGCAAAATGCATCATGCCATTACCATTGTGATAATTTCTCCTCCCTTCCTCTGCCTAGTCACCCTAAATGATAAAATGACTCTTTGCGCAGGAGACACTGTCGTAGTACATACGGTACGCTAGGTTTACGACACCACAGCCTACCTGATTGGTTAAACCTCATGTGAGACCAGGCGATGTGAATGACCAACGTTACATAAGTTGATAGCACCCACTGTATCACCAGGTTTCATGCCTCACCCCTATTTCACCACATAACCTACACCCTCTGTGTTCTCAATGATTTGATAACTTTACCAATTTTCAATTACCCGGTCAGTGAATTTTTTTACACGGTGGTCTGTACATCATCTGACAAGGAACATGCTTATAACGCGTCCGGGCGCCTAACCTGCCAGGGGTTACCAGATATGCACAGTACCCTTTAGTTTTTGTACTGAGTCCTAAAGCATTACCGACAAGCCACACATGTGCCATCGAGAACATCAATTTTGTATAAATTACTAGAGGTGATCTACTACGCCCGAGTGCAAGTGTGCAACAAAACTGACAACCAGAGGGACGCTGGTCTACAGTACATAAATATATACATATACATGCCTGTTCATTTCATCAAAACACCTTTTTAGTATCTCACATATATTGAAGTTTGGTTTTTGATGGACAAAGTTGATATTACTGACATGACCTTGACTCTTTTATGTGAGATGACCTCTGACCCTACTATTGACATGACCTTGACCTTGGTCCTGGGAACAACCAGGAGCAATGGCACATGGTGAATATCAACACAAGCAAAGCTTCCTGGCTGTTTTACATCAACTGGGCAGCAGCAGAAGGAACCATATCATGCAATTATATCCTGGCCACAATCACCAAGTATTACTGGAAGTTGCTGCAAGTCATTGTGTTTGGGAAGGAAAATGAACGCTTTCTTCAGCAGTTAGGGGAGGGGCATTCAATAGGGAGGAAAATGAGTGAATTCTTTCCAATTGGTGATCAAAGTGACTTAGATCAGAAACTGTTGGAGCTTTTAGAACTAAGCACATACTGACTGTAAAGTAATAGATCTTGCCGACTCAAAGTAAACTGACCTCAGAGGCTTCAGTGCGGTTTGACAAAAGTAGAATTCCTGAACGACAGCACTAGTGAAGTTAACATGATGTATTTTTCGAGTTGGTGACTAGGTGAATTCAAGTTTAGAGATAAGTGGGTTTTTTAAACAAATAGAATTTTTTGTTTGCTGTGTCAACCATGCATGTCCCAAAGTTCCGTTTTGTTCCCGTGGTCAAGAACATATGAATCTACGTGAGCAAGTTATGAACGAGAGAACAGGACCAGGGTCTACCATATTACCAAACAGCACAAATGTCTTCTCTTATCACTGCCAGGAGGAACCTTTTCGGATGGGGAAGGGGTGACGCTTTCTACATGTTTGCGCTCAAGTTGAGCTCTTGGGTGACGCCGGTTGATTTCTAAATGAACACTTATTTCTTATGTGCCGAATAACAGTTAGTGCCACGAGTTAGTACGACAACTTAGAACCAGACTTTGCAGCAACATTGAAGATTGCAAGTATCACAAGTTTATACGCGATACTGTTTCCATTTCCAGTCTAAGCCACGGTCAACAACATAACTTATCCCCAAATGTGTTAAGTGATTCCATAAATCCTGTGGTTCTTTCCACAACCCACAAACATTCTAGTTAGCTCTGAGTACTAATTACATATACACATACATATAGATTTAGTGTATATATGTATATGTACATTTACACTTTTTTTAATTACCAGTAGATATAGGATAAATGTCTTCTCTTTGCCTATGGTCACATTATTTCCTCAACAAGCAACAACTGTGGGTAGGGAGCGATTTCGTCGATATACAAGGGCCTCTTTGACATGATTTCCACTGTAAGGGAAATACGAGAAAGAGAGAGTCGTGGTCTCAACTGGAGCCAAGCGTCGAGCCTGCGACGGGGTATGACTGTTCACAGAGTTTATACAGAAAGGTCGGATGAGACAACCAACATCACAGGTTGTTTCTAGTCCATCGCAGCATCCGCATCAAAACCTTGCAACTCATATCCCGGAGGCTTCTCGACTACTGGTTTCCACGGTTGACGTGCTACGTAATAATAATAATATATAGTATATGTGTATTATCCTATTGGTGATGTTGTCTGTCACAGGCTGCTACAGGCAAGTAGTGGGGGGAGGAGGAGTAGTAAACATTTCTTGACATCTTCTGAACTGGTAACTGTGGTAACTAATATGTACACATGCACACTGTGCTTTCTTCTTCTACAGGATCATCACTGGTTGTCTGCGCCTATTCATTATTATTATTATAATATACCACTGTCACCCTCCGCCTCCGGCCTCGAGAGGAGAAGGATATCGGGGTGAGATAAAAGCCTTAATAACCTAGACCGGGTCCGATGCACCTGTCCATCCATCGTGGTGATGTCTGTCGAGGTAACACACAAGCGCTGACCGAATTAAAAACACCATAAGTCCGGCTGAGGTAAATTTAACACAGCCACTGTGATCCAAGCCTCCCTAAACAAGGCCCGGTTAGGTCGGCTTATAAAGTGGCGCTAGTAGGTTTCTCGCTTATATTTTTCATCTACATATATTTCCTAAATGAGGGCTTTCTTTCGCTTGTTAGTTACTCCATTTTGGGTCTTCTTAGAAATCTATGTTTTCCCCCATGCTTTTGGTTGGGCCTTGTTGGATGGCCTTTTTTTTTCGCACACCACATATTTAGAATTGGACCTCCAAGGGTTGAGCTTCCAGCCTCAGTTGACTGCTTGCTCGTGCCTCTCACAATACGCCAGCGCGGCCCTGTCTCTGCCTGCCATCACAGCTTGAACGAGATCTAGGTGACAACGAGGACCGTCAAGGTCAAGCCATGCAGGGCCCATACCACACTGGTAGCCGCTTAACACGCCGTCGTCACCTCAACTTAAAAACACAACGGCGCTAACTATGACACAGTACCCTGCTTCGCAGAGACTGTCCTGACTCCTCCCCAGCCCTCTGTTTAGCCACTGGCCTGAGATAAAAATTTATTGGCATAGTTTATTCCCTTCCGGTGAACGCTGCCAAAGTCGCTCCGTTCCTTCTTGGCGCCAATTGTCCACCCGAGACAACGCCCACCACCTACGCATGTAATAAGACTGTTTGTGTGGGCGTTATTTGAGTGGCTGGCTCCTATTGTTTTTATCATTATAATAATAACAATAATAATTCATTGTATAATCCGTGCGAGGCTGGGCTTGTCGATAAAAAAACAAAGGGTGTTGGTGAGAGTCATTGTGGTCATGGCGGCGGGTCCTACAGTGGTGGTGTAGGCGGGGAGATGGGCGCCACCGCTCACGCAGTTCCTGAGGCTGCGGTGGCTCCGGGTGTAGATGTGTTGTCGGCAGCCGTCGGGGCAGCCGGTGTGGGGCCCGCGTTGTTGCTGTTGCTGCCCTCCTGTTGTTGCTGGGCAGCAATGTGCGGCGGAATCAACTTGGAGTTGATTGATGGCTTGATTGCAAGCTCTGCAAGTGGCACGAAAAATAAATTATTTTAGAAATTAATATTTCTGTTTTAATTGTGATGTGGTTCTCAGTAGAGCACATTATATGTTCTGTTGAAAGCAGCCCAAATAACAGGGAGGTAACATTTAAACGGGCATATTATTTTAGATTTCAACTAAAGGGACTTGTAGATGTGGTGTTGTTAAGAGAATGCAATTAAATGCCCATAACAAAATGTTATACGGTATTTGGCCTTGTTTCTGAGGGTTTTTTTCATTACAGGAGGAATGCTTATAAGAGTAGTGGATAGTGTCTGTTGAATATGGTATCATTCAAAACCGGTGTGAGACGAAAACCAATCTGGTAACCTTACCTGATTTAGTGAAGTTGAATAGTGGGGGCAGCTCTGGGCCGTGGGGCAGGCGCGTCTGTGGATCACGCAGCTCATCGAAGAATTCATGTGAACACGCCTCGAGTGGCAATGTACGGCTTCCCGGGGTGTACTTGAGAAGTAAAGATACCAGCTCTATGGCATCCGGAGGGGTACGAGGCCGAAATACCTTTAATACAAAGTCACAAACTATGAATGTTTGTAGTGTCATAACGTTCCGATTCGGCTAAAAGCTGCGGCTTATACGCGAACCAGAACCAGTTTTAACTTCATTTTAATATCAAACATGCCAATATAGGACACAGGTTCTACGTGCATTTTTTCCCATAGAAGTAGACTAAGGTACCGTTAACCTGTTTAGGCCGACCAAAAAAAAGATTTGCTGGTGAAGGGGCCGGGACATTTTCATAGGAACCCTCCCAGGGCCGAGCCTTTGCTGATTCCCATAGAGTTATGATGACTATAGTCGATGCTCGGCCAGCCATGGGATCGACTATAGTCGATGCTCGGCCCTAAAGGGTTAAACCCTGCGTATAAGCTTGACTCACATATAAGCCACACTTAGACTTTGGGAAAATCCTATAAGCCTCACAGGGGGTCTGATTATGGTGTCTTTTAGTACTGTAGTATACATCTAAACACCTGTGTATAAGCTGCACCCTGACTTCATCCTGGTCCCATAAGATCTGACTTGCGTACTAGCCGCGGCCTATATGCATGGTTTTTCTGTATCAAAGTATCCATTATCAAACCCCTGTGTGGCTTAAAAGTTTCTCCCCAAGTTTAGGATGCTCCATTTACAAGGCAAATTAAGTTACCAGAAAACCCAGAGTTCTTTTTTAAAAATGTAGTTGTTTCTCAAAGACTGCAGCATGCAAGTACATCTTCTATCATTATATCCACTACGAGTAGCATCTACGAGGCTAGAATAAAATGAATTTTCTTTTTACATTTTTACGTACCTTCGTCCATGGGTGTGGCTTGATCTGGGGGAACTTGAACTCGACGTAGTTTGGATTCATGTCCCGGATTTGCTCGCGTGTCGGGGTTCCCAGCACCTTAATGATCTCGACAAGTTGGTCCACCCCACTGTCACCGGGGAAGATGGGCTGCCCCAGCAACAACTCGGCTAACACGCATCCTGCTGACCAGACGTCTGTCAAACAAGCAATAAACACATTATTAATATCTTGTGTGTCAAACAAGGAATAGACATTAATAATATCTTGTGTGTTGAACAAGGAGTAGACACATTATCTTGTGTGTCAAACAAGGAATAGACACATTTATTATTATCTTGTGTGTCAAACAAGGAATAGACACATTATTATCTTGTGTGTCAAACAAGGAATAGACAAATTATTATCTTGTCTGTCAAACAAGGAATAAACACGTTATCATTTAGTACTTCGGAGGCAAAGTACCTCGCGCCATATTCAGCATTTGGCATGAACTGTCTTAACCCTTTAAGGACGCATGTCGCTTAAAGATGAATTGTCGTCATGATGCATCAATGCAGCACCCGTGAGTAACTCGCCGGCGCTGCATTGGTGCATCATGCTGACCCTCCGGGAGTGTCTCAACCCCGTAGGGTCGTCAGGATGCATCGTGCATTAAGGCATCATGCCGTCCTTGAAAAGTTAAGGAATCCTGTAGCTACTCACCTATTTGTGAAGTGTAGTCTGTGGCACCAAATATAAGTTCTGGGGCTCGATAGTACCGCGAACAAATGTAGGAGACATTGGGTTCTCCACGTACTAACTGCTTAGCACTGAAAACGTAGAAAAAGCACAATTTAATTTCAGTATTCATATATTTTTTAACACAAATAATTTCAGATGTTTCGAGCATAAATCAGTTGTTTAAGAGTAAGACCGGATCTCTGGTTCTTCTAGTCAAATATAGCGCTTTACATAGTGTTAAATGCCAACACGTTGGTACCCCCACAACAAGAGTCAAAGTGGAGCCAGGACAGGTACTCAACCCTATAATATAGGGCGGGTGGGGGTTTAAGTGCATATATGCAGGTCTAAGCTTTATCAAAAGGACAACGATAGGTGCACTAGAACTGGCCAGTACGGTATTTCACGAAAACTCACCTGCCAAAGTCGCACAACTTGAGGACTCCGGAGTCTGGATCTAGCAGTAGGTTCTGCGGTTTGATGTCGCGATGACATACATCTTGTGAGTGAATGTAGGCTAGACTTCTAAACAACTGGTACATATATGCCTGCAATGATAAACATGGCAACAAATCAGTGATGCACTGCACTCCTATATAAATGTGTAGATTTAATTAAATTTATCCTTCAGGAAATACACGTGGCAACATATTTGTAAGAGTGCATTTATTACAGAGTAAAAAATATTGTTTGGCAAAATTTGAAAAAAGTTTTGAACTGCCCTGAAAATAATTTCCAGTAAACCAAAGACATCAAACATTTTAAGAAGTTAAAAAAAATCGACAAAAGTCTTAATTTTTTTTTAAATAATAAATTTTGCATTTCCGAAAAAGGTACGCCAGGTCCATTGACCCCCCCCCCCCCCCCCCCATTCTATTTTTTTTTGAGGGGGGGCGGGGGGTGCTAAATATGTATTCACTGGTCCCTACTCCGAAGGGTTAATACTAGTAGCGTCTTAATAATCTGTAATCACCTCCTTCGATTGAGTGGATTGTCTGGTCCATCAATTTCAAACTGTTATCTTAAACAACACATACGAAACTGTTACTCAGAACAATTGGTGTGCCGATTGGGGATAAGACGTGACCGAAATAAGGTTAGATAAGACGATGATATCATATCAATTTATGACTCCGGAGAGATTTCCGCCACATTACAAATACTATGTTGTGACTCGAGTACATGTATGTCGGAAGGCGCCTTATATATACTACTGTATTATCAGTTATTAGAACTGGCTGTACGATTCAGAGATGCCACTCACTGGTAGACAAAATGACAAAATCCACTCAAAATGTAGGAATTCCTAGTAGGAAAAGTGGCATCTCTGTAAATTTGCACGTCACCAAGGCGTTTCTTCACATGAAGCAAACTAACAGGTAGAGATACCAAATTCACAGAAGGGTTAAAAGTATCATACGATTTAAAAAAAAAATTCCTTACAAGAAATTGACATAATTTTTCACCATGGAAACGGAATCAGGCAGAGACATGGAGAAGTCACGACTATCGTGAAACTCAGCCTTTGGACTCTTGGGTCATTCTTTGAAAACAATTTTCAGGCCACACCAAAAAAAAATGTTGGTCAATGGATTTCACTTTTCAAAAAATGGTGCGAGCGAGCGAAATTTTTTTTTTTTTTTTTTAAGAATTTTTTTTTGTCAATGGATTCTGTCGGTGGAAATCTGGAGCGAGCGACAATTTTTTTTTTTTTTTTTAACCAGCCTCCGAAAAAAGTTCTTAGTGGACCCCTAACATAAAAAGTTATTGGTTGATCTGGGGGAATTACTGGAAGAAAATTTGAAAAAAAAAAAAAATTCTCAATTTTGAAAAAAATGAGGCGAGCGAAATCCATTGACAATTTTTTTTTTCAAAAAAAAAAAAATTTCCATTTTCGAAAATAAGGTGCGCGAAATCCATTGACCAACTTTTTTTTTTGGTGTGGCCTCAATAGCATGTTGCTGAAAGATGACATTTGTCATCATCATGCACCAATGCAGCCCCGGCGAGTTACAGGGCTGCATTGACACATCATGCTGACCCTTATGGAGTATCACAGGGTCAGCATGATGCTTGGATGCGGCACTGGCCAGCTACTCACCAGGGCTGCATTTATGCATCTTGACAATCAAGGGCATAATGCATGGGGGCATGATGCCGCCTTTAAAGGATTTGAAGAGGGGATCAATTGTACTGTGAAAGTACATTATTTTGCTGGGTATTTATTTTCGCGAAAATGAAAAATCCGTGAAAATTTTATATGCTCAAGTATGGAATACCTACCCGCGAATTTGCCGATTTCACTTATCCGCAAAAATTTAAACCCGTGAAAATAAGTACTTTAACCGTATTATTATCTTAATACTTACGGTAGCACAATTGCATCTAGTTGGACTCACCTTTATATAGATTATGGGGATTGTCTGTTTGGACTTGCTGTAATGTCGAGCTACGCGGTACACGTTCTCAGGCACATACTCCATGACGAGGTTGAGATAGACTTCATCCTTCTGCAAGACAAAGTTTCCAACACATTTGTTTAGTATGGGTGTCATAGGTCTAACAGTGCTAGGCACCACATCGGATATCGACTTAATCTACGCATGCAATGAGGCTTCAACAGTTCCATGCCAATACTACTTTCTAAATTTTCAACTTTAAAAAAAAAGTTTTCAATCCTCTTTTTTTTAAAAATATATAAAAATGAGAAAATTTATTTCATGGTTGGAGAAATCATTTAGCTATTCATGATTCTTGATAATCTAAACAGTATCGGCTTTAACCATAATTTACTTTAAAAAAGAGCCTCATATTGAGTTTTAAATGTATTAGATTAGAAATAAGTTTTTTATTGAGGATTATTGTCGTGTAGAAGAAGCAGATGGTGTGTTAGAAAGTAGCGAGGGCGCGTTAACGGTTTTCAGGATTATAGGAGTCACATCAATTTGTTCAGCAAGCATAAATATTTCAAATTAAGTTACAATTAATGGTAAATATTATTGAGAATTATTTGAGTTCGTCAAGAGGGTAATATTTGGCTTTGATGTGAACAAAATGGTGTGACTGACCTAATAGGATAGGTAAGGATGGGGACGCACAGAGAATGGAAATGGGGCACGAGGATAAGAGATAACCCTTTAAGTACGGCGTAGTGCTTCAATGCATTATGTCCTTTTGTCATCGTGCAGCATGATTGCAACCCCCAGCGAGTAACTCGCCAGTGCTGCATTTATGCATTATATCGACCCTACGGGCTTCAATCCCCTCCCAAAGGCAGCATTGGCGAGTTACTTGCCAGCGCTGCGTTGATGCATCATGAAGGCAAATGAACATGGCGTATTGCTACATCATGCTGTCATTAAAGGGTTAACCCTAGGGGTATGTACAGTGGTTATCTGCCTGATATGTTCTATACAACGGCCTAAGATAATGCCTAGTAAGGGGATTTACTCTCACCTAGTCTCTAGATAATAAAAGCAATGCGTAAGCATGGCGATTAATACCAGGGTGGCCTACTTTTTATTCCTACATGTATCTATAAATCTAGGGTTTGCACTTTGGATTTAAAAAAAATAAATTAGTGTGGACTCTTTTTCTTTAATGTAGGGTTTCGACTTATATCTATATAATCTATAGGCGTGGACTTTTTCTTTCTTTAATGCGTAGCATTTGTTCATAGACCATTTATGAATTACTCAGACTTCCCACCCTTCCTGTTACATTATATGGGCATGGTTGTTAAGTTCATCTCATTTATCTATTCATTTAGTTTAGTCTGAGTCTATAGTGCTTTCAATTAATATGTTCTGACCCTTTCTGTAATGATGCTTGAATTCAGCCCTCTCGAGTTACCTGGCGAGTAACTCACCATTGAGGAATTCTTAATTTGGGTTGCAGGCTCATTTCTTAAGATTCCCTTTTAAATGGCCTGTAGAGAAATTGACTAGATAATAGCCAGTAAAGAAATGACTGCGTACCAAACTGTCCATGACCCTTATCGATGGCGTCTCCACCATAATAGCAATCCTATAAGCCACCCTTACACATTATACTCTACACCCAAAGTTTCAAGACAGACATATTTCCAAGCCAGACTTTTAGTTAGACCAAAGTTTGCCTGAACCGTTTATCGAACTCTATGGGATGCAGTTCTTGCTGGGATTATACACTGCTGGGATTATACCCCCCACTCCACTCCACCCCAACTCGTACATACACAAGCGTTACTCAAGTTTGTTTAGCCGTTTAAAGGTCATTGCTTTAATGTGCCATGCCTTTTATCGTCATGATGCATGAATGCAGGCCTGGCGAGTCTATTCATCAGAGGATGTATTCATGCATCATTCCAACCCTATGGGGTTTATACATCATACATATACACCCCTAAAGGGTCGCTATGAAGTATGATACCAGCCCTGGCGTAGCGAGTTCTCACCAGGGCTGCACCCATGCAACATGACGACAAATGGTATTGTGCATTAAAGCACTCTGCGGCCTTTAAAGGGCTAGTACCTCACCACAGGCCCCTTCTGATTACCTCACCTGCCCCCCCCCCCCCCACTACCCATGTAGCTACTCGACCAACATAACGTGGCCCCCATGGTTCCCGGCTTCAACCACTAAACACATGATACAATAGCAGGCACGTGTCAAGGTCTTTTCCTGCACCGTATGAACCAAGGCTCACCTAAAAATAGGTTAGGGAGTGGTCGTTTTTTTTACAACAGTTTTTGGGGCGCCCGCACAAAAAAATCTACCCCCCCCCCAACCCCGTTTTTTTTTTTAATTACCACTCACTTATCGTGAATGTAGATGTATTTGAGGGTAGTGAAAATCTGCAATTTCATGTGCCAACACATTAATTTGTGGACTTTAAATGTTCGTGAATTTCGCAAATATATGTACACTGGGAAATATAGCACAACCGCAGTAAATATATACCTTATTAGAAGTACCGTAAATTCTAATTTTCAATTCATGGTATTTTTCGAATAATCAATCCCCCTTTTTTTGGGTTGATGTATATTTTTGAACATTCTAAAACATAAAAGGAGTTGCTTGGTGAATATATGGGGGTTGTTATACGTCACAGGACAAATGAGACAATGGTGTTCACGTTATAATGATACAATACTCAGGCGCATACAATCATGTCCATTGCAGGAACGTGTAAGACTTCTACATTTATACATTTAATTGTTGGTCTCTTTGTATATTTTCTTTTAACTCAAAGGAGACCCAACATTTAGGAAATTTTGCGATGATAATTCTTAACGTTACCTAGATATCAAATAAATAGAATAGATGAATTCCAAGAGGTTCAAAACAAAATTTTAACGCTTTTAACAGTTGATATTATTCTACCGATGAGCGGCAATTGACGCGAAAATATCAGACTTTGTCCAAAGGATGGGTAACGGTCGGTAATTTTTCCTTAAAGGAATTGGGGTTGCGCTGATAAGAGATACCCAGGTAGCAGTTAGGTTGGTGTGAGGCATTGTTAAGGTGTGGAATAGCAGCGTTAGTAGCACCGGTAGTTAACCCTTTCAGGGCAGCATAATGACTCATATTCATTTGTCAATAGACGCGCTGATGCCATATCGACGAATATATGTAGTATTGACGGAGGAGCACATTAGAGCACTATGCTGTGCTCAACCCGTCATGAGGCGCATAGTCCTTTAATGCACTATATCCCTTATCGTCATGATGCATTTTTGCAGCCCTGGCAAGGAGTCTACTCACGCGGGCTGCAATCATGCATCATCACGATACATTATACACGAATGCATTATGCGTCCCTTAGAGGGTTAAACATTAGATTGTGGAGTAGTAATGCCAGGTGTTAGGCGTTAAGGCTATGTTACACGGTAGTATAGGTTAGTGCCAGTGGTGGCTGGCTGCTTTAATGTAGGTGCAATGTCACAAGTAGTGGTGTGGTGGTGGTGGTGGCTTAAGGTACAAAGCACGCTCACACTCCAGTCCGCGCCTCGCAGCGCTTGACAACTGTTTTAAATGTCACGAAAAAAAAAGAAAATAAAAAATTTCAGAATTTTTTTTTAACTTTACAAAAAAAAGCTGTAAATATAAAAAAATCATTTAAATAAAAAATACTGCCAGAAAAGCTTTAAATTTTAATCGGAAATTTCGCATATATATCAACAATTTAAATGAATACTTTCAGTCGACAAGCGATTTGGTAAAGTGCGGAGTGGAGCGTCGCGTGGTGAATATTTGCTGTGAAGCCAGGACTGAGGCCAGGGAGTTCTCGTTGTTATGTGTGTCTGGAGGGTTTTACTTTAATAAAACATGAACATAATCTCTGCTTCTCCCTTTTCGCTGTAGATGCCTCTTTGAGTGTGGGGACTGTTTTGAGATGACACACCGGGTGACGACAGACGCTAATAGAAACACTTGAGTTTAAAGAGATGGACGACGGGACAGTTGGACGACACACAAGGCTTTCCACCGACAAAGTACCAGATACCAGGACGACATAAAGACTGTGACCACTGACAAGAGATTGATATCTTTTTTTCTTATCACCCCCCCCCCCGATATCTTTTTCCCCCCTTCTTTTTGATAGATTTTTTTCTCTGATCCCCCCACATTATGATATGTAGTACTTTATAAATCTCTTCTTTTTTCTTTTCTTTTTATAAGATGGTTTAAATCATTGACTCTTTCACTTTGTCTCTCTATTATTGACTGTAGTTACAATGATTTTACGTCTCAGTTGATGCTTTCACATCTTAGCTGATGCTAGTTCGCCATATCGAATCTATAAAAAAGCGACAGAATTATGCATGGTTGCTGAGTGACGCTGTGATAATTTACGAGGCAATACATTAGGTTGACATCAGTGGTTCACAGTCTTTAAGGTTGGAAGTCTTGTTATTCTTCTCACGGGGGCACACCATGTAAAGGGAAGAATAGGGCACGATTTACTGTATGTTACCAATCAGACTACTATTAACCCTTTATCGGGCGCATAATGTTTTTGCGTGCTATGCCCATTTGTCGGTATGATGCGATGCAGCCCTGGCGAGTAATCTCACCAGTGCTGCATTCATACACTCCCTTAGAGTTGATACATGATGCATGAATGCACCCATGGTGCTTTATGCATCATGACATCAAAGGGCATAGCGCATTAAAGCATTATGCATCCCTTAAAGGGTTAACGCAATCGGTAAATCACTCACTGTAATAGATTCACTGCATACAGACTTTAGAATTCATGACAGATTTGATATTTCTAACCCGGGGAAGCGTCTTCTTGACAAAGTTGTGTCAAGAAGACTTCCGACGACTAATACTGAGAGGGACCTAACACAACAAGAAGTGACTCAGCACTCCTGTGAAAGTGAAGAATCGAGAGCATAGCTTTCTAACATAAAACTGGTCCCATCCTCAGAGCCTTCATGAATAGGGGGGCTTTTATGAATATTTCCAAGGGGCCGGGGGTCGGGGGCAGAGGAGGGATACCTCTACGTCGTTTTCGACTGAGTTTTATATCTATACACCCATGCTGACATACCGTGCAATGACAATTCCAGTGTTGACCGAGCGAGGCTTTACTTTATTTTTATTTTTTTTAATACGGTTTTATTTGGTCTAGGTTACAAGTATTCAATAAATGCTTTGTTCAACCACAAAGTAACCTAGGGGTAGAGTGAGTACTACATTTTATCTAATGACATGGTGTCTGTTTTTAATACGTTTATATTCACTGACACACTGGACCTGGACAGATTGTTCCGGTTGAATCATTTCATTCAGTCGGGACATGCGATCCGTTCCCTTACGTCAAGATTTTTTTTTTTCCGGAAAAAAAAAACCCACAAAAAAAAAAAGGAAAAAAAGTTTTATGTTTTTAAGGGTCAAACTGGAATACTTTCTTCACACGGTACATCAACATGTTTATACCCAATATAATCGTCACCACGAGGTGTCCCTCGCTCCGCAGCGAGCGTATGCCGCTGGTCTAACAGAAGGGGATGCGTTACCGTATTGCCACTGGCCTGAGCCCCGTGCGGAGTGCAGTTAGTCCTTCCTAAGCCTGCCACTGCTCGAGAAACACAAAAAGTTCAACTTACTTTTTTGCCTACCTTTTCTCCACTTGAGTAGAAGAAATACTTCAATTTGACTATGTTTGAGTGTTCTAGCTTTCGCATAATCTGTAGTTCTCGGTTCTGCAAGAAAACAAGAAATTGTGAGTTAAACAAGGAAAATGGTGTTTTTTTTGTAAGACTCTCTTATACAGGTTCAATTGCACAAGAGGGTTCCACCCGCAAAAGCCCCCTCCCCCCCCCCCCCCCCAGGTTCAAATTGATCGTGGCCAACCCCTTTTTAGCAATAGTAGCGCGCTGGCTTGTTAAAATGGGGAAACCTTTTTTGAGGGTACAATAGAGCACCCCCCTACCCCCAATGCTAAATAACCACTCCCGAACTGACATGAACATGTGCATGTGTTTGTGATGGTGGGAGGGGTTCTGCACTTGTGAAGCATCCTCTAATACAATATGTATATAACTCAGTCTAGCTGACCTCTGTGCACCCACTTCCACTATCTTTCTCACCTCTACCCCTTCCCATAACCCTCCACGCTACCCCCCCCCCCTCTTTAATTCTTCTTTCGATCAATACCAGTGAGTAGTATGTCGGCACTCTGTTGGTGCATCATGCCATCCATTCAGGAGCGCATAAACCCCGTCATGATGCATTATAGCAGCCCTGGTGGATTACTTTCCAGGGGCTGCATTTGTGCATCATGACTAAAATAGTGCATCAAAGGATTAAAGAGGAAGGTATCTACTGCTCCTCAAGACTGACTACTAGTGTAGACATGAACAAATCTATATCTATTAATAGTGTCTCTAGTCTTAGTTTTGTTCACACCCTCTGCTGGCCTTAAAGGGTTAACTGCGGCAGTGCCAGGCGGTTCTACTGTTAATGTAGATATTTTCGCCGGTATAAATTTCCCCGGATTTGCTATAAAGTACAATTTCGCTGGGATTTAAATTCGCAGATTTTGAAAGGGTAGTCACAAACCTATTGTGGATAAATTTCGCTCTGTAACATTTTCGCAAATTTTAAAATCCGCGAAAATATGTACAGCGCGAAATATAATACGTTTACCGCACCCCGGTACAAGTCAGGCTTTGGCAGTACAATGCATCAGAGCGCTGGGCCGGGGTTGGGCTGGGGCTGCACCCGTCTCCCTGCTCTTTCATCCTCCATATTCCGCTCTTGGCAGCGGCTCTCCACCCGCCCTGCCCCCAGCCCTCACTTATACAATCAGCCATGTTTAACACTGTAAGGACGGCATGATGCATTAATGCATCATGCCCTTGGTTGTCATGATGCATGAATGCAGCCCTGGTGATTACATCGCCATTGCTGCATTCAAGCATCATGTAGACCTTATGGGGTTGAGCTACTTCCGAATGGTCGGCATGATGCATCAATGCAGCACCGGGGCATCATGACGACAATCATATTCTAGCGACATGCCATCCTTAAAGAGGTAATACGGACATAGTCTCAGATCTACATCGACAAAGGCCGCTAGCACCTGATCAGGCGCTGCTTTAACGAGCCAATATATATGCGTCTCGCTACATTATATAAGGGGGGTTATTTTCAGATCACCCCTTGACTCCACAATCCTGCTGGCAATTTAAATGAAAAGGCAATTTTTTCTTTTTTGGCCTTACTCCCCTTCGATACCCTCCCCCCCCCCCCCCCGCCACTAGGGGTCTGAATCTTTAAGGGTTATTGTAACTGTCCGTTTAAGCGGGCCTGAGCTTAAATATTTCAAGTTTATGTTACCCCCTGCGTTTACATAAGTCTTTTAACTTAAGAGATTTTCTTTTTAGGGGGCGGCTATGACTTGATTGCCCATAGATAAGCCCTGTGCTCATTTGAGATCCCTGCGCTTAAACGGTCAAATACACCAATATTTTATACCATCTAGCCCCCCCCCCCCCCCCATTGCCTGACCGAGGACTGACATCAACAATGTAGCTGTTTATAGACTCTCAGCCCCCAACGAGCGGTGATTGGGAACGGTTCCAGCTCGCACGTCACGGACTAACCGCTCTATAAGGGTTAGAGCCCGTAGACTTAGATAACCTGGCCGTAAGTGCCAGATTTATGACAAATGTGTTGACATAAGTACACTACTGACAGATACATAGACAAAGGTACACGACAGTGGAGTCGTGTACATCCCTCTTCACGAGTTTTACCTGGGTCGTATCACACGAGCCCCTAGTCTAACCCAGGGTCCTACGAGTACCATAAAACTATTGCTTTATTCAAGCCAGATTTTATTTGGGGTTTATTTTTCCAATAAGTAGAATATACTTTTTCAAGATTGGGGATCATCATGAAGTTTTTTTAATTTTTTTAAATTTTTTTTTTCCTACAAGATTTCCTCCCCCCCCCCCCCAAATGCGGGGTGGGGCGTTTTTAAGGTGGGGTTTTATGGTAAATAGTATCAAACCAAATTGAACTTACTTTAAAGCGTTTGTCCTGCAGCACTTTCTTGATAGCGACCAGTTCGCCGCTGTCGCACAGTTTAGCCTGGTAAACTACGCCGAAAGACCCGTTACCGATCACCTTTGTGTCAGTGTAGGAGACTTCTTGTGGCCGGTCCGAGCCCTGACCGGGCGTGGCCACCACCGTCGTCACCTTACCCCCATCTTTACCTGCAGACAAGAAAAGGACAAAAACAGGTTAATTCATGAATTTATTTATTTTTATCTTATTTTTTAAAATTTAACTGTTTTAATCATTTATTGACTATAGAAGCATACAGTTTACAATCTGATATAGTTGACCTCACCCTGGGATATTATTGAAGGTATAACCACTGGTTTGTTTGACGTTCAATGAATAAGGAATTTAATCATATTTCATATCAGTTCAACGATAGCATACATGGGTTTATCACAGAAGATTTTATGCAGGAGAAATACAAGTATTATTTCAATATCAATGAAGACTGGTCAACTATTATCTGTGTATGATGAGCATTAACCATTTTAAGACAGCATAGCTCTTTAATGCACCATTTCCGAATCCAAGAGGTTGCTACAACTAACTCCCAAGAAGTTGGCATGATGCATTCATGCATCATGCCTCATACTCCATACACATTCCTAACCCAAGCCCTAAATATCCCTGAGTCACTCTTAGTATACTATGCGGTCGAGTTAAGTACTTGGTACCGTTAATTCATGTACATATATACCGGGTACTCGTAGTGTGTTTATATAAAAATGCAAGTATAACAGTTTTAATAAATTCATGATCAATGCACAAGGTTCAGATAGCACACCGAGGCAAAAAAAATCACAAAGAAATTATTCATTACATGAAACCAATTCATTTCTGATGCTGATCTGCGAATCTCATCCCATGATCAACAACACCAATTATTTGAATTGAATGCTATGTTTTATGGCAACTGGTAAGTGGGTACTAGTACATGCAACCCCCCCCCCCCCACCCGCCCCAGATGACAGGGATAAGAGCTGAATCTGATTCCTGTCCACAACAGACACGGCTACTTAACCCTTTAAGGGCCGCATAAATAGACAAAGGTGCACGAGAAGAGTTCCTCACTGAGGGTTATTTCACAAGGCGAAGCCGAGTGAAATAACCCTCAGTGGGGAACTCTACGAGTGTTCCTTTGTGTTTATTTCATGTCCTTATGAACAATATTTGTCAAAATTCCACTTAATTGCTCTGAAAAAGCTACTTTATAGTGGTTAAATCAACAATTTTGATGATTTGACAGGCCGTTAAATACGGGCAAGGGTTATTTCACGGGGGTGTTAAATACGGCCTTCCTTGGTTAAGTCAATGGGAGTGCCATATTCACCATGAAATAACGCATCATCTTCATCTCTCACACAATGCTGGTGAGTAACTCGCCGGCAATGCATTGGTGCATCAGAGTAAATCAACTCTGTAGGGAGCATGATGCATTCATTAGTGATACCACTCACTGGACATTTAAAAAATGGGAAAATTCCAAATTTTATAACCTAATAATAAAATTCACAGGGGGAATTCTCTTGATTCTTGGGGCACTGCTACTATGCAGTATGCCTCCCCAGGGCATAGCACATTAAAGCAGTATGCTGCCGTTACAGGGTTAAGCCTGGACAGTAGCAGCAGCAGCTGGTGTAATACCTTCACACTAGCAGCAGCTGATGGGGAGGGAGGCATTAAAGCAGTATGCTGCCGTTACAGGGTTAAGCCTGGACAGTAGCAGCAGCAGCTGGTGTAATACCTTCATACTAGCAGCAGCTGATGGGGAGGGAGGCATTAAAGCAGTATGCTGCCATTACAGGGTTAAGCCCGGACAGTAGCAGCAGCAGCTGGTGTAATACCTTCATACTAGCAGCAGCTGATGGCGAGGGAGGCATTAAAGCAGTATGCTGCCGTCACAGGGTTAAGCCTGGACAGTAGCAGCAGCAGCTGGTGTAATACCTTCATACTAGCTGCAGCTGATGGGGAGGGAGGAGCCGGCCGCGCCTCCCCAGACAAAATCAATAGGCGGGTCTTGGACCTGCCGCGAGCCTCCACCCGTCTCATACCTTACACTACACCTCACACACAGGTGGGAGCCAGGCAGGCCAGCACCCACCCAGATACTCACAATGGGGGAATTTTGTGAGTCTGTTTCTAAGTAGGGACCAAAATCACTTTTTTTTTCGTACTAAAGAATGTGAGTTGGTATTTCATTTTTTCTCCATAATTATGTTCTTGTTTCATTTGGAAGAATTTTGTGAATGTTCCTGAAGGTACCAAAATACCATTTTTTCGCACTAAAGAATGTGAGATGGTATTTAATTTCTTCCCCCATAGCTTTTTCTTATATTTCTTAATATTAATTCACCATTATTCAAGATTGGAAAAAAAACGGTAAAAATAATAATATTCAGGACTTTTTTTCTTAGCCCTTTTGTGGATCTAGGTCATTTGTACAAAGGGAGTAGCTCTGTGCAATAAGGCCTATTGGTAAGCAGAAAGGTATGCTTACAAAACATATAGGTGACCCGTTCACCTGGCACCGTTATTATATAGGAGTTACTATTGCTCATCAGGAGGTGAAAAACACCTCGTCCTAATGAGACTAATGTCATATGTTTCTCACCCTCATGGATAGTGGCCAGGTGCTCTCACTAAACCCTTTAAGAACGGCATGATGCTTTAATATCCTATACCCTTTGTTGTCACAATACATGATACCAACCCTTCGAAAGTCTCAAGCCTATATGGTCGACATGATGCATGAATGCAGCACTAGTGAGTTCCTCCCCACAGCTGCATTCATCAACGCATCATGACGACGAATGGTATGATGCATTAAAATAGTATGCGGTCCGTAAAGGGTTGACGACGACAGGTGCCGCGATAGCACATCCATTATTAATATGGAGACCGCCGCCTCTCGACACAACATAAAAAAACAGACACGTGTCTTAATTGCTGCTGTTTTTAACACCGTTTTCTTGAGCTATTTTCCCATACCCCAGACTAGAGTTGACCCTTTAAGGACAGCGTAATGTTATACCCCATTGTTGGTATTAAGCATAATAAAGATTATATATAACTGCAGCACCACCAGTGCGAGTAACTCACCAGTGTGTTACATGTACAGGCGATTAACTCAGCCGGTGCAGCCAGCGCGAGTAATTCGCGAGATTTAATTATAAGGTGCAACGTGTGGACAAATGATCATTATCATGTCGTCCATAAAGGGTTAGAATATTTCTTCCTCAGGTCTGACAGGTGTCGTGTCAGCAGATTTGCATGTCCATTGCTAATACTGATATCTGCAAACGCGCGGCTGAGATAAATATGACAAATATGGCATCTTAATTGCAGCTGTTTTTTGTGAGCTAATGTTATCACTTTAGGGTCGGCATAATGCCTTTGGCATGATGCCTCAATGCTTCTGGTGTTTGTCATGAATGATACACTCGTCTGTGCATCATTGGTGCATCATGATCAATATATCTAATCATCCTTATACTATGTACCATAAATCTCACGTACATGCCTTAACTGGCGTGTGAGCTGTATCCCCAACTTAAACAGAACTTATAAACAGCAAAGAGGGCCTGAATATTGTTAATTTATAAGACTTTTACCACACTGTCTATCAAGCTGATACAATTCAATTCAACACCTTGAAGATTTTTTTATCAAACTGATACAATTAACATTGTGTAATTCAACACCTTGAAGATTTCTATCAAACTGATACATAGACAGAGCTGCACGCTAAAGTGACAGAGTGACTGGTTATTGCACGAGTGGGGCTTGGGCCGTATTGCACGCTGGCCGTAGGCCTAGTGCAATACGGCCCAAGCCCCACAAGTGCAAAAAACAGTCAAGAGGTCACTTTTAAGTGACGCTCTGTATTTATTTCAGGGTACATCGCTGTAAAATAGATATGTAGTCTATGTTTCTTTACTTCCACGATGTTTCTTTACTTCCGAGGCGTTTGTTTACGTCCTTCGGCCGCCATTTTGAATTCCGCGCAAGTCACGTGACCTTTGGTAACCTAGAAACGCCATGGCGACCTCCATGGCGCCCCATGGCGACGTTAAATACGGGCACAGCGTGCAGAACGGCTGAGGGTTATTGCACGCTCCAGTGGGGAACGGGCATCCCATTGCTTTAACCTTGACAGTCCGTATTCACCATGAAATAAAATTTAATTCAACACCTTCAATCGTATCAGCTATCCCATACGGTCATACAGATACTGTAGTAATACCAATGCCAACTAGAGAGCGAACACCGGGGAAATAAGTTACCATAAACTACTCTTACCTCGCACTCTCCGTAGTATAAATGTCATAATGCTAGACGTATACACAACTCCATTACTGGACACAGCGGTGCTGTGAGTGCTTTTCTCGGTCGCGACATCTCAATGAATGAAAGCCGATCGGCCTGGTTAAGGGGCCTCCCACAAACAACTCGGCATTTGGGCCGATCGCCACCTGACGTCATGAGATGTCGCTGCCTGCGCAAGATAACAGAGCACCAGCCAACTACCCCTCCCTCCCGCACGCTACCATCCCCGGCCCACTCAGCAACATGAGCTGATTACCTCTCTGTATGGAGACTGCCATCTGTAACCACCAGTGGCTAATGTACACATCTCATGATTATGATTATTTTTTTAATATATTTTTTAATTTCAATTTAATTTAATTTAATTTTTTTTTTTTTTTTTTTTTAAACTTACGTAAAATTCATACCTTTCTAGGGGAATGTTTTCTTTAGTCATCCAACAGGCATTGAGTTTAAGTAAACTAAGAATGTGTTGGGAGAGTAGTGTTTTGCTGTTGGATTTCAACGCTTTCGAGAGGGATTCCTCTGTTAGGCTCATCTCGGAATGAGCTGTATCGGCAAGAGGTTTGACGCAAGTTCCCCTCCCTGAGCTCCCTTCCCTCCTTGTGTCCCAAACCTCCCACCGCCAGGCTAACAACATCTCGGCCCCGCCCTAATCATCATTTCCGGTTCCCCTGTGACGTCACTTCCGGTCAGAAAGGCAGGTGATGGCCACGCCCCCTCAGCAGAGCTCTCACACTCTCCCAGCAGATTGGCTGCAGTATCAGTAACATAACGCCCACTCTGCATGCACCAAGACTAAGAGTGGAGAGCGGGTAGACTACAGTAGTGGCGTCTCTCCCTAGTTACCATAGCAACCATTTGTGGCGGATCCCATCCCCCCCCCCCCCGTGGTTACCATGGCAACGGGAGGCGGAGAGTGTGTAGCCAGATAACATTGTGTATGTGTGTGTGTGGGTGTAGGTTGGGTGGGTGGTGGGGTTAGACTATCCATCCGCGGCCCATTTACTGAGTCAGATTGCGTTGCCATGGTAACCACACAGCTGTATACTACTACTACATACTACCTTTCACCCTTCACCTGCTGTGGACATTCTACAGCTAAATGCGGCGCCACGCGTCAAGCTCAATTACCTCTCTGTACGGATACGAACATTTTTATCCACCAGTGGATAATGTGCGGTAATGTATAGTAATTTGGTAAATGGTAATTTATAGCTGCATTTGAGTCTAGACCAAGCATCTACTCAGAGTGACGCCTCTACCAACTAGAATTGCACCGAGCAGAGAGGCCTTTTGATTACTTCCTCTGCTGCAGAATGTGTTTGGGGGTATCTCGGTACAAGGAGACAATGCTTACTGTATCCAACAACCTTAGGTAAAAACGTTACAGCTCCCAACCTGCAGTGTTAACCCTTTAAGGACAGCATATAGCTTTAATGTACTATCCTTTTGTTATCATGATGCATGAATGCAGATCTGACAAGTAACTCACTAGAGGAGCCTTCAAGCATAATGCCGACTCTACGGAGCTGATACATTCCAAAAAGGCTTGGCATGATGCATGAAGGGCTGCATTCATGCATTATGACGAACAAGGGCATTAAATCACTATGCGACCCTAAACGGATTAGAGGCAAACTCAAGCCTGGAATCAAAGGATATTCTTTCTATTGTATTGAGAAATCCGATTCCTTTGCTAAGAGCGTACTGATGGGGTCTGAATGTGGGTAGCGGCATGTGTGACGTTAGTGTTAATGGTATTGCCATGTCTGACCACCATCTATATATAGTTGACCCCTGTAGTGTACATCAATACTCTATAACACAGAGCTGGAGCAGGTACAGGGCCAAGCTGCTACAAGGTACACAACAGTTAACCCTTTACGGGCCGCATACTGCTTTATGGCACTACGTACCCAGCGGTTAACCCTTAACGGGCCGCATAGTGCTTTATGGCACTACGTACCCAGCGGCTAACCCTTTACGGGCCGCATAGTGCTTTATGGCACTACGTACCTAACTGTTAACCCTTAACGGGCCGCATAGTGGTTTATGGCACTACGTACCCAGCGGCTAACCCTTTACGGGCCGCATAGTGCTTTAATGCACTATGCACTGCAGTGATCATGCACATGAATGTGGGTGTGACGCGAATCTCACCGGTGCTGCATTCATGTGTCATGCCTACCCTACAGCGCTGATACACTCCCGATAGGATTGGCATGCTGCACTGAAGCAATGCTGGTGAGTTACTCACCATGATACACAACCATGGCTTGACGACCTTTCGGCACGGTTCATTAAAACATTGTGACGACAATGGACCGTGAAGCCATAGTCGGGTTGAACTCTATGAATATCCCGGCATACTTAAGTGTTTTTTTTATGCCTTCATCCGGGGTACGAGCCACAATTTTTCCCATTAAATTTTGATTTTGATATTAAAAAGAATCAGAATAGGGTTGTATCTTAACTTATATTATCATACCGCAAGGCGAAAAGTTCAGAAAGGGCACCATAGGTACTGTCCTAGATTCCTGCTAAACAGATGTATACGTCAACTACTAGTGCTATATATTATACACCCCCCCCCCCCTCCTGTCCCTCCTTCACCCCTAGTACCCCCCCCCCCCCACCCCACACACTCACACACAGGCACGTGTGACCCCGCGCGTGTGTCAACCATCATTTCCGGGTCACTCACTCCACTCCCAAGGAGCCCCAGGCAGGGCACGTCCAAACCTACTTCTTCAAAATGGCTCAATTATTTTGTATGTGGTTTCTATTTTTGTCGTGAACTTGTTTTTATATCATCACAAGTTCACCACTCTGGAATCCCACACCTCTGTTCTGAGTGACACCTCAGTACAATGCAATAACTCGAGTGCTAAGCTCGTTCAAGCAGAAGACCCCATATAAAAAGAAAGAGAGGAGAAAAAGGCCTGGAATCTAAAGCATGTTTGCTTACAGCTACATGTATTATGGGTGTAAATAGTGCCCTACAACGAATTGAATTTATGATCATAATATTGACATAATTCGACAATCAAGTATTTCATTTACTTCTTCTCTTTTTTTCTAAGGAAAGTAAATCTAATCAGACAATTTTTTGTTCATTGAGAGAAAATGCTCTTATTTTACCGCTTAGTGAAGTCCCTTTGGCTTCATGATGCATGCATGCATCATACCGACCCTTTGGGAGTGCATCAACCCATAGGGTCGGTATGATGCATGATATGATTGCAGCCTTGAGTTACTCGCTACGCCTGCATTCATGCATCATGCCGACCAAAGGTGCATATTAAAGCACTATGCGGTCACCTACAAGGGTAAACTATCCCATCACCTTAGGCCTAAACAAAACATAGTGTTTTAGTTGTCGGCCCAGGGTAACACATGTGTGTGGGTGTAGGGTAAAAGCAGTGTGACCTCCGACCTCTGGTGGGTAGGGGCGGCGTCTAACCCTCTAAGGGCAGCATAGTGCTTTAATGTGTTATACCCTTTATTGTCATAATACATGAATGCAGCCCTGGTGAGTAACTTGCCAGAGCTACTTGCCCGCCCCGTGTTGATATACTCTCGGAGGGTCGGCATGACGCATGAATGCAGCCCTGTTGGGTCAACTCGCCAGGGCCGCATTCAAGCATTATCCCTACCGACACATTGAAGCACTATGCGGCCCTTGAAGGGCTAATCTGTTTTGGATTATTGCGCCCTGTGGCAGCGCGGCTCCTGTTGTCTATTGGCAGTAGAAGGCTGCACCTCTCGTCTTTGGCCGCAGGTAAACATTCAACAACCCCACAACACCTCCCAGCACCACGGCAACCAATGCTATCATGACACTTTTCTCTTCTTCTTTCACTACTGTTTTGTCGGTTTTAAAGAAGGACTCAAGCATAATTTATCTGAGCATTTCAAAATAGAAACGATTAAAGGGACATCTGTACAAGTTTTCATCTGAGTATGTAATAAAAGACCACTACTCTGTACGGAACCACACAAGGGAGGTTGTAAGGATATTTCCTATGTCTCAATGTCCTTTTACTGCACTGTGCCTTCTCTTTTTTGGGGTGTTTTTTTTTGTTTTTTTTTGGTGGTTTTTATTTTTATTCTTATTTTTATTTTTATTTTATTTTTTTTTTTGGGGGGGGGGGCTTTTTTCTATGTTATTTTCAAATCGATGAAGGTAGTAGTGTAGAGAGCCGTGATTTGGGACCCACTTATTATATACAGCTTCACCCATGAGCACCCATAGGACTGCACTATGACCCTTGATCCTGATCACACCTACCACACCATACCTTACTATAGGGGTACACTTACATACATTCCATATAGGGGTACCCACTTTTCTATTATGTGTTCATTATTATACAAGTGGTGACGCTTGGTTGGTGATACGGGTAAGTCAACATATATAATATGCTTAATTTTTTCCTACCAAAAAAATGTTTTCTCTCCAAAATAAACTGTTATCATGAGTTAACTAGGTTCCACTGGGTGCATACCGGTATAATCAGTCTTTTCGCTAGCGATAATTCAAGTGACAAACTTAGGAAATATTGGTCTCTTCAAAATAATATTATTTTCTTTTTAAATAATAATTAGATTTCAAGGTGATCGCCGGGCATTTACAGGGTAATGGTGGGAACAAATATGGTGGGGTGGATAGGCGACTTAAACCCCCCATAACTTTACCCACCCAATAAAGGCCCATAGTACCGGTCCTAGCTCTACTCCAACCGAGGGATGCTACTCCCCTGTTAACAAAATATAGTAAACCCTACGATTTTTATCAATTTCTGTAGAAAATCAGCCTGATTCAAGTTGGAATTTAAATGAGCTTGATTTAAACAAAAAACCACACGTATGTATGAGTGTGAATGAGGTATATAAAATTGCAAATGAAAAGAGAGCTTGATTGACATAACATTGAGATGTATTTTTATAGTTCTGGTTACTCGTTGGTTATTATGAAGAAGTGTACAACAACTATATTAATGTTAAGGTGCGAAGACATTATTCATATTATACACTGATTACATTACGAAAAGAGGATTTTATATATCTTATATCTAAGCCCCCCTGGGTAGAGACAAGGAAGAGCATCTGCAAAAGATGACTGTATTTTCCCAGGACTTTAATAAAAACCCTTGAAACTTGAAACTTAAGTAGGATTTCTGCAAAAATAGGAAAAGTGGTATCTCCGCCGACTACTTATGAGGGGCAGTAAGAATTGTGCCTCTTAGTAAGGACAGTATGATGTCTCAAGTCTTCATAGTGAGGGTTAATTAAGTCAGGCACTACAACTTGTGAATAAAACAGCCAGCTCCTGGTATGATGGAGCAGTGCTTAAAACACAACTCCGGTGCTGCTTCCTAACCCTTTAAGGGAGGGACGCATCGCGCTTTAATGTATTCTACCCTTTGACTTTGTTGTTATGATGCACGAGTGTATCCCACTAGTAGTATGCCAGTGCTGCATTAATGCATCATGCCGGCCCGTTGGGAGTGCATCAACATTATTAGGTCGGCTTGATGTTTGAACGCAGCTTTGGCGAGTAACTCACCAGAGCTGCATTCGCACATCATGCTGACTAAATGATACCACGCATTAAAGCACTACGCCACCCTTACAGGGCTACCACCGGTAATGGTGATTTAAAGGAAATTGGCCCTCACGATTCATCGCCCGTCCAAGTCCGCATAAAATGCTTCCCCTGCCAGCTTCCATGGCACGAAGGTCTTGATTAATCCCCCCCTTGTGAAACTTGATTGGCCGGTCAGTTGTTTATGACGGTGGAGATCTATAAGTATGGCTGTACCGAGCCAAACTCTCAGTACAAACTGTGCTGTGTATGACAGATTTGAGTCATCGACTGCTGTGTGGGCTTATCCGACGTATAATACAACCTACCGTGAATCCACGCATTCAAGCCGTGGATTGTACGAGAGCCAGAAGGGTTCTTAGAACTATATTAATGTAATACTGTAAACGTACTTTATTTCGCGCTGTTTATATTTTTTCGCGATTTTCGCCGACTTTTAAAATCGCGAAAATATGTACAGAGCGAAAATCTATCCAGTATAGTCATACAACTACTATAAGGCAAAATCTGCGAATTTAAATACCGTAAATTCCCGCGTATAACCCGCATCTCGCGTATAACCCGCACCCTTAACTTAGGAGAATCCTATAACCCGTTTTTGGATCTGAAAATTCATATTTTAGTACTGTTCTATAATAATAAAAACCCTCGTATAACCCGCACCCTATATAGGCATGTTTGGTATCAAATGAAAGCTGTGTTTGGTTTGTGTTTTATGTAGGAAATTAGCACAATTCAATTCAAAAATCCCAATTAAAAAGTAGGGTTCTGCAGTTATGGGATCTTCCCAATTTTGGGGTGCAGCTTATACGAGGGTTAAACAAGCGGTAATTTACAATTCTCACCACTCCGTAAGATATCATTATCAACATGGTCCCACTGTGTTTAGTATAGTCCTATAAACCGTGTGGGGGCTGCCTTACTTCTCATATTTCCTTATTTGCATTGTGACCTTTAAGACACTCACCATATTGCCTGTTGACTACCCCCCCCCCCCCACCTTCCCACACCCAGTCATCCTCCCACTTCAGTAGCCGGTAAGGGAGTGCTCATTTTTTAACAACAGGGGGGGGGGGGCGGTGAGATTTTTTCACCCCTTTGTAGCATAGTAAAGCGCGGGCTTTTTCCCTCAAAACAGGTTGAAATTTTTTTACCCCCCACCCCCCCAAGAGGGGTCTAAATTTTTTACCCCCCCCCCCCCCGTCAAGGGGTCTACATTTTTTACCCCCCCCCCTGTTGTTAAAAAATGAGCATTCCCTAAGAATCATGGACCAAAGGCTAAACCACTAAATACTAAAGTGCATTTCAGGTCATAAAATGTGGTGCTTTGATATGAAGAAGTTTTCTATACGTTTTACTGTCGTCTCAGATCAAAAAGGTTAGTTTTACCCCGCCCTTTTACGAGCTACAGTTTTGCAGTGGGGTAAGGGTATACGGATGATAAGAGAAATTTTAAACTATCCATGCGAGGAAAATTCATGGCATGGTCTGATGATAGGAACCACTGCATACACACGGTTTTGGTCTAAGGATGTATCGGAGTGAATCATCGACCTATGACTAACAAGACACGGCCATGATAGGATTAACCTTCAAGGGCCGCATACTTAGTACTTTAACTTAAAGTGCTCTTGACCATATATAGGTTGATACACTCCTGAAGGGTCGAAATGCAGGGATGCCAAGTTACCCCACCCAAAAGTCGTATTTGTTACGATTTTTGGACCCCAAAATCGTAACAATTTTTGCTTGAAATCGGAGCAAAAATCGTAACAACACACATATGTAATACTATGTTCTTTAGAAAACATTTGGGACATAGGTTTGTGCTTTATGCTTTATTATATAATGTTATAATATGTATTCATACTAATTAAAAGCAGACCCGTTTGTAGGCAGGGATGTGGCAAGCAGTTTCAAAAGAAGCCTTAGAAGGGGATCAATGAGGTCTCTTCACATTTCTCTACTTTTCTACCCCTTTTCATTAGACATATTTTGAGCTTGGTCCCCTGTTTGGACTAGGCCTTTTTTTGTATAGACTGAATAGACACTTAAAAAATTCTTAAAAATCGTAATTTGCCAGCAGAAATCGTAATGGTCGTAATTGGGGTCTAATTCGTAAAAATACGAAAAAATCGTAACACTTGGCATCCCTGGAAATGATGCATTCACGCACCCCTAGACTTCCAGTCCATAGGGCTGCATTCATGCATCATGACGACAAATGGCATAATGTATCAAAGCACTATGTGGTGCCTGATGTGGGACAAATGGCATAATGTATTAAAGCACTATGTGGGCCTTAAATGGTTAAGCAGCTTGAGTGAAGCCAGACTGTGGCTACTTGTCTACCTCACAGTGCTGTCAATAACAGGACGTTAGGGCCTGCAGAGAACACCTAGTTACTGACTGACAGTACTTAGCCCTTTAACCATTTAAGGACGGTATATTGCATTAATGCAGCACCCTTGGTCATCATGATGCATGAATCTAGCCCTGGCGAGCAGCCGGCCAGTGCTGCATTCAAGCATCATGCCGATCCTATGGGGTTGAGAAGGGTCGGCATGATGCACCAATGCAGCACCGGCAAGCTACTCGCCAGAGCTGCATTGGTGTTTGATAATATCTTGAAGGCTGGGTCTGCGGGGTTTGCGAGTTACTCGCCAGACTGGGTTGGTGCATCACGACAACAAATGAGCGTGAGGCATTACACCCTCCTGATAAAAGGGTTACCAAGTTACCTAAATTATCACGTAAAAGCCGCACCCTGACTTTGAGCTAATCATATAAGCCACATATAGGGTCTGATTATGGCTACTTTAGAGCTGTACTAGTCTAATGTTAGTTTATACATGTAGTCCTAAGTAAAAGCCCCTTGTAAAAGTCACATCCTGAGGTTGAGCAAATCCTTTACGGGACTAGCACATCCTGGTACCTGAGGTAGTCGGGGGCTAAACTCAGGGATGTGATTTGAAAATTGTAAAACTGTAGGAGAATTTTTAGGTCTCAATATAAGGTATCTAAAAACACTAAATGCAGCCCTTGAGTGAAATGTTGCTTACCAATCGTCTCAAGCGGGGGAGGGGGGTGGGTTCTGGGGCATGGCCCCAAGAAAATTTTGAAAATTTAAAAGCCAAATGTTGCATTCTGTCACATATATTCTGCTCACCCTGTGAAAATTTGAGTAACAGACCCCCCCCCCCCCCCACCCCCTGAAAAAATATCTCAGTGGATCTGGCCAAACCACGAGGGTGGACTTTTTTGCTCAAAAGTGTAGGAAATCCTACAACTGTAGGAGGAATCACATCCCTGAAACTCCATCTCCTTATCAGGCTAATCCCCTCTCCTCACACCTTGAACAAAGGAGCTGATAAGAAATTCTCCCATGATGCACTGCTCTGGAGTCGGGGGGCCTAACCACAATGCATTGCTCTAAGCTAAGATGGCGGCCCCCACAGCCTAATGGGCTAGTCCCGTATAATCTGCACGGGGGTTCTGATTCTCGTTCACGCTGTGGCTTCTACGTGCAAATTCACGGATATGCTTCCTAGCGAGCAGTTCTATTTTAGGGTTGTTGGACCAGGAAGCAGGTTTCTAGGTCTGTCCATGAAAGGTTAACACCAGGGATAGAGCACTCAGAATGGGACCACAGGGCTTCTATTTTTAATGGGTGTACAGAAGTCTGCCTAGACTATTCTTAGCGAGATGTCATGTGGTCGTCTAGCAGAGAGGCCACTCCCTAGTCGACAAAAAGTACTAACTTGGGTCAGTATTCTGGAGAAAATTAACATATTGAATTTAATATCAGACATGGGACTGTATTTTGGCCAAAATCCCTTCTCTGTGTAGTATTTCAGATGAATCGTATGGGATTGGGTCACTCAAGCCCAAGACCATCACCACCTATTATTAAATGTTAAAATAGTTTCTTATATGGAACATCACAAATCACTGCGATAATCTCTTTCGCCTAAATAATTCCCTCAAATTTCATGAAAAATTCCCTGCCTGTGTAAACGGTTTTTTTTAAAACCATATTTCTGGAAAGTAGGAAAACTGGCTTCACTTGTCTACTCATACCAAGTTGTACATTTAAGTTGCTGATCGGGCGACATTGGGATTAAGGGCTGATCAAAGAGGATTCAGCCGTCTCATCTCACTCGGGGGCAAAGAGTACACTTCACAGGAGGCACACCTGTTGAGTGATTTACCTGTTGACAACAATATCATATTTATGCGTACGGGGTCATATTGGTTCCAAAAATGACATGGTAATGGTCAACATACCATACTGTTGCGATAAACCTTTAAGTACCAGGACGCTCTAGAATTTGGCAGATGCCTTTGACCGCGGCGGTATTACATGACAGGTGCTTACTAAAAAGCTGGTCTCACTGCTTGAGAGATATGTCAGGGGTAACAATTGTCGTTATGATGCCCCAAATGCAGTGCTGGCAACCTTCGAGAGTGTATCAGACTCAAATTCGCCAGTTTTGCATGAATGCATCATGCTATCCTTCAGGAGTGTATCAACCCTGTGGGAATAAAAGCAGAACTGGCGAGTTACTTACCAGACTGCATTCATGCCTCATGGCAACAAAGGGAATAGCACATTAGAGCATCATACAGCCCTTTAAAGTGGTGTCTTATCAGTCGGGAGTCGATAGTGGCTGTGACAGCCATGTTAAAGTCACATAAGACCAGTAGAAGTTGGGCAGCAAGGCGAGCTCGCCCATCACCGACGATGCTTCCACGTGGGCATAGAATGAAGCCAATTATTGTGATGGATTTCCTTCAGCTTTCTATTTTTGGCGCCAGAACGCTGCGAGCGCCTGCCACGCCCACTTTGACAAGTGGCTGCCCTAATCCCTCAAAATACCACCTGTGACATTACCGTACGTTGTCATGCTTCACGGGGCCGGTTCATGGCACACGCAATAAACATCCTCAGAGGAGCAACCAGAGAGCAGTGACCACAGGATAAGCATCAAACTATTCAGGTCATCTAGATTAAGTTCATTTGAATTAAAAACAGTATTTTATTCATAATTTTCATTTAAAACTTTGAGCTTGAGTGGAGAGAAACACGTTTTTGTTATCTATTTCAGGACTGTGAAGTTCTGTGAAACCCAAAGTTTTCTATGTGAATCGGAACCCCACTCATTAAAACTCAAGTGTGCGGCTTATACGCAAGGTTTTTGAAGTATACTTTGATTGAACAGCGCAAAGGGGCCAAAATCAAGACCCCCGTGCGGCTTATGGCATTTCCTTAAAACTCAAGCTGTGGCTTCTACGTAAGGTTTTACAATATTATATATTTATAAGTACTGGTATGAAGAACAGTCTCACGAAAATCGTTTACCAAACATAATCATTTTCGCTGACCGTACTTTCAAATTATTTCAGCAGTAGGCTTGGCATCTGGGAGAGCAATATCATTTTGATTACAAAGAAAATTGCATGTAATGCCTTTCCCTGAACCCCCGCCCCTCTCCTCATCCCCCATGACTTTCCATGCACGGTAGGGTACCCTGTCACTGTGCCAATGTCGCTGCCTAGACACCAACTGTCAAGATGACATACATAGTACATGGCTGCCTATAGTGACATATTAGGGTGGTACCAGGAGTCTATACTAGTATCATTATCATATATCATTGGTGTATATAACGATGAAATGGGAGGGAACTTGTTCCTGGCATCCGCAAATACAGGCTGCCACCAGCAGCTCTCGCGAGAAGTTGGTTCTGTCCACGGAAGGTCGCTTGTTCCTGGCAAGCTATGGTGTTTGGAAGCCTGGTACCAAGCGATATCTCGCGTGACATTCCGCGGACAGAACCTCTATGGCCGCCCATACGGAGAAACCAGAATCATCGCTATATACACATGTACACTATCAGTTTCTGCTTTCTAATTTATTTGATGTGCTTATCATGAAAAATCCAGACCTGATTGTTTAACATGTAGAGCAGAATGTATCCTAATCAAACTTGATGATACCTGTGCGCATCCCATGGTAGAAGCACCCTTCCATTATTATCTTAATTGTAACAGATCATCAAATATGGCATCCTATATTGCAAGTCGATAAATAAATAGTATACCGCATAGTTCCCACGTAAAATCACTGAACGACTTCACGTTTGATTGATCGGTGTCTAGTTTTCCCTGGTTACCAAGACAAGTTCTCATCGAGTCAGGTAACATTATGCGCGGGTAGGTACGAAGCTAATTGGTATTGACCGGTAATGGAAGTAGCCACAACGCCCACACCTGCCACCACTTCCCCTACCGACCCTGCTCGTTAACCCTTTAAGGACGGCAAGCGACTTTAATGCACTATGCTGTGAAACTACTTTATTTTCGCTGGGTAGATATTTTCGAGGAAATGAAAAAAATCTGCGAAATTTGTATGTGCCTAAGTATTGAATAAATACCCGCGAATTTGCTGATTTTCACTCAGCCGTGAAAATTTTAACCCGTAAAAATAAGTACTTTCATAGTACCCTTTGTCTGCACAATGTGCGAACATACCATCGTGCTAGTACGCCGGACGCAGTTCAGTATGGCTTATCCAAGGTCCTGTTATACATGTATAGTACTGAAGGACATTTTGGACACTCCAGTGCTGCATTCAAGCATCATGCCGACCCTGCAGGGTTGATACACTCCTGAAGGATCAGTACGATGCACCAAGGCAGCACTGGCGAGTAACCCACCAGGGCTGCATTGGCAGCATCAAGACAATAAATGTCAGCTTTTAGCGACATGCTGTCCTTAAAGGTTTAAGTACTAGAGCCTGGTAGTAGCTGGTCAACGAGACCAGAAGCTCCATCCCTGGGCCACCACCACTACCACCACCAACACCACCACCGTTAGGTGTAGATAAGATAACACCTCCACTATCTGACCTTTACCTGGCCTTTGCCCAATCTGCGCATTTACATGGGTCTATGTTTCAACACTGTCACCATGACCTTCTTTCTTTTTATCTTATTTTTTCCCTTTTCTGACAAGTTATTGCAGTTATTATATCAAATCATTATCCGCATGAGTGAATTTGGCAGTTTCCAATGTATTAGGTATAGCAAGTTAACTCCCCATACTTTTGTTCATGTTTAAGACAAAAATATACTGGATAAATCAAAAACCATCGAATTCAAATCGAGTTGTTTTAAATTGCTAAACCTACACTAATTGATCATTTTAATGTGCTTTTCCCGCCCTCCTTATTCTTGCTCACTAACCTGACAATGGCCCATGTATTCACTCCCAACAAATTATACGACAATACTAGACCTATTGATCACCTACAATACGGCAATATATGAAGGGCAGGTGTTGATGTCCTGCCAATACAAGGCAATCATTACTGTTCAAACCAAGTACATGATAACCTACACATTGTATATTTATATCCCCTGAAAATCAACCATTTAAGTGCAGCATAGTGCTTAAAAGTGTGGTGATGCTCTTTGTCGTCATGATGCACGAATGCAGCCCTGGTGAGTCTACTCATGCCGACCTATTGGGAATGTATCAGGGTCGGCATGATGCTTAAAATTGAATGCAGCCCTGGCGAGTTACTCGCCAGACTTGCATTAATACATCATGATTATGAAATACTGTATCATGTATAGCACTATATGTGCCTTAATAAAGGGTTATAAGACATTATATTGATGAGCTCTAATCCCGATGATAGACTGCGTATAAAATAGCTGTGTCGGCGTGACCCCCGACCCTACCATGAAGGTTACGGTGTCGCGCAGTGTACTCGGACCGGCTCCTAATCCGGCCCAACACCTGCTAGATCTAGGCAATGATTCACATTTAGGTACTGCACCCTCAGACTGCAGCATGACATACTAGGGGCCTACGTCTGGTGCCACTAGACCCCACACCACACCATTAATATACAAGTGTCACGTATAAGCCACATCCCCATTTTGAGGAAATATTATGAGCATCACAGGGGGTCTGATTATGGCGACTTTAGTATTGTAACCCCTTGTATAAGCTGGACACTGTATCTATCTATACTATAGGCATGTTTGGTATCAAATCAAAGCTGACACTGATTTGGGTACAAGCCCCAGGTTCTACACAAGACTTTATGGTAAAGCGCGATACACCGAAGAAAATTCCCTCACACCCCTCCCTTTACCAACAATAGTTTCCCCTCCCGACAGTTTCTTGTATCCGCACTGTAAAGATATTTGTTTGCGTACAAAAACCATGTGATTTTGAAAAGTCGGTCGGGACAGCAAAGGTGGGTGGGATGGGGGTGGTTGCTTCCTCACTGCTGTAATATCATATGACTAACACATGGACAAAGGGGTGATCGTGACTACATGGATAACAATACGATCTGGTTGGAAATGACAAGACCATGAATAGACTACCATGATATAATTGATTAATATATATAATAATTTTCTAAACATAAAATATATTTTAGGATCTGTCACTGATATCACACATTATTTCAGATACCATTTTAAATAGATTTGAATATCACAATTTGTTTCATAGATATGATGTACTATACGGTATGTATCTTCCGTATGATCTTATGACATCTAGAAAGTGACAGGTTTTATGTAGAAGATTTGAGCACTAGGTCTTAAATAGTACTTACTAATTTAGGATAACTTCCAATATTAAACGTCAACTTAACTTAGTATTAAGACATTTTCTTGGCAAATGCTGACATGCAGATATGTAAAATGCAGCAAAATGCATCATGCCTCAGTCTTAGCAGTAATTTCACTATTTAGTAGAGACAGCAAGGGTCCTTTAATACGTCAGTTTATTAATAGGATTTGTTGGATTTCCTTAAAAGTTCTCCAGTACATCTAAAAGGTCAACACACAATATAGCTACCATCATACTAATTTTAGACCTCACCATTTGGAAAGTTCAAGCGTTTAGGGATCACCATACCAACGAAGTTATCAGTGATACTATTTTTGGTGCTTAGCATAATCTACAATCAGAAGTACTGTTAATATATGTTACTCATGTAAACTGGACACAGTATAATTTTAAAATAATATTAATATGCAAAACATAAAGTTTTATATATTAGCATAGTTTCATACACATTCTACACATTCCTGAGTCTGTCCCCATCACCGACAGAATGGGGTATTATGGGAACTCTAGGGTGGGTGAGTTCACTTCTTTTTTTTTTGATTGGGGGAGGGGGGGGGGGTAGTTAGAAGAGAATAACCCTTTAAGGACCGCATAGTGCTTTAATGTTAAGTGTTGCATTCAAGCATCATGCCAACACCATAATATGATACACTGTCATCGGTTCGGAATGATGCATCAGTGCAGGCCTGGCAAGTTTAAATACTCCAAACGCTGCCAGGCCTGCATCATGACGACAAAAGGTATGTTGCATCAATAGCATTAACGGACCTTAAAGGGTTAAACCAGTTGTCAGTGGTTGCTATGGAATCACAATTCAAGATGTACGGTTTAATACTACTTAGTAAAAGTTGAGTGTTCCCTCACCCAGCATTGACGTGTGCTTTATTTAGGTCTACAAACTACAGAGATACTACAGCGAGGGTCGACAGAGTCATGTAAGGCAGCGCATGGCAGAAACTCGCTCTGCGGTAGCTCGCGACAGCTGCAGTAGCATCGCGGGAATCAAAAAAACGTACATTTTTTAAACATAATGTACTTGATATATATATACTACAGTGGTAGGACAGTGAGTTATCAGTTACATGTATATAATTATTAGGCGTCATGAGATAACAGTTGTAATCTCGACCAGTCAGTGTGGTCAGCTAGACCCAGCCTGTTCCGGTCCGGTTGTTACATGCTTTACAATAACTGTAAACCATTCAACACACATATGCCTTCTTTTTAAGGATTTCCAAAACACACCAAAGCTCGTTCTGTCTCCAAGTATGCCTTATTGAAATAAAGATTCGCAAAGTTATAAGTTATACGGGGGCATGCAAATTTCTAATTCGCTTAAGTCTGCGTGATGATAATTAGAAACAGAAAGAAAGAGGATGCGTGTTTAAATATGCTTGCGTTTAGAAAAGAAGTATGCAGAAGAGTGCATTCAAGGGGAGGCGAAATCAAATAAGGTGTACAAAACTAAATCAAATAATTTCTCATTTTGTATGTAATTAAATTAAACCAGTAATAATAAGTGGAAGGAGGTGGGTATGTGCAACAAGCAGAAAAGTAGTAGAACTAATGATTATTAAAGTAGCATGTCCAAGTCCCGGGGAGGCCGGGACCGATGGACGGACGGACAGATAGGGCGAGCATGGTGGCATGTATCCCAAGGCCTTGACCACAGGCTGACCAATTGACCAACTGACCGGTGGGCGGAGTTCTCCAGTTGGTGTAGATGGGAATCATGCTCCGTCGGTTTTCGCCGCTTCCGCCGCTGCCTGCCCCTGGCCGAGCTGCAACCAACCACCGCACACCTCCATCAGATGTTACCATAGCAACCTCACTAACTACCCCCCACCTAACACCGATGATGACCCCCACCCCACCCCACACACACACACTCAGTGCGGCCGCTGCAGTGGTCAATATTGAGTTATGCATGTACTAATTAGGGCCGTTATACCGCCACTCGTAACAGTGAGGCCTAAAAAAAAAGTTGTGTTCAGGTAACATGACCCCGATAAAATACTCTCTATGCTGATTTTTCTTTTTCAAAAGGGTTATGCAGGCTTCTTTCTATTTGCATGTTTCTTTTTTCCAGGATTTTTTTTTTTTGGATAAAATCCCAAATTGTACAAAATGTAAGGGTCGGGCAATACAATAAAGGTTGGTCAGGATACCGGAACACAAAATTATTTTTTAAAGGCCTGACTGTATATAGCCACTGACTGAGGTGGGGGGTTCTACTAGTCCCTAGTCCTGGGTAGGTATATATGTAAGCGGTCTTTGTGACAATCTCTGAATACCACGTTTACAGCTTGGCATCTGCAGTGTTCTTAACCCTTTAATGGGGAGCATGATGCCCCAAGGCTCCATGTTCAGTTGCCATCATGATGATGCACCACTATTAAAACCAGCGTCTGCGAGTAACTCGCCAGCACTGTCTCAATGCTCCATGTTCTTTTGTCATGATGATGCAGCAACACAGTGCCGGCGAGTAACTCACCAACTCTGCCTTCGAGGGTTGGCTTGATGCACAAATGCAGCTCAGTCACGTCACCCGTCCAGGCTACAATTCTGCATCTAATGACGAAAAAACAATAAAGCCTAGGAGTATGGTATTCACTGGCCCTATGGTGATCTATATCTTAGATGCAATACAAAACTAGAAAAGTTTTCTGTGTATATTTTCTGTATAAGGAGCAACAGTCACCGATGTATCAATAATCATCTCAAGCATGGTCAAGCCGATATCAGCCCGAGCAAACCACTGGCCATCAATAGACTGTAGGCATACGTGTGCATACAAACCTGTTACCGTAAACACACACGCGCGGCGCCACATAACGCGTGCTCACACACTGAGGGTAATTCAGTGCGTCTTGACAACCGCAGAGTTGTTGTCATTCATTTACATACTATAGAATTGGATTAGGCAATTGAATTGGATTAGATGGGCACAATACCACTATCTAACACTGTTTTTCATTTACCCTTTAAAGACACATTTTGCTGTAATGTACCTACTTCTGTAGCCTATTTACGTTGTTAGAAATATATGCCCAGTCTGTAGAATGGTGAAATTACATTTTAATAGTGGGGCAGATTGCAAAAGTCTAAACAACCGAAGGCTATTGTCAGTAGAATCAATGATCAGAATAAGATTAAGACTAACCATGTCGACGCCCCACTGATTATAAAGAGAACATCAATTGATAGAATAGACTCTATAATAGGCTTAATCTGGCAGTCATAAACTGTCCCCGTTTTGTCACCTCTTATTCAGATTATAAATCAACGTTCTGTGGTGACTAACGCTGCTTATATAAGAGTTGAATTGACACCAGGGCTAAGTATAGCTTCATGATTGGAATGATTATCATAGGTTCCAAGTTTATGACAAGCTGGACTCAAGCAGATATGTGATAAACCACTAGACATGCAACTGAGCCCCTCAACACGTAGAGATAGGTGTACTTTGCTACCGGTATTAACCATAGAACATCATGATTAACTGTCTCTTCATAAAACCTATTCATTCTTATGTTATGTATATGTCTAAATAATGGACCTCCAATAGTTGGCAATACTTTAGACACATACTTTGACAATGATACCAGGATTCTAATAACCCTTCATAAATAAATAGGCAGACTATATCTCATATATTAGGCTACCCAGGTCATTTTCCTCCTGTCCTCGATAAAGGAATAGACGTAGCAGATGTTGTCAAAAGATTCTATAGTTTTTAGCTGAAAGAGTAGGAGTATCCTCTTATTCTTTGAATATTCTTACCACACAAACCATTCGACAATAAGATATCAGAGATATGCTATTATCTGTCAAATAATCAAGCTGAAAGGGAATGCAATTTACAGGTCTGAGGTATGGTGATAGTGCAGGCGATATTGAGCAAATGCAAGCAGCTGAAATAATATATAATACTAGCAGGGCACAAATGTCATGTGTTTTAATAAAAACATATGCAATTGAACAGCATAACCTTAAAATTGGCATAAAGTGAAGAGATGTGGAAGAAATCATATGACCACGGCCTGGATTTATGGTGGTTAACCACAATTTACCTGGCTTACTCAACTTAGGGTTAGGCTTTAGCTGTCACTCTCCCACAAACCACAGTGACAGCTAGGAAGACACTTTATTTATCTTATTTGAAACCCTTTTGGCCTCACCATGTGACCTCATATCAGCCACGTGACTGAAAGTGTAATCATTGATTATGTTATGGAGTTGGAAATTCGTTTGAAGATGCAGAACTGAGGGAAAAATATTTAGCCTTTGACTAGATGTCTGGGTCGATGTCACAAACTGGAAAAGATTGGTCCCTGACCTTGGGTGGTAGAATTCAACAGGATCCAGCAACTTTCACATCATTCCTGTTGAGATAAAAGAAACTGTCCTGCGAAGGTAACATTGTTAACTGTATATGAGGCGATTATGGGGGTAATTGGGAACGCTGGAATCAAAGGAGGAGGGATAAAGTGGGAGGTGATGGTTTGGCTTCTGGACAGCACGAGTTGGGTGGGTGGAGAGTGAGGCTCAACTGACCCACATTTTTACACAGCGTTATACTTCTAGTTACTTACTTATGGTTTTCATGCCTCCAGCTCCAAACGCTGCGGATTGCCCCTGTTTGCTTCCCTCAGCGAATGATGTCGTTCTCGGCCTTGACGCCGCCATGGCGAGAAATTATATCCCTGTCCCTGGAAGAGTACTTGTTCAGCCTAATCTACGAATTACATTTCAGGAACGTCAAGGCGGATTCGGCAGTCCAAGCTCTGCTTCGTGTTACCAAAACGACCACCGATAAAGTCTCCGTGTGGGCCGTTTCTCGCGTCCACATCGGCCAAATTAGTCCTGAAAGGAGAGATGGATTCCTTCTGGACCATCCGACAGTAGAGCCTGGTTAATCGGATGGCAGACTTGCCAATTCCAAGGCATCTAAAACGCAGGTATATTCCTGTTTGTTCCAAGTCGTTTCCAATGGCTGTTCCCCCTCTTACAATGACGAGTAATCCATACTCGGATTTTGCTTTCGGGCGACGTCGGGACCAATCAAAACGCTCTATTCGTCGTCCGACGTACCACGGAAATACCCGAATGATGCTCGGGCGTCTCCGACGTACAGGTGCACAGAAACCTATGACGTCATCTGTTCTTGGGTCTATGGCGGATCCCGGGAATCGTCTGTTCTGCCGTCAAGGTATTATTTCTGCCCTTTGCCTCTGAATTACCAAGTTGTAGCACTTGTGATAGCAAAGTTTACAATACAGGGCCAATGTATTAGCTATTTACTATGCGGGTTCGACTAATTAGCATAAAACAGAGGTACAGACACCCGAAAAGCGAGCGTTGGGCCGAGGCAGTGGATTCTGTGACTGCTGACTGCAGTGCTATGCCGCGCCAACTGTGGGATGAAATGTCAAAATGGCAATCCAATGAATAATTATAATACCACAATGACTAGGGACGTCACCGATATAATTGAGGCTGTTGTGGTAAGGTCAACACTCAAGAGCTTAAAGATTTATTGACCCAGGGTACCCTGGGTCTCTGTAAGACGGGTTTTCCAGAAAAAAATGCAGATTGGTCAGCTGACTTTGAAGAGTTCCCCTGCATTTCTTCTTTCATTTATCTGATTGAAATAAACACATGCATATAGATTGAAACAAACTGTACCTCCCTCTTTTTTTCAGTTTGTAAAAAAATAATATTTGTAGCAGAAAAACGCTCTTGAAAAAAAGTAAAAAATACCCCTGAAATCAAGTCTGTGTGAACTAATGCTGAAGATAGGCCAGTGACCTTGAATCCTGACTTTAAAAGATGCACTTTCACACAGACATCTTATACCTACAATGGTTAAGAGGAGGTGAGACCAAAAAGTGAGACGCTTTTAACACCAAGAGAAACTCCAATAGTGGTGCACAAAGAGTGTGCTGAGGGTGGGTGGGGGTAGGGGTGAAGGAGTCAGGGATGCCAAGTGTTACGATTTTTTCGTAATTTTACGATTTTTGACCCCAATTACGACCATTACGATTTTTACTGGCAAAATACGATTTTTAGGAATTTTTGAGTCCATAATTCGACCACCCATAAACCTTAAAAAGAACTGACACTGTTGTGTACTTACGCACTTCACGAATATAATAGACACATGAGTTAAGTTTGAGATTTTGAGATTTCTTTTTTTTTGGGGGGGGGGCAGCCCCCAATTCTAAGGATTGTATTTTTTGTTCCTCTAAATAATTCAACTTTTTTCAAACCTCACTTACAAGTCAAATTGAACTTTAGGTGAAAAGATTGACTAGAATCAATCAGTCTCAAGGGCATCTTAATGTTACGATTTTTGTAACGATTTTAAGCAAGAATTATTACGATTTTGGGGTGAAAAAATCGTAGCAAATACGATTTTGGGGTGGGATAACTTGGCATCCCTGAGGAGTGAGTCTGGACTGCCGTCCCCACTGCCGTCCCCACTGCCCTCACCCCATCCCCACTGACTTAATTCCGTCCCCACTGCCCTCACCCCATCCCCACTTCCCTCACCCCATTCCCACTGCCTTCACCCCATCTCCACTGCCCTCACCCAGTCCCGACTGCCCTCACCCAGTCCCCACTGCCCTCACCCCGTCCCCACCTGCCTCACCCCATCCCCACTGCCCTCATCCCATCCACACTGCCCTCACCTGGTCCCCACTGCCCTTACCTGGTCCCCACTGACCTCGACAGTCCCCACTGCTCTCACCCCGTCCCCACTGCCCTCACCCAGTCTCCACTGCCCTCACCCCGGGTTGGGAATTTCAGTTGGGACTTTCAGTTGGGACTTTCAGTTAGGACTTTCAATTGGGACTTTGGGTTGGGACTTTCAATTGGGACTTTGGGTTGGGACTTTGGGATGGGACTTTGGGTTGGGACTTTTAGTTGGGACTTTCAGTTAGGACTTTCAGTTGGGACTTTCAATTGGGACTTTCAATTGGGACTTTCAATTGGGACCCTGGGTCACATGTGATGTAAGTCACACAATCAATCTTTTTAGATATTAGCCCATACATCTAATAGCATTTACTAATAATATTGAATTTTATATATCTAGGCCTACTATAATAATTAATATAGTCGATCTTAGACTTAGTCTTAGATCTATATTAAACTTTAATATAAAGGGCCTCAGTTGTGAAGAATAGGTAAAAATAAGCTGAATCAACTGTTTGATTACCAAGCGAAATTTTCTACACTTCCCCGGTCAAGGGGTCGAATTCCCCCCCCCCCCCCTTACGGGTTGAAAATCGACGCACGCGCGGGCCCTTTGAGGCATAGAAGCGCGCAGGCTTTAGGTTAAAATTTTTTGACCCCCCCCCCCCCCCAAGAGGGGTCCAAATATTTATTACCCCCCCCCCCCAGTCAAGGGCTCCGCATCTTTTTGCCCCCCCCCCCCCCCCGTTGATAATAAATGATCACTCCCTAAGACGTGCCCTGGGTGCTTAAATGATTTTGAGTGGAAATATCGACCTCAAATATCCATTCTAATGACTTAAACAAGCGCCCCCAATGGCTGTGTTAGAAATACTACAGGTACTGGCCAGTGCCCGGGACAGTGGCCTATACTTTTACTGATCTTCACACTGCACAGGTGTGAAGTACCCCATGAAAAACAATACCAAAATCGGAGGAACATATAAAACATCTTCACAGTGCGTACTCCATGACCGTAATTCCGAATTACGGTCATACAAGATGGCGGCTGCAGTTGAGTTCAGTCTATTTCTTCTCCAGTCCATTGTATGAAATATATAACATATTGAATGCTGCTTTTTGGCCAGGCTGTAGTATATATGACAATGCTACTGACCCAACACTCGGATCTTGTTCATATGTACTGGTTTATGCATAAATCAGCCATTTAGAGCTGGATGGTATGACCGTAATTCAGGCAATGGTATGCCCGTAATTCAGTCATGAGAATGTCAGGTATGACCGTAATTCTATCAAAAAGTATGACCGTAATTCAGTGTGAAGGTATGACCGTAATTCAGTGGAATGCTCTGCCATTCCTTTGTAGGGCTGGCAGACTGTTCGACAGATTGGCAGTTCGACAGATCGACGGTTTGACAGGATTTCCGAATTTCCAGGACTATTGGACAGGACAGTTCGCCAGAATTTACTCTTCGACAGGACTATTTGACAGATGTCATATATACATATGATAATCATACAAGGGGTATATATATAGGAACAACATTGGAGCATTGTGGTGTTATTAGATGGAACTTCACAGTTCATAAACAGACGAAATGTCAGTGTATATATCTATTTTCTAAACCATCATACCAGAATTACAATAGACATTTATATATAGGCATACAACTTAAACAATTAATCTGTCGAATTGTCTTGCTCAAAAAATAATTCTGGTCCCAAAAATCTGGCGAACAGTCTCGGAAATTCTGTCGAATAGTCCTGTCGAATCGTCCTGTCGAACCAGCAATCTGTCGAATTGTCCTTTTCCCCAAAGGAATTATGATGGGGTTATGTATATGCCCCCCTCCCCCACCACCTATAGTACTGAAGGACTAATTAGGGCTACATCATGTGTCAGCCTACCTATATACATTGTACTACATGTATGTGCACCCCCCCCCCCCCCCTAACAACACACACAACTGTACTCCCCCAAGGCCAAGGTGGGTATCATAGCAAGGCAGTGTACATCTACAGATAGCATAGTGTCACTGCTGTCAGTGCCAATGACACAGTCCATTGCAAACATGTTTTGACCCCGGTTTCGAGCTGTTTAACTACAGAATACTCTAGTGACAGTCCTATATCAAAGGTCACAGGTGAACACTGTGTACTATATTTGGTACTGAATTACGGTCATACTCTATTTGTAAGTGAGAATTACGGTCATAATGTGTGAATTACGGTCATACCTGACCACATGGTTGAGATTTTGTCTTCTAAGGATGTTTGGTTAAAACTTATAGGGAGAGGAGATGTCCTATTACTCCTGGGCACATGTCTCATATATGGGAACACTGAACAAGGCATTATAAAGCCAGAAATAGGACTTCAGCTGACCAGGAACTGACAGAATTACGGTCATACCTGAGGTGAATTACGGTCATACCATGTTTTGATGCAAACTGAATTACGGTCATACCATCCAGCTCTAAATGGCTGATTTATGCATAAACCAGTACATATGAACAATTTCCGAGTGTTGGGTCAGTAGCATTGTCATATATACTACAGCCTGGCCAAAAAGCAGCATTCAATATGTTATATATTTCATACAATAGACTGGAGAAGAAATAGACTGAACTCAACTGCAGCCGCCATCTTGTATGACCGTAATTCGGAATTACGGTCATGGAGTACGCACTGTGATCTTTAAAAAACTGGAAAGGGGAGGGGGCGCTTAGGGAGTGTTCATTTATTAATTACAGGGGGGTGGTGAGATTTCGCGCGGAGGGGCGAAACATTTTTACGCCCCCCCCCCGCCTTTGAACTATAGTAACGCGTGGGCATTTTTGCTAAAAAGGGGCTAAATTTTTTACGACCCCCCTCAAGAGGTCAGAATTTTTTAGGCCCCCCCCCCCAGGAGGAAATTTTTGCGCCCCTCCAACCCACCACCCCCCCCCCCCCTGTAACTAATTAATGAACACTCCCTTAACGGGGAGGGTGCTTATTACCATACATTTTTGCATATAACCCACATCTTGGGTATAACCCGCACCCCGACTTTGAGAGAACCTTATAATCCCCACCAGGGGACTGAAATTGTGATTTTAGTACTGTACGATACTGCCAAACACCCTTGTATTACCCACACTTAAGATTTAAATTTTGTAGAACCCGCAATGAGGGTTCGGTTCGCAGATAACCTGCAGGTTACACGCGGAAATTTATCAAATAAAACATTGAAAGCTGATTCTAATTCGCATGCAAGCCCCGGCTTCTACGGGTTACTTTACAATAATAGCCACATTTTGCACAGGAGAATTGCCTGATTTTCTCACATGGGGGCCTTTATTTTCCTTTTATCTCTTTTAAATAGATTTAGTCCAGTGACAGCGATACAAAGACGAAATGGACCGACCAAAGCGAGAGCGCCGACCACCACAGACATACCAGCCCGAAATTGTTAACAAGAACATCAAAGGCTACTGGTCCCTGCCGGAGAAGGAAAAACTGTTTGAGGCAATTAAAAAGTGAGTGAAATATGACCGACTCATAATGATATTACAATGTATTAAAATAACACAGGTGCCACTTTTCCTGCTTTTGCAGGAATTGCTACCTTTTCACTGGAATTTCTGTAATAAATTTGGTTAATTTCCTACAAATAGTTGACCACAACAAAACCCCAAGTTTTCCTACTTTTTGTCGACTAGAGAGTCAGTGTCCTCTCTGATAACAGACTAACAAGAGAACTGGTCCAGAAACCAACTTCTGGTAAATTTCAAATTATACATTTGTCAAAGAAGTATTTATGATCTGATATCTTTGGACTGGTTTACTGACGATCGGTAAAAACAAATTGTGATGTCTTAGTTTTGCTATTGTCTGGAGTTTGCACTGATGTAACTATAATGTCACTGTTTTTTGGGCTATTTTTAGGACCCACCCACCCCTTTGTCAATGCTTTAAAAACTATTTTTATGCCAGCCCATATGATTCCCCCCCCCCCCCCCCTCAGCAGTGACATATTTGTTGAATTTTCCTTTAAGACCCCACCATTACTTGCATTACTTGCCATTTGAACTGACTATTTGCCTTCTTCCTCAGGCATGGGAGAGATGACATCAACAGATTGGAGAGGGCTCTCCGGCCGAAAAAAACCAAAGCACAGGTAGGCATCGGGCAAATTCATGATACATCTACATTAATGGAGTGGTCATTTTTAACAACAGAGTGTGTGTGTGTAGAGAGGCGGGCAAACAAATTTAGACCAAAAGATTTTCGCTGCTTTTTAGTGAAAAAGCCATTGCGTTACTTTTAAATTAAAGATGTCAAGATAAATAGCAATCCTGTGTGTATGTAAATGAGGGAAGGGACCGCTCAGTTTATGAATTACCATAAAACCTCGCATATAAACCTAAGTTTAGGCCAATCGTATAAATCACACCAGAGATTTGATTATGGTGACTTTTAGTACTGTACCATAGTAGCAAAAGCTCACGTATAAGCCACACCCTGACCATGAGCCGACCCTATAAGCCACACCGCCGATCTGATTTACCAGTACCGTAAAGTCTCGTGTATAAGCCGAAATCCTATGGGGTGTGATCAAAAATACTTTTATATAGTACTTTTCCCCAGGCGTAAAAAGTAATGTAGACTTGGTTGATTGCTTCATCCTTACTGTTGTTTCCATCCACCTCCAGATCGCGCACTACCTACAGATACTTGAAAAGAGGCAGCCCAGTAAGTATTACACAACTTCCCGGTGTCTTTGCATAAATCTATATTAAGCTATAAATCTCTCTCTATATATATAAGATGTTAACGTCGGGTGAGTGAATGAGTAATGAATGTTTTAACGCCATTTCAACAACTAAGGTCATATTCATAGCGATGTGAACATGGAACATATGGAACACTTGCAACATTTGAAAATCTCCCCCATTCCCCCAGACGTAAGGCCTGTGGGAAGGCTCCCCAACCACTGGCTCGCCGGGAACAAGCTCCAGCGCCGAGCCACTTTCGTCCACAGATTCGTTCCCATGATGAATTTTGGTGTTTTGGTCTGACAAAAAGCGTCTCACACACCCCAAACTGTGAGCTCCCATTGGATGAACATAGGATGACGAAATTGACACTATGTCCACGCTAGTACATTCATTGACTCAGGGTAACTGAGTAATACTAAACGACTGAACCATGTTTTAAGACGTTTTTGTTACATAGGAGAATGTCTATGATTCAGCCTGTGTTATAGATAGACATCAGATGACCAAAGGGATAGATGGGCAAGATCGGGGGACAAATGTTTTCTTAGAAAAGAAATCTGAAATGTGTTTCCTTCACCCTGTAATTGGCCTGCGATCTTCAGGTACTGATTTCTCTCTTTTCCATAAACTCTTAAGTATTCTTAAATTGCTACCCTCTAAATGAAAGCCACATAGGCTTCAGTGTTGAAGCAAAGATAGAAATCACCACTTTTGCCAAAGTCCCCCATATTTCTCTCTTCACACACAGAAATGCCATCTTCTACAGTGGAAATACCCTCAAACACACAATAAAAACCATCTAAAACGTTTAAATTAAATTAAAATAAAAGTTCCCAACATAGAGCACCACCAAAAGATATTTTAGTTCCTTTAGTGACCGTTCACCAAAGGGTGGCGCCACCCCTACTTCTCGTACACTCCGAGAAGCTCACGATACAACATGAGAGTTGGCAGCAACAGCGTCAGGATAAAAGGAGCGTCCAGAGCAGTTCAAAATTGTACCACCCATATCGTCGCCGTTTATCGTCCGATCGACTGGCTTTTTGATAGGGACAGAAGGCGGTACATGCCCGCAGCCTGCAACCGTCGCCCACACCCACCTGCACACCCACACCCACCTGCTCTCCCACACCCACCTGCTCACCCACACCCACCTGCTGGCCTGAAATGGAATAACATACATGTATGACATGACTTTAGTGTACTTTTTAACAAGGAATTCATTTCTGATGCCAGAATGGACCAATGGATGATTATAACGGAGTGCTATATCTAAGTACATGATAAGCTACAGATTCAGCTTACCCTGAGTCATCTGTGAGGCCACTCACACGCTCAATCTTTTTTGTCTACACTGAGGGGAAAAAAGAAGACTTTTTGTAAGGTCTACTTTGGATTTTTTTCAGGTGGTTGGAAAAGACCTACAGCAAGATTTTTTGAAGTAGCATAAAGGAAAACACTTTTAGGATAATTTGACCCATTTTCTATTCGAACTTTGGCACAATTTGTTTGGCCTTGGTCTCGCAAACCCGGTGTAAGAGACTATAGAGATCTGATCTTAAGGATCCCGGATTCAAAAAGTGAAGAAAGCTATAGGGACCAAAGGACTATTGAACCATGTTTTATTAAAAACTAAATTCCCCATAAGTTTTACATAAGTCGTTATAAGTATTACGTCCAAAGTGTACTAAATCATAGTATCTCCAAGTGTCAGTATTACCACATAACAATGTTAGAACTTCGAAGTTGACGATCGGTTTGCTTCCTTCACATTGACGCTATCTAATCAAATGAAGAGTTGTGCTAGCTCTATAATACCCAAAAAGCACAAAAATGTATCCTCTCTTATTTTATAAATAGTATATACTTTAAATTTCAGAAAAAACAACCACCGTCAAGGAGGAGGCCCCTATAGAGGTAGGTTACGTCATACTTTATTACTTTCAGGGCAGCATAGTGCTCTGATGCATCATGCTGAGCCTACATTGTTGATACCACTTACAGCATAACAAAGGCCTGCCCCTCTCACACCATGTCTATGTGGTGTCGGAGGTTAAAGAACCCTTGCTTCGGTAAATGTGTAGGAGCGGGATTTCTATCTTTTGGCTCATCTCATAGATTTCATCATCCTGGATACGATCATCCAAGGTAGGCCTTCGGCCTACCTTCTTACTTGTGAAAAACTGAAACTTGAGTAAGTCTCACCTGCATAGTCAGTGGGACGTTAGACTACACAAACAAACAAACAAATGCTACCACTCTCGAAGGGTCAGCATGATGCACCAATGCAGCACCAGCGATGACCAATGAGCATGAAGCCTTGACGCAATACATGTATGTTGTTTAAATCTGCCACAGCATTTATAATACCTCTGCTCAAAGAACTTCACTGTGTCCAATAGATTACTTTATTTTTTTGAGATACAAAGCTATGCTTAAGTACTGGAAGGGCCGTATTGAATGCCCCCCCCCCCCATTTAATACAATGTTGCCATATACTATGGGCTAAGAAAAAGTTGTTTTTCCTTCATTAAATGGCCTCAAATAAAAGATAAACACAAATGCCAACTACATTGATACCGCTCTGATGTATTTCACTGGTGGGGGCTGGGGCGCATCACACTCAGCCTGCGGCTTCGTGGGATACGGCTCACCCCCAACTCGTGAAATACATACAGAAACGGTATCAATGGCCGTTGGCATTTGTCTATCTCTAGACTCTTTACTGTCGCGAAATAGCACCGGGCAATCTTTAATTTCTCCCCAGAGAGGCACTTGTACAAAATCCTGTTTTAGTGCTTAAGACAAATACTCTTATTGGCCGGCGACGGAGTCCCCGGCCATGGTTAAGGAGTTCACTTTTCCGTAAGGTTTCAACAGGAGCTGCGCGTCCATAGGTTTAGCATTGGGCCGTTTGCTTTTTGCACCCTACATACATATGCTCTCTAGTCCCACACCCCTCAGCACTGCACTCCGCTGTCCGCTGATCAGAACCCTGCGGCTCTATGGTCTCCCACCCCTCAGCACTGCACTCCGCTGTGGCCTGATCAGAACGCTGCGTCGTCTGCTTGTCCCGCTTACGCATTGGACCTTACCTGCAATCAACCTATATGTTGTTCACACGTCTCCCACCCAGAATGCACTGCTCATTCCGGTCTGCTGAACTTCCAATGAGCTCTATGTTGTTCACCCCCCCCCCCCCCTCCACATACTTACAGTACAGACTGCGGCAGGCCTTACCTGCAATCATTCTATATGTTGTTCACACATCAGGAACCCAGAATGCACTGCTCATTCCGGTCTACTGAGCTTTCAATGGTACCATGTTGATCACACCCCCCCCCCCTACACACATACGCTGCAGCTTCCACACACTGCCAATACCTTAATGACCCTCACCTGCCTGACGTGTGAGGCTATGTGTGCTGAGGTGAGGGTGTGAGCAACAGACCTTGGTCACAGCTATTATATGTATATCTGCCTGTCCAATAATTACCCTTTAGCATATACGACTCTGTTGTTAACACGTCTCTCACCTGGCGCCGGGTCTGGCTGTAATAACCTCGGCACCTCTGCCACACTGCACTGCAGCCAAGCTTTCTGAGAGCTCTGTGGCCAAGGTCTAATGACGACAATGTATACATGTACATATATGTAGCCTTTTGACGTGCATAGGATTTGGTAAGGTACCATCATTTATACACTGCATGCGGTATTCCATTTGTCATCATGATACATGAATGCAACCCTGCTGCATTATTATTTTTGTACACCAACCCTTTAAGGTCAGCATAGTGCTTCAAGTGAACAGCGATGCATCTATGACTTTACTAAACTAACCCTTTAAGGACAGCATGTTGATTAAAGTGAACAGTAAACATGACTTTTCTACACTAACCCTTTAAGGATGGCATGCTGCTTCAAGTGAACAGCGATGCATTCATGCATCATGACTTTTCTGCACTAACCCTTTGAGAATAGCATCATGCTTCAAGTGAATGGTGATGCATTCATGCATCAAGATTTTACTAAACTAGCCCTTTAAGGACAGCATGAAGTGAACAGTAAACAGTGATGCATATATGCATCACGATACACACTAACCCTTCGAGAATAGCATCACGCTTCAATTGAATGGCGATGCATTCATCATGACTTCTCCATACTAACCCTTTAAGGGCAGGTTTACGGACGGCATACTGCTTCAAGTGAACAGCGATGCATTCATACATCATTAGTGCATCAATTATAACTATAGAATAATATATGTGATCCAGAATCCTTGATGGAAGCCGGCCACCACACCTATGGTGTGGATTTCGTAGATCCTATACCTTTTGAGTCCTAGTTTATCATTGCTTCTATCGATAGTCTTTGTATTAATCAATACAATTCTAACGCATTTACAAAGTTTGTAAATTATGTATCATAACTCAAGAGCCGACAGAATAGGTGCTGCATTTGTGCAAGCCTTGGGGCCTCTAGGATTCCCACAAGTTAGGGGGGGGAGGGCTTTTACGTGGCTTATACGTGAGGTTTTATGGTGCACTTCAACACTAAAGTAGCCACAATCGCATGCCGTATGCGGCTTATAGGATTCTCCGAAGTTGGAGGGAGGGGGGGG